>CM029663.1:40124797-42524797 GCA_017311315.1 Dendrocalamus latiflorus
TTCAAGGTGTTGGCTCTCAGTTTCATTGCGTGCCAAGATTTCTGCGTTCGTGTAGTTTGTACATCCTAATAGAACCCTCGCCGAGGAAAGTTTAACACCAACTCAGATAGATTTGAAATGCGCTGAAATGCGGCGGGCGCATATGAACCCATTCAGGGCGTTCGGCACTCTGTTCATTTCGGGCCTCAATTTTGTACGAATGGAGTTTGTAGTTTCGGATGGAACAGGTCATGGAGGAAACTGTCACCCAACTCGGAGGTATTCAATGCATGCAAAATGACCTAAGGTGTACATGAACTCCATTCAAGGTGTTTGGCACTCAGTTTCATTCCGTTCATCGATTTGTGCTCATGGAGTTTGTACTACCCAATGAACCCGTCAACGAGGAAAGTTTCACATCAACCCCGACAGATTCGATATACATGCCAAAATAGGATAGTGCATAGATGAACTCCATTCGTAGTGTTTGGAACTCAATTTCATTTTGTGCCGAGATTTCATACTAATTGTGTTTGTAGTTTAGGTGGAACCCATCGTGGAAGAAGTTTTACACCGACTCGGACGGATTCAAGATGCAAGCTAAAATGAGCTAGGGCACATATGAATTCCATTCGGGATGTTGGCACGCTGTTTCATCACGTTGCTCGATTTTCTGTGCATGGAGTTTGTATTGCCCTGTGGACCCTGTCATTGACAAAGTTTCACACGGACTCAAACGGATTCGAGATGCATGTCAAAATGAGCTGGGGTGCATGTGAACTCCATTGGGGTTGTTTGGCACTCAGTTTCATTTCGTGCCTTGATTTCGTACGTATGGAGTTTGTAGTTTCAGATGGAACCCATCGTCGAGGAAAGTGTCACGCTGGCTCGGACGGATTCGAAATGCATGCCAAAATGAGCTAGGGCGTATATGAGCTCCATGCGAGGTATTGGCAGTCAGTTTCATTTCGTTCATTGATTTTGTGCTCATAGAGTTTGTACTATCCATTGGTACCCGTCATTGAGTTAGGTTCACACCAAGTTGGACGGATTCGAAATGCATGCCCGAACGAGCTACATCGCATCTAAACTCCATTCAGGGTGTTGACACTTAGTTTTGTTTCGTGCCTAGATTTTCTATGAATGGAGTTTCTACTTCCATTAGAACCTGTCGTTGAGGGAAACTTTCACACCGACCTAGACGGATTCAACATAAGTGTTTGAAGTGCGCTAGGGTGCCATATGAATTCCATTCAGGGTGTTGGCACTATCTCGGTTCATTTCGTGACTTGATTTCGTATGAACAGAGGTTTGAAGTTTTCAGATGGAACTCTCATAGGGCAAAGTGTCATACCGACTCGGATGAAATCGAAATGCATGCCAAAATGAGCTAGGGTGTGTATGAGTTCCATTCAGGTGTCTTTCACTTAGTTTCTTTTCACGCATTGGTTTCGTATGATGGCACTGTAGTAACAGTTGAACCCGTCGTTGAGGAGAGTTCACACCACTCAGACAGATTCAAAATGCATGCCAAAATGATGTAGGGTGCATATGAACTCCATTCGAGGTGTTTCACAACAGTTTTCATTATATGCCACGATTTTGTGGCATGGAGTTTGCTGTTCAGTTACAACCCATTGTGGAGGAAAGTTTCACACCTACTCGGATGGATTCCAAACGCAATCCAAAATTAGTTACGGCGCATATGAACTCCAATCGGGGTGTAACGGCCTTCAGTTTCATTTCTTGCCTCAATTTGGTATGAATGCAGTTTGCAGTTCACTGGAACTCGTCGTCGAGGACATTGCACACCGACTCAGACGGATTCGAAATGCATGGAGAACTGAGCTAGGATGCGTATGAACTCTATCGCGGTGTTTGGCACTTAGTTTCATTTCATGCCTCGATTTCGTGCGAATAGAGTTTGTAGTTTCAATTGAAGCCAACCTTAGAGCAAAGTTTCATACTGACTCAGACGGATTCAAAATGCATTGCCAAAGTGAGCTAGGGTGCATGTGAACTCCATTCGGGGTATTTGGTACTCAGTTTCATCTCGTGCCTCTGTTTCGTACAAATGGAGTTTGTAGTTTCAGCTGGAATCCATCGTGGTGGAAAGTTTCACACCGACTCGAACGGATCTGAAATACATACCAAAATGAGATAGGACACATATAAACTCCATCCGTGGTGTTTGGTACACAATTTCAGTACGTGCCTAGATTTTGTGCGCACTGTAGCTTGATTTGCCCAACGGAGCCCGTCGTGGAGGAAAGTTTCGCACCGACATGGATGGATTCGTAATACATGTCAAAATGAGCTAGGACACATATGAACATCATTCGAGGTGTTGGCTCTCAGTTTCGTTGCGTGCCAAGATTTCTGCGTTCATGTAGTTTGTACATCCTAATAGAACCCCTCGTCGAGGAAAGTTTAACACCAACTCAGATAGATTTGAATGCATGCTAAATGCGACGGGGCGCATATGAACCCATTCAGGGCGTTCGGCACTCTGTTCATTTCGGGCCTCAATTTTGTACGAATGGAGTTTGTAGTTTCGGATAGGAACAGGTCATGGAGGAAACTGTCACACCAACTCGGACGTATTCAAAATGCATGCCAAAATGACCTAAGGTGTACATGAACTCCATTCAAGGTGTTTGGCACTCAGTTTCATTCCGTTCATCGATTTGTGCTCATGGAGTTTGTACTACCCAATGAAACCCGTCAACTGAGGAAAGTTTCACATCAACCCCGACAGATTCGATATACATGCCAAAATAGGATAGAGCATAGATGAACTCCAGTTCGTAGTGTTTGGAACTCAATTTCATTTTGTGCCGAGATTTCATACGAATTGTGTTTGTAGTTTAGGTGGAACCCATCGTGGAAAGAAGTTTTACACCGACTAGGACGGATTCAAGATGCAAGCTAAAACGAGCTAGGGCACATATGAATTCCATTCGGGATGTTGGCACGCTGTTTCATCACGTTGCTCGATTTTCTGTGCATGGAGTTTGTATTGCCCTGTGGGACCCTGTCATTGACAAAGTTTCACACGGACTCAAACGGATTCGAGATGCATGTCAAAATGAGCTGGGGTGCATGTGAACTCCATTGGGGTGTTTGGCACTCAGTTTCATTTCGTGCCTTGATTTCGTACGTATGGAGTTTGTAGTTTCAGATGGAACCCATCGTCGAGGAAAGTGTCACGCTGGCTCGGACGGATTCGAAATGCATGCCAAAATGAGCTAGGGCGTATATGAGCTCCATGCGAGGTATTGGCAGTCAGTTTCATTTCGTTCATTGATTTTGTGCTCATAGAGTTTGTACTATCCATTGGTACCCGTCATTGAGTTAGGGTTCACACCAAGTTGGACGGATTCGAAATGCATGCCGAAATGAGCTACATCGCATCTAAACTCCATTCAGGGTGTTGACACTTAGTTTTGTTTCGTGCCTAGATTTTCTATGAATGAGAGTTTCTACTTCCATTAGAACCTGTCGTTGAGGAAAACTTTCACACCGACCTAGACGGATTCAACATAAAGTGTTGAAGTGCGCTAGGGTGCATATGAATTCCATTCAGGGTGTTGGCACTCGGTTTCATTTCGTGACTTGATTTCGTATGAACAGAGTTTGAAGTTTCAGATGGAACTCGTCATAGGGCAAAGTGTCATACCGGACTCGGATGAAATCGAAATGCATGCCAAAATGAGCTAGGGTGTGTATGAGTTCCATTCGAGGTGTCTTTCACTTAGTTTCTTTTCACGCATTGGTTTCGTATGAATGGCACTGTAGTAACAGTTGGAACCCGTCGTTGAGGAGAGTTTCACACCAACTCAGACAGATTCAAAATGCATGCCAAAATGATGTAGGGTGCATATGAACTCCATTCGAGGTGTTTCACAACCAGTTTCATTATATGCCACGATTTTGTGGGCATGGAGTTTGCTGTTTCAGTTACAACCCATTGTGGAGGAAAGTTTCACACCTACTCGGATGGATTCCAAATGCAATCCAAAATTAGTTACGGCGCATATGAACTCCAATCGGGGTGTACGGCCTTCAGTTTCATTTCTTGCCTCAATTTGGTATGAATGCAGTTTGCAGTTTCAACTGGAACTCGTCGTCGAGGACATTTCACACCGACTCAGACGGATTCGAAATGCATGGAGAACTGAGCTAGGATGCGTATGAACTCTATCGCGGTGTTTGGCACTTAGTTTCATTTCATGCCTCGATTTCGTGTGAATAGAGTTTGTAGTTTCAATTGAAGCCAACCTTAGAGCAAAGTTTCATACTGACTCAGACGGATTCAAAATGCATGCCAAAGTGAGCTAGGGTGCATGTGAACTCCATTCGGGGTATTTGGTACTCAGTTTCATCTCGTGCCTCTGTTTCGTACAAATGGAGTTTGTAGTTTCAGCTGGAATCCATCGTGGTGGAAAGTTTCACACCGACTCGAACGGAATCTGAAATACATACCAAAATGAGATAGGACACATATAAACTCCATCCGTGGTGTTTGGTACACAATTTCAGTACGTGCCTAGATTTTGTGCGCATGTAGCTTGATTTGCCCAACGGAGCCCGTCGTGGAGGAAAGTTTCGCACCGACATGGATGGATTCGTAATACATGTCAAAATGAGCTAGGACACATATGAACATCATTCGAGGTGTTGGCTCTCAGTTTCGTTGCGTGCCAAGATTTCTGCGTTCATGTAGTTTGTACATCCTAATAGAACCCCTCGTCGAGGAAAGTTTAACACCAACTCAGATAGATTTGAAATGCGTGCTAAATGCGACGGGGCGCATATGAACCCATTCAGGGCGTTCGGCACTCTGTTCATTTCGGGCCTCAATTTTGTACGAATGGAGTTTGTAGTTTCGGATGGAACAGGTCATGGAGGAAACTGTCACAACAACTCGGACGTATTCAAAATGCATGCCAAAAGTGACCTAAGGTGTACATGAACTCCATTCAAGGTGTTTGGCACTCAGTTTCATTCCGTTCATCGATTTGTGCTCATGGAGTTTGTACTACCCAATGAAACCCGTCAACGAGGAAAGTTTCACATCAACCCCGACAGATTCGATATACATGCCAAAATAGGATAGAGCATAGATGAACTCCATTCGTAGTGTTTGGAACTCAATTTCATTTTGTGCCGAGATTTCATACGAATTGTGTTTGTAGTTTAGGTGGAACCCATCGTGGAAAGAAGTTTTACACCGACTCGGACGGATTCAAGATGCAAGCTAAAACGAGCTAGGGCACATATGAATTCCATTCGGGATGTTGGCACGCTGTTTCATCACGTTGCTCGATTTTCTGTGCATGGAGTTTGTATTGCCCTGTGGACCCTGTCATTGACAAAGTTTCACACGGACTCAAACGGATTCGAGATGCATGTCAAAATGAGCTGGGGTGCATGTGAACTCCATTGGGGTGTTGGCACTCAGTTTCATTTCGTGCCTTGATTTCGTACGTATGGAGTTTGTAGTTTCAGATGGAACCCATCGTCGAGGAAAGTGTCACGCTGGCTCGGACGGATTCGAAATGCATGCCAAAATGAGCTAGGGTGTATATGAGCTCCATGCGAGGTATTGGCAGTCAGTTTCATTTCGTTCATTGATTTTGTGCTCATAGAGTTTGTACTATCCATTGGTACCCGTCATTGAGTTAGGTTTCACACCAAGTTGGACGGATTCGAAATGCATGCCGAAATGAGCTACATCGCATCTAAACTCCATTCAGGGTGTTGACACTTAGTTTTGTTTCGTGCCTAGATTTTCTATGAATGGAGTTTCTACTTCCATTAGAACCTGTCGTTGAGGAAAACTTTCACAGCCGACCTAGACGGATTCAACATAAGTGTTGAAGTGCGCTAGGGTGCATATGAATTCCATTCAGGGTGTTGGCACTCGGTTTCATTTCGTGACTTGATTTCGTATGAACAGAGTTTGAAGTTTCAGATGGAACTCGTCATAGGGCAAAGTGTCATACCGACTCGGATGAAATTCGAAATGCATGCCAAAATGAGCTAGGGTGTGTATGAGTTCCATTCGAGGTGTCTTTCACTTAGTTTCTTTTCACGCATTGGTTTCGTATGAATGGCACTGTAGTAACAGTTGGAACCCGTCGTTGAGGAGAGTTTCACACCAACTCAGACAGATTCAAAATGCATGCCAAAATGATGTAGGGTGCATATGAACTCCATTCGAGGTGTTTCACAACCAGTTTCATTATATGCCACGATTTTGTGGGCATGGAGTTTGCTGTTTCAGTTACAACCCATTGTGGAGGAAAGTTTCACACCTACTCGGATGGATTCCAAATGCAATCCAAAATTAGTTACGGCGCATATGAACTCCAATCGGGGTGTAACGGCCTTCAGTTTCATTTCTTGCCTCAATTTGGTATGAATGCAGTTTGCAGTTTCAACTGGAACTCGTCGTCGAGGACATTTCACACCGACTCAGACGGATTCGAAATGCATGGAGAACTGAGCTAGGATGCGTATGAACTCTATCGCGGTGTTTGGCACTTAGTTTCATTTCAGTGCCTCGATTTCGTGTGAATAGAGTTTGTAGTTTCAATTGAAGCCAACCTTAGAGCAAAGTTTCATACTGACTCAGACGGATTCAAAATGCATGCCAAAGTGAGCTAGGGTGCATGTGAACTCCATTCGGGGTATTTGGTACTCAGTTTCATCTCGTGCCTCTGTTTCGTACAAATGGAGTTTGTAGTTTCAGCTGGAATCCATCGTGGTGGAAAGTTTCACACCGACTCGAACGGATCTGAAATACATACCAAAATGAGATAGGACACATATAAACTCCATCCGTGGTGTTTGGTACACAATTTCAGTACGTGCCTAGATTTTGTGCGCATGTAGCTTGATTTGCCCAACGGAGCCCGTCGTGGAGGAAAGTTTCGCACCGACATGGATGGATTCGTAATACATGTCAAAATGAGCTAGGACACATATGAACATCATTCGAGGTGTTGGCTCTCAGTTTCGTTGCGTGCCAAGATTTCTGCGTTCATGTAGTTTGTACATCCTAATAGAACCCCTCGTCGAGGAAAGTTTAACACCAACTCAGATAGATTTGAAATGCGTGCTAAATGCGACGGGGCGCATATGAACCCATTCAGGGCGTTCGGCACTCTGTTCATTTCGGGCCTCAATTTTGTACGAATGGAGTTTGTAGTTTCGGATGGAACAGGTCATGGAGGAAACTGTCACACCAACTCGGACGTATTCAAAATGCATGCCAAAATGACCTAAGGTGTACATGAACTCCATTCAAGGTGTTTGGCACTCAGTTTCATTCCGTTCATCGATTTGTGCTCATGGAGTTTGTACTACCCAATGAAACCCGTCAACGAGGAAAGTTTCACATCAACCCCGACAGATTCGATATACATGCCAAAAATAGGATAGAGCATAGATGAACTCCATTCGTAGTGTTTGGAACTCAATTTCATTTTGTGCCGAGATTTCATACGAATTGTGTTTGTAGTTTAGGTGGAACCCATCGTGGAAAGAAGTTTTACACCGACTCGGACGGATTCAAGATGCAAGCTAAAATCGAGCTAGGGCACATATGAATTCCATTCGGGATGTTGGCACGCTGTTTCATCACGTTGCTCGATTTCTGTGCATGGAGTTTGTATTGCCCTGTGGACCCTGTCATTGACAAAGTTTCACACGGACTCAAACGGATTCGAGATGCATGTCAAAATGAGCTAGGGTGCATGTGAACTCCATTGGGGTGTTGGCACTCAGTTTCATTTCGTGCCTTGATTTCGTACGTATGGAGTTTGTAGTTTCAGATGGAACCCATCGTCGAGGAAAGTGTCACGCTGGCTCGGACGGATTCGAAATGCATGCCAAAATGAGCTAGGGCGTATATGAGCTCCATGCGAGGTATTGGCAGTCAGTTTCATTTCGTTCATTGATTTTGTGCTCATAGAGTTTGTACTATCCATTGGTACCCGTCATTGAGTTAGGTTTCACACCAAGTTGGACGGATTCGAAATGCATGCCGAAATGAGCTACATCGCATCTAAACTCCATTCAGGGTGTTGACACTTAGTTTTGTTTCGTGCCTAGATTTTCTATGAATGGAGTTTCTACTTCCATTAGAACCTGTCGTTGAGGAAAACTTTCACACCGACCTAGACGGATTCAACATAAAGTGTTGAAGTGCGCTAGGGTGCATATGAATTCCATTCAGGGTGTTGGCACTCGGTTTCATTTCGTGACTTGATTTCGTATGAACAGAGTTTGAAGTTTCAGATGGAACTCGTCATAGGGCAAAGTGTCATACCGACTCGGATGAAATCGAAATGCATGCCAAAATGAGCTAGGGTGTGTATGAGTTCCATTCGAGGTGTCTTTCACTTAGTTTCTTTTCACGCATTGGTTTCGTATGAATGGCACTGTAGTAACAGTTGGAACCCGTCGTTGAGGAGAGTTTCACACCAACTCAGACAGATTCAAAATGCATGCCAAAATGATGTAGGGTGCATATGAACTCCATTCGAGGTGTTTCACAACCAGTTTCATTATATGCCACGATTTTGTGGGCATGGGGTTGCTGTTTCAGTTACAACCCATTGTGGAGGAAAGTTTCACACCTACTCGGATGGATTCCAAATGCAATCCAAAATTAGTTACGGCGCATATGAACTCCAATCGGGGTGTACGGCCTTCAGTTTCATTTCTTGCCTCAATTTGGTATGAATGCAGTTTGCAGTTTCAACTGGAACTCGTCGTCGAGGGACATTTCACACCGACTCAGACGGATTCGAAATGCATGGAGAACTGAGCTAGGATGCGTATGAACTCTATCGCGGTGTTTGGCACTTAGTTTCATTTCATGCCTCGATTTCGTGTGAATAGAGTTTGTAGTTTCAATTGAAGCCAACCTTAGAGCAAAGTTTCATACTGACTCAGACGGATTCAAAATGCATGCCAAAGTGAGCTAGGGTGCATGTGAACTCCATTCGGGGTATTTGGTACTCAGTTTCATCTCGTGCCTCTGTTTCGTACAAATGGAGTTTGTAGTTTCAGCTGGAATCCATCGTGGTGGAAAGTTTCACACCGACTCGAACGGATCTGAAATACATACCAAAATGAGATAGGACACATATAAACTCCATCCGTGGTGTTTGGTACACAATTTCAGTACGTGCCTAGATTTTGTGCGCATGTAGCTTGATTTGCCCAACGGAGCCCGTCGTGGAGGAAAGTTTCGCACCGACATGGATGGATTCGTAATACATGTCAAAATGAGCTAGGACACATATGAACATCATTCGAGGTGTTGGCTCTCAGTTTCGTTGCGTGCCAAGATTTCTGCGTTCATGTAGTTTGTACATCCTAATAGAACCCCTCGTCGAGGAAAGTTTAACACCAACTCAGATAGATTTGAAATGCGTGCTAAATGCGACGGGGCGCATATGAACCCATTCAGGGCGTTCGGCACTCTGTTCATTTCGGGCCTCAATTTTGTACGAATGGAGTTTGTAGTTTCGGATGGAACAGGTCATGGAGGAAACTGTCACACCAACTCGGACGTATTCAAAATGCATGCCAAAATGACCTAAGGTGTACATGAACTCCATTCAAGGTGTTTGGCACTCAGTTTCATTCCGTTCATCGATTTGTGCTCATGGAGTTTGTACTACCCAATGAAACCCGTCAACGAGGAAAGTTTCACATCAAACCCCGACAGATTCGATATACATGCCAAAATAGGATAGAGCATAGATGAACTCCATTCGTAGTGTTTGGAACTCAATTTCATTTTGTGCCGAGATTTCATACGAATTGTGTTTGTAGTTTAGGTGGAACCCATCGTGGAAAGAAGTTTTACACCGACTCGGACGGATTCAAGATGCAAGCTAAAACGAGCTAGGGCACATATGAATTCCATTCGGGATGTTGGCACGCTGTTTCATCACGTTGCTCGATTTTCTGTGCATGGAGTTTGTATTGCCCTGTGGACCCTGTCATTGACAAAGTTTCACACGGACTCAAACGATTCGAGATGCATGTCAAAATGAGCTGGGGTGCATGTGAACTCCATTGGGGTGTTTGGCACTCAGTTTCATTTCGTGCCTTGATTTCGTACGTATGGAGTTTGTAGTTTCAGATGGAACCCATCGTCGAGGAAAGTGTCACGCTGGCTCGGACGGATTCGAAATGCATGCCAAAATGAGCTAGGGCGTATATGAGCTCCATGCGAGGTATTGGCAGTCAGTTTCATTTCGTTCATTGATTTTGTGCTCATAGAGTTTGTACTATCCATTGGTACCCGTCAGTTGAGTTAGGTTTCACACCAAGTTGGACGGATTCGAAATGCATGCCGAAATGAGCTACATCGCATCTAAACTCCATTCAGGGTGTTGACACTTAGTTTTGTTTCGTGCCTAGATTTTCTATGAATGGAGTTTCTACTTCCATTAGAACCTGTCGTTGAGGAAAACTTTCACAGCCGACCTAGACGGATTCAACATAAGTGTTGAAGTGCGCTAGGGTGCATATGAATTCCATTCAGGGTGTTGGCACTCGGTTTCATTTCGTGACTTGATTTCGTATGAACAGAGTTTGAAGTTTCAGATGTAACTCGTCATAGGGCAAAGTGTCATACCGACTCGGATGAAATCGAAATGCATGCCAAAATGAGCTAGGGTGTGTATGAGTTCCATTCGAGGTGTCTTTCACTTAGTTTCTTTTCACGCATTGGTTTCGTATGAATGGCACTGTAGTAACAGTTGGAACCCGTCGTTGAGGAGAGTTTCACACCAACTCAGACAGATTCAAAATGCATGCCAAAATGATGTAGGGTGCATATGAACTCCATTCGAGGTGTTTCACAACCAGTTTCATTATATGCCACGATTTTGTGGGCATGGAGTTTGCTGTTTCAGTTACAACCCATTGTGGAGGAAAGTTTCACACCTACTCGGATGGATTCCAAATGCAATCCAAAATTAGTTACGGCGCATATGAACTCCAATCGGGGTGTACGGCCTTCAGTTTCATTTCTTGCCTCAATTTGGTATGAATGCAGTTTGCAGTTTCAACTGGAACTCGTCGTCGAGGACATTTCACACCGACTCAGACGGATTCGAAATGCATGGAGAACTGAGCTAGGATGCGTATGAACTCTATCGCGGTGTTTGGCACTTAGTTTCATTTCATGCCTCGATTTCGTGTGAATAGAGTTTGTAGTTTCAATTGAAGCCAACCTTAGAGCAAAGTTTCATACTGACTCAGACGGATTCAAAATGCATGCCAAAGTGAGCTAGGGTGCATGTGAACTCCATTCGGGGTATTTGGTACTCAGTTTCATCTCGTGCCTCTGTTTCGTACAAATGGAGTTTGTAGTTTCAGCTGGAATCCATCGTGGTGGAAAGTTTCACACCGACTCGAACGGATCTGAAATACATACCAAAATGAGATAGGACACATATAAACTCCATCCGTGGTGTTTGTAGCACAATTTCAGTACGTGCCTAGATTTTGTGCGCATGTAGCTTGATTTGCCCAACGGAGCCCGTCGTGGAGGAAAGTTTCGCACCGACATGGATGGATTCGTAATACATGTCAAAATGAGCTAGGACACATATGAACATCATTCGAGGTGTTGGCTCTCAGTTTCGTTGCGTGCCAAGATTTCTGCGTTCATGTAGTTTGTACATCCTAATAGAACCCCTCGTCGAGGAAAGTTTAACACCAACTCAGATAGATTTGAAATGCGTGCTAAATGCGACGGGGCGCATATGAACCCATTCAGGGCGTTCGGCACTCTGTTCATTTCGGGCCTCAATTTTGTACGAATGGAGTTTGTAGTTTCGGATGGAACAGGTCATGGAGGAAACTGTCACACCAACTCGGACGTATTCAAAATGCATGCCAAAAGTGACCTAAGGTGTACATGAACTCCATTCAAGGTGTTTGGCACTCAGTTTCATTCCGTTCATCGATTTGTGCTCATGGAGTTTGTACTACCCAATGAAACCCGTCAACGAGGAAAGTTTCACATCAACCCCGACAGATTCGATATACATGCCAAAATAGGATAGAGCATAGATGAACTCCATTCGTAGTGTTTGGAACTCAATTTCATTTTGTGCCGAGATTTCATACGAATTGTGTTTGTAGTTTAGGTGGAACCCATCGTGGAAAGAAGTTTTACACCGACTCGGACGGATTCAAGATGCAAGCTAAAACTGAGCTAGGGCACATATGAATTCCATTCGGGATGTTGGCACGCTGTTTCATCACGTTGCTCGATTTTCTGTGCATGGAGTTTGTATTGCCCTGTGGACCCTGTCATTGACAAAGTTTCACACGGACTCAAACGGATTCGAGATGCATGTCAAAATGAGCTAGGGGTGCATGTGAACTCCATTGGGGTGCTTGGCACTCAGTTTCATTTCGTGCCTTGATTTCGTACGTATGGAGTTTGTAGTTTCAGATGGAACCCATCGTCGAGGAAAGTGTCACGCTGGCTCGGACGGATTCGAAAATGCATGCCAAAATGAGCTAGGGCGTATATGAGCTCCATGCGAGGTATTGGCAGTCAGTTTCATTTCGTTCATTGATTTTGTGCTCATAGAGTTTGTACTATCCATTGGTACCCGTCATTGAGTTAGGGTTCACACCAAGTTGGACGGATTCGAAATGCATGCCGAAATGAGCTACATCGCATCTAAACTCCATTCAGGGTGTTGACACTTAGTTTTGTTTCGTGCCTAGATTTTCTATGAATGGAGTTTCTACTTCCATTAGAACCTGTCGTTGAGGAAAACTTTCACACCGACCTAGACGGATTCAACATAAGTGTTGAAGTGCGCTAGGGTGCATATGAATTCCATTCAGGGTGTTGGCACTCGGTTTCATTTCGTGACTTGATTTCGTATGAACAGAGTTTGAAGTTTCAGATGGAACTCGTCATAGGGCAAAGTGTCATACCGACTCGGATGAAATCGAAATGCATGCCAAAATGAGCTAGGGTGTGTATGAGTTCCATTCGAGGTGTCTTTCACTTAGTTTCTTTTCACGCATTGGTTTCGTATGAATGGCACTGTAGTAACAGTTGGAACCCGTCGTTGAGGAGAGTTTCACACCAACTCAGACAGATTCAAAATGCATGCCAAAATGATGTAGGGTGCATATGAACTCCATTCGAGGTGTTTCACAACCAGTTTCATTATATGCCACGATTTTGTGGGCATGGAGTTTGCTGTTTCAGTTACAACCCATTGTGGAGGAAAGTTTCACACCTACTCGGATGGATTCCAAATGCAATCCAAAATTAGTTACGGCGCATATGAACTCCAATCGGGGTGTACGGCCTTCAGTTTCATTTCTTGCCTCAATTTGGTATGAATGCAGTTTGCAGTTTCAACTGGAACTCGTCGTCGAGGGACATTTCACACCGACTCAGACGGATTCGAAATGCATGGAGAACTGAGCTAGGATGCGTATGAACTCTATCGCGGTGTTTGGCACTTAGTTTCATTTCATGCCTCGATTTCGTGTGAATAGAGTTTGTAGTTTCAATTGAAGCCAACCTTAGAGCAAAGTTTCATACTGACTCAGACGGATTCAAAATGCATGCCAAAGTGAGCTAGGGTGCATGTGAACTCCATTCGGGGTATTTGGTACTCAGTTTCATCTCGTGCCTCTGTTTCGTACAAATGGAGTTTGTAGTTTCAGCTGGAATCCATCGTGGTGGAAAGTTTCACACCGACTCGAACGGATCTGAAATACATACCAAAATGAGATAGGACACATATAAACTCCATCCGTGGTGTTTGGTACACAATTTCAGTACGTGCCTAGATTTTGTGCGCATGTAGCTTGATTTGCCCAACGGAGCCCGTCGTGGAGGAAAGTTTCGCACCGACATGGATGGATTCGTAATACATGTCAAAATGAGCTAGGACACATATGAACATCATTCGAGGTGTTGGCTCTCAGTTTCGTTGCGTGCCAAGATTTCTGCGTTCATGTAGTTTGTACATCCTAATAGAACCCCTCGTCGAGGAAAGGTTTAACACCAACTCAGATAGATTTGAAATGCGTGCTGAAATGCGACGGGGCGCATATGAACCCATTCAGGGCGTTCGGCACTCTGTTCATTTCGGGCCTCAATTTTGTACGGAATGGAGTTTGTAGTTTCAGGATGGAACAGGTCATGGAGGAAACTGTCACACCAACTCGGACGTATTCAAAATGCATGCCAAAATGACCTGTGGTGTACATGAACTCCATTCAAGGTGTTTGGCACTCAGTTTCATTCCGTTCATCGATTTGTGCTCATGGAGTTTGTACTACCCAATGAAACCCGTCAACGAGGAAAGTTTCACATCACAACCCCGACAGAATCGATATACATGCCAAAATAGGATAGAGCATAGATGAACTCCATTCGTAGTGTTTGGAACTCAATTTCATTTTGTGCCGAGATTTCATACGAATTGTGCTTGTAGTTTAGGTGGAACCCATCGTGGAAAGAAGTTTTACACCGACTCGGACGGATTCAAGATGCAAGCTAAAATGAGCTAGGGCACATATGAATTCCATTCGGGATGTTGGCACGCTGTTTCATCACGTTGCTCGATTTTTTGTGCATGGAGTTTGTGTTGCCCTGTGGACGCTGTCATTGACAAAGTTTCACACGGACTCAAACGGATTCGAGATGCATGTCAAAATGAGCTGGGGTGCATGTGAACTCCATTGGGGTGTTGGCACTCAGTTTCATTTCGTGCCTTGATTTCGTACGTATGGAGTTTGTAGTTTCAGATGGAACCCATCGTCGAGGAAAGTGTCACGCTGGCTCGGACGGATTCGAAATGCATGCCAAAATGAGCTAGGGTGTATATGCTCTCCATGCGAGGTATTGGCAGTCGGTTTCATTTCGTTCATTGATTTTGTGCTCATAGAGTTTGTACTATCCATTGGTACCCGTCATTGAGTTAGGGTTTCACACCAAGTTGGACGGATTCGAAATGCATGTCGAAATGAGCTACTATCGCATCTAAACTCCATTCAGGGTGTTGACACTTAGTTTTGTTTCGTGCCTAGATTTTCTATGAATGGAGTTTCTACTTCCATTAGAACCTGTCGTTAGAGGAAAACTTTCACACCGACCTAGACGGATTCAACATAAAGTGTTGAAGTGCGCTAGGGTGCATATGAATTCCATTCAGGGTGTTGGCACTCGGTTTCATTTCGTGACTTGATTTCGTATGAACAGAGATTTGAAGTTTCAGATGGAACTCGTCATAGGGCAAAGTGTCATACCGACTCGGATGAAATCGAAATGCATGCCAAAATGAGCTAGGGTGTGTATGAGTTCCATTCGAGGTGTCTTTCACTTAGTTTCTTTTCACGCATTGGTTTCGTATGAATGGCACTGTAGTATCAGTCGGAACCCGTCATTGAGGAGAGTGTCACACCAACTCAGACAGATTCAAAATGCATGCCAAAATGATGTAGGGTGCATTTGAACTCCATTCGAGGTGTTTCACAACCAGTTTCATTATATGCCACGATTTTGTGGGCATGGAGTTTGCTGTTTCAGTTACAACCCATTGTGGAGGAAAGTTTCACACCTACTCGGATGGATTCCAAATGCAATCCAAAATTAGTTACGGCGCATATGAACTCCAATCGGGGTGTACGGCCTTCCAGTTTCATTTCTTGCCTCAATTTGGTATGAATGCAGTTTGCAGTTTCAACTGGAACTCGTCGTCGAGGACATTTCACACCGACTCAGACGGAATTCGAAATGCATGGAGAACTGAGCTAGGATGCGTATGAACTCTATCGCGGTGTTTGGCACTTAGTTTCATTTCACGCGTCGATTTCGTGTGAATAGAGTTTGTAGTTTCAATTGAAGCCAACCTTAGAGCAAAGTTTCATACTGACTCAGACGGATTCAAAATGCATGCCAAAGTGAGCTAGGGTGCATGTGAACTCCATTCGGGGTATTTGGTACTCAGTTTCCTTTCGTGCCTCTGTTTCGTACAAATGGAGTTTGTAGTTTCAGCTGGAATCCATCGTGGTGGAAAGTTTCACATCGACTCGAACGGATCTGAAATACATACCAAAATGAGATAGGACACATATAAACTTCATCCGTGGTGCTTGGTACACAATTTCAGTACGTGCCTAGATTTTGTGCGCATGCAGCTTGATTTGCCCAACGGAGCCCGTCGTGGAGGAAAGTTTCGCACCGACATGGATGGATTCGTAATACATGTCAAAATGAGCTTGGACACATATGAACATCATTCGAGGTGTTGGCTCTCAGTTTCATTGCGTGCCAAGATTTCTGCGTTCGTGTAGTTTGTACATCCTAATAGAACCCCTCGTCGAGGAAAGTTTAACACCAACTCAGATAGATTTGAAATGCGTGCTGAAATGCGGCGGGGCGCATATGAACCCATTCAGGGCGTTCGGCACTCTGTTCATTTCGGGCCTCAATTTTGTACGAATGGAGTTTGTAGTTTCGGATGGAACAGGTCATGGAGGAAACTGTCACACCAACTCGGACGTATTCAAAATGCATGCCAAAATGACCTATGGTGTACATGAACTCCATTCAAGGTGTTTGGCACTCAGTTTCATTCCGTTCATCGATTTGTGCTCATGGAGTTTGTACTACCCAATGAAACCCGTCAACGAGGAAAGTTTCACATCACAACCCCGACAGATTCGATATACATGCCAAAATAGGATAGAGCATATATGAACTCCATTCGTAGTGTTTGGAATTCAATTTCATTTTGTGCCGAGATTTCATACGAATTGTGTTTGTAGTTTAGGTGGAACCCATCGTGGAAAAAAGTTTTACACCGACTCGGACGGATTCAAGATGCAAGCTAAAACTGAGCTAGGGCACATATGAATTCCATTCGGGATGTTGGCACGCTGTTTCATCACGTTGCTCGATTTTCTGTGCATGGAGTTTGTATTGCCCTGTGGACCCTGTCATTGACAAAGTTTCACACAGGACTCAAACGGATTCGAGATGCATGTCAAAATGAGCTGGGGTGCATGTGAACTCCATTGGGGTGTTTGGCACTCAGTTTCATTTCGTGCCTTGATTTCGTATGTATGGAGTTTGTAGTTTCAGATGGAACCCATCGTCGAGGAAAGTGTCACGCTGGCTCGGACGGAATCGAAATGCATGCCAAAATGAGCTAGGGCGTATACGAGCTTCGTGCGATGTATTGGCAGTCAGTTTCATTTCGTTCACTGATTTTGTGCTCATAGAGTTTGTACTATCCATTGGTACCCGTCATTGAGTTAGGTTTCACACCAAGTTGGACGGATTCGAAATGCATGCTGAAATGAGCTACACCGCATCTAAACTCCATTCAGGGTCTTGACACTTAGTTTTGTTTCGTGCCTAGATTTTCTATGAATGGAGTTTCTACTTCCATTAGAACCTGTCGTTGAGGAAAACTTTCACACCGACCTAGACGGATTCAACATAAATGTTGAAGTGTGCTAGGGTGCATATGAATTCCATTTAGGGTGTTGGCACTCGGTTTCATTTCGTGACTTGATTTCGTATGAACAGAGATTGAAGTTTCAGATGGAACTCGTTATAGGGCATAGTGCCATACCGACTCGGATGAAATCAAAATGCATGCCAAAATGAGCTAGGGTGTATATGAGTTCCATTCGAGGTGTCTTTCACTTAGTTTTTTTCACGCATTGGTTTCGTATGAATGGCACTGTAGTAACAGTCGGAACCCGTCGTTGAGGAGAGTTTCACACCAACTCAGATAGATTCAAAATGCATGCCAAAATGATGTAGGGTGCATATGAACTCCATTCGAGGTGTTTCACAACCAGTTTCATTATATGCCACGATTTTGTGGGCATGGAGTTTGCTGTTTCAGTTACAACCCATTGTGGAGGAATGTTTCACACCTACTCGGATGGATTCGAAATGCAATCCAAAATTAGTTACGGCGCATATGAACTCCAATCGGGGTGTACGACCTCCAGTTTCATTTGTTGCCTCAGTTTGGTATGAATGCAGTTTGCAGTTTCAACTGGAACACGTCGTCGAGGACATTTCACACCGACTCAGACGGATTCGAAATGCATGGAGAACTGAGCTAGGATGCGTATGAACTCTATCACGGTGTTTGGCACTTAGTTTCATTTCATGCCTCGATTTCGTGTGAATAGAGTTTGTAGTTTCAACTGAAGCCAACCTTAGAGCAAAGTTTCATGCTGACTCATACGGATTCAAAATGCATGCCAAAGTGAGCTAGGGTGCATGTGAACTCCATTCGGGGTATTTGGTACTCAGTTTCCTTTCGTGCCTCTGTTTCGTACAAATGGAGTTTGTAGTTTCAGCTGGAATCCATCGTGGTGGAAAGTTTCACACCGACTCGAACGGATCTGAAATACATACCAAAATGAGATAGGACACATATAAACTCCATCCGTGGTGCTTGGTACACAATTTCAGTACGTGCCTAGATTTTGTGCGCATGTAGCTTGATTTGCCCATCGGAGCCCATCGTGGAGGAAAGTTTCGCACCGACATGGATGGATTCGTAATACATGTCAAAATGAGCTAGGACACATATGAACATCATTCGAGGTGTTAGCTCTCAGTTTCATTGCGTGCCAAGATTTCTGCGTTCGTGTAGTTTGTACATCCTAATAGAACCCCTCGTCGTGGAAAGTTTAACACCAACTCAGATAGATTTGAAATGCGTGCTGAAATGCGGCGGGACGCATATGAACCCATTCAGGGCGTTCGGCACTCTGTTCATTTCGGGCCTCAATTTTGTACGAATGGAGTTTGTAGTTTCGGATGGAACAGGTCATGGAGGAAACTGTCACACCAACTCGGACGTATTCAAAATGCATGCCAAAATGACCTATGGTGTACATGAACTCCATTCAAGGTGTTTGGCACTCAGTTTCATTCCGTTCATCGATTGGTGCTCATGGAGTTTGTACTACCCAATGAAACACGTCAACGAGGAAAGTTTCACATCACAACCCCGACAGATTCGATATACATGCCAAAATAGGATAGAACATAGATGAACTCCATTCGTAGCGTTTGGAACTCAATTTCATTTTGTGCCGAGATTTCATACGAATTGTGTTTGTAGTTTAGGTGGAACCCATCGTGGAAAAAAGTTTTACACCGACTCGGACGGATTCAAGATGCAAGCTAAAATGAGCTCGGGCACATATGAATTCCATTCGGGATGTTGGCACGCTGTTTCATCACGTTGCTCGATTTTCTGTGCATGGAGTTTGTATTGCCCTGTGGACCCTGTCATTGACAAAGTTTCACACAGACTCAAACGGATTCGAGATGCATGTCAAAATGAGCTGGGGTGCATGTGAACTCCATTGGGGTGTTGGCACTCAGTTTCATTTCGTGCCTTGATTTCGTACGTATGGAGTTTGTAGTTTCAGATGGAACCCATCGTCGAGGAAAGTGTCACGCTGGCTCGGACGGATTCGAAATGCATGCCAAAATGAGCTAGGGCGTATATGAGCTCCGTGCGAGGTATTGGCAGTCGGTTTCATTTCGTTCACTGATTTTGTGCTCATAGAGTTTGTACTACCATTGGTACCCGTCATTGAGTTAGGTTTCACACCAAGTTGGACGGATTCGAAATGCATGCCGAAATGAGCTACATCGCATCTAAACTCCATTCAGGGTGTTGACACTTAGTTTTGTTTCGTGCCTAAGTTTTCTATGAATGAAGTTTCTACTTCCATTAGAACCTGTCGTTGAGGAAAACTTTCACACCGACCTAGACGTATTCAACATAAATGTTGAAGTGCGCTAGGGTGCATATGAATTCCATTCAGGGTGTTGGTACTCGGTTTCATTTCGTGACTTGATTTCGTATGAACAGAGATTGAAGTTTCAGATGGAACTCGTTATAGGGCATAGTGCCATACCGACTCGGATGAAATCGAAATGCATGCCAAAATGAGCTAGGGTGTATATGAGTTCCATTCGAGGTGTCTTTCACTTAGTTTCTTTTCACGCATTGGTTTCGTATGAATGGCACTGTAGTAACAGTCGGAACCCGTCGTTGAGGAGAGTTTCACACCAACTCAGATAGATTGAAAATGCATGCCAAAATGATGTAGGGTGCATATGAACTCCATTCGAGGTGTTTCACAACCAGTTTCATTATATGCCACGATTTTGTGGGCATGGAGTTTGCTGTTTCAGTTACAACCCATTGTGGAGGAAAGTTTCACACCTACTCGGATGGATTCGAAATGCAATCCAAAAATAGTTACGGCGCATATGAACTCCAATCGGGGTGTACGACCTCCAGTTTCATTTGTTGCCTCAGTTTGGTATGAATGCAGTTTGAAGTTTCAACTGGAACTCGTCGTCGAGGACATTTCACACCGACTCAGACGGATTCGAAATGCATGGAGAACTGAGCTAGGATGCGTATGAACTCTATCGCGGTGTTTGGCACTTAGATTCATTTCATGCCTCGATTTCGTGTGAATAGACTTTGTAGTTTCAATTCAAGCCAACCTTAGAGCAAAGTTTCATACTGACTCAGACGGATTCAAAATGCATGCCAAAGTGAGCTAGGGTGCATGTGAACTCCATTCGGGGTATTTCGTACTCAGTTTCCTTTCGTGCCTCTGTTTCGTACAAATGGAGTTTGTACTTTCAGCTGGAATCCATCGTGGTGGAAAGTTTCACACCGACACGAACGGATCTGAAATACATACCAAAATGAGATAGGACACATATAAACTCAATCCGTGGTGCTTGGTACACAATTTCAGTACGTGCCTAGATTTTGTGCGCATGTAGCTGAATTTGCCCATCGGAGCCCGTCGTGGAGGAAAGTTTCGCACCGACATGGATGGATTCGTAATACATGTCAAAATGAGCTAGGACACATATGAACATCATTCGAGGTGTTGGCACTCAGTTTCATTGCGTGCCAAGATTTCTGCGTTCGTGTAGTTTGTACATCCTAATAGAACCCCTCGTCGTGGAAAGTTTAACACCAACTCAGATAGATTTGAAATGCGTGCTGAAATGCGGCGGGACGCATATGAACCCATTCAGGGCGTTCGGCACTCTGTTCATTTCGGGCCTCAATTTTGTACGAATGGAGTTTGTAGTTTCGGATGGAACAGGTCATGGAGGAAACTGTCACACCAACTCGGACATATTCAAAATGCATGCCAAAATGACCTAAGGTGTACATGAACTCCATTCAAGGTGTTTGGCACTCAGTTTCATTCCGTTCATTGATTTGTGCTCATGGAGTTTGTACTACCCAATGAAACACGTCAACGAGGAAAGTTTCACATCACAACCCCGACAGATTCGATATACATGCCAAAATAGGATAGAACATAGATGAACTCCATTCGTAGCGTTTGGAACTCAATTTCATTTTGTGCCGAGATTTCATACGAATTGTGTTTGTAGTTTAGGTGGAACCCATCGTGGAAAGAAGTTTTACACCGACTCGGACGGATTCAAGATGCAAGCTAAAATGAGCTAGGGCACATATGAATTCCATTCGGGATGTTGGCACGCTGTTTCATCACGTTGCTCGATTTTCTGTGCATGGAGTTTGTATTGCCCTGTGGACCCTGTCATTGGCAAAGTTTCACACGGACTCAAACGGATTCGAGATGCATGTCAAAATGAGCTGGGGTGCATGTGAACTCCATTGGGGTGTTGGCACTCAGTTTCATTTCGTGCCTTGATTTCGTACGTATGGAGTTTGTAGTTTCAGATGGAACCCATCGTCGAGGAAAGTGTCACGCTGGCTCGGACGGATTCGAAATGCATGCCAAAATGAGCTAGGGCGTATATGAGCTCCGTGCGAGGTATGGGCAGTCGGTTTCATTTCGTTCATTGATTTTGTGCTCATAGAGTTTGTACTATCCATTGGTACCCGTAACTGAGTTAGGTTTCACACCAAGTTGGACGGATTCGAAATGCATGCCGAAATGAGCTACATCGCATCTAAACTCCATTCAGGGTGTTGACACTTAGTTTTGTTTCGTGTCTAGATTTTCTATAAATGGAGTTTCTACTTCCATTAGAACCTGTCGTTGAGGAAAACTTTCACACCGACCTAGACGGATTCAACATAAATGTTGAAGTGCGCTAGGGTGCATATGAATTCCATTCAGGGTGTTGGCACTCGGTTTCATTTCGTGACTTGATTTCGTATGAACAGAGATTGAAGTTTCAGATGGAACTCGTCATAGGGCAAAGTGTCATACCGACTCGGATGAAATCGAAATGCATGCCAAAATGAGCTAGGGTGTATATGAATTCCATTCGAGGTGTCTTTCACTTAGTTTCTTTTCACGCATTGGTTTCGTATGAAAGGCACTGTAGTAACAGTCGGAACCCGTCGTTGAGGAGAGTTTCACACCAACTCAGACAGATTCAAAATGCATGCCAAAATGATGTAGGGTGCATATGAACTCCATTCGAGGTGTTTCACAACCAGTTTCATTATATGCCACGATTTTGTGGGCATGGAGTTTGCTGTTTCAGTTACAACCCATTGTGGAGGAAAGTTTCACACCTACTCGGATGGATTCGAAATGCAATCCAAAATTAGTTACGGCGCATATGAACTCCAATCGGGGTGTACGGCCTCCAGTTTCATTTCATGCCTCAGTTTGGTATGAATGCAGTTTGCAGTTTCAACTGTACTCGTCGTCGAGGACATTTCACACCGACTCAGACGGATTCGAAATGCATGGAGAACTGAGCTAGGAGGCGTATGAACTCTATCGCGGTGTTTGGCACTTAGTTTCATTTCATGCCTCGATTTCGTGTGAATAGAGTTTGTAGTTTCAATTGAAGCCAACCTTAGAGAAAAGTTTCATACTGACTCAGACGGATTCAAAATGCATGCCAAAGTGAGCTAGGGTGCATATGAACTCCATTCGGGGTATTTGGTACTCAGTTTCCTTTCGTGCCACAGTTTCGTACAAATGGAGTTTGTAGTTTCAGCTGGAATCCATCGTGGTGGAAAGTTTCACACCGACTCGAACGGATCTGAAATACATACCAAAATGAGATAGGACACATATAAACTCCATACGTGGTGCTTGGTACACAATTTCAGTACGTGCCTAGATTTTGTGGGCATGTAGCATGATTTGCCCAACGGTGCCCGTCGTGGAGGAAAGTTTCACACCGACATGGATGGATTCGTAATACATGTCAAAATGAGCTAGGACACATATGAACATCATTCGAGGTGTTGGCTCTCAGTTTCATTGCGTGCCAAGATTTCTGCGTTCGTGTAGTTTGTACATCCTAATAGAACCCCTCGTCGAGGAAAGTTTAACACCAACTCAGATAGATTTGAAATGCGTGCTGAAATGCGGCGGGGCGCATATGAACCCATTCAGGGCGTTCGGCACTCTGTTCATTTCGGGCCTCAATTTTGTACGAATGGAGTTTGTAGTTTCGGATGGAACAGGTCATGGAGGAAACTGTCACACCAACTCGGACGTATTCAAAATGCATGCCAAAATGACCTAAGGTGAACATGAACTCCATTCAAGGTGTTTGGCACTCAGTTTCATTCCGTTCATCGATTTGTGCTCACGGAGTTTGTACTACCCAATGAAACCCGTCAACGAGGCAAGTTTCACATCACAACCCCGACAGATTCGATATACATGCCAAAATAGGATAGAGCATAGATGAACTCCATTCGTAGTGTTTGGAACTCAATTTCATTTTGTGCCGAGATTTCGTACGAATTGTGTTTGTAGTTTAGGTGGAACCCATCGTGGAAAGAAGTTTTACACCGACTCGGACGGATTCAAGATGCAAGCTAAAATGAGCTAGGGCACATATGAATTCCATTCGGGATGCTGGCGCGCTGTTTCATCACGTTGCTCGATTTTCTGTGCATGGAGTTTGTATTGTCCTGTGGACCCTGTCATTGACAAAGTTTCACACGGACTCAAACAGATTTGAGATGCATGTCAAAATGAGCTGGGGTGCATGTGAACTCCATTGGGGTGTTGGCACTCAGTTTCATTTCGTGCCTTGATTTCGTACGTGTGGAGTTTGTAGTTTCAGATGGAACCCATCGTCGAGGAAAGTGTCACGCTGGCTCGGACGGATTCGAAATGCATGCCAAAATGAGCTAGGGCGTATATGAGCTCCATGCGAGGTATTGGCAGTCAGTTTCATTTCATTCGTTGATTTTGTGCTCATAGAGTTTGTACTATCCATTGGTACCCGTCATTGAGTTTGGTTTCACACCAAGTTGGACGGATTCAAAATGCATGCCGAAATGAGCTACATCGCATCTAAACTCCATTCAGGGTGTTGACACTTAGTTTTGTTTCGTGCCTAGATTTTCTATGAATGGAGCTTCTACTTCCATTAGAACCTGTCGTTGAGGAAGACTTTCACACCGACCTAGACGGATTCAACATAAATGTTGAAGTGCGCTAGGGTGCATATGAATTCCATTCAGGGTGTTGGCACTCGGTTTCATTTCGTGACTTGATTTCGTATGAACAGAGATTGAAGTTTCAGATGGAACTCGTCATAGGGCAAAGTGCCATATCGACTCGGATGAAATCGAAATGCATGCCAAAATGAGCTAGGGTGTATATGAGTTCCATTCGAGGTGTCTTTCACTTAGTTTCTTTTCATGCATTGGTTTCGTATGAATGGCACTGTAGTAACAGTTGGACCCCGTCGTTGAGGAGAGTTTCACACCGACTCAGACAGATTCAAAATGCATGCCAAAATGATGTAGGGTGCATATGATCTCCATTCGAGGTGTCTCACGACCAGTTTCATTATATGCCACGATTTTGTGGGCACGGAGTTCGCTGTTTCAGTTACAACCCATTGTGGAGGAAAGTTTCACACCTACTCGGATGGATTCGAAATGCAATCCAAAATTAGTTACGGATCATATGAACTCCAATCGGGGTGTACGGCCTCCAGTTTCATTTCTTGCCTCAGTTTGGTATGAATGCAGTTTGCAGTTTCAACTCGAACTCGTCGTCGAGGACATTTCACACCGACTCAGACGGATTCGAAATGCATGGAGAACTGAGCTAGGATGCGTATGAACTCTGTCGCGGTGTTTGGCACTTAGTTTCATTTCATGCCTCGATTTCGTGTGAATAGAGTTTGTAGTTTCAATTGAAGCCAACCTTAGAGCAAAGTTTCATACTGACTCAGATGGATTCAAAATGCATGCCAAAGTGAGCTAGGGTGCATGTGAACTCCATTCGGGGTATTTGGTACTCAGTTTCCTTTCATGCCTCTGTTTCGTACAAATGGAGTTTGTAGTTTCAGCTGGAATCCATCGTGGTGGAAAGTTTCACACCGACTCGAACGGATCTGAAATACATACCAAAATGAGATAGGACACATATAAACTCCATCCGTGGTGTTTGGCACACAATTTCAGTACGTGCCTAGATTTTGTGCGCATGTAGCTTGATTTGGCCAACGGAGCCTGTCGTGGAGGAAAGTTTCGCACCGACATGGATGGATTCGTAATACATGTCAAAATGAGCTAGGACACATATTGATACGGGGTCGCCCGATCTTCTCGACGTAGGATCTGATACTCACGAGGATTCGACGAATCATAGTGATCTCCCGTTGCCAATGCAAGAGTTAGCACTCTATAATTCGCCCAACCACACGTGTTGAACTTCACGACCACCGATGAAGTTCCATTGCGCTCCCAATTCCCAGCGGAAAGGTTGAACGTTCTTGATTTCAATGAACTCCCAACTCCCTCATGTTGGTTCAGCCAACAGAAAGAACAAGAGTAATCCTTTATCAAAAGTGGTTCCCTTTACAATGGGGGTCTACCCCTCAATATATAGTCTCAGCTTAAGGTTATTCAACACTAGATTTTCCATGTGGTACTATTCACGTGCACTGTAGCACGCGCACTGTTCATGGGCTTTTTACTGTTCACGCGCACTGTTCACGGACTTTTACTGTTCACGTGCACTGTTCACGCAGGGCACTATTCATGGGCCGATCATTATTCATGCCGTGGACTTGTGCTTTCTTGGATGACGTCCACATATCGTTGATCTCCATCCATCGCTGACTCTTCAAACCTGAGCACAAGTAAAACATTATTTTTAGGCAGTATACAATTCTCATTAAAATTAATGACATGTTCATTAAGGAGCAGGTTCACCTGAGATTGTAGTTTCTTGGCTCGTGCTCTTGTTATTGGTCCTGTTATTGAAGTCTCATTACTAGCTTTGGCATTACTAGCGATGTCCTCATCACATATGAACATCATTTGAGGTGTTGACTCTCAGTTTCATTGCGTGCCAAGATTTCTGCGTTCGTGTAGTTTGTACATCCTAATAGAACCCCTCGTCGAGGAAAGTTTAACACCAACTCAGATAGATTTGAAATGCGTGCTGAAATGCGGTGGGGCGCATATGAACCCATTCAGGGCGTTCGGCACTCTGTTCATTTCGGGCCTCAATTTTGTACGAATGGAGTTTGTAGTTTCGGATGGAACAGGTCATGGAGGAAACGGTCACACCAACTCGGACGTATTCAAAATGCATGCCAAAATGATCTAAGGTGTACATGAACTCCATTCAAGGTGTTTGGCACTCAGTTTCATTCCGTTCATCGATTTGTGCTCATGGAGTTTGTACTACCCAATGAAACCCGTCAACGAGGAAAGTTTCACATCACAACCCCGACAGATTCGATATACATGCCAAAATAGGATAGGGCATAGATGAGCTCCATTCGTAGTGTTTGGAACTCAATTTCATTTTGTGCCGAGATTTCATACGAATTGTGTTTGTAGTTTAGGTGGAACCCATCGTGGAAAGAAGTTTTACACCGACTCGGACGGATTCAAGATGCAAGCTAAAATGAGCTAGGGCACATATGAATTCCATTCGGGATGTTGGCACGCTGTTTCATCACGTTGCTCGATTTTCTGTGCATGGAGTTTGTATTGCCCTGTGGACCCTGTCATTGGCAAAGTTTCACACGGACTCAAACGGATTCGAGATGCATGTCAAAATGAGCTGGGGTGCATGTGAACTCCATTGGGGTGTTGGCACTCAATTCCATTTCGTGCCTTGATTTCGTACGTATGGCGTTTGTAGTTTCAGATGGAACCCATCGTCGAGGAAAGTGTCACGCTGGCTCGGACGGATTCGAAATGCATGCCAAAATGAGCTAGGGCGTATATGAGCTCCATGCGAGGTATTGGCAGTCGGTTTCATTTCGTTCATTGGTTTTGTGCTCATAGAGTTTGTACTATCCATTGGTACCCGTCATTGAGTTAGGTTTGACACCAAGTTGGACGGATTCGTAATGCTTGCCAAAATGAGCAACATCGCATCTAAACTCCATTCATGGTGTTGACACTTAGTTTTGTTTCGTGCCTAGATTTTCTATGAATGGAGTTTCTACTTCCATTAGAACCTGTCGTTGAGGAAAACTTTCACACCGACCTAGACGGATTCAACATAAATGTTGAAGTGCGCTGGGGTGCATATGAATTCCATTCAGGGTGTTGGCACTCGGTTTCATTTCGTGACTTGATTTCGTATGAACAGAGATTGAAGTTTCAGATGGAACTCGTCATAGGGCAAAGTGTCATACTGACTCGGATGAAATCGAAATGCATGCCAAAATGAGCTAGGGTGTATATGAGTTCCATTTGAGGTTTCTTTCACTTAGTAGTTCTTTTCACGCATTGGTTTCGTATGAATGGCACTGTAGTAACAGTTGGAACCCGTCGTTGAGGAGAGTTTCACACCAACTCAGACAGATTCAAAATGCATGCCAAAATGATGTAGGGTGCATATGAACTCCATTCGAGGTGTTTCACAACCAGTTTCATTATATGCCACGATTTTGTGGGCTTGGAGTTTGCTGTTTCAGTTACAACCCATTGTGGAGGAAAGTTTCACACCTACTCGGATGGATTCGAAATGCAATCCAAAATTAGTTACGGCGCACATGAACTCCAATCGGGGTGTACGGACTCCAGTTTCATTTCTTGCCTCAATTTGGTATGAATGCAGTTTGCAGTTTCAACTAGAACTCGTCGTCGAGGACATTTCACACCGACTCAGACGGATTCGAAATGCATGGAGAACTGATCTAGGATGCGTATGAGCTCTATCGCGGTGTTTGGCACTTAGTTTCATTTCAAGCCTCGATTTCGTGTGAATAGAGTTTGTAGTTTCAATTGAAGCCAACCTTTGAGCAAAGTTTCATACTGACTCAGACAGATTCAAAATGCATGCCAAAGTGAGCTAGGGTGCATGTGAACTCCATTCGGGGTATTTGGTACTTAGTTTCCTTTCGTGCCTCTGTTTCGTACAAATGGAGTTTGTAGTTTCAGCTGGAATCCATCGTGGTGGAAAGTTTCACACCGACTCGAACGGATCTGAAACACATACCAAAATGAGATAGGACACATATAAACTCCATCCGTGGTGTTTGGCACACAATTTTAGTACGTGCCTAGATTTTGTGCGCATGTAGCTTGATTTGCCCAACGGAGCCCGTCGTGGAGGAAAGTTTCGCACCGACATGGATGGATTTGTAATACATGTCAAATGAGCTAGGACACGTATGAACATCATTCGAGGTGTTGGCTCTCAGTTTCATTGCGTGCCAAGATTTCTGCGTTCGTGTAGTTTGTACATCCTAATAGAACCCCTCGTCGAGGAAAGTTTAACACCAACTCAGATAGATTTGAAATGCGTGCTGAAATGCGGTGGGGCGCATATGAACCCATTCAGGGCGTTCGGCACTCTGTTCATTTCGGGCCTCAATTTTGTACGAATGGAGTTTGTAGTTTCGGATGGAACAGGTCATGGAGGAAACGGTCACACCAACTCGGACGTATTCAAAATGCATGCCAAAATGATCTAAGGTGTACATGAACTCCATTCAAGGTGTTTGGCACTCAGTTTCATTCCGTTCATCGATTTGTGCTCATGGAGTTTGTACTACCCAATGAAACCCGTCAACGAGGAAAGTTTCACATCACAACCCCGACAGATTCGATATACATGCCAAAATAGGATAGGGCATAGATGAGCTCCATTCGTAGTGTTTGGAACTCAATTTCATTTTGTGCCGAGATTTCATACGAATTGTGTTTGTAGTTTAGGTGGAACCCATCGTGGAAAGAAGTTTTACACCGACTCGGACGGATTCAAGATGCAAGCTAAAATGAGCTAGGGCACATATGAATTCCATTCGGGATGTTGGCACGCTGTTTCATCACGTTGCTCGATTTTCTGTGCATGGAGTTTGTATTGCCCTGTGGACCCTGTCGTTGACAAAGTTTCACACGGACTCAAACGGATTCGAGATGCATGTCAAAATGAGCTGGGGTGCATGTGAACTCCATTGGGGTGTTGGCACTCAGTTTCATTTCGTGCCTTGATTTCGTACGTATGGAGTTTGTAGTTTCAGATGGAACCCATCGTCGAGGAAAGTGTCACGCTGGCTCGGACGGATTCAAAATGCATGCCAAAATGAGCTAGGGCGTATATGAGCTCCATGCGAGGTATTGGCAGTCGGTTTCATTTCGTTCATTGGTTTTGTGCTCGTAGAGTTTGTACTATCCATTGGTACCCGTCATTGAGTTAGGTTTGACACCAAGTTGGACGGATTCGTAACGCTTGCCGAAATGAGCAACATCGCATCTAATCTCCATTCAGGGTGTTGACACTTAGTTTTGTTTCGTGCCTAGATTTTCTATGAATGGAGTTTCTACTTCCATTAGAACCTGTCGTTGAGGAAAACTTTCACACCGACCTAGACGGATTCAACATAAATGTTGAAGTGCGCTAGTGGGCATATGAATTCCATTCAGGGTGTTGGCACTCGGTTTCATTTCGTGACTTGATTTCGTATGAACAGAGATTGATGTTTCAGATGGAACTCGTCATAGGGCAAAGTGTCATACCGACTCGGATGAAATCGAAATGCATGCCAAAATGAGCTAGGGTGTATATGAGTTCCATTCGAGGTGTCTTTCACTTAGTTTCTTTTCACGCATTGGTTTCGTATGAATGGCACTGTAGTAACAGTTGGAACCCGTCGTTGAGGAGAGTTTCACACCAACTCAGACAGATTTAAAATGCATGCCAAAATGATGTAGGGTGCATATGAACTCCATTCGAGGTGTTTCACCACCAGTTTCATTATATGCCACGATTTTGTGGGCATGGAGTTTGCTGTTTCAGTTACAACCCATTGTGGAGGAAAGTTTCACACCTACTCGGATGGATTCGAAATGCAATCCAAAATTAGTTACGGCGCATATGAACTCCAATCGGGGTGTACGGCCTCCAGTATCATTTCTTGCCTCAATTTGGTATGAATGCAGTTTGCAGTTTCAACTGGAACTCGTCGTCGAGGACATTTCACACCGACTCAGACGGATTCGAAATGCATGGAGAACTGAGCTAGGATGCGTATGAGGTCTATCGCGGTGTTAGGCACTTAGTTTCATTTCATGCCTCGATTTCGTGTGAATAGAGTTTGTAGTTTCAATTGAAGCCAACCTTAGAGCAAAGTTTCATACTGACTCAGACAGATTCAAAATGCATGCCAAAGTGAGCTAGGGTGCATGTGAACTCCATTCGGGGTATTTGGTACTCAGTTTCCTTTCGTGCCTCTGTTTCGTACAAATGGAGTTTGTAGTTTCAGCCGGAATCCATCGTGGTGGAAAGTTTCACACCGACTCGAACGGATCTGAAATACATACCAAAATGAGATAGGACACATATAAACTCCATCCGTGGTGCTTGGCACACAATTTCAGTACGTGCCTAGATTTTGTGCGCATGTAGCTTGATTTGCCCAACGGAGCCCGTCGTGGAGGAAAGTTTCGCACCGACATGGATGGATTCGTAATACATGTCAAAATGAGCTAGGACACACATCATTCGAGGTGTTGGCTCTCAGTTTCATTGCGTGCCAAGATTTCTGCGTTCGTGTAGTTTGTACATCCTAATAGAACCCCTCGTCGAGGAAAGTTTAACACCAACTCAGATAGATTTGAAATGCGTGCTGAAATGCGGCGGGGCGCATATGAACCCATTCAGGGCGTTCGGCACTCTGTTCATTTCGGGCCTCAATTTTGTACGAATGGAGTTTGTAGTTTCGGATGGAACAGGTCATGGAGGAAACGGTCACACCAACTCGGACGTATTCAAAATGCATGCCAAAATGACCTAAGGTGTACATGAACTCCATTCAAGGTGTTTGGCACTCAGTTTCATTCCGTTCATCGATTTGTGCTCATGGAGTTTGTACTACCCAATGAAACCCGTCAACGAGGAAAGTTTCACATCACAACCCCGACAGATTCGATATACATGCCAAAAAAGGATAGAGCATAGATGAACTCCATTCATAGTGTTTGGAACTCAATTTCATTTTGTGCCGAGATTTCATACGAATTGTGTTTGTAGTTTAGGTGAAACCCATCGTGGAAAGAAGTTTTACACCGACTCGGACGTATTCAAGATGCAAGCTAAAATGGGCTAGGGCACATATGAATTCCATTCGGGATGTTGGCACGCTGTTTCATCACGTTGCTCGATTTTCTGTGCATGGAGTTTGTATTGCCCTGTGGACCCTGTCATTGACAAAGTTTCACACGAACTCAAACGGATTCGAGATGCATGTCAAAATGAGCTGGGTGCATGTGAACTCCATTGGGGTGTTGGCACTCAGTTCCATTTCGTGCCTTGATTTCGTACATATGGAGTTTGTAGTTTCAGATGGAACCCATTGTCGAGGAAAGTGTCACGCTGGCTCGGACGGATTCGAAATGCATGCCAAAATAAGCTAGGGCGTATATGAGCTCCATGCGAGGTGTTGGCAGTCGGCTTCATTTCGTTCATTGATTTTGTGCTCATAGAGTTTGTACTATCCATTGGTACCCGTCATTGAGTTAGCTTTCACACCAAGTTGGACGGATTCGAAATGCATGCCGAAATGAGCTACATCGCATCTAAACTCTATTCAGGGTGTTGACACTTAGATTTGTTTCGTGCCTAGATTTTCTATGAATCGAGTTTCTACTTCCATTAGAACCTATCGTTGAGGAAAACTTTCACACCGACCTAGACGGATTCAACATAAATGTTGAAGTGCGCTAGGGTGCATATGAATTCCATTCAGGGTGTTGGCACTCGGTTTCATTTCGTGACTTGATTTCGTATGAACAGAGATTGAAATTTCAGATGGAACTCGTCATAGGGCAAAGTGTCATACCGACTCGGATGAAATCGAAATGCATGCCAAAATGAGCTAGGGTGTATATGAGTTCCATTCGAGGTGTCTTTCACTTAGTTTCTTTTCACGCATTGGTTTCGTATGAATGACACTGTAGTAAGAGTTGGAACCCGTCGTTGAGGAGAGTTTCAGACCAACTCAGACAGATTCAAAATGCATGCCAAAATGATGTAGGGTGCATATGAACTCCATTCGAGGTGTTTCACCACCAGTTTCATTATATGCCACGATTTTGTGGGCATGGAGTTTGCTGTTTCAGTTACAACCCATTGTGGAGGAAAGTTTCACACCTACTCGGATGGATTCGAAATGCAATCCAAAATTAGTTACGGCGCATATGAACTCCAATCGGGGTGTACGGCCTCTAGTTTCATTTCTTGCCTCAATTTGGTATGAATGCAGTTTGCAGTTTCAACTGGAACTCGTCGTCGAGGACATTTCACACCGACTCAGACGGATTCGAAATGCATGGAGAACGGAGCTAGGATGCGTATGAGGTCTATCGCGGTGTTTGGCACTTAGTTTCATTTCATGCCTCGATTTCGTGTGAATAGAGTTTGTAGTTTCAATTGAAGCCAACCTTAGAGCAAAGTTTCATACTGACTCAGACAGATTCAAAATGCATGCCAAAGTGAGCTAGGGTGCATGTGAACTCCATTCGGGGTATTTGGTACTTAGATTCCTTTCGTGCCTCTGTTTCGTACAAATGGAGTTTGTAGTTTCAGCCGGAATCCATCGTGGTGGAAAGTTTCACACCGACTCGAATGGATCTGAAATACATACCAAAATGAGATAGGACACATATAAACTCCATCCGTGGTGCTTGGTACACAATTTCAGTACGTGCCTAGATTTTGTGCGCATGTAGCTTGATTTGCCCAACGGAGCCCGTCGTGGAGGAAAGTTTCGCACCGACATGGATGGATTCGTAATACATGTCAAAATGAGCTAGGACACATATGAACATCATTCGAGGTGTTGGCTCTCAGTTTCATTGCGTGCCAAGATTTCTGCGTTCGTGTAGTTTGTACATCCTAATGGAACCCCTCGTCGAGGAAAGTTTAACACCAACTCAGATAGATTTGAAATGCGTGCTGGAATGCGGCGGGGCGCATATGAACCCATTCAGGGCGTTCGGCACTCTGTTCATTTCGGGCCTCAATTTTGTACGAATGGAGTTTGTAGTTTCGGATGGAACAGGTCATGGAGGAAACGGTCACACCAACTCGGACGTATTCAAAATGCATGCCAAAATGACCTAAGGTGTACATGAACTCCATTCAAGGTGTTTGGCACTCAGTTTCATTCCGTTCATCGATTTGTGCTCATGGTGATGAGGCGACGAGGTCCCGATCTTCCGATAGGATGATAACTTTGATTTGGAGGAGAACGACTTTGACGATGTGGCTACTAACCGGTCACGACCAGAACGCCAAGCAATCGCTAAACCACACTCCGAATCGTTATCAACCGTGCCAAGAACGCGGTTGACCTGACCACGAAGGTCTATTCCTACATGCAACCGAAGAACACGCAAGAAAAAGATAATAAGCAATCTGAAATTGCAAATATTTATATTAAGCTCAAAAGGTGGGATTCCGCAGAAGGTTCTTTACGGTTGGTCTAGCCGACACAAGCGAAGAACAAAAGTTTTCACAATGGAAAAACTAATCAAACGAAATCCTACTGGTCAACTGAAGCTCTGATACCAACTGATGAGGCGATGGGGTCCCGATCTTCCGATAGGATGATAACTTCGATTTTGGTGGAGGTGACTCTCACGATCCGATTACAACCGTACGACGACGCTTGCGCCTTAGCAATCGCTGAACCAACCCCAAGATGTTATCAACCGTGCCAAGAACGCGGTTGACCTGACCACGAAGGTCTATTCTTGCATGCAACCGAAGAACACGCAAGAACAAGGATAGTGAGCAACCTGAAATTTGCTAGATATAAAAGTCGCACAAGGAGTTGAGGTTCTGTAACACGAATCTGTTGGTCTAGCCGACACAAGAGACAACGTGGAGTTTGCACATGGGGCTAAACTAATATAAACAAAACCTAAGTCCTAGAAAGGGAGGTGGCGGCTCCTATATAGTTAAAACAACCAGGGGAGGCGTCCCAAAGGATACACCCTAGGGTTACAAGGCCCATGGGCCCAAGTGGAGGTGGCGCAGCACCCTTTTGACTCGGACTCAGAAACCTACATGGATTGTTTTGATGATTCCGGCCGGCTCGGATGGAATTTGAAGATGAGGTTGGATCCATTGGAAAGTATACTTGATAATCTTTCCATGAAGTACAAGAACGTCCCAAATGGAGTCCGTATGAAGAAGTTATGCACGTTTAAACTTGCACCATTGCAGCAGTCCGAATCCAATTCTAGTACGTGTCCAACACGAAATCTTTTGATAATTACGGTGCGCACAGAAGGATCCATTGGAAAAAGGATAAGCAAAGCTTTCCAACAAGTACTCATGGACCTCAAACGGACTTCGTATGTGAAAGTTATGCACATTTGAAGTTGGGCTTGTCGGGCTGAATCCGAATTGATCTGGAGGCCGAATTGGATTCCAAAACGTGTCCAACTTGAACTCTTGCTTGAATTGATGTAAAAATAACGTGGTGCTGTCAAAATATATATTTTCATCATTAGGTAGCATCATATTCTCATTTAAAATATGTTTAAGCTGAAGAAACGAATTCACCTTTAGTTCAATCTTGATATTGGGCGCTATTGTCGTGTGTGTTTGTGGCGTGGTCACATCATCCTCCCCTTCTTGACAGAAAACTGTCCTCAGTTTTAACATTTGTGTAGCCTCACGTATTGTATGATCTTGATCATAAATCTCGGTACATGATAACAAACGCAACAAACTCTCATTATGTAATATCATAAGTTCTTTGTCAAACAAAGTGAAACCTGTTTGAAACGAACTCACCTGATAATTTAAGTGGTGCGTAGGAGCTCTTGTAATTCGAACAACAAGTATAGCAAATATGATTATATCCATATGGTACATGTTCTTATCACATGGAGTTTGTACTACCCAATGAAACCCGTCAACGAGGAAAGTTTCACATCACAACCCCGACAGATTCGATATACATGCCAAAATAGGATAGAGCATAGATGAACTCCATTCGTAGTGTTTGGAACTCAATTTCATTTTGTGCCGAGATTTCATACGAATTGTGTTTGTAATTTAGGTGGAACCCATCGTGGAAAGAAGCTTCACACCGACTCGGACGGATTCAAGATGCAAGCTAAAATTAGCTAGGGCACATATTAATTCCATTCGGGATGTTGGCACGCTGTTTCATCACGTTGCTCGATTTTTGTGCATGGAGTTTGTATTGCCCTGTGGACACTGTCGTTGACAAAGTTTCACACGGACTCAAACGGATTCGAGATACATGTCAAAATGAGCTGGGGTGCATGTGAACTCCAATGGGGTGTTGGCACTCAGTTCCATTTCGTGCCTTGATTTCGTACGTATGGAGTTTGTAGTTTCAGATGGAACCCATCGTCGAGGAAAGTGTCACACTGGCTCGGACGGATTCGAAATGCATGCCAAAATGAGCTAGGGCGTATATGAGCTCCATGCGAGGTATTGGCAGTCAGTTTCATTTCGTTCATTGATTTTGTGTTCATAGAGTTTGTACTATCCATTGGTACCCGTCATTGAGTTAGGTTTCACACCAAGTTGGACGGATTCGAAATGCATGCCGAAATGAGCTACATCGCATCTAAACTCCATTGAGGGTGTTGACACTTAGTTTTGTTTCGTGCCTAGATTTTCTATGAATGGAGTTTCTACTTCCATTAGAACCTGTCGTTGAGGAAAACTTTCACACCGACCTGGACGGATTCAACATAAATGTTGAAGTGCGCTAGGGTGCATATGAATTCCATTCAGGGTGTTGGCACTCGGTTTCATTTCGTGACTTGATTTCGTATAAACAGAGATTGAAGTTTCAGATGGAACTCGGCATAGGGCAAAGTGTCATACCGACTCGGATGAAATCGAAATGCATGCCAAAATGAGCTAGGGTCTATATGAGTTCCATTCGAGGTGTCTTTCACTTAGTTTCTTTTCACGCATTGGTTTCGTATGAATGGCACTGTAGTAACAGTTGGAACCCGTCGTTGAGGAGAGTTTCACACCAACTCAGACATATTCAAAATGCATGCCAAAATGATGTACGGTGCATATGAACTCCATTCGAGGTGTTTCACAACCAGTTTCATTATATGCCACGATTTTGTGGGCATGGAGTTTGCTGTTTCAGTTACAACCCATTGTGGAGGAAACTTTCACACCAAATCGGATAGATTCGAAATGCAATCCAAAATTAGTTATGGCGCATATGAACTCCAATCGGGGTGTACGGCCTTCAGTTTCATTGCTTGCCTCAATTTGGTATGATTGCAGTTTGCAGTTTCAACTGGAACTCGTCGTCGAGGACATTTCACACCGACTCAGACGGATTTGAAATGCATGGAGAACTGAGCTAGGATGCGTATGAACTCTATCGCGGTGTTTGGCACTTAGTTTCATTTCATGCCTCGATTTCGTGCGAATAGAGTTGGTAGTTTCAATTGAAGCCAACCTTAGAGCAAAGTTTCATACTGACTCAGACGGATTCAAAATGCATGCCAAAGTGAGCTAGGGTGCATGTGAACTCCATTCGGGGTATGATGAGAACATGTACTCTATGGATACAACCATATTTACTATGCTTGTTGTTCAAATTACAAGAACTCCTACGCATCCCTTAAATTATCAGGTGAGTTCGTTTCAAACAGGTTTCATTGTTTTTGATAAAAAAACTGATGATATTACATAATGAGAGTTTGTTGCGTCTATTGTTATATACTAAGATTTATAATGAAGATCATGCAATACGTGAGGCTACACATATGCTAAAACCGAGGACGGTTTTCTATCAAGAAGGGGAGGATGATGTGACCACGCCACCAACACATACGACCATAGCGCCCAATATCAAGATTGTACTAAAGGTGAATTCGTTTCTTCAGTTTCAACATATTTTAAATGAGAATATGATGCTACCTAATGATGAAAATATATATTTTTGTAGCACCACATCACTTTTACACCAATTCAAGCAAGAGTTCAACTTGGACACGTTTTGGAATCCAATTCGGCCTCCAAATCAGTTCAGATTCAGCTTGACGGCCCAACTTGAAATGTGCATAACTTTCACATACGGAGTCCGTTTGAGGTCCACGAGTACTCGATAGAAAGATTTTCTCGTCCTCTTTCCAATGGATCTGGTCTCATCTCCAAATTCCTCCTGTGCACATCGCAATCACTCAAAGAAGGTGCTACATCACCTGTTTGGGCCAAAGGAGAGGCGCCCCTAGGCCCATACTGTTTACGGTTACTGTTCATGTGAACAGTACTGTGAATAGTACCACCTCATTTAGTTTTGTGCGGCTTTTCCTCCCCTATTTAAGGAGGCTGTTCACCTGTTTGGGCCAACTCGAGCCTTTTAATGCTTGGACCCAAAGGAGAGGCGACCCTAGGCCCATACTATTCACGGTTGTTCACATGAACAGTACTGTGAATAGTACCACCTCATTTGTTTTAGTTTTGTGCGGCTTTTCCTCCCCTATTTAAGGAGGCTGCACCTTTCTAGTTTTCTTGGATTTCGTTTGATTAGTTTTTCCATGGTGAAAACTTTTGTTCTTCGCTTGTGTCGGCTAGACCAACCGTAAAGAACCTTCTGCGGAATCCCACCTTTTGAGCTTAATATAAATATTTGCAATTTGAGATTGCTTGTTATCTTGTTCTTGCGTGTTCTTCGGTTGCATGCAGGAATAGACTTTCGTGGTCAGGTCAACCGCATTCTTGGCACGGTTGATAACAACTCGGAGTGTGGTTTAGCGATTGCTTGGCGTTCTGATCGTGACCGGTTAGTAGCCGCATCGTCAAAGTCGTTCTCCTCCAAATCGAAGTTATCATCCTATCGGAAGATCGGGACCCCGTCGCCTCATCAAGTGGTATCAGAGCTTCATTTGACCGGTAGGATTTCTTGTATCCATAGTTAGTAGATTGATTTTTTATGTCCTATAGTCCAAAAAAACTGCCCTACAAAAAGAGTTTATTTCCGTTGTCCGAACCCCATTGTGCTTTTAGATCTGTTAATTTTGGTTTGCTAAATTGAGTTTGTGTCCGTCTTAGCAATGTCTTGTTGCTGGTCATATTTTTGGTCCCATAAAACTCCCAAAAAAAATCCCCACGTCCAAAGCCATCAAAAACACATCAAACCCTAATCTCCAATTTCGGCCAGAAGACTCCCTCTTGTGCAGCCGCCACCAAAAACGCAATAACTTTTGTTTCCGCTATCTTTTTTGAGTGAAACCACCGCCATTAGATCCATAACTTTCTTATCGAACTGCCCCTAAACTTACGCTTCATTCCATAAAGGCAGTTAAAATATATCCGCGGTGCAAGTTGACCCAAATTTCTGGATTGAATCTGTAACAGTCTGCACTTTTGATTTTTTTGCGATTTTATCCGTCGGTTTCTAGAACATGGCCCCAAAAGAAAAGTTGTAGAAAAAGCCGTCAGTAAACAGAGAAAAAAAGAAACATTGAAAAAGAGGCAACTGAAAAAAGTTACGGCCAAAATACCGACATCTTGTCGAGTGGACAGAAATCCGCCATTCTCAGATTTGGGTCAATCCTTGTGCCTGTCAATACCAGATTGCATTCTATTGAGTTATCTTGTGTTCATCACTCCTATACATTGTTACACACTTGTCTTGGCCTTCTCCTATCCTTGTTTGATCAGCAACATAGGCTAAGTGCTAGATACGAACTATAATTCAATTCTGTGCAAATTCTGAAATTAATTGATTGTTCTCCATTGCTACATATCTAGCCTTCCAAGCTACACCATTTACTAACCGAACAGATCACGTCGAACCGGCCCTTGCAATCGCTATACTCATCACTTGAGTTAAGTTATCACGAACCAGCCACCAGTTGCACCACCTGTTTTGCATTGGTAAGAACTTGTAAGAGCTTGGTAAGAGTTCGAGAGATGTGTGACTTGCGAAGCTCCACCTCCTAGTAGTTTATAGGGACTTACATAATTCTAGTGTATTTCCTTGTTTTCTACTAACCATGACAGGTTCAAGATCACATTGTAGCAATTTTTGTGAGACCAACAACTTGTTGGATCGTATTAATAAGACCCTCACCACCATCAACAACAGAATTGAGGGATCCAATGATCACGACCGTTGTCGACTTCGACAAAATCGACAAGGCACAGGTAGGTTAACAAGAGAGGAATGTGATGATGATGCCAAGTTTACAATTCCACCATTTGCTGGTAGATATGACCCTGAAGCTTATCTTGTTTGGGAAATACAATTAGATCGAAATTTTGCATGCTATGATTTTTTTGATGATAAAAGAGTTAGGGCTGCTACTAGTGAATTCACTGATTTCGCATTATTTTGGTGGAGGAAACAATATAGACTACCACATGTACCTAAAACTTGGAATGTTTTGAAACGAGTGATGAGATCTACATTTGTTCCTTCATATTATTCACATGACTTGTTAAAAAGATTGCAACGTTTAGAACAAGGTAGGAGAACTGTAAGTGAATACTATGAAGAATTGAAAGCTCTTTTGTTGCGTTGTGATGTAGAGGAACATGTGGGAGCTACAGAGAATAGATTTTTAGGTGGGCTTAATCAAGAAATTAAGAACATTCTCATTCACAAAGAATATAATTCTCTCTATGATTTGTTTATACTTGCTTGTAAGGTTGAAAGTCAGATTAAAGAGAAATTGAGAGTGCTTGATGATAAGAAACATGAGAACAAACCTGTGTTTGTGCCTTTTTCTGTGACTAACAACTTGCAGGTAGTTGAGAACTATGCCGAAGAGGAGCATGAGATGATTGAATCACTGACCCCATTGGTTGAGAATGAAGATAAGGAGATGGATGCACTTACATCATCTGAGAAGAGCCAAAAAGAGCAAAACTTAGTGGAAAACGATAATGACAAAGGTACTGATTTGATGCTACAACAAGACATAGAGCAACCTTGTGAGTATATACCTGCTGTAGTGCAATCTTTTGATATTCCTTGTGTTTATTTAAATGAACCATGTGCTGATCTAAATTCTCATAATTTTGCACATGTCGAATTAATTACACATAAGGAAGTTTTTGATAGAATATGCCCTGCTGATGCATTGTGCTATATCATGCTTAATGAGGCCGCTAGTTTGAAATGTGCTATGAAGAAAGTTTCTGAACTTGCATGTTCGAAATTCTTGTTTAGTACCAACACCCCTGGGTATAAGTTTAATTTGATTGGAGATTATGGTGTACAAAATCAATTTCTTGTATATCGAATATGCATAACTTGCGATCATATGGATGAATTGAAACTTTCTGTTTTGAACAACAACTCTTGTATGCTCAATCTTGTTCATTATGAAAGAAAAATAAAATTTAGTGATCATACAATGCCTATGTGTTCTTCTTTTGTTGAAACATCTAACATTGACAATCTGAATAATGAAATTGATGTATGGAAGAACTTGCAAATCTTTTCACCATTACTAGATGAATTTCCTATTGCTCAATTGAAATCTGATTATATGGATAAACTTTGTTTGATTCCAAAAGTTGTAGCTTTGCCCATATGTGCCACCACTGCATGTTTACAACTTCAGATATTCAAATTGCATAAATGCTTCACTTACATTTGCAAATCCAGTTGCAATAATTGCTGTATGAGAAATTTTGATTTGCTCATTAACATATATGAATACTCTTAGGTTAATAATATGATGACCTTTTATGATCACTGCTGTTTTGTAACATTAATTGTTCAACAACGAAGAACTGTTAAAACGGATGACATATACATATACCATGCATACACCTTGGCTTCTTTGTTTCCATACTTTCAGCTTATGAAAAGCCAAGGACAGCTTTATTTTCAAGAATGGGAGAATGATGAGAACATGTACTCTATGGACACAACCATACTTACTATGCTTGTTGTTCAAATTACAAGAACTCCTACGCATCCCTTAAATTATCAGGTGAGTTCGTTTCAAACAGGTTTCATTGTTTTTGATAAAGAACTGATGATATTACATAATGAGAGTTTGTTGCGTCTATTGTTATGTACTAAGATTTATAATGAAGATCATGCAATACGTGAGGCTACACATATGATAAAACCGAGGACGGTTTTCTATCAAGAAGGGGAGGATGATGTGACCACGCCACCAACACATACGACCATAGCGCCCAATATCAAGATTGTACTAAAGGTGAATTCGTTTCTTCAGTTTCAACATATTTTAAATGAGAATATGATGCTACCTAATGATGAAAATATATATTTTTGTAGCACCACATCACTTTTGCACCAATTCAAGCAAGAGTTCAACTTGGACATGTTTTGGAATCCAATTCGGCCTCCAGATCAGTTCAGATTCAGCTTGACGGCCCAACTTGAAATGTGCATAACTTTCACATACGGAGTCCGTTTGAGGTCCACGAGTACTCGATAGAAACATTTTCTCGTCCTCTTTCCAATGGATCTGGTCTCATCTCCAAATTCCTCCTGTGCACATCGCAATCACTCAAAGAAGGTGCTACATCACCTGTTTGGGCCAAAGGAGAGGCGCCCCTAGGCCCATACTGTTCACGGTTACTGTTCACGTGAACAGTACTGTGAATAGTACCACCTCATTTAGTTTTGTGCGGCTTTTCCTCCCCTATTTAAGGAGGCTGCACCCTTCTAGTTTTCTTGGATTTCGTTTGATTAGTTTTTCCATGGTGAAAACTTTTGTTCTTCGCTTGTGTCGGCTAGACCAACCGTAAAGAACCTTCTGCGGAATCCCACCTTTTGAGCTTAATATAAATATTTGCAATTTGAGATTGCTTGTTATCTTGTTCTTGCGTGTTCTTCGGTTGCATGCAGGAATAGACTTTCGTGGTCAGGTCAACCGCATTCTTGGCACGGTTGATAACAACTCGGAGTGTGGTTTAGCGATTGCTTGGCGTTCTGGTCGTGACCGGTTAGTAGCCGCATCGTCAAAGTCGTTCTCCTCAAAATCGAAGTTATCATCCTATCGGAAGATCGGGACCCTGTCGCCTCATCAGGGTATTTGGTACTCAGTTTCCTTTCGTGCCTCTGTTTCGTACAAATGGAGTTTGTAGTTTCAGCTGGAATCCATCGTGGTGGAAAGTTTCACACTGACTCGAACGGATCTGAAATACATACCAAAATGAGATAGGACACATATAAACTCCATCCGTGGTGTTTGGTACGCAATTTCAGTACGTACCTAGATTTTGTGCGCATGTAGCTTGATTTGCCCAACGGAGCCCGTCGTGGAGGAAAGTTTCGCACCGACATGGATGGATTCGTAATACATTTCAAAATGAGCTAGGACACATATGAACATCATTCGAGGTGTTGGGTCTCAGTTTCATTGCATGCCAAGATTTCTGCGTTCGTGTAGTTTGTACACCCTAATAGAACCCCTCGTCGAGGAAAGTTTAACACCAACTCAGATAGATTTGAAATGCGTGCTGAAAAGCGGCGGGGCGCATACGAACCCATTCAGGGCGTTCGGCACTCTGTTCATTTCGGGCCTCAATTTTGTACGAAGGGAGTTTGTAGTTTCGGATGGAACAGGTCATGGAGGAAACTGTCACACGAACTTGGACGTATTGAAAATGCATGCCAAAATGACCTAAGGTGTACATGAACTCCATTCAAGGTGTTTGGCACTCAGTTTCATTCCGTTCATCGATTTGTGCTCATGGAGTTTGTACTACCCAATGAAACCCGTCAACGAGGAAAGTTTCACATCAACCCCAACAGATTCGATATACATGCCAAAATAGGATAGAGCATAGATGAACTCCATTCGTAGTGTTTGGAACTCAATTTCATTTTGTGCCGAGATTTCATATGAATTGTGTTTGTAGTTTAGGTGGAACCCATCGTGGAAAGAAGTTCTACACCGACTCGGACGGATTCAAGATGCAAGCTAAAATGAGCTAGGGCACATATGAATTCCATTCGGGATGTTGGCACGCTGTTTCATCACGTTGCTCGATTTTTGTGCATGGAGTTTGTATTGCCCTGTGGACACTGTCGTTGACAAAGTTTCACACGGACTCAAACGGATTCGAGATGCATGTCAAAATGAGCTGGGGTGCATGTGAACTCCATTGGGGTGTTGGCACTCAGTTTCATTTCGTGCATTGATTTCGTACGTATGGAGTGTGTAGTTTCAGATGGAACCCATCATCGAGGAAAGTGTCACGCTGGCTCGGACGGATTCGAAATGCATGCCAAATTGAGCTAGGGCGTATATGAGCTCCTTGCAAGGTATTGGCAGTTAGTTTCATTTCGTTCATTGATTTTGTGCTCATAGAGTTTGTACTATCCATTGGAACCCGTCATTGAGTTAGGTTTCACACCAAGTTGGACGGATTCGAAATGCATGCTGAAATGAGCTACATCGCATCTAAACTCCATTCAGGGTGTTGACACTTAGTTTTGTTTCGTGCCTAGATTTTCTATGAATGGAGTTTCTACTTCCATTAGAACCTGTCGTTGAGGAAAACTTTCACACCGACCTAGACGGATTCAACATAAATGTTGAAGTGCGCTAGGGTGCATATGAATTCCATTCAGGGTGTTGGCACTCAGTTTCATTTCGTGACTTGATTTCGTATGAACAGAGATGGAAGTTTCAAATGGAACTCGGCATAGGGCAAAGTGTCATACCGACTCGGATGAAATCGAAATGCGTGCCAAAATTAGCTAGGGTGTATATGAGTTCCATTCGAGGTGTCTTTCACTTAGTTTCTTTTCACGCATTGGTTTCGTATGAATGGCACTGTACTAACAGTTGGAACCCGTCGTTGAGGAGAGTTTCACACCAACTCAGACAGGTTCAAAATGCATGCCAAAATGATGTAGGGTGCAAATGAACTCCATTCGAGGTGTTTCACAACCAGTTTCATTATATGCCACGATTTTGTGGGCATGGAGTTTGTTGTTTCAGTTACAACCCATTGTGGAGGAAAGTTTCACACCAACTCGGATGGATTCGAAATGCAATCCAAAATTAGTTACAGCGCATATGAACTCCAATCGGGGTGTACGGCCTTCAGTTTCATTTCTGGCCTCAATTTGGTATGAATGCAGTTTGCAGTTTCAACTGGAACTCGTCGTCGAGGACATTTCACACCGACTCAGTCGGATTCGAAATGCATGGAGAACTGAGCTAGGATGCGTATGAACTCTATCGCGGTGCTTGGCACTTAGTTTCATTTCATGCCTCGATTTCGTGTGAATAGAGTTTGTAGTTTCAATTGAAGCCAACCTTAGAGCAAAGTTTCATACTGACTCAGACGGATTCAAAATGCATGCCAAAGTTAGCTAGGGTGCATGTGAACTCCATTCGGGATATTTGGTACTCAGTTTCCTTCCGTGCCTCTGTTTCGTACAAATGGAGTTTGTAGTTTCAGCTGGAATCCATCGTGGTGGAAAGTTTCACAACGACTCGAACGGATCTGAAATACATACCAAAATGAGATAGGACACATATAAACTCCATCCGCGGTGTTTGGTACACAATTTCAGTACGTGCCTAGATTTTGTGCGCATGTAGCTTGATTTGCCCAACGGAGCCCGTCGTGGAGGAAAGTTTCGCACCCACATGGATGGATTCGTAATACATGTCAAAATGAGCTAGGACACATATGAACATCATTCAAGGTGTTGGCTCTCAGTTTCATTGCGTGCCAAGATTTCTGCGTTCATGTAGTTTGTACATCCTAATAGAACCCCTTGTCGAGGAAAGTTTAACACCAACTCAGATAGATTTGAAATGCGTGCTGAAATGCGGCGGGGCGCATACGAACCCATTCAGGGTGTTCGGCACTCTGTTCATTTCGGGCCTCAATTTTGTACGAATGGAGTTTGTTGTTTCGGATGGTACAGGTCATGGAGGAAACTGTCACACCAACTCGGACATATTCAAAATGCATGCCAAAATGACCTAAAGTGTACATGAACTCCATTCAAGGTGTTTTGCACTCAGTTTCATTCCGTTCATCGATTTGTGCTCATGGAGTTTGTACTACCCAATGAAACCCGTCAACGAGGAAAGTTTGACATCAACCCCGACAGATTCGATATACATGCCAAAATAGGATAGAGCATAGATGAACTCCATTCGTAGTGTTTGGAACTCAATTTCATTTTGTGCCGAGATTTCATACGAATTGTGTTTGTAGTTTACGTGGAACCCATCGTGGAAAGAAGTTTTACGCCGACTCGGACGGATTCAAGATGCAAGCTAAAATGAGCTAGGGCACAAATGAATTCCATTCGGGATGTTGGCACGCTGTTTCATCACGTTGCTCGATTTTCTGTGCATGGAGTTTGTATTGCCCTGTCGACCCTGTCATTGACAAAGTTTCACACGGACTCAAACGGATTCGAGATGCTTGTCAAAATGAGCTGGGGTGCATGTGAACTCCATTGGGGTGTTGGCACTCAGTTTCATTTCGTGCCTTGATTTCGTACGTATGGAGTGTGTAGTTTCAGATGGAACCCATCATCGAGGAAAGTGTCACGCTGGCTCGGACGGATTCGAAATGCATGCCAAAATGAGCTAGGGCGTATATGAGCTCCATGCAAGGTATTGGCAGTCAGTTTCATTTCGTTCATTGATTTTGTGCTCATAGAGTTTGTACTATCCATTGGTACCCGTCATTGAGTTAGGTTTCACACCAAGTTGGACGGATTCGAAATGCATGCCGAAATGAGCTACATCGCATCTAAACTCCATTCAGGGTGTTGACACTTAGTTTTGTTTCGTGCCTAGATTTTCTATGAATGGAGTTTCTACTTCCATTAGAACCTGTCGTTGAGGAAAACTTTCACACCGACCTAGACGGATTCAACATAAATGTTGAAGTGCGCTAGGGTGCATATGAATTCCATTCAGGGTGTTGGCACTCGGTTTCATTTCGTGACTTGATTTCGTATGAACAGAGATTGAAGTTTCAGATGGAACTCGGCATAGGGCAAAGTGTCATACCGACTCGGATGAAATCGAAATGCATGCCAAAATTAGCTAGGGTGTATATGAGTTCCATTCGAGGTGTCTTTCACTTAGTTTCTTTTCACGCATTGGTTTCGTATGAATGACACTGTACTAACAGTTGCAACCCGTCGTTGAGAAGAGTTTCACACCAACTTAGACAGATTCAAAATGCATACCAAAATGATGTAGGGTGCAAATGAACTCCATTCGAGGTGTTTCACATCCAGTTTTATTATATGCCACGATTTCGTGGGCATGGAGTTTGCTGTTTCAGTTACAACCCATTGTGGAGGAAAGTTTCACACCTACTCGGATGGATTCCAAATGCAATCCAAAATTAGTTACGGTGCATATGAACTCCAATCGGGGTGTACGGCGTTCAGTTTCATTTTTTGCCTCAATTTGGTATGAATGCAGTTTGAAGTTTCAACTGGTACTCGTCGTCGAGGACATTTCACACCGACTCAGACGGATTCGAAATGCATGCAGAACTGAGCTAGGATGCGTATGAACTCTATCGCGGTGCTTGGCACTTAGTTTCATTTGATGCCTCGATTTCGTGTCAATAGAGTTTGTAGTTTCAATTGAAGCCAACCTTAGAGCAAAGTTTCATACTGACTCAGACGGATTCAAAATGCGTGCCAAAGTTAGCTAGGGTGCATGTGAACTCCATTCGGGGTATTTAGTACTCAGTTTCCTTCCGTGCCTCTGTTTCGTACAAATGGAGTTTGTAGTTTCAGCTGGAATCCATCGTGGTGGAAAGTTTCACAATGACTCGAACGGATCTGAAATACATACCAAAATGAGATAGGACACATATAAACTCCATCCGCGGTGTTTGGTACACAATTTCAGTACGTGCCTAGATTTTGTGCGCATGTAGCTTGATTTGCCCAACGGAGCCCGTCGTGGAGGAAAGTTTCGCACCGACATGGATGGATTCGTAATACATGTAATGAGCTAGGACACATATAAACATCATTCGAGGTGTTGGCTCTCAGTTTCATTGCGTGCCAAGATTTTTGCGTTCATGTAGTTTGTACATCCTAATAGAACCCCTCGTCGAGGAAAGTTTAACAGCAACTCAGATAGATTTGAAATGCGTGCTGAAATGCGGCGGGGCGCATATGAACCCATTCAGGGCGTTCGGCACTCTGTTCATTTCGGGCCTCAATTTTGTACGAACGGAGTTTGTAGTTTCGGATGGAACAGGTCATGGAGGAAACTGTCACACCAACTCGGACGTATTCAAAATGCATGCTGATAACTTCGATTTGGAGGAGAACGACTTTGACGATGCGGCTACTAACTGGTCACGACCAGAACGCCAAGCAATCGCTAAACCACACTCCAAGTCGTTATCAACCGTGCCAAGAACGTGGTTGACCTGACCACGAAAGTCTATTCCTGCATGCAACCGAAGAACACGCAAGAATAAGATAACAAGCAATCTGAAATTGCAAATATTTATATTGAGCTCAAAAGGTGGGATTCCGCAGAAGGTTCTTTACGGTTGGTCTAGCCAACACAAGCGAAGAACAAAAGTTTTCACCATGTAAAAACTAATCAAACGAAATCCAAGAAAACTAGAAGGGTGCAGCCTCCTTAAATAGGGGTGGGGAAGCCACACAAAACTAAGGAAAAGGGTTGGTACTATTTATGGCACTGTTCATGTGAATAGTAACATGTGAACAGTATGGGCTTAGGTGGGGGAGCATCTCCCCTTTGGGCCCAAACATTACAAGGCCCAATTTGACCCAAATAGATGATGCAGCACCTTCATCGAGTGATTGCGGCAAGCACAGGAGGAATTTGGAGATTAGGCTGGATCCATTGGAAAGAGGAGGAGAAAATCTTTCCATCGAGTACTCGTGGACCTCAAACGGACTCCGTATGTGAAAGTTATGCACGTTTGAAGTTGGGCCATCGTGCTGAATCCGAACTGATCTGGAGGCCGAATTGGATTCCAAAACGTGCCAAATTGAACTCTTGCTTGAATTGGTGCAAACATGATGTGGTGCTATAAAAATATATATTTTCATCATTTGGTAGCATCATATTCTTATTTAAAATATGTTGAAACTGAAGAAACGAATTCACCTTTAGTTCAATCTTGATATTGGGCGCTAGGGTCATATGTGTTGGTGGTGTGGTCACATCATCCTCCCCTTCTTGATAGAAAACCGTCCTCGGTTTTAGCATATGTGTAGCCTCATGTATTGCATGATCTTCATCATAAATCTCGTTACATAATAACAAATGCAACAAACTCTCATTATGTAATATCATAAGTTCTTTATCAAACAAAGTAAAACCTCTTTGAAACAAGCTCACCTTATAACTTAAGCGATGCGTAGGAGCTCTTGTAATTGGAACAACAAGCATAGCAAATATGGTTGTATCCATAGGGGTCGTGTCCTCATTATCCTCCCCTTCTTGTAAACAAAGCCGTCATCGGCTTTTGATAAGTTGAAAGTATGGTAACAAAGAAGCCAATGTGTATGCATGATATATGTATATGTCATCCGTTTTAACAATTCTTCGTTGTTGCACAATTAATATTAGAAAATAGCAGCAATCATAGAAGCTCATCGTATCATTAACCCAATAGTAGTCATATATGTCAATGACCAAATTAAAATTTCTCACACAACAATTATTGCAACTAGATTTGCAAATGTAAGTGAAGCATTTATGCAATTGAAATATTTGAAGCTGTAAACTTGAAGTGGTGGCACATATGGGCAAAGCTACAACTTTTGGAATTAAGCATAGTTCATCCATATAATCATATCCTAATGGAGCAATAGCAAATGTATCTAGCAAGGGTGAAGAGATTTGTAAGTTCTTCCATAATTCATCATCTTTATTCAGATTGTCCATACTAGATGGTGCAAAAAGAGATGAACGCATAGGCATTGGATGAGTACTAAATTTTACTTCCCTCTCATATTGAACAAGATTCAACACACAAGAATTCTTGTCTAAAATAGTAAGCTTCAATTCATCCATATGATCACAAGTTATGCATATTCGATATACAAGAAATTGATTTTCTACACCATAATCTCCAATCAAATTAAACTTATACCCAGGGGTGTAGACACTAAACAAGAATTTCGAACATGCAAGTTCAGAAACTTTCTCCATAGCATGTGACAATTTCATAGGTAGATCCAGCATGATGTAACACAATGAATTAGCAGGAGAAATTCTAGACAAAACTTCTTTATGTGTAATTAATTCGACATGTGCAAAATTATGAGAATTTAGATCAGCACATGGTTCGTTCAAGTGAACACAAGGAATATTAAAATATTGCACTATAGCAGGTATATACTCACAAGGTTGCTCTATGTCTTGTTGTAGCACCAAATCAATACCTTTGTCATTATCGTCCTCATTAGATTCTGTAGGTATCTCAAACTTCTCCTCTAATGGCATAAGATGCACCAGATCATCCTTCACCTCTTCAAGTATCTCGGTGGTATCTGTAGATAGAGTAGGAACCAAAATAATATCAACATTTTTAGTTACCTCAGGTTGCACCTCGCTTGTGACCATGGGTGCTGGAGGTACAAAACGATGTCGCAATTTCTTTTTCATCTCCTCCCATGTGTATATATAGTGGAACTCGAGATTTGACCACCAATGTTGAACATCACCAATCAACGTCGTCCTTGCCATGCTCATCTTCTCATAAGGATCAAGATCTTGTCTTTCAAAGTAGCTATCCATCATAGTAACCCACAAGAAGTAGTCCGACGACGTACTCTCAGTGGTGAGTGGCAAGATATATGCTGGTAATTGTTTCCCTTCAAGTTCAAATCTGCCCGCGATGACATCATAATCCACCAATTTTCTCAAGCCTGTCATTGTTAGTAGAAAACAAGGAAACAAATCACAAATAAATGTTCCTATCAACTACTAGGATATGGAGGCTCAAATCAAGTCACGCATCTCTCAAGCTCTTACCAAATTCTTACAAGTTATTACCAAACCAAACAGGTGGTGCAACCGGTGGCTGGTTCGTGATAAATCTAACTCAAGTGATGAGTAAGGCGATTGCAAGGTACAGCGAGACCTGTTCGGTTAGTAGAAAAGTGGAGCTTGGATAGGCTATGTATTTTGTAGCAAAGGAAAACAATCAATTAATTTCAGAAATTGCACAGAATTGAATTATAGTCCGTATCTAGCACTTAGCCTATGTTGCTGATCAACCAAAGATGGAAGAAGGCTAAACTAAGTGTATGGCAATGTATGAGAGTGGTAAATACAAGATAATTCAATTGAATGCAATCTGGAATTGAAGAACACAAGGATTGACCCAAAACTTGGAAACTGAAGATTTCTGTCCACTGGACAGCACGTCGGTATTTCGGCCGTAACTTTTTGTCAGTTGCTTTTTTTTCAATGATTCTTTTTTTTCCGTTTTCTGACGGATGTTTCTACAACTTTTGTTTTGGGACCAAGTTCTGGAAACCGACCGAACAATTCGTACAAAATTCACAATTGCCGACTGTTGCAGATTGAATCTGGAATTTTAGGTCAACTTTCACCGCATATATCTCTTAGCTGCCTTGCTGGAATGACGTGAAATTTTACAGATAGATGGAAAATGAAGTTTTGAATCTAATGGCGGTGGTTTCACTCAAAAATAAGATCGGAATAAAAAATTATGGCTTTTTTGGTGGCGGCTGCAGAGGAAGGAAAAATCAGCTGAATTAGAATTAGGGTTTGGGGGGGATTTTTTTTGTTTGGATTTTTTTTATGGAATCAAGGACATGACCAGCACCTAGACAAAGCTAAAACGAACACAAATTCAATTTAGCAAACCAAAACTAACAGATTGAAAGGCACAATGGGGTTTGGACAGCGGACATTAACTCCTTTTGTGGGGCAATTTTTCTGGACTATGGGAAATAAAAATCAATCTACTAACAAGGGATACAAAGAATTCCTACCGGTCAACTGAAGCTCTGATACCAACTGATGAGGCGACGGGGTCCCGATCTTCCGATAGGATGATAACTTCGATTTGGAGGAGAACGACTTTGACGATGCGGCTACTAACCGGTCACGACCAGAACACCAAGCAATCGCTAAACCACACTCCAAGTCGTTATCAACCATGCCAAGAACGCGGTTGACCTGACCACGAAGGTCTATTCCTGCATGCAACCGAAGAACACGCAAGAATAAGATAACAAGCAATCTGAAATTGCAAATATTTATATTAAGCTCAAAAGGTGGGATTCCGCAGAAGGTTCTTTACGGTTGGTCTAGCCGACACAAGCGAAGAACAAAAGTTTTCACCATGGAAAAACTAATCAAACGAAATCCAAGAAAACTAGAAGGGTGCAGCCTCCTTAAATAGGGGTAGGGAAGCCACACAAAACTAAGGAAAAGGGGTGGTACTATTTATGGTACTGTTCATGTGAATAGTAACGTGTGAACAGTATGGGCCTAGGTGGGGGAGCACCTCCCCTTTGGGCCCAAACATTACAAGGCCCAATTTGACCCAAATAGGTGATGCAGCACATTCATCGAGTGATTGCTTCAAGCACAGTTGGAATTTGGAGATGAGTCTGGATCCATTGGAAAGAGGACGAGAAAAGCTTTCCATCAAGTACTCGTGGACCTCAAACGGACTCCGTATGTGAAAGTTATGCACGTTTGAAGTTGGGCCGTCGTGCTGAATCCGAACTGATCTGGAGGCCGAATTGGATTCCAAAACGTGTCCAAATTGAACTCTTGCTTGAATTGGTGCAAACATGATGTGGTGCTACAAAAATATATATTTTCATCACTAGGTAGCATCATATTCTTATATAAAATATGTTGAAACTGAAGAAACGAATTCACCTTTAGTTCAATCCTGATATTGGGCGTTAGGGTCATATGTGTTAGTGGTGTGGTCACATCATACATGAACTCCATTCAAGGTGTTTGGCACTCAGTTTCATTCCGTTCATCGATTTGTGCTCATGGAGTTTGTACTACCCAATGAAACCCGTCAACGAGGAAAGTTTCACACCAACCCCGACAGATTCGATATACATGCCAAAATAGGATAGAGCGTAGATGAACTCCATTCGTAGTGTTTGGAACTCAATATCATTTTGTGCCGAGATTTCATACGAATTGTGTTTGTAGTTTAGGTGGAACCCATCGTGGAAAGAAGTTCTACACCGACTCGGACGGATTCAAGATGCAAGCTAAAATGAGCTAGGGCACATATGAATTCCATTCGGGATGTTGGCACGCTGTTTCATCACGTTGCTCGATTTTCTGTGCATGGAGTTTGTATTGCCCTGTGGACCCTGTCATTGACAAAGTTTCACACGGACTCAAACGGATTCGAGATGCATGTCAAAATGAGCTGGGGTGCATGTGAACTCCATTGGGGTGTTTGGCACTAAGTTTCATTTCGTGCCTTAATTTCGTACGTATGGAGTTTGTAGTTTCAGATGGAACCCATCGTCGAGGAAAGTGTCACGCTGGCACGGACGGATTCGAAATGCATGCCAAATGAGCTAGGGCGTATATGAGCTCCATGCGAGGTATTGGCAGTCAGTTTCATTTCGTTCATTGATTTTGTGCTCATAAAGTTTGTACTATCCATTGGTACTCGTCGTTGAGTTAGGTTTCACACCAAGTTGGACGGATTCGAAATGCTTGCCGAAATGAGCTACATCGCATCTAAACTCCATTCAGGGTGTTGACACTTAGTTTTGTTTCGTTCCTAGATTTTCTATGAATGGAGTTTCTACTTCCATTAGAACCTGTCGTTGAGGAAAACTTTCACACCGACCTAGACGGATTTAACATAAATGTTGAAGCGCGCTAGGGTGCATGTGAATTCCATTCAGGGTGTTGGCACTCGGTTTCATTTCGTAACTTCATTTCGTATGAACAGAGTTTGATGTTTCAGATGGAACTCGTCATAGGGCAAAGTGTCATACCGACTCGGATGAAATCGAAATGCATGCCAAAATGAGCTAGGGTGTATATGAGTTCCATTCGAGGTGTCTTTCACTTAGTTTCTTTTCACGCATTGGTTTCGCATGAATGGCACTGTAGTAACAGTTGGAACCCGTCGTTGAGGAGAATTTTGTACGAATGGAGTTTGTAGTTTCGGATGGAGCAGGTCATGGAGGAAACTGTCACACCAACTCGGACGTATTCGAAACGCATGCCAAAATGACCTAAGGTGTACATGAACTCCATTCAAGGTGTTTCGCACTCAGTTTCATTCCGTTCATCGATTTGTGCTCATGGAGTTTGTACTACCCAATGAAACCCGTCAACGAGGAAAGTTTCACATCAACCCCGACAGATTCGATATACATGCCAAAATAGGATAGAGCATAGATGAACTCCATTCGTAGTGTTTGGAACTCAATTTCATTTTGTGCCGAGATTTCATACGAATTGTGTTTGTAATTTAGGTGGAACCCATCGTGGAAAGAAGCTTCACACCGACTCGGACGGATTCAAGATGCAAGCTAAAATTAGCTAGGGCACATATTAATTCCATTCGGGATGTTGGCACGCTGTTTCATCACGTTGCTCGATTTTCTGTGCATGGAGTTTGTATTGCCCTGCGGACCCTGTCATTGACAAAGTTTCACACGGACTCAAACGGATTCGAGATGCATGTCAAAATGAGCTGGGGTGCATGTGAACTCCATTGGGGTGCTTGGCACTCAGTTTCATTTCGTGCCTTGATTTCGTATGTATGGAGTTCTTAGTTTCAGATGGAACCCATTGTCGAGGAAAGTGTCACGCTGGCTCGGACGGATTCGAAATGCATGCCAAAATGAGCTAGGGCGTATATGAGCACCACGCGAGGTATGGCAGTCAGTTTCAATTCGTTCATTGATTTTGTGCTCATAGAGTTTGTACTATCCATTGGTACCCGTCATTGAGTTAGGTTTCACACCAAGTTGGACGGATTCGAAATGCATGCCGAAATGAGCTACATCGCATCTAAACTCCATTCAGGGTGTTGACACTTAGTTTTGTTTCGTGCCTAGATTTTCTATGAATGGAGTTTCTACTTCCATTAGAACCTGTCGTTGAGAAAAACTTTCACACCGACCTAGACGGATTCAACATAAATGTTAAAGTGTGCTAGGGTGCATATGAATTCCATTCAGGGTGTTGGCACTCGGTTTCATTTCGTGACTTGATTTCGTATGAACAGAGTTTGAAGTTTCAGATGGAACTCGTCATAGGGCTGATGAGGACATCACTTCTCCGGATACACACAACACACCTCCACTTGACATTCAAGGACCAATCACTAGAGCTCGCGCCCGACAATTGAATTTACAGGTGAGCTCGTTGCTAAGTACTTCTTTTTGTTCATTTGAGAATCGATTGCTACCTAATGATTTAATAATGATTAGGAACCATGGAGAGGACCTAGAAGTACTTGCGAAGGACTACGAGGCGCACAAGTCCAGCAAGGGCGGTCGAATCATGTTGGAGGCCCAACTCAAACCGACTTCGATTCCAATTCGGAGTCCAGGACCAGGCCGCATTAAAACGGACGCCCAGATCGCATCCGGACTCCGTTTTGGACGTTATACATATGTATGGAAAGCTGAGAAGACTAACTTTCCAATGGCTCTGGTCCCATGTCAAAATTCCTTCTGAGTCGACGGGAATCGTCGAAACAAGTGGGCGTTCAGAATCTGTCAGGGTGCTGCGCCACCGTCTTTTGGGCCTTTCGGCTTTGTATCGTGTTGGAGCCCATTAGGGGCGCATCCAGGGGTTTTGCACGCCCCTCAATCCTTTATATCCAGCCGCCACCCCCACCATTAGGGTTGGGTTTTGCTTAGATTAATTCTGTCTTTGAACAGTTTCGCCGTTCATCGGTTTGTGAGACCCCAACTTTCGAGTGCTAAATCAATACATCTGCAATTCAGTTGTGTTCTTCCTTGTTCTTGCTTGTGTTCTTCGATTCGCAGGCAAGGATTAGCCTTCTTGGCGAGGTCAACCGGCTGCGCACGGTTGATAACCTGAGGAGACGTGGTGCTGCGATTGCGGGGTTCGGAACGTGTCGTTCAGAAGCCGGATCGAATTGTGTCGTGCCTCCACCAAATCGAACATATCCAGAACCTGTTGGAAGATCGGGACCCCGTTCCCATCAAGTGGTATCAGAGCTTCAGGTGTTCCTTCAGGTTCGAGAATACCCTACCTTTGTTGTTTTCGTTTCATCCTAGAGTCCACGAAAAGCCCTAAAAAAAAATTTGTAGTCATAGGTTGTTTCCTGTCCCAGATCTCGTTTAGCCTTTTGCACAACTTAATTTCAGAGTCCGTAGTGTTGAGTTTGTGTCCTTAGTCGAGTTGTGTTGCTGGTTTAGATCGTGTTTTGTTTCGGGTTATCTTGCTTCCGCTACCTCTCATACCCTTTGTTTCGGGTTAGGCGTGAAACCCTAGCCGTCATCCATCGCGTATTCCACCCTCTGTTTTTGTTTTCCCACCCATATCCCACCCTCTGTTAACCCTCTGTTTTCATCATCCATCACGTCTCGTGATCACACAGCATCATCCCCCGCCTTTCCCCACCAAATCCCTCCACCCGATCTTTGTTTTGGCCTCCACAGAAACCATAACTCGGAGGTCCAACTTCAAACGGCCATAACTTTTGCATACGGACTCGAAATCAGTTGATTTTTTTTTTGAAATTGGGTGAAATTAAATTTTGCATCCGATACTCCCCCACATTCGGCGATTTTATTTTCCCCAAATTCGGCCTGGAAAGTGCAGTACTCGAGCTCCGAAATTGATTTACCGAATTTACAGCACATTCATTATTTTCTGTAGGCCACACCTTACATCGGATTGAGTTGAAACTTTGTGTGGTTCCTATTTCTGTGCTCTGCTCTGTGAAAAAAATAAAATAAAAAAGTCACAAAAAAGAAAAATTTCGGCTTAGTAGAGAAGAGAGAGAAATTCAGTTCTCGGCTCTAGTACTGGCCCAAAAAAAGAAAAAAAACAGAAAAAAAAACAGAAAAAAAAATCGGACAGAGCACAGTTTTAGGTGACAGAGCTTTATTTGTTTTGTGCTTTGCTGAATTAAGTTTCTCATTCCCTGGCCATCTTTGTTGCTGTCTTCGCTTACTTTCTGGCCGTGATTCCTTGTTTATCATATCCTAACACTGATATAGGACACATTTAGGCCAGCAACTAGGACCAGTACTTTGGACATTTATTCAGCATTACTATCTGTTATTGATTTGTGTTCCACTGACATATTTGGCCTTCCAAGCTCCATATATCTACTTCTGGATAGCACAGTTTTGACCCTTGCAATCGTATCCACGCTCGACACGGTATCACGAACCAGCCACCGGTTGTACCACCTGCTGCTTTGGTAAGAACACTTGTAAGAGCTTGGTAAGCCACTTCCTTTGCGAGTTCCCACTGCCCTTCCTTTCTAGTTGATAGGGATAATCCTTTTGTTTTCCCTGTGTTTCCACTAACCATGGCAGGAGACGAAGGGGATGAGACACCGATCGATTTCAACGAGTGTGTTAGTCGCGGCCAGCTACAAGCTGCGCTCGACAAACAAAATGCTTCACTCGGCGCGAGAATGGACACCATCGTCGCTGCCATTGCCAAGTTGAACACCACGGAAGGCATTGAGCGGGTGGAGCGGCGTTTGGCTGACCTCACTGGTCGGATGGACACATTGGAGGCACACCTGCCACCTGTCAATGACGGCCATCGTCGTGATGATGACACAGTGTATGATGCGGATGGCAACATTGATCAACGGGCGACACAAGATGCACGACTACGTCGGCGTCTTCAGCAAAACCGACAGGTTATGGGAGGTAATAACCAGAACCGACATGGTATGGAAGGTAATAACCAGAATCATCATGGTAACGACGACCCTTTTGCTAAAGTTAAGTTTACCATTCCATCTTTTTCTGGTCTTTATGATGCTGAAATATATCTTGATTGGGAGATGACGGTAGAGCAAAAATTTAATTCTCACTTGGTTCCTGAACAACATAGAGTTAGACAAGCTACTAGTGAGTTTAAGGACTTTGCTATTATCTGGTGGAATGAACTCAGTAACATGCGCTTACAACCTGATACATGGGAGTAGTTAAAAGAAGATATGCGTAATCGTTTTGTTCCTCCCACATATAAACTTGAATTGAGAAAAAAATTGCAGCGCTTAGAACAAGGTGATCGTTCTGTTCAGGACTATTATGCTGAGCTTCAAAAGGGTATGATGCGTTGTGGGGTTGTTGAGGACACGGAGGATAAGATTTGTCGTTTCTATGAGGGGTTACGGCGTGACATTCAGGATATTGTTGATTATAAAGAATTTACTACTGTCAACCAGTTGTTCCACCTTGCTATGCTTGCAGAAAAAGAATTGCAGGGACGCAAGGAATCAGCGAAGGCACGCACTGAACGACCCTTCTACACGCCGCGAACGACTACATCGGCGGGACTGCCCAAGTCTTCTTCGAATTTTCGTTCTCCTCCACTACCTGTGAACAAGATTGCAGCAGCGCCACCGAAGCCACCTTCAAAAAATTCTTTGCAGGTTCCAGCCAAGACTTCTTCTTCCGTGGCTTCAACGGGCCGCTCCTCCGATATTCAGTGCCACCGCTGCCATGGGCTTGGTCATGTGCAGAAGAATTGCCCTAGCCAACGGGCATACATCGCCACCAAAGATGGAGGCTACATCAGCACTTCAGATGTCGAGGAGGATGATGATGTTGCTGCTGCCTCGGATGACACTGGCGGTGGTGATGATGACCTGGTCCTTGGTGGGGCGTCCACAGTGACACTACGGAGCATCATTGTGCAGCGAGTCCTCAGCACACAGGTAGAACAAACCGACAAGCTTCAACGCCATAATTTGTTTCAGACTTTCTTCGCAATCAAGAACCGGCGTGCACGTGTCATCATTGATGGAGGAAGCTGCAACAACTTGGTGAGTTCTGATTTGGTCAAAAAGCTTGGCTTGACCACGCGACCACATCCACATCCATACCATATTCAGTGGTTAAATGATTCTGGAAAAGCTAAGGTAACACAAACATGCCGAGTCCATTTTTCCATTGGTGGTTATGCTGATCATGTTGATTGTGATGTGGTTCCCATGCAAGCATGCTCTCTTTTATTGGGTAGACCTTGGGAATTTGATAATGATGCTTTACACCATGGTAGTAGTAACAAATACACTTTTATGCATAAGGGAAAGAAAGTTACTTTACTGCCTTTGACCCCAGCTGAGATAATAGAGGCCGATAGGGAGAGAATTGCTGCTGCTAATGATGCAAAGGAACATGATAAATCTGAAAAACAGCAAGTAATCCATTTAAAAAATTCGGTTCTGCTTGCCACAAAATCAGACCTTGCTGAAATTGATGATGTTAATGATACATGCTATGCTTTTGTGTGCAAAGATGCTTTATTTTCTCTTGATAATATGCCTTGCACTTTGCCTGCTCCTGTCACTAACCTTTTGCAGGAGTTTAGAGATGTTTTCCCTGATGAGATACCTCCAGGACTTCCACCTATTCGAGGGATTGAACACCAGATTGACTTGATCCCTGGAGCGAGTTTGCCAAATCGTGCGGCGTACAGGACCAATCCCGAAGAGACTAAGGAGATTCAGCGACAAGTCCAAGACCTTTTGGACCGTGGGTACGTACGTGAGAGCCTTAGTCCTTGTGCTGTTCCTGTTCTTTTGGTTCCCAAAAAAGATGGATCTTGGCGTATGTGTGTCGATTGTAGAGCCATTAACAACATTACTATAAGGTATCGTCATCCTATTCCTAGGCTAGACGACATGCTTGATGAGTTGTGTGGTGCTATAATTTTCACAAAGATTGACTTGCGTAGTGGATACCACGAAATAAGAATGAAACTTGGCGATGAATGGAAAACTGCTTTTAAAACTAAGTTCGGCTTGTATGAGTGGTTAGTCATGCCTTTTGGTTTAACTAATGCACCTAGCACTTTCATGAGATTAATGCACGAGGTTTTACGTCCTTTCATTGGCAAATTTGTGGTTGTTTACTTTGATGATATCTTGATTTATAGCAAGTCCATGGATGAACATTTGAATCACTTACGTGCTGTTTTTAATGCTTTGAAAGATGCGCGTTTGTTTGGTAACCTTGACAAGTGCACCTTTTGCACGGCTCGAGTCTCTTTTCTTGGCTATGTTGTGACTCCACAGGGAATTGAGGTTGATAGAGCCAAGGTGGAGGCGATATGGAGTTGGCCCACGCCCACGACGGTCTCCCAAGTGCGGAGTTTTCTTGGCCTTGCAGGATTTTATCGCCGCTTTGTCAAGGAATTCAGCACCATTGCGACGCCATTGATTGAGTTGACAAAGAAGGGCGTCGTGTTCCATTGGGGGCCATCACAAGAGGAGTCCTTTAATCTTTTGAAGGACAAGCTTACACACGCACCATTGCTCCAACTTCCGGATTTCGGTAAGACTTTTGAGCTAGAATGTGATGCTAGCGGAATTGGTATTGGTGGTGTTTTGATGCAAGAAGGCAAACCTGTTGCCTACTTTAGTGAAAAATTGAATGGTCCTGCTCTTAATTATTCCACGTATGATAAAGAATTGTATGCTCTTGTTCGTTCTTTAGAGACGTGGCAACACTATTTATGGCCTAAAAAATTTGTCATTCATTCCGATCATGAATCACTTAAGCATATTCGTAGTCAAACCAATTTGAATCGTAGACATGCTAAGTGGGTTGAATTTATTGAATCTTTTCCTTATGTCATTAAACACAAGAAAGGGAAGGATAATGTGATTGCTGATGCTTTGTCTCGACGCTATACCATGTTGTCTCAACTTGATTGTCGTATATTTGGGCTTGAAACAATTAAAGCACAATATGTTAATGATGATGATTTTAATGTTGTGATGGAAAATTGTAAAGAGGGACGTACATGGAACAAATATGTCATACATGATGGGTTTTTGTTTAGAGCTAACCGCCTATGCATTCCAGTTGGTTCCGTTCGTCTTTTGTTGTTGCAGGAGGCACATGGAGGAGGTTTGATGGGACATTTTGGTGCCAAGAAGACGGAGGAGGTGCTGGCCACACATTTCTTTTGGCCAAGGATGAGACGAGATGTAGAGCGGTTCGTGGCTCGGTGCGCCACATGTCAAAAAGCTAAGTCGCGGTTGAACCCACATGGTTTGTATATGCCTCTTCCCGTTCCTTCTATTCCTTGGGCTGATATATCTATGGACTTTGTTTTGGGATTGCCAAGGACTAAGAGGGGGAGGGATAGTATTTTTGTGGTGGTTGATCGTTTTTCTAAGATGGCACATTTTATTCCTTGTCATAAAAGCGACGATGCTGTTCATATTGCTGACCTTTTCTTTCAAGAAATCGTTCGCTTGCATGGTATGCCTTCTACTATTGTTTCAGATCGCGATGCAAAATTCTTGAGTCACTTTTGGCGCACTTTGTGGAATAAATTGGGGACAAAGCTGCTGTTTTCTACAACTTGTCTTCCCCAAACTGATGGACAAACAGAGGTCGTGAATCGAACATTGTCCACCATGTTGAGAGCGATCTTGAAACGCAATTTGAAGATGTGGGAAGAGTGTTTGCCGCATGTGGAGTTTGCATATAATAGGGCGGAACACTCCACCACCAAGGCAAGTCCCTTCCAGGTAGTGTATGGATTTAACCCCCGTGCTCCTATTGATCTTTTGCCTTTACCTACCACTGAGAGAACACATAATGATGCTAAAAAGCGTGCTGAATTTATTCTTAAATTGCATGAAACCACTAAGGCAAATATTGAAAAGATGAATGAAAAGTATAGAATTGCTGGTAGTGAAGGTAGAAGGGAAGTTAAACTTGTACCGGGTGATTTGGTTTGGTTGCACTTGAGAAAGGATAGATTTCCTGAGTTAAGAAAATCAAAATTGATGCCTAGAGCTGCTGGTCCTTTTAAGATAGTTGAGAAGATAAATGATAATGCATATAAACTTGAGTTGCCTCCCGAGTTTGGGGTTAGTCCCACCTTTAACATTTCAGATTTGAAGCCATACTTGGGAGAAGAAGATGAGGCTGAGTTGAGGACAACTCCGCTTCAAGAGGGGGAGGATGATGAGGACATCACTTCTCCGGATACACACAACACACCTCCACTTGACATTCAAGGACCAATCACTAGAGCTCGCGCCCGACAATTGAATTTACAGGTGAGCTCGTTGCTAAGTACTTCTTTTTGTTCATTTGAGAATCGATTGCTACCTAATGATTTAATAATGATTAGGAACCATGGAGAGGACCTAGAAGTACTTGGCGAAGGACTACGAGGCGCACAAGTCCAGCAAGGGCGGTCGAATCATGTTGGAGGCCCAACTCAAACCGACTTCGAATCCAATTCGGAGTCCAGGACTAGGCCGCATTAAAACGGACGCGCAGATCGCATCCGGACTCCGTTTTGGACGTTCTACATATGTATGGAAATCTGAGAAGACTACCTTTCCAATGGCTCTGGTCCCATGTCAAAATTCCTTCTGAGTCGATGGGAATCGTCGAAACAAGTGGGCATTCAGAATCTGTCAGGGTGCTGCGCCACCGTCTTTTGGGCCTTTCGGCTTTGTATCGTGTTGGAGCCCATTAGGGGCGCGTCCAGGGGTTTTGCACGCCCCTCAATCCTTTATATCCAGCCGCCACCCCCACCATTAGGGTTGGGTTTTGCTTAGATTAATTCTGTCTTTGAACAGTTTCGCCGTTCATCGGTTTGTGAGACCCCAACTTTCGAGTGCTAAATCAATACATCTGCAATTCAGTTGTGTTCTTCCTTGTTCTTGCTTGTGTTCTTCGATTCGCAGGCAAGGATTAGCCTTCTTGGCGAGGTCAACCGGCTGCGCACGGTTGATAACCTGAGGAGACGTGGTGCTGCGATTGCGGGGTTCGGAACGTATCATTCGGAAGCCGGATCGAATTGTGTCGTGCCTCCACCAAATTGAACATATCCAGAACCTGTTGGAAGATCGGGACCCCGTTCCCATCAAGGGCAAAGTGTCATACCGACTCGGATGAAATCGAAATGCATGCCAAAATGAGCTAGGGTGTATATGAGTTCCATTCGAGGTGTCTTTCACTAAGTTTCTTTTCACGCATTGGTTTCGTATGAATGGCACTGTTGTAACAGTTGGAACCCGTCGTTGAGGAGAGTTTGACACCAACTCAGACAGATTCAAAATGCATGCCAAAATGATGTAGGGTGCATATGAACTCCATTCGAGGTGTTTCACAACCAGTTTCATTATATGCCACGATTTGTGGGCATGGAGTTTGCTGTTTCAGTTACAACCCATTGTGGACGAAAGTTTCACACTCTACTCGGATGGATTCCAAATGCAATCCAAAATTAGTTACGGCGCGTATGAACTCCAATCGGGGTGTACAGCCTTCAGTTTCATTTCTTGCCTCAATTTGGTATGAATGCAGTTTGCAGTTTCAACTGGAACTCATCGTCGAGGACATTTCACACCGACTCAGACGGATTCGAAATGCAAGGAGAACTGAGCTAGGATGCGTATGAACTCTATCGCGGTGTTTGGCACTTAGTTTCATTTCATGCCTCGATTTCGTGTGAATACAGTTTGTAGTTTCAATTGAAGCCAACCTTAGAGCAAAGTTTCATACTGACTCAGCCGGATTCAAAATGCACGCCAAAGTGAGCTAGGGTGCATGTGAACTCCATTCGGGGTATTTGGTACTCAGTTTCATTTCGTGCCTCCGTTTCGTACAAATGGAGTTTGCAGTTTCAGCTGGAATCCATCGTGGTGGAAAGTTACACGCCGACTCGAACGGATCTGAAATACATACCAAAATGAGATAGGACACATATAAACTTTGTCCGTGGTGTTTGGTACACAATTTCAGTACGTGCCTAGATTTTGTGCGCGTGTAGCTTGATTTGCCCAGTGGAGCCCGTCGTGGAGTAAAGTTTCGCACCGACATGAATGGATTCGTAATATATGTCAAAATGAGCTAGGACACATATGAACATCATTCGAGGTGTTGGCTCTCAGTTTCATTGCGTGCCAAGATTTCTGCGTTCATGTAGTTTGTACATCCTAATAGAACACCTCGTCGAGGAAAGTTTAACACCAACTCAGATTGATTTGAAATGCGTGCTGAAATGCGGCGGGCGCATATGAACCCATTCAGGGCGTTCGGCACTCTGTTCATTTCGGGCCTCAATTTTGTACGAATGGAGTTTGTAGTTTCGGATGGAACATGTCATGGAGGAAACTGTCACACGAACTCGGACGTATTGAAAATGCATGCCAAAATGACCTAAGGTGTACATGAACTCCATTCAATGTGTTTGGCACTCAGTTTCATTCCGTTCATCGATTTGTGCTCATGGAGTTTGTACTATCCAATGAAACCCGTCAACGAGGAAAGTTTCACATCAACCCCGACAGATTCGATATACATGCCAAAATAGATGAACTCCGCTCGTAGTGCTTGGAACTCAATTTCATTTTGTGCCGAGATTTCATACGAATTGTGTTTGTAGTTTAGGTGGAACCCATCGTGGAAAGAAGTTTTACACCGACTCGGACGGATTCAAGATGCAAGCTAAAATGAGCTAGGGCACATATGAATTCCATTCGGGATGTTGGCACGCTGTTCATCACGTTGCTCGATTTTCTATGCACGGAGTTTGTATTGCCCTGTGGACCCTGTCGTTGACAAAGTTTCACACGGACTCAAACGGATTCGAGATGCATGTCAAAATGAGCTGGGGTGCATGTGAACTCCATTGGTGTGTTTGGCACTCTGTCTCATTTCGTGCCTTGATTTCGTACGTATGGAGTTTGTACTTTCGGATGGAACCCATCGTCGAGGAAAGTGTCACGCTGACTCGGACGGATTCGATATGCATGCCAAAATGAGCTAGGGCGTATATTAGCTCCACGCGAGGTATTGGCAGTCAGTTTCATTTCGTTCATTGATTTTGTGCTCATAGAGTTTATGCTATCCATTGGTACCCGCCATTGAGTTAGGTTTCACACCAAGTTGGACGGATTCGCAATGTATGCCGAAATGAGCTACATCGCATCTAAACTCCATTCAGGGTGTTGACACTTAGTTTTGTTTCGTGCCTAGATTTTCTATGAATGGAGTTTCTACTTCCATTAGAACCTGTCGTTGAGGAAAACTTTCACACCGACCTAGACGGATTCAACATAAATGTTGAAGTGTGCTAGGGTGCATATGAATTCCATTCAGGGTGTTGGCACTCGGTTTCATTTCGTGACTTGATTTTGTATGAACAGAGTTTGAAGTTTCAGATGGAACTCGTCATAGGACAAAGTGTCATACCGACTCGGATGAAATCGAAATGCATGCCAAAATGAGCTAGGGTGTATATGAGTTCCATTCGAGGTGTCTTTCACTTAGTTTATTTTCACGCATTGGTTTCGTATGATTGGCACTGTAGTAACAGTTGGAACCCGTCGTTCAGGAGAGTTTCACACCAACTCAGACAGATTCAAAATGCATGCCGAAATGATGTAAACTCCATTCGAGGTGTTTCACAACCAGTTTCATTATATGCCACGATTTTGTGGGCATGGAGTTTGTTGTTTCAGTTACAACCCATTGTGGAGGAAAGTTTCACACCTACTCGGATGGATTCCAAATGCAATCCAAAATTAGTTACGGCGCATATGAACTCCAATCGGGGTGTACGGCCTTCAGTTTCATTTCTTGCCTCAATTTGGTATGAATGCAGTTTGCAGTTTCAACTGGAACTCGTCGTCGAGGACATTTCACACCGACTCAGACGGATTCGAAATGCATGGAGAACTGAGCTAGGATGCGTATGAACTCTATCGCGGTGTTTGGCACTTAGTTTCATTTTATGTCTCGATTTCGTGTGAATAGAGTTTGTAGTTTCAATTGAAGCCAACCTTAGAGCAAAGTTTCATATAGACTCAGACGAATTCAAAATTCATGCCAAAGTGAGCTAGGGTGCATGTGAACTCCATTCGGGGTATTTGGTACTCAGTTTCATTTCGTGCCTCCGTTTCTTACAAATGGAGTTTGTAGTTTCAGCTGGTATCCATCGTGGTGGAAAGTTACACACCGACTCGAACGGATCTGAAATACATACCAAAATGAGATAGGACACATATAAACTCCGTCCGTGGTGTTTGGTACACAATTTCAGTACGTGCCTAGATTTTGTGCGCATTTAGCTTGATTTGCCCAATGGAGCCCGTCGTGGGGGAAGTTTCGCACCGACATGGATGGATTCGTAATGCATGTCAAAATGAGCTAGGACACATATGAACATCATTCGAGGTGTTGGCTCTCAGTTTCATTGCGTGCCAAGATTTCTGCGTTCATGTAGTTTGTACATCCTAATAGAACGCCTCGTCGAGGAAAGTTTAACACAAACTCAGATTGATTTGAAATGCGTGCTGAAATGCGGCGGGCGCATATGAACCCATTCAGGGCGTTCGGCACTCTGTTCATTTCGGGCCTCAATTTTGTACGAATGGAGTTGTAGTTTCGGATGGAACATGTCATGGAGGAAACTGTCACACCAACTCGGACGTATTCAAAATGCATGCCAAAATGACCTAAGGTGTACATGAACTCCATTCAAGGTGTTTGGCACTCAGTTTCATTCCGTTCATCGATTTGTGCTCATGGAGTTTGTACTACCCAATGAAACCCGTCAACGAGGAAAGTTTCACATCAACCCCGACAGATTCGATATACATGCCAAAATAGGATAGAGCATAGATGAACTCCATTCGTAGTGTTTGGAACTCAATTTCATTTTGTGCCGAGATTTCATACGAATTGTGTTTGTAGTTTCGGTGGAACCCATCGTGGAAAGAAGTTTTACACCGACTCGGACGGATTCAAGATGCAAGCTAAAATGAGCTAGGGCACATATGAATTCCATTCGGGATGTTGGCACGCTGTTTCATCACGTTGCTCGATTTTCTGTGCATGGAGTTTGTATTGCCCTATGGACCCTGTCTTTGACAAAGTTTCACACGGACTCAAACGGATTCGAGACGCATGTCAAAATGAGCTGGGGTGCATGCGAACTCCATTGGGGTGTTTGGCACTCAGTTTCATTTCGTGCCTTGATTTCGTACGTATGAAGTTTGTAGTTTCAGATGGAACCCATCGTCGAGGAAAGTGTCTCGCTGGCTCGGACGGATTCGAAATGCATGCCAAAATGAGCTTGGGCGTATATGAGCTCCATGTGAGGTATTGGCAGTCAGTTTCATTTCATTCATTGATTGTGTGCTCATAGAGTTTGTACTATCCATTGGTACCCGTCATTGAGTTAGGTTTCACACCAAGTTGGACGGATTCGAAATGCATGCCGAAATGAGCTACATCGCATCTAAACTACATTCAGGGTGTTGACACTTAGTTTTGTTTCGTGCCTAGATTTTCTATGAATGGAGTTTCACTTCCATTAGAACCTGTCGTTGAGGAAACTTTCACACCGACCTAGACAGATTCAACATAAATGTTGAAGTGTGCTAGGGTGCATATGAATTCCATTCGGGGTGTTGGCACTCGGTTTCATTTCGTGAGTTGATTTCGTATGAACAGAGTTTGAAGTTTCAGATGGAACTCGTCATAGGGCAAAGTGTCATTCCGACTCGGATGAAATCGAAATGCATGCCAAAATGAGCTAGGGTGTATATGAGTTCCATTCGAGGTGTCTTTCACTTAGTTTCTTTTCACGCATTGGTTTCGTATGAATGGCAATGTAGTAACAGTTGGAACCCGTCGTTGAGGAGAGTTTCACACCAACTCAGACAGATTCAAAATGCATGCCGAAATGATGTTGGGTGCATATGAACTCCATTCGAGGTGTTTCACAACCAGTTTCATTATATGCCACGATTTTGTGGGCATGGAGTTTGCTGTTTCAGTTACAACCCATTGTGGAGGAAAGTTTCACACCTACTCGGATGGATTCGAAATGCAATCCAAAATTAGTTACGGCGCATATGAACTCCAATCGGGGTGTACGGCCTCCAGTTTCATTTCTTGCCTCAATTTGGTATGAATGCAGTTTGCAGTTTCAACTGGAACTCGTCGTCGAGGACATTTCACACCGACTCAGACGGATTCGAAATGCATGGAGAACTGAGCTAGGATGCGTATGAACTCTATCGCGGTGTTTGGCACTTAGTTTCATTTCATGCCTCGATTTCATGTGAATAGAGTTTGTAGTTTCAATTGAAGCCAACCTTAGAGCAAAGTTTCATACTGACTCAGACGGATTCAAAATGCATGCCAAAGTGAGCTAGGGTGCATGTGAACTCCATTCGGGGTATTTGGTACTCAGTTTCATTTCGTGCCTCTGTTTCGTACAAATGGAGTTTGTAGTTTCAGCTGGAATCCATCGTGGTGGAAAGTTTCACACCGACTCGAACTGATCTGAAATACATACCAAAATGAGATAGGACACATATAAACTCGATCCGTGGTGTTTGGTACACAATTTCAGTACGTGCCTAGATTTTGTGCGCATGTAGCTTGATTTGCCCAATGGAGCCCGTCGTGGAGGAAAGTTTCGCACCGACATGGATGGATTCGTAATACATGTCAAAATGAGCTAGGACACATATGAACATCATTCGAGGTGTTGGCTCTCATTTTCATTGCGTGCCAAGATTTCTCCGTTCCTGTAGTTTGTACATCCTAATAGAACCCCTCGTCAAGGAAAGTTTAACACCAACTCAGATAGATTTGAAATGCGTGCTGAAATGCGGTGGGGCGCATACGAACCCATTCAGGGCGTTCGGCACTCTCTTCATTTCGGGCCTCAATTTTGTACGAACGGAGTTTGTAGTTTCGGATGGAACAGGTAATGGAGGAAACTGTCACACCAACTCGGACGTATTCAAAATGCATGCCAAAATGACCTAAGGTGTACATGAACTCCATTCAAGGTGTTTGGCACTCAGTTTCATTCCGTTCATCGATTTGTGCTTATGGAGCTTGTACTACCCAATGAAACCCGTCAACGAGGAAAGTTTCACATCAACCCCGACAGATTCGATATACATGCCAAAATAGGATAGAGCATTGATGAACTCCATTCGTATTGTTTGGAACTCAATTTCATTTTGTGCCGAGATTTCATACGAATTGTGTTTGTAGTTTAGGTGGAACCCATCGTGGAAAGAAGTTTTACACCGACTCGGACGGATTCAAGATGCAAGCTAAAATGAGCTAGGGCACATGTGAATTCCATTCGGGATGTTGGAACGCTGTTTCATCACGTTGCTCAATTTTCTGTGCATGGAGTTTGTATTGCCCTGTGGACCCTGTCATTGACAAAGTTTCACACGGACTCAAACGGATTCGAGATGCATGTCAAAATGAGCTGGGGTGCATGTGAACTCCATTGGGGTGTTTGGCACTCAGTTTCATTTCGTGCCTTGATTTCGTACGTATGGAGTTTGTAGTTTCAGATGGAACCCATCGTCGAGGAAAGTGTCACACTGGCTCGGACGGATTCGAAATGCATGCCAAAATGAGCTAGGGCGTACATGAGCCCCATGCGAGGTATTGACAGTCAGTTTCATTTCATTCATTGATTTTGTGCTCATAGAGTTTGTACCATCCATTGGTACCCGTCATTGAGTTAGGTTTCACACCAAGTTGGACGGATTCGAAATGCATGCCGAAATGAGCTACATCGCATCTAAACTCCATTCAGGGTGTTGACACTTAGTTTTGTTTCGTGCCTAGATTTTCTATGAATGGAGTTTCTACTTCCATTAGAACCTGTCGTTGAGGAAAACTTTCACACCGACCTAGACGGATTCAACATAAATGTTGAAGTGTGCTAGGGTGCATATGAATTCCATTCGGGGTGTTGGCACTCGGTTTCATTTCGTGAGTTGATTTCGTATGAACAGAGTTTGAAGTTTCAGATGGAACTCGTCATAGGGCAAAGTGTCATACCGACTCGGATGAAATCGAAATGCATGCCAAAATGAGCTAGGGTGTATATGAGTTCCATTCGAGGTGTCTTTCACTTAGTTTCTTTTCACGCATTGGTTTCGTATGAATGGCACTGTAGTAACAGTTGGAACCCGTCATTGAGGAGAGTTTCACACCAACTCAGACAGATTCAAAATGCGTGCCAAAATGATGTAGGGTGCTTGTGAACTCCATTCGAGGTGTTTCACAACCAGTTTCATTACATGCCACGATTTGTGGGCATGGAGTTTGTTGTTTCAGTTACAACCATTGTGGAGGAAAGTTTCACACATACTCGGATGGATTCCAAATGTAATCCAAAATTAGTTACGGCGCATATGAACTCCAATCGGGGTGTATGGCCTTCAGTTTCATTTCTTGCGTCAATTTGGTATGAATGTAGTTTGCAGTTTCAACTGGAACTCGTCGTCGAGGACATTTCACACCGACTCAGACGGATTCGAAATGCATGGAGAACTGAGCTAGGATGCGCATGAACTCTATCGCGGTGTTTGGCACTTAGTTTCATTTCATGCCTCGATTTCGTGTGAATAGAGTTTGTAGTTTCAATTGAAGCCAACCTTAGAGCAAAGTTTCATACTGACTCAGACGGATTCAAAATGCATGCCAAAGTGAGCTAGGGTGCATGTGAACTCCATTCGGGGTATTTCGTACTCTGTTTCCTTTCGTGCCTCTGTTCCGTACAAATGGAGTTTGTTGTTTCAGCTGGAATCCATCGTGGTGGAAAGTTTCACACTGACTCGAACGGATCTGAAATACATACCAAAATGAGATAGGACACATATAAACTCCATCCGTGGTGTTTGGCACACAATTTCAGTACGTGCCTAGATTTTGTGCGCATGTAGGTTGATTTGCCCAACGGAGCCCGTCGTGGAGGAAAGTTTCGCACCGACATTGATGGATTCGTAATACATGTCAAAATGAGCTAGGACACATATGAATATCATTCGAGGTGTTGGCTCTCAGTTTCATTGCGTGCCAAGATTTCTGCGTTCCTGTTGTTTGTACATCCTAATAGAACCCCTCGTCGAGGAAAGTTTAACACCAACTCAGATAGATTTGAAATGCGTGCTGAAATGCGTCGGGGCGCATATGAACTCATTCAGGGCGTTCGGCGCTCTGTTCATTTCGGGCCTCAATTTTGTACGAATGGAGTTGTAGTTTCGGATGGAACATGTCATGGAGGAAACTGTCACACCAACTCGGACGTATTCAAAATGCATGCCAAAATGACCTAAGGTGTACATGAACTCCATTCAAGGTGTTTGGCACTCAGTTTCATTCCGTTCATCGATTTGTGCTCATGGAGTTTGTACTACCCAATGAAACTCGTCAACGAGGAAAGTTTCACATCAACCCCGACAGATTCGATATACATGCCAAAATAGGATAGAGCATAGATGAACTCCATTCGTAGTGTTTGGAACTCAATTTCATTTTGTGCCGAGATTTCATACGAATTGTGTTTGTAGTTTAGGTGGAACCCATCGTGGAAAGAAGTTTTACACCGACTCGGACGGATTCAAGATGCAAGCTAAAATGAGCTAGGGCACGTATGAATTCCATTCGGGATGTTGGCACGCTGTTTCATCACGTTGCTCGATTTTCTGTGCATGGAGTTTGTATTGCCCTGTGGACCCTGTCATTGACAAAGTTTCACACGGACTCAAACGGATTCGAGATGCATGTCAAAATGAGCTGGGGTGCATGTGAACTCCATTGGGGTGTTTGGCACTCATTTTCATTTCGTGCCTTGATTTCGTACGTACGGAGTTTGTAGTTTCAGATGGAACCCGTCGTCGAGGAAAGCGTCACGTTGGCTCGGACGGATTCGAAATGCATGCCAAAATGAGCTAGGGTGTATATGAGCTCCATGCGAGGTATTGGCAGTCAGTTTCATTTCGTTCATTGATTTTGTGCTCATAGAGTTTGTATTATCCATTGGTACCCGTCATTGAGTTAGGTTTCACACCAAGTTGGACGGATTCGAAACGCATGTCGAAATGAGCTACATCGCATCTAAACTCCATTCAGGGTGTTGACACTTAGTTTTGTTTCGTGCCTAGATTTTCTATGAATGTACATCCTAATAGAACCCCTCGTCGAGGGAAGTTTAACACCAACTCAAATAGATTTGAAATGCTTGCTGAAATGCGTCGGGGCGCATATGAACCCATTCAGGGCGTTCGACACTCTGTTCATTTCGGGCCTCAATTTTGTACGAATGGAGTTTGTAGTTTTGGATGGAACAGGTCATGGAGAAAACTGTCACACCAACTCGGACGTATTCAAAATGCATGCCAAAATGACCTAAGGTGATAGCACTAGCGGTCCCGATCTTTCGATGAGAGTGGTAGATTCGATTGGGGAAGGGGATGACGTTGACGACCCGACTACAACCATCCAAGGATGTTGCGCCTTAGCGATCGATACACCAACTCCAGAGGTTGTTCATGACCTTGTCGGCGCACAATCAACCAAACCACGAGGGTAATTGTTCCTGCAAGCAATCGAAGAACAGGCAAGAACAAGATGAACAACAACTCAATTGCAAATAAATGATGTAGGATTCAATCTGAAACAGAAAGACGGTGGGGTTCCGAAGACAAGTATTCGGGCGGTCTAGCCGACACGCGCGAGTACAAGGCGAAGTAGCAAAAGCTAACTTAGTCTATCAAAACCCAAACCCTAGAAGAGGGTGCAGCTGCCTATTTGAGGGACATGGAAGGTGGAGGGTCGGCCAAAACACAAGGAAGCCGAATAGGACTCGAATTACAAGGCCCAAGGCCCACTTTGACTCGGACTGGAAAGTGACGTGAATTCTTTTGCAGTTTCTGACTGACTCGGATGTAATTTGGAGGTGAGGCTGGATCCATCTGAAAGTATACTTCAAGAGCTTTCCAACGAGTACTCACGGGTCCCGAGAAACCTTCTGGATCAAAAGTTATGGCCGTTTGAAGTAGACGCTGTCAACAAGGCCGAATCCGAGTCAAACTCGTGAACAGGACTTGGTTTGCGCTTGACGGTTCCACTTCTATACTTGAGCTCATGTGGTTCTTCCCCATGGTTCCTAAGGACAATTAAATCATCGCAAGAATTAAGTAGTATTCCATTCTTTGAAACGTTTGTATGCAAACTTAGGAACACATTCACCTAATGGTTAAGTTGACGTGCTCGCGCTCTAGTAATTGGTCCTTGTACATAGTTTCAGTTTGATGTGGAGTCGGCATGGTTGTATGCATGGAAAGGATGTCCTCATCATCCTCCCCTTCTTGCATTTGAGTCGTCCGCGACTCAAGCTCATCTTCTTCTCCCAAGTATGGCTTCAAATCTGCAATGTTAAAGGTGGGACTAACCCCAAAATCTCCAGGCAACTCAAGTTTATATGCATTGTCATTAATCTTTTCCAACACTTTGAAAGGACCATCAGCTCTAAGCATCAACTTAGACCTCCTCAATTCAGGAAATCTTTCTTTTCTCAAATGCAACCAACTAAATCACCCGGTTGAAAAGTTAAATGCCTCCTTCCTTTACTACCAGCAAGTTTATATTTAGCATTCATGCGTTCAATATTTTCTTTGGTTGTCTCATGCATTTTCAACATCAAGTCAGCACGCTGTTTAGCATCAAAATTTAACTTCTCCGAAGATGGAAGTGGTAGCAAATCAATAGGAGCACGAGGCACAAAGCCATAGACAGTCTCAAAAGGGCACAACTTTGTAGTAGAATGCAGCGAACAATTATAAGCAAATTCAATATGAGGCAAACATTCTTCCCACATTTTAATGTTCTTTCTCAAAACAGCCCTAAGCATGGTAGATAAAGTTCTATTCACAACTTCAGTTTGCCCATCAGTTTGGGGATGACATGTAGTCGAAAATAACAGCTTAGTCCCCAATTTAGCCCATAAAGTTCTCCAAAAATGGCTAAGGAATTTAGTGTCACGATCGGAAACTATTGTATTTGGCACACCATGCAAACGAACAACTTCACGAAAGAACAAATCAGCAATGTTGGTAGCATCATCACTTTTATGACATGGTATGAAGTGTGCCATCTTAGAAAATCTATCCACAACAACAAATATGCTATCCCTCCCCTTCTTTGTCCTAGGCAGTCCTAAAACAAAGTCCATAGAAATATCTTCCCAAGGCACACTAGGAACAGGTAGAGGCATATACAAACCGTGAGGATTAAGTCGTGACTTAGCCTTTTGACATGTAGTGCAGCGAGCAACAAAACGTTCCACATCACTTCTCATCTTTGGCCAAAAGAAATGACTAGCAAGTATGTCTTCCGTCTTCTTCGCTCCAAAATGCCCCATCAGCCCACCTCCATGCGCTTCCTGTAACAACAACAAACGAACGGAGCTAGCTGGAATGCATAGTTTGTTAGCTCTAAACACAAATCCATCATTTAGAACAAATTTATTCCACGTTTTTCCCTCTTTGCAATTCAGCAACACATCTTTAAAATCTTCATCATGAACATAATGCTCCTTAATTGTTTCCAATCCAAAAATTTTGAAGTCAAGTTGTGAGAGCATGGTATATCTCCTAGACAATGCATCAGCAATAACATTCTCCTTTCCCTTTTTGTGTTTTATGACATAAGGAAAAGACTCTATGAATTCAACCCACTTTGCATGCCTACGGTTCAATTTTCCTTGACTTCTAATATGCTTTAATGACTCATGATCAGAATGAATGACAAATTCTTTGGGCCATAAATAATGTTGCCATGTCTCTAAAGTTCGAACTAGAGCATATAATTCCTTTTCATAAGTAGAATAGTTCAAACTAGGCCCACTCAATTTTTCACTAAAGTATGCCACAAGTTTACCTTCTTGCAACAGCACACCACCCAATCCAATTCCACTAGCATCACATTCTAGCTCAAAAGTCTTACTAAAATCTGGAAGTTGGAGTAATGGTGCATGTGTTAACTTATCTTTCAATGTGTTGAAGGCGTCTTCCTGTGCATTCCCCCAAGTAAACGGCACCTCCTTTTTAGTGAGCTCATTCAATGGCACGGCGATGGTGCTGAAACCCTTCACAAAACGACAATAGAATCCAGCAAGTCCTAGAAAACTTCGCACCTGCGTGACCATTTTATGAGTCGGCCAACTCTGTATTGCCTCAACCTTGGCTTGATCAACTTCAATCCCCCATGGAGTAACAACATAGCCAAGAAAAGAGACTCGATCCGTGCAAAATGTGCACTTCTCAAGGTTACCAAATAAACATGCGTTACGTAAAGCATAAAAAACCGCACGTAAATGGCAAAGGTGTTCCTCTAGTGATCTGCTATATATCAATATATCATCAAAATAGACCACTACAAATTTACCAATGAAAGCACGCAAAACCTCGTTCATTAATCTCATGAATGTGCTAGGTGCATTAGTTAAACCAAATGGCATCACTAACCACTCATACAAACCGAACTTAGTTTTAAATGTTGTTTTCCATTCATCTCCCAATTTCATGCGAATTTGGTGATACCCACTACGCAAATCAACTTTAGAGAAGACAATAGAGCCACTTAATTCATCAAGCATATCATCTAACCTAGGAATAGGGTGACGATATCTAATGGTAATGTTATTGATCGCTCTACAGTCCACGCACATACGCCATGATCCATCTTTCTTAGGCACTAAAATTACCGGAACAGCACAAAGACTAAGAGACTCACGCACATAACCTTTATCAAGCAATTCTTGAACTTGACGCTGAATCTCCTTAGTTTCTTCCGGATTGGTCCTGTATGGCGCACGATTGGGCAAAGATGCCCCGAGAATCAAATCAATCTGGTGCTCAATCCCTCGCACTGGTGGTAGCCCTGGTGGCACGTCCTTTGGAAAGACATCCATGTACTCCTGCAAAAGATTAGTAACAGCAGGAGGCACAGAAGAAGGTACCTCCTCGAATGAAAATAAAGCTTGTTTGCAAAGTAAGGCATAGCAAACAGAAGTACTAGCATCCAGCTCATTCACATCAGACTTAGTAGCAAGAAAACATGCACCTTTCAATTTAATCTCATTTTTCATCTCATGAACAGATTTAGAGTTTTTCTTTTTATGTTGCTCAAGTTCGCTTGCAACAATCTGATTTTCACTCGTATTATGCTCCTGATTTTTGTCTCTACTAGCTCTAGCAATCTCATCTTTGAAAATAGCTTCAGGAGACATAGGATGTAACACAATTTTCTTGTCATGATGCACAAAAGAATATTGGTTTGTCTTACCATGATGCAGTGAATCTTTATCATATTGCCACGGTCTACCTAACAGCATAGAGCATGCTTGCATAGGAACAACATCGCATTCTACAACATCATGATAAGAACCAATAGCAAAATTTACTCTCACCATTCGTGTTACCTTCACCTTGCTGCTGTTATCGAACCATTGAATGTAGTAAGGTTGTGGGTGAGGTTTGGTGTTCAACGCAAGCTTCTCCACCATATCGGTGCTCGCCAAGTTGTTGCAGCTCCCTCCATCAATGATCACACGGCATGAGCGTTCCTTCACGACACACTTTGTTTGGAAAAGGATGTGCCGCTGATTTTGCTCCGTCCTCTCCATTTGTGCACTCAACACACGCTGCACAATGAGGCTCTCATAGCGCTCTGCATCTTCAGCACCAATGTGCTCTTCTTCTTGCTCCTTTCCACTATCTGCATGGTCAGCTGCAAGCATAGCATATGTATCCTCATCCAAATCACTAGCAGAAGAATACTCACCATCATCTCTCACAATCAAAACGCGCTTGCTTGGGCATTCACTCCGCACATGGCCATACCCCTTGCATTGATGACATTGGATATCCCTCGTTCGTCCCGTAGATGCAATGGATGAAGAGCTCTTTGCATGTGCTTGGACTGTCCCCTTTGTTGCCTCGGATGCCCGAGATGCTGAGTTTGATGATGAAAACCGTGGCTTGCTGTTGGAGGAAGAAGGTGCAGTCGGTTGGCTTGATGGTGCAGCAGATGCACGTTGAGACCAAATGTTACCACGACCTGCAGAAACGTTAGTCCTCGTGCTCGCGCGTCGTCCCTGTACTTCTCTTTCAGCTTTACAAGCAAGATGAAATAAACGAGTGATAGAATTATATTCCTTGTAAGCTAAAATGTCCTGAATTTCACGATCCAAACCACCCATAAACCTAGCCATAGCAGCCTCCTCAGTTTCCTCTAAGTCACAACACAGCATTCCTGTTTGCAAATCTTGAAAATATTCCTCTACACTTTTACTACCTTGCCTCAATTGTTGCAACTTATTTAACAAATCACGTGCATAATATGAAGGAACAAATCTAGCTCGCATGATTCGTTTTAATGCATCCCAAGTTTGTGGTATGGCTAAAGGATTTTTCTTACAATATTCACTCCACCAAACAGACGCAAAGTCAGTAAACTCACTAGTAGCAGCCCTAACCCTTTTGTTTTCAGGGAATGCATGACAAGCAAATTTCTGATCAACAGCCAATTCCCAAGTGATATAAGTATCAGGGTTATATTTTCCATCAAAAGGTGGCATAGTGAACTTAATCTTACCAAGTGATGAGGCGATGGGGACCCGATCTTCCGATAGGATTGATAACTATCGATTTCGGTGGAGGTGACTCCTACGATCCGACTACCACCGTACGACGTCGCTTGCGCCTTAGCAAACGCTGAACCACACTACAAGTCGTTATCAACCGTGCCAAAAACGCGGTTGACCTGACCACGAAGGTCTATTCCTGCATGCAACCGAAGAACACGCAAGAACAAGAATAGTGAGCAACCTGAAACTTGCTAGATATAAAAGTTGCACAAGGATAGTTGAGGTTCTGTAACACGAATCTGTTGGTCTAGCCGACACAAGAGATAACGTGGAGTTTGCACGTGGGGCTAAACTGATCTAAACAAAACCTAAGTCCTAGCAAAGGAGGCGGTGGCTCCTATATAGGGAGAACAACCAGGGGGGCGGCCAAGGAGCATGCCCCTAGGGTTACAAGGCCCATGGGCCCAAGTGGTGGCGGCGCAGCACCCTTTTGACTCGGATTCAGAAACCTACGTGGATTGTTTTGATGATTCCGGCCGGCTCAGATAAAATTTGAAGATGAGGTTGGATCCATTGGAAAGTAGACTTGATAAGCTTTCCATGAAGTACAAGAACGCCCCAAACAGAGTCCGTATGAAGAAATTATGCCCGTTTTAACTTGCACCATTGCAGCAGTCCGAATTCACCTTTAGTTCAATCTTGATATTAGGCTCTTGCTTGAACTCTTGCTTGAAATGATGTAAAAATAATGTGGTGCTGTCAAAATATATATTTTCATCATGAGGTAGCATCATATTCTCATTTAAAATATGTTTAAGCTGAAGAAACGAATTCACCTTTAGTTCAATCTTGATATTAGGCGCTATTGTCGTGTGTGTTTGTGGCGTGGTCACATCATCCTCCACTTCTTAACAGAAAACCGTCCTCGGGTTTAACATATGTGTAGCCTCACGTATTATATGATCTTGATCATAAATCTCGGTACATGATAACAAACGCAACAAACTCTCATTATGTAATATCATAAGATCTTTGTCAAACAAAGTGAAACCTGTTTGAAACGAACTCACCTGATAATTTAAGTGGTGCGTAGGAGCTCTTGTAATTCGAACAACAAGTATAGCAAATATGATTGTATCCATAGGGTACATGTTCTTATCACATGGAGTTTGTACTATCCAATGAAACCCGTCAACGAGGAAAGTTTCACTTCACAACCCCGACAGATTCGATATACATGCCAAAATAGGATAGAGCATAGATGAACTCCATTCGTAGTGTTTGGAACTCAATTTCATTTTGTGCCGAGATTTCATACGAATTGTGTTTGTAGTTTAGGTGGAACCCATCGTGGAAAGAAGTTTTACACCGACTCGGATGGATTCAAGATGCAAGCTAAAATGAGCTAGGGCACATATGAATTCCATTCGGGATGTTGGCATGCTGTTTCATCACGTTGCTCGATTTTTGTGCATGGAGTTTGTATTGCCCTGTGGACACTGTCGTTGACAAAGTTTCACACGGACTCAAACGAATTCGAGATACAATTAATGTTATAAAACAACAGTGATCATAAAAGCTCATTATATTATTAACCCAAAAGTAATCATATATGTTAATGAGCAAATCAAAATTTCTCACATAGCAATTATTGCAAGTTGTTTTGCAAATGTAAGTGAAGCATTTATGCAATTCAAATCTTTGAAGTTGTATACTTGTAGTGGTGGCACATATGGGCAAAGCTATAACTTTTGGAATCAAGCAAAGTTTTTTCATATAATCAGATTTCAATTGAGCAATAGCAAATTCATCTAGTAAGGGTGAAAAGATTTGCAAGTTCTTCCATACATCAATTTCATTATTCAGATTGTCAATGTTAGATGGTTCAACAAGAGAAGAACACATAGGCATTGAATGATCACTAAATTTTATTTTTCTTTCATAATGAACAAGATTGAGCATGCAAGAGTTGTTGTTCAAAACAACAAGCTTCAATTCATCCATGTGATCACAAGTTATGCATATTCGATATACAAGAAATTGATTTTCTACACCATAATCTTCAATCAAATTAAACTTATACCCAGGGGTGTAGGCACTAAACAAGAATTTCGAACATGCAAGTTCAGAACCTTTCTCCATAGCACAATCCAAACTAACGGCCTCATTAAGCATGATATAGCACAATGCATCAGCAGGGGATATTGTTTTAAATACTTCCTTATGTGTAATTAATTTGACATGTGCAAAATTATGAGAATTTAGATCAGCACATGGTTCGTTCAAGTCAACACAAGGAATATCAAAAAATTCAGCAGGTATATACTCACAAGGTTGCTCTATGTCTTGTAACACCAAATCAGTACCTTTGTCATTATCGTCCTCATCAGACACTGTAGGTACCTCAAACATCTCCTCTAATGGCATAAGATGCACCAGATCATCCTTCACCTCTTCAAGTTTCTCGGTGGTATCTGTAGATGGAGTAGGAGCCAAAACAATATCAACATTTTCAGTTACCTCAGATTGCACCTCGCTTGTGACCGTGGGTGCTGGAGGTACAAAACGATGTCGCAATTTCTTTTTCATCTCCTCCCATGTGTATATATAATGGAACTCGAGATTCGACCACCAATGTTGAACATCACCAATCAGAGCCGTCCTTGCCATGCTCATCTTCTCAACAGGATCAAGATCCTGTCTTTCAAAGTAGCTATCCAACATAGTAACCCACAAGAAGTAGTCCGACGACGTACTCTCAGCGGTGAGTGGCAAGATATATACCGGTAATTGTTTCCCTTCGAGTTCAAATCTGCCCGCGATGACATCATAATCTACCCATTTTCCAAAGTCTGTCATTGTTAGTAGAAAACAAGGAAACAAATCACAAATAAATGTTTCTATCAACTACTAGGATATGGAGGTTCAAATCAAGTCACGCATCTCTCAAGCTCTTACCAAATTCTTACGAGTTCTTACCAAAGCAAACAGGTGGTGCAACCGGTGGCTGGTTCGTGATAAATCTAACTCAAGTGATGAGTAAAGCGATTGCAAGGTACAGCGAGACCTGTTCGGTTAGTAGAAAAGTGGAGCTTGGATAGGCTATGTATTTTGTAGCAATAGAAACAATCAATTAATTTCAGAAATTGCACAGAATTAAATTATAGTTCGTATCTAGCACTTAGCCTATGTTGCTGACCAACCAAGGATGGAAGAAGGCAAAAACAAGTGTATGGCAATGTATGAGAGTGGTAAATACAAGATAATTCAATCGAATGCAATTTCGAATTGAAGAACACAAGGATTGATCCCAAACTTGAAAATTGAAGATTTCTGTCCACTGGACAGCACGTCGGTATTTCGGCCGTAACGTTATGTCAGTTGCCTTTTGTGCAATGATTCTTTTTTTCTCTGTTTTCTGACGGATTTTTCTACAACTCTTGTTTTGGGGCCAAGTTCTAGAAACCGACTGAAAAATTCGCACAAAATTCACAAGTGCCGACTGTTACAGATTCAATCTGGAATTTTAGGTCAACTTGCACCGCAGATAGCTTTTTACTGCCACATTGGATTGAAGCTACATTTTACAGGAAGATAGATAATGAAGTTATTAATCTAATGGAAGTGGTCCCACTCAAAAAGGATCATGGAATCAAAAGTTATGGCTTTTTTGGTGGCGGCTGCAGAGAAAGGAAAAATCAGCCGAATTGGAATTAGGGTTTGTGTTGGGAGATATTTTTTTGTTGGGATTTTTATGGAATCAAGGATATGACCAGCAACTAGACAAAGTTAAAAAGGACACAAATTCAATTTAGCAAACCAAAATTAACAGATTGAAAGGCACAACGGGGTTTGGACAGCGGAAATTAACTCTTTTTGTGGGGCAATTTTTCTGGATTATGGGAAATAAAAATCAATATACTAACTAGGGATACAAAGAATTCCTACCGGTCAACTGAAGCTCTGATACCAACTGATGAGGTGATGAGTCCCGATCTTCCGATAGGATGATAACTTCGATTTTGGTGGAGGTGACCCTTGCGATCCGACTACAACCGAACGACGTCGCTTGCGCCTTAGCAATCGCTGAACCAACCCCAAGATGTTATCAACCGTGCCAAGAACACGGTTGACCTGACCACGAAGGTCTATTTCTGCATGCAATCGAAGAACACGCAAGAACAAGATAACAAGCAATCTGAAATTGCAGATATTGATATTGAATTCAAAAGGTGGGATTCCGACGGCTGTCTTGACAGGTGGTCGTCCGACACAACTGAAGAACAGAAGTTTGCATAATAGCTAAACCTAAACTCAACGAAATCCAAGTTCTAACAAGGGAGGCGGCGGCTCCTTTATAGGGAGAACAACCAGGAGGGGCATCCAAAGTGCATGCTCTAGGGTTACAAGGCCCATGGGCCCAATTGGTGGTGCCGCAGCACCCTTTTGACTCGGACTCAAAAACCAATGTGGATTGTTTTGATGATTGCGGTCTTCTCAGATGGAATTTAAATATGAGGTTAGATCCGTTGGAAATTAGACTTCATAAGCTTTCCATGAAGTACAAGAACGTCCCAAACGGAGTCCGTATGAGAAAGTTACGTCCGTTTCAACTTGCACCATTGCAGCAGTCCGACTCCAATTCCAGTACGTGCCCAACACGGACTCTTTTGACGATTGCGGCCGGCTCGGATAGAATTTGAAGATGGGGTTGAATCCTTTAGAAAGTAGACTTGATAACCTTTCCATCAAGTCCAAGAACATCCCAAACGGAGTCCGTATGAGAAAGTTATGTCCGTTTAAACTTGCACCATTGCAGCAGTCCGAATCTGATTCTAGTACGTGTCCAACAAGGACTCTTTTGAATTGGTGTAAAAGTGACGTGGTGCTGTAAAAATATATATTTTCATCATTAGGTAGCATCATATTCTCATTTAAAATATGTTGAGGCTGAAGAAACGAATTCACCTTTAGTTCAATCTTGATATTGGACGCTATTGTCATATGTGTTTGTGGCGTGGTCACATCACATGCTATTTTCCCAATTAAAAGAGGATGAAACGAAGCAATTAAGCGCTGCAAATTCCAGCAACCGCTTCCAAGATACCTCCTTTCCAATCCAGTCCACCGACTCAGGCGACCACTTCCAATGCTGATGCCCAGATGCCGCTGCCTCCACCGACGTAGTCGCCGCTGCCGCCTTGCTCGACGTGTTGTGATACTCCTTGAAATCGACGCCGATCTTGGCGTACCCCTTGAAGGTGCTGTTGTCGTCGGCGTACTCCTTGAACCCAATGTGGTGGTTGCGGTTGGTGTCCTCGCCGTAGCCTTTGAAGGTGGTGCTGCCCAGGTTGAACTTGCTGCCGTAGCTCTGGAACTCAGTGGCACCGCCGTTGGCGCCCTTGGCGTACGAGGCGAAGCTGTCGTCGCCGACGTTGGATTCGTCGCGGTACCCCTTGAAGGTGTCGACCACCGCATTGCCGCTCGCGCCATAGCTCCGGAAGGTGTTCTCTGGGACGTTCCCCTCCTTGCCGTAGCCCGTGAAGGGGTCGTTGGCGCCGTTGCCCGACTCGCCGTAGTTGGCGAAGCCGGAGCTGTTGACGTTGCTCTCGTCCAAAACAACCCTAAGCCACCAATCGACACTCGAGACCATCAGAAATTACAAGACACGAGATAAAAGGCGTACGGATCCCAGCGCTGCCTGCCGAAGAGGGTGGCGTGGCGGAGTTGCCCTCGAGCGCCGTAGCGCCGCCAAACAGGATCAGCCGTGGACCGATGTAGTCTGGCGAGCCCTCCTCCCCGACGGCCAGCACCACCGTGAGCGTGTGGCACCCGGGCCCATCCTCTTTCTCCATGACCGCGTTTACCATGGTGTACCCCGGATCCGGCCTCGGCCCCGTCGCGACCACGGCCACCGCAGCCGCCGGAACTGGAGCTGCCGTGGGAAAGAAACAGGAGGGGAGGAGGGAGAAGTGGCAGCATGCATGCGAATGGAGGAGAGACAGCAAGTGGCGACACAGATTTGAGGGGAGAAGGGAGGAGCGGCGGCGTGAATAGAAGGGAGGACGGAAGGCGAACGACAGCGCGGATGCGAGGGGAGGAGGGAGGAGCGTCGGCGGCGGTTGGGATAGGGGTGCAGGGTGCGCGGGGATTTCAGATCAGGAAAGAAACGGGAGGGGAGGAGAAAGAAGTAGCGGCATGGATAGGGGAATGGCGTGGGGAAGGTGGGGAAGACGCGCGGTTGGTTTTCACAACAGCGTCGTGGGGTTGGTTACGTGAGGAGTAAGATGTGGTCCAGATCTTTTGTAGTAAAATTGAATAACTATAAGAGAATGAATCTGCTATTGAGAAGAATCGAGATCGAAACCAATCGCTGCACGAGCACAAAAACATAGAGCAAAACGCCACCGACGTTGGTTTCAGGAGAACCGATCAGCACATGCTGCCGCAAAAATATTTTCTCCACGCATGGCGTGAAGATCCAGCATGCAATCAACAGATTAATTATCCATTAGATTGGCCGACGCTATTTGTCTCTCGCTATTTGTTTTCTATTCGCTCAAAACGGCCGACACTGTTTTGGATTCGTTTTTTCGGATATTATCCTAATACAAAACCGAATAGGAATCCGACGCTCGGCCCATCAGCCTTAGCCCACACGGCCCCGCGATTCGCACAGTCGCAACTCGCACCAAGCCACCATCGGCCTCGCTCACTCGCTCCCGTCTCACCTCGTCAAGCCGCGACGAAACCCTAGCTCTCCTCGTCGGGCGGAGCCAGCGCCGTGCGGTCGCCGTCACGCCCAGGGGCGGACCTGCCCTTCGGGCGAGCCCGGGCGGCTGCCTGAGCTCCTCGCCGGCCGGAACCCCCCCCCCCCCCCCCCCGCCGGCGGAAGCACACGCCCCCCACCCCCCGGCCGGGTGTGATACCGTGGTGAGCTGCCTGGAGTCGTGGGTGCGGGACCAGGCGGCGCGGCTGCCCCCCTGGGCGCCTCTGCTGACCCTGCCCATGCCGCGGTGGCCCTGGCCCTCACCGCAGGTGCCCGCGTGGCCGGGAGACCGGCGCCGCCAGCGGGAGCGCATGTTCCGCAAGGAGTTAGAGCGCCACCGCTGCCAGCTCAGCGAGCTCTGCTACGCCGGGAGCTGCCCCATCCGAAATTGCTTTGCCCAGGAATTGAACTCACACAACCTCATGCATGTATGCATTAACTTGTCTCCCCTAGCCAAGTGGACATTTCATAATTCTTGACAAAAGAACAACAACAAGACAAAATAAATAGGGATGAACATGGTTAGAGAAGGAAACATGGAGGAGACACACGGGGGCGCGCGCGGCCGACGAGCTCACCGGCGAACGGCGGCGGGGTGGTCGGGGTGGTGACGCTGCTTACCGGCGGCGGCGGGAATGCCCGGGGCGGCGGCGAGATGCGGTGGTGGCGGCAGGGAGGTGTGGAGCGGTCGGCGGAAGACGGCCGGGCGGCGGCGCACGGCGGCGGGGCGGTCGGCGGAAGACGGCCGGGCGGCGGCCGAAGGAGAGGAGGAGGGCAGCGGTGAAAGAAGAGCCGACATTCGGGAATTTATAGGAAGAGAGAGGAGAGGAAGGGGCTTTCGGTTTTGAGAGGGAAATAAAGGGGAAAACGGCCGGTGGATTAGTGGGGGTGATTAGGGCTTCCGTTTCCACGCTTTAATCGGGAGTTAAGTGGGAGAAACGGGCTTCAATCAGTTAGTATCAGAGCTTCAGTTTGGCCAGTAGGAATTTCTTGTATCCCTAGTTATTAGATTGATTTTTATTTCCCATAGTCCAGAAAAATTGCCCCACAAAAAGAGTTAATTTCCGCTGTCCAAACCCCGTTGTGCCTTTCAATCATTGAATTTGGTTTGCTAAATTGAATTTGTGTCCGTCTTAGCATTGTCTAGTTGCTGGTCATATCATTATTCCTATAAAAATTCAAACAAAAAAATTCCCCAACCACAAACCCTAATTCCAATTCGGTTGATTTTTTTTCTTTCTCTGCAGCTGCCACCAAAAAAGCCATAACTTTTGATTCCGAGATCCTTTGTGAGTGAAACCACTTTCACTACATTCATAACTTCAATATCCATTGTCCTGTACAATTTCACATCATTCCAGTAAGGCAGTTAATAGATATCTGCGGTGAAAGCTGACCCAAATTTCTGAATTAAATCTGCAACAGTCGGCACTTGTGAATTTTGTGCGAATTTTTTGGTCGGTTACCAAAACTTGGCCCCAAAACAAAGGTTGTAGAAAAAGCCATCCGGAAACGGATAAAAAAAGAATCATTGAAAAAAAGGCAACTGACAAAAAGTTACGGCCGAAATACCAACGTGCTATCCAGTGGACAAAAATCTTTAGTTTTCATGTTTTGGGTCAATCCTTGTGTTCTTCAATTCCAGATTGCATTCGATTGAATTATCATGTATTTACCACTCCTATACATTGCCATAAACTTATTTTAGCCTTCTTCCATCCTTGATTGATCAGCAACATAGGCTAAGTGCAAGATACGAACTATAATTCAATTATGTGCAATTTCTGAAAATTAATTGATTGTTTTCCTTTGCTACAAAATACATAGCCTATCCAAGCTCCACTTTTCTACTACCATACACTTCATTGCACTTCTTGTGCCCCATTTGCCTAGTGAAGAAGTCAGTTGTAATCCATCTGAGATGAGTGACCCTACTGAGCGCCAAACACCGCAAATGCACCTCTTTGTGTCCCTTCCTTCTTCAAGAAGCGATTATGGAATCCATATGAGTCGGGCAACTCCACGAAGTGAGGAACACCGCTGTGCACTTCCTGTGCCCCCTAGCTTAGTGAAGAAGACAGTTCGAATCTGTCCGAATCGAGCGACTCAACTGAGTGCCAAACACCGTAAATGCACCTCTTGTGTCTCCTTTCTTAGTAGAGAAGCAATATGGAATCCGAGCGAGTCAGGTAACTCAGCAAGGTGCCAAACACTATGGCGCCATTTTTGTGTCCCCTTGCTTAGTGAAGAAGTCAGTTGGAACCAGTCCCGAGTCGTGTGACTGAACCAAGCGCCAGACACCGTAAATGCACATCTTGTGCCCCCTTCCTTAATACAGAAGCCATGAGGAATCCGTGTGGGTCGGGTAACCCAACGAAGCGGCAAACACCATAGCACACTTCTTCTGTCCCCTAGCATAGTGAAGAAGCCATTCGGAATCCATCCAAGTCGAGTGACTCAACCGAGTGCCAACCACCATAAATGCACGTCTTTTGTCCCCTTCCTTAGTAGAGAATCATATGGAATGCGTGTGAGTAGGTAACTCAACAAACCGCCAAATACTGCAGCCCAGTTCTTACGTCCCCTTGCTTAGTGCAGAAGCCACATGGAATTTGTCTAAGCCAACAAACTCAACGGAGTGCCAAACACTGTGAATGCATGTCTTGCGAACCATTCCTTAATATTGAAGCCCTATGGAATCTGTACGAGTCGGATAACAGAACGAAGTGCCAAATACCACAGCGCACTTCTTTTGATCCCTTTCTTCGCGAAGAGGCCATTTGGTATCCATCCGAGTCGAGTGACTCAACCGAGCGTTCCTCACTAGAGAAGCCATGTGGAATCTGTACGAGTCGAGAAACACGACCGAGTGTTAAGCTTCGCAGCGCACTTCTTTTGAACCCTTTCTTTGCGAAGAGGCCATTTGGAGTCCATCCGAGTCGAGTGACTCAACCGAGTGTTCCATAGTAGAGAAGACATGTGGAATCCGTACAAGATGGAATCCGTACAAGATGGAATCCGTACGAGTCGAGAGTAACTCGACCAAGTGCCAAACACCGCAGCGCACTTCTCTTGTCGCCTTGCTTAGTGAAGAAGCCGTATGGAATCTCACCGAGTCGACCAGCTCAGCAAAGTGCAAAACACCGTAAATGCACCTCTTGTGTCCCCTTCCGTAGTATAGAGGCCAAATGGAATCTGTACAAGTCATGTAACGTGATGAAGTGCCAAGCACCACGGCGCGCTTCTTTTATCCCCTTGCTTTGGGAAGAAGACGTACGATGTGCTTCTTTTATCCGCACGAACTAGGATATTCTTCTTTCTCCCATAACCGATTGCTTCTTTCTCCTTACGCAATTCAGAGCTACTAAGTCTTGTGACTTCAGATTGCATGGGTGAAGCACAAATCAACGTAGTATTCACACTCTTGGCCACATCATCCCTTCCCTCTTCAAGCGAAACCGTCCTCGGTTTCGTGGTAGTCTTCACAAGCTGCTTGCCCTTGATGGCAATGTCAGAAATAATCTCCTCATCTCTCTTGGGTAGCAAAGATCGAAATACACCTTTATACATAAAAGTGAAGCGATTGGCTCTTCCTTGGTGTGTAACTGATAGCACTACCGGTCCCGATCTTTCGATGAGAGTGGTAGATTCGATTGGGGAAGGGGATGACGTTGATGACCCGACTACAACCATCCAAGGACGTTGCGCCTTAGCGATCGATACACCAACTCCAGAGGTTGTTCGTGACCTTGTCGGCGCACAATCAACCAAACCACGAGGGTAATTGTTCCTGCAAGCAATCGAAGAACAGGCAAGAACAAGATAAATAGCAACTCAATTGCAAATAAATGATGTAGGATTCAATCTGAAACAGAAAAGACGGTGGGGTTAAGAAGACAAGTATTCGGGCGGTCTAGCCGACACGCGCGAGTACAAGGCGAAGTAGCAAAAGCTAACTTAGTCTATCAAAACCCAAAACCCTAGAAGAGGGTGCGGCTACCTATTTAAGGGACACGGAAGGTGGAGGGTCGGCCAAAACACAAGGAAGCAGAATAGGACTCGAATTACAAGGCCCAAGGCCCACTTTGACTCGGACTGGAAAAGCGACGTGAATTGTTTTGCAGTTTCGGACCGACTCGGATGGAATTTGGAGGTGAGGTCAGATCCATCTGAAAGTAGACTTCAAGAGCTTTCCAACGAGTACTCACGGGCCCCAAGAAACCTTCTGGATCAAAAGTTATGGCCGTTTGAAGTAGAGGCTGTCAAGAAGGCCGAATCCGAGTCAAACTCATGAACAGGACTTGGTTTGCGTTTGACGATTCCACTTCTATACTTGAGCTCATGTGGTTCTTCCCCATGGTTCCTAAGGACAATTAAATCATCACAAGAATTAAGTAGTATTCCATTCTTTGAAACATTTGTATGCAAACTTAGGAACGCATTCACCTGATGGTTAAGTTGACGTGCTCGCGCTCTAGTCATTGGTCCTTGTATCATAGTTTCAGTTTGATGTGGAGTCGGCATGGTTGTATGCATGGAAAGGATGTCCTCATCAGTAACATTGCGATCAAACTGCCACAGACGCCCCAACATGATGTGACACATGTGCAGAGTCACGACGTCACACTCCACTTTGTCTTCATAACCATCAATTGAAAATGGCACGCGAACTTTATGAGTAACTTTCATCTTACCAACATTGTGAAGCCATTGTATATAGTATGGCTTAGGATGATGCCATGTGGTTAATGAGAGTGCATCAACCACGTCCTTGCTAATCACATTGTTGTAGCTTCCACCATTGATTATAAGCTTGCACCGTTTGCCTTTGATCATGCATTGGGTTTGAAAAACACCACATCGCTGCCCCTTCTCAACAATCAACTTATTGTCACCATCCACCTTATGAGTCATCAATGTTGGACCAACCTCAGGATCACAATACACAACTTCTCACAGAGAATCAATGAATTTCTCATCGTCATGTTCAGATTCCTCGCTTTCGCCCTCCGTAACATATCCCTCATGTGTGAGCAACACCTTGCTTACATTTGGATAATCCCTCATCATGTGACCCCTGCCCTTACACTTGAAACACTCAATTTGACTTGTTCTAGTGGTGGGAAAAGTGCTAGAATCAGATTTGGATGCCTCCTTGCCAGCTGAACTTGTCACCTTAGATGCTTCTTTAAACAGAGTTCCAACCGATTTAGTGGATGCAACCGGCTTAGAACTTATGCCTCCTTTACCGTCTTGCTGATTTGGGCGCCTCCAAGTTGATGTATGAGTTTGGGCAACCTTGGGATGGTTGTCTTTTACCCATTGTTCAGCACGCTCTGCTTGGTGAAGTAGCTCTTGTACGGTGTCGTATTGAATCAAATCAACATGATTCCGCACATCGTTGCTCAGGCCTTCAAAGAATCTTGTCATAGTAGCCTCCTCGGACTCATGAACTCCGGTACGGATCCTGAGCACTTGCATCTCCTGATAGTATTCATCCACGGACTTGGAGCCTTGATTCAACCGTCGTAGCTTTGTATGCAGTGTGCGTGTATAGTATGCTGGTACAAAACGGTCCGTCATGACTCGCTTCATCGCCTCCCAAGTGTGTGGACATTCACCTGCACGGTTCAATTGATTCCACCAAATAATAGCGTATTCGGTGAACTCAATCGAAGCAACAAGAACCTTCTTTTCTTCAGAGTAGTTGTGGTTGTCTAAAATCTGATTTACACGTATATCCCACTCCAAATAAGCCTCCGCATCAGCTCTGCCCTTGAACTCCGGTATGGTGATTTTGATGCGACCAATACCGTCGTCCTCACGTTCCACACCTCCTCCGCGGTGTCCTCCATGTGCAGCAGCCTGGCGATAAAAAAATCACGCCGTGGTGGTCGTGGATAGCCTCCAGGGCCATTGGACATGTCCTCATCATCTTCGTAGTAGCGTGCGTCATCATGCGACTTCGCACGTCGCACAAAGTTGGGTACTTGGTGCTGCGCGCCGGCCCCTCCCGGTGGCTGTAGTCGTCCCTCCAAGCGGCGGAGTGTCTCCTCCAGATTGTTGAAGCCGTCCGTGAGGCGAGCGTTCAACGTATCTTGCACCTCAGTGATTCTTGTATGCACGCCATTGATGCTTTGGTCGAAATCAGCACGTATGATGTCCTCCCGGCGTTTGATGTGGCCGGTAAGCGCCTTGACTCGGCTCCATACAGCGGGTGGTAAATCATCACCGAGTGGTTCACCCAATTCATCGCTGTGGTAGCCGCTCGAACCTCTTCTACTTGCTCCCGTCATCCTGAAATCAGCAGGAAACACAAGCACGTACCGCGATCAACCACGCTCTGATACCACGATGATACGGACCAACTATGGATTAGTTGATGCGTAGGGATGGCCCGATCTTTCCCGATACGTTCAGCGAGGTTCCTTCTCGTTGTCTTGACACAGCCAACAATCTTGATAAGGGCAATTTGCACTAGTATGCAAGGTGCACACTAGAAGCAATCCACCGAACTCCCCAAACCGCGAATTCAGTAAGAAGACACGAATTAGAAGAGATGAACATTGTAGATTTGATGGGTAATCTCAAGAATCTCCTATTCTTGCCTTGCACCAACTCAGCAAACTCCAAACGAGAAAACCTTGCAATCACGCAATCTGGCCGCCAATAACTATCATGGCGATTTTCTCCTCTATTTCACAAGCATAAAAACAAACCATATCATAGCCTAAGTTACAATGGGGCTAAGGCCCTGGCCTTATATTGGTGCACAATGCACGGCCTTGACTAAAACTTACGCACAACCTGGCCTAAGGCCGAAACAAACTCCAATACGAACTAAAAAGGAAATACCTAAACTTCTACCTCTGGATTCTCTCTCAATTTGCGATGCAGCCATGAGGATTCCGTGGCTGGCACCTCATCCATTGTATGGGGCTTCGAAATAGCTTTCCAACGAGTCTAAGAACGTCCAAATCGGACTCTGTTTGTGAAAGTTATGGGTGTTTTAATGTTGGACTTCCTGCCTGACCCGAACCGAATCCGAATTGAATTCAAATCTTTATAGGTTTCCTTTTCTTGTTCAAGGGGCTTCCAAATCTATTTTGAACCTGAAAAGGAGTCCTTCTCATCCTTTGGAAAGCCATGGTATGGTCAGATTTTACCCTTACTTGTATTGCAATACTCGGACTCTCTATGTTTGGCAAGTCTCGCGCGTCTCTTCGAACAGCCCGTGCAGCAATCAATGAAGTTGCCATAACTTCGTGTAGGAAGCTCCAAATCATGCGCCGTTTGATTCGTTGAAAAGTTGACTTCATTAGCTTTCTAAAATATGTATTTTGTGTGCATTAGAAACCTCAGAATTGGCGTTGCAATCGTTGTGAACATTGTGGACAGAACTGCAATCACGAGAACTTGATTGATCTTTTGTCTTCCTCTTTACCCAAATTAGCATTCTTTCTTTACCATCCACACCTCTAATTCCATGCATTATTGGTTTGTTTACATTCCGCACGAACTAGGATATTCTTCTTTCTCCCATAACCGATTGCTTCTTTCTCCATACGCAATTCAAAGCTACTAACCTTGTGACTTCCGATTGCAAGGGTGAAGCACAAATCAATGTTGTATTCACACTCTTGGCCACATCAAGACACTGTTAGGAAGGCCGAATCCGAGTCAAACTCGCGAACAGGACTTGGGTTGCGCTTGACGGTTCCACTTTTATACTTGAGCTCACGTGATTCTTCCCCATGGTTCCTAAGGATGATTAAATCATCACAAGAATTAAGTAGTATTTCATTCTTTGAAACATTTGTATGCAAACTTAGGAACGCATTCACCTGATGGTTAAGTTGACGTGCTCGCGCTCAAGTCATTGGTCCTTGTATCATAGTTTCAGTTTGTTGATCTTGTTGTGGAGTCAGCACAGTTGTATCTATGGAAAGGATGCCCTCATCATCTTGTTCCCCAACCCTAATAGAGAAACATATAGAGTCCGTATGCGTCAGGAGTCTTCTATTACGTTAGACGAGAATAGCATACTACCTAATGCAAATATGTTGTGCCTTCTCAGATTCAAAGCAACGAAAAATCAAGTGGAGAAGGTCCAACCAGCCACGAGTCAAGAGGATGAGAGTCCATGCGAGTAAGTAACTGATGAGGCGATGGGTCCCGATCTTCTGATAGGATGATAACTTCGATTTTGGTGGAGGTGACTCTTGCTATCCGACTACAACCGTACGACGTTGCTTGCGCCTTAGCAATCATTGAATCAACCCCCAAGAACGCGGTTGACCTGACCATGAAGGTCTATTCCTGAACACAATCGAAGAACACGCAAGAACAAGATAACAAGTAATTAATTTCAGAAATTGCACATAATTGAATTATAGTTCGTATCTAGCACTTAGCCCATGTTGCTGATCAACCAAGGATGGAAGAAGGCTAAAATAAGTGTATGGCAATGTATAGGAGTGGTAAATACAAGATAATTTAGTTGAATGTGTAACAGCCCAGCTGTTTATTTCAAAATTTCAGTTAAAAAAAATTAAAATTAATTTAATTTAAAATACAAACAAGTGTTCTTTGGTTGCCTAAAATTTGAAGATTTTATTTTGCCTATTTTCGGCTTAAAAAAAGCTTTTATTAAAAGTAATTTGACTGAAAATATAAAATTATGACTAAACAAAAAAATATTTGAAAATTTTTGCAAAAATATTATTTCAAATTAAGTATTTCAAGCATTTGGCTTTTATTTGGCTTTTCTGTGATTTTCTGGATTTTATTTGGAGTTATCTGGATTTTATTCCAAAAGTCTAGAGCCAGAAAAGTATTTTAAATATTTTGTTGAAGCCAAAAAGGGTTTATTTTGTTTCTCCCAAGCTTCTCAAAATTTTATAGTAATTTCTGAGAATTTTCTAAAATTTAAAATCAATTTTATAGCTAAAAGAGTATTTTTTAAGTTGAAAATCCAGATTTAAGTTGAAAATATTTGTATTAAGTTTAAAACTTTTTATAGAATTTTGGAGAATTTTCTAGAATTAAAAATCAATTTTAAAAGTCAAAAAATATATTTTATAAAATTTTAAAATGCAAAATTTGAATTAAAAAATTTTCGCTAAGTCTAAAATAGTTCCAGGAATTTTATATAAATTTTCTGGAATTTTTAGACACTAATTACTATTTTCTAAGCAATTATAAGTTTTATAGTATTTTTTGAAAAATTAATTCAAAAATTAAAATAAAATTATTCTCAGGCTGACACGTGGCGCTCTCAGATCAAATCTAGCTTTTCCTGATTTAATCCGAACCGTCCCTAGCTACTTAATTCCCCAACGGTCGAGATCGCCTTCTTTTGCCACTTGTCGCAAATCCGGCTGCGCACCCCTTCATTCCCCTCCTTCTCTCACCGACATGCCGGTCCCACATGTAAGAGCCTTCTCCCACCTCACCTTCTTCTTCCTCCCTCCCTCTCTCTCTTCCAAACCGTGCGCCTCCATTTTTGCACACGCCCGAGCTCCAACCGGCCAGCTCCTCTCCCCAAAAAGCCACCTCGGGCTCCCCACCTCACAGCCGCACTCCACCGGCCATTAATGGCGCCGCGCCCACTCGCATTCACACCGAAAACCACCGCCCTTCCCCCGCGTTTTTCGGCGAACCCGCGCCCCCCTTCCCCCTATAAAACCTCCCCGGGAGGCCTCCATCCGCACCACCTCCCACCGCCGCCCCTTCTCCCCTCTTCGGCCGGAGCTCCCGCTCACCGGAGCCGCTGGCCATCAAGCCGCCACCGCCATTTTTCTCTCCTCCTTGCGCCACCACTTCTCTCGCCACCGCTGCCCGCCTCCGGGCATCCCGAGCTCGCCGACGGTAAGGCCTCGAAGCCCCGCCGCCTCCCCTCCGACCGCCGCCGGGAGCCCGCCGCCTCCGTGGGCTACCCGCTCGGCTCGGCCACGTCGGCCGGCCCTTGCGCACGTAGCGTCCGCGTGGCCGCCTCATGGCAAGCCACGTCGGCATAGATGCCAGGTCAGCGAAAAAAATATTTATTATTGTTATTTTTATTCCCTCCTAGAAAATTCAAACTTCGCTGCCGTCATAAATAGTATTTTTTCAGTACAAAAATAATTCCCGAAAACAGGCCTTTTCATTTTCCCTCCTTTTAATCTTCCGGAAACCCTAACTTCCTCATTTTAACTCCGATTTGACCCAAATCAAATTTCTAAATTCTTCTAAAATCCTCTTTTTCAATTGTAAAATTTTATTTGAATTTTTTTTAATTTTATTTGTTTGGTTCTTTGCGCGTAGATTTCGACGAATTCAGAGAGAACGACGCCGACGATTCGCGCCATGTCTTTGAGCAAGGCAAGTTACACCTTTGACCATGTTGAACCTAATATTTTAAATTAATTATATTGTTTTTAAATTATTAGTGCATGCATAATTTTATTCAAGTTTTGTTTAAAATCAGTTTTGAACTCTAGTTATACCCAAATTCTTTGGACAACCAGATTTGACCTTGAATATCATTATACCTTGTCAACCCTAGATAAAACCTAGTTAGTACATTAATACTAACTAGAAATTTGGTAGAAATACTTAGCCATGCTTATAATGATATGGATTGGGTTAACCTTTCACATAAAATGATAACTTTTTTATCGTGTTTCATGACTTTGTGAGTCAAGAATGTTTATGAAATTATTTCAAAATAAATATAAAAACTTGGTTTAGACTTAGGCATTGGTATGATGGTGGGTGCTTGCTGGCATGCATCGTAGTTTGGTGACTCGATGTTGATTGCTAGGCACAAGGGGTAAGTGGTTAGGCCTAAGTCAAGTTAAGGACCGGTCTGTGAGCTACTATTGCAAAGCCCTATCGTACTACCACAAGTCTGGTATGGGATAGACCTGGCCGAATAATTTGTGAAGTTCCAACATGATCTAGCTATAGGCTGAATGTGAGTGCGGTGTAGGCCGTGAGAAGTCTCACATGGCACAAGAGAGGGCTCCAACATGTGGATTCATGTTGTGGTGAAACCGTAGTGGCGGCGTGATTATGTTGACAACGGATCATTGTAAAGGCCTTGTCATGATCTCCTCGCCGCACACCTAAGGAAGTGTGTAACTCGCGTGGCAAAAAGGGATGATCATGTCTTGTGGGTAAAGCTGTACAACCTCTACAGAGTGTATAACCTATCCTGGATAGCCGTGCCCACGGTTATGGGCAAGCTGAGTGAAGCTTTTCACGGATTAGACTTTGGTTTCAAAATGATTTATGAAAACCTTATGGATGGATAGAATCCATGAGAGATTTTAAAAAACCTGATGGATGGATGGAATCCATGAGAGATTTTGAATACCGTGTGGATGGATGGAATCCATACGAGTTCGTTTTGGAAAAGATGGTATGGGTGGGATGCCCGTGGTTAGGTTAGTGTAGGGGATGGACCTGCACTAACGTTATTTATTTTGATTACAATGTTGTTTTACATACTGTATCAAATTCAGCTTTTGCGCTTACTTTATGATATTTATTCCAATGTTGCCTCTTATGCAAATTAACCATATTATGCCTTCCTTTGATATTCCATATGCATGCATCAATTCTGTTAATCCCCTGGTGTAACTTGTGGAGTACTTTTTTGTACTCATGTTGCTCAATCTAACTCTTTCAGAGGAAGCTTTCGATGACTTCGGTGAGGACTGCGATTAGGCCACGTCTTACAGTCATTCGCCTTGTGGGAAGGCTGGATGGGCTGCTGCTATATGTTTTTCTTCCGCTGTCTTCTTTTGCTATTATTGTAAACTTTGGCCATCAGGCTCATATTTGTTAAATAAAGTTTGTCATTACGCATGATATTTGTCTTTGTGATACTATGTGCACTAGCTTTTCCTGGGATAGTGCGATTAACACAGAGGGTTCTGGAGTTGCTGCTCCAGGTCCCGACAGAATGCAATCTGAAATTGAAGAACACAAGGATTGACCCAAAACACGAAAACTAAAGATTTCTGTCCACTGGACAGCACATCGGTATTTTAGCCGCAACTTTTGTCGGTTGCCTTTTTTTAATGATTTCTTTTTTCTCCGTTTTGTGACGGCTTTTTCTACAACTTTTGTTTTGTGACCAAGTTTTGAAAACCGACTGAAAAATTCGCACACAATTCACAACTGCCGACTGTTGCAGATTCAATTTAGAAATTTGGGTCAATTTTCACCATAGATATATTTTAATTGGCTTGTGGGAATGAAACAAAATTTTACACGAAGATGGATAATGAAGCTATGAATCTAATGGATGCGGTCTCACTCAAAAAGGATCACGGAATCAAAAGTTATGGTTTTTTTGGTGGCAGCTGCAGAGAAAGGAAAAATCAAAAGTTATGAATCTAATGGATGAGTCTAAAATTGAAGCGATTAAAAATTGGCCAACTCCTATGAACGTAAGTCAGATTAGGAGCTTTCATGGTCTCGCTGGTTTTTATCGGCATTTCGTGAAGGATTTTTAGCACCATCACTGCCCCTTTGAATGAACTTACTAAAAAGGGTGTTGAATTTGTGTGGGGGGTAGTGCAAGAAAATGCTTCTGCTGAACTTAAGAGACACTTGACTGAAGCACCGTTGCTTGTTTTACCTGATTTCATTAAAAATTTTGAAATTGAGTGTGATGCTAGTGGATTGGATATTGGTGGTGTTTTAATGCAAGAGGGTAGACCGGTAGCTTATTTTAGTGAGAAACTGAATGGTGCTCATTTGGCTTTATGCGTTAGTGCGTGCGTTAGAAATTTGGCAACACTATTTATGGCCTAAAGAGTTTATTATTCATTCTGATCATGAGGCTTTGAAGTATTTAAAGGTCCAAGCAAACCTGAACCATAGACATGCCAAATGGGTCGAATTCATTGAGTCGTTTCCTTACATTGCGAAATATAAGAAGGGAAAGGAAAATGTGGTAGCTGATGCTCTTTCTAGGAAAAGTGTGCTTTTAAATCAATTAGGAGAGCACGTTCCTAGTTTAGCGAGTATGCGTGATTTATATGCTCATGACCATGATTTTTCTGTCCCCTATGCATGTTGCAAAGAGGGAAAAGGCTGGGATAAATTTCACATCCATGATGGGTTTTTGTTTCGTACAAACAAATTATGCGTTCCAGAATCCTCCGTGCGTTTACTATTACTGCAGGAATCACATGCAGGTGGATTGATGGGACATTTTGGACGTGAGAAGACGTTGTCTATGCTGAGCGATCACTTTTATTGGCCTAAGATGAGGCGAGATGTAGAGAGGTATGTGCAGCGCTGCATTACTTGCCACAAAGCGAAATCAAAGTTGCATCCACACGGTTTGTATACCCCTTTACCTGTTCCCAATGCCCAATGGGAGGATATTAGTATGGATTTTGTTTTAGGACTGCCTAGAACTAAGAGGGGGAGTGATTTTGTTTTTGTCGTTGCGGATCGTTTTTCGAAGATGGCGCACTTTATTCCGTGCCATAAGGGCGACAATGCGCCGCATATTGCCGACTTGTTTTTTAGGGAGATCGTGAGGCTACACGGCGTGCCACGTACTATTGTGTGGGATCGCGACGTGAAGTTCATGAGCTACTTCTGGAAGACACTTTGGGGTAAACTGGGGACGAAGTTGTTATTCAGCACAACTTGCCATCCCCAAACTGATGGTCAAACAAAGGTGGTGAACTGCACACTTTCGATGCTAATCCGGACCATGATCAAGAAGAATCTACGCGAGTGGGAGGATTGTTTGCCGCACGTGGAATTCGCTTATAATCGGGCCGTGCATTCCACTACGCAGATGTGTCCATTTGAGGTAGTTTATGGTTTCAAGCCCTTTACGCCGCTTGATTTGTTGCCACTTCCTAGTCAACACCATACTCATATGGAGACGTCCAAGCAAGCTGAATATGTGAAGAAATTGCATCTCAAGACAAAAGAAGCGATAGAGCGCAAGGTCAAGTACTATGCTGAGAAGGCGAACAAGAAAAGCAAGAAGATGGTATTTCAACTAGGTGATTTGGTTTGGGTACACTACCGCAAGGATCGTTTTCCAGAACGTCGCAAGTCTAAGTTACTACCGCGCGGTGATGGGCCTTTCAAGGTGCCTGCGAAGATCAACGACAATGCCTACAAGATAGAGCTTTCTGGCGATGACTATGGCATGAGCTCTACGTTCAATGTCGCTGATTTATCACCTTTCTTTGGTGGTGATAATCCAGCGTCGAGGACGACGCCTTTTCAAGAGGGGGAGGATGATGAGGGCATCCCTAACACTTATACATATTCTTCTATTGGTGGTCATGCACATACTGATGAGGACATCCCTATTACATATACATCTTCCACTCCAAGCATACATGAGAATAACCAAGAACCAGAGGGCCCAATGACGAGGGCAAGAGCCAAGCGTTTAAACAAACATGTGCTTTTGTTTCTTAAGGAGTTTCCTTTAATTGATGATAAACTTGGAATACTACCTCATGCTAGTATTTTATGTATTCTTAGGTATGACTCATGTGAAGACTTGGGAGAGCAAAAGGGAGGAGCCCAAGGACTTAAACTACAAGTTTTAGATAAGATTTTCAAGCCAAATTCGGACTTCCCACGTGCTCAACCCAATTCAAACTCGGATTCAACTCAGGATTCAATTCGGATTCGGTTCGGGACAGCCTGACAGGCAGTTACTAAAAAGGCCATAACTTTCACAAACGGAGCCCGATTTAGGTGTTCTTGTGCTCGTTGGAAAGATAATTTCAAGGTCTACGTAATGGATCTAATCCCACCTTAAAATTCATCACAAATAAAAAGTTATGACCGAAACAATATGATGGATGAAAAATATAGTTTCCTTTTTCTGAGAGTTCGTATCCAAAACCATATAGGGTTGAGTTGTACTTGGTTTGGGGACCATATGGACATCCCAAGGGGCTATATAAGGCTTGTATTGGCAGCATTTAGGGGGAGACCAATTTTATGCATAAGATTGAAACATAGCTATTGCTTGTTCTTTTCAACACCAGAGTTCATGCGAGGACTTTGAGAGAGAACTAGGCGATCCATTGTTCGTTCTGCAGTTCAAGGTCAAGCCGTCGTTCCATTGGGAATTGGGGACTTGGTGTTCGTTGTTTGTGGTCTCGTGACAAACAATTATCCGGTGTGTTTTGGGCATATTCTGAAGAGTTGAGGGTTTGTGCATTGGCATGAGTGTTCAACTAGCGACATCGTATGCTTCGCATCAACTATCCACGGTTCCTCACCGAGAAGATCGGGACCCCTCCCCGTATCAATCTGGATACTCACGAGGATTCGATGAACCATAGTGATCTCCCGTTGCCAATGCAAGAGTTAGCACTCTATAATTCGTCCAACCTCACGTGCTGAACTTCACGACCACCGATGAAGTTCTATCGCGCTCCTAATTTCCAGCAGAAAGGTTGAACGATCTTGATTTCAGCGAACTCCCAATTCCCTCATGTTGGTTCGGCCAACAGAAAGAACAAGAGTATTCTATTATCAAAAGTGGTCTAAATTTTACAGGGGTTGCGGCTATCTTTTAAGGAGATACAAGGGGTGGAGATTCAACCAAACACTTGGAGGCCGAATAGGACTCGATTACAAAACCCTAGTTCCACTTTTGACTCGGACTGAAAAAGTGATGTGACTTGTTTTGTAGTTTCTGATCGACTCATAGGGAATTTGGAGGTGAGGCCAGATCCATCTGAAAGTAGACATCAAGAGCTTTCCATAGAGTACAATAACACCTCAATCGGACTCCGTTTGTAAAAGTTATGACCATTTTAGTAGGTGCCTATTAGGCTGTCCCGAACCAAATCCGAATTGAGTTCTGAGTTGAATCCGAGTTTGAATTCGGTTGTACATGTGGGAGGTCCGAATTGGGCTTCAAAATCTTGTCCAAAACTTAGGCTTTAAGTTCTTGGGCTTCTCCCCTTTTGCTCGCCCACTGCATGAGCTTCTTTCCTCCTTGATCAGCTGCATGGGCTGCTTAGCTTTCTCCTTTCCATTCCCATTGGCTTTGAGTTTTTTGTTCTTGGTTGCAAATATAATTAACCTCCTTGTGCTTCTCCATTACTTTGGCCCCATAATCATCATAATATTTAAACCTAATAAATAAACAAGAATTTGGCATAAGGTAGTATATCGTTCCTACGAATAAAAGGAAATTCATTAAGAAACAAATTCACCTGGCAATATTTAATGCGGCTCAATACTTCTTTCTAGTGAAATAATATATTTGACTGAAAAGTGCTAAGCATGTGCGTATTCGCATCACGTTGCTTTACACTTTGTTAAGTTACCTGACTCGTTCGAATTCCTTACGACTTCTTTATTATGGAATAGTACAAAGGAGGTGCATTTGTGCTGCTTGGCATTATGTTGGGTTGCTCGGCTCGGTTGGATTCCAATGGGTTCTTCACTCGGCAAGGCGACATAAGAAGTGCCGCGGCACAGTTTGACAGTTTGTTGAGTTAGCCGACATGTACGGACTCTATATGTTTCTCTATTTGGGTTGTGGACACAAGAGGTGCATTTACGTTATTGGTACTCGGTTGAGTCACTCGACTCGAAGGATTTCAAATGACTTCTTAACTAAGCAAGGGTTCAAAAGAAGTGCACTACGGTGTTTGTCACTTCGTTGAGTTGCCTGAGTTTCACGGATTCTATATGGCTTCTCTATTATCGAATGGCTCGGAAGATGTGCAATTGTGATGTTTGGCACTCGATTAAGTTGCCCGACTCGGACGGATTCCGTACGTCTTGTTCAAAAAGCAAGCGGACAGAAGAAGTGCGCCGTGGTGTTTGGCACTTCGTTACCTTATATGACTCGTACAGATTCCATTTGGCCTCTGATACGGGGTCGCCCGATCTTCTCGACGTAGGATGGATACTCACGGGAGTCTTGATGAATCGTAATGATCGTCCAATGCCAGTGCAAGGGACGAACACTCTTTAATCTGCCAAAACATACTCGTGTTGATTTCGCCGACCACCAAGCGAAGATCTATCGTGCACCCAATTCCCAGCGAAAAGGATGAACGATTTTGATTGAAGTAGACACTCCTAATTCCCTAAGGAATTTTGGTAGCAATGCTAAGCTCGAAAACTTTAGTAGATTGATTATTCTCAAACGTGGTCTGGTCCAAACAAAGGGGATACAAGGGGGTTTTATAGTGCTTCCCCGAACTCACACAAGGAAAGTCTTGGCCGAATCAATCTCTTATTCGGTCAAGGTTTCCTAATCCAATTTCTAAAATTTAGCAAGTCTGTTTGCTTCAATTTCGGGCTAAGCCCCTATCCTATTACAAGACTGAGATGGATTTTGTTCACCCTTTGGCACGCAGGCGACATCTTGTTCACACCATGAGATCTGTGATCACGTGGCCTTCCATTGATTTGAGAAATTCATGGACACATATATCATAGCTCCTCGCCCGCATGGACTCTCCTTCTCATGACTCGTGGCTGGTTGATCCTTCTCCACTTGATCTTCTGTTGCTTCAAATCTGAGAAGACATAACATATTTGCATTAGGTAGTATGATATTCTCATCTAACGTAATAGAAAACTCTCTAAGAAACCAAATCACCTGTTGTTGAAGTAGCTTAGCTCTTGCTCTTGTCATAGGACCTTCCGGAGCCTTATCGATAGCTTTGCCATGCACATTTGGAGTGGACGATGAATATGTAATAGAGATGTCCTCACCTGATGAGGACATCCCCATTACATATACATCTTCCACTCCAAGTGATGAGGACATCCCTATTACACATTCTTCATCTACTCTAAGTGTACATGACAAAGCTAGTGATGAGGCTCCAAATGGTCCTATGACAAGAGCAAGAGCTAAGTTACTTCAACAACAGGTGCTTTTGTTTCTTAGAGAGTCTTCTATTACATTAGATGAGAGTAGCATACTACCTAATGCAAATATGTTGTGTGTTCTCAGATTTGAAGCAACAGAAGATCAAGTGGAGAAGGACCAACTACCCACGAGTCATGAGAAGAAGAGTCCATGCGAGCAAAGAGCTAGGACACGGCGTACACAAGATGTGGCCTGTGTGCCCAAAGGGTGACCGAGTCCATCTCAATCTCGGTCTTGTAATAGGATAGGGGCTTAGCCCGAAAATAAAGAAAATAGATTGCTAAGTTTTAGGAATTGGATTAGGAAACCTTGACCGAACAAGGGGTTGATTTGGCCAAGACTTTCCTTGCGTGAGTCGGGGAAAACACTATAAAACCCCTTGTGTTCCCACTGTTGGGGGGACCACTTTTGATAATAGAATACTCTTGTTCTTTCTGTTGGACGAACCAACATGAGGGAATTGGGAGTGTTGTAGGGGTGGCCCCCACCTAAGCCTAGCAGGCCTGTTAGGAGGTTATAAGAACCAGAGTAACATGTGTAATGACTCAAATGCCCCTAAGGGGGATGTACGGATGTAAGGGCATAATTGTAAAAATATACTCCATATGAATATATATATCAGGATGAGGGGGAGGGTGAAGGAGAACACTCCCACCTCTCCACTACCATCTCTCTCTCTCTGTTTGGTCAGTAACCACAAAAGGGAGTTCCTTGAAATCAAGATCGTTCAACCTTTCCGCTGGGAATTGGGAGCACGATGGAACTTCATCGGTGGTCGTGAAGTTCAGCACGTGTGGTTGGGCGAATTATAGAGTGCTAACTCTTGCATTGGCAACGGGGGATCACTACGGTTCATCAAATCCACGTGAGTATCTTGATCCTACATCGAGAAGATCGGGCGACCCCGTATCACCACCAGCCTCTATACTACGGAAGGGGACACAAGAGGTGCATTTATGGTGTTTTGCACTCTGTTGAGCTGGTCGACTCGGTGAGATTCCATATGGCTTCTTCACTAAGCAAGGTGACAAGAGAAGTGCGCTACAGTGTTTGGCACTTGGTTGAGTTATTCGACTCGTACGGATTCCACCTCGTACGGATTCCATATGGCTTCTCTACTAAGGAACGCTCGGTTGAGTCACTCGACTCGGGTGGAAAGAAAGGGTTCAAAAGAAGTGCACTGCGGAGTTTAGCACTCGGTCGTGTTTCTGGACTCGTATGGATTCCACATAGCTTCTCTAGTCAGGAACGCTCGGTGGAGCCACTCGACTTAGATGGATTCTGTTGTAGGGGTGGTCCAACCCCCCGCGATTGGGCCGTGCAACTAGTCCAACATGTAATAGGCCCAATAGTGTAGAGGAATATACCAGTGTAAATATACCAGTGTACCCCCATCCTTTGTAAATACTAAGGGGTAGAATGGGGATTTCCCATTCTACCCCACTCACATATATATAAGCCCCCAGGAGGGGCAAAGGGGGACATCTCCCTCATCCTTACTCAACTCCCCCACACAGACCTGGCTCCTCTCCTCCTCTCCTTCTACTAGTCCCCTTCATTCCTGTTTAGCCCGTAGCTACAACAGATGGCGCTGCCCGTGGGGACGACTAAAGCACGTATGGAAGAGATTTCTCCAGCAAAGGCAGCGGCTGTGTGGATCTTTTTGCTCCTGAGATAAGTAGTTTGCTCACTAAAAATTTAAGCACATTTCTCCATGTTTTGTAGAGGGCATATTGAGTAGATCTACTCGAATCGCCCATCCGTAGGTGGAATATTGAATAGATCTAGCAGAATCGCTTGTTCGTAGAGGGTATACTGAATGGATCTAATCGAATCATCCTTGGATGGCCTGGTGGCATGGTCCTTCTGGCCAGGGTGGGATGACACAGGTATCCGCCTTCGCGTGCTCGGCTCCGCTCTCAGACCTCGGCCCCGCTCCGGACCTCGTCGCATGTCGAGGGTCGTCGGTGCGAGGTAGCCCGGGAAGTGCAGTGGCTCTGCGTCGACAGCGAGAGCTCAGTGGTGTCATCGTGCCTGTACCCGCAAGGTCATTTCGTATCCTTTACGTGTACATGCAGGAGCCAGAGCATCTACTCGCGCATGCGTACGTGAAATCTCAACGCATGCATACGTACACAAATTGGCCACCTATGTATGCATGCCCCTTTTTCTCTTCACGTGTACACCCGTGCATGAAATACATATCCATCCGGGCACGATCCTCTCAGCCAGGGAGCCTGCGCGCCTTCGGCCCGTCCGCGTTGGACTCCACACGAGGTACACCTCGCCGAGCACGCCGTCATCGCGCAGCCGTGGACTCCGCGTGTCGAAGCCTTCGCCACCTCGGAGAGTCCTCGCTCGTCTCCCGGAGTCTCCCGCGCAAAGTGTCTATAAACTCTATGCATGCACGTTGATTTATATACTCCATGCATGGCACATGCATACGTAGCCATTCAGGCGCTAGCATCCATCCAAGTATTTATCCTTGCATGCATGCATATCCATCCGTGCATAGTATAAACTAGCAGGTAGCACACTCGGAGATTGACGTCGGCCTCCGCTGCGACTCTCCGTGCTCGCTGTTCACCTCCGCACCGAAGAGGTCTGCTCCGAGTTAGGCCGAGAGCACTGCAGGGACGAGGTCTGCAACGTCCATCCGCACCCATGCAGGCATGCACTTGTCTCTCTCCTTCCGCGTTCTATGCAGGCGTCCACGAGCAGGGGCTGCGCCGGCGATGGAGAAGGGCAAGGGCCTCGCCCGTCGTGGGTTCCGTCCTCCGCTCGCTTCAGTGACGACACGGAGGCACACTTCGACTTCCGAGCTGGGACCCGCGAAGGCGAGTCTCCGCGCGCGGCGAAGCACGCAATTTGCACCAAGAACAAGCTCTGCAGGCCGAAGAGCAGACTTCGCCGAGCTGTCCGAGGCCTCCGCCACAGCGTTCGAAGCCTTTGCATCAGTCTCCGCACCCTTCGCCGAGCTGTCCGAGGCCTTCGCCACGGCGTTCGAAGCCTTCGCATCAGTCTCCGCACTCTTCGCCGAGCTGTCCGAGGCCTCCGCCACAGCGTCCGAAGCCATCGCATCAGTCTCCGCACTCTTTGCCGAGCTGTCCGAGGCCTCCGCCACAGCGTCCGAAGCCTCCGCATTGCAGTCTCCGCGCAGGGGATGTCCATGCACGCACTCCTAGCCACTTATTCGCGGGAAGGGAGCGCCGCGTCGCGGTGTATCGAAGGCGCTGCTCCTAGCTCGCAGCCTCCCACCAAAGCAAAGCAAAAAACAAAAAAAGACTAGAAGCGAGCAGCCTCTCCTCAAGCTAGCAATGGCGACGGAGCAGACCTCCATCATGATCAAGCCCGACGGCGTCCAGAGGGGCCTCAGTGGTGAGGTCATTAGCCGCTTCGAGAAGAAGGGCTTCTACCTCAAAGCCATGAAGCTTGTGAATGTGGAGAAGTCTCCACTGGCCGCAAGCACGTCGGCGCCACCGACCCGCTGGCTGCCGAGCCCGGCACCATCCGTGGTGACTACACCGTCCACATTGGTAGCCGCGGACAACATTGCCGGCGGGGCGAGGCCACAGTCCTCGGTTGGAAAAAGGATCTGGCTCGCTGAAGGCACAGCCCGGCTTCGCGGATCGCTCTGGAGACCTCGCTGAGGCCTCGCCAAGCAGAGACCGGCAAAACCGTCGCATCCCCTTCGACAACGCAGAGGCGAGCGGAGGCCGGAGCCGGTCTTCGGCAGCCGAGTCAAGGATGTCGATGCGGAGCCGAAGGTCCACGCTGCGGAGCCCGGTGTGAAGTCCCGCATCGCGGAGCTTGCCACGTGAAGCCAGTGGCGAAGGTCGACGTCGCGGGGCCGGGCGAAGGTCGGTGAGCTCGTCCGGGAGCCGGAACACTACCGTGCCATCGTCAACATGGAGGATCATGAAGGCCTAGGCCCGGATGGACTCGGGCACGCCTGGGTACATGACGAGCAGTGACTGGGCGGGCGTCGCGGAGTGATACTAGCGCATCGAGGGAGTCTCCGGCAAATCGAGGTCATCCTGCCCACTGCTCGACTAGTATGAGGACCGGAGCGGAAGATGGAGACGGCGCGGACGAGGTCGATAGTCATCAAGGCGACGGAGCCGGCGGCCTTCGCACGGTTTCGAGCCTCTGCACCGAATCGACATCGAGTCTCCGCTTCGCACACTCCGTGTGACTTCGAGCGTGCGACTTCGAGCCTTCGACGTCGAGCGCAGGTCTCCGCACCGTCGTCTTCGCGCCGAGCCGCCCCCGCCCTTGCCGCGCAGCAGCCTCCGCGCGGGCGAGGTCGCCTCCCCGCCACGGCCTCGCTGCAAGCTCCGCTCCGTCGAAGACCTCGGCCCGGACCCTGCGCAGACAAAGCATTGGAGGACTTGGCGACGTGACCCCGGCAGCTTGTCGCTGTGCTTCTCCACAAGGAGATGCCCTCATCAGCCTCATCGTGCACGCACATAACCATGCATGCACGCATGCATGGATACAATGTGCGGTGGTGAGATGCATGCATGCCGTTGTCCTTCGCAGGTGCTCCGTCCTAGCCGTGTAGACCCAGCCTCGGCTCTGGAGAGCCCTCGCCGACCTTCGCTCAACCCTGCGACGAGTTCGTTGGCCCGCCAGCGCCACTCCGCCTCAGCTTAGGCGCATGCATGAGGACATGCAGGATGCAAGCAGACTCATACTGCATTGTAGGCATGACCAACCGCTGCAAGCTCTGCGTAGTCAGGGTCTCCGTACATGCGGAACCTGCTCTGCGTCGCCACCGCCCCACCCGGTACGCATTGCACGTGATTACATGTGAGGCTTTAATAGTAGCCCCTGTATTTCTTGTGTGCGTGGCCTTACAAAAATGGTTTCTTGTCATTTCATTTATTGAGGCCACAGTTCTTTCTCAGAGCATTTGATTTGGCCATATTTGCTTCTTCGGTTTTGGCCTGTTTTGGGCTACCATAGGCTCTTCCAGTACTGCATTCTGGAGCGTTTGTTTGTCGCAAGTCTTTGGCCATTTCTTTGATGCTTCTGTTTTGGTCCTCCTTTTTTGATTTAAATCGCCCGGCTGCCTCGAGCGTCGGCGTACTCTACGGAGTATAAACAAAGACGCACGTTCGCGTGTGCACTCTCCGTAGCCAGGGGTGCGGGTATGAGTATAAACCAAAGACGCACGTTCGCGTGTGCACTCGCCGTAGCCAAGGGTGCGGGTCTGAGTATAAATCAAAGATGCACGTCCACGTGTGCACTCTCCGCAGCCGGGGGGGGGGGGGGGGCGGGTATGAGTATAAATCGAAGACGCACGTCCGCGTGTGCACTCTCCGTCAAAGACACGGGTATGAGTATAAACAAAAGACGTGTGGGGGGACGCCTCCGCACGCACTCTATGGAGTATAAATTAAGACGTAGCGTCGAGGTAATCCACACGCACTAGTCTACGAACTTTAAATAAGATGTAGCGTCGAGGTATGCCTCCGCACGCGCGAGTCTACGGACTATAAATTAAGACGTAGCGTCGAGGTAATCCGCATGCACCAGCCTACGGACTTTAAATAAGACGTAGTGTCGTGGTCCGCCTCCGCTCGCGCGAGTCTATGAACTATAAATTAAGACGTAGCGTCGAGGTAATCCGCACGCACCAGTCTACGGACTTTAAATAAGACGTAGCGTCGAGGTCCGCCTCCGCACGCGCGAGTCTACGGACTATAAATTAAGACTAGCGTCGAGCTCCGCCTCCGCACGCACCAGTCTACGGACTTTAAATAAGACGTAGCATCGAGGTCCGCCTCCGCGCGCGACAGTCTACGGACTATAAATAAGACGTAGCATCGAGGCCCGCCTCCGCACGCGCCAGTCTACGGAATCTAAATAGCGTCGCGGTCCACCTCCGCACGCACTCTATGGAGTATAAATAGACGTGGTTGAAGTTCCCATGCACACTGCGGGGTATAAAAATTGCGACCGGCCGAGACACAAGGGAGTGCCTCGCTTTAAGCGGCGCACCACTTGGACATCACGCACTCGTGCGCGTTGCACCAGGGAGTGCACCGTGACTTTTTGAAGGTAGGGGAACGACGGTCTCGCCTCCTTGCCTCCGCGCGCGTAGTGCCCTTGGCCTACGCCGCAAGCGCCCGCCCTTCGTGGGCACTCTTTTTGAAGGTAGGGGAACGACGGTCTCGCCTCCTTGCCTCCCCGCGCGTAGTGCCCTCGGCCTACGCCGCAAGCGCCCGCCCTTCGCGGGCACTCTTTTTGAAGGTAGGGGAATGGCGGTCTGGCCTCCGCGCGCGTAGTGCCCTCGGCCTACGCCGCAAGCGCCCGCCCTTCGCGGGCACTCTGTTTGAAGGTAGGGGAACGGCGGTCTCGCCTCCGTGCCTCCGCGCGCGTAGTGCCCTCGGCCTACGCCGCAAGCGCCCGCTCTTCGCGGGCACTCTTTTTGAAGGTAGACGAACGGCGGTCTCGCCTCCCTGCCTCCGCGCACGTAGTGTCCTCGGCCTACGCCGCAAGCGCCCGCTCTTCGCGGGCACTCTTTTTGAAGGTAGGGGAACGGCGGTCTCGCATCCCTGCCTCCGCGCGCGTAGTGCCCTCGTCATACGCCGCAAGCGCCCGCTCATCGCGGGCACTCTTTTTGAAGGTAGGGGAACGGCGGTCTCGCCTCCTTGCCTCTGCGCGCGTAGTGCCCTCGGCCTAGGCCGCAAGCGCCCGCTCTTCGCGGGCACTCTTTTTGAAGGTAGGGGAACGTCGGTCTTGCCTCTCTGCCTCCGCGCACGTAGTGCCCTCAGCCTACGCCGCAAGCGCCCGCTCTTTGCGGGCACTCTTTTTGAAGGTAGGGAAACGATGGTCTCGCCTCCCTGCCTCCGCGTGCGTAGTGCCCTCGGCCTACGCCGCAAGCGCCCGCTCTTCGCGGGCACTCTTTTTGAAGGTAGGGGAACGGCGGTCTCACCTCCCTGCCTCCGCGTAGTGCCCTCGGCCTACGTCGCAAGCGCCCGCTCTTCGCGGGCACTCTTTTTGTAGGTAGGGGAACGGTGTCTCTGTCGACAAGTCTTCGGCGCGCGACTCCGCCGTCCGTCTCATAGGCATCGCCTCGGCGGGACGGCACGTCATCGGCGCTCGACGACACGTCTTCAGCGCGCGACTCCGCCGTCCGCCTCGTAGGCATCACCTCGGCAGGACGGCACGTCTTCGGCACTCGACGACACGTCGTCGGCGCGTGACTCCGCTGTCTGCCTCGTAGGCATCGCCTCGGCGGGACGACACATCTTCGGCGCTCGACGACACGTCCTCGGCGCGCGACTCCGCCGTCCGCCTCGTAGGCATCGCCTCGGCTTGACGGCACGTCTTCGGTGCTCGACGACACATCTTCCGCGCGGGACTCCGCCGTCCGCCTCGTAGGCATCGCCTCGATCGCGGTTTCGTACACGCGCATGAACTCGCGAGGATCCGTGTCGCCTTTGTACGGGTCGGTGATGCGAGGGAACTTGAAGTCTTCGGGCCACGCCGCCTGCTGCAGCCCCGCCGAAAGCGGGGATTCCGGATCTACGCGTCTCAGCGGGACACGGCTAGACGTGGGGGCTTCGCGGCTGCCCACCTTCTCTAGCGTGGGCTCGGCGCGACTACTGGCGCGACCTGCTGGCTCCGAGCCTCTTGTATATCTCGGACAGCTCCGCGAAGGTCCCCTAGTTCCCGCTGGAACGCGTTGAGGGCTGCTAGTAGGGCGCTTTCCACCGCAGGTGTCGTTGGGGCCGCCGGAACGCCCAGTGGACGGGCCGGTGCAGGGACCATCGCCTCACGACCTCCAGATCCGCCGGATGGTTCGTTGCGGCTACCCCCGGCCGTCGGATCCGTGCTACCGGCTAGGGTGGCGGGGGCTGTCGTTGCAGTGCCAGCGACGGGGTTGGATGTCGTCGTAGCGGCGCTGGCGGGGTCGGTCGTTGCCGCGCGGGCGTCGACGCCCGCGACCACGGCGCGTACGCCGCCGCCAACTCCTTCGGCGGCCGATACCGAAGCCCTGGTGTTCACGCGCTGCTCCGACCCATCCGTCTTCTTTCCCTTCGCCGCCGCTGGTGGAGCTTTTTTCGGTGCCATCTTTTTCCTTCGGTCTTCAGGCTTGTCTTCGTCCTCCCCACGGACGGCGCCAACTGTTGTGGCTACAGACCAAACAGAGAGAGAGATGGTAGTGGAGAGTGATGAAGATAAGTGTCATGGCCTGGGGGTCCTCCCCATGGCTTCCTCATATATATATATACACATGAGGAGTGCTTTTACAGTTATACCCTTGCATCTGGTTATCCCCTCTGGGGGCAGTTATGTCATTACACATGGCCTATTCTAGGCCTTATAATCTCCTACCAGGCCTGCTGGGTTTAGGTGGGGGCCACCCCTACGACAGGCTACTACGCATGTTGGGAACCATGATGATCTCAAGTCTAAGGATTCTTACATAAACACTACTTGAGACCAACTGATGACACATGGAATCTCTGCAGTGTCTCATGTCGGGTCTATCCAACATATGTTCACTAACACATGTCCATATTATTGATTTGGTATCACCATACCATGATCCATGAGACATGATCATGAATCAATACATATGCTGATCTTTGAATCATATTTGTTCCTCATATGATATATGATTAGGGATCATTTATAAATAGCAACATTTTGGCATTAAGAGTCTCATGAATAAGTCACATACTCATTGATCAATAATGATAATGTCTATTTCAAGGAACAAAGCAATGTATCTTAAACATAGTATGTGATATATTCAACATCTCCATGTTGCCTCTAGGGCATATCACCAACAGTCTCCCACTTGCACTAGAGTCAACCATGTAGGTATCTAATACCCATTGCCCTAGTGTGAGCCTCATGCTTTGGCTGGGGAAGCGGCTTTGTCAACGGATCTGCAATGTTCAAATCCGTTTGTACTTTGCATATCTTCACATCGCCTCTCTCCACAATCTCGCGGATGAGATGAAATCGCCGTAGAATGTGCTTGATCTTCTGGTGTGATCTAGGCTCCTTGGCTTGCGCAATGGCCCCACTATTGTCACAGTAGAGGTCCATTGGGCTGGAGGCACTAGCCACCACACCAAGCTCAGAAACAAATTTCTTGATCCAAACAGCCTCTTTAGTAGCTTCAGAAGCTGCTATGTACTCGACTTCTGTTGTAGAATCAGCAACCGTCTCCTGCTTGGAACTCTTCCAGCTCACCGCACCGCCATTCAGGCAGAACACAAATCCAGATTGCGATCTAAAATCATCTTTGTCAGTTTGGAAGCTAGCATCGGTGTAACCATTTACAACAAGCTCTTCCTCACCCCCATAGACGAGGAACACATCTTTAGTTCTTCTCAAGTACTTCAAGATGTTCTTTACGGCAATCCAGTGAATTTCACCTGGATCTGACTGGTATCTACTTGTAGCACTTAAAGCATACGAGACATCTGGACGTGTACAAAGCATGGGCTTGCCCTTGCCTTTCTGCATCATCATCACATGATTGCTGCTTTTCTTAATGCTTTCCTCGGTAGCTTTTAGCATCCCATGCAACTCAGCCAAAGTCATGTCCATGTTGTTCATGTGATAGTTCAGAATGAATGGCTCAAAGCTCGGGGGGAGCGACTGGAGAATCACATCAGTAGCCAACTCTTGGCTAAGGGGAAAACCAAGCTTTTCCAGACTCTCAATGTAGCCAATCATCTTAATCACATGAGGGCTGACGGGATTCCCTTCTACAAGCCTGCACGCAAACAAGGACTTTGAAGTGTTGAACCTCTCAGCCCTTGCTTGGTTCTCAAACATACCACGTAACCCCACAATGATATTGTAGGCATCTGTGTTCTCATATTGCTTCTGAAGCTCAGAGGACATTGTGGCAAGCATGAGACAGCTCACATCAAGGCAATCATTCGTTTGCTTCTCATAAGCTCTCCGTGCAGCCGCAGTAGCATTATCAGGCAAGTCATCAGGATAAGGAGACTCAAGGACATACTCCTTGCGCTCTTGCTTGAGAACAATTCTCAAGTTGCGATACCAATCCATAAAGTTCGTTCCATTGAGTTTTTCTTTCTCAAGAATAGATCGCAAATTAAAAGAACTGGATGCGGCATTAGCTGACATGATCTACAACAAAGAATATGCAAAGTTTAGCACTATGTTTAAGTTCATCTTTTATTAAACTATTTAACAAAAGACTCCCACTATGTGTTTTGCAACAAAACTCCCTCTAAGTTACATAGTGGGTCAAGATCCTCATTTCACTAATTCCTAGTGAGCTTTGGCATCACGGCTAGAAAACTAGTGACATGGGTAAGCAACACCTTGCTAATCACATCCCTATGTGACTCTTGCTTGTTGGGTGACATCAATATGCCCCGGCCCCAACCTATGCCCCAAGGTCCAAAACTGTTTTGATAACCTTGTTAAGTAAACCAAATGCTTCCGCATGTAGATGTCCGACATCTACCCCAAATAATGATGATAACCGACGGCACTCTACTTTGGTAGACCTACCATGCGGTGATCATTATCTTTTGGTGCAACATATGGAAGGGCATTAACACCTAATTTTTTGAGGGATTCTATCCTACCAAAGCAACATATCACATATATCATTGCATAAGAATAAGATAGATAACATCACAGATAAACACATTTAACTGTGAAATAGTATGGCCCAAAAAATGGTGATCTCCATCTCCATGTAGGTGTAGACGATCTCCATCCTCCACATCACTCCTTTAGGCCACCATGCTTGAAAGCTTGTAACCTCAAAACTAGGCTACTACCTATAATAGCTAGAAATTGAAGATTACAAAGATAGATTCAAGCATTAAGGTCGACACGCAGGTCGTTAAATACAATATAGACAGCTAACAATAGCTGAAATAATCATGACACGCAGGCCATGAACGAATGTTACATGCATCACATACATCTCATACATTACAATAAGATATAGGGCCATACTATTCACATCATTCCCTGCAAAAACAAGTTAGACGTAGAATCGTATTCCATCCATGGAAATTTCACGTTTCACATATAGATATCAATCCAGGCAAGCTTCACCCATGCATGCATGCAAATACCCATCAGCATATCTACCCAGGCATGCATATCCATTCAGGTCATGCATGTGTATCCATACATACATGTACCTAAAATATCTACTCATGCATGCGTACGGGGGTTATCCATCTGTGCATGGTACGAAGTATCCAGCCAGGTACGTATTCACGCATGCGTCGCCCAGAACCATTCGTCCATGCATGCGCAGGCTTCTCTCTCTCTCTCGCCCACTGCACACGTCGCAGGTCTCTCCGGCTCCGGCGAAGTCGCTCGGCGCCCCGCTCGCCTCCGTGCGCTCGGCGTCTACGCCAGTCTCCTCTGGCCTTCGACCCCCGACGGAGGTAAAGGATAGCGCGTATGCTACGAGAGCAAAAAACAAAAATTTCTACCGCGCACACCAGAACATCATGCTAAGGAGGGATCATGGATCGTTACCACTAGACGCGCAGCGCAGCGGAAGAAGAGTTGGAGAAGCCGATCCAACCACGCGCGTCGAGGTAGTAGTGGAAGTAGCCGATCGTCCCGAACAGATCGTCTCCTCCACGCGATCAACCACACCACGAGCAGATCCAATCTGTAGGTTGTTGATGCCGATCAACGCCGCAACGAGCAGCGCCTCCACCGGTATCCACACGTCTGGGGCTAGAACGCCGATCGCGAGTGTACCAGCACTCGCGAGCGGCTAGGGTTTGGCTCGGGAGGTGGCGGCTAGGGTTTGGCTCGGGATTAACAGAAGCATGCCCCCTCAGCCCCTCGCCTCCATATATATAGACCTCCTCACTTGGGCCTCGTGGACCGAGGCCCAATAGGAGTCTATCCGGATCTCTATCCGAATTGAGCCCACATCCGAATCACATTCGAATTAGTGTTCCAACCCGTTAAGTGTGCGACCATGTAGGTTCACGTATACTTGGTCGCGACCCGGAAACGCCTTTCCGGTCATCCTGTTAATAGCGGCCTCTAGCAAGACATATTAACCCCAAAGTATACATAAAGATCATATCGGCTGAACCTGTAATGTTCTCATGTACGAATCCCTTTGTCTCACGATATAGATTAAGCTCAAGGCGAGACCTGTGTCATCCTCTTAATAGCTCAATCACTCTCTCGATTCCGTGATGGATTATAAACTCGTGATTGACTCCACAATCACCTTGGCATGGCCATGCACTTTCATAATCCATTACATCGAGGGGCCCAGAGATATCTCCCCCATAAGGAGGGGCAAATTCTATCTTGATCATTCACATCCCACTACATGTTTCATAGCAAACCCGAAGACTACTTTTATAACTACCCAGTTATGGAGTAGTGGTTAGTAGTCCCAAAATAGGCTACTACGCATGTTGGGAACCATGATGATCTCAAGTCTAAGGATTCTACATAAACACTACTTGAGACCAACTGATGACACATGGAATCTCTGCAGTGTCTCATGTCGGGTCTATCCAACATATGTTCACTAACACATGTCCATATTATTGATTTGGTATCACCATACCATGATCCATGAGACATGATCATCAATCAATACATATGCTGATCTTTGAATCATATTTGTTCCTCATATGATATATGATCAGGGATCATTTAGAAATAGCAACATTTTGGCATTAAGAGTCTCATGAATAAGTCACATACTCATTGATCAATAATGATAATGTCTATTTCAAGGAACAAAGCAATGTATCATAAACATAGTATGTGATATATTCAACATCTCCATGTTGCCTCTAGGGCATATCACCAGCGGGAGGCGGCTCCGACGAGGTCGCCCAGTGCTCTGCTCGCCCCCGCGTACCCGGCTCCGCGTAGGACTACACCTTCGCGAAAAAGGCCTCGGCTTCATGTTGCCCCTGCGTCTGCACGTCGGACCTCGCCGCCTCCGCGGCGAAGGCCTCACCCTCATGTCGCCCATGTGCCTCCACGTCGAGCTGTCGCTTCTGAGCCGCTCGAACCCAGGATGACTTCGTCGGCCTTCGCTCGGACCCGGGATGCCTTCGCCGGCTTTCGACTCGGCTTCAGCACGCCTTCACTAACCTTCGCGCGGACGCCACATGCATAAGAAAACACTGTGCAAGCAGGCGCGAAGTCTCCCGCTCGGAGTCCATGTAGGCGCGAAGTCTCCCGCCCGAAGTCCCTTTATACTCCGGGCATGATTCACGCGGGACCTCGCAACGGGCCTGCCTCCGCGCGTCGCTCGGCTTCGGCAACTCGCGTCGAAGGATCGCCTGCGCTGCCAACTTCCCGCTGCAGACGCTGCAAACATGGATGCGCTCATGGGTATGCATCCATGCATACGTCAACGCATCCATGCATACACGTCTATGCACCCGTGCATGCAGGTGGCAGGCATGTATGCTCGAAGGAGGCCGGCAGGGCTCGATGTGGATGACTTCGCTGGTTCACCGGCCCCCGCTCGGCGACTTCGCTCCCTCATGCGAAAGGACACTACGTGCATGGCACTGCATGTCCGAGCCTTCGCAGTCCTCGACGAGACTTCACCGCCCCCGCTCGGCCCCGCGATGACTTCGCTGGTGTGTCAGCGCCACTTCGCCTCGGCTCAAGAGAGTCTTCGCCGGCTTTTGCTCAACTCCGCAACGGCCCCGTGCAAGCCTCCCCGACATGTCAGGAATGGCACGTGCAGGTGCAGGCATGAGGAAAAGCAGCGTGCAGGCAGACTCACACTGCATTGCATGCATGACCCATGCATGCGCAGGGCTCATGCGCTTCATCCCCACATGAGCTAGACAGGACGTCAGGGTCTCCGCACCCGCGGAGTCTACTCCGCGGCGCCACCATACCGCCTGGTACATTCTGCATGTGATTATGTGTGAGGCATTAAATCCCCACTGTATTTCTTACGTGCATGGCTTTAAGAAAACAGTTATGCAGCATATTGTTTATTGCGTCTGTAGTTCCAGTATAAGAGCTTTTGATTTGGCCGTGTTTGCTTCTCCGGTTTTGGCCTATTCTGGGCAACCGTAGCATCAAATGCTTTTTCGGTACTACATTCTGGAGCGCTTTGTTGCTGCAAGTCTTCGGCCATTTCTTCGATGCCTCTGTTTTGGTCCTCATTTTGGATTTAAATCGCACAATTGGCTCGAGCGTCGGCGTACTCTCCGGAGTATAAATAAGACGCAGATGTTGTCCCTGTGCACTCTACTAAGTATAAACAAGACGCGGATGCTCCGCGCACGCGTGGATGTTGTCCCTACGCGTACTCTCTGGAGTATAAACAAGACGTGGACGATATTCCGCGCGCAGTCTACGGACTCTAAATAAGACGTAGTGTCGAGGTCTGCCTCCGCACGCACCTTCACCGCCCGCAACGCGCAGAGGCTTGCCTCCGCGCGCAGTTTACGGACTCTAAATAAGACGTAGCGTCGAGGTCCGCCTCCGCACGCACTCTACGGAGTATAAATAAGACGCAGTGGGGGGGACGCCTCCGCGTGCACTCTACGGAGTATAAATAAGACGTAGCACGAAGTCCGCCTCCGCACGCACCATCACCGCCCGCAACGCGCGGACGCTTGCCTCCGCGCGCAGTCTACGGACTCTAAACAAGACGTAGCGCGAGGTCCGCCTCCGCACGCACTCTACGGAGTATAAATAAAACGCGGATGTTGTCCCCGCGCACTCTACGGAGTATAAACATGGCGCGGATGCCACGCACGCATGGACATTGTCCTTATGCGCACTCTCCGGAGTATAAATAAGACGTGGATGTTGATCCCACGCACTCTACGAAGTATAAAAAACTGCACGATGGCCGAAACACAAGGGAGTACATAGCTTTAGCGACACACCACTAGGATATCGCGCCCTCACGCGTGTCGCACCAGGGAGTGCGTCGCGGGTTTTTGAAGGTAGGGGAACGGCGCCTCCGCCTCCTTACCTCGGACTGTGTAGCGCCCTCGGCCTACGCCGCAAGCACCCACTCTCCGCGGGCACTGTTTTTGAAGGTAGGGGAACGGCGGCTCCGCCTTCCTGCCTCCGCGCGCGTATCGCCCTCGGCCTATGCCGCAAGCGCCCGCTCTCCGCGGGCACTGTTTTTGAAGGTAGGAGAACAGCGGCTCTGCCTCCCAGCCTCCGCGCGCGTATCGCCCTCGGCCTACGCCGCAAGCGCCCGCTCTCCGCGGGCACTGTTTTTGAAGGTAGGGGAACGGCGGCTCTGCCTCCATACCTTGGCGTGTGTAGTGCCCTCAGCCTACGCCGTAAGCGCATGCTCTCCGCGGGCACTGTTATTGAAGAGAGGGGAACGGTGGCTTCGCCTCCCTACCTCGGCGTGTGTAGTGCCCTCAGCCTACGCCGCAAACGCAAGCTCTCCGCGGGCACTGTTTTTGAAGGTAAGGGAACGGCGGCTATGCCTCCCTGCCTTGGTGTGCGTAGTGCCCTCGGCCTACGCCGCAAGCGCCCGCTCTCCGCGGGCACTGTTTTTTGAAGGTAGGGAAATAGCGGCTCCGTCTCCGTAGCTCCGCACGCGTATCGCCCTCGGCCTACGCCGCAAGCGCCCGCTCTTGGCAGGCACTGTTTTTGAAGGTAGGGGAACGGCGGCTCTGCCTCCCTGCGCGTATCGCCCTCGGCCTACGCCGCAAGCGCCCGCTCTCCGCGGGCACTGTTTTTGAAGGTAGGGGAACTCCAGCTCCGCCTCCCTGCCTCGGTGGGCGTAGTGCCCACGGCCTACGCCGCAAGCACCCGCTCTCCGCGGGCACTATTTTTGAAGGTTGGGGAACGGCGGCTCCGCCTTCCTGCCTCCGCGCGCGTATCGCCCTCGGCCTACGCCGCAAGCGCCCGCTCTCCACGGGCACTGTTATTGAAGGTAGGGGAACGGCGGCTCCGTCTCCCTACCTCGGCGTGTGTAGTACCCTCGGCCTACGCCGCAAGCGCATGCTCTCCGTGGGCACTGTTTTTGAAGGTAGGGGAACGGCGGGTCCGCCTCCCTGCCTCGGTGTGCATAGTGCCCTCGTCCTACGCCGCAAGCGCCTACTCTCCGCTGGCACTATTTTTGAAGGTAGGGAATGGCAGCTTCGCCTCCCTGCCCCCGCGTGTGTATCGCCCTCGGCCTACGCCGCAAGCGCCCGCTCTCCGCGGGCACAGTTTTTGAAGGTTGGGGAACGGCGGCCCCGCCTCCCTACCTCGGCGTGTGTAGTTCCCTCGGCCTACGCCGCAAGCGCATGCACTCCGCGTGCACTGTTTTTGAAGGTAGGGGAACGGCGGCTCCGCCTCCCTGCCTCGTTGTGCATAGTGCCCTCGGCCTACGCCGCAAGCGCCCGCCCTCCGCGGGCACTGTTTTTGTAGGTAGGGGAACGGCGGCTCCGCCTCCCTGCCTCCGCACACGTATCGCCCTCGGCCTATGCCGCAGGCGCCCGCTCTCCGCGAGCACAGTTTTTGAAGGCAGGGGAACGGCGGCTCCGCCTCCCTACCTCGGTGTGTGTAGTGCCCTCAGCCTACGCCGCAAGCGCAAGCTCTCCGCGGGCACTGTTTTTGAAGGTAGGGGAACGGCGGCTCCGCCTCCCTGCCTCGGTGTGTGTAGTGCCCTCGGCCTACGCCGCAAGCGCCCGCTCTCCGCAGGCACTGTTTTGAAGGTAGGGAAACGGTGACTCCGCCTCCGTAGCTCCGCGCGCGTATCGCCCTCGGCCTACGCCGCAAGCGCCCGCTCTCCGTGGGCACTGTTTTTGAAGGTAGGGGAACTCCGGCTCCGCCTCCCTGCCTCCGCGCACGTATCGCCCTCGGCCTACGCCGTAAGCGCCCGCTCTCCGCGGACACTGTTTTTGAAGGTAGGGGAACAGCGGCTCCGCCTCCCTACCTCCGCGCACGTATCGCCATCGGACTACGCCGCAAGCGCCTGCTCTCCGCGGGCACTGGTTTTGAAGGTAGGGGAACAGCGGCTCCGCCTCCCTGCCTTGGTGTGCGTAGTGCCCTCGGCCTACGCCATAAGCGCCCGCTCTCCGCGGGCACTATTTTTGAAGGTAGGAACGGCGGCGTCGCCGGCGCTCAACTTCGCCATCCACCTCGAAGGCATCTCCTCGGCGGGATGGCACAGCTCCGGCGCAAGACCTCCCTGTCCGCCTCGTAGGCATCGCCTCGGCAGGACGACACAGCTCCAGCGCAAGACCTCGCCGTTCGCCTCATAGGCATCGCCTCGGCGGGACGGCACGGCTCCGGGGCAGGACATCGCCGTCCGCATCGTTGGCATCGCCTCTGTGAAACGGTGGCGTCACAAGCGCTCGACTTCGCCGTCCGCCTCGAAGGCATTGCCTCAGCGTGACGGCACGTCGTCAGCGCAACACTTCGCCGTCCGCCTCGTAGGCATCGCCTCGGCGGGACGGCACGGCTCCGGCGCAAGACTTCGTCGTCTGCCTCATAGCCATCGCATCGGCGGGACGGCACGGCTCCGGCGCAGGACTTCGCCGTCCGCCTCGTAGGCATCTCCTCGGCGGGATGGCACGTCGTCGGCGGTCGACTCCGCCGTCCGCCATGTAGGCATCGCCTCGGTGGGACTGCACGTCTTCAGCGCTCGACTCCGCCGTCCGCCCCATAGGCATCGCCTCAGCGGGACGGCACGCTTCGGCGCTTGGCTCCGTCGTCCGCACGGCCCCGGCACTCGACTCCGCCGTCCGCCTCGTAGGCATCGCCTCGGCGGGACGGCACGTCTTCAGCGCTCGACTCCGCCGTCCGCCTTGTAGGCGTCGCCTCGGCGAGACGGCACGTCTTTGGCGCTCGGCTCCGCCGTCTGCACGGCCCCGGCACTCGACCTCGCCGTTCACCTTGTAGGCATCGCCTCGGCGGGACAGCACGTCCTCGGCGCTCGACTCCGCTGTCCACCTCGTAGGCGTCGCCTCGGCGGGACGGCACGTCCTCGGCGCTCCACTCCGTCGTTCGCCGCGTAGGCATCGCCTTGGCGGCACGGCATGGCTCGGCATAGGGTCGTATTTCAGATCCGTTCGAGTTGGTGTGAAACTTTCCACCACGATGGATTCCAGCTGAAACTACAAACTCCATTTCTGCTATACAGAGGCACGAAATGAAACTGAGTACCAAATACCCCGAATGGAGTTCACATGCACCCTAGCTCACTTTGGCATGCATTTTGAATCCGTCTGAGTCAGTATGACACTTTGCTCTAAGATTCGCTTCAATTGAAACTACAAACTCTATTCACACGAAATCGAGGCATGAAATTAAACTAAGTGCCAAACACCGCGATAGAGTTCATACGCATCCTAGCTCAATTCTCCATGCATTTCGAATCCGTCTGAGTCGGTGTGAAATGTCCTCGACGACGAGTTCGAATTGAAACTGCAAATTGCATTCATACCAAATTGAGGCAAGAAATGAATCTGAAGGCCGAACACCCCGAATGGAGTTCATATGCGCCCTAACTAATTTTGGATTGCATTTGGAATCCATCCGAGTAGGTGTGAAACCTTCCACCACAATGGGTTGTAACTGAAACAACAAACTCCGTGCACACAAAATCGTGGCATAGAATTAAACTGGTAGTGAAACACATCGAATGGAGTTCATATGCACCCTACATCATTTTGGCATGCATTTTGAATCTGTCTGAGTTGGTGTGTGTTGTAGGGGTGGCCCCCGCCTAAGCCCAGCTGGCCTATTAGAGGAATGTAAGGCCCAAAATGGAACATGTATAATGACATAAGTACCCCTAAGGGGAACTCTCAGATGTAAGGGTATAATGGTAAAAGTACCACTCATGTGGAGATATATATACAACACAGGCCATGGGAATAAACCCTAAGCCATTACTCAGCCAACTCCCCACTACCATACTCTCTATCTCTGTTTGGTCTGTAGCGACAACAGAGTGAAACTCTCCTCAACGACGGGTTCCAACTGTTACTGCAGTGCCATTCATACGAAACCAATGCGTGAAAAGAAACTAAGTGAAAGACACCTCGAATGGAACTCATATACACCCTAGCTCATTTTGACATGAATTTCGATTTCATCCGACTCGGTATGACACTTTGCTCTATGACGAGTTCCATCTGAAACTTCAAACTCTGTTCATACGAAATCAAGTCACGAAATGAAACTGAGTGCCAACACCCTGAATGGAATTCATATGCACCCTAGCACACTTCAACATTTATTTTGAATCCGTCTAGGTCGGTGTGAAAGTTTCCTCCACGACAGGTTCTAATTGGAAGTAAAAACTCCATTCATAGAAAATGAAGGCACGAAACAAAACTAAGTGTCAAGCACCCTGAATGGAGTTTAGACGCGATGTAGCTCATTTCGGCATGCATTTCGAATCCGTCCCACTTGGTGTGAAACTTAACTCAACGACGGGTACCAATGGATAGTACAAACTCTATGAGCACAAAATCAATGAACAAAATGAAACTGACAGCCAATACCTCGCATGGAGCTCATATACGCCCTAGCTCATTTTGGCAAGCATTTCAAATCCGTCCGAGCCAGCGTGACACTTTCCTCGACAATGGGTTCCATCTGAAAGTACAAACTCCATACGTACGAAATCAAGGCACGAAATTAAACTGAGTGCCAAACACCCCGATGGAGTTCACATGCACCCTGGCTCATTTTGACATGCATCTCGAATCCGTTTGAGTCCGTCTGAAACTTTGTCAATGACAGCGTCCACTGGGCAATACAAACTCCATGCACAGAAAATCGAGCAACGTGACGAAACTGCGTGCCAACATCTCGAATGGAATTCATATGTGCCCTAGCTCATTTTAGCTTGCATCTTGAATCCGTCCGAGTCGATGTAAAACTTCTTTCCACGATGGGTTCCACCTAAACTACAAACACAATTTGTATGAAATATAGGCACAAAATGAAATTGAGTTCCACACACTACGAATGGATTTCATCTATGCTCTATCCTATTTTGGCATGTATATCGAATCTGTCAGGGTTGATGTGAAACTTTCCTCGTTGACGGGTTTCCTTGGTTAGTACAAACTCCATGAGCACAAATCAATGAACGAAATGAAACTGAGTGCCAAACACCATGAATAGAGTTCATGTACACCTTAGGTCATTTTGGCATGCATTTTGAATACGTCCGAGTTGGTGTGACAGTTTCCTCCATGACCTGTTCCATCTGAAACTACAAACTCCATTCGTACAAAATTGAGGACCGAAATGAACAGAGTGCCGAACGCCCTGAATGGGTTCATATGCGCCCTGACGCATTTCAGCATGCATCTATCTGATACGGGGTCGCCCGATCTTCTCGACGTAGGATGGATACTCACGGGAGTCTTAATGAATCGTATTGATCCTCCAAAGCCAGTGCAAAGGACGAACACTCTTTAATCTGCCAAAACACACTCGTGTTGATTTCGCCGACTACCAAGCGAAGATCTATCGTGCACCCAATTCCCAGCGGAAAGGTTGAATGATCTTGATTGAAGAAGATACTCCTAATTCCATAAGGAATTTCGGCAACAATGCTAAACTCGAAAACTTTAGTGGATTGATTTTTCTCAAACGTGGTCTGAGCCCTAAAGGCTGCCAATACAAGGCTTTATATAGCCCCTTGGGACGTCCATATGGTCCCTAAACCAAGTACAACTCAACCCTATATGGTTTTAGATACGAATTCTCACAAAAAGGAAACTATATTTTTCACCCGTCGTATTGTTTCCGTCATAACTTTTTATCTGTGATAAATTTAAAGTTGGGACCAGATCCATTGCGTAGCCCTTGAAATTATCTTTCCAACGAGTGCAAGAACACCTTAATTGGACTCCGTTTGTGAAAGTTATAGCCTTTTTAGTAACTACCTGTCAAGCTGTCCCGAACCGAATCCGAATTGAATTCTGAGTTGAATCCGAGTTTAAATTGGGTTGAGCACGTGGGAAGTCCGAATTTGGCTTGAAAATCTTATCCAAAACTTGTAGTTTAAGTCCTTGGGCTTCTCCTCTTTTGCTCTCCCACTGCATAGGCTGCTTGTGCTTCTCCATTGCTTTTGGCCCCAGAATTATCATAATATTCAAACCTAATAATAAACAAGAATTTGGCATAAGGTAGTATGTCGTTCCCACGAATAGAAGGAAATTCATTAAGAAACAAATTCACCTGACAATATATAAATGCAGCTCAATACTTCTTTGCAGTGAAATAATGTATTTGACTTAAAAGTGCTAAGTATGTGTGTATCTGTATCATCCTCCCTGTTGTGGCTACAGACCAAACAGAGAGAGAGATGGTAGTGGAGAGTGATGAAGACAAGTGTAATGGCCTGGGTCCTCCCCATGGCTTACTCGTATATATATATACATGAGGAGTGCTTTTACAGCTATACCCTTATATCTGGTTATCCCCTCTGGGGGCAGTTATGTCATTACACATGGCCTGTTCTGGGCCTTATAATCTCCTACCAGGCCTGCTGGGTTTAGGTGGGGGCCACCCCTACGACAGGAGCCTCTCATGGTGAAGGGCTTCACAGGACCGAAGCCATGTCGTCGAGTCCTTTGGCCCCCTCCGTCCCCGGCGGCCTGTGAATTCCTCCAAGCTTGTGGTTGGGGAGCCCGAAATCTGGGATGGTGGTAGCGGAGGCTAGCGCCTGAGTCGAAGCAGGCGCGCGCGCTACGTCCCCTACCCATCGAACGGGTGGCAGCGGAGGCTGGCGCCCAAGTCGAAGTAGACGCGCGCGCGCTCCGTCCCCTACCCTTCGAACGGGTGGCAGCGGAGGCTGGCGCCTAGTCGAAGTAGACGCGCGCGCTTCGTCCCCTACCCATCGAACGGGTGGCAGCGGAGGCTGGCGCCTAGTCGAAGTAGACGCGCGCGCTCCGTCCCCTACCCTTCGAACGGGTGGCAGCGGAGGCTGGCGCCCAGGTCGAAGTAGACGCGCGCACTCCGTCCCCTACCCTTCGAATGGGTGGCAGCGGAGGCTGGCGCCCAGGTCGAAGTAGACGTGCGCGCTCCGTCCCCTACCCTTCGAACGGGTGGCAGCGGAGGCTGGCGCCCAGGTCCAAGTAGACGCGCGCGCTCCGTCCTCTACCCTTCGAACGGGTGGCAGCGGAGCTGACGCCTAAGTCGAAGTAGACGCGCGCGCTCCGTCCCCTACCCTTCGAACGGGTGGCAGCGGAGGCTGGCGCCTAGTCGAAGTAGACGCGCGCGCTCCGTCCCCTACCCTTCGAACGGGTGGCAGCGGAGGCTGGTGCACAGGTCGAAGTAGACGCGCGCGCTCCGTTCCCTACCTTTCGAACGGGTGGCAGCAGAGGCTGGCGCCAAAGTCGAAGTAGACGCGCGCGCTCCGTCCCCTACCCTTCGAACGGGTGGCAGCGGAGGCTGGTGCCCAAGTCGAAGTAGACGCGCGCGCTCCGTCCCCTACCCTTCGAACGGGTGGCAGCGAAGCTGGCGCCTAAGTCGGAATAGACGCGCGCGCTCCATCCCCTACCCTTGGAACGGGTGGCAGCGGAGGCTGGCGCCCAAGTCGAAGTAGACGCGCGCTCCGCCCCTGTGCGGAGATCGGAGCTTGGCGCCGGTATGGTTGCGCTCCGGGGCTGTTGTTGCCTTGCAGACTGGTAGTGCGCTTTTAATGGCGGCTGGAATCATGCCGACGCCTGCCCTGGCAGAAGTCAGGCTATCGCGTCGTGCAGTCTGCCATGTTGCAGGTGGGGCACGTGGCGACTCACGACTGGTGCGTCGTGGGATGTGAGCGGTTGCGTGACCGCGGCCATTCGCCTTGTCCCCCGAGAAGTTGGACGCGTGTTGAAGATGTGGGGGCGTTGTGCGCTGCTTGGCCACCTACCCGGCACGGCCCTCTAGGTCCCGGCGGTTCTTCCTTCCAAATCTTGGACAGCCGAATCGCTGGGAATTTGATTCGTCTATGCTTTGAGCCACAAGGCAGGCGAGCGGCCTTTATAAGGTGCTAGTGTTGAGGTGGAGGCACCCTTTCTTGCTTTGCTTTTTGATCTGCCGCTTCGCTTCCGCCCGTACTAATTGTCACGCCGGTTGCTCCTTTGCCTGCTTCTTCCTCCCCTGTCGCGAAGAGCGATGGCTAGCCATGACGACGCCACCTACCACCCCCGCAGCGGTTCCTTGCCTAGCCAGGGCGAGGCGACCCATCCTTCCAAGGAGTACAAACTGGTGCCGCGGGGGAGCTCGCGCGCCAACAAGTGGTGGAACGCCATGGAGCACTCGGGAGGCTCCTGCTCCCGTGTGCTGGGGAAGAGCCGCATGACTGAAGGGACGCTGTAGCGACTCGTGGATGAGGGGAAGATCGTGGATCGCAATGGGGCTCGCCTACCCCACCGGGACGAGATGGAGCCGAAGCCCGGGGCCATGGAGGCGATTGTTTTCGTCGCGTTCTTCGATGCCGGCCTTCGAATGCCCTCGACGTTGTTCGTGGGCGAAGTCTTGCGGGCCTACAAGTTGGAGCTAGCCCAGTTGACGCCCCACGCGATACTCCGCCTAGCTGTCTTCACGTGGGCGATGCGGACAGAGGGGTGGCGTCCCAGCGCGAGCTTATTCGCCACCCTGCACGACGCACACTGTCGACCCAGAAAGGTTGACGGGGCGGTGTCCAACTTCGGCGGTGTGGACTTCGTGCTCTGGGCGTCATGCACGACGTTGTTCCCTGTGCCAGCCTCGTCAGGGCAATGGGCGGCCGGCTGGACGCGGTGGTGGTTCTACTACACCGTGACCGACAAGAGCAGAATGCAGTGCCGAGGTGGGCCGATCTCGTTTAACAGCACGCCGAGTCTGAAGGCGGAGATCGACGACACGCAAAAGCTACAGAGCCTTGTCGGTGTCGCCCGCCGAATGAGCATGCGCGACCTTGCCGAGGAGTTCATGATGTATAGGGCGGCGCCACTCTCCTCCCGGGGGAAGTATGTTGGACAGAATGGCCCCCGCGAGGACGGGTTCGACCCATCCGTGTCTCGCCTGCTGCCGCCCTCCGCCCCTTGTAGGTCGCCCAGCACGCTTTACGCGCGCCATTGTATCTGTTTGGCTTCCGCCTGACTGACGTGATCTCCTGCGCAGTGGCTCGGCTAGAAGATGCGGAGTGCACGGTTGCGGCGCTCCTCGGCCCGTACACGCTTAAGGAGCACCGGGCTCACGAGGCCGCAGTCAAGGCGGCTAAGCAGGGGTGGGTAAACCGCACCTGCGAGGCTGTGGGCATTATCGTGCCCGAGCGTGCGGTGCCGGAAGAGCTTCCGGCCGGGACTCCGGGCACTCAGGACGGTGATAGCCCTACGGGGGTGCTATCTTCGCGACGCCGGGCCTGTTCCCCGGCTGCCGTACGCGACCCGGCAGCCCCCCCGGCGGCTAGCCCAGCTGAGACGGGGCGTGCGACCGGCGGTGGGCCTGGCCATACTGCTTTGGAGGGGCGCACCGCCGCGGATCCCCCGGCACCTTCTGCCGACGCCCACGAGCCCGTGCTCGGGCTCGCGGCCATCGTTGAGTTGGAACTCGTCAACCCGGGGGGTGGCGTCGTTTCTGGCGAGCAAACCACGGTGGAAGGTGCGTTATCAACTGCAGCGGCCGACGAGGGCGTGCCCCCTACAGAGGAAACCGTGGGGGCGACAGTGACCAGAGCTGGTCCTGCCGTGGAAGAATCGCCTGTGCCACCGCAGGCGAAACGCCCTCGGACGCAGTCCCCGCCACCAACGAGGGGTCGATACGCTGTTGCGGGGCCTTGCCGCGGGATTACGGCGTCTGGCGCGGCCGAGAAGACCTTCTTCTTGAGCGTCGAGGCGCACGCTTCCCCCTGGGCGGTCGAACTGGCGCCACTTCGTACCGCGACGAGGGGCGCAGGAGGTAGGTGTGAGTCCCTTTCTTTACCTGACTTCGCGAGACTCTCTCCGATCTGCTCGCTCATTCTGCCGACATCAGGCGAGACGACGTCTCCCGTACGTGGCGAAGGATCGAGCAGCGGAGGTACGCGCGAAGTTAGGAGCCTTGTGCAGGATGCCCCGCAGGTGTCCGCTGCTGCTGACGTGGCTGTGGCCGCGATAAATCTGGGCTCGTTGGGGCCGGGGCTCGCTCGCTCGGACTTCCTCCCTCGCCTGGAGATATTTTGCGACCTCACCGCAGCCGCAGAGCGTACCGACAACGGCCTCAACCGAGAGGTGCTGTCGTCATGCGCGGGGGACCTCCTAGCGCTCGCGCTGCAGGCCTCCGAGATGAGGGTAAATATGTGCGCTTCGGCTTGTAAGGTACTGCTAGACGCCTGCTGATTTGTTGTTTCTGCCAGACGCTTGCCCTCGAATGGTCCTTTGACGAGGCCCGCGTTCGGGAGCGGAGGGCTCTGGAAGCCAGCCTCCGCGAAGCAAACGCAGCTCACGCCGCGAAGGATGAAGAACTTCGCGCGCTAGGGGGCGCCCTGGTGGCCGCACAACTCGAGGCCACGGAAGCTCGAAGCGCCGCGGCTGGGGAGCGCGCCGCCTTCGTGCAGCAGATCGCCGTCCTAGAAGGGGAGAAGGCCCAGCTGGCGGAGTCTGCTGCCGAGAACCGTCGCGTCTTGGAAAATGCGTCCCTGTCGGCATGGCGAGCCATGGAGTCTCTGAACCAGGCCCTCCGAGATCTGTGCGTCCGAGTGCCGGACACGACGCACAGGCCGGAGGCCCTGTCAGAGACGCTCGGGCTGATCGAGGAGGGGGCCGGCGTTGCTCTTCGTGGCGCCAGGACCTTTGGCGAGCACTGCAGCCATGTTGGTGCGTACTTCGCCCTCGCCCTGCTTCATACTCGTGGATGTAGGCATACTCATGAGCTAGTGAATCTTCAATTGGATCTTCCGACCGCCCAGAGGTTATGTCGGACGCCATCCGCTCCATCGGGCCTAGCCTGCAGAACTTCCATCAATGGATCTGGGGCCGCTTCGGGGAAGGTGCAGCGAGGGTCGCCGTGCAGCAGACGTTGCATGGGGAGGGGGACCTCCTCCAGTGGCTTGAAGGGGTCCTGCAGCGCGGCGGCGACGACGGCGCGGGCTCGTCCGCACAGCGCCAAGGCTGAGTGGTTGGTCGGGTAGGGCAGGGAGATGATGTACTGGTTCTTACGCTTGCAACCATGTAACCCCTTTGCTTTTATAATGAAACCAAGTGGTACCTTATGCTTGGTGTTTCCTGCCGCCGAACGCGGAGGGCATGTCTGCGCATCTCGTTTATACTCCGTGGAGTGGCGCGTGCGGAGGCAACCCTCGGCGCTACGACTTCCTTTATAGTCCGGAGACTTGCGCGTGCGGAGGCAGACCTCGATGCTACGTCTTATTTAAAGTCCGTGGACTAGTGCGTGCGGAGCTAGGCTCGACGCTACGTCTTCTTTATAGTCCGGAGACTCGCGCGTGCGGAGGCGAACCTCGACGCTACGTCTTATTTAAAGTCCGTGGACTAGTGCGTGCGGAGCTAGGCTCGACGCTACGTCTTCTTTATAGTCCGGAGACTCGCGCGTGCGGAGGCGAACCTCGACGCTACGTCTTATTTAAAGTCTGTGGACTAGTGCGTGCGCAGCTAGGCTCGACGCTACGTCTTCTTTATAGTCCGGAGACTCGCGCGTGCGGAGGTGAACCTCGACGCTACGTCTTATTTAAAGTCCGTGGACTAGTGCGTGCAGAGCTAGGCTCGACGCTACGTCTTATTTAAAGTCCGTGGACTAGTGCGTGCGGAGCTAGGCTCGACGCTACGTCTTCTTTATACTCCTTAGAGTGCGCGCGGAGGCGTCCCCCCGCTGCGTCTTATTTATACTCCGTAGAGTGCGTCCGGAGGCGGACCTCGACGCTACGTCTTATTTAAAGTCCGTGGACTGGTGCGTGCGGAGCTAGGCTCGACGCTACGTCTTATTTAAAGTTCGTAGACTGGTGCCTGCGGAGCTAGGCTCAATGCTACGTCTTATTTATAGTCCGCAGACTCTCGCGTGCAGAGGCGGACCTCGACGCTACGTCTTATTTAAAGTCCGTAGACTGGTGCATGCGGAGCTAGGCTCGACGCTACGTCTTATTTATTGTCCGCAGACTCTCGCGTGCGGAGGCAGACCTCGACGCTACGTCTTATTTAAAGTCCGTAGACTGGTGCGTGCGGAGCTAGGCTCGACGCTACGTCTTATTTATAGTCTGCAGACTCTCGCGTGCGGAGGCGGACCTCGACGCTACGTCTTATTTAAAGTCCGTAGACTGGTGCGTGGGGAGCTAGGCTCGACGCTACGTCTTATTTACAGTCCGGAGACTCTCGCGTGCGGAGGCGGACCTCGACGCTACGTCTTATTTAAAGTCCGTAGACTGGTGCGTGCGGAGCTAGGCTCGACGCTACGTCTTATTTATAGTCTGCAGACTCTCGCCGTGTGTACTTCTCGACATGGTGGGCTGCGTCTGCTCGTATCGCGTCGAGGAGGTCCAAGGACACACAGCGCTCCTCTGCGGGTGCTTGGACGAGAACCCTCCGCGAACCGGCCTTGATTTCCTCGGGCGTCACCGCTTCATCACCGAAAAGGAGCTTGAACGGCGTGAATCCCGTCGGGCGCGTTACCGTTGTGCGAAGCAACCATAGAACGTTGTGCAGCTCGCTTGGCCACTTGCCCTTCGGCAATCCAACCAGGCACTTTTTGATGGCGGCAGAGATGGCGCCATTCGCCCGTTCGACCGCCCCGTTGGACTGGGGATGCCCTACCGAGGCGAATCGGAGGGTGATGCCCATGCTGTCACAATAATCTTTGAAGAGGGTGGCGTCGAACTGCAAGCCATTGTCGACCGTGAGCTCCCGGGGCACACCGAAGCGACATATGATGTTTTGCCATAGGAAGCGCTGTATGGCCGCAGAGGTTACTTTGGCCAGAGCGATCACTTCCGGCCATCTGGAGAAATACTCCAGCGCGACTACCACGAACCGGAGGTCCCCTGGGGCTCGGGCAAGTGGTCCTACTATATCGAGATCCCAGCGTGCCAGTGGCCACACCGGGGGAATGGGGTTGAGGCTCGTCGGGGTCCTGCGGATGATGCGCGCCATCCACTGGCACCCTTGGCACCGACGGACGAGGTCCTGGGCGTCGGTGATGGCAGTCGGCCAGTAGAAGCCTTGCCTGAACGTCTTGCCGACTAAGGACCTCGGTGCCAGGTGGGATCCGCATACGCCCGCGTGGATCTCAGCCAAGAGCTCCTTTCCCCCCTCAGTCGAGAGGCAGCGCAGGAGCGGTGCGCAAACCCCTCTCTTGTAGAGTATCCCTTCGAACACCTGGAAGGACCGTGCGCGGTGCTGCAAGCGTCGCAGCTCGGCAGGGTCCTCCGGCTCGGCGATGCCTTGCAAGAAATTGAAGATGGGCTCCCGCCAATCTCCTGGCCGGTCAATGTGGTGGACAAGTGCCGCGTCCCGGTTGTCCTGCGCGATGGCCGCCTTTGCTACCATCTCATAGAACGCCCCCTCGGGGGGGGGCAGTTGCTGGCTGGCCGCCTTAGCGAGGGCGTCGGCTTGCTCATTCTCCGCGCGGGGGATGGCCTTGACGGTGACACCCAAAAAGTGCCTTTCCCTCGCCCTCACCGCCGCGAGATACTTGGCCAACTCAGGGTCCTTGGCTTGATATGACTTGTCTACATGGCCAGCCACCAAGCGCGAGTCGGTGCGGACCAACACCCGTCTCGCGCCGATTGCCTTGAGCTTTGCCAAGCCAAAGAGCAGTGCCTCGTATTCAGCCATGTTGTTGGTGGCGGGCAAGGTAAGGCGCGCTGAGTACAGCAAACGCTGTCCCTCGGGCGTGACGATCACCGCCCCTACGCCCGCGCCGGCGACGCTGTAAGCTCCATCGATTGTAAGCGTCTAGACGGGATCATCGTGCGTCTGGACGGGTTGGGCCGGCGGGGTCCATTCGGCGAGAAAATCCGCCAGGACTTGGGATTTGATTGCCGTTCGCGAAGCATACGTCAAGGAGAAGGGAGCGAGCTCGACAGCCCATTTGCCGATGCGCCCTGTGGACTCCTTGTTGTGTAGCATCTCTGCCAGGGGGAATGATGAAGGTACTGTGATCGGGTGGGCTAGAAAATAATGCCGAAGCTTCCTGGAGGCCATGACAAGCGTGTAGGCGAGCTTCTCAAGCTCCGTGTATCTTGTCTTGGCGCCTTGGAGGGCTTCGGAGACAAAATAGACGGGCCACTGCATGGCGCCTTCCTGTAAGACGAGGACGGCGCTGACCGCGGTGGCTGACGCGGCCAGATAGAGCAGGAGGGGAGCCTCTGGTGCTGGGGCGACCAGCATGGGGAGGCTTGCTAGGTGCTGCCTGAGCTCGTTGAAAGCCTTCGCGCAGTCTCCGTCCCAATGAAATCCATCGCACCCGCGGAGTGTCTTGAAAAACGGCAGGCCCCGCTCCGCCGCCCTGGATAGGAAGCGGCTTAATGCTGCCATGCGGCCTGCCAGCCTCTGGATCTCCCTCGTTGTTTTGGGCGACAACATACCCAGGATGGCGTCTACTTTGTCGGGGTTCACCTGGATGCCCCGCCCGGACACGAGGAAACCTAGGAGTTTGCCCGCCTGCACCTCGAAGACACATTTGTCGGGGTTGAGCTTGATGCCCGCCTTCCGGAGGTTGTCAAAGGTCTCCTGGAGGTCCCGGCCGTGCAGAGCAAGCTGCCGAGTTTTGACCACCACGTCATCGACATAGGCTTCGACGTTCCTCCCGAGCTGGGCGGCTAGGGCAATGGCGACGAGGCGGGTGAAGGTAGCGCCCGCGTTCTTCAAGCCGAAGGGCATTCTGATGAAGCAGAACGTCCCAAGTGGTGTGATGAAACTGGTCTTCTCCTCGTTGTCTTCGGCCATGTATACCTGGTGGTAGCCGGAATAGGCGTCCAGGAAACTCATGAGTTCGCACCCAGCAGTGGCGTCGACCAGCTGATCGATGCGCGGCAGGGGGTAATTGTCCTTCGGGCACGCCTTGTTGAGTGCCGTGAAGTCGATGCACATGCGCCAGGCCCCGCTGGCCTTTTTGACTAGCACCGGGTTAGCGAGCCACTCTGGATGGTGGACCTCGCGGATGACCCCGGCGCGAAGTAGCTTCGCGACCTCTGCTTTGGCCGCCTGCTGCCGATCCATCGACATATGCTGAAGCCTTTGCTTGACTGGCTTGGCGTCGGGGCGGACCGCCAAGCGATACTCGATTACTGCTCGGTCCACGCCCTTGATGTCCTCCGGCGACAATGCGAAGATGTCGACGTTGTTCTGAAGCACTCGGAGCAGATCCCGTTCGACCCCCGGTGGGAGCCCCTCGCCAATGGACACAAACTGCCCCTCCGCCTGGAGCGGCACCTTCTTAACTCCGCCTTCGGGCCGAGGCTTGGGCGTCCACCCAGGGGCGGAGGGCCCATCCCCGAGCGCGCCAGAGAGGGCATGCACCGGGCGACGCGGAACACGGCTGCCGCCTTCGGCACGCCTGGCCAGGTCCTGGTCGCCGAAGACAGTGATAACACCCTCCGGGCCCGGGTGCTTTACACACAAAAACGCGTGGTGCGGGATCGCCTCGAAAGAGTTGATGGCAGGTCACCCCAGTATGGTGTTGTAGGGGTGCGGGATATCTACGACGTCGAAGGTGACCTGCTCGGTCCGGATGTTACCTTTGTTGCCCTCCTGACGGAAAGTGACAAGAAGGGACACGTGCCCCAAGGCCTGCAACAGTTGACCCCCGAAGCCTTGAATTGGAGCTCCTGGCTGCTCTAGCCGGCTTTGGGGGATTGCCATGCGGTCGAGGGCCTCTGCGAACAAAATATTAGCGGAGCTTCCCCCGTCGACGAGGACGCGCCTGACGTCACAGCGTGCTATGTGGGCCTAGATGACTAGAGGGTCTTGGTGGGGGTACTCCACGCCCCTGGCGTCGTTCAAGTCGAAGGTGATGTTGCGGGGCGACATCCACAGTTGCGGCTGCTCCCCGGGAGCTTTTAAGGAGGAGCCTCCGGTGATGACGTTGACGGTGCGATGCTGCGCGCCCTCCATTGGGGGCGGGGCCCGAGACCCGGCCGTCACCCCCCGCAGCTCCATGACGGCAGCGCATGCCCTTGTGTAATGATCGCCGTAGCCGTGCACCTCGCACCACTTGCCATAGTGCAGGAGCTCTTGTTCTTCCTGAGGTTGGCCATCGCAATCGAGTCCGCCTTCCGACCCCCGGCCTCCCCTCCGTGAGGCGGGGTCGGGTCCTCGGCGGGTGCCCTCGGCGTCGCGGACATGATGTGCTGCCTGTGTCCTGCGCTGGCGGCGCCGAGGCTTACGCCCGCTCCTTGAAGAGCCTTCCTGTACCTCGGTGTCGCCGCCCCGGGGAGGGCCTCCGCGAGGTTCTCGGCCGCGGCCCTGCTTCGAGGGGGGCCCACCCGCCGCCGCCTCGTGCGGGGGGCGCTCCCTCTAGACGAGGTCGAGGGCGGTGATGCTGCGCCTTCGCGCATCCTCCTCCGCCCGCGCATACTCATCCATTTTGTCGAAGAGTTTGACGACTGTCTTGATTGGCCTCCGCGCGTTGTATTCGGCCATCGGGCCCGGACGAAGGCCCTGTATGGCTGCATTAACAACGGTGGTTTCATTAATGTCTTTCACCTGGCATCGAATGTTGGCGAAGCGCTGGAAGTAGTCCCGAAGCTTCTCCAAGGGTCCTTGCTTCACAGCGAAGAGCTGGTCCGCATCGACTCGCTCGACACAGTTTCCTTGGAAGCTGCTTTGAAGACGGTCGCGAAGCTGCTCCCACGCGTAGATGGAGCCCGGCTCTATGGTAAAAAACCAAGAGAGTGCCACTCCTTGCAGCGCGAGGGGGAGTCCCTTCGCCTTCGTGGTGTCATCTCCGCCCGCGGCCTCGATCGCGGTTTCGTACACGCGCACGAACTCGCGAGGATCCGTGTCGCCTTTGAACGGGTTGGTGACGCTAGGGAACTTGAAGTCTTCGGGCCACGCCGCCTGCTGCAGCCCCGCCGAAAATGGGGACTCCGGATCTACGCACCTCATCGGTACGCGGCTGGACGTGGGGGCTTCGCGGCTGTCCGCCTTCTCCGGCGCAGGCTCGGGCGCGATTACTGGCGCGACCTGCTGGCTCCAAGCCTCTTGTATATCGCGGACGGCTCCGCGAAGGTCTCCTAGTTCCCGCTGGAACGCGTTGAGGGCTGCTAGTAGGGCGCTTTCCACCACAGGTGCTGGCGGGTCCGCCGGAACGCCCAGCGGACGGGTCGGTGTGGGGACCATCGCCTCGCGAACTCCAGATCTGCCGGATGGTTCGTTGCGGTTCCCCCCGGCCGGCTGATCCGCGCTACCGGCGAGGGTGGCGGGGGCTGTCGCCGCAGTACCCGCGACGGGGTTGGATGTCGTTGTAGCGGCGCCAGCGGGGTCGGTTGTTGCAGCGCGAGCGTCGATGCCCGCGACCGCTGCGCCTACGCCGCCGCCGACTCCTTCGGCGGCCGATGCCGGAGCCCTGGTATTCGCGCGCCGCTCTTCTTTCCCTTCGCCGCTGCTGGTGAAGCTTTTTTCGGTGCCATCCTTCTTCTTCGGTCTTCAGGCTTGTCCTCGTCCTCCCCACGGACGGCGCCAACTGTTGTGGCTACAGACCAAACAGAGAGAGAGATGGTAGTGGAGAGTGATGAAGATAAGTGTAATGGCCTGGGTCCTCCCCATGGCTTACTCGTATATATATATACATGAGGAGTGGTTTTACAGCTATACCCTTATATCTGGTTATCCCCTCTGGGGGCAGTTATGTCATTACACATGGCCTGTTCTGGGCCTTATAATCTCCTACCAGGCCTGCTGGGTTTAGGTGGGGGCCACCCCTACGACACTCCCCTTCTTCAAGAAAAGCCGTCCTCGGCTTTTGATAGCCTGAAATTGTACTAAACAAAGAATACAATGTGTATGCATGGTATATGGTCAGTTACACCCCTTCCGTCTTTCACATTATTGTCACCTGTAGGTGTAGTAAGTAAAAACAACAACACATATACATGGTATATGTATGAATCAATTATTGTGTCATTCTCATTCTCATTGTTTTGCACAAACCAATTGATACGACAACAGCTATCAAATGCATACATTGCAAAGTTTTCATTGACATCATTCTCCCTCCCATAAGAAAAAGTCGTCCTCGACTTTGTGAAGTACATGGACATGTCATTAATGGGCAAAACTAGATGAAATGGTTCAAATATGGAGGAGAAAATCTTTAATGCCTTCCATGCTTCAACTGTGCCACTCTGATTAATTGTACATGATCATACATGAAAGGATGAACAAGTAGGATTATAAAATCTTTCTAAACATGAAGCACTATCGTTGAAACTTATCTCATTGTGATCATGACATGGTATAAAAGGTTGTTTATCCAAAATATGCAATTTCAATTCAGCAAGCTTGTCACATGTAATGCATATTCGAAATACATAAAACTTGTCATCTACACCATAATCTCCGATCAAATTAAACTTATAGGTGTAGGCATAAACACTAACTAGTTATTTTAAACATTAAATTTCAGCAAGATTCTCAAGCACACTAGATAGCTCTCTAGGACCATCAAATATGATATAGTACAAATAATCACTAGGAGATATTCGAGTAAGAACTCACTTATGAGAAATCAATTCCACATTATGTAAATTGAGCAAAGAAATTTCAGAACATGGAATTTTCAGTCGTACATATGAGTTCTCACAAGTACTCACCGTTTCACAATTAATTTCAGCACCAATATTGTTACCTTTGTTGTTCTCCTCAGTTGATGTAGGTGTTGTAGGTATTAAATCATCATGATGTAAAAACGGGACAACAAGTACTTCATCTTCAACCATGGTTATCTCCTCATTTTTGACTTCCAATGATGCCGGTTGTTGAATGTTTAATTCCTCATCTTTAATTTCAACCTGCACAATGTGAGAAACAACACTAGAAGTAGATATTAATGTGTTAGTTTCAAAATCAACCTCACATTGTCTATCTTCTACTTCTCTTATTTCTTTTGGTGTATCTCTCACACTCTCAATTTGGATGCTCTCAAACTCACATATGGTGGAATCACACAGCTCACTCTTTTTAACACTCTCACTTAATTTGGCTATGTGGCTCTCATTCTCACATGGGTTTTGATGCATCTCAATTGTTGTATGTGTCATTGGGGCAGCACAAGATGTCTCCTTTACCGAAGGGAAAGTCCCATGCTCGATCATCTTCTCATGTGTAACACTAGTGGAACCATAAGAGCTGAAGTATGGACATGGATTGAACCATGATGTACGTCTCTCCATAAGTCTCTTCTCCTCCTTAATAGCACAATTCACAAGATCATGCATGCTACTAAAATATTTATGTTGAAGTGCAGCGGCGATCTTAGAATTTAAACCACCCTTGAAGTATGCCTTCTCCCTTGATGGACTAGTGACACCAGCACGACGCATCACATCTTGCAGTTCAAGGTAGTAATCTTGGACAGTATTACTCCCTTGTGTGATATTCTCCAGATGGTGAAGCAATTCCTGCACATAATAGGATGGCACAAACTCGCTTCTCATGAACGCCTTCAAATCTGACCAAGATTTAATGAATTGTTTTCCAATTAGTTGTTGCCACCAACTATAAGCATAGTCTTCAAACTCCCTCGTGGCACGCATCACCTCTTGGTCTTTGGAAAGTTTCTGAAATCTAAACACTTTCTCCATTCGCCATTCCCACTCAAGATACTCCTTTGGATCATCACTGCCATAGAAAGGAACAAAGCTATCTTGTTCTTGTTGGGGACGAAGTGCTTGCACAATATCATTCACGATGTTTTTGTGTAACACCTTCATTTGTTGATTGAGCTCAATACGGAAATCCTGCATGTCCGCCTTAAGTTGTACATGCTTAGCAGTGGTGCCTGATTGGAGCTCTTGTTGCAATGTACTTTTTGATGCCTGATGTTGAAAGCGAGTCACCGAGAAATTCAGACCATGGTTAGTAGTAGTGGTGCCTGATTGGAGCTCTCCCATGTTGTCGTCTCCACCTGACATGGTTAGTAGCACAAAGAAGACACAAAAGCCACAATATATAGGTAATATGTGGAGTCACTCAATCTCACTTTTCCTCTCCCAAGTAAAGTTCTTACCTTTCCAAAGTGAACTGAGGCCAAAAGCAACTTACACTTGGAGGTGGTTTCAATAACAAGTGATGATCAAGCGGATTTAAAACTGACTCACAATTGCATGGCAAAGGATATTTTGTGGAGCTTGGTTAGGAAGTTTTTATCCTACACAATCTGAATTTCACGATGTTGTAAAATTAAGTATCAATCCAAGCTAGAAAATATTGCCTATGTGCTGATCCAATAGATATAAGTGAAGTGTATGAACGCACACGCAAAGATCAGTGTGACTCAATGCGACAAAGGAATGAGCTAGATGGAAACAATCAGGAACAATAGCTCGTTTGCATCAAGTACTAGGAGAGATGCTAGCCAATTGCAATAACAAGAAAAGAGGGCACAGGATTGCTCAAAAATTTTAGTTTGTCAAACTGAAAATATGAACTAGAACTACTCACCCAATCAGCCTTCTCTCTCTCTCTCTCTCTCTCTCTTTTTTCTCTTCTTTTTTGTTTGCTCACCTCCTTGTTTTTTGCTACCTTGCCAATGACCCAAATATGTTCAACTCACTGTTCTGAGTCTATTGAGGTATATGGGTCACAAACTTTTTTTTTGGACTCAACTCTTTTTTTTGGGAAGTTCTCTCTCTCTCTCTAAACTTTGAAATTTTTTTAGATCGGTCGGGTGAGTGATGCACAAGCCCAATGTTCAGCTAGAAGTATTCAAGAGCAGCCCCCAATGCAATATCAATGACTAGTCTCAAGTATTCAAAGGATATAAGTGAAACTCGTATGTATGGTGTTCGGCCGTATGGTGTCCAACGAAGCCAACACTAACACCTCCCTAGAGTTGGTTTCAGATTTCCAAACAGATTCGGAAGTGGACAGCTAGCCAAAACCGACTTGGATTCTAGGGTTGGACTCGGATTGATCTAGGAAAAGTTATGGACACGGACTCAACTTCAAGAGTAAATTGAATCTACTTTTTTTGTTTTATGGAAACACAAGATCAAGTTACGCGAAGGAACACAAAGATCAGCACGTAAACAAAATTTCTAATGGATCAAGACTTAATAAAACTCACAAAAATAGCAGATGCGAAACTAGGGTTTGGATTTTTTTTGTGTGTTTTCGGTTTATGGACTATAGGACAGCAAGTAATAAAATGAAATTTAAAGGGATAAGATCCTACCGAGTAAACCGTGCTCTGATACCAAGATGATACGGGGTCGCCCGATCTTCTCGACGTAGGATGGATACTCACAGGAGTCTTGATGAATCGTAACGATCCTCCAATGCCAGTGCAAGGGCCGAACACTCTTTAATCCACCAAAACACACTCGTGTTGATTTCGCCGACCACCAAGCGAAGATCTATCGTGCACCCAATTTCCAGCGGAAAGGCCGAACGATCTTGATTGAAGAAGATACTCCTAATTCCATAAGGAATTTCGGCAACAAACAATGCTAAACTCGAAAACTTTAGTAGATTGATTTTTCTCAAACGTGGTCTGATCCCTAAAGGCTGCCAATACAAGGCTTATATAGCCCCTTGGGACGTCCATATGGTCCCTAAACCAAGTACAACTCAACCCTATATGGTTATAGATGCGAACTCTCACAAAAAGGAAAGTATATTTTTCACCTGTCATATTTTTTTGGTCATAACTTTGTATCTGTGATTAATTTGAAGGTGGGACCAGATCCATTGCGTATCCCTTGAAATTATCTTTCCAACGAGCACAAGAACAGCTGAATCGAACTCTGTTTGTGAAAGTTATAGCCTTTTTAGTAACTGCCTGTCAGGCTGTCCCGAACCGAATCCGAATTGAATTCTGAGTTGAATCCGAGTTTGAATTGGGTTGAGCACATGGGAAGTCCGAATTTGGCTTGAAAATCTTATCCAAAGCTTGTAGTTTAAGTGCTTGGGCTTCTCCCCTTTTGCTCTCCCACTGCATAGGCTGCTTTTGTTCTTGGTAGCAAATATGATTAATCTCCTTGTGCTTATCCATTGCTTTGGTCCCGGAATCATCATAATATTCAAACCTAATAATAAACAAGAATTTGGCATAAGGTAGTATATCGTTCCCACGAATAGAAGGAAATTCATTAAGAAACAAATTCACCTGACAATATATAAATGCGGCTCAATACTTCTTTCCAGTGAAATAATGTATTTGACTTAAAAGTGCTAAGTATGTGTGTATCCGCATCACTATCTGAGTTGGTGTTAAACTTTCCTCGACGAGGGGTTGATGTGGCCAAGAGGAAGACACAAGATCAATCAAATTCTCGTGATTGCAGTTCTGTCCACAAAGTTCATGAAGTTCTCAACGTCAATTCTGAGGGATATGCCACGGAGGGCGAAAGAGAGGAATCTGAACGTGACGATAAGAAATTCAATGATTCTCTGCAAGACGTTGTGTATTGTGATCCTGAGGTTGGTCCAACTTTGATGACTCGTAAGGTGGATGGTGACAATAAGCTAATTGTTGAGAAGGGGCAGCGACGTGGTGTTTTTCAAACCCAATGCATGATCAAAGGCAAACGGTGCAAGCTTATAATCGATGGTGGAAGCTACAACAATGTGATCAGCAAGGATGTAGTCGATGCACTCTCATTAACCACATGGCGTCATCCTAAGCCATAGTATATGCAATGGCTTCACAATGTTGGTAAGCTAAAAGTTACTCATAAAGTTCACGTGCCGTTTTCAATTGATGGATATGAAGACAAGGTGGAGTGTGACGTCGTGACTATGCACATGTGTCACATCATGTTGGGGCGTCCGTGGTAGTTTGATCGCAATGTTACACACCAAGGGTGAGCCAATCGCTTCACTTTTATGCATAAAGGTGTATTTCAATCTTTGCTGCACAAGAGAGATGAGGAGATTATTTCTGACATTGCCATCAAGGGCAAGGAGCTTGTGAAGATTACCACGAAACCGAGGATGATTTCTCTTGAAGGGGGAGGGGATGATGTGGCCAAGAGGAAGACACAAGATCAATCAAGTTCTCGTGATTGCAGTTCTGTCCACAAAGTTCATGAAGTTCTCAACGTCAATTCTGAGGTTTCTAAGACAAACAAAATAAATATTTGGAAATCTAATGAAGTATACGTTCTAACAAATCAAACGGCACTTGATTTGGAGCTTCCTACATAAAGTTATGGCAATTTAATTTGACGTTGCACGAGCTGTCCGGGGAGACGCGCGAGACTTGCCAAACATAAGGAGTCCGAGTATTGCAATGCAAGTAAGGATAAAATCCGACCACACCATGGCTTTCTAAAGGTTGAGAAGGATTCCTTTTCAGGTTCTAAACAGATTTGGAAGCCCCTTGAACAAGAAAACAAAACATATAAAGATTTAAAACCGATTCGGACTCGGAATGGGACAGCTAGCAAGACCGATACTAAAACGTCCATAACTTTCACAAACGGAGTTTGATTTGGACGTTCTTGGACTCGTTGGAAAGCTATTTTGAATCCCCACACAATGAATGAGGTTCCAGCCATGGAATCCTCATGGTTAAGTCGCAAATTGAGAGAGAAACCAGAGGTAGCAGTGTAGGTATTTTCTTTTTAGTTCGTATTGGAGTTTCTTTCGGCCTTAGGCCAAGTAGTGCGTGAGTTGTAATCAAGGCCATGCATTGTGCACCAATATAAGGCCAGAGCCTTAGCCCCATTGGAACTGAGGCTATGATATGATAAGTTTTTAGACTCGTGAAATAAAGGAGAAAATCGCCATGATGGTTGGTGGCGGCCAAATTGCGTGATTGCAAGGTTTTCTCGTTTGGAGTTTGCCAAGTTGGTGCAAGGCAAAAATAGGAGATTCTTGAGATTCCCATCGAATCTACAAGGTTCATCTCTTCTAAATCGTGACTTCTTGCTGAATTCACGGTTTGGGGAGTTCGGTGGATTGCTTCTGGTGTGCGCCTTGCATACTAGTGCAAATTGCCCTTATCAATATTGTTTGCTGCATCAAGACAAGGAGAAGACTCTATCCAAGGAGAAGGAACCTCGCTGATCGTACCGGGAAAGATCGGGCCATCCCAACGCATCAACTAATCCTTAGTTGGTCTGCATCAGGCGTTCTATTAGGATGTACAAACTACATGAACGCAGAAATCTTAGCACGCAATGAAACTGAGAGCCAACACCTCGAATGAGGTTCATATGTGCCCTAGCTCATTTTGACATGTATTACGAATCCATCCATGTCGGTGTGAAACTTTCCTCCATGACGGGCTCCATTGGGCAAATCAAGCTACACGCGCACAAAATCTAGGCACGTACTGAAATTGTGTACCAAACACCATGGATGGAGTTTATATGTGTCCTATCTCATTTTGGTATGTATTTCAGATCCGTTCGAGTCGGTGTGAAACTTTCCACCACGATATATTCCAGCTGAAACTATAAACTCCATTTGTACGAAACAGAGGCACGAAATGAAACTGAGTTCCAAATACCCCGAATGGAGTTCACATGCAGCCTAGCCCACTTTGGCGTGCATTTTGAATCCGTCTGAGTCAATATGAAACTTTGCTCTAAGGTTGGCTTCAATTCAAACTACAAACTCTATTCACACCAAATCGAGGCATGAAATGAAACTAAGTGCCAAACACCGCGATAGAGTTCATACGCATCCTAGCTCAGTTCTCCATGCATTTCAAATTCGTCTGAGTCGGTGTGAAATGTCCTCGACGACGAGTTCCAGTCGAAACAGCAAACTGCATTCATACCAAATTGAGGCAAGAAATGAAACTGAAGGCCGAACACCCCGATTGGAGTTCATATGCGCTGCAACTAATTCTGGATTGCATTTGGAATCCATCCGAGTAGGTGTGAAACTTTCCTCCACAATGGGTTGTAACTGAAACAACAAACTCCATACCCATAAAATCGTGGCTTATAATGAAACTGGTTGTGAAACACCTCGAATGGAGTTCATATGCACCCCTACATCATTTTGGCAAGCATTTTGAATCTATCTGAGTTGGTGTGAAACTCTCCTCAACGACGGGTTCCAACTGTTACTACAGTGGCACTCATACGAAACCAATGCGTGAAAAGAAACTAAGTGAAAGACACCTCGAATGGAACTCATATACACCCTAGCTCATTTTGGCACGCATTTCGATTTCATTCGAGTCGGTATGACACTTTGCTCTATGACGAGTTTCATCTGAAACTACAAAATCTGTTCATACGAAATCAAGTCATGAAATGAAACTGAGTGCCAACACCTTGAATGGAATTCATATGCACCCTAGCACACTTCAACATTTATTTTGAATCCGTCTAGGTCGGTGTGAAAGTTTCCTCCACGACAGGTTCTAATTGGAAGTAGAAACTCCATTCATAGAAAATCACCCTGAATAGAGTTTAGATGCGATGTAGCTCATTTCGGCATGTATTTCGAATCCGTCCAACTTGCTGTGAAACCTAACTCAATGACGGGTACCAATGGATAGTACAAACTCTATGAGCACAAAATCAATGAACGAAATGAAACTGACTGCCAATACCTTGCATGGAGCTCATATACTCCCTAGCTCATTTTGGCATGCATTTCGAATCCGTTCGAGCCAGCGTGAAACTTTCCTCGATGATGGGTTCCATCTGAAACTACAAACTCCATACGTACGAAATCAAGGCACAAAATGAAACTGAGTGCTAAACACCCCAATGGTGTTCACAAATACACTAGCTCATTTTGACATGCGTCTCGAATCCGTTTGAGTCCGTGTGAAACTTTATCAATGACAGGGTCCATCGCGCAATACAAACTCTATGCACAGAAAATCGAGCAACGTGATGAAGCAGCGTGCCAACATCCCGAATGGAATTCATATGTGCCCTAGCTCATTTTTGCTTGCATCTTGAATCCGTCCGAGTCGGTGTAAAACTTCTTTCCACGATGGGTTCCACCTAAACTACAAACACAATTCATATGATATCTTGGCACAAAATGAAATTGAGTTCAAACACTACGAATGGAGTTCATCTATGCTTTATCCTATTTTGGCATGTATATCGAATATGTCAGGGTTGATGTGAAACTTTCCTCGTTGACGGGTTTCATTGGGTGCACAAATCGATGAACGGAATGAAACTGAGTGCCAAACACCTTGAATGGAGTTCATGTACACCTTAGGTCATTTTGGTATGCATTTTGAATATGTCCGAGTTGGTGTGACAGTTTCCTCCATGACCTGTTCTGATGTGACCACTCCACAAACACACACGACAGTAGCGCCCAATATGAAGATTGAACTAAAGGTGAATTCGTTTCTTCAGCTTGAACATATTTTAAATGAGAATATGATGCTACCTAATGATGAAAATATATATTTTGACAGCACCACGTTAGTTTTACATCAATTCAAGCAAGAGTTCAAGTTGGACACGTTTGCAATCCAATTTGGCCTCCAGATCAATTTGGATTCAGCCAGATAGGTCCAACTTTAAATGTGCATAACGTTCACATACGAAGTCCGTTTGAGGGCCATGAGTACTTGTTGGAAAGCTTTGCTTGTCCTCTTTCCCATGGATCTAGTATCACCTCTAAATTCTTTCTGTGCACACCGCAATCATCAAAAGAGTCCGTGTTTGGCATGTACTGTAATCGGATTCGGACTGCTGCAATGGTGCAAGTTTAAACGGGCATAACGTCTTCATACAAATTCTGTTTGGGACGTTATTGTACTTCACAGAAAGCTTATCAAGTCTACTTTCCAATGGATCCAACCTTATCTTCAAGTTCCATCCGAGCCGGCTGGAATCATCAAAATAATTCACGTAGGTTTCTGAATCTGAGTCAAAAGGGTGCTGCGCCACCACCACTTGGGCCCATGGGCCTTGTAACCCTAGGGGCATGCTCCTTGGCCGGCCCCTGGTTGTTCTCCCTATATAGGAGCCACCGCCTCCTTTGCTAGGACTTAGGTTTTGTTTAGATCAGTTTAGCCCCATGTGCAAACTCCACGTTGTCTCCTGTGTCGGCTAGACCAACAGATTCATGTTACAGAACCTCAACTATCCTTGTGCGACTTTTATATCTAGCAAGTTTCAGGTTGCTCACAATCCTTGTTCTTGCATGTTCTTCGGTTGCATGCAGAAATAGACCTTCGTGGTCAGGTCAACCGCGTTCTTGGTACGGTTGATAACGACTTGGAGTGTGGTTCAGCGATTGCTAAGGCGCAAGCGACGTCGTACAGTTGTAGTTAGATCGTAAGAGTCGCCTCCACCGAAATCGATAGTTATCAATCCTGTTGAAAGATCGGGACCCCATCGCCTCATCAGTTGGTATCAGAGTCATGTTGACCGGTAGGAATTTTTTGTATCCTTAGTTATTTGATTGATTTTTATTTCCTATAGTCCAGAAAAATTGCCCCACAAAAAGAGTTAATTTCTGCTGTCCAAACTCCGTTGTGCCTTTCAATCTATTAGTTTTTTTTGCTAAATTGAATTTGTGTCCGTCTTAGCATTGTCTTGTTGCTGGTCATGTCTTTGTTCCTATAAAAATCCAAACAAAAAAATTCCCCCCACCACAAACCCTAATTCCAATTGGCTGAATTTTCCTTTCTCTGCAGCCGCCACCAAAAAAGCCATAACTTTTGATTCCTTGATCCTTTTTGAGTGAGAGCACTGCCATTAGATTGATAACTTCATTATCTATCTTCTTGTAAATTTCGCTTCAATCCAGTATGGAAGAAAAAAGATATCTGCGGTGCAAGCTAACCTAAAATTCCAGATTAAATCTACAACAGTCGGCACTTGTGAATTTTGTGCGAATTTTTCGGTCGGTTTCCAGAACTTCGCCCCAAAACAAAAGTTGTAGAAAAAGCCGTCAGGAAACAGAGAAAAAAAGAATCATTGAAAAAAAGACAACTGAAAAAAAGTTATGGCCAAATTACCGACGTGTTGTCCAGTGGACAGAAATCTCCAGTTTTCAAGTTTTGGGTCAATCCTTGTGCTCTTCAATTTTAGATTGCATTCAATTGCATTATCTTGTATTTACCACTCCTATACATTACCATACACATATTTTAGCCTTGTTCCATCCTTGGTTGATCAGCAACATAGGCTAAGTGCTAGATACGAACTATAATTCAATTATGTGCAATTTCTGAAATTAATTGATTGTTTTCCTTTGCTACAAAATACATAGCCTATCCGACCTCCACTTTTCTACTAACCGAACAGGTTTCGCTGTACCGGCAATCGCTATACCAATCACCTAAGTCAGAGTTATCACAAACCAGCCACCGGTTGCACCACCTATTTGCTTTGGTAAGAACTTGTAAGAATTTGGTAAGAGCTTGAGAGATGCGTGACTTGATTTGAGCCTCCATATCCTAGTAGTTGATAGGAACATTTACTTGTGATTTGTTTCCTTGTTTTCTACTAACAATGACAGGCTTGAGAAAATTGGTAGATTATGATGTCATCGCAGGCAGATTTGAACTCGAAGGGAAACAATTACCGGTATATATCTTGCCACTCACCGCTGAGAGTACGTCGTCGGACTACTTCTTGTGGGTTACTATGATGGATAGCTACTTTGAAAGACAAGATCTTGATCCTTATGAGAAGATGAGCATGGCAAGGACGGCACTGATTGGTGATGTTCAACATTGGTAGTCGAATCTCGAGTTCCATTATATATACACATGGGAGGAGATGAAAAAAAAATTGCGACATCGTTTTGTACCTTCAGCACCCACGGTCACAAGCGAGGTGCAATCTGAGGTAACTAAAAATGTTGATATTGTTTTGGCTCCTACTCCATCTACAGATACCACCGAGAAACTTGAAGAGGTGAAGGATGATCTGGTGCATCTTATGCCATTAGAGGAGATGTTTGAGGTACCTACAGTGTCTGATGAGGACGATAATGACAAAGGTACTGATTTGGTGTTACAACAAGACATAGAGCAACCTTGTGAGTATATACCTGCTGTAGTGCAATCTTTTGATATTCCTTGTGTTGACTTGAATGAACCATGTGCTGATCTAAATTCTCATAATTTTGCACATGTCAAATTAATTACACATAAGGAAGTATTTAATAGAATATCCCCTGCTGATGCATTGTGCTATATCATGCTTAATGAGGCCGTTAGTTTGGATTGTGCTATGCAGAAAGTTTCTGAACTTGCATGTTCGAAATTCTTGTTTAGTGCCTACACCCCTGGGTATAAGTTTAATTTGATTGGAGATTATGGTGTAGAAAATCAATTTCTTGTATATCGAATATGCATAACTTGTGATCACATGGACGAATTGAAGCTTGTTGTTTTGAACAACAACTCTTGTATGCTCAATCTTGTTCATTATGAAAGAAAAATAAAATTTAGTGATCATTCAATGCCTATGTGTTCTTCTCTTGTTGAACTATCTAACATTGACAATCTGAATAATGAACTTGATGTATGGAAGAACTTGCAAATCTTTTCACTCTTACTAGATGAATTTGCTATTGCTCAATTAAAATCTGATCATATGAAAGAACTTTACTTGATTCCAAAGTTGTAGCTTTGCCCATATGTGCCACCACTGCAAGTATACAACTTCAAAGATTTGAATTGCATAAATGCTTCACTTACATTTGCAAAACAAGTTGCAATAATTGCTATGTGAGAAATTTTGATTTGCTCATTAACATATATGATTACTTTTGGGTTAACAATATAATGAGATTTTATGATCACTGTTGTTTTATAACATTAATTGTGCAACAACAAAGAACTGTTAAAACGGATGATATATACATATACCATGCATACACCTTGGCTTCTTTGTTACCATACTTTCAGCTTATTAAAAGCCGAGGACGGCTTTATTTTCAAGAAGGGGAGAATGATAAGAACATGTACCCTATGGATACAATCATATTTGCTATACTTGTTGTTCGAATTACAAGAGCTCCTACGCACCACTTAAATTATCAGGTGAGTTCGTTTCAAACAGGTTTCACTTTGTTTGACAAAGATCTTATGATATTACATAATGAGAGTTTGTTGCGTTTGTTATCATGTACCGAGATTTATGATCAAGATCATACAATACGTGAGGCTACACATATGTTAAAACCGAGGACGATTTTCTGTCAAGAAGGGGAGGATGATGTGACCACGCCACAAACACACACGACAATAGCGCCCAATATCAAGATTGAACTAAAGGTGAATTCATTTCTCCAGCTTAAACATATTTTAAATTCGAATATGATGCTACCTAATGATGTAAATATATATATTTTGACAGCACCACGTTATTTTTACATCAATTCAAGGAAGAGTTCAAGTTGGACACGTTTTGCAATCCAATTCGGCCTCCAGATCAATTTGGATTCAGCTTGACAGGCCCAACTTTATATGTGCATAACTTTCACATACGAAATCCGTTTGAGGTCCATAAGTACTTGTTAGAAAGCTTTGATTGTCCTCTTTCCAATGGATCTGGTATCACCTCTAAATTCTTTCTGTGCACACCGCAATCATCAAAAGAGTCCGTGTTGGGCACGTACTGGAATCGAATTTGGACTACTGCAATGGTGCAAGTTTAAACAGGCATAACTTCTTCATACGGATTCCGTTTGGGATGTTCTTGTACTTCATGGAAAGCTTATCAAGTCTACTTTCCAATGGACCCAACCTCATCTTCAAATTCCATCCGTGCTGGCTGTAATCATCAAAATAATCCACATAGGTTTCTGAATTTGAGTCAAAAGGGTGCTGCGCCACCACCACTTGGGCCCATGGGCCTTGTAACCCTAGGGGCAAGCTCCTTGGCCCCCCCTAGTTGTTCTCCCTATATAGAAGCCACCGCCTCCTATGCTAGGGCTTAGGTTTTGTTTAGATCAGTTTAGCCCCATGTGCAAACTCCACGTCCGTCTGAGTCGGTGTGAAATGTGCTCGACGACGAGTTCCAGTTGAAACTGCAAACTGCATTCATACCAAATTGAGGCAAGAAATGAAACTGAAGGCTTCACCCCGATTGGAGTTCATATACGCCGTAACTAATTTTGGATTGCATTTGGAATCTATCCGAGTAGGTGTGAAACTTTCCTCCACAATGGGTTGTAACTGAAACAACAAACTCCATGCCCACAAAATCGTGGCATATAATGAAACTGGTTGTGAAACACCTCGAATGGAGTTCATATGCACCCTACATCATTTTGGCATGCATTTTGAGTCTGTCTGAGTTGGTGTGAAACTCTCCTCAACGACGGGTTCCAACTGTTACTACAGTGCCATTCATACGAAACCAATGCGTGAAAAGAAACTAAGTGAAAGACACCTCGAATGGAACTCATATACACCCTAGCTCATTTTGGCATGCATTTCGATTTCATCCGAGTCGGTATGACACTTTGCTCTATGACGAGTTCCATCTGAAACTTCAAACTCTGTTCATATGAAATCAAGTCACGAAAAGAAACCGAGTGCCAACACCCTGAATGGAATTCATATGCACCCTAGCACACTTCAACATTTATGTTGAATCCGTCTAGGTCGGTGTGAAAGCTTCCTCAACGACACGTTCTAATTGGAAGTAGAAACTCCATTCATAGAAAATCTAGGCACGAAACAAAACTAAGTGTCAAGCACCCTGAATGGAGTTTAGATGCGATGTAGCTCATTTCAGCATGCATTTCGAATCCGTCCAACTTGGTGTGAAACTTAACTCAATGACGGGTACCAATGGATAGTACAAACTCTATGAGCACAAAATTAATGAACGAAATGAAACTGACTGCCAATACCTCGCATGGAGCTCATATACGCCCTAGCTCATTTTGGCATGCATTTCAAATCCGTCCGAGCCAGCGTGACACTTTCCTCGACGATGGGTTCCATCTGAAACTACAAACTCCATACGTACGAAATCAAGGCACGAAATGAAACTGAGTGCCAAACACCCCAATGGAGTTCACATGCACCCTAGCTCATTTTGACATGCATCTCGAATCCGTTTGCGTCCGTCTGAAACTTTGTCAATGACAGGGTCCACTGGGCAATACAAACTCCATGCATCCCCGTGGACGCTGATGGCGACTTCCGATGAGCGTGCTCAGGTAGGCGGCTACGCCATCCGCCGGCGGTCTTCGCCGCTTGAGGTGAAATACGTGCTCGAAGAGCGCGATCCGGCAGCGGCAGACAAGTGGTGGGCGGCGAAGAAGAGTCAGGGGCCGTACTCCGGCGAGTTGCGCCGCACGCTCGTGACGGAGGACACGATCCGGTCACTGTTGCGGGAGGGGAGGCTATCAGACCGCCAAGCGGTGCGGCTGCCCGCTGATGACGAGACGGAGCCGCGCCCTGAGGAGTCGGAGGTGATCGTCTTCGTCGCCTACTTCGAAGCCGGACTTCGCATCCCGTCTGCAGCAATTGTCGGGGACGTGCTGCGGACCTTCAAGCTGGAGCTGTCCCAGCTGACCCTGAACGCAGTGGCTCACCTCGCCGTGTACAGCTGGGCTCTGCGCTCGGAAGCGTGTTGGCCTAGCGCCTCCCTATTCGCGTATCTGCATGAAGCCCGGTGCCAACCGAAGGAGCGGAAGGACGACACGTTATCAAAGTTTGGCAGCGTCAACTTCGTCCTGCGGGCGTCATGTGGGAGGCTCTTCCCTGCGAACTCGACCCGAGGGAAGTGGGAGTCCAACTGCGCGAGACGGGGGTTCTACCATCGTGTGGCGAGTGGTAGCGGCCTTGAGTGCGCAGGCGGGCCGATTGCATTCAAGACCACCCCCGGCTTGACACTTGACCCGGAAGACAGGCGGAGGGCGCAAAGACTTGTGGGGGTCGCCGCCCGCTTCAATATGCGCGACCTCGCCGAGGAGTATATAATGCTCGGTGCGACGCCACTCTCCCGCGATTGGCGCTTCACGGCCGGGGGACATCGGGATGATAACGTTCGCCCGCCCGTTTGCTCGCTGCCCGTGCCGACTGGTCTTCATAAGCCTCGACCGTGCCTTCCTCTCCGTTCGTATGCATTGTGTTGTGTAAATGTGCTTTCTGCCCCGCGCAGGGACTCGCCTTGAGGACGCGGAGCGCGCCGCGCACGTGTTCCTTGGGCCATACACCGCCAGAGAGCACGGGCAGCGTGCAGCTGCGACAGCGAAGGCGGGATTGGGGCGGATAAACCGCGTGTGCGAGGCCTTAGGGCTTCCTGTGCCGGATCGCACCCCTCCGGACCAGCAACCTGAGGATGACGGTACCGCGAAGACGAAAGCGCCATCCCGCAAGAGGACCCGGAGCACTGCGACCACATCCTGTACGGCGGTTGCCGCTGTTCCTGCCGACGCGGCGAGCCCGGAGTCAGTCTCGGCGAAGTACGCCGACTCAGACTTGGGGGCGAAGGCGCCGGTGGCGGAGGGCGTGCCGTGGAGGTCTCGTTGCCCGCGACCTTCGCCGAGGCGGAGGTGGTGCTGGCTGGTGGCACCGGTGCGGAGTCCTCGTCTACGGTGATGGGGACGGGGTCCCGATCTTCCAACAGGTTTTGGATAAATTCAATTTGGTGGAGGCGCGAAACAAATCGATCCGGCTTCCGAACAACACGTTCCGAACCCCGCAATCGCAGCACCACGTCTCCTCAGGTTATCAACCGTGCACAGACCGGTTGACCTCGCCAAGAAGGCTAATCCTCGCCTGTGAATCGAAGAACACAAGCAAGAACAAGGAAGAACACAACTGAATTGCAGATGTATTGATTTAGCACTCGAAAATTGGGGTCTCACAAACCGATGAACGGCGAATCTGTTCAAAGACAAATTGATCTAAGCGAAATCCAAACCCTAATGGTGGGGGTGGTGGCTGGATATATAGGAGTTAGGGGCATGCAAAACCCCTGGACGCGCCCCTAATGGGCTCCAACACGATACAAAGCCGAACCACGGTGGCGCAGCACCCTGACAGATTCTAAATGCCTACTTGTTTCGATTATTCCCGTTGACTCAGAAGGAATTTTGACATGGTACCAGAGCCATTGGAAAGGTAGTCTTCTCAGCTTTCCATACATATGTGGAACGTCCAAAACGGAGTCCGGATGCAATCTGGGCGTCCGTTTTAGTGCGGCCTGGTCCTGGACTCCGAATTGGATTCGAAGTCGGCTTGAGTTGGACCTCCAACATGATTCGACCGCCCTTGCTGGACTTGTGCGTCCCGTAGCCCTTCTCCAAGTACTTCTAGGTCTTCTCCATGGTTCCTAATCATAATTAAATTATTAGGTAGCAATCTATTCTCAAATGAACAAAAAGAAGTACTTAGGAACGAGCTCACCTGTAAATTCAATTGTCGGGCGCGAGCTCTAGTGATTGGTCTTTGAATGTCAAGTGGAGGAGTGTTGTGTGTATCCGAAGAAGTGATGTCCTCATCATCCTCCCCCTCTTGAAGCGGAGTTGTCCTCAACTCAGCCTCATCTTCATCTCCCAAGTATGGCTTCAAATCTGAAATGTTAAAGGTGGGACTAACCCCAAACTCGGGAGGCAACGCAAGTTTATATGCATTATCATTTATCTTCTCAACTATCTTAAAAGGACCAGCAGCTCTAGGCATCAATTTTGATTTTCTTAACTCAGGAAATCTATCCTTTCTCAAGTGCAACCAAACAAAATCACCCGGTTCAAGGTTAACTTCCTTTCTACCTTTACTACCAATAATCCTATATTTTGCATTCATCTTTTCAATGTTGGCCTTAGTAGTCTCATGCATTTTGACAATAAAATCAGCACACTCCTTAGCATCATTATGAGCTCTCTCACTAGTAGGCAAAGGTAAAATATCAATAGGGGCACGGGGATTGAATCCATACACTACCTGAAAAGGACTTACCTTGGTGGTGGAGTGTTCCGCTCGATTATATGCAAACTCAACATGCAGCAAGCACTCTTCCCACAGCTTCAAATTATTCTTCAAAACAGCTCTTAACATGGTATACAATGTGCGGTTCACCACCTCGGTTTGACCATCAGTTTGTGGGTGACATGTTGTAGAGAACAACAACTTTGTACCCAACTTGTTCCATAGAGTACGCCACGAACCATCTTTTTTGGGAACCAAAAGAACAGGAACAGCACAAGGACTAAGGCTCTCACGTACGTACCCACGGTCCAAAAGGTCTTGGACTTGTCGCTGAATCTCCTTAGTCTCTTCAGGATTGGTCCTGTACGCCGCACGGTTTGGCAAGCTCGCTCCAGGAATCAAGTCAATCTGGTGCTCAATCCCTCGAAGGGGTGGAAGTCCTGGAAGAATCTCATCAGGAAAAACATCTCTAAACTCCTGCAAAAGGTTAGTGACAGGAGCAGGCAAAGTGCAAGGCATATTATCAAGAGAAAATAAAGCATCTTTGCACACAAAAACATAGCATATATCATTAACATCATCAATTTCAGCAAGGTCTGATTTGGTGGCAAGCATAACAGAATTGTTCAAATGGAGTACTTGCTGTTTTTCAGATTTATCATGTTTATTTGGATCATTAGTAGCAGCAACTCTCTCCCTATCGGCCTCTATAATCTCAGCTGGAGTCAAAGGCAGTAAAGTAACTTTCTTTCCCTTATGCATAAAAGTGTATTTGTTACTACTACCATGGTGTAAAGCATCATTATCAAATTCCCAAGGTCGACCCAATAAAAGAGAGCATGCTTGCATAGGAACCACATCACAATCAACATGATCAACATAACCACCAATGCAAAAATGGACTCGGCATGTTTAAGTTACCTTAGCTTTTCCAGAGTCATTTAACCATTGAATATGGTATGGATGTGGATGCGGTCGCGTGGTCAAGCCAAGCTTCTTGACCAAATCAGAACTCACCAAGTTGTTGCAACTTCCTCCATCAATGATGACACGTGCACGCCGGTTCTTGATTGCGAAGAAAGTCTGAAACAAATTATGGCGTTGAAGCTTATCGGGTTGTTGTACCTGTGTGCTGAGGACACGCTGCACAATGATGCTCCGTAGCGTCGCTGTGGACGCCCCACCAAGGACCAGGTCGTCATCACCACCGCCATTGTCGTCCGAGGCAGCAGCAACATCATCATCCTCCTCGACATCCGAAGTGCTGATGTAGCCTCCATCTTCTGTGGCGATGTATGCCCGTTGGCTAGGGCAATTCTTCTGCACATGACCAAGCCCATGGCAGCGGTGGCACTGAATGTCGGAGGAGCGGCCCGTTGAAGCCACGGAAGAAGAACTCTTGGCTGGAACCTGCAAAGAATTTTTTGTCGTGGAAGGTGGCTTCGGTGGCGCTGCTGCAACCTTGTGCACAAGTGGTGGAGGAGAACGAAAACTCGAAGAAGACTTGGGCAGTCCCGTCGATGTAGTCGTTCGTGGCGTGTAAAAAGGTCGTCCGGTGCTTGCCTTCGCTGATTCCTTGCGTCCCTGCAATTCTTTTTCTGCAAGCATAGCAAGCTGGAACAACTGGTTGACAGTAGTAAACTCTTTATAATCAACAATGTCCTGAATTTCACGCCTTAACCCCCCATAGAAACGACAAATCTTGTCATCCGTGTCCTCAACAACCCCACAACGCATCATACCCTTTTGAAGCTCAGCATAATAGTCCTGAACAGAACGATCACCTTGTTCTAAGCGCTGCAATTTTTTTTCTCAAATCAAGTTTATATGTGGGAGGAACAAAACGATTACGCATATCTTCTTTTAACCGCTCCCATGTATCAGGTTGTAAGCGCATGTTACTTAGTTCATTCCACCAGATAATAGCAAAGTCCTTAAACTCACTAGTAGCTTGTCTAACTCTATGTTGTTCAGGAACCAAGTGAGAATTAAACTTCTGCTCTACCGTCATCTCCCAATCAAGATATATATCAGCATCATAAAGACCAGCAAAAGATGGAATGGTAAACTTGACTTTAGCAAAAGGGTCGTCGTTACCATGATGATTCTGGTTATTACCTCCCATACCCTGTTGGTTTTGCTGAAGACGCCGACGTAGTCGTGCATCTTGTGTCGCCTGCTGATCAATGTTGTCATCCGCATCATACACTGTGTCATCATCACGACGATGGCCGTCATTGACAGGTGGCAGGCATGCCTCCAATGTGTCCATCCGACCAGTGAGGTCAGCCAACCGCCGCTCCACCCGCTCAATGCCTTCCGTGGTGTTCAACTTGGCAATGGCGGCGACGATGGTGTCCATTCTCGCGCCGAGTGAAGCATTTTGTTTGTCGAGCGCAGCTTGTAGCTGGCCGCGACTAACACACTCGTTGAAATCGACCGGTGTCTCGTCCCCTTCGTCTCCTGCCATGGTTAGTGGAAACACAGGGAAAACAAAAGGATTATCCCTATCAACTAGAAAGGAAGGCAGTGGAAATCCGCAAAGGAAGTGTCTTACCAAGCTCTTACAAGTGTTCTTACCAAAGCAGCAGGTGGTACAACCGGTGGCTGGTTCGTGAAACCATGTCGAGCGTGGGTACGATTGCAAGGGTCAAAACTGTGCTGATCAAGAGTAGGTGTAGCTTGGAAGGCACAATATGGTAGCAATGGAGAACAATCAGTTAATTTCAGAATTGCATAGAATTGAATTATAGTCCGTATCTAGCACTTAGCCTATGTTGCTGATCAACCAAGAATGGAAGAAGGCTAAAATCAAGTGTATGGCAATGTGTAGGAGTGGTAAATACAAGATAATTCAATCCAATGCAATTTGGAATTGAAGAACACAAGGATTGACACAAAACTGAAAACTGAAGATTTCTGTCCACTGGACAGCACGTCGGTATTTTGGCCGTAACTTTTTGTCAGATGCCTTTTTTTCACTAATTATTTTTTTATCTGTTTTCTGACGGATTTTTCTACAGATTTTCTTTTGGGGCCAACTTCTGAATCCCGACACAAAAATTCGCACAAAAATCACAACTTCTGACTATTGCAGATTCAAAACAGATAATTGGGTCAACTTTCACCGCTTATATCTCTTAACTTCCTTGCTGGAATGACGTGAAATTTTACAGATAGATGGATAAGGAATGTTTGAATCTAATGGCGGTGGTCTCACGCCAAAATAATCTCGGAATAGAAAGTTATGGCGTTTTTGGTGGCGGCTGCAGAGAAAGGAGAAATCAGCCGAATTTTGGAATTAGGGTTTGGGGTGGGGAATTTTTTTTGTTTGGATTTTTAATGGAAGAAAGATATGATCAGAAACTAGAGAATACTAATATGGACACAAATTCAATTTAGCAAATCAAAACTAACAGATTGAAAGGCACAACGGGGTTTGGACAGCGGAATTAATTCTTTTTGTGGGGCTTTTTCGTGGACTCTAGGATGAAAACGAAACAACAAAGGTAGGGTAAACTCGAATCTGAAGGAACACCTGAAGCTCTGATTACCACTTGATGGGGACGGGGTCCCGATCTTCCAACAGGTTCTGGATAAATTCGATTTGGTGGAGGCGCGAATCAAATCGATCCGGCTTCCGAACAACACGTTCCGAACCCCGCAATCGCAGCACCACGTCTCCTCAGGTTATCAACCGTGCGCAGCCCGGTTGACCTCGCCAAGAAGGCTAATCCTCGCCTGCGAATCGAAGAACACAAGCAAGAACAAGGAAGAACACAACTGAATTGCAGATGTATTGATTTAGCACTCGAAAATTGGGGTCTCACAAACCGATGAACGGCGAATCTGTTCAAAGACAAATTGATCTAAGCAAAACCCAAACCCTAATGGTGGGGGTGGCGGCTGGATATATAGGAGTTAGGGGCGTGCAAAACCCCTGGACGCGCCCCTAATGGGCTCCAACACGATACAAAGCCGAACGGCCCAAAAGACGGTGGCGTAGCACCCTGACAGATTCTGAACGCCCACTCGTTTCGACGATTCCCGTTGACTCAAAAGGAATTTTGACATGGGACCAGAGTGGAAAGGTAGTCTTCTCAGCTTTCCATACATATGTGGAACGTCCAAAACGAAGTCCGGATGCGATCTGGGCATCCGTTTTAGTGCGGCCTGGTCCTGGACTCCGAATTGGATTCGAAGTCGGCTTGAGTTGGACCTCCAACATGATTCGACCGCCCTTGCTGGACTTGTGCGTCCCGTAGCCCTTCTCCAAGTACTTCTAGGTCTTCTCCATGGTTCCTAATCATAATTAAATTATTAGGTAGCAATCTATTCTCAAATGAACAAAAAGAAGTACTTAGGAACGAGCTCACCTGTAAATTCAATTGTCGGGCGCGAGCTGTAGTGATTGGTCTTTGATTGTCAAGTGGAGGAGTGTTGTGTGTATCCGAAGAAGTGATGTCCTCATCATACGGCCACGGTCGTGGCGGGGCTACCTTCCACGGAAGTATGTGGAGCACAACCTTTGCCAATGGCGGCGGCCGAGGCGGCAGTGCCCCCCGCCGACGCGGAGGTTGTGAGGACGAAGCCCCCGACCGCTGTCGTTGTGGCTGTGGAGAACCCTTCGGCGGGTGTTGTTGCCGTCGGGGCTCCTTTTGTGGCGGTTACCGAGGCGGGACCTTTGTAACATCCCAAAATTTTGAAATTTGAAAATGTGAAGCTTTTGAATTATTTTGCAATATGTTTTATTTGAATTTGGAGTTTATGATGTTTTTCTGAGAAATTTGGTGAAGGTTCCAAAAGTTAAAACAATCAAGAAGAAACAAACATATTTAATTAATAGAAAATCAAGATTTAAAAGGCGAATCAGGAAAGATGATCCAGTATAAGAAGAGAAAAACCTGAGTTAAAAATATAAAATCCCATTTTGAAAATAATGGCATAAATAGCAATAAAAGCGAATGAATAAAATACCAACATAAATATGCATATACAAATTGTGCAAGTGAGAGCTTAGAAATAAAATATACAAAATGAAATAAGCCAGCAAAATAACAATGAATGAAATATTATATATATATATATGTATATATGTATATATATATACCAAAAAAGGGGAAACCAGGCCGGCCAAGCAGCCCGGCCCAGCTCCACCCCTTCCTCCTGCACCTCCCCTCACTGCCACGCGGGCCTCGCGCTCCACCCGCGCCCCGACTCACTGCGCCGTGGGCCGCTCCCCTCCCTCTCGTTCTCCTTTCTTCCCCCGAGCACCTGCGCGCGCTCTGCCGTGCGCAGCTCCTCATCGCCCCGTGGCGACCATGCGCTGCCCCCGCCCACGGTTCTCCCCCGTGCCGCCCATCGTTTCCAGGGTCTCCTATGGCCATAAGTAGCTCTTTCCTCCCCCCCTCCGCACCGTCCTCTTCCCTGTCCTTCTTTCCACCCGTGCACAAGTCGACGCCGCCCCTCGCCATTCCGGGCCGCCCGTTGAGGCTTCGGCCGAGACGATCGAGTCTTGGCGTGCGCCCGTTCCCACTCTACCTTCCATCAAGCTCAATTGAAGAAACCCGTTGCGAGCTCACCGGAATCCACTTCTTCATCACCGCCGGCCGAGTGCGCCTCCACCGCCGCCGTCCCCTCCACATTCGAGCTCTCTCCGATTCCTCGAGGTGGGAGCGACTCCTCGACGTCCCGGACCTTCGCCGACCGTCGTCGAAGCAACTCCCCCACCCCAGCTCGCCGGCACCGTGCCCCACCGCCGCCCGGCCTCGCCTCACGCCGTCGGCTTGCCGTGGTTCCTCTCCGGCTCGGCCAGCACCATGGTGAGCATCCCCCTACCTTGCTCTTGCGCCTGCGCCCACCAATTCCCCCTCCCCTCCACGCCGGCGCCGCCGCCCCGCTCCACCCCCTCCTCTGACCGCTTGCGCCGACGCCGGCCACCCCCGACACCACCTCCACCTGTGCCGACACCACCAGGGGCTTCATCACTCACCAGGGAATCCATTGTAACCGGTACCGCAACCTCCCCGGCCACCGCCCGCCGCCGGTGACCCCAGCACCGTGCGCCAGCCAATTCCTCTGTTTGAGCCGCAGCCACTCCTCGTCTCATCCATTTTCCCCCCTCTGTTTCAGTCAGCCCAGGCCATTGGCCCACTTGGCTAGCAGAGCACGCCTAACACACAAGAACTGTGAGGTCTTGAGTTCGATTCCAGTTGGTAGCACTTTTCCCCCCAAATTTTTATTTTGTTACTTTTAGCATCTTAATAAATAAAAATCAATGAAAATTTGGGAATAATGTAGAGAAGCTGATAAAATTTAATTAGAAGGTAAACACGATTATTTAAGATTTTAAATTTGGAATTAATCCATGAAAGCCAATGAATAGAGTTATTTAGGATTTAACATTTAGTTAAATACCACAAAAGAAAAGGTAATGAACCTTTATTATCTGTATTAAATCCTAATGGTAGGTCTTGCTAATTAGCAAGGGTTGAAATATAACTGTTGTGGTTACAGACCAAACAGAGAGAGATGGTAGTGGAGAGTGAGAGAGATGAGTCATGGCCTGGGTCCTCCCCGTGGCCTGTGTCCCATATATACGTACACATGAGGAGTGCTTTTACAATTATACCCTTACATCTGATCATCCCCTTCAGGGGCACTTATGTCATTACACATGGCCTATTCTGGGCCTTATAACCTCCTACCAGGCTTGCTGGGTTTAGGTGGGGGCCACCCCTACAACAGGAGCCTCTCATGGAGAAGGGCTTCACAGGGCCGAAGCCATGTTGCCGAGTGATGAGGACATCACTTCTTCGGATACACACAACACTCCTCCACTTGACATTCAAGGACCAATCACTAGAGCTCGCGCCCGACAATTGAATTTACAGGTGAGCTCGTTCCTAAGTACTTCTTTTTGTTCACTTGAGAATCGATTGCTACCTAATGATTTAATTATGATTAGGAACCATGGAGAGGACCTAGAAGTACTTGGAGAAGGACTACGAGGCGCACAAGTCCAGCAAGGGCGGTCGAATCATGTTGGAGGCCCAACTCAAACCAGGACCAGGCCGCACTAAAACGGACGCCCAGATCGCATCCGGACTCCGTTTTGGACGTTCTACATATGTATGGAAAGCTGAGAAGACTACCTTTCCAATGGCTCTAGTTCCATGTCAAAATTCCTTCTGAGTCAACGGGAATCGTCGAAACAATTGGGCATTCAGAATCTATTTATCGTGTTGGAGCCCATTAGGGGCGCATCCAGGGGTTTTGCACGCCCCTCACTCCTTTATATCCAGCCGCCACCCCCACCGTTAGGGTGGGGTTTTGCTTAGATTAATTCTGTCTTTGAACAGTTTCGCCGTTCATCGGTTTGTGAGACCCCAACTTTTCGAGTGCTACATCAATACATCCGCAATTCAGTTGTGTTCTTCCTTGTTCTTGCTTGTGTTCTTCGATTCGCAGGCAAGGAATAGCCTTCTTGGCGAGGTCAACCGGGCCGCGCACGGTTGATAACCTGAGGAGACGTGGTGCTGCGATTGCGTGGTTCGGAACGTGTCGTTCGGAAGCCAGATCGATTTGTGTCGCGCCTCCACCAAATCGAACATATCCAGAACCTGTTGGAAGATCGGGACCCCGTTCCCATCATGTGGTAATCAGAGCTTCAGGTGTTCCTTCAGGTTCGTGTTACCCTCCTTTGTGGTTTTCGGTTTCATCCTAGAGTCCGTGAAAAAGCCCTACAAAAAAAATTGTAGTCATAGGTTGTTTCCTGTCCTAGATCTCGTTTAGCCTTTGCACAATTTGATTCCAGAGTCCGTAGTGTTGAGTTCGTGTCCTTAGTCGAGTTGTGTTGCTGGTTTAGATTGTGTTTTATTTCGGGTTGTCTTGCTTCCGCTTCATCCCATACAAACCCTAGACGTCATCCATCGCGTATTCAACCCTCTGTTTTTGTTTTCCCACCCATATCCCCCCTCTGTTTGAGTCATCCTTCGCATCTCGTGGTCACACAGCATCATCCCCCACCTTTCCCCGAGCTTCCGCCACCAATTTCCACCAATTCCCTCCACCCGATTTCGTTTTGGCCTCCACAGCAACCATAACTCGGAGGCCCATCTTCAAACGGCCATAACTTTCGCATACGGACTCGAAATCAGGTGATTTTTTTTTGAAATTGGGTGAAATTAAATTTTACATCCGATACTCCCCAACTTTGTTGGGTTCGGCGATTTTATTTTCCCCAAATTCGGCCTGGAAAGTGCAGTACTCGAGCTCCGAAATTGATTCACCGAATTTCCAGCACATTCATTATTTTCTGTAGGCCACACCTTACATCAGATTGAGTTGAAACTTTGTGTGGTTCCTATTTCTGTGCTCTGCTCTGTGAAAAAAATAAAATTAAAAAGACACAAAAAAAGAAAAATTTTGGCTTAGTAGAGAAGAGAGAGAAAAGTGCTATCCGTGGCAAAAAAAAGGAAAAAAAAGAGAGAAAAACCGGACAGAGCACAATTTTAGGTGACAAAGCTTCATTTGTTTTGTGCTTATGCTGAATTAAGTTTCTCATTCCCTGGCCATCTTTGTTGCTGTCTTCGCTTACTTTCTGGCCGTGATTCCTTGTTCATCATATCCTAACACTGATATAGGACACATTTAGGCCAGCAACTAGGACCAGTGCTTTGAACATTTATTCAGCATTAATATCTGTTATTGATTTGTGTTCCACTGATATATTTGGCCTTCCAAGCTCCATATATCTACTTCTGGATAGAACAGTTTTGACCCTTGCAATCGTACCCACGCTTGACATGGTATCACGAACCAGCCACCGGTTGTACCACCTGCTGCTTTGGTAAGAACACTTGTAAGAGCTTGGTAAGCCACTTCCTTTGCGAGTTCCCCCTGCCCTTCATTTGTAGTTGATAGGGATAATACTTTTGTTTTCCCTGTGTTTCCACTAACCATGGCAGGAGACAAAGGAGACGAGAAACCAGTCGATTTCAACGAGTGTGTTAGTCGCGGCCATCTACAAGCTGCGCTCGACAAACAAATTGCTTCAATCACTGATCTCGGCGCGAGAATGGACACCATCATCGCTGCCATTGCCAAGTTGAACACCACGGAAGGCATTGAGCGGGTGGAGCGGCGGTTGGCTGACCTCACTGGTCGGATGGACACATTGGAGGCACGCCTGCCACCTGTCAATGATGGCCATCGTCCTGATGATGACACAGTGTATGATGCGGATGGCAACATTGATCGGCGGGCGACACAAGATGCACGACTACGTCGGCATCTTCAGCAAAACCGACAGGGTATGGGAGGTAATAACCAGAACCGTCATGGTAACGACGACCCTTTTGCTAAAGTCAAGTTTACCATTCCATCTTTTGCTGGTCTTTATGATGCTGATATATATCTTGATTGGGAGATGACGGTAGAGTAGAAATTTAATTCTCACTTGGTTCCTGAACAACATAGAGTTAGACAAGCTACTAGTGAGTTTAAGGACTTTGCTATTATCTGGTGGAATGAACTAAGTAACATGCGCTTACAACCTGATACATGGGAGCGGTTAAAAGAAGATATGCGTAATCGTTTTGTTCCTCCCACATATAAACTTGATTTGAGAAAAAAATTGCAGCACTTAGAACAAGGTGATCGTTCTGTTTAGGACTATTATGCTGAGCTTCAAAAGGGTATGATGCGTTGTGGGGTTGTTGAGGACACGGAGGATAAGATTTGTCGTTTCTATGGGGGGTTACGGCGTGAAATTTAGGACATTGTTGATTATAAAGAATTTACTACTGTCAACCAGTTGTTCCAGCTTGCTATGCTTGCAGAAAAAGAATTGCAGGGACGCAAGGAATCAGCGAAGGCAAGCACCGGACGACCCTTCTACACGCCGCGCACGACTACATCGACGGGACTGCCCAAGTCTTCTTCGAGTTTTCGTTCTCCTCCACCACCTGTGAACAAGATTGCAGCAGCGCCACCGAAGCCACCTTCCACGGCACGCTTTGCAGATGCTACAAAAAATTCTTTGCAGGTTCCAGCCAAGAGTTCTTCTTCCGTGGCTTCAACGGGCCGCTCCTCCGATATTCAGTGCCACCGCTGCCATGGGCTTGGTCATGTGCAGAAGAATTGCCCTAGCCAACGGGCATACATCGCCACAGAAGATGGAGGCTACATCAGCACTTCAGATGTCGAGGAGGATGATGATGTTGCTGCTGCCTCGGACGACAATGGCAGTGGTGATGACGACTTGGTCCTTGGTGGGGCGTCCACAGCGACGCTACGGAGCATCATTGTGCAGCGAGTCCTCAGCACACAGGTACAACAACCCGATAAGCTTCAACGCCATAATTTGTTTCAGACTTTCTTCGCAATCAAGAACCGGCGCGCACGTGTCATCATTGATGGAGGAAGCTGCAACAACTTGGTGAGTTCTGATTTGGTCAAGAAGCTTGGCTTGACCACGCGACCGCATCCACATCCATACCATATTCAGTGGTTAAATGATTCTGGAAAAGCTAAGGTAACGCAAACATGCCGAGTCCATTTTTCCATTGGTGGTTATGCTGATCATGTTGATTGTGATGTGGTTCCCATGCAAGCATGCTCTCTTTTATTGGGTCGACCTTGGGAATTTGATAATGATGCTTTACACCATGGGAGTAGTAACAAATACACTTTTATGCATAAGGGAAAGAAAGTTACTTTATTGCCTTTGACCCCAACTGAGATTATAGAGGCCAATAGGGCGAAAGCTGCTGCTGCTAATGATCAAAAGGAACATGATAAATCTGAAAAACAGCAAGTAATTCATTTGAAAAATTCTGTTATGCTTGCCACAAAATCAGACCTTGCTGAAATTGATGATGTTAATGATACATGCTATGCTTTTGTGTGCAAAGATGCTTTATTTTCTCTTGATAATATGCCTTGCACTTTGCCTGCTCCTGTCATTAACCTTTTGCAGGAGTTTAGAGATGTTTTCCCTGATGAGATTGACTTGATTCCTGGAGCAAATTTGCCAAACCGTGCAGCATACAGGACCAATCCTGAAGAGACTAAGGAGATTCAGCGACAAGTCCAAAACCTTTTGGACCGTGGGTATGTACGTGAGACCCTTAGTCCTTGTGCTGTTCCTGTTCTTTTGGTTCCCAAAAAAGATGGTTCTTGGCATATGTGTGTAGATTGTAGAGCCATTAACAACATTACTATACGATATCGTCATCCTATTCCTAGGCTAGACGACATGCTTGATGAGTTGTGTGGTGCTATAATTTTCACAAAGCTTGACTTGCGTAGTGGATACCTCCAAATAAGAATGAAACTTGGCGATGAATGGAAAACTGCTTTTAAAACTAAGTTCGGCTTGTATGAGTGGTTAGTCATGCCTTTTGGTTTAACTAATGCACCTAGCACTTTCATGCGATTAATGAACGAGGTTTTACGTCCTTTCATTGGCAAATTTGTGGTCGTTTACTTTGATGATATCTTGATTTACAGCAAGTCCATGGATGAACATTTGACTCACTTACGTGCTGTTTTTAATGCTTTGAGAGATGCACGTTTGTTTGGTAACCTTGATAAGTGCACCTTTTGCACGGATCGAGTCTCTTTTCTTGGCTATGTTGTGACTCCACAGGGAATTGAGGTTGATAGAGCCAAGGTGGAGGCGATATGGAGTTGGCCCACACCCACGACAGTCTCCCAAGTGCGGATTTTATCGCTGCTTTGTCAAGGAATTTAGCACCATTGCGACACCGTTGATTGAGTTGACAAAGAAGGCCGTCGTGTTCCATTGGGGGCCATCACAGGAAGAGTCCTTTAATCTTTTGAAGGACAAGCTTACACACGCACCATTGCTCCAACTTCCGGATTTTGGTAAGACTTTTGAGCTGGAATGTGATGCTAGCGGAATTGGTATTGGTGGTGTTTTAATGCAAGAAGGCAAACCTGTTGCCTACTTTAGTGAAAAATTGAATGTTCCTGCTCTTAATTATTCCACGTATGATAAAGAATTGTATGCTCTTGTTCGTTCTTTAGAGACGTGGCAACACTATTTATGGCCTAAAGAATTTGTCATTCATTTTGATCATGAATCACTTAAGCATATTCGTAGTCAAACCAATTTGAATCGTAGACATGCTGAGTGGGTTGAATTTATTGAATCTTTTCCTTATGTCATTAAACACAAGAAATGGAAGGATAATGTGATTGCTGATGCTTTGTCTCGACGCTATACCATGTTGTCTCCACTTGATTGTCGCATTTTTGGTCTTGAAACCATTAAATTACAATATGCTCTTGATGCTGATTTTAAGGATGTGTTGTTGCATTGTAAAGAGGGACAAGCATGGAATAAATTCGTGATCAATGATGGGTTTTTGTTTAGAGCTAACCGCCTATGCATTCCAATTGGTTCCGTTCGTCTTTTGTTGTTGCAGGAGGCGCATGGAGGAGGATTGATGGGACATTTTGGTGCCAAGAAGACGGAGGAGGTGCTGGCCACGCATTTCTTTTGGCCAAGGATGAGACGAGATGTAGAGCGGTTCGTGGCTCGGTGCGCCACATGTCAAAAAGCTAAGTCGCGGTTGAACCCACATGGTTTGTATATGCCTCTTCCTGTTCCTTCTATTCCTTGGGCTGATATATCTATGGACTTTGTTTTGGGATTGCCAAGGACTAAGAGGGGGAGGGATAGTATTTTTGTGGTGGTTGATCGTTTTTCTAAGATGGCACATTTTATTCCTTGTCATAAAAGCGACGATGCTGTTCATATTGCTGACCTTTTCTTTCAATAAATCGTTTGCTTGCATGGTATGCCTTCTACTATTGTTTCAGATCGCGATGCAAAATTCTTGAGTCACTTTTGGCGCACTTTGTGGAATAAATTGGGGACAAAGCTTCTGTTTTCTACAACTTGTCATCCCCAAACTGATGGACAAACAGAGGTAGTGAATCGAACATTGTCCACCATGTTGAGAGCGATCTTGAAGCGCAATTTGAAGATGTGGGAAGATTGTTTGCTGCATGTGGAGTTTGCATATAATAAGGCGGTACACTCCACCACCAAGGTAAGTCCCTTCCAGGTAGTGTATGGATTTAACCCCCGTGCTCCTATTGATCTTTTGCCTTTACCTACCACTGAGAGAACACATAATGATGCTAAAAAGCGTGCTGAATTTATTCTCAAATTGCATGAAACCACTAAGGCAAATATTGAAAAGATGAACGAAAAGTATAGAATTGCTGGTAGTGAAGGTAGAAGGGAAGTTAAACTTATACCGGGTGATTTGGTTTGGTTGCACTTGAGAAAGGATAGATTTCCTGAGTTAAGAAAATCAAAATTGATGCCTAGAGCTGCTGGTCCTTTTAAGATAGTTGAGAAGATAAATGATAATGCATATAAACTTGAGTTGCCTCCCGAGTTTGGGGTTAGTCCCACCTTTAACATTTCAGATTTGAAGCCATACTTGGGAGAAGAAGATGAGGCTGAGTTGAGGACAACTCCGCTTCAAGAGGGGGAGGATGATGAGGACATCACTTCTTCGGATACACACAACACTCCTCCACTTGACATTCAAGGACCAATCACTAGAGCTCGCGCCCGACAATTGAATTTACAGGTGAGCTCGTTCCTAAGTACTTCTTTTTGTTCACTTGAGAATTGATTGCTACCTAATGATTTAATTATGATTAGGAACCATGGAGAGGACCTAGAAGTACTTGGAGAAGGACTACGAGGCGCACAAGTCCAGCAAGGGCGGTCGAATCATGTTGGAGGCCCAACTCAAACCAGGCCAGGCCGCACTAAAACAGACGCCCAGATCGCATCCAGACTCCGTTTTGGACGTTCTACATATGTATGGAAAGCTGAGAAGACTACCTTTCCAATGACTCTGGTCCGATGTCAAAATTCCTTCTGAGTCAACGGGAATCGTCGAAACAATTGGGCGTTCAGAATCTGTCAGGGTGCTGCGTCACCGTCTTTTGGGCCGATCGGCTTTGTATCCTGTTGGAGCCCATTAGGGGTGCATCCAGGGGTTTTGCATGCCCCTCACTCTTTTATATCCAGCCGCCACCCCCACCATTAGGGTGGGGTTTTGCTTAGATTAATTCTGTCTTTGAACAGTTTCGCCGTTCATCGGTTTGTGAGACCCCAACTTTTCGAGTGCTACATCAATACATCCGCAATTCAGTTGTGTTCTTCCTTGTTCTTGCTTGTGTTCTTCGATTCGCAGGCAAGGAATAGCCTTCTTGGTGAGGTCAACCGGGCCACGCACGGTTGATAACCTGAGGAGACGTGGTGCTGCGATTGCGGGGTTCGGAACGTGTCGTTCGGAAGCCGGATTGATTTGTGTCGCGCCTCCACCAAATCGAACATATCCGGAACCTGTTGGAAGATCGGGACCCCGTTCCCATCACTGAGTCCTTTGGCCCCCTCCGTCCCTGCGGCCTGTGAACTTTTCCGAACTTTGACCAGGGGCTGAGGTCGTAGCCGAAGTAGACGCACGCGCTCCGTCCCCTATCTTTCGACCTGGTGGCAGAGGAGCTGGCGCTTAGGCAAAGTAGGCGCGCGCGCTCCGTCCCCTACCCTTCGAACGGGTGGCAGCGGAGCTGGCGCTAAGCCGAAGTAGACGCGCGCGCTCCGTCCCCTACCCTTCGGCTGGGTGGCAGTGGAGCGGGCGCCTAGCCGAAGTGCGTCGGGGGTGTTGCGCCAGCACAGGTAAGCGTAGCGGGCCCCTGAGCCGCCACATATGCCTAGCCGAAGTAGACGCGCGCACTCCGTCCCCTACCCTTCGAACGGGTGGCAGTGGAGCTGGCGCCCAGCCGAAGTAGACGCGCTGGCAGAACTGTGCCCCGTGAACACCGCCACGCCTGCGGTGACTGCGATCTGATGATGCGGTAATGCGCTGTAAAGGTTCCTGAAATCGCGCTGGCCCTCGGCTTGCCAGGGCTATGTTGTTAGACCGTGCGCCTTGCCTCGGCACGCGTAGGGCACGCGGCGGTTTGTAACTGGTGTGCGACGGGATGTGTCGGGCCCCCGGATTACCAAACCCGGACCCTCTGTGTATTACAGCACTAGTCCCAGATCAAAGCTAGTGCACACAGTCAAACAGAATGGATAACATCACCAACAACGATTTATTACAATAAATAAGAGTACTGACCACAGGGTCACATTATTACATTGGAGGTTTAAGACCTTGCACACAAGAAATAAGCGGAAGCAAAGATAACTCGAGGACGACCCATCAATTCGCCACAGGCAATTGACTGGGGAAGCGCGACCTAGTCCTCCGGGAAGAATCCGTCGCAGCCACAAGCGAAGCAGTAGTCATAGTCACCTTCTTGAGCTTCAACTTCCTCTGAGATTTTATTTTTAAGTGTAGCATGTGAGTACATAAAGTACTCCGCAAGTCTTGGGAAAAATGCATAGATGCAAGGCATAACAAAGGAAGGCCATATGGTTCTTTTGCACAAAGCAATATTTGAAATCTAAATTACTACTAATTATTTTCGAAGGCATCAATTTAATGAAGTAAATGTTTTAACAGAATTAACTTTCTAGTGAAGGTTCCAACTACCAACACTAGCTAACCAATTACCATTGGTCAAGTTTTAAACTGCGGGTTCCATCCACCCTCTCTGGCTCCAACCGCTAGGATTCCCTTCCGAGAGTTCCCTCCACTCTCGGAATACAAAACTTTTGATTTTAAATCCAAAACCAGAAATCTACCATGTGAATGCATTCCTTGCCCGCCCTTGACCGTGGGCACGGCTATTCGAATAGTTTTACACTCTGCAGAGGTTGTACAACTTTACCCACAAGAGATAAATTATCCTAAAAGTCAACACGCTTCCTTTGGCATGAGACCCAGACAAAATATCACAAAGCTTTTACCTTACTCTAATCTAGCTAGATACCACCCGCTGAGGTTTCACCGCAGAAGGGTTAAATCCGCCCAATTTGAAGCCCCCTCTTGCGCCATATGAGTACAGTAAATCCCTGTCCCTCACTGTGAATAACCAGTCCATCCCTGGCATCCACTTTCCGCTGGTGGCACCTAAACTAGACTATCATAAGTTAGTCAGCTAGGTCGTACCCATATAGACTTGTGGCTGTACGGTTAATGCTCAGTTTGGACAAACACAAGCGTCGGTCCTTAATTGACTAGGGTGGAACATACACTTAACAAGTTCTCGTGCTTACTGCACCAACCCAAACAGCCATCCACCCTAATCTAAACCAACTTTCACATTTTTATTTTATTTTGAAAGATCAGTGGCAACTCCAATTACAACTACATTTATAAACACAAGGGTCCAGTCATAATTTCCCATTTTCAAGATTTTCCAAAGTTATTAGATAGCATGACTAAGCATTAACCTACCATTCTAATATTCACAAAGATTAATAGTAATCTCATTATTGAGACAAAGGAAGTTCTAGGGTGACAATGTACATGGCAATCAATGTCAAATGAGGGCATGACAAAGTTGGAATAACTAATTCCTAAAGATTTGAACTAGGGATTTTATGTAAATAGCAATGCACATAGTTTAAAATATTTAAAACATTTCAAAAGCATAGGTTCAAGATGATCAAAGGAGACTTGCCTTCTTGTAGGGTTTCTGGGTCTTCTTGTTGCTGTGAAGAGGGATCGTCGACAACGTTGGAATCTACGCGAGAAAAGACGAAGCAAACAAAGCAAATAAATACAAACAAAAATTCAAATAAAATCCAAAAATTCAACAGAGGCCATAGTTGGATAGATTATGATTTTAGATGAATTTAGAAATTTGAATGGCTGGATTTGGAGTTAAAATGAGAAAGTTATGTTCATTTGAAAATCTCAGATTTGAATAAATCTAGAAATTCCCAAATTTCTGACAGGTGGGGCCCACTGGAATATTAGATTTTAATTTCTATTTTTATTCTGAGAGACTGACAGGTGGGGCCCACTGAACAGTAACCACTGGCAGTCACTGACATGTGGGACCCACTGGACAGTGAGCCCACTGATTCGACCTCTGACACATGGGACCCACTGGACTCCGGGCCCACTTGTCAGAGTCCAGCACAGAGGGGTGGGGCCCAGGCGGCAGTGGCCAGCGCAGACCGGCGGCCGCTGACGTGTGGGGCCCACTTGTCAGCGCGGGATTAAAAGAAGGGTTCGACCCCAGCGTGCGGAGCCGGGGGCTCGAACGCGCGCCGAGGGAACCGGGGGAGGGAGGAGATCGCACTGATAACCAGATGGGCGGGGAGGCTTTGCCTACCCATAATGGGTAGGTAATCCCTTTGGGGTTACCTGCTGGAGTGGTCCGGCAGCCGTGGACGGAGGTAAGGTCGTCGGCGGCGAGGGAGGGTCGGAGGGGTGCGGTTGACGCGCAAAATGAAATCCTTGAGAGGAGGGGGTTCGGTTAGAGGGGTCGACGAAGCGCGGCGACGAGCGGAGAAGGCCGGCGACGAGGGGGTGGCGGAGCTGGCTCGGGTTCTCCGGCGCGACGGCGCTCCGGCGGCGGGGAGGGGCGGCTGAGATGTCGGGGAGGATCGCACGGACAAGAGGGAGCTCCGGGAGGCGACTGCGGGCTCCGGGGATGACCGAGGCGGCGGCGAAGGCTCGCCGGAGTTGGGCGAAGCTCGGAAAAGAGGAAGCTCGACGACGGGGCGCTTTGGTGCTCAGGAAGGGAGGTGGAGCGTGTCTGGGTGTTGGGCGGAGGGAGGCGAACCGAGGGGGGGCTTTTATAGGGGCGCAGGGGGAGCAGGGGAGCGGCAATCGCTCGCCGGTGCTGGCGGCCGGAAAAGGAAGGGAGGGGGAAGAAACGGGAAAGGGGAGGCAGGGAAGGAAGGGAGGCGCGGAGATCGGGGATTTGCTTCCCGGCGGGGCTCGGGGTTGCCAAAACTGGGGAGAGGCAGGGAAGGCAAGGCCGGATCCGGCGCGGATTGGTCGCCGGCGCAAAGACGGAAAGCGGGGAGAGAAGAAAGGAAGGAGGCGGCTCCGCGGGGACGACGGGCCTGACAGGCGGGGCCGGGTGGCAGCGGGAGCGAGACCGCGTGTGGCTGACGGGCGGGGCCCGCGGGTCAGTGAGGTGAGGGCGGAAGTGAGAGCGGGCGGCTGGATGGCCCGCGCGGAGACTCAGCTCATCCGAGCCGTCCACGCGTCGGGCGCGGAGGAGGGGAAGGCGGGGCCGCCGGCTGACGGGCCGGGCCCGCTGGACAGCGAGGGAGAGGGAGGTGCGGCCTGGATTGGCCGAGCGACGACGTGGGCGGATTTGGGCCGTCCACGCGTCGGCCGAAGGGGCAGGGAGGAATCTTTAATGATTTTTAATTTCAGAAAAGGCTAGGAATTTATTTAGGCCTCAGAAAAATATGAAAATACCTCCAAAAATTCCAGAAAAATTCACAGAAGCTCCTGGAGATATTTTGGATTTAATAAAATTATTTCCAACTACTGTTGATATTTAATTTTCATATTTTGAATTACTTTTTAAATTTTAAAAATAGGTTTTAAACTCCAGAAAAATTCAGAAAAGCCAAATAAAATCCACTTAGCTTAAAATAATTAATTTGAATTTAAATTTTTCAAAAAGCCAGATTTTGGGATGTGACAGGATGTGAGCGGTTGCGTGATCGCAGCGGTTCGCCTCTTCCCTAGGGAAGGGGGACACGGGGCGGGCGAGGAATGGCGCGACTTCGAGGCCGTTATGATCCCACGGTCCGCTATAGCGCTCTTAATGGCGACTGGGGTTGTTCCGACGCCTGGCCTCGTGTGCTCCAGCTTGCTCGTATGGGGATGGCCACGCGGCGGGAGGCCATTGGAGCGTCCTGCTCTGACGGTCCCTACCGCCGTGGTCGCGCCTCTTCGTCTTCAGTTATGGGGGAGTGTGCGGGGCGGACCTTTGTACGACTGCGGTTGCGTCCCTCACGTGGACCGTCGCAACGCTTCGGCGTTGGGGATGAGGAGGCTTGAAATAACCCTCATAACCGCGCCCTCGCAGCTCTACGCCCTCTTCTCACTTGCATCGCCTTCTATACTCCCGTAGTACAATCGCCGGTATACTCCTTTTGCGACAAGCGATGGCGTTTGGCGGCCAGCGCAGCCAGACGGCTGGTGCCTGCGGCATCCGCCGGCGGTCTTCACCGCTAGAGGTGAAATACTCGCTCAGCGAACACGACCCGACGGCGGCGGATAAGTGGTGGCTGGAGAAGGAGGGCTCGTTTTCCGGCGAGTTGGGCCCCTCGCTCGTGACCGAGAAGACGATCCAAGCGCTGCTGCGTGCGGGGAAGCTGTCCGAGCGTCAGGCGGTGCGGCTACCTGCCGCCGACAAGACGGAGCCTCACCCCGAGGAGTCGGAGGCGGTCGTATTCGTCGCCTTCTTCGACGCAGGGCTCCACATCCCAGCGGCGGCGGTCGTGGGCGATGTGCTGCGGACCTTCGGGCTGGAGCTGGCGCAACTGACTCTGAATGCCATGGCCCGGCTCACGGTGTACAACTGGGCCTTGCGCTCGGGAGCATACTGGCCCAGTGCGTCGTTATTTGCCTATCTGCACGAGGCGCTGTGCCAGCCCAAAGAGCGGAAGGATGGGACGCTGTCGAGCTTCGGCAGCGTCTCCTTTATTATCCGGTCAACTTGCGATAAGCTCTTCCCCGCGAACTCCACTCGCGGAAAGTGGGAGTCTTAGTGGATGAAGCGGTGGTTCTACCGCCGTGTGGCGAGCGGGAGCGGACTCGCGTGCACGGGACGGCCGATCACATTCAAGACCTCGCCCGGCCAGACGCTCGACGACGAGGACAAGCGGAGGGTCCGGCGGCTTGTAGCGTGGCCGCCCGTCTTAACATGCGCGACCTCGCCGAAGACTACGTGATGTTCGGCGTGGCGCCGCTCGCCCATGACTGGCGCCTCGCCGCCGAGAAGCGCTGATCGTGCAAAAATAGCACACCCGCAAGTGCACGGGTTGCCACTAAAATAGCGGCGAGTGTCGTGTTCTCCACTAGGACTAGACTGAGGCTACCGGTGCTCAGCTAAATCTAGGTCAAACGAAACGGGGGAGAACTAAACCTAAAATAGCTACTAAAAAGACCAAAAGAACTAACTATCGAACGAACTACAGACGACGGGACGAACGACCGTACGAATTGACGTCGTACGACCGAACGAACAAAACGACGAAAGACTAGACGAACGACGCACGAATGACACAACGACTAAACGACTGAACACGACTACCAAACAAACGAACAAAACATCTACCGACTGACGACCTAAATAACTATCGACTGCAAGAAAGAAAGAGGGAAGTCGAGAAGCACTGGGGGAGTCTAGAAGCAGGGAGAGAGTCGAGAGAGAAAGAGAGGGAAGACGGTCGACGGCTAACTAGTCGATTGTGACAGGACGACAAACACAAGACTACGACGAACGCACGACTTAACTAACTAACGACCGCGGAAGCGAGAGAAAAGAGGCAGGTCGAGAAGCAAGGAGGGGGATTGAGATAGCAAGAGGGAAAGGAGACGGTCGCCGGCTAACTAATTCGTGCAACACAAACACATATACTAACACGGACAACTAACACAAGCTCAGGACAGAGCCTACACAGCACCGATCACAAACTGACCAAAAGCAACAGATAGAGCTATGATCATAATCCACAATTTCACCATCACAGATAACAAACAGAGCTACCAAAAATCCTACTAAACTGTTAACAGAGCACAAATTGCACAATTATCACAGAGCTATCACAATAACAGAACTCAAATTAACTGGGCACATGCATACATCATAGTATAACAAGAACATTCAACGTTGCAAAATTAGAACAGTGTAACAATTTGAACAGAAAAGTAAAGGGAAATGAGATGAATCAACCGAGAAAGAAGAAGATGAAGCAGACTGGAGGAGTTGAGTCGGTGAAGTGGTGGCGGCGCCGAGAGTCGTCGGTGAAGGGGATGACGTAGCCGGCGCTGAGTGGTGATGCAGAGGAGTCGAAGAAGAGGAAGAAGTCGGAGAGGCCGGCGTCGGTGGTGATGGACATCCAGCACCCGGCGCTTGGTTGTGGTCGTCGGCGCGGTGGAGATGAAGAGCCGAGAGGAGGGCTAGGGAGATGGCGGCGGTAGGATATGAAGAAGAGCGGCACTTGGTGAGAAAGGAGAAGGGGGGCAGCAGGGGCGGCGCTGTGATGGCGTGGTGGTGAAGAGAGGCGGCGAGAGGTGCGGTGGCGGAGTGATGGTGGCACTTGGCGGCGCGGGTGAAGGAGAGCAGAGAAGGGGAAGACGAGAGGCGGCGGCCGGAGTAGAGGGTGGCGGAGTGAGTGGCGGCGCCGAGGTAGGAGAAGAAGGGGAAGGAAGCAAGAGAAGGAGGTAGGAGAAGAAGGGGAGGTGGCGCAGAGGTGGAGATGGTGGTGCGGAGGAGAAGCAGCGGGGAAGAGCAAGGAGGAGAAGGGAGGCGCGCCGGAGGGAGTAGGAAGGAGCGACGAGGGTTTGGTGGCGCGGTGGTGAGCCGAAGACTGAGGAGGAGGGGGGAAGCAAGGAGGCGCGGTGGGGAGCGGGGATGCGCACGGGAAGAAGGCGGTTGACCGCCAGCGAGATATGGCCCGGCCTCGCCGGCGCCATTGATGGAGAAGAAGGGGGAGAAGCAAGTGGAGGCCAAGGAGAGAAGCAAACCGGGCTCGGATTGTGGAGAAGAGTGGAGGAGAGGCGACGGCCGGAGTAGAGGGCGGCAGAGAGAGGAGGCGCTGGTGGTGTGAGGGAGCAGGTGAGGCGGCGGCGTGGCCGGTAGGCGGTGCAGTGAAGGAAGAGCCGGAGGAGAAGGTGGGGATGCCGTGGAAGAAGAGGAGAGTGGCGGCCGGAGAGGGGAAATGGGGGAAGAGAGCAAAAGGGAGGCGTAGATGCAGAGCGGCGGCGCAGAGGAGAAGAATGGAGGCGCGGCGGTGGAGAAGTGAGGCAAGGGGGAAGCGGAGAAGGGAGAGCTGCGGGTGGAGAGAGGTGGTCGCCGGCGAGGTCTGGCCCGGCCCTCGCCGGTGCCGGAGCTAGGGGAGGAGAGGAGCAAAGGATGGTTAGGGGAGAAAAAGAGAAAACCGGGCTCAAGCATCCACAGGAGGCGGCGGCGGCTTAAGGAAGGAGATGGGGATTTTGCAACTTTGCGATTTAGTCCTCCAAAGATCTAGGGTTTACAGTTTGGTCCTTCCTTCAATTTGGTTACTTCTGTTTTGGCCCCTCCGGAGCTCCGTTTTCAGCGCGGTTTGATCCCACGCGTTCATGACGACGCGTACAACTGTACGGAGCAGTCCATATTTGTCATTTATGCGCCTAGATCGCGCCGGCCTGTAGAAAAATACAGAAAAATGTAAAATGGTCCATTTCGAGCAATTAAATATAGAAAAACGTGTAAATGATGATAAATGGTCCCAAAATGCGAAAAATAAGAGGGTAAAATGGCATGTAAATATATGCAAATATGACGCATGTCAAGCGCTGAGACGACAATGTTCTGCCGTGGGTCTGCTTGCTGCCGGCACCTTCCGGTCCTCGTAAGCCTCGACCGTGTCCCCCCTTTGCTCGCGCGAAATGTGTTACATGTTAATCTTATGTGCTACTTTGTTCTAGGGATTTGCTTGGAGGATGCGGAGCGGGCCGCGCGCGTATTCCTTGGGCTGTATATCGGTAGAGAGCATGAGCAGCGCGCGTCCGCTACTGCCGAGGCGGGGTTGGGGCAGATAAACCGCGTGTGCGAGGCCTTAGGCCTTGCCGTGCCGGAGCGTGCTGAGCCGGCCCCACAACACCAAGATGACGGCGCAACGAGGAGGAAGGCGCCATCTCGCAAGAGGGGCCGAGGCGGAGCGTCTGCCATGCTGGGTGTAGCGGATGCCACTGCCACTGCTGTTGCTAGCGCCCCCGAGGGCACGGTAGATGCGGAGTCGGATTCGGCGAGGTACGCTGACTCGGGCTTGGATGGCGCGGACGCCGGGGGTGAGGGTTCTTCGGCGGGTGCCCTGGACGGCGGGCTTGCCACGAGCAGATCCGTGCGGACCGGCGGTGCTGAGGTGGATCCTCCGGCCGTGTCTGCTGTGATGCCGGGGACGCCCTCCGCGGGGGTGCCCGACGCTGAGCCTTTATCGACAATGGCGGCCGAACCCGAGATGCCCCCCACCGAGGTTGCCCTTGTGGGGTCTTCGCCTACGGGTGTTGCAGCCGCGGGGGCATCTTCGGCAGCGGCTGTCGGGGCGCTGTCGTCGCCACTTGCTCTGGCTAAGCGGCCGTGTGTACGGCCGGAGCTCCACCGGACGTCGCGGGGATTCGTCATGGCGACGGGCATCGGAAGCTTGTGGGACTCCGATGCAGATGCCGAAGACCTTGCGGCGTGCGCCCCCTCTGCCCCCCAGGCCCCGCCACCCACCGTGCAGGAACGGTCGTCGCCGACCCCGAACGCAGAGGCTTTTGTTCGCTGCGGGACCACGCTTTCTGCGGGGACTTATGCCACCGCAGCCCCGTCTGGGAGTAGGGGGGCGGGTCCTCGAAGCCCTCCTTCTGCTGCCGAAGGTAGGGTGGCTTAGCTTACCCTGGTGTATTCTTTTATGCCTTGCGGTGCTCACCTGCATCCCTGTTTGCAGTGTCGCTTATTCCGGAGGAGGAGCGCTTAGCGGAACGCGGGGGCCCTTATGCCGGCGGGGTGACCACCGAACGCCCTAACCCAGCGGACTTCGTACCTCCACCGGAGACGCTGAGGGCGTGACGCGGGGTTGCAGAAGACGTGGCTGCCAGTGTCGGACAGCAAGCGCTGCAGGCCTTCGAGGCGGGACGCCTCTAGGACGCCTTGGAGGTGTCGGGAGTGAGGGTAAGCATTTGCTTGTATGGCAATGCCTGGCTAAGCTGAGCTTGCTAAGACTCTGTTCTGCAGACACTTGTGCTGGGGCAGGCTTTGCAAACGGCCTATATTCGCGCCCAAAGGATGTTGGAGGATAGGCTGCGGGCCGCCGAGGAGGAACTACGTGAAGCCTCGGGAGCCTGCTCTGCCCGGGATGCCCGCATCCGCCAGCTGGAAGCGGAGTGCGCTGAAGCGAAGGCGCACGCCGAGGGACTTGCCGCGTCGGCGCGGAAGTCGGCCGTGGAGGCGGCGCAGTAGGGGTTTGCGGCGGAGCGGGACGGGCTCCTGCAACAGGTCGCCTTGCTAGAGAACGAAAAAGGCGAGCTTGCCTTGACTCTAGCGGAGCGTAACCAGATGCTTGGCGACGCCTCGGTGATTGCGTGGGACGCCATGCAAGCGCTGGAGAGCCATCTCCAAGGGCTTGTGGCGAAGGTGCCGGACCGCACCTTTGGCCCGGAGGAGCTGTCTCGGACCCTCCGCTGGGTCGGAGATGCCGCCAACGTCGCGTGCGGCGCTGCGACGATGTTCGGCAACCACTGCGCGTACACATCGGCATGCCTGGTGTGCGCGCTCCTGCAGCACCGCGGTTGTACGCACGTCGCCGGGCTAGAGGACTCCCAGCTGGAGATGCCCGGCGGGGCCGGAGTAATGTCCGACGCGGTTCGCTCCGCTCGCCGCGCCATCAAGCACTTCTACAAACGGATCTGGGATTACGTTGGGGCAGATGCTGCGTGGGTCGAACTCCGGAAGTCACTTTACGGGGAGGGGAGCCTCGGCCAATTCCTGGACAGGGTTCCTCGACGCGACGAGGGCGGCGCTGCGGCCTCAGAAGGCGCCGGGAACTCGCAGGTGTGACGCCGTGGTGCCTAGGCGTAGGCGTGCGTTGTAATGCCCCCTCTTTTTGTGAATGAAGTACGCGCTTGCTTTATAAATTCTGACTTTCGCCTATGTCCCGGGCAGCTTCCTTGCTGGGGCCGACTTCTTGCGTCCGACCTCGCGACCCGGCGACGTCTTCGACGCTGGCGAAGGGCCGAAGAGTCACTGAACTTTTGGGCGGGCCGACCTTCTTCCGGCGGACCCCCGGCCTTATCGCGTGTTAAGGACGAGCCTGTCGAATAGCTATTTAGAGCGGCAGAGATGTTGGCGGGCGTCTGTACTTGAAAGATTTTCCCGATATATAGATCTCCTGATAATTAGGATATGCACCGCGCGCTGTGCGTCGGGTGGTCATGCTGTGTTGGGGCAAAGTCTCCACCTTCGAAGTATGTTGTAACATCCTGAAATTTGAATCAGGAATATGTAAAGCTTTTGAGTTAATTTTGTAATGTAATTCCATTTGCGTTTGGAGTTAGAATGTTTTCCTAAAAATTTGGGCAAAAGGATTTAAGAGTTAAAAGGATCCAAAAAGAAACATAAGTTTGAATAGTGGAGAGTTGAAAATTTAAATAAGAATCTGAAAAGATGATCCTTAAAATATAAGGAGAGAATTGTAATTAAGCACAAAATGTCATCTACAAAGATAAGGATATGAGAGGTAAAGTGGCAAGTAAATAAAAATGGGTCCACATATGAATACATATATACATATACACATAATGTTGGTCAAATAAAAAAAAATGTTGGGGGGGAGTCAGGCCCAACCGAGTCAGCCAGCCCAACTCCCCGCTCTCCCCGTTTTCTTCCTCTGGCCAGCAGGCCCCACCCCTGCGCCAACTCCTTCCTCCCCCGCGCGGAACGCTTCCTTCTCCCTTTCATTTATCCTTCCTCTCCCCTCTTCCATGGCTGAGCAGCCTCCACGACATCTCTGCGCAGCGCCGCTCGTCTTGTCCCCTCCGCCGCCTGCCACTGCCCCCCTACTCGCCAGCTACCTCCGCGCGCCGAGCGCGCGCGCCATCTCCCTGCCGCTCAGCACACGCGACACCATGCCCGGTGGTCCATCCCCTGCTTCGCCTGGTCCTTTGCCAGCTCCACCATACCTCAGCAGGCACCGCCATCCTGACCGTGACCACTCCAGGCCGAGGTACCCTGCCGCCGCCTCTTTTTCCTGCCCGCGCCACCGAGCTCTGCCACCGCCCCTCTTTTTCTCGCCCCTCCCTGCTCGGTCGTATCACTCGCGCGCAGTGCTAGCTCCCTTCGCCACCCACGTGCTGCTCAGGGCCATCATGCCATATCCTTTGCGCAGGATCTCCACCCTGCCCCGCCGCCTGCTCTGCTGCTCGTCGACGCGACTGCGCGGGCGAGCTCCCGATGCCAGCCCTCCTCGCGCGCCTATAACAGTCGTCGAGACTCTCTCCGAGTTCCCCAAGCTCCCAGTACTACTCCCCTTAGAGCAATCGAGCCGAAATCCCGTAAATCGCCGCCGGTCTCACCCTTCGTCCCCACCTCCGGCGACACCTTCCCCGCCAAATCACACCGCCATACTTCAATTCCGCCCATCTACACCATCTTTGGGATACCGTGAACTCACTTCCGGTTTTCCCCAAGCTCCCCGTGGACCGTACCTCGCCGTCACCGAGCGCCTTCCCAAGCTCGCCGCCGCCGCACGCCACCGACCCATCTCCGGCGCTCCTCGGCCCCCACCGATCCGTCCATCACCTTCCCCGTGCCGCGGGCAACGTGTTTTGGCGGTCACCTGCCTCTCTCCGGCCACCCTTCGCCGGCGCCACCGCCGGCCGTACCTACCTCCGACCTCCTATGCTTTGAGCCGCTGCCGCTCGGTTCATCTGCAACACTTTTCCATTACAGACAGGTAATATCTCGCGTTCTGTTGGCCAGCAGCGCCCGCGCTCAATTCGCCAACCCGCGTTCGATTCCCCATTTAGCTGCATTTAGATTAGGTTTTCTTTTGGTTGTTTTGTTAGTAATTTTAGAAAAAGAAAAATCAAGAAAAATATGAGATTAACCCACAGATAATACTAAATTTTATTGAAGTATAACTGAGCTTATTAAATGTTCAGTCATAGATTAATCAATGAGTGTCAATGACTAATATGTCTTCAATCTTTATTTTAAAAAGCTTATTTATTGCTCAAAGGCATGGTGGGGAATTTAGCTATAATCTTGATTAGTTTATGCTCACATGAAAGGATGACTTAACAAATAGGGATGGTCTAAAGAAATAAATCCTAAACCGTGGCATACCAGTAAGTGTAACAGAATTAACCATAGCATGGTTTAAAACATAACCATCATCTCTATGTCCCAAGCAATTAGAAGAACCCTTTTGACTTTTAGATGATTTGGATATTAAGCCACGGATATTTAGACTTGTTCATGTATGCATGATTAATATGGTTTGAGCAATCATCTAAAAAGCTAATTATTAATGCAAATCAATAATAAATAAATATGACTTTGGTTAAATACTCAAAAAGATTACCCTTAATCATAATATATGCACTAACATTTAACAAACCAATCTCCTTGGTAGAATTAATCAAGGAGCTATATTAATATATGAACCTGTATGACAAGCCTTGTGAGATAAATAAATTTAAACCAAAAATAAAGCTAAGCCTAATAATAACTAAAGTATAGACAAAACAATAATGGTACCATTAATTAAAATCTTAATGTTAGATTTAGTAAGTAATAATGTGGGACATAATTGAATGTAGCAAGTTAGGACCCATGTAAATGGATCCTAATTCAACTAACACTATGCCAAGTAATAACTAAAGATACGTAAAATGGTGTACCACAAAATGCTATAAAACCGGACTCTAGGATTAATTCGGTAAGCTAAAAATTATATACATCGCAAATATAACATATGCCTTGAAGATTAACGCTCAACAAAAACAATGCTTAACTAAACTCGTACACCGAATCATAGGCCTAACCTAGTTTATGTAACTTCCTCGATAAATACAAAAATAATAAAAGAGTATTCATAAAAAGATCAAGTTATCGTATTCTACCACCGGTCTTGCCTCAAATCACTCGAATCACCATTAACTCATAATAAAACTAAATTGAATTTATTGGAATTATTTGGATTTCTTGAGTTATTTGCTTTTATTTGGATTCTGTCATTTAGCACGTAATTAGAAATTGAAGCCCCGAAGAATCAAGAGATTAAGCGTGGTCAAGAGCAAAGTAAAGATAGAGACCAACAGCTCAAGAGAAAGCATCGTGTGAGCTCAAGTCCGCGGCAAACCACGCCAGGCGAGTCAATACTTTGATCATATTGAACCTACATTTTCTGCAAATTATTTTTGTTTAAATTATCAAATTGCATGCTGTTATCTTATATGCCAATACATGTTTAATTTAAGATTTTAGTTATATGCCCATTGTTTGCTTGATTAATATTACACCTCCTTTGGAATCATTGAATATGTGAACCTTGTCGCCCTAGCAAAAATTATAATAGTAACTTTTGGAAATAAGTCCCTAAGTATATGCCATGCTTAGTAGTGTTTAGATACTCATGGGCGCGAGAGCGCCCAAGCATCACTTTTTAATACTGAGAAAAATTGGTTGGGCAGTCATGGTGGAAATGACTGATATTTGTTGACATTGTTATTTTATGCTCCCAAAAACCTCAACTTGCTTATTTATCTGGGCGATTGGTTCGGGGGTATGGTGCAGCGGTGCACGAGAGTGTGGTTTGTGGTAGAACCGCCCAGATACCAATAAGGACTGAATCTTGTCATGACCTCCTATGTAAAACAGTACAACCACAAGTCTGTAAAGTACAACTTGGCTAAGTAGACTTATCGAAATCCCGGACTCATCTCACTGGTAGTGGATTGATGGGGTTATGCTATGGCAAGGGGGCCTGAAGGGACACCAGGTAGGGTGAAGTTTCTCAGTCGTACTAGCGTAGAGGGGAGGGAAGCCCGTACGCTAGTAGCAGTGAGAAACATCCCGTGCAATTAGATGGGACCCATCGCAAATGGGAGAAGCCCATATAGTGGGATGAGAGAAAGGACTAGATACTTTGAAAAGTCACTGTGATGGTCTGCTCAACCACATGTCTAAGGAAACGTGTGGGGCAACGAGTTGATTATCTCTTGTGGTGAAAGTGTACAAACTCTGCAGAGTCTAAAACTATTCGAATAGCCGTGCCCACGGTCATGGGCGGACATGGGAACTTAACTGGATATAGTTCTGTTTTAAAAACATTGGAAACTGGGAATGGGAAACTTGAAGGGCGAAGGACTGCCCTGGTTTGGAATTGTCCTGGGTGTCGTCCCAGTGGTAAGTTAAGCGGCTATAACGCTGAAGAAATTGCTATATGGTGCAGATGCCATGTAACGGTGGATGGAATCTGAATCGATATTAATAATGCATTTCCTTGTACATTATGATTTGTCCCAAAATTGCTAAGTCATAGGACTTTTTAATTAATTGTATTCAAAAGCACTCTACGCAAAATAAAATAGCCCGAGCCTCTCCTTTGTTAAGCCATGCATACTATTTATTTGCATTCTGTGTATTGGCTCGCGGAGCACGGGGTCGGAGTGCTCATGCTCGCCTTTGCGACAAAAATTCAGAATCAGGAGATCAAATCACCTCGCCTCAGCAACAAGATTGGACAAGCTGGCCAAGGAGATGAAGATGTCAAGGACTAGGTCGCGAACCTCCAGTTGGCTGCCTGTGGGCATGTCCTGAAGGTCCCACCTGCGTGCTTCGTTCTTCCGCTGCTGCAATTTATTGATTTCGGCCTAATCGGCCCATGAGTAAGTCTACTATTATATTTACGTTTCCGCATGATATGAACTTTGATATTCAGAACTGTAATCTGTGAGCACTATCTACTGATCCAGGGAATAGTGCGGTGGAATCACAGAGGATTCGGATTGAAAAATCCGGGTCTGACAGCTTTGGTATCAGAGCATATCGACTGCAGGTCGTGACCTAGTTAGCCTGGCTGTTAGTGTATAACTAGAATTATTTCCTTAGTATCTATTTTCACAAATATAAGTTATAATGCTCCTTCTCATCTCTCTTAGACGATTCCCCCTTATCTATATGCTACCCTAGCCATTTTACTTCTAAAGCTCCCTTACCCCGAAGTTCAAAACGTGATAAAAATCCAGTACTCCTCTTGTAAATGTTCTATGAAAACACACTTGGGCCAAGAATCATGATGCTTACCCTTGAAACTTAATTGTTTTATCCTTGGAGGAAACAATAGTGTGAATTTTGGGGTAAATGAATTGGTGGAGCTTAAATAAATAGATTAACCAGACAGATGAATTAAGTGATTCCTGGAGAAATAGATAGTGTGAAACTAATTGAAGGATTGCAACACTGATAAATTGTGTAATTACTGGAAGATTTTTACAATAATAAAAAAAAAAGAGTAGGATCGATTGCCAAATGAATTAATAGAGTTTTAAGAAATTGGAGATATGATAACAGCTATCGGAGTACAGGCTTGATTAATAACATTATTCCTGGAAGATGTTCATGATAATGAATTAATTCGGAGGCTGTCACTGAAGATTTAGGCGGTTACTAAAGGAGCAACTATGATTTTGAATACAATCTTGGATTATTAGGAGGTCACGATACGAAAGTCCTCAGGAAAAAAAAAACTAGATCTTCATAGGATTGGAAAGCTGATTAAATTGGCAATTGACGAACCTGAGATTGGATTTGTAAAGATGTGGTGGACATTCAGATTCATATAAGAATTTGGTGATCCCGATTGGACAAAAATTTGGGAGATGCAATAAAAAAAAATTATTATTATTATTTGATTGGTGGGTTCAGAGTAAGGGTATTGGATTTTCAATAGACTGTAAAGATGAGAAGTTTACCAATAATGAATCCGAGATTGGGATTATATGGCCATAATGAAATAAGAGAATTGAATTATAAATCTATGGTAGAAGATAAGGATTATGTGAAGATTAGATACCCATAGCAGGATTAATGAAATTGAGAAGACACAATAGGAAGTATACGATTGGTGGATCGAATAAGTCAAGATACTGCTGTTTGGAGTTCAGACGGCAATAATACTGTGACTAAATATGGCAGGAGGATAGCCTAAGAGCAAAATGCAAAAAATGGAAGTTGAATGATCAAGGCTGTTGGATTTTAGGCCTTATGTATGAAGATTTAAGATCATACTGGAGTGAATCAAATCATTGATGGATACTGGAGAGATTAGTATACCTATACAGGAAAAAAAGGGGGTATTGTAAGGTTTTGTACTTTCAAAACAATTACAAGAATGAGTACAATTACCTCCCAATACTTTCCTCTTCTTTATGTGGATTTTAAAAGAAAATTTTTATTCACGTTCTCGTACTCTTACTCCAAAAATTTAAGGTTAGTAACGTTGAAGATGTTCATGAAGATAAGGTGGTTCCGTTCTAAAACGGACTATGCCGATAAACCCTGCGCCCTTTTGTGTATGCTTTCCCGAGTAGACGTTGTACTGCCGCTAGGTTTTCATTGGGTCCTGTGCACTGCCTTTTCGCCCTCAGGCGTTCTATTTCGCAGTCACGGGGAGAGCTTGCTTTAAAAGTTTGCGTGATTGTATATCACCCCAGCTTCCGGGGTATATTCTCTTGAAAATATGAATGGGTTTAGAATATCTTATCTCTACGATTAATACTCACCCCATGCTAATTCCCCCTCACCCTATTGCTGAAAACCTCGTCAGGTCTGCAGGCAAGAGATAGCAGATAACCAAGTCAACACACTTGAAGCTCTAAAGTGGAAAGAGGCAACATCTCAGAAAAGGATAACAACTAAGAGGCCTTAGCCTGCAAGAGGATCAAGACTCAAGTCTCTGTTCCGCGGTAGACTCACTATTCCAGTCATCGTCAAGGCATCCTCAATGACCAAGAACAAGGCTAAAAGCAAGAAGCGGGAACCAATGGTTTTTACTCACTATGGTCCCTACCGCTCGTCCACGTATTCGATCAGATCCACTTCACAAAGACAACTACGAACAAGTCGCCGCATGATGGGCAACCGCACCACTACATTAGGCGGACCCCGAAAGAATACCATCTGCTACTATTGCGGAGAAAAAGGACATGATATGCGTAGGTGCCCTGAGAAAAGGAATCTAGAAAGATTAGCCGGGGATGCTATCACCACCAATCAAGGCCCTCAGAGGAAGCCGGGTCATGGGTTCAACTGTTTCATATGCAGTGACCCAGGACATTATGTGAGAGACTGCCCTCAACGGAAATCAAACAAGCAAATGATGGATGCCGTCACCCTTAGCTCCAACTCTGCCAAAGGAAACCCTCTCGACTCCAAAGAGGAACAAGCTGCAACTACAAAAGTACCGCCACCCGACCCGGAAACTTCCTTAAATAACATATGTGCAGAATGTGGTAAAGCAAGACTTGTCAGGCCTGAAGTTGGAAAGGAAGACTAATATTAGACGTCGCTTATTTTAAGGGGGGTAGCAAGAATAGACAAGAAAGTCGGGGGACTATTATGGTGTATAAGTACTTTTAGAAGCATCGAACTGATGTATGACTATTTTGGAGGTGCAATGATGCTGTATTAGATCTAAGCAGGTCAGACTGAGAAATTTGCAAGACCGTTGCAACGAGCAAACCTGTTGCTAACCAATTTGGCCCACTTGCTTCTTTCTGCTCTACCGGAATCTCGGGGTCGAGATTCATTTAAGGGGGGTAGGTTTGTAACATCCTGAAATTTGAATCAGGAATATGTAAAGCTTTTGAGTTAATTTTGTAATGTAATTCCATTTGCGTTTGGAGTTAGAATGTTTTCCTAAAAATTTGGGCAAAAGGATTTAAGAGTTAAAAGGATCCAAAAAGAAACATAAGTTTGAATAGTGGAGAGTTGAAAATTTAAATAAGAATCTGAAAAGATGATCCTTAAAATATAAGGAGAGAATTGTAATTAAGCACAAAATGTCATCTACAAAGATAAGGATATGAGAGGTAAAGTGGCAAGTAAATAAAAATGGGTCCACATATGAATACATATATACATATACACATAATGTTGGTCAAATAAAAAAAAATGTTGGGGGGGGAGTCAGGCCCGACCGAGTCAGCCAGCCCAACTCCCCGCTCTCCCCGTTTTCTTCCTCTGGCCAGCAGGCCCCACCCCTGCGCCAACTCCTTCCTCCCCCGCGCGGAACGCTTCCTTCTCCCTTTCATTTATCCTTCCTCTCCCCTCTTCCATGGCTGAGCAGCCTCCACGACATCTCTGCGCAGCGCCGCTCGTCTTGTCCCCTCCGCCGCCTGCCACTGCCCCCCTACTCGCCAGCTACCTCCGCGCGCCGAGCGCGCGCGCCATCTCCCTGCCGCTCAGCACACGCGACACCATGCCCGGTGGTCCATCCCCTGCTTCGCCTGGTCCTTTGCCAGCTCCACCATACCTCAGCAAGCACCGCCATCCTGACCGTGACCACTCCAGGCCGAGGTACCCTGCCGCCGCCTCTTTTTCCTGCCCGCGCCACCGAGCTCTGCCACCGCCCCTCTTTTTCTCGCCCCTCCCTGCTCGGTCGTATCACTCGCGCGCAGTGCTAGCTCCCTTCGCCACCCACGTGCTGCTCAGGGCCATCATGCCATATCCTTTGCGCAGGATCTCCACCCTGCCCCGCCGCCTGCTCTGCTGCTCGTCGACGCGACTGCGCGGGCGAGCTCCCGATGCCAGCCCTCCTCGCGCGCCTATAACAGTCGTCGAGACTCTCTCCGAGTTCCCCAAGCTCCCAGTACTACTCCCCTTAGAGCAATCGAGCCGAAATCCCGTAAATCGCCGCCGGTCTCACCCTTCGTCCCCACCTCCGGCGACACCTTCCCCGCCAAATCACACCGCCATACTTCAATTCCGCCCATCTACACCATCTTTGGGATACCGTGAACTCACTTCCGGTTTTCCCCAAGCTCCCCGTGGACCGTACCTCGCCGTCACCGAGCGCCTTCCCAAGCTCGCCGCCGCCGCACGCCGCCGACCCATCTCCGGCGCTCCTCGGCCCCCACCGATCCGTCCATCACCTTCCCCGTGCCGCGGGCAACGTGTTTTGGCGGTCACCTGCCTCTCTCCGGCCACCCTTCGCCGGCGCCACCGCCGGCCGTACCTACCTCCGACCTCCTATGCTTTGAGCCGCTGCCGCTCGGTTCATCTGCAACACTTTTCCATTACAGACAGGTAATATCTCGCGTTCTGTTGGCCAGCAGCGCCCGCGCTCAATTCGCCAACCCGCGTTCGATTCCCCATTTAGCTGCATTTAGATTAGGTTTTCTTTTGGTTGTTTTGTTAGTAATTTTAGAAAAAGAAAAATCAAGAAAAATATGAGATTAACCCACAGATAATACTAAATTTTATTGAAGTATAACTGAGCTTATTAAATGTTCAGTCATAGATTAATCAATGAGTGTCAATGACTAATATGTCTTCAATCTTTATTTTAAAAAGCTTATTTATTGCTCAAAGGCATGGTGGGGAATTTAGCTATAATCTTGATTAGTTTATGCTCACATGAAAGGATGACTTAACAAATAGGGATGGTCTAAAGAAATAAATCCTAAACCGTGGCATACCAGTAAGTGTAACAGAATTAACCATAGCATGGTTTAAAACATAACCATCATCTCTATGTCCCAAGCAATTAGAAGAACCCTTTTGACTTTTAGATGATTTGGATATTAAGCCACGAATATTTAGACTTGTTCATGTATGCATGATTAATATGGTTTGAGCAATCATCTAAAAAGCTAATTATTAATGCAAATCAATAATAAATAAATATGACTTTGGTTAAATACTCAAAAAGATTACCCTTAATCATAATATATGCACTAACATTTAACAAACCAATCTCCTTGGTAGAATTAATCAAGGAGCTATATTAATATATGAACCTGTATGACAAGCCTTGTGAGATAAATAAATTTAAACCAAAAATAAAGCTAAGCCTAATAATAACTAAAGTATAGACAAAACAATAATGGTACCATTAATTAAAATCTTAATGTTAGATTTAGTAAGTAATAATGTGGGACATAATTGAATGTAGCAAGTTAGGACCCATGTAAATGGATCCTAATTCAACTAACACTATGCCAAGTAATAACTAAAGATACGTAAAATGGTGTACCACAAAATGCTATAAAACCGGACTCTAGGATTAATTCGGTAAGCTAAAAATTATATACATCGCAAATATAACATATGCCTTGAAGATTAACGCTCAACAAAAACAATGCTTAACTAAACTCGTACACCGAATCATAGGCCTAACCTAGTTTATGTAACTTCCTCGATAAATACAAAAATAATAAAAGAGTATTCATAAAAAGATCAAGTTATCGTATTCTACCACCGGTCTTGCCTCAAATCACTCGAATCACCATTAACTCATAATAAAACTAAATTGAATTTATTGGAATTATTTGGATTTCTTGAGTTATTTGCTTTTATTTGGATTCTGTCATTTAGCACGTAATTAGAAATTGAAGCCCCGAAGAATCAAGAGATTAAGCGTGGTCAAGAGCAAAGTAAAGATAGAGACCAACAGCTCAAGAGAAAGCATCGTGTGAGCTCAAGTCCGCGGCAAACCACGCCAGGCGAGTCAATACTTTGATCATATTGAACCTACATTTTCTGCAAATTATTTTTGTTTAAATTATCAAATTGCATGCTGTTATCTTATATGCCAATACATGTTTAATTTAAGATTTTAGTTATATGCCCATTGTTTGCTTGATTAATATTACACCTCCTTTGGAATCATTGAATATGTGAACCTTGTCGCCCTAGCAAAAATTATAATAGTAACTTTTGGAAATAAGTCCCTAAGTATATGCCATGCTTAGTAGTGTTTAGATACTCATGGGCGCGAGAGCGCCCAAGCATCACTTTTTAATACTGAGAAAAATTGGTTGGGCAGTCATGGTGGAAATGACTGATATTTGTTGACATTGTTATTTTATGCTCCCAAAAACCTCAACTTGCTTATTTATCTGGGCGATTGGTTCGGGGGTATGGTGCAGCGGTGCACGAGAGTGTGGTTTGTGGTAGAACCGCCCAGATACCAATAAGGACTGAATCTTGTCATGACCTCCTATGTAAAACAGTACAACCACAAGTCTGTAAAGTACAACTTGGCTAAGTAGACTTATCGAAATCCCGGACTCATCTCACTGGTAGTGGATTGATGGGGTTATGCTATGGCAAGGGGGCCTGAAGGGACACCAGGTAGGGTGAAGTTTCTCAGTCGTACTAGCGTAGAGGGGAGGGAAGCCCGTACGCTAGTAGCAGTGAGAAACATCCCGTGCAATTAGATAGGACCCATCGCAAATGGGAGAAGCCCATATAGTGGGATGAGAGAAAGGACTAGATACTTTGAAAAGTCACTGTGATGGTCTGCTCAACCACATGTCTAAGGAAACGTGTGGGGCAACGAGTTGATTATCTCTTGTGGTGAAAGTGTACAAACTCTGCAGAGTCTAAAACTATTCGAATAGCCGTGCCCACGGTCATGGGCGGACATGGGAACTTAACTGGATATAGTTCTGTTTTAAAAACATTGGAAACTGGGAATGGGAAACTTGAAGGGCGAAGGACTGCCCTGGTTTGGAATTGTCCTGGGTGTCGTCCCAGTGGTAAGTTAAGCGGCTATAACGCTGAAGAAATTGCTATATGGTGCAGATGCCATGTAACGGTGGATGGAATCTGAATCGATATTAATAATGCATTTCCTTGTACATTATGATTTGTCCCAAAATTGCTAAGTCATAGGACTTTTTAATTAATTGTATTCAAAAGCACTCTACGCAAAATAAAATAGCCCGAGCCTCTCCTTTGTTAAGCCATGCATACTATTTATTTGCATTCTGTGTATTGGCTCGCGGAGCACGGGGTCGGAGTGCTCATGCTCGCCTTTGCGACAAAAATTCAGAATCAGGAGATCAAATCACCTCGCCTCAGCAACAAGATTGGACAAGCTGGCCAAGGAGATGAAGATGTCAAGGACTAGGTCGCGAACCTCCAGTTGGCTGCCTGTGGGCATGTCCTGAAGGTCCCACCTGCGTGCTTCGTTCTTCCGCTGCTGCAATTTATTGATTTCGGCCTAATCGGCCCATGAGTAAGTCTACTATTATATTTACGTTTCCGCATGATATGAACTTTGATATTCAGAACTGTAATCTGTGAGCACTATCTACTGATCCAGGGAATAGTGCGGTGGAATCACAGAGGATTCGGATTGAAAAATCCGGGTCTGACAGCTTTGGTATCAGAGCATATCGACTGCAGGTCGTGACCTAGTTAGCCTGGCTGTTAGTGTATAACTAGAATTATTTCCTTAGTATCTATTTTCACAAATATAAGTTATAATGCTCCTTCTCATCTCTCTTAGACGATTCCCCCTTATCTATATGCTACCCTAGCCATTTTACTTCTAAAGCTCCCTTACCCCGAAGTTCAAAACGTGATAAAAATCCAGTACTCCTCTTGTAAATGTTCTATGAAAACACACTTGGGCCAAGAATCATGATGCTTACCCTTGAAACTTAATTGTTTTATCCTTGGAGGAAACAATAGTGTGAATTTTGGGGTAAATGAATTGGTGGAGCTTAAATAAATAGATTAACCAGACAGATGAATTAAGTGATTCCTGGAGAAATAGATAGTGTGAAACTAATTGAAGGATTGCAACACTGATAAATTGTGTAATTACTGGAAGATTTTTACAATAATAAAAAAAAAGAGTAGGATCGATTGCCAAATGAATTAATAGAGTTTTAAGAAATTGGAGATATGATAACAGCTATCGGAGTACAGGCTTGATTAATAACATTATTCCTGGAAGATGTTCATGATAATGAATTAATTCGGAGGCTGTCACTGAAGATTTAGGCGGTTACTAAAGGAGCAACTATGATTTTGAATACAATCTTGGATTATTAGGAGGTCACGATACGAAAGTCCTCAGGAAAAAAAAAACTAGATCTTCATAGGATTGGAAAGCTGATTAAATTGGCAATTGACGAACCTGAGATTGGATTTGTAAAGATGTGGTGGACATTCAGATTCATATAAGAATTTGGTGATCCCGATTGGACAAAAATTTGGGAGATGCAATAAAAAAAATTATTATTATTATTTGATTGGTGGGTTCAGAGTAAGGGTATTGGATTTTCAATAGACTGTAAAGATGAGAAGTTTACCAATAATGAATCCGAGATTGGGATTATATGGCCATAATGAAATAAGAGAATTGAATTATAAATCTATGGTAGAAGATAAGGATTATGTGAAGATTAGATACCCATAGCAGGATTAATGAAATTGAGAAGACACAATAGGAAGTATACGATTGGTGGATCGAATAAGTCAAGATACTGCTGTTTGGAGTTCAGACGGCAATAATACTGTGACTAAATATGGCAGGAGGATAGCCTAAGAGCAAAATGCAAAAAATGGAAGTTGAATGATCAAGGCTGTTGGATTTTAGGCCTTATGTATGAAGATTTAAGATCATACTGGAGTGAATCAAATCATTGATGGATACTGGAGAGATTAGTATACCTATACAGGAAAAAAAGGGGGTATTGTAAGGTTTTGTACTTTCAAAACAATTACAAGAATGAGTACAATTACCTCCCAATACTTTCCTCTTCTTTATGTGGATTTTAAAAGAAAATTTTTATTCACGTTCTCGTACTCTTACTCCAAAAATTTAAGGTTAGTAACGTTGAAGATGTTCATGAAGATAAGGTGGTTCCGTTCTAAAACGGACTATGCCGATAAACCCTGCGCCCTTTTGTGTATGCTTTCCCGAGTAGACGTTGTACTGCCGCTAGGTTTTCATTGGGTCCTGTGCACTGCCTTTTCGCCCTCAGGCGTTCTATTTCGCAGTCACGGGGAGAGCTTGCTTTAAAAGTTTGCGTGATTGTATATCACCCCAGCTTCCGGGGTATATTCTCTTGAAAATATGAATGGGTTTAGAATATCTTATCTCTACGATTAATACTCACCCCATGCTAATTCCCCCTCACCCTATTGCTGAAAACCTCGTCAGGTCTGCAGGCAAGAGATAGCAGATAACCAAGTCAACACACTTGAAGCTCTAAAGTGGAAAGAGGCAACATCTCAGAAAAGGATAACAACTAAGAGGCCTTAGCCTGCAAGAGGATCAAGACTCAAGTCTCTGTTCCGCGGTAGACTCACTATTCCAGTCATCGTCAAGGCATCCTCAATGACCAAGAACAAGGCTAAAAGCAAGAAGCGGGAACCAATGGTTTTTACTCACTATGGTCCCTACCGCTCGTCCACGTATTCGATCAGATCCACTTCACAAAGACAACTACGAACAAGTCGCCGCATGATGGGCAACCGCACCACTACATTAGGCGGACCCCGAAAGAATACCATCTGCTACTATTGCGGAGAAAAAGGACATGATATGCGTAGGTGCCCTGAGAAAAGGAATCTAGAAAGATTAGCCGGGGATGCTATCACCACCAATCAAGGCCCTCAGAGGAAGCCGGGTCATGGGTTCAACTGTTTCATATGCAGTGACCCAGGACATTATGTGAGAGACTGCCCTCAACGGAAATCAAACAAGCAAATGATGGATGCCGTCACCCTTAGCTCCAACTCTGCCAAAGGAAACCCTCTCGACTCCAAAGAGGAACAAGCTGCAACTACAAAAGTACCGCCACCCGACCCGGAAACTTCCTTAAATAACATATGTGCAGAATGTGGTAAAGCAAGACTTGTCAGGCCTGAAGTTGGAAAGGAAGACTAATATTAGACGTCGCTTATTTTAAGGGGGGTAGCAAGAATAGACAAGAAAGTCGGGGGACTATTATGGTGTATAAGTACTTTTAGAAGCATCGAACTGATGTATGACTATTTTGGAGGTGCAATGATGCTGTATTAGATCTAAGCAGGTCAGACTGAGAAATTTGCAAGACCGTTGCAACGAGCAAACCTGTTGCTAACCAATTTGGCCCACTTGCTTCTTTCTGCTCTACCGGAATCTCGGGGTCGAGATTCATTTAAGGGGGGTAGGTTTGTAACATCCTGAAATTTGAATCAGGAATATGTAAAGCTTTTGAGTTAATTTTGTAATGTAATTCCATTTGCGTTTGGAGTTAGAATGTTTTCCTAAAAATTTGGGCAAAAGGATTTAAGAGTTAAAAGGATCCAAAAAGAAACATAAGTTTGAATAGTGGAGAGTTGAAAATTTAAATAAGAATCTGAAAAGATGATCCTTAAAATATAAGGAGAGAATTGTAATTAAGCACAAAATGTCATCTACAAAGATAAGGATATGAGAGGTAAAGTGGCAAGTAAATAAAAATGGGTCCACATATGAATACATATATACATATACACATAATGTTGGTCAAATAAAAAAAAATGTTGGGGGGGGAGTCAGGCCCGACCGAGTCAGCCAGCCCAACTCCCCGCTCTCCCCGTTTTCTTCCTCTGGCCAGCAGGCCCCACCCCTGCGCCAACTCCTTCCTCCCCCGCGCGGAACGCTTCCTTCTCCCTTTCATTTATCCTTCCTCTCCCCTCTTCCATGGCTGAGCAGCCTCCACGACATCTCTGCGCAGCGCCGCTCGTCTTGTCCCCTCCGCCGCCTGCCACTGCCCCCCTACTCGCCAGCTACCTCCGCGCGCCGAGCGCGCGCGCCATCTCCCTGCCGCTCAGCACACGCGACACCATGCCCGGTGGTCCATCCCCTGCTTCGCCTGGTCCTTTGCCAGCTCCACCATACCTCAGCAAGCACCGCCATCCTGACCGTGACCACTCCAGGCCGAGGTACCCTGCCGCCGCCTCTTTTTCCTGCCCGCGCCACCGAGCTCTGCCACCGCCCCTCTTTTTCTCGCCCCTCCCTGCTCGGTCGTATCACTCGCGCGCAGTGCTAGCTCCCTTCGCCACCCACGTGCTGCTCAGGGCCATCATGCCATATCCTTTGCGCAGGATCTCCACCCTGCCCCGCCGCCTGCTCTGCTGCTCGTCGACGCGACTGCGCGGGCGAGCTCCCGATGCCAGCCCTCCTCGCGCGCCTATAACAGTCGTCGAGACTCTCTCCGAGTTCCCCAAGCTCCCAGTACTACTCCCCTTAGAGCAATCGAGCCGAAATCCCGTAAATCGCCGCCGGTCTCACCCTTCGTCCCCACCTCCGGCGACACCTTCCCCGCCAAATCACACCGCCATACTTCAATTCCGCCCATCTACACCATCTTTGGGATACCGTGAACTCACTTCCGGTTTTCCCCAAGCTCCCCGTGGACCGTACCTCGCCGTCACCGAGCGCCTTCCCAAGCTCGCCGCCGCCGCACGCCGCCGACCCATCTCCGGCGCTCCTCGGCCCCCACCGATCCGTCCATCACCTTCCCCGTGCCGCGGGCAACGTGTTTTGGCGGTCACCTGCCTCTCTCCGGCCACCCTTCGCCGGCGCCACCGCCGGCCGTACCTACCTCCGACCTCCTATGCTTTGAGCCGCTGCCGCTCGGTTCATCTGCAACACTTTTCCATTACAGACAGGTAATATCTCGCGTTCTGTTGGCCAGCAGCGCCCGCGCTCAATTCGCCAACCCGCGTTCGATTCCCCATTTAGCTGCATTTAGATTAGGTTTTCTTTTGGTTGTTTTGTTAGTAATTTTAGAAAAAGAAAAATCAAGAAAAATATGAGATTAACCCACAGATAATACTAAATTTTATTGAAGTATAACTGAGCTTATTAAATGTTCAGTCATAGATTAATCAATGAGTGTCAATGACTAATATGTCTTCAATCTTTATTTTAAAAAGCTTATTTATTGCTCAAAGGCATGGTGGGGAATTTAGCTATAATCTTGATTAGTTTATGCTCACATGAAAGGATGACTTAACAAATAGGGATGGTCTAAAGAAATAAATCCTAAACCGTGGCATACCAGTAAGTGTAACAGAATTAACCATAGCATGGTTTAAAACATAACCATCATCTCTATGTCCCAAGCAATTAGAAGAACCCTTTTGACTTTTAGATGATTTGGATATTAAGCCACGAATATTTAGACTTGTTCATGTATGCATGATTAATATGGTTTGAGCAATCATCTAAAAAGCTAATTATTAATGCAAATCAATAATAAATAAATATGACTTTGGTTAAATACTCAAAAAGATTACCCTTAATCATAATATATGCACTAACATTTAACAAACCAATCTCCTTGGTAGAATTAATCAAGGAGCTATATTAATATATGAACCTGTATGACAAGCCTTGTGAGATAAATAAATTTAAACCAAAAATAAAGCTAAGCCTAATAATAACTAAAGTATAGACAAAACAATAATGGTACCATTAATTAAAATCTTAATGTTAGATTTAGTAAGTAATAATGTGGGACATAATTGAATGTAGCAAGTTAGGACCCATGTAAATGGATCCTAATTCAACTAACACTATGCCAAGTAATAACTAAAGATACGTAAAATGGTGTACCACAAAATGCTATAAAACCGGACTCTAGGATTAATTCGGTAAGCTAAAAATTATATACATCGCAAATATAACATATGCCTTGAAGATTAACGCTCAACAAAAACAATGCTTAACTAAACTCGTACACCGAATCATAGGCCTAACCTAGTTTATGTAACTTCCTCGATAAATACAAAAATAATAAAAGAGTATTCATAAAAAGATCAAGTTATCGTATTCTACCACCGGTCTTGCCTCAAATCACTCGAATCACCATTAACTCATAATAAAACTAAATTGAATTTATTGGAATTATTTGGATTTCTTGAGTTATTTGCTTTTATTTGGATTCTGTCATTTAGCACGTAATTAGAAATTGAAGCCCCGAAGAATCAAGAGATTAAGCGTGGTCAAGAGCAAAGTAAAGATAGAGACCAACAGCTCAAGAGAAAGCATCGTGTGAGCTCAAGTCCGCGGCAAACCACGCCAGGCGAGTCAATACTTTGATCATATTGAACCTACATTTTCTGCAAATTATTTTTGTTTAAATTATCAAATTGCATGCTGTTATCTTATATGCCAATACATGTTTAATTTAAGATTTTAGTTATATGCCCATTGTTTGCTTGATTAATATTACACCTCCTTTGGAATCATTGAATATGTGAACCTTGTCGCCCTAGCAAAAATTATAATAGTAACTTTTGGAAATAAGTCCCTAAGTATATGCCATGCTTAGTAGTGTTTAGATACTCATGGGCGCGAGAGTGCCCAAGCATCACTTTTTAATACTGAGAAAAATTGGTTGGGCAGTCATGGTGGAAATGACTGATATTTGTTGACATTGTTATTTTATGCTCCCAAAAACCTCAACTTGCTTATTTATCTGGGCGATTGGTTCGGGGGTATGGTGCAGCGGTGCACGAGAGTGTGGTTTGTGGTAGAACCGCCCAGATACCAATAAGGACTGAATCTTGTCATGACCTCCTATGTAAAACAGTACAACCACAAGTCTGTAAAGTACAACTTGGCTAAGTAGACTTATCGAAATCCCGGACTCATCTCACTGGTAGTGGATTGATGGGGTTATGCTATGGCAAGGGGGCCTGAAGGGACACCAGGTAGGGTGAAGTTTCTCAGTCGTACTAGCGTAGAGGGGAGGGAAGCCCGTACGCTAGTAGCAGTGAGAAACATCCCGTGCAATTAGATGGGACCCATCGCAAATGGGAGAAGCCCATATAGTGGGATGAGAGAAAGGACTAGATACTTTGAAAAGTCACTGTGATGGTCTGCTCAACCACATGTCTAAGGAAACGTGTGGGGCAACGAGTTGATTATCTCTTGTGGTGAAAGTGTACAAACTCTGCAGAGTCTAAAACTATTCGAATAGCCGTGCCCACGGTCATGGGCGGACATGGGAACTTAACTGGATATAGTTCTGTTTTAAAAACATTGGAAACTGGGAATGGGAAACTTGAAGGGCGAAGGACTGCCCTGGTTTGGAATTGTCCTGGGTGTCGTCCCAGTGGTAAGTTAAGCGGCTATAACGCTGAAGAAATTGCTATATGGTGCAGATGCCATGTAACGGTGGATGGAATCTGAATCGATATTAATAATGCATTTCCTTGTACATTATGATTTGTCCCAAAATTGCTAAGTCATAGGACTTTTTAATTAATTGTATTCAAAAGCACTCTACGCAAAATAAAATAGCCCGAGCCTCTCCTTTGTTAAGCCATGCATACTATTTATTTGCATTCTGTGTATTGGCTCGCGGAGCACGGGGTCGGAGTGCTCATGCTCGCCTTTGCGACAAAAATTCAGAATCAGGAGATCAAATCACCTCGCCTCAGCAACAAGATTGGACAAGCTGGCCAAGGAGATGAAGATGTCAAGGACTAGGTCGCGAACCTCCAGTTGGCTGCCTGTGGGCATGTCCTGAAGGTCCCACCTGCGTGCTTCGTTCTTCCGCTGCTGCAATTTATTGATTTCGGCCTAATCGGCCCATGAGTAAGTCTACTATTATATTTACGTTTCCGCATGATATGAACTTTGATATTCAGAACTGTAATCTGTGAGCACTATCTACTGATCCAGGGAATAGTGCGGTGGAATCACAGAGGATTCGGATTGAAAAATCCGGGTCTGACAGCTTTGGTATCAGAGCATATCGACTGCAGGTCGTGACCTAGTTAGCCTGGCTGTTAGTGTATAACTAGAATTATTTCCTTAGTATCTATTTTCACAAATATAAGTTATAATGCTCCTTCTCATCTCTCTTAGACGATTCCCCCTTATCTATATGCTACCCTAGCCATTTTACTTCTAAAGCTCCCTTACCCCGAAGTTCAAAACGTGATAAAAATCCAGTACTCCTCTTGTAAATGTTCTATGAAAACACACTTGGGCCAAGAATCATGATGCTTACCCTTGAAACTTAATTGTTTTATCCTTGGAGGAAACAATAGTGTGAATTTTGGGGTAAATGAATTGGTGGAGCTTAAATAAATAGATTAACCAGACAGATGAATTAAGTGATTCCTGGAGAAATAGATAGTGTGAAACTAATTGAAGGATTGCAACACTGATAAATTGTGTAATTACTGGAAGATTTTTACAATAATAAAAAAAAAAGAGTAGGATCGATTGCCAAATGAATTAATAGAGTTTTAAGAAATTGGAGATATGATAACAGCTATCGGAGTACAGGCTTGATTAATAACATTATTCCTGGAAGATGTTCATGATAATGAATTAATTCGGAGGCTGTCACTGAAGATTTAGGCGGTTACTAAAGGAGCAACTATGATTTTGAATACAATCTTGGATTATTAGGAGGTCACGATACGAAAGTCCTCAGGAAAAAAAAAACTAGATCTTCATAGGATTGGAAAGCTGATTAAATTGGCAATTGACGAACCTGAGATTGGATTTGTAAAGATGTGGTGGACATTCAGATTCATATAAGAATTTGGTGATCCCGATTGGACAAAAATTTGGGAGATGCAATAAAAAAAATTATTATTATTATTTGATTGGTGGGTTCAGAGTAAGGGTATTGGATTTTCAATAGACTGTAAAGATGAGAAGTTTACCAATAATGAATCCGAGATTGGGATTATATGGCCATAATGAAATAAGAGAATTGAATTATAAATCTATGGTAGAAGATAAGGATTATGTGAAGATTAGATACCCATAGCAGGATTAATGAAATTGAGAAGACACAATAGGAAGTATACGATTGGTGGATCGAATAAGTCAAGATACTGCTGTTTGGAGTTCAGACGGCAATAATACTGTGACTAAATATGGCAGGAGGATAGCCTAAGAGCAAAATGCAAAAAATGGAAGTTGAATGATCAAGGCTGTTGGATTTTAGGCCTTATGTATGAAGATTTAGGATCATACTGGAGTGAATCAAATCATTGATGGATACTGGAGAGATTAGTATACCTATACAGGAAAAAAAGGGGGTATTGTAAGGTTTTGTACTTTCAAAACAATTACAAGAATGAGTACAATTACCTCCCAATACTTTCCTCTTCTTTATGTGGATTTTAAAAGAAAATTTTTATTCACGTTCTCGTACTCTTACTCCAAAAATTTAAGGTTAGTAACGTTGAAGATGTTCATGAAGATAAGGTGGTTCCGTTCTAAAACGGACTATGCCGATAAACCCTGCGCCCTTTTGTGTATGCTTTCCCGAGTAGACGTTGTACTGCCGCTAGGTTTTCATTGGGTCCTGTGCACTGCCTTTTCGCCCTCAGGCGTTCTATTTCGCAGTCACGGGGAGAGCTTGCTTTAAAAGTTTGCGTGATTGTATATCACCCCAGCTTCCGGGGTATATTCTCTTGAAAATATGAATGGGTTTAGAATATCTTATCTCTACGATTAATACTCACCCCATGCTAATTCCCCCTCACCCTATTGCTGAAAACCTCGTCAGGTCTGCAGGCAAGAGATAGCAGATAACCAAGTCAACACACTTGAAGCTCTAAAGTGGAAAGAGGCAACATCTCAGAAAAGGATAACAACTAAGAGGCCTTAGCCTGCAAGAGGATCAAGACTCAAGTCTCTGTTCCGCGGTAGACTCACTATTCCAGTCATCGTCAAGGCATCCTCAATGACCAAGAACAAGGCTAAAAGCAAGAAGCGGGAACCAATGGTTTTTACTCACTATGGTCCCTACCGCTCGTCCAAGTATTCGATCAGATCCACTTCACAAAGACAACTACGAACAAGTCGCCGCATGATGGGCAACCGCACCACTACATTAGGCGGACCCCGAAAGAATACCATCTGCTACTATTGCGGAGAAAAAGGACATGATATGCGTAGGTGCCCTGAGAAAAGGAATCTAGAAAGATTAGCCGGGGATGCTATCACCACCAATCAAGGCCCTCAGAGGAAGCCGGGTCATGGGTTCAACTGTTTCATATGCAGTGACCCAGGACATTATGTGAGAGACTGCCCTCAACGGAAATCAAACAAGCAAATGATGGATGCCGTCACCCTTAGCTCCAACTCTGCCAAAGGAAACCCTCTCGACTCCAAAGAGGAACAAGCTGCAACTACAAAAGTACCGCCACCCGACCCGGAAACTTCCTTAAATAACATATGTGCAGAATGTGGTAAAGCAAGACTTGTCAGGCCTGAAGTTGGAAAGGAAGACTAATATTAGACGTCGCTTATTTTAAGGGGGGTAGCAAGAATAGACAAGAAAGTCGGGGGACTATTATGGTGTATAAGTACTTTTAGAAGCATCGAACTGATGTATGACTATTTTGGAGGTGCAATGATGCTGTATTAGATCTAAGCAGGTCAGACTGAGAAATTTGCAAGACCGTTGCAACGAGCAAACCTGTTGCTAACCAATTTGGCCCACTTGCTTCTTTCTGCTCTACCGGAATCTCGGGGTCGAGATTCATTTAAGGGGGGTAGGTTTGTAACATCCTGAAATTTGAATCAGGAATATGTAAAGCTTTTGAGTTAATTTTGTAATGTAATTCCATTTGCGTTTGGAGTTAGAATGTTTTCCTAAAAATTTGGGCAAAAGGATTTAAGAGTTAAAAGGATCCAAAAAGAAACATAAGTTTGAATAGTGGAGAGTTGAAAATTTAAATAAGAATCTGAAAAGATGATCCTTAAAATATAAGGAGAGAATTGTAATTAAGCACAAAATGTCATCTACAAAGATAAGGATATGAGAGGTAAAGTGGCAAGTAAATAAAAATGGGTCCACATATGAATACATATATACATATACACATAATGTTGGTCAAATAAAAAAAATGTTGGGGGGGGAGTCAGGCCCGACCGAGTCAGCCAGCCCAACTCCCCGCTCTCCCTGTTTTCTTCCTCTGGCCAGCAGGCCCCACCCCTGCGCCAACTCCTTCCTCCCCCGCGCGGAACGCTTCCTTCTCCCTTTCATTTATCCTTCCTCTCCCCTCTTCCATGGCTGAGCAGCCTCCACGACATCTCTGCGCAGCGCCGCTCGTCTTGTCCCCTCCGCCGCCTGCCACTGCCCCCCTACTCGCCAGCTACCTCCGCGCGCCGAGCGCGCGCGCCATCTCCCTGCCGCTCAGCACACGCGACACCATGCCCGGTGGTCCATCCCCTGCTTCGCCTGGTCCTTTGCCAGCTCCACCATACCTCAGCAGGCACCGCCATCCTGACCGTGACCACTCCAGGCCGAGGTACCCTGCCGCCGCCTCTTTTTCCTGCCCGCGCCACCGAGCTCTGCCACCGCCCCTCTTTTTCTCGCCCCTCCCTGCTCGGTCGTATCACTCGCGCGCAGTGCTAGCTCCCTTCGCCACCCACGTGCTGCTCAGGGCCATCATGCCATATCCTTTGCGCAGGATCTCCACCCTGCCCCGCCGCCTGCTCTGCTGCTCGTCGACGCGACTGCGCGGGCGAGCTCCCGATGCCAGCCCTCCTCGCGCGCCTATAACAGTCGTCGAGACTCTCTCCGAGTTCCCCAAGCTCCCAGTACTACTCCCCTTAGAGCAATCGAGCCGAAATCCCGTAAATCGCCGCCGGTCTCACCCTTCGTCCCCACCTCCGGCGACACCTTCCCCGCCAAATCACACCGCCATACTTCAATTCCGCCCATCTACACCATCTTTGGGATACCGTGAACTCACTTCCGGTTTTCCCCAAGCTCCCCGTGGACCGTACCTCGCCGTCACCGAGCGCCTTCCCAAGCTCGCCGCCGCCGCACGCCGCCGACCCATCTCCGGCGCTCCTCGGCCCCCACCGATCCGTCCATCACCTTCCCCGTGCCGCGGGCAACGTGTTTTGGCGGTCACCTGCCTCTCTCCGGCCACCCTTCGCCGGCGCCACCGCCGGCCGTACCTACCTCCGACCTCCTATGCTTTGAGCCGCTGCCGCTCGGTTCATCTGCAACACTTTTCCATTACAGACAGGTAATATCTCGCGTTCTGTTGGCCAGCAGCGCCCGCGCTCAATTCGCCAACCCGCGTTCGATTCCCCATTTAGCTGCATTTAGATTAGGTTTTCTTTTGGTTGTTTTGTTAGTAATTTTAGAAAAAGAAAAATCAAGAAAAATATGAGATTAACCCACAGATAATACTAAATTTTATTGAAGTATAACTGAGCTTATTAAATGTTCAGTCATAGATTAATCAATGAGTGTCAATGACTAATATGTCTTCAATCTTTATTTTAAAAAGCTTATTTATTGCTCAAAGGCATGGTGGGGAATTTAGCTATAATCTTGATTAGTTTATGCTCACATGAAAGGATGACTTAACAAATAGGGATGGTCTAAAGAAATAAATCCTAAACCGTGGCATACCAGTAAGTGTAACAGAATTAACCATAGCATGGTTTAAAACATAACCATCATCTCTATGTCCCAAGCAATTAGAAGAACCCTTTTGACTTTTAGATGATTTGGATATTAAGCCACGAATATTTAGACTTGTTCATGTATGCATGATTAATATGGTTTGAGCAATCATCTAAAAAGCTAATTATTAATGCAAATCAATAATAAATAAATATGACTTTGGTTAAATACTCAAAAAGATTACCCTTAATCATAATATATGCACTAACATTTAACAAACCAATCTCCTTGGTAGAATTAATCAAGGAGCTATATTAATATATGAACCTGTATGACAAGCCTTGTGAGATAAATAAATTTAAACCAAAAATAAAGCTAAGCCTAATAATAACTAAAGTATAGACAAAACAATAATGGTACCATTAATTAAAATCTTAATGTTAGATTTAGTAAGTAATAATGTGGGACATAATTGAATGTAGCAAGTTAGGACCCATGTAAATGGATCCTAATTCAACTAACACTATGCCAAGTAATAACTAAAGATACGTAAAATGGTGTACCACAAAATGCTATAAAACCGGACTCTAGGATTAATTCGGTAAGCTAAAAATTATATACATCGCAAATATAACATATGCCTTGAAGATTAACGCTCAACAAAAACAATGCTTAACTAAACTCGTACACCGAATCATAGGCCTAACCTAGTTTATGTAACTTCCTCGATAAATACAAAAATAATAAAAGAGTATTCATAAAAAGATCAAGTTATCGTATTCTACCACCGGTCTTGCCTCAAATCACTCGAATCACCATTAACTCATAATAAAACTAAATTGAATTTATTGGAATTATTTGGATTTCTTGAGTTATTTGCTTTTATTTGGATTCTGTCATTTAGCACGTAATTAGAAATTGAAGCCCCGAAGAATCAAGAGATTAAGCGTGGTCAAGAGCAAAGTAAAGATAGAGACCAACAGCTCAAGAGAAAGCATCGTGTGAGCTCAAGTCCGCGGCAAACCACGCCAGGCGAGTCAATACTTTGATCATATTGAACCTACATTTTCTGCAAATTATTTTTGTTTAAATTATCAAATTGCATGCTGTTATCTTATATGCCAATACATGTTTAATTTAAGATTTTAGTTATATGCCCATTGTTTGCTTGATTAATATTACACCTCCTTTGGAATCATTGAATATGTGAACCTTGTCGCCCTAGCAAAAATTATAATAGTAACTTTTGGAAATAAGTCCCTAAGTATATGCCATGCTTAGTAGTGTTTAGATACTCATGGGCGCGAGAGCGCCCAAGCATCACTTTTTAATACTGAGAAAAATTGGTTGGGCAGTCATGGTGGAAATGACTGATATTTGTTGACATTGTTATTTTATGCTCCCAAAAACCTCAACTTGCTTATTTATCTGGGCGATTGGTTCGGGGGTATGGTGCAGCGGTGCACGAGAGTGTGGTTTGTGGTAGAACCGCCCAGATACCAATAAGGACTGAATCTTGTCATGACCTCCTATGTAAAACAGTACAACCACAAGTCTGTAAAGTACAACTTGGCTAAGTAGACTTATCGAAATCCCGGACTCATCTCACTGGTAGTGGATTGATGGGGTTATGCTATGGCAAGGGGGCCTGAAGGGACACCAGGTAGGGTGAAGTTTCTCAGTCGTACTAGCGTAGAGGGGAGGGAAGCCCGTACGCTAGTAGCAGTGAGAAACATCCCGTGCAATTAGATGGGACCCATCGCAAATGGGAGAAGCCCATATAGTGGGATGAGAGAAAGGACTAGATACTTTGAAAAGTCACTGTGATGGTCTGCTCAACCACATGTCTAAGGAAACGTGTGGGGCAACGAGTTGATTATCTCTTGTGGTGAAAGTGTACAAACTCTGCAGAGTCTAAAACTATTCGAATAGCCGTGCCCACGGTCATGGGCGGACATGGGAACTTAACTGGATATAGTTCTGTTTTAAAAACATTGGAAACTGGGAATGGGAAACTTGAAGGGCGAAGGACTGCCCTGGTTTGGAATTGTCCTGGGTGTCGTCCCAGTGGTAAGTTAAGCGGCTATAACGCTGAAGAAATTGCTATATGGTGCAGATGCCATGTAACGGTGGATGGAATCTGAATCGATATTAATAATGCATTTCCTTGTACATTATGATTTGTCCCAAAATTGCTAAGTCATAGGACTTTTTAATTAATTGTATTCAAAAGCACTCTACGCAAAATAAAATAGCCCGAGCCTCTCCTTTGTTAAGCCATGCATACTATTTATTTGCATTCTGTGTATTGGCTCGCGGAGCACGGGGTCGGAGTGCTCATGCTCGCCTTTGCGACAAAAATTCAGAATCAGGAGATCAAATCACCTCGCCTCAGCAACAAGATTGGACAAGCTGGCCAAGGAGATGAAGATGTCAAGGACTAGGTCGCGAACCTCCAGTTGGCTGCCTGTGGGCATGTCCTGAAGGTCCCACCTGCGTGCTTCGTTCTTCCGCTGCTGCAATTTATTGATTTCGGCCTAATCGGCCCATGAGTAAGTCTACTATTATATTTACGTTTCCGCATGATATGAACTTTGATATTCAGAACTGTAATCTGTGAGCACTATCTACTGATCCAGGGAATAGTGCGGTGGAATCACAGAGGATTCGGATTGAAAAATCCGGGTCTGACATATGTCGTTGACGGTAGTTGCGCGTAGACTGGCGTGTGCGAAGGCGGACCTCCGCACGACGACCTATTTAAAGTCCGTAGACTGGCGCGTGCGAAGGCGGACCTCCGTACGACGACCTGTTTAAAGTCCGTAGACTGGCGCGTGCGAAGGGGGACCTCCGCACGACGACTTGTTTAAAGTCCGTAGACTGGCGCGTGCGAAGGGGGACCTCCGCACGACGACCTGTTTAAAGTGCGTAGACTGGCGCGTGCGAAGGCGGACCTCCGCACGACGACCTGTTTAAAGTCTCGTGGACTAGCGCATGGGAAGGCAGGCCGCCGCACTGCGACCTGTTTAAAGTCTCGTGGACTGGCACGTGCGTAGGCGGACCTCCGCACTGCGACCTATTTAAAGTCTCCTGGACTGGCGCGTGCGAAGGTGGGCCTCCGCATTGCGACCTGTTTAAAGTCTCGTGGACTGACGCGTGCGTAGGCGGACCTTCGCCCCCCCCCCCACCCCGAGGTGGGGGCAGCCTCTAGTGTATCCTGTACTCCGCGTGCGCGCCGACGCTGGGGCCAGCCTCTGGCGCGCTACGTCGGTACTTCTTGGAGCTCTCAGAGTTGGTTCCCATAGTACACCCTGCGTGCACCTCCTGTGATGTGCGAAGACGAGCCTCTACGCACTAAGGAGGTGCGCGATTGTTAGCCACGAAGATTCGCGCCGCACTTGCGTTTTGCTAAACGCACGACAGCATTCGCAGCTTATTTATACTCCGTAGAGTGCGCGGGATCGACGTCCACGTCTTATTTATACTCCGGGGAGTATGCGCACGGACGACGTCCGTGGCATGCGCGGAGTTCGCGTCTTGTTTATACTCCGTAGAGTGCGCAGGGAGAACATCCGCATCTTATTTATACTCCGTAGAGTGCGTGGGATCGACGTTCACGTCTTATTTATACTCCGGGGAGTATGCGCACAGACGACGTCCGTGGCATGCGCGGGGTTCGCGTCTTGTTTATACTCCGTAGAGTGCACAGGGAGAACATCCGCGTCTTATTTATACTCCGTAGAGTGCGTGGGATCGACATCCACGTCTTATTTATACTCCGGGGAGTATGCGCATAGACGACGTCCGTGGCATGCACGGGGTTCGCGTCTTGTTTATACTCCGTAGAGTGCATAGGGAGAACATCCGCGTCTTATTTATACTCCGTAGATTGCGTGCAGAGGCGTCCCCCCACACGTCTTTGTTTATACTCATGCCCGTGTCTTTGACGGAGAGTGCACACGGGAACGTGCGTCTTCGTTTTTACTCATGCCCGTGTCTGTGACGGAGAGTGCACACGCGAATGTGCGTCTTCGTTTATACTCATGCCCGTGTCTTTGACGGAGAGTGCACACGCGAACATGCGTCTTCATTTATACTCATGCCCGTGTCTTTGACGGAGAGTGCACACGCGAACGTGCGTCTTTGGTTTATACTCATACCCGTACCCCTGGCTAGAGAGAGTGCACACGCGTACGTGCGTCTTTGGTTTATACTCATACCCGTACCCCTGGCTACGGAGAGTGCACACGCGTACGTGCGTCTTTGGTTTATACTGCGGGAGTATGCGCGTAGGCGAAGCCTACGCGCGTTCTCGCCGCGTATTTTTGCACAGTGGTAATATGTTGGCAACAAACAGAACTTTATTGCATTCCCGTTTGCGCGGGTAAGCGATTACATATGGCGGAGGTACTAACCATTTGTGCTCGGGGCGGCCGGAGCCTCTAGTGGTTGCACTATCGGTAGGGCTTGCTAAGTGGCCTCCGAATGACGTCGCGGGTCTCTACGCGGTGGTGCCGATCCTAGGCGTGTTGCCGTTCGCCACGACGGGGGCATCTGGTGCCGTGCTCGATGCGTTGGGCCATGTCTTGGCCGCCCCGCACGGTAATGATTGCCCGCGGCCCCGGGAGCTTCATGCATAGATAGCCGTGATGCGGTACTGCCCCGAAGGAGTTGAGGATCGGACGCCCTAGTATGGCATTGTAAGGATATGGGAGATCGACGACGTCGAATATGGCATCTTCGACCCTTGCATTGTCATCCTGGCCGAAGGAGACCTGAAGGCATATTTGGCCAAGCGCCCGTAGAGGTTGTCCTCCGAAACCTTGCAACGGGACTCCCGATGGGCTGAGGCGGCTTCGGGGGATCCCCATTTGGTCGAAGGCGGCCGCAAACAGAATGTTTGCGGAGCTGCCGTTGTCGACTAGGGCACGTCCCACGTCACATCTCGCTATTACAACCCGGACGACTAGGGGGTCCTAGTGAGGAAGCTCCACGCCTTGGGCATCGGCGGGGGTGAACGTGACCTCATGCTGTGCCCAATCCGGCGGTGTCTGCGCAGGGTATGCCGCCACGTGGTGTAGCCTCCGTACGTAGGCCTTCCGCTGCCGTGTCGAGGCGAACTCCAACGAGGAGCCTCCGGAGATGACATTGATAACCCTGCGGTGGGTGCCCTCCGGAGCCTGTAGCTGCAGAAAGCCCTGCTGAGGCTGCTGCACATGGGCCTGGATCCGTAGAGGGCCCTCGTGGGGCTGCGTCCCTTGTGCCTGGATGTGCACGGGGGCCTCGTATGGGTGTTGTACGTGGGCCACCACGGGCGGGTGTGCTTCCAGGTTCCTGTCTCTGGTGACGCTCTCGCGGAGCGCCGCGATAGAGGCGCACGTGCGCGTGTCGTGGTTGCCGCGACCATGGACTGCGCACCACAGCCCCTGGTGCTGGTCATCGTAATCTCCCCGGCCTCTATCATCGCGGCCCCGGCCACGGCCGCGTCCCCGGCCTCGGCGCCCCCGATCGCCCCGACCTGCGGGAGCGCTTTCGTCGGAACCGCCTTCGATGTCGAGGACGTACCGGCCTCGCCGCGACTTCTGCTGGCCATGCTTGGGCCTGTCGGACGGCTCCTTGTGCGGAGCGTCCTTGCACTCGGGCGCGTCCTTGGGCGACTCTAGCTTCTGTTTTCCCTTCGACGAACCGTCCTTCGGCGGAGCTTCGGCTTTTGCCGAGGCACCGGCCTGGTTGGTGTCGGAGTCGTCGCCTTGCCTTCGCCGTGCGTCCTCTTCCGCCCTGGCGTATTCTTCCATTTTGTCAAAAAGCTTCGTCACTGTCTTGATTGGCTTCCGTGCGTTGTACTCGGCCATCGGGCCCGGGCGAAGGCCCTGTATGGCTACGTTGACAACGGTGGTTTCATTAACGTCTTTGACCTGACAACGTATCTTCGCGAAGCATTTGAAGTAGTCCTGGAGCTTCTCCGAAGGTTTTTGCTTCACTGCGAATAGCTGGTCCGCGTCGACCCGCTCGACATAATTTCCTTGAAAGTTGTTGTGAAGGCGGTCGCGGATCTGCTCCCACGCGTAGATGGAGTTTGGCTCTATGGTAAAAAATCAAGAGAGCGCCACTCCTTGCAATGCTAGGGGGAGTCCTTTCGCCTTTGTGGTGTCATCTCCGCCCGCGGCCTCGATCGCGGTTTCGTACACGCGCACGAACTCGCGGGGGTGCGTGTCGCCTTTGTAGGGCTCGATGACACTGGGGAATTTGAAGTCTTCGGGCCACGCTGCTTGCTGTAGTCCTGCCGAAAGCGGGGACTCTGGATCGACGCGCCGCAGCGGGACGCGGCTGGATGTGGGGACGTCGCGGCTGTCCGCCCTTTCCGGCGTGGGCTCTGGCGTGACCACCAGCGCGGCCTGTTGGCTCTGAGCCTCTTGTATGTCTCGGACAGCCCCGCGAAGATCCCCTAGCTCCTGCTGGAACGCTTTGAGGGCTGTCAGCAGGGCGCTTTCCACCGCCTGTGCGGGCGGGGCCGCCGACATGCCCAACGGACGGGTCGGTGCGGGCACGACCGCGTCGTGAGCTCCCGAGCTGCCGGTCGCTCCGTTGTGGATACCTCGGACGGCCCAGTCCGCGCTACCGACGAGGGTTGTGGCGAGGGCAGGGAGGTTGGCTGCTGTCGCGTCGGCGGGGTCGGTCGTCGCCGCGCCAGCGTCGACGTCTTCGATTACGGGGTTGGTCGTCGCAGTGCCGGTGACAGGGTTGGTCGTCGCGGCGCCGGTGACGGGGTTGGTCGTCGCAGTGCCGGTGACGGGATTGGTCGTCGCAGTGCCGGTGACGGGGTTGGTCGTCGCAGCGCGAGCGTCGACGTCCCCGACCACCACGCCTGCGTCGTCACCCGCGCCCGCAACAGCCGATGCCGATGCCCTGGTACTCATGCGACACTCCGACCCGGCCGCCTTCTTTCCCTTCGCCGCCGCTGACGAAGCTTTTTTCGGTGCCATCCTACTTCAGATTTCAGGCTTGCTCCTGTCCTCCCCACAGACGGCGCCAACTGTTGTGGTTACATACCAAACAGAGAGAGAGATGGTAGTGGAGAGTGCGAGAGATGAGTCATGGCCTGGGTCCTCCCCGTGGCCTGTGTCCCATATATATGTACACATGAGGAGTGCTTTTACAATTATACCCTTACATCTGATCATCCCCTTCAGGGGCACTTATGTCATTACACATGGCCTATTCTGGGCCTTATAACCTCCTACTAGGCCTGCTGGGTTTAGGTGGGGGCCACCCCTACAGCAATAACCTTGCTAGGTAAGCAAATTTTAATTAAAGCAAACAACAAATATTAAAAATGTAAACCCTATCATTAGCATATTGCCGCCCATGCAATCTTAAATAGTGGCTTTAATTTAATAATGATAACAAATACCATCATGCATGGCAGGATCGAGTTATAAGGGGATAAAATATCAGTAACAGTAGTACTTTAGAGAACACTCAAATTAAAAAGGGCATAATAATATACATATGCTAAATATAATAGCCCTAAGTAATCAAGTATCAAAAATAATCTCACAGGCATGTAAATACTCTAAAATAAACATTTAAACAATAACACGGGTAATTAGGGTCGCATAAAATACTGCATCCCAAGCTTTGCCCCGATAGCCGAGTTTAAACTAGAATTAGAAGTGAAGCTAAGCCTAATAGCAGCTAAAGTATGAGCAAACTAATAATTGTGCCATTAATTAAATCTGAACACTAGCTTTAGTACATAATAGTATTGAGCATAATTGTATATATAACAAGTTAGGACCCATAGGAGTGGATCCTAATTCAACTTAAACTTAGCTTAGCTATGAATGAAGATACATAAAATATGATAATGGGATTATTACAGATTTAAATTTTAATTAATTACCATATATGAATAAATATTGAGCCTTTGCTAATTATCTTAATCTAATTAGTATGTAAAGGCCTATACCAGAGATTATTCTAAAAACTTAATAAAGATATCCAAGTGTTATAATACCTTTGACTAAAAGATTTATAGAATAAGTACAGATCTCATCCATCAGTCCAATTTGCCTTTACCATAACCTGAGTTGCAAAGAATGCATACCCTAAAGATAAAATTTGTACACTAAACTCCTGCACCCATCTATAGGTCTAACCCAACTCATGGAAATTCCTTGATAAATACAAAAATAATAAAAGAGATTATTAATAAAAGATCAAGTTATCGTATTCTGCCACCGACCTCGCAACAAGTCATCCTAATCACTCATAACAAAGCTAAATTGAGTTTACTTGGATTTATTGGATCTTTTGAGTTATTTGCCTTTATTTGAATTCAGTTGCTTAGCACGTAATTAGATATTGAAGTCCGGAAGATTCTATAGATCAAGCGAGACCGAGATTGTTGAAGACCAGGAATTAAAGATCATCGTATGAGACAACTTCGTGTGAGCTCAAGACCGCGGTAAACCGCGCCAGGCGAGTCAATACTTTGATCATGTTGAACCTACATTTTCTGCAAACTATTTTTGTTTAAATTATCAAATTGCATGCTGTTACTTTATATGCAAATACATGTTAATTTAAGATTCTAGGTATATGCCCATTGTTTGCCTTGAATAATATTACACCTCCTTTGGAATATCTGAATGTGTGAACCTTGTCGCCCTAGCAAAATTATTATAGTAACCTTTTGAAAATAAGTCTGTAATTTATATGCCATGCTTAGTATCGCATAGGTATTCATGGGCGCGAGAACGCCCAAGCATCACTTTAATCATGAGAAAATTTGGTTGGGCAGTCATGGTGGTAATGACTGGTATATGTTGGCTACGATTATTTTATGTTTCCAAAATCCCCAACTTGCTTAAATACCTGGATGGATGGTTTGAGGGCTGGTATGTGGTGCAATGATTGCACAAAAGGTGAAATGTGGTGCAGTGATTGCACAAAAGGTGAAATGTGGTAGAACCATCCGGGTAACCCTAAGGACTGAATCTTGTCATGTCACCCCGTGTGAAACAGTACAACCACAAGTCTGTAAAATACAACTTGGCTTAGTAGATTATCAGACCCTGAAAGTCATCCTTCCAGGAGGAGGTGTGGGGTAGTGCAAGCGGCAGTCTGTGTGACGGCTTGAATGGGACACTCGTAGAGGGTGAAGTTCTGCTGTGGCGGGCTAGCAGGGGACGTAGCCAGCTGCTAGACGTTCAGAAGGAGAACATCCCGCACAACGTATGGGACCCATCGCAAGTGGGAGCGACCCATAGGATGAAATGATGGAAGGGACGAGGTACTTTGAACGGTCACTGTGATAGTCTGCTCAACCACATGTCTAAGGCATCATGTGGGGCAACGAGTTGATTGTCTCTTGTGGTGAAAGTGTACGAACTCTGCAGAGTCAAAACTATTCGAATAGCCGTGCCCACGGTCAAGGGCGGACATGGGAACTTAACCAGAGATAGTTCTATTTCAGAAACTTTATGGGTGGTAATGGAAAAAGTGGAGGGCAGTGGAAAGCCCTGATTTGAATTGTCCTGGGTGTCGTCCCAGTGGTAAGTTAAGCGGCTATAACGCTGAAAGATGCTATATGGTGCAGATGCCATGTAACGGTGGATGGAATCTGGATCGCTATTATTATTGCATTTTCTTGAACATTATGTTTTTGTTCAAAACTGCTAGGTCTCAGGAAATTTTTATGTATCATATTGCAAAAGTAAAATGTTTTCTCTTCTCGCAAAGTAAAATATGTGAGGAAATAAGTAGAGTCGGGAGTAATGAAGATGGAAGTTTGTGGTAAAAACATAAATATATTGGTGGACTCATGTCGATTATAAAAAGAAAATGATAGTGTGGATTCTCGGATAAATTGGTGGAGCCCAAATGGATTTGTAGACTAGATAGATGATTTATATGATTTTTGGAGTATTAGGAAGTGCAAGGGTATTGGTTGGATTACAACACTGATATTTGATATAAATTCTTGGGAGATGTTGATAATATTGGGATTAATAGAATTTGAACAAGTTCTGGAAGGATGAATTGATCTTGGGAGTTTGGAGTATGATAACAATTCCTAGAGTATAAACTTGATCAATGATATTCTTGGTGGATGAATACTGGTGAATCGTAGACCTAATCAATGATATACTTGGTGGATATATACTAGTGAATTGTATACTTGGTCAATGATATTCTTGGTGGATGTATACTCATGAATTAGTTAGAGATAGATAATAGAAAAATATGATTGATTATTGAAGAAGTAAGTTATGGTTGTGGATCAATAACGAAAAGATTGGATTGTTAAGAATTTAGAATGCAAAAGATACTGGTGGAATAAATAAATGATATTAGATAAATGATGTCGCTAGCAGTTTGGAGTTTTAGGCAGTAATTGATCAGTGGATTATATAAGTTATGATACTCGCTATTTGGGGATTTAGGCAGCAATGAAGGTATGATTGGTGGATTGCATAATTGATGATAATCGCTGTTTGGAGTCTTAGACAGCAATCAATAAAGAAAGTGTATTTTGGTGGATTAAGTCGATTATGGTAGTCGCTAGGTGGAGTATAGGTAGTAACAATAACACTATGATTAAATAATAACAATGCTACTAAAAGCGATTTTTGGCAAATAAAATAACCCGAGCCTCTCCTTTGTTAAGCCATGCATACTATTTATTTGCATTCTGTGTATTGGCTCGTAGAGCACGGGGTTGGAGTGCTCACACTCACTTTTGAGACAAAATTCAGCATCAGGAATCAAATCACCTCCACTCAGCAACAAGATTGGACAAGCTGGCAGAAAAGATGAAGATGTCAAGGGCTAGGTCGTGCACCTCCAGTTGGCTGCCTGTGGGCATGTCCTGAAGGTCCCACCTGTGTGCTTCGTTCTTCCGCTGCTGCAACTTTTTGAATTCGGCCTAATCGGCCCACGAGTAAGTTTGCTATTGTATATTTACGCTTTCGTTTGATATGTACTTTGATAATCAGAACTGTAATCTGTGAGCACTATCTACTGATCCAGGGAATAGTGCAGTGGAATCACAGAGGTATCCAGAATGTAAAATCTGGGTGCTGACAGGGATGGTATCAGAGCATATCGACTGCAGGTTGTGACCTAGTTAGCATGGCCGTTAGTTTCATGACTAGAAATATTTCTTTAAAATACTATCTCCAAAAATATAAGTTATATTGCTCATTCTTATCTATCTTAGATGATTCCCTCTTATCTAAATGCTGCCCTAGCCATTTTTACTTCTAGAGCTCTCTTACCCCGAATTCAAAACATTAACCCAAGGGTGAGTGCTAATATCAATTGAATTACCCCAAATACTTTCCTCTTCATTCTATTGATTTCAAAAGAAAGATTTTGCTCCTCTTCTCGTACCTTCACTCCAAATATTTAAGACTAGGAACGTCAAAGGTGTTCATGAAGATAAGGTGGTTTTGTTTTAAACGAACTATGCAGATAAACTCTATGCCCCTTATGTGTGCTTTCCTGAGTAGACGTTGAATTGTCGCAAGATTTTCATTGGTCCCTGTGCACTGTCTTCTTGCCCTCGGGCGTCCTATTTCGTAGTCACAGGAAAAGCTTGCTTTTAAAAATTTGTGTGGCTCAGTATCACTCCAGCTCCCTGGATGTGCTCTTTTAAAAAAAATTGGAATGGGTTTAGATTACCTTATCCCCATGATTCTATCCTTACCTTATGCTATTCTCTCTCACCTCTGGCTGAAAATCCCATCGGATCCAGAGGAACGAAATAACAAGTAACCCAAAACTAGGGCAAGAAGAAGCGAAGACTTTTCAACATCTTAGTATTTAAGGAAAACCACATCACTAAGAAGAAGGCCACCCACCAGGGGAGAGCCCCCAGAGCAAGGTCACCTATTTCTGCGAAGAACAAGACCCTTGACCCAAGAATTACTCTCCAAATCTGTTGTTGACCAAGACAGCTAAGAGTACAATAGATAAATAATGACAATCGTCATTTATTTAAGGGGGGTAGCACTAGGAGACAAAAATGTCGAAGAACTACAATGATGTTAAGGAGCAAGCATCCTGGGGTCGACGACCTATCTTGAAGAATAAAGATCTCCCCTTTCCTTTTGCCTCCTCTAAGTACATAATCTCTCCCTTCTGTCTATGCCAGGTAAAAGATCGATATGTTGAGCAAGACTCTGAAACCTATTGCTTGCCAATATAACCTCACTTCCTTCTTTCTATTCTACCGGAATCTCGGGGTCGAGATTCATTTAAGGGGGGTAGGTTACCCCTCAAGCGAAGCGGCCATGCCTGCCGTTCCCCCTTCAGCGGACTTCGCGAGGGTTCGTCGTGGCGACCGGTGTTGGGAGCTTGTGGGACTCCGCTTCGAGCACCGAGGTCCCTCCACCTCGCGCCCTCCTGGCCCCTCGGGCCATAGTGATCGTGGCGCAGGATCGGTTGGCGCTAGGTCCCGACTCGGAGGTCCCCCAGCCCCGTGAGTCAACACCGTCCGTTGGGGCCGAAGTCGCTGCGGCCCAGTCCAGGGCTAGGGGGCGTCTCCGCGAAGTCCCCCATCTGCCACCGAGGGTAGGTTATGACGGCATTCCTTCAACACAATTTTTGCATGCTCCGTGACAAACGTGTACTTCCTCTTGCAGCGGCACTTATCCCGGAGGAGGAGCCATTCCTTGAACACGGGGGTCCTGGCACTGGCGACACAGATGTCACGCGCCCGAGCCCGGCGGACTTCGTCCCTCCATCAGATGCGCTGAGGGCGCGGCGCGGGATTGTGGACGACGCGGCCGCCAGCATCGGCCAACAGGCGTTGCAGACCTACGGGTCAGGGCACCTTGGAGATGCATTAGAAGTGTCGGGAGTGAGGGTAAGCGTCTGTCTTTTGGACCTCTCGCAGTCGTTTAGCGCTTGCTGACTCCTGCGCTGCACAGACACTCGTGTTGGCCCAGGCCCTGCGGGCTGCTCACGTTCGCGAGGAAGGAGCGCTACGGAGTAGGCTGCAGGCCGCCAAGGAGGAGCTGTAGGGAGCTACAGGGGCGCGCTCTGCTCAGGATGCTCGCACCGAGGGGCTCGTTGCGGCAGCGCGAGCGTCAGCCGTCGAAGCGGTGCGGAAAGAAGTTACTGCGGAGCGGGACGGCCTTCTGCAACAGGTCGCTGCATTGAAGAGGGAAAACAGCGAGCTTGCCACCTCTCTGGCAGAGCGGGACCGGGCCTTGGGCGACGCTTCGGTGGCCGCCTGGGACGCTATGTTGGCGCTGGAAGACACCCTCACGGGGCTTGTCGCCGAAGTGCCGGCGCGTTCCTTCGGGCCAGAGGACCTGTCGCGATCGCTTCGGTGGATCAGAGACGCGGCCAGCATTGCACGCGGTGCCGCGACGACCTTTGGCAAACAATGTGCCTACGTGGCGTCGTGCCTGACGTGCGCGCTCCTGCGACTCTATAATGTTCGGTGCCGTGCGCGCTGCTTGCCGCGCCGTGAAGTTCTTCCATGAGTGGGTATGGGAGTACTGCGGGGAGGCCGCAGCCATGGTCGAGCTGCGGAATAACCTACACGACGAGGGAAACCTTGGCCAGTTCCTAGACGAGGTCCCGCGGCGCGACGAGGATGGTGCTGCGGCCCCGGATGACGCTACGAACCCATAGGTGTGACGACAGGTTGTCGTGTTGGCGTGCATTGTAACCGATTGCGTTTCTTTCTTAAATGAAGCACGAAGTTGCTTCCCTGCTATGCTGATCTTTGCCCCCTTGTTGCGAGCAGTTACACAGCCGGGGCCGGCTGCTAATTTCCAACCTTGTGACCCGTCGGCGTCTTCGGCGCTGGCGGAGGGCCGAGGAAGTGCTGGATTTTTGGGCGGGCTGGGCGTCTTCTAGCGGAGCCTCGGCACAGACGCGTGTTAAAGATGAGCCTGCCGAGTAGCGGCCTCGTGCGCCGGAGGTGTTTGTACGCCTTTGTAATTCGCCTTTGCACGCGTCGTTAACGAATGCAAAGAGTGATCTTGGTTGGAACTTGCGAAGTGCGTCTCCGCCCCTCTAACTATGATGTTGTATGGCAAACTCAGAGGGTTACCGCATTCACCGGTACGCGACAATTTGCGCCTCGCAAGGTAGGGTGGTCGAGATGGACGCGTAGTCGAAGCAATCGCACCATCGCTCAGCCCCTTGCCCCTTCGAAGTGGGATCAGCGGAGCTCGCGCCTTAGTCGAAGTAGATGCACGAGTGCTCCGTCCCCTACCCTTCGAGGTGGTGGCAGCGGAGCTGACGCCCTAGTCGAAGTTGACGCGTGAGCGCTCCGTCCCCTACCCTTCGGAGTGGTGGCAGCGGAGCTGGCACCCTAGTCGAAGTAGATGCGCGAGCGCTCCGTCCCCTACCCTTTAGAGTGGTGGCAGCAGAGCTGGCGCCCTAGTCGAAGTAGATGCGCGAGCGCTCCGTCCCCTACCCTTCGAAGTGGTGGCAGCGGGGATGTTCATCGTGGCGGTGGCGGGGTCGGCCGTTGCGGCGGTGGCGGGGCCGGGCGTCGCGTCGTGAACGTCGATGTTCACGGTCGTCACACCTGCACCACCGCCCATACCTGCGGCTGCTAAAGCCGAAGCCCTGGTGTTGACGCGAGACTTCGCCACTTCTGTCTTCTTCTTCTTCGCCGCCGACGTTGAAGCTTTTTTTGGTGCCATCCTCCTTCAGACCTGGAGGCTTGCTCTTGTCCTCCCCACGGACGGTGCCAACTGTTGTGGTTACAGACCAAACAGAGAGAGTGTGGTAGTAGAGAGTTAGGTCAGTGAATGGCTTAGGGTTCCTCCCCGTGGCCTATGTCATATATATATCCAAATGGTGAGTGATTTTACAATTATACCCTTACACGTGAGTATTCCCCTCAGGGGTACTCATGCCATTACACATGTCCCATTTTGGACCTTACATCCTCTTAACAGGCCTGCTGGGCTTAGGTGGGGGCCATCTCTACAACACTGTCCAACTTGAACCCTTGCTTCAATTGGTTCCAAAGTGATGTGGTGCTACAAATGTATATATATTTTCATCATTAGGTAGCATCATATTCTCATTTAAAATGTGTTGAAGTTGAAGAAACGAATTCACCTTTAATTCAATCTTGACATTTGCCGCTACGGTCGTACGTGTTGGTGGCGTGGTCACATCATCCTCCCCTTCTTGACAGAAAACCGTCCTCGGTTTTAACATATGTGTAGTGTCACGTATTGCATGATCTTGATCATAAATCTCATAATTTAAGTGATGCGTAGGAGCTCTTGTAATTGGAACAACAAGTATAGCAAATATGGTTGTATCCATAGGGTACATGTTCTTATCATCCTCCCCTTCTTGCAAACAAAGCCGTCCTCGGCTTTTGATAAGCTGAAAATATGATAACAAGGAAGCCAAGGTGTATGCATGGTATATGTATATGTCATCCATTTCAACAGTTCTTCGTTGTTGCACAATTAAGGTTATAAAACAACAGCGATCATAAAAGCTAATTGTATTATTAACCCAAGAGTAATCATATAAGTTAATGAGCAATTCAAAATTTCTCACACAGTAATTGTTGCAACTTGTTTTGCAAATGTAAGTGAGGAACAATCTAGCCATATAATCATATCTCAATGAACAATAGCAAATTCATCTAGCCAGGGTGAAAAGATTTGTATGTTCTGCCATAATTCATCATCTTTATTCAGATTGTCTATACTAGATGGTGTAAAAAGAGTTGAACACATAAGCATTGGATGAGTACTAAATTTTACTTCCCTCTCACATTGAACATGATTCAGCATACAAGAATTGTTGTTCCAAACAGCAAGTTTCAATTCATCCATGTGATCGCAAGTTATGCATATTCGATATACAAGAAATTGATTTTCCACACCATAATCTCCAATCAAATTAAACTTATATCCAGAGGTGTAGGCACTAAACAAGAATTTCGAACATGCAAGTTCAGAAACTTTCTCCATAGCATCTAACAATTTCATAGGTAGATCCAACATGATGTAACACAATGAATTAGCAGTAGAAATTCTAGTCAAAACTTCTTTATGTGTTATTAATTCAACATGTGCAAAATTATGAGAATTTATATCAGCACATGGTTCATGTAAGTCAACACAAGGAACATCAAAAGATTGCACTACAGTAGGTATATATTCACAAGGTTGCTCTATGTCTTGTTGTAGCACCAAATCAGTACCGTGAGCGATGATAGCACCATGTTCTTTACCTCTTTGGCTCTCCTCGGATGATGTAAGTGCATCTATCTCCTTATCTTCATTCTCAACCAATGGGGTCAGTGATTCAATCAGCTTATGCTCCTCTTCGGCATGGTTCTCAACTACCTACAAGTTGTTAGTCACAGAAAAGGGCACAAACACAGGTTTGTTCTCATGATCATCACCATTACCTACAAGGTTAGCTGCAAGAGCATATTCATCCTCAACATCACTAGCACTTACATAACCACCATCTTCTGTCGCAATGTACGCCCGCTGACTTGGGCAATCTCTCATGATGTGGCCCATCCCTTTACAATGGTGGCACACAATGCCCGTCGTACGGCCCGTGAAAGCAACCGATGAAGAGCTCTTTGTTGGTGCTTGCACACTAGTAGATTTGCTTGGCTCGGATGCGCGTGATGGTGGCGGAGGTGCTGCTGAACGCGCCCTACTCACAGAGGGGGCAGCAGCTCAAAAAATAGGAGGTGGGGCTGTCTTGGCTTGCCTAGGCGTCGATCTTGTTGTAGACGTACTTCCAAAGTTGCTCCTTGTCCTTTGTTGCCTACCCTGCAATTCTTTTTCTGCCAAACAAGCAAGCTGGAACAATCTATTGATATCGTTATACTCTTTGTAATCAATTATGTCCTGAATTTCACGCCTTAAGCCCCCATAAACATGATCCATCTTATCCTCCTCATCTTCTACATCATTACAACGCAACATACCTATTTGTAGTTCTTGATAATATTCCTCGATAGATTTATTACCTTGGTCTAAGCGTTGTAATTTCTTATGCATTTCATGTTTAAAAGCAGGAGGAACAAATCTAGCACGCATAGCTACCTTCAATTTATCCCATGTATCAGGTGCTAAACCAGAATTAACTACATGAGTCCACCAAATGATAGCACGATCTTTAAAATCACTAGTAGCTTGTCTGACTCTATGCACTTCAGGAACTAGATGGGCGTTAAATTTTTGTTCAATTGTCATCTCCCAATCTAGATAAGTTTCAGCATCATAAACACCGGCAAAAGATGGTATGGTAAATTTAACTTTAGCAAATGGTTCATCATTAGCACGAGCATTGTAGTGCTGAAAATTATTACCTCCCATACCGTGACGGTTGTGATGTAGGCGGTGTCGTGGGCTTGCATCTTGGGCAGCAAATGCAGCTCCGGCATCACAGTTTTGTCTCTCATTATCATCTCCCTCCTCGAGATCTTGGCCTGCATAGTGATCATACTCGCGTCCATTGTTTGGCGGCCGATTCACCATTCTTTCAACACGTGTAGTGAGTGCTGCAATACTCTCATTGATGGAATTGATGGAGCGCTGCAATGTATCCGTCGAAGCTTGAAGCTTCCTATCGATGCGTGGTTCATCCAAGAGCTTCATGAACTCTCCCTTTAAAACACACTCTTGATCATCAGACGACTCACCTGTCATGGTTAGTAGAAAACAAAACACAACACAAAGGTATTATCCCTATCAACTACTAGGTGGTGGAAGGTGGAATCACACATTCTCAAGCATCTTACCACACTCTTACAAGTGTTCTTACCAATGCAGCAGGTGGTACAACCGGTGGCTGGTTCGTGATACCATGTCGAGCGTGGGTACGATTGCAAGAGGGAACCTGTTCTGATCAAGAGTATGTGGAGCTTGGAAGGCACAATATGTAGCAATGGAGAACAATCAGTTAATTTCAGAAATTACATAGAATTGAATTATAGTCCGTATCTAGCACTTAGCCTATATTGCTGATCAACCAAGAATGGAAGAAGGCTAAAAACAAGTGTATGGCAATGTGTAGGAGTGGTAAATACAATATAATTCAATCCAATGCAATCTCGAATTGAAGAACACAAGGATTGACCCAAAACTGAAAACTGAAGATTTCTGTCCACTAGACAGTACGTCGGTATTTTCGCCGTAACTTTTTGTCAGATGCCTCTTTTTCACTGATTATTTTTTCTATGTTTTCTGACAACTTTTTCTACAGATTTTCTTTTGGGGCTAACTTCTGAAACCTAACACAGAAATTCACACAAAAATCAGAACTGGTGACTGTTGCAGATTCAAAACAGATAATTGGGTCAAATTTCACCGCACATATCTCGTAACTGCCATGCTGGAATGATGTGAAATTTTACAGATAGATGGATAATGAATTTTTGAATCTAATGGCGGTGGTCTCACTCAACAATAATCTCGGAATCAAAAGTTATGGCGTTTTTGGTGGCGGCTGCAGAGAAAGGAAAAATCAGCCGGATTTGGAAATTAGGGTTTGGGGTGGGGAATTTTTCTTTTGTTTGGATTTTTAATAGAACAAAGATATGACCAGCAACTAGACAATGCTACAACGGACACAAATTCAATTTAACAAACCAAAACTAACAGATTGAAAGGCACAACGGAGTTTGGACAGCGGAATTAACTCTTTTTGTGGGGCAAAATTTTTTTTCTGGACTATAGGAAATAAAAACCAATCTACTAACTAGGGATACAAGAATTACCTCACGGGCAACCATTGCTCTGATACCAACTGATGTGACGATGGCCCGATCTTCCGAGAGGTACTGATAGGTCGATTGTGGAGAACTCGATGTTGATGATCCTAAGGCTCCGACCAAAACAGATCGAACCCCTCGCAATCACTACACCACTGCTCTGTTCGTTATCAACCGTGACGAACACGGTTGACCTCGCCAAGAAGGCTATCTCCTGCAAGCAAATCGAGAACACGAGCAAGAGAGTAAAAGATGCAATCTGTATTGCGAATAAAGATTAAGTTCACAAGTTGGGGTTCCTCAACCGAACATGCGGCGAAACTGCTAAGCAGAATAATCTCTTAAGAAAAACCCAAGGAAAACTAAAGGGGTGCGGCCTCCTTAAATAGGGGAGGGGGAAGCCACACTTATCTAATGAAAAGGGATGTGGTACTATTCCTAGTTACTGTTCACATGGCCGTGGTACTGTTGACATGAACAGTACCAGCCCAAATAGCCCAAGTTACAAGGCCCTCGGTCCACTTTGACTCGGACTAGAAAAGTGATGTGACTTGTTTCATAGTTTCTGATGTGCTCGGGTGGAGTTTGGAGGTGAGACTAGATCCATCTGAAAGTAGACTCCAAGAGCTTTCCAACGAGTACTCACAAGCCCCGAGAAGCCTTCTGGATCAAAAGTTATGGCCGTTTGAAGTTGGCCTGCTAGGCTGAATCCGAGTTGATCTGGAGGCCGAATTGGATTCCAAAACCTGTCCAACTTGAACCCTTGCTTCAATTGGTTCCAAAGTGATGTGGTGCTACAAATGTATATATTTTCATCATTAGGTAGCATCATATTCTCATTTAAAATGTGTTGAAGTTGAAGAAACGAATTCACCTTTAATTCAATCTTGATATTGGCCGCTACGGTCATACGTGTTGGTGGCAGGTCACATCACAATGCTCCTAGTACATTCATGCGCTTAATGAACCATGTTTTGAGACACTTCATTGAAAAATTTGTGGTAGTTTACTTTGATGATATTCTCATATATAGCCGCTGTTTGGATGATCATGTTGAACACATCAAACAAGTGCTAGAAGTGCTTAGGAAAGAACGCTTGTATGCCAATCTTGAGAAGTGTACTTTTTGCACTAGGAAGGTAGTGTTTCTAGGCTATGTTATTTCAGCTCATGGAATTGAAGTGGATGAATCTAAAATTGAAACTATTAGAAATTGGCCAATTTCTGTGAATGTTAGTCAAATTCGTAGCTTCCATGGGCTTGATAGCTTTTATCGGCGATTTGTGAAAGACTTTAGCACCATTGCAGCCCCATTAAATGAATTAACTAAAAAGGGGGTGATTTTTGAGTGGGGAGAAAAACAAGACAAAGCTTTTGCTGAATTAAAGAAGTGTTTGACTGAAACACCATTGCTTGCTTTACCTAATTTCACAAAAACTTTTGAGATTGAATGTGATGCTAGTGGAATAGGTATTGGTGGTGTTTCGATGCAAGAAAGAAAACCTGTTGTATATTTCACTAAGAAACTTCATGGTGCACAATTGAATTATCCTATTTATGATAAAGAATTATATCCTCTTGTGCGTGTGTTGGAAACTTGGCAACATTATCTTTGGCCTAAGGAATCCATAATACATTCTGATCATGAATCTTTGAAATACTTAAAGGGCCAAGCGAAATTGAATCGTAGACATGCTAAGTGGGTAGAATTCATTGAGACCTTCCCATACATTCTCAAATATAAGAAAGGCAAAGAGAATGTGGTAGCTGATGCATTGTCACGAAAACATGTGTTTTTGACTCAGTTGGAGATAAAGGTACCAGGGTTAGAATGTTTGAAAGATTTATATGCTTTCGATCATGAATTTACTGCTCCATATTTGCAAAGATGGGAAAGGGTGGGATAAGTTTCATATTAATGATGGTTTTCTCTTTCGCATGAATAAGCTATGTGTTCCGGAGTCCTCGGTGCGTTTGTTTTTGTTGCAGGAATCTCATGCAGGAGGATTGATGGGGCATTTTGGGAGAGAGAGAAGACTTACATGATGTTGGCTCATCGTGAGATTGCTTTTGGGAGATTGTGAGATTGCATGGAATCCCAAATACCATTGTTTCAGATCGTGACGTCAAGTTCATGAGCTACTTTTGGAAGACTTTGTGGGCCAAGCTTGGGACAAAGTTGTTGTTTTTAACGACTTGTCATCCATAAACAGATGGGCAAACGGAGGTGGGGAACCGCACACTTTCAACATTGCTACGTACTATGATAAAGAAGAACTTGAAAGAGTGGGAAGATTGTCTACCGCATGTGGAGTTTGCATATAACAGGGCGGTACATTCTACACCTCAATTGTGTCCATTCAAGGTGGCATATGGTTTCAAACCAATCACGCCACTTGATTTGCTTCCACTCCCACTATAAGAACACGCTAATATGGAGGCTTCTAAACGTGCTGATTTTGTGAAAAAGCTCCATGCCACAACCAAAGAGGTAATTGAAAAGAAGGTGTGTGCTTATGCTTCCAAAGCTAGCAAGTCTAGAAAAAAATACTTTTTGAACCAGGTGATTTAGTGTGGCTACACCTTCGCAAAGATCGCTTTCTGGAGAAGCGTAGATCTACATTGATACTCCGTGGTGATGGACCTTTTAAAGTTCTTGCCAAGACAATGACAATGCATATAAGATTGAGCTTCCAAGAGATGACTATGGGATATGTTCTAAATTTAATGTTGCTAATTTATCACCCTTCTTTGGACAAGATTGTACAGAGTCGAGGTCTACTCCATTTCAAGAAGGGGAGGATGATGAGAACATCTCTACTATGCATTGACCTGCCACTCCAAGGGTGTATGATAAAGCTAGTGATGAGGTTCCAACAAGCCCAATGACAAGAGCAAGAGCTAAGCTACTACAACAACAGGTGCTTTTGTTTCTTAAAGAATTTCCTATTGCTTTAGATGAGAATGGTATACTACCTAACGCAAATACATTGTGCGTTCTCAGATTTGAAGCAATGGAAAAACAAGGGTGGAAGGACCAACGGGCCAGCCCCATGGAGAAAGAGAGCCATGCGACCACAAGGGAGGAGGCCCATGCGGTTGCATGTCAAAAGGAGGGAAGCCCCATGCAGCCAAGACTTGAGAAAGAGGCTGATGAGGGCATCCCTAACACTTATACATCTTCTCCTATTGGTGGTCATGCACATACTGATGAGGACATCCCCATTACATATACATCTTCCACTCCAAGAATGCATGAGAATAACCAAGAACCAGAGGGCCCAATGTAAAGGAATGCGCGTAGGCTACGAAAGCAGAAAACAAAACTTTTCTACCGCGCACACAAGGGCATCATGCTTAAGGAGGGATCATGGATCGTTACTACTAGATGCGCAGCGCAGCAGAAGAAGAGTTGGAGAAGCCGATCCAACCACGCGCATCGAGGTAGTAGTGGAATTAGCCGATCGTCCCGAACAGGTCGTCTCCTCCACACGATTAACCACACCACGAGCAGATCCAATCTGTAGGTTGTTGATGCCGATCAGCACCGCAACGAGCAGTGCCTCCACCGGTATCCACACGTCCGGGGCTGGAACGCCGATCGCGAGTGTACTAGCACTCGTGAGAAGCTAGGGTTTGGCTCGGGAGGTGGCGGCTAGGGTTTTGCTAGAGGTTAACAGAAGCGTGCATTTTCCTCAGCCCCTCGCCACCATATATATAGATCTCCTCACTTGGGCCTTGTAGACCGAGGCCCAATAGGAGTCTATTCGGATCTCTATCCGAATTGAGCCCACATTCGAATCATATTCGAATTAGTGTTCCAACCCGTTAAGTGTGTGACCCTGTAGGTTCACGTATACTTGGTCGCGACCCGGAAACGCCTTTCCGGTCTGTTAATAGCGGCCTCTAGTAAGACATATTAACCCCAAAGTATACGTAAAGATCATTGTTGTGGCTACAGGCCAAACAGAGAGAGAGATGGTAGTGGAGAGTGATGGAGATGAGTATAATGGCCTGCCTCCTCCCCATGGCCTGTATTCATATATATACACATGAGGAGTGCTTTTACAGTTATACCCTTACATCTGGTTATCCCCTCTGGGGGCACTTATGTCATTACACATGGCCTATTCTGGGCCTTATAACCACCTACCAGGCCTGCTGGGTTTAGGTGGGGGCCACCCCTACGACAGGAGCCTCTCATGGTGAAGGGCTTCACGGGGCCGAAGCCATGTAGCTGAGTCCTTTGGCCCCCTCCGTCCCCGCGGCCTGTGAACTTTTCCAAACTTGAGCCGGGGCTGCGCTGTAGCCGAAGCAGACGCGCGCGCTCCGTCCTTCACCCCTCAAACGGGCAGCGACGGAGGTGGCCCTAGCCGAAGTAGACGCGCGCCAGGGGCGTTGCACTGGCACAGGTAAACGTAGCGAGCCCCTGAGCCGCCGCGTGAGCCTTAAGTGATAAGGGACGTGCTGCGACGCTCGCTCTTCCGGCCATCCATGTGGTGAAGCGTGCTTGGCGCGATGCGGGCCTTGAGGCGTCGTGACCATTAATGTGACGACGGACTCCCGGCAGTTGGACTTTTGCCGATTGGACATCCGCCGGTTGGCTCCCCTATGATGGGGTATATATATGGCGCTGGTGCGGCGTTGTTCCTGCATATATTATGATAGAATCTGCTCCCTTAAAATGGGCCCCTGCCGTGCATCAACATTCCTGGGTGACGCTGAGCGGCTTGGGGAATGTTGATGCACAGAAGGAGGTCCATTTTTCTTGGGAGCTTAGGCAGCGCTAGTTATCGACAGCCAGCCGCGCTTCTTGCCCTCGCACCACGCTTCCGCAGGCGACAGCAAGGTTTGCCCTGTTCTTCTTAACAGGCCTACCTACAGTCGGTTTTCCTGATGGAGCCCGCCCGCATTACCTTTTATGTTGATGCACTGTAGGTGGCCTATTAAGGAGAACGAGGCAGACTTTGCAGGACAAGACCCCCGCCCTTGCGGCGTCCCGCCGAAGTAGGCGCACGCGCTCCGTCCCCTACCCTTCGAACGGGTGGCAGCGGAGCTGGCGCCTAGCCGAAGTAGATTCCGCTGCCACCTAGCCGAAGTAGACGCGCGCGCTCCGTCCCCTACCCTTCGAGCGGGTGGCAGCGGAGCTGGCGCCTAGCCGAAGTAGACGCGCGCGCTCCATCCCCTACCGTTCGAACGGGTGGCAGCGGAGCTGACGCCTAGCCGAAGTGGACGCGCGCGCTCCGTCCCCTACCCTTCCAGCGGGTGGCAGCAGAGCTGACGCCTAGCTGAAGTCGACGCGCGCGCTCCGTCCCCTACCCTTCGAGCGGGTGGCAGCGGAGCTGAGGCCTAGCCGAAGTGGACGCGCGCGCTCTGTCCCCTACCCTTCGAGCGGGTGGCAGCGGAGCTGACGCCTAGCCGAAGTAGACGCGCGCGCTCCGTCCCCTACCCTTCGAGTGGGTGGCGGCGGAGGCTGGCGCCTGGTCGAAGTAGACGCGCGCGCGCTCCGTCCCCTACCCTTCGAACGGGTGGCAGCGGAGGCTAGCGCCTGTTCGAAGTAGACGCGCGCGCGCTCCGTCCCCTACCCTTCGAACGGGTGGCAGCGGAGGCTGGCGCCTAGTCGAAGTAGACGCGCGCGCTCCGTCCCCTACCCTTCGAACGGGTGGCAGTGGAGGCTGGCGCCTAGTCGAAGTAGATGCGCGCGCTTGCTGGAGCCGGAGGCGAAATTGGAGTTTGTCCCTTTCAGTTCGATAGAGCGCCTTTAATAGCAGCTGGGACCGTACCGACGCCTAGCCTGCCAAAAGGCGGGTTGCTGCGTCGTGCCGTGTCCGTTCACGTGGTTAGGGCACGCGGCGACTTGTAACTGGAGTGCCGCGGTGGGTCAGGGATTGCGTGATCATGACCGCTTGCGCTGATGGTCCTTGGTTCTGCGGTCGCGTGTGGTGTGTATTGCCACGACGCCTCGTCTTTGGTTATGGGGAATCGTGCGGGGCGGACCTTTGCACTGCTGCGGTTGCATCTGGCACGTGGATCGTTGCGACGCTTTGGTAGCGGCGGCATGGGCGAGGTGGCTTGAAATAACCCCCCCGTAACAGCGTCCCCGCACCTGTACGCCTTCTTTCCTGTCTGCTCCGCCCTCTACACTTTCGCGATATTTTCACCGCTTCAATCTCTTTGTGGGAAGCGATGGCCTCCGGTGGTAAGCGCGGCCAGGCGGTTGGTGGCTCTGGCATTCGCCGTCGACCGTCGCCGCTGGTGGTGAAGTACTCGCTGAGCGAGCGCGACCCGGCGGCGGCAGACCAGTGGTGGCTGGCGATGGAGAAGGAAGGCTCGTTCTCCGGCGAGTTGGGCCCTTCGCTTGTGACCGAGAAGGCCATCCAGTGACTGCTGCATGAGGGGAAGCTTTCCGATCACCAGGCGGTACGACTGCCCGCCCCCGACGAGACCGAGCCGCACCCCGAGCCATCTGAGGCGATCGTTTTCGTCGCCTTCTTGGATGCAGGGCTCCGCGTCCTGGCGGCGGCTATTGTGGGCGACGTGCTACGGACCTTCGGACTGGAACTGGCGCAGCTGACTCCAAACGCCGTGGCCCGGCTTGCCGTATACAGTTGGGCTTTACGTTTGGGAGCGTGCTGGCCCAGCTCTTCTTTGTTTGCCTATCTGCACGAGGCACGGTGCCAGCCCAAAGACCGGAAGGGCGGGACAGTGTCGAATTTTGGCAGTGTTAGCTTCCTTCTCCGGCCGTCCTGCACCAAGCTTTTCCCCGCGAATTCGACTCGCGGGACGTGGGAGTCCCAGTGGATGAAGCGGTGGTTCTACCACCATGTAGAGAGCGGGAGCGGCCTCGAGTGTACGGGGCGGCTGATTGCGTTCAAGACTTCGCCCGGCCGGACACTGGGCAACGAAGACAGGCGACTGGCCCGACGACTCATGGGCTTGGCGCCCCGCTTCAATATGCGCGACCTCGCCGAAGAGTTCGTGATGTACGGTGTGGCACCGCTTGCGAGCGGCTGGCGCCTTGCCGCTGAGAGTCGTCGAGACGACAATGTTGAGCCGTCGGTCTGCGTACTACCGGCGCCCCACAACTCTCGTAAGTGCCGACCGCCTCGCTCCTGTTGTCTGCGCGTAGCGTGTTTACGTATTCACCCCCCTTTTTCTTCTGCTTTAATTTAGAGATTAGCTTGGATGACGCGGAGCGACTCGTGCGCGTGTTCCTCGGGCCGTATACCGGCAGGGAACACGAGCAGCGCTCGTCCGCAACTTCGTTGGCGGGGCTGGGGTGGATAAATCGTGTGTGCGAGGCCTTGGGCCTTGCCGTGCCGGACCGCCCTTGTCCGTCTTCGCAACCTCAAGACGCTGGTGCTGCGAAGACGAAGGCGCCGTCTCGCAAAAGGGGCCGAGGCGGAGCGCCTGTCGTTCTTGGCATCGCCCCCGGCGCGGCCGACGCGGAGTCGAATTCGGCGAGATATGCCGACTCCGGCTTGGTGGCTGGGGACGCCGGGGGCGAAGCGTCCTCCGGGGGCGTCCCGGACGACGGGCTCATGACGGCCCGCCAGAGGGAGGAAGTCTCGCATCCCCTTGCGGTCGTCGAGATGGTACCCGAGCCGGCCGACGGTGTTGAAGTGGGGCACCCGGTTGTGGCGGCTGCGACATCGGAGGCGCAACCTTCGGTGACGGCCGTCTCGACGCCGGAGACGCAGCCTTCGGCCATGGCCGCCGCGATGCCGGAAAGGCAATCTTCGGTCGTGGCCGCCGCGATGCCGGAGAGGCAATCTTCGGTCGTGGCTGCCGCGATGCCGGAGAGGCAACCTTCGGTCGTGGTCGCCACGACGCCGAAGGCGCAGCCTCCGACCTCCTCTTTGGGACCTGTTCCCCCGGTGGTTGCCCCCCATTCCGGCCAAACGGCCATGCCTGCGGCCGTGGCTCCACCAAACGTCGAGGGGGTTCACTGTGGTGACGGGCGTCGGGAGTTTGTGGGACTCCGACACCCTACCGAGGTCCCTACGGTGCATGTTCCTCCTACGCCTCGGACCACGCCGTCCACCTTGCCGGAGCGATCTGCGGCGACGGTAAACGCAGAAGCCTCTGTTCCTTGGGGAACCGTACCTCCGGAAGGGGCTTGCGCCCCTGTTCCCATTCCTGGGACTAGGGGAAGGCTCCCAAACTCCGCCGGCTGCCACCGAGGGTAAATTGGCATGGGTTATCCTGGAACGTTTTTGTTGCTCCTTGTGGTGTGCTCACACGCACTTTTGCCTGCAGCGTCGCTTATCCCGGAGGAGGAGCCTTTGCCGGAACGCGAGGGTTCCGGCACTATTGGCACGAGCGTTCCGCGCTCCGGCCCCGCGGACTTCGTCCCCCCGCCGGAGACACTGAGGGCATGGCGTGGCATTGTGGATGATGCGGCCGCCAGCGTCAGGCAGCAGGCGCTACCCACGTACGGGGTGGACCGTCTGAGGGACGGCCTCGAGGTGTCGGGGGTGCGGGTAAGTACATAGTTATATGGTAACACCCTGACCATGCTGCGCTTGCTGAATCGCTTTTTGCCCTACAGACCCTGGTGCTGGGGCAGGCCCTGCAGACGGCTTACGTTCATGCGCAAAGGGCGCTGGAAGATAGGCTGCAGGCCGCCGAGGAGCAGTTGCACGAGGCCGCTGGGGTTCGGTCCGCCCAGGATGCCCGAGTCCGCCAGCTTGAGGCGGAGTGCGCCGAGGCGAAGGCACACGCCGAGGGGGCTGCCACGTCGGCCCGGGAGTCGGCCACCGAGGCGGCGCGGATAAAGTTCGCGGCGGAGCGGGACGGCCTTCTGCAGCAAGTCGCTTTGCTGGAGAAGGAAAAGGGCGAGCTTGCCTCGACTTTAGCAGAGCGCAACCAGACGCTTGGCGAGGCTTCGGTCCTTGCGTGGGACGCCCTTCAAATGCTGGAAGTCCACCTCCAAAGACTTGTGGGTGCGGTGCCGGATCACGCCTTTGGCCCGGAGAAGTTGCTGCGGGCCCTTCGCGGGATCCATGATGCCGCCGACGTTGCGCGCGGGGCTGCGACGAACTTTGGCGACCATTGTGCCTATGTGGCTACGTCCCTGACGTGCGCCCTCCTTCGGCACCGTGGTTGCATGGACATCGCCGGGCTGGAGAACCCTCGGCTGGAGAAGCCCGGCGGGGCCGGAGTGATGTCCGGTGAAATCCGTGCCGTTCGCCACCCCGTCAAATTCTTCTACGAGCGGATCTGGGACTACATCGGGATAGCCGCCGCGCAGGTCGAGTTTCGGAAGTCCCTTCATGGGGAGGGGAGCCTCGATCAATTTCTAGACGAAGTCCCGCGGCACGACGAGGGTGGCGTCGAGGCCTCCGGAGATGCCGAAGGCTCACAGGTGTGGCGCCAACGCGGCTAGGTGTGGGCGTGCATTGTAACATCTGCCCCTTAATTGAATGAATAAAGTGCGTGCTTGCTTCACGAACTGATTACTTGCCTTCATCCCGGGCAGCTTCCTTGCTGGGGGCGAGCGCTCGCGTCTGGCCTTGCGACCCGGCGGCGCCTTTGACGCTGGCAAAGGGCCGAGGAGTCATTGAACTTTTGGGCAGGCCGACCTTCTTCGAGCGAGGCCCCAGCTTTAGCGCGTGTTAAGGACGAGCCCGCGGGATAGCGGCTTAGACCGGCAAGGATGTTGCCGGACCTTTGTACTTGTGTGATTTTTCTGGTATGCAGATTTTCTGGCATTTTAGGATATGCGCTGTGTGTTGATGCCACTTCGGGTTCTCCGGTACGCCACATGCTGCACGGGGACGGGATCTCCACGCTCGACGCGCCCTGTTGGCGAAGTAGTTGCGCAAGGGTTCCTCAGAACGGCACTTGCGGGGGCAGTGCTTGGCGCCTCACCTTTTTACAGTCCGTAGACGGGCAGGCGCGGAGGCGGACCTCGACATGTCGCCTTTTTATAGTCCGTAGACTGGCGTGTGCGGAGGCAGACCTCGACGCGTCGCCTTTTTAGACTCCGTAGAGTGCGCAGGGAGAACATCCACATCTTATTTATACTCCGAAGAGTGCGTGGGGTCAACATCCACGTCCTATTTATACTCCGCAGAGTATGCACAGGGACGAGGTCCCTGGCATGCGTGAAGTTCGCGTCTTATTTAGACTCCGTAGAGTGCGCAGGGAGAACATCCGCGTCTTATTTATACTCCGGAGAGTGCGTGGGGTCAACATCCACGTCCTATTTATACTCCGCAGAGTATGCACAGGGACGAGGTCCCTGGCATGCGCGGAGTTCGCGTCTTGTTTAGACTCCGTAGAGTGCGCAGGGAGAACATCCGCGTCTTATTTATACCCCGGAGAGTGCGTGCGAGGGCGTCTCCTCACACGTCTTTTGTTTATACTCAGGCCCGTCACCCTTGGCTACGGCGAGTGCACACGCGGACGTGCGACTTCGATTTATACTCAGTCCCGTACCCCTGGCTATGGTGAGTACACACGCGAACATGCGTCTTTGTTTATACTCAGGCCCGTCATCTTTGGCTACGGCGAGTGCACACGCGAACATGCGACTTCGATTTATACTTAGTCCCGTACCCCTGGCTACGGCGAGTGCACACACGAACGTGCGTCTTTGTTTATACTCAGGCCCGTCACCTTTGGCTACGGCGAGTGCACACGCGAACGTGCGACTTCGATTTATACTCAGTCCCGTACCCCTGGCTACGGCGAGTGCACACGCGAACGTGCGTCTTTGTTTATACTCAGGCCCGTCACCTTTGGCTACGGCGAGTGCACACGCGAACGTGCGACTTCGATTTATACTCAGTCTCGTACCCCTGGCTACGGCAAGTGCACACGCGAACGTGCGTCTTTGTTTATACTGCGGGAACGCGCGCGCTGGCCAAGCCTGCGCGCGCCTCCGCCGCGTACGTGCGCGTCATGAAGAAAGATTGGCGACAAACGGCGATCTTCATTATATCCCCATTTGCGCGGGTAAGCAATTACAAAGGGTGGATATACTAACCGTTTGTCCTTGTTGCGGCCGAAGCCTCTAGTTGCTAGACATCTGCAGGGCCCACCAAGGCGCCTCTGAATGGCCCCACGGACCCCCGCACTGTGACGCCAGCTCTAAGGGCGCCGCTGGGCTTCGCGACGCGGATACCTGGTACCTGGCTCGATGCGCCGGGCCATATCCTGGTCGCCTCGGACGGTGATGATGGTCCGGGGACCCGGGATCTTCATGCATAAATAGCCATGATGTGGTACCGCGCCGAAGGAGTTGAGGATCGGGCGGCCTAGTATGGCGTTGTAGGGGTACGGAAGGTCGACCACGTCGAAGGTGGCATCTTCGGCCCGCACATTGTCATCTTGGCCAAACGAGACTTGAAGACCTATTTGGCCCAGCGCCCACAGGGGCTGTCCCCTGAAGCCCTGCAGTGGGATTCCCGAGGGCCCTAAGCGGCTTCGAGGGATCCCCATCTGGTCGAAGGCTGCCGCAAACAATACATTTGCGGAGCTACCGCCGTCCACCAAGGCACGCCCCACGTCGCATCCCGCGATAGTGACCCGGATGACCAGGGGGTCCTGATGAGGGAAGTCCACGCCTTGGGCGTCGTCGGGTGTGAATGTAACTTCGTGCTGCGCCCAGTCCAGCGGTACTTGCGCTGGGTATGCCGCCACGTGATGTAGTCTTCGCGCATAGGCCTTTTGCTGCCGTGCTGAGGCGAATTCCAGCGCAGAGCCTCCGGATATGACGTTAATGACCCTGCGGTGGATTGCCTCCGGGGCCTGCAGCGACAGGAGGCCCTCCCGAGGCTGCTGTACGTGAGCTTGGATCCGTAGGGGGCCTTCCTGAGGTTGCATCCCTTGCACCTGTACCTGCATGGGGGCCTCGTACGGGAACTGGACATGGGCCACCGCAGGCGGACGCGTCTCCGGGTTCCTGTCCCTAGCGGCGCTTTGGCAGAGCGCCGCGATGGAGACACACGAGCGTGTGTCGTGGGTGCCTCGGCCGTGGACTTCGCACCACAGTCCCTGGTGCTGGTCGTCGTAATCTCCACGGCTTTTATTATCGCGGCCGCGGCCACGGCCGCGTCCTCGACCTCGGCGCCCCCGACCGCCACGACCAGCGAAAGCGCTTTCTTCGGAAGCGCCTTCGATGTCGAGGACGAACCGGCCTCGGCGCGACTTTTGGTGGCCGCGCTTAGGCCCATTGGACGACTCCTTGTGCGGGGCTTCCCCGCGTTCGGGCGCGTCTTTAGACGACTCCGGCTTGCGTTTGCCCCTCGAGGGGCCGTCCTGTGATGGATCTTCGGTTTTTGTCGAGCCACCAATCTGGTTGGCGTCGGAGTCGTCTCCTCACCTTCGGCGAGCGTCTTCTTCCGCCCTAGCGTACTCCTCCATTTTGTCGAAGAGCTTCGCCACCGTCTTGATCGGCTTTTGCGCATTGTACTCGACCATCGGGCCCGGACGAAGGCCCTGTATGGCTGCATTAACGACAGTGGTTTCATTAACGTCTTTCACTTGGCATCGAATCTTGGCGAAGCGCTTGAAGTAGTCCCGGAGCTTCTCCGAGGGCTTTTGCTTCACAGCGAAGAGTTGGTCCGCGTCGACTCGCTCGACATAGTTTCCCTGGAAGTTGTTGTGAAGGCGGTCGCGGAGCTGCTCCCACGCGTAGATGGAGCTCGGCTCTATGGTAAAAAACCAAGAGAGCGCCACTCCTTGCAGCGCGAGGGGGAGTCCCTTCGCCTTCGTGGTGTCGTCTCCGCCCGCGGCCTCGATCGCGGTTTCGTACAGGCGCACGAACTCGCGGGAATCCGTGTCGCGTTTGTACGGGTCGACGACGCTAGGGAACTTGAAGTCTTCGGGCCACGCTGTTAGTGATATGCCCCAGAGGCAACATGGAGATGTTATATATATCACATACTATGTTTATGATGCATTAGTTTGTTCCTTGAAATAGACATTATCATTATTGATCAATGAGTATGTGACTTATTCATGAGACTCTTAATGTCAAAATGTTGCTATTTCTAAATGATCCCTGATTATATATCATATGAGGAACAAATATGATTCAAAGATCAGCATATGTATTGATTGATGATCATGTCTCATGGATCATGGTATGGAGATACCAAATCAATAATATGGACATGTGTTAGTGAACATATGTTGGATAGACCCGCCATGAGACACTGCAGAGATTCCATGTGTCATCAGTTGGTCTCAAGTAGTGTTTATGTGGAATCCTTAGACTTGAGATCATCATGGTTCCCAACATGCGTAGTAGCTTATTTTGGGACTACTAAACACTACTCCGTAACTGGGTAGTCATAAAAGTAGTCTTTGGGTTTGCCATGAAACATGTAGTGGGATGTGAATGATCAAGATAGAATTTGCCCCTCCTTATGGGAGAGATATCTCTGGGCCCCTCGATGTAATGGATTATGAAAGTGCATGGCCATGCCAAGGTGATTGAGGAGTCAATCACGAGTTTATAATCCATCACGGAATCGAGAGAGTGATTGAGCTATTAAGAGGATGACACAGGTCTCGCCTTGAGCTTAATCTATATCGTGAGGCAAAGGGATTCGTACATGAGAACATTACAGGTTCAGCCGATATGATCTTTACGTATACTTTGGGGTTAATATGTCTTGCTAGAGGCCGCTATTAACAGGGTGACCGGAAAGGCGTTTCCGGGTCGCGACCAAGTATAAGTGAACCTACAGGGTCGCACACTTAACGGGTTGGAACACTAATTCAAATGTGATTCGGATGTGTGCTCAATTCAGATGGAGATCCGGATAGACTCCTATTGGGCCTCGGTCCACGAGGCCCAAGTGAGGAGGTCTATATATATGGAGGCGGGGGGGCTGAGGGATGCATGCTTCTGTTCCTCCCGAGCAAAACCCTAGCCGCCACCTCCCGAGCCAAACCCTAGCCGCTCGCGAGTGCTGGTACACTCGCGATCGGCGTTCCAGCCCCGGACGTGTGGATACCGGTGGAGGCGCTGCTCGTTGCGGTGTTGATCGGCATCAACGATCTACAGATTGGATCTGCTCGTGGTGTGGTTGATCGCGTGGAGGAGACGATCTGTTCGGGACGATCGGCTACTTCCACTACTACCTCGACGCGCGTGGTTGGATCGGCTTCTCCAACTCTTCTTCCGCTGCGCTGCGCGTCTAGTGGTAACGATCAATGATCCCTCCTTAGCATGATGTCCTGGTGTGCGCGGTAGAAATTTTTTATTTTCTGCTATCGTAGCCTACGCGCGTTCCTTCAGTGGTATCAGAGCCATCTTGCTTAGTTTGCGATCTGGATCAGCGCATGTGTTGATATGCGGTTGTAGTAGATTGGATCTATTACAGTCTAGATCAGTCGGTTCATGTGATGAATCGATGGTAGCACGGGTTGATGAGATCAATCGGTGAATAGGGGTTAGATGAGGCGCAGATTGTATCACTACTAGTGCCCTAGAGATTGTCTCGGATCGGCATAAGGTGGTTATGTCGAATACTAGTATGATATGAATCTGATAGCCTCGGGCCAATGGAAAACTAGTGTCCTAGAGAATGTCTCGGATCGGCATAAGGTGGTTATGTCGAATACTAGTAGGTTACGGATCTGATGGCCTCAGCCCAGTGGAAAAACTAGCGTCCTAGAGAATGTCTCGGATCGGCATAAGGTGGTTGTGCCGAATAGTTTTTCCATTGCGATTTCATAGATTGGATCTGTAAATTTCGTAGGGTGTTCAGGGCGCTGCCCTGAAACCCGCACATTGACAAGGTGTTGAAAAGGTTCAACATGCAGGATTCCAAGAAAGGCTTCCTACCAATGTCACGATTCTACGTCTAACTTGTTTTTGCAGGGAATGATGTGAATAGTATGGCCCTATATCTTATTGGAATGTATGAGATGTATGTGATGCATGTAACTTTCGTTCATGGCCTGCGTGTCATGATTATTTCAGCTATTGTTAGCTGTCTATATTGTATTTAACGACCTGCGTGTCGACCTTAATGCTTGAATCTATCTTTGTAATCTTCAATTTCTAGCTATTATAGGTAGTAGCCTAGTTTTGAGGTTACAAGTTTTCAAGCATGGTGGCCTAAAGGAGTGATGTGGAGGATGGAGATCGTCTACACCTACATGGAGATGGAGATCACCATTTTTTGGGCCATACTACTTCACAGTTAAATGTGTTTATCTGTGATATTATCTATCTTATTCTTATGCAATGATATGTTGCTTTGGTAGGATAGAATCCCTCATAAAATTAGGTGTTCATGCCCTTCCATATGTTGCACCAAAAGATAATGATCACCGCATGGTAGGTCTACCAAAGTAGAGTGCCGTCGGTTATCATCATTATTTGGGGTAGATGTCGGACATCTACATGCGGAAGCATTTGGTTTACTTAACAAGGTTATCAAAACAGTTTTGGACCTTGGGGCATAGGTTGGGGCCGGGGCATATTGATGTCACCCAACAAGCAAGAGTCACATAGGGATGTGATTAGCATGGTGTTGCTTACCCATGTCACTAGTTTTCTAGCTGTGATGCCAAAGCTCACTAGGAATTAGTGAAATGTGGATCTTGACCCACTGTGTAACTTAGAGGGAGTTTTGTTGCAAAACACATAGTGGGAGTCTTTTGTTAAATAGTTTAATAAAAGATGAACATAAACATAGTGCTAAACTTTGCATATTCTTTGTTGTAGATCATGTCAACTAATGCCGCATCCAGTTCTTTTAATTTGCGATCTATTCTTGAGAAAGAAAAACTCAATGGAACGAACTTTATGGATTGGTATCGCAACTTGAGAATTGTTCTCAAGCAAGAGCGCAAGGAGTATGTCCTTGAGTCTCCTTATCCTGATGACTTGCCTGATAATGCTACTGCGGCTGCACGGAGAGCTTATGAGAAGCAAACGAATGATTGCCTTGATGTGAGCTGTCTCATGCTTGCCACAATGTCCTATGAGCTTCAGAAGCAATATGAGAACACAGATGCCTACAATATCATTGTGGGGTTGCGTGGTATGTTTGAGAACCAAGCAAGGGCTGAGAGGTTCAACACTTCAAAGTCCTTGTTTGCGTGCAGGCTTGCAGAAGGGAATCCCGTCAGCCCTCATGTGATTAAGATGATTGGCTACATTGAGAGTCTAGAAAAGCTTGGTTTTCCCCTTAGCCAAGAGTTGGCTACTGATGTGATTCTCCAGTCGCTCCCCCCGAACTTTGAGCCATTCATACTGAACTATCACATGAACAACATGGATAAGACCTTGGCAGAGTTGCATGGGATGCTAAAAGCTGCCGAGGAAAGCATTAAGAAAAGCAGCAATCATGTGATGATGATGCAGAAAGGCAAGGGCAAGCCCAATGTCAAGAAAGGCGCGGTCAAAAGAAAGTTAGCTCCCGATGAGATCGCGAGCAGTTCTAAGGCCAAGCAAGTCAAGAAGGGCGCTGCTCCTAATGCAGATTGTTACTACTGTAAGCAATCAGGTCATTGGAAAAGGAACTGCCCAAAGTACTTGGAGGATCTTGAGAAGAAGAAGGGAAGTACGACTTCCTCTCCAGGTATAAATGTTATAGAGATCAATCTTGCTACTTCATCCACTGATTCTTGGGTATTTGATACCGGATCGGTTGCTCACATTTGCAAATCATTGTAGGGGCTAAGAAGAAGTAGAAGTTTGAGGAGGAGCGAAGTGGATCTTCGCGTTGGCAATGGAGCAAAAGTTGCTGCGGTGGCTGTTGGCACCATGCCATTGTCTTTACCTTCAGGATTAGTTTTGGAATTGAATAATTGTTATTGTGTTCCATCTCTTTCCAAGAACATTATTTCTGCTTCATGTTTGCAAGCAGAAGGTTATGACTTTAGATCTATGAACAATGGTTGTTCTCTTTATTTCAAAGATATGTTCTATTGTCATACTCCATTGGTGAATGGGTTATATGTTCTTACTCTTGAAGAGTCACCGGTCTATAACATTAACGCAAAGAGGCAACGTTCGAATGATTTGAATCCCACGTTTATTTGGCACTGTCGCTTAGGTCACATAAATGAGAAACGCATGGAGAAGCTCCATAGAGATGGTATTCTGCACTCATTTGATTTCGAATCATTTGAGACATGCGAATCTTGTTTACTTGGCAAGATGACAAAGGCACCTTTCACCGGTCAAGGTGAACGGGCAAGTGACTTATTGGCACTCGTACATTCTGATGTATGTGGACCAATGAGCTCAACAGCCAGAGGTGGTTTTCAGTACTTCATAACTTTTACTGATGACTTTAGTAGATATGGGTATATCTACCTAATGAAGCATAAGTCTGAATCCTTTGAAAAGTTCAAAGAATTCCAAAATGAAGTGCAAAATCATTTAGGCAAGACAATCAAGTTTCTACGATCTGATCGTGGAGGCGAGTATTTGAGCCATGAGTTTGGCAATCATCTGAAGGATTGTAGAATTGTTCCACAATTGACTCCGCCAGGAACACCTCAATGGAATGGGGTATCTGAACGGAGAAATCGCACCTTATTAGATATGGTGCGCTCCATGATGAGCCAAACTGATCTTCCGTTGTCTTTTTGGGGGTACGCTCTTGAAACAGCCGCTTTCACACTAAACAGGGTTCCATCAAAATCAGTAGAAAAGACACCATATGAGATGTGGACAGGACAACGTCCTAGCTTGTCTTTTCTTAAGATTTGGGGATGTGAGGCTTATGTAAAACGTTTACAATCTGATAAGCTCACTCCTAAATCTGATAAATGCTTCTTTATCGGGTATCCTAAGGAAACAAAAGGATATTACTTCTATAATCAAGGAGAAGGCAAAGTGTTTGTCGCCCGGCATGGTGTCTTCTTAGAGAAAGAGTTTCTCTCAAGAAGGGATAGTGGGAGCACGGTGCAACTTGAAGAAATTCGAGAAACACCTAAAAACGTTTTAGCTCCTACAGAACCACAACAGGATGAACAAACTATTGAAGAACCTGTTGTGGACACACCGGCACCACATAGGTCAGAGAGGTCACGTCGTGCACCTGAGAGGTACATGTTCTTGACTACTCAACAACGGGACATATTGTTGTTAGACAACGATGAGCCTAAGACCTATGAAGAAGCGATGGTGGGACCTGACTCTGAGAAATGGCTTGAAGCCATGAGATCCGAAATTGAATCCATGCACAGTAATCAAGTTTGGAACTTGGTTGATCCACCTGATGGTGTAAAAACCATTGAGTGCAAATGGATTTTCAAGAAAAAGATAGACATAGATGGAAATGTTCACATCTATAAAGCGCGATTGGTGGCCAAAGGTTTCAAACAAATTCAAGGTGTTGATTATGATGAAACTTTTTCGCCCGTCGCAATGCTAAAGTCTATTCGGATCATTCTAGCGATTGCTGCATATTTCGACTATGAAATATGGCAAATGGATGTCAAAACAGCTTTCCTTAATGAAAATCTGAGTGAGGATGTGTACATGACACAGCCCACGGGTTTTGTCGATCCGCAATCAGTTGGAAAGATATGCAAGCTGCAAAGATCCATTTATGGATTAAAGCAGGCATCTCGGAGTTGGAACATTCGTTTTGATGAAGTAATCAAAGGGTTTGGTTTCATCAAGAACGAAGAAGAACCTTGTCTTTACAAAAAGGCTAGTGGGAGCGCACTCGTGTTTCTGGTCTTATATGTGGATGACATATTACTGATCGGAAATGACATTCCTATGCTCGAATCTGTTAAGTCTTCATTGAAAAATAGTTTCTTTATGAAAGACTTAGGAGAGGCGGCATATATTCTGGGCATCAAGATCTATAGGGATAGATCAAGAAGGCTAATTGGATTAAGCCAAGATATGTACATTGACAAGGTGTTGAAAAGGTTCAACATGCAGGATTCCAAGAAAGGCTTCCTACCTATGTCACATGGTATAAATCTTAGCAAGAGTCAGTGTCCTAGTACACCTGATGAGCGGGATAAAATGAATGCGATTCCATATGCTTCGGCTATGGGGTCCATTATGTATGCCATGCTTTGTACACGTCTAGATGTCTCGTATGCTTTAAGTGCTACAAGTAGATACCAATCAGATCCAGGTGAAAGTCACTGGATTACCGTAAAGAACATCTTGAAGTACTTGAGAAGAACTAAAGATGTGTTCCTCGTCTATGGGGGTGAGGAAGAGCTCGTTGTAAATGGTTACACCGATGCTAGCTTCCAAACTGACAAAGACGATTTCAGATCGCAATCTGGATTTGTGTTCTGCCTAAACGGCGGTGCGGTGAGCTGGAAGAGTTCCAAGCAGGAGACGGTTGCTGATTCTACAACAGAAGCCGAGTACATAGCAGCTTATGAAGCTGCTAAAGAGGCTGTTTGGATCAAGAAATTTGTTTCTGAGCTTGGTGTGGTGGCTAGTGCCTCCAGCCCAATGGACCTCTACTGTGACAATAGTGGGGCCATTGCGCAAGCCAAGGAGCCTAGATCGCACCAAAAGTCCAAGCACATTCTACGGCGATTTCATCTCATTCGCGAGATTGTGCAGAGAGGCGATGTGAAGATATGCAAAGTACAAACGGATTTGAACATTGCAGATCCATTGACAAAGCCGCTTCCCCAGCCAAAGCATGAGGCTCACACTAGGGCAATGGGTATTAGATACCTACATGGTTGACTCTAGTGCAAGTGGGAGACTGTTAGTGATATGCCCTAGAGGCAACATGGAGATGTTATATATATCACATACTATGTTTATGATGCATTAGTTTGTTCCTTGAAATAGACATTATCATTATTGATCAATGAGTATGTGACTTATTCATGAGACTCTTAATGTCAAAATGTTGCTATTTCTAAATGATCCCTGATTATATATCATATGAGGAACAAATATGATTCAAAGATCAGCATATGTATTGATTGATGATCATGTCTCATGGATCATGGTATGGAGATACCAAATCAATAATATGGACATGTGTTAGTGAACATATGTTGGATAGACCCGCCATGAGACACTGCAGAGATTCCATGTGTCATCAGTTGGTCTCAAGTAGTGTTTATAAGGAATACTTAGACTTGAGATCATCATGGTTCCCAACATGCGTAGTAGCTTATTTTGGGACTACTAAACACTACTCCATAACTGGGTAGTCATAAAAGTAGTCTTTGGGTTTGCCATGAAACATGTAGTGGGATGTGAATGATCAAGATAGAATTTGCCCCTCCTTATGGGAGAGATATCTCTGGGCCCCTCGATGTAATGGATTATGAAAGTGCATGGCCATCCCAAGGTGATTGAGGAGTCAATCACGAGTTTATAATCCATCACGGAATCGAGAGAGTGATTGAGCTATTAAGAGGATGACACAGGTCTCGCCTTGAGCTTAATCTATATCGTGAGGCAAAGGGATTCGTACATGAGAACATTACAGGTTCAGCCGATATGATCTTTACGTATACTTTGGGGTTAATATGTCTTGCTAGAGGCTGCTATTAACAGGGTGACCGGAAAGGCGTTTCCGGGTCGCGACCAAGTATACGTGAACCTACAGGGTCGCACACTTAACGGGTTGGAACACTAATTCGAATGTGATTCGGATGTGGGCTCAATTCGGATAGAGATCCGGATAGACTCCTATTGGGCCTCGGTCCACGAGGCCCAAGTGAGGAGGTCTATATATATGGAGGCGGGGGGGGGGGGGGCTGAGGGATGCATGCTTCTGTTCCTCCTGAGCAAAACCCTAGCCGCCACCTCCCAAGCCAAACCCTAGCCGCTCGCGAGTGCTGGTACACTCGCGATCGGCGTTCCAGCCCCGGACGTGTGGATACCGGTGGAGGCGCTGCTCGTTGCGGCGTTGATCGGCATCAACGATCTACAGATTGGATCTGCTCGTGGTGTGGTTGATCGCGTGGAGGAGACGATCTGTTCGGGACGATCGGCTACTTCCACTACTACCTCGACGCGCGTGGTTGGATCGGCTTCTCCAACTCTTCTTCCGCTGTGCTGCGCTTCTAGTGGTAACGATCAATGATCCCTCCTTAGCATGATGTCCTGGTGTGCGCGGTAGAAATTTTTTATTTTCTGCTATCGTAGCCTACGCGCGTTCCTTCACACGCCGCCTGCTGCAGCCCCGCCGAAAGCGGGGACTCCTGATCTACGCGACGCAGCGGCACGCGGCTAGATGTGGGGGCTTCGCGGCTGTCCGCCCTCTCCGGCGTGGGCTCGGGCGCGATTACTGGCGCAGCCTGCTGGCTGCGAGCCTCTTGTATATCTCGGACGGCTCCGCGAAGGTCCCCTAGTTCCCGCTGGAACGCGTTGAGGGCTGCTAGTAGGGCGCTTTCCACCGCAGGTGCTGTCAGGGCCGCCGGAACACCCAGCGGACGGGTCGGTGCAGGGACCATCGCCTCACGATCTCCGGATCCGCCAGATGCTTCGTTGTGGCTACCCCCGGCCGTCTGATCCGCGCTGCCGGTGAGGGTGGCGGGGGCTGTCGTTGTAGTGCCAGCGACGAGGTTGGATGTCGTTGTAGCGGCGCTGGTGGGGTCGGTCGGTGTAGCGCCAGCGACGAGGTTGGATGTCGTTGTAGCGGCGCTGACGGGGTCGGTCGGTGTAGTGCCAACGTCGACGCCCGCGACCGCTGCGCCTGCACCGCCACCAGCTCCTTCGGCGGCCGATGCCGAAGCCCTGGTATTCACGCACCGCTTCGACCCAGCCGTCTTCTTTCCCTTCGCCGCCGCTGATGAAGCTTTTTTCGGCGCCATCCTTCTTCGGTCTTCAGGCTTGTCCTTGTCCTCCCCACGGACGGCGCCAACTGTAGTGGCTACAGGCCAAACAGAGAGAGAGATGGTAGTGGAGAGTGATGGAGATGAGTATAATGGCCTGCCTCCTCCCCATGGCCTGTATTCATATATATACACATGAGGAGTGCTTTTACAGTTATACCCTTAGATCTGGTTATCCCCTCTGGGGGCACTTATGTCATTACACATGGCCTATTCTGGGCCTTATAACCTCCTACCAGGCCTGCTGGGTTTAGGTGGGGGCCACCCCTACGACAATCATATCGGCTGAACCTGTAATGTTCTCATGTACGAATCCCTTTGCCTCACGATATAGATTGAGCTCAAGGCGAGACCTGTGTCATCCTCTTAATAGCTCAATCACTCTCTCGATTCCGTGATGGATTATAAACTTGTGATTGACTCCTCAATCACCTTGGCATGGCCATGCACTTTCATAATCCATTACATCGAGGGGCCCAGAGATATCTCTCCCATAAGGAGGGGCAAATTCTATCTTGACCATTCACATCCCACTACATGTTTCATGGCAAACCCGAAGACTACTTTTATAACTACCCAGTTACGGAGTAGTGTTTAGTAGTCCCAAAATAAGCTACTACGCATGTTGGGAACCATGATGATTTCAAGTCTAAGGATTCTACATAAACACTACTTGAGACCAACTGATGACACATGGAATCTCTGTAGTGTCTCATGGCGGGTCTACTGACATATGTTCACTAACACATGTCCATATTATTGACTTGGTATCACCATACCATGATCCATGAGACATAATCATCAATCAATACATATGCTGATCTTTGAATCATATTTGCTCCTTATATGATATATGATCAGGGATCATTTAGAAATAGCAACATTTTAGCATTAAGAGTCTCATGAATAAGTCACATACTCATTGATCAATAATGATAATGTCTATTTCAAGGAACAAAGTAATGTATCATAAACATAGTATGTGATATATATAACATCTCCATGTTGCCTCTAGGGCATATCACTAACACAATGACGAGGGCAAGAGCCAAGCGTTTAAACAAACAGGTGCTTTTGTTTCTTAAGGAGTTTCCTTTAATTGATGACGAACTTGGAATACTACCTCATGCTAGTATTTTATGTATTCTTAGGTATGACTCATGTGAAGACTTGGGAGAGCAAAAGCGAGGAGCCCAAGGACTTAAACTATAAGTTTTGGATAAGATTTTCAAGCCAAATTCGGACATCCCATGTGCTCAACCCAATTCAAACTCGGATTCAACTCAGGATTCAATTCGGATTCGGTTCGGGATAGCATGACAGGCAGTTACTAAAAAGGCCATAACTTTCATGAAACGCAGTCCGATTCATGTTTTCTTGTACTCGTTGGAAAGATAATTTCAGGGGCTACGCAATGGATCCAGTCCCACCTTCAAATTCATCACAGATAAAAAGATATGACCAAAACAATATGATGGGTGAAAAATATAGTTTTCTTTTTGTGAGAGTTCATATCCAAAACCTATAGGGTTGAGTTGTACTTGGTTTGGGGACCATATGGACATCCCGAGGGGCTAAATAAGCCTTGTATTGTTAGCCTTTAGGGGGAGACCAATTTTATGCATAAGATTGAAACATAGCTATTGCTTGTTCTTTCAACACCAGAGTTCATGCGAGGACTTTGAGAGAGAACTAGGTGATCCATTGTGATGTGACCACGCCACCAAGACATATGACCCTAGAGCCCAATATCAAGATTGAACTAAAGGTGAATTCGTTTCTTCGGTTTTAACATATTTTAAATAAGAATATGATGCTACCTAATAATGAAAATATATATTTTTGTAGCACCACATCATGTTTGCACCAATTCAAGCAAGAGTTCAACTTGGACACGTTTTGGAATCCAATTCGGCCTCCAGATCAGTTCGGATTCAGCACGACGGCCCAACTTCAAATGTGCATAACTTTCACATACGGAGTCCGTTTGAGGTCCACGAGTACTCGATGGAAAGCTTTTCGCGTCCTCTTTCCAATGGATTTAGCCTCATCTCCAAATTCCTCCTGTGCTTGCCGCAATCACTCAAAGAAGGTGTTGTATCACCTATTTGGGTCAAATTGGGCCTTGTAATGTTTGGGCCCAAAGGGGAGGTGCTCCCCCACCTAGGCCCACACTGTTCACATGTTACTATTCATGTGAACAGTAGCATGAATAATACCACCTCATTTTCCTTAGTTTTGTGCGGCTTCTCCACCCCTATTTAAGGAGGCTGCACCCTTCTAGTTTTCTTGGATTTCGTTTGATTAGTTTTTCAATGGTGAAAACTTTTGTTCTTCGCTTGTATCGGCTAGACCAACCGTAAAGAACCTTCTACGGAATCCCACCTTTTGAGCTTAATATAAATATTTGCAATTTCAGATTGCTTGTTATCTTGTTCTTGCGTGTTCTTCGGTTCCATGCAGGAATAGACCTTCGTGGTCAGGTCAACCGCGTTCTTGGCATGGTTGATAACGACTTGGAGTGTGGTTCAGCGATTGCTAAGGTGCAAGCGACGTCGTACGGTTGTTGTCGGGTCGCGAGAGTCACCTCCGCCAAAATCGAAGTTATCATCCTATCGGAAGATCGGGACCCCATCGCCTCATCACATTGTTTGTTCTGCAATTCAAGGTCAAGCCGTCATTCCATTGGGAATTGAGGACTTGGCGTTCGTCGTTTGTGGTCTCGCGACGAACAATTATCCGGTGTGTTTTGGGCGTATTCTGAAGAGTTGAGGGTTCGTGCATTGGCGTGAGTGTTCAACTAGCGACAGCGTCTACTTCGCATCAACTATCCACGGTTCCTCACCGAGAAGATCGGAACCCCTCCCCGTATCATGTGGTATCAGATTCTTGGTTTACTCGGTGAGAACTTCTTTACCCGTAGTTAGATTCGTTTTATGTCCTTTCGTCCATCAAACCGAAAATTGCAATACCAAAACCGTAGTTTAATCTGTTTATTTCTTGTGCGTTTTGTTAATCTTGGTCCATTAGAGTTTTGTTTTAGTGCTGATCCGTGTGTTTCCTTTTGCATTGCTTAATCGTTCTGTTCACATAAACCCTACAAAATTGCTTGTTAATTCTCTCACTTAGCAAACAAAAAAAGCTTCCATCTTTTACCGCGCGCCATCCTGAGAGCACAATTCGAGTCGGTTTGTGTTTCTTTATCCGAACTCCTTGGTGGGACTAGAGTCCGAATCGACCTCTAGCTCAAACACAATCCGAGTCCAATTGTTCTGACTTCTGTTTCGGTCACTACATTACAGCAGGCCGAACCACATTTTGTGCCTTTGTGGCTCACTTATATCCTTTTATCTTGAGACTAGCTGTTGACATTGCAATTAGGGTTGCTCATTAAAATTAATTACACCTTGCTGATTTGTGAGGCTTGCAGCGCAGTTAGGAAGAACTGTGGCATAAAAAAAAGAAGAAAGAGAAACACGTAACTTTTGCATACGACCTCCGATCGAGGCGTTTCTTGATCCGTTGGAAAGGAAACGAGAAGATAGAGCTTCCAAACTCCTTTTTTTTAGAACAATTTTATGCCCTCGTATATTCAGTTGCCATTGGCTAGCGTCTCTCTTAGTACTTGGTGCAAAATGAGCTAGTTTCATCTCTGTTTCCGATTGATTCTCACTAGCTCATTCCTTTGTTTGCATTAAGTCCCATTTATCGTTGCGTGTGCGTTCATACACTTCGCTTAAACCAATTGATCAGCACATAGGCAAAATACTCTAGCTTGGATCATTACTTAGCTTTACAATACCTTGAATATCAGATTGCATAGGATATCTACATAATTGTTGGTGTACTCCCTTGCTCTTGGTTACGCTCATACATTACCGGGTTCAGGTCGTTCGCTGTCACAATTGTCGATTTGCCATCCTTGATTCACTTTGGAACGGTAAGCCTGTCTTGTTTTCAGGACAGTGAGTTGCAAGCATAGAGAGTGCTTTTGTTTTACTAACCCGAATATAACCTCGTTTCTTGTTTGTGAGTCATTCCCATGTCAGGTCACGAGGAGGATCCACCTAATCTGGAGGCATCGGTTATGTGGACCGAGTACACTCGGTTGTGCGAGATGCTACAAAAACAACTTCATGATGGTGACAATGGCATGCGCGATGAGCTCGGGTTCGAGGAGGAGGTCACACAATTGCGTACGACCATCAACAATAACTTTTTGGAGCTGCGTGCCATGTTCACACACCACAATCTACGTGGGGGTGCACCAGCTGATGATACAAGTGTGCACGGCCCTCCGATCGTTCTGCACAATGAGACCGAGGAGGACCGTGCTATTCGTCTGGATGAGGAGCGATGTCAGCAACAGGCGCGTCGCATAGCCGTGCCGCCAAACGTCTGGATGGCAGCCGTGGCACGCCCTCAGGCACATGGGCCTGGCCGAGGCAACGGTGGGCAGGGTGGAGGTGCACCACAGGGTGCCCACGGAGGAGGTGTGCATCATGCACCTCGTAGCTGGGCTGACGCGGTCGAGCGCTGGGATGACGATTTCCCCGTCGACGACTACGACGACCGACAGCGCCACTACCGCAACAACGTGTAGCGTCCTCGCCACGACGACGCCGAGGATCTTGTTGCTAAGCCCAAATTTAATCTTCCTATATTTTCAGGTGGTACAGATGTGGAACAATACCTCACTTGGGAGCTGAAAGTTGATAAGTTATTTCGGATGAACAACTATTCCAATGAGAAGAAGATGTTGCTTGCGTCCAATGGCTTGGATGATTATGCCACACATTGGTGGGAGCAGTTCATCCGTAAGCACATGGAGCGCCATGAGTTGCCGATTATCACCTGGGAGCAGATGAAGCAGTAGCATTTGCGGGCACGCTTTGTACCTCGCCACTACAAGCGCTCACTATTTGAGAAGTTGACAGGGCTGCGACAAGGTATGAAATCAATTGATGAATATCATAAAGAAATGGAGACTATCACGATACATGCAGATGTCCGCGAGAATGAAGAACAGACCATGGCGAGATTTCTAGCTGGCATGAATCGTGCTGTCAAACGCATTGTCAATCACCATCCCTATAATGATATGATTGAGTTGCTGCACCAAGCACGTGAAGCCGAGAGACAAGTGATTGGAGACGCATGGTTCACTACCCGGACTGTTCTTCAGCCAGTCCGGGACAGTCATATAACAACAGCCAACCAAAGAAGAGCACTTCGGCTGCAAGCAATTCGGCGATGCGCAGTTCCGCAAGTAAGAAGCTGGAGAGTACACCATCACCGGTGCGTCGACCTATGGCGCCTGCTGCTAGTGCGACCTCGTCTATGGGGTCAACAGGCCGTTCACGTGACATTATTTGCCACAAGTGCAAGGGCGTTGGCCATTTTCAGAGGGACTGCCCAAATGTCAGAACTATGCTTATCACAGAGGATGGCGGTTATGTTTCAGCTAGTGATGATGAGTCGCCTAATGCACAGGCAGTCTTACACACTGATGACACAGAACAATGTGAGTGCGATCCTGAGTTTCCTAACACTAAGCAGTATTCCATTGTTTGCACGCCCAAGGTGCTTAGTGTGATGCCATCGCCATCACTTGAACAGTGGTGCAATTTGTTTCAGACATGGGCAAAGCATGATAAGGGTAAGGTGTGCAAGGTGATTATTGATGGCGGGAGTTGTCACAATCTGGCTTGCAAGGATATGTGTCATAAGTTGGGTTTGAAGTATTTGCCACAACCGCGTCCTTATCATGTGCAATGGTTGAGCGACAGAGGAAGTGAAGGAGAACTATATGGTGCATGTGATGTTTTCTATTGGGAAGTACACCGATACTGTGGATTGCGATGTTGTGCCTATGACGGTGTGTCACTTGCACTTGGGACGGCCATGGCAATATGACCGTTCCGCTGTTCACGATGGGTGTACAAATTGTTACACATTTCGATGGAACAATATGGATGTCATCTTGAAGCCGCTTACACCACAACAGATTGTCAATTCCTCCATGCAGAAAATTGATATGAACGTTGAGAGTGCATAAGAGCGAGAGAACCATCTGAGTAGTAATAGGAAACGTGAGGGAGAGAAGAATTTAGTGATGTTAGCCACCAAATCAGGGATGAGAGAATTCAGCGAGGATCCTAATTTGGTGCATGTCGTGCTGCTGCACAAAGACGCATTGCTTTCGACTAACGACATAACTTCTCTTCCTAGTGGTGTTGTTTCTGTTTTGCAGGATTTCAGCGACGTCTTTCCAGAGGAGGCACCAGCGGGGCTACCACCAATACGTGGGATAGAACACAAGATCGACTTGATTCCAGGAGCGTCGCTGCCAAACCGACCACCGTACCGCACGAATCCTGAGGAGACAAAGGAAATTCAGAAACAAGTACAAGAGCTTCTCTCCAAAGGTTCTGTCCGTGAAAGCTTAAGCCCTTGTGCTGTTCCTGTTATTTTAGTTCCTAAGAAAGATGGTTCATGGCGTATGTGCGTAGATTGTCGAGCGATTAATAATATCACAATTCGATATCGTCATCCTATACCTCGCTTAGATGATATGCTAGACGAATTGAGTGGTGCTGTTATTTTCTCTAAGATAGATTTGCGAAGTGGTTACCATCAAATTAGAATGCATGAAGGGGATGAGTGGAAAACAGCCTTTAAAACGAAATTTGGGTTGTACAAGTGGTTAGTCATGACTTTTGGTTTAACTAATGCACCTAGTACATTCATGCGCTTAATGAATCATGTTTTAAAGCATTTTATTGGTAAATTTGTGGTTGTGTACTGTGATGATATTCTAATTTACAGTCGCACTGAATCTGAACACATAGACCATCTTAGACAAGTTCTACACGTTTTGCGTGTGAATAGGTTATTTGGTAACTTAGAGAAGTGCACTTTTTTGCAAAGATCGTGTCATCTTTTTGGGCTATGTTGTTTCTGCACCAGGAGTTGAAGTAGATGAGTCTAAAATTGAAGCGATTAAAAATTGGCCAACTCCTATGAACGTAAGTCAGATTAGGAGCTTTCATGGTCTCGCTGGTTTTTATCGGCATTTCGTGAAGGATTTTAGCACCGTCGCTGCCCCTTTGAATGAACTTACTAAAAAGGGTGTTGAATTTGTGTGCGGGGTAGCGCAAGAAAATGCTTTTGCTGAACTTAAGAGACGTATTACTGAAGCACCGTTGCTTGTTTTACCTGATTTCACTAAAATTTTTGAAATTGAGTGTGATGCTAGTGGATTGGGTATTGGCGGTGTTTTAATGCAAGAGGGTAGACCGGTAGCTTATTTTAGTGAGAAACTAAATGGTGCTCAATTGAATTATCCAGTCTATGACAAAGAGCTTTATGCGTTAGTGCGTGCGTTAGAAACTTGTCAACACTATTTATGGCCTAAAGATTTTATTATTCGTTCTGATCATGAGGCTTTGAAGTATTTAAAGGGCCAAGCAAACCTGAACCGTAGACATGCCAAATGGGTCGAATTCATTGAGTCGTTTCCTTACATTGTGAAATATAAGAAGGGAAAGGAAAAATGTGGCAATTGATGCTCTTTCTAGGAAAAGTGTACTTTTAACTCAATTAAGAGTACACGTTCCTGGTTTAGCGAGTGTTGCATCCACACAGTTTGTATACCCCTTTACCTGTTCCCAATGCCCCATGGGAGGATATTAGTATGGATTTTGTTTTAGGACCGCCTAGAACTAAGAGGGGGAGTGATTATGTTTTTGTCGTTGTGGATTGTTTTTCAAAGATGGCACACTTTATTCCGTGCCACAAGAGCGACAATGTGTCGCATATTGCTGACTTGTTTTTTTAGGGAAATAGTGAGGCTACATGGCGTGCCACGTACTATTGTGTTGGATCGCGACGTGAAGTTCATGAGCTACTTCTGGAAGACGCTTTGGGGTAAACTGGGGACGAATTTGTTATTCATCCCAACTTGTCATCCCCAAACTGATGGTCAAACAGAGGTGGTGAACAGCACACTTTCGATGCTACTCCGGACCATGATCAAGAAGAATCTGTGCGAGTGGGAGGATTGTTTGCCGCACGTGGAATTTGCTTACAATCGGGCCGTGCATTCTACTACGCAGATGTGTCCATTTGAGGTAGTTTATTGTTTCAAGCCCTTTACACCGCTTGATTTGTTGCCGCTTCCTAGTCAACACCATACTCATATGGAGGCGTCCAAGCGAGCTGAATATGTGAAGAAATTGCATCTCAAGACAAAAGAAGCGATAGAGCGCAAGGTCACGTATTATGCTGAGAAGGCGAATAAGAAAAGGAAGAAGATGGTTTTTCAACTAGGTGATTTGGTTTGGGTACACTACCGCAAGGATCGTTTTCCAAAACGTCGCAAGTCTAAGTTACTACAGCGTAGTGATGGGCCTTTCAAGGTGCTTGCGAAGATCAACGACAATGCCTACAAGATAGAGCTTTCCGGCGATGACTATGGCATGAGCTCTACGTTCAATGTCGCTGATTTATCACCTTTGTTTGGTGGTGGTGATCCAGCATCGAGGACGACGCCTTTTCAAGAGAGGGAGGATGATGAGGGCATCCCTAACACTTATACATCTTCTCCTATTGGTGGTCATGCACATACTGATGAGGACATCCCCATTACATATAAATCTTCCACTCCAAGCATGCATGAGAATAACCAAGAACCAGAGGGCCCAATGATGAGGGCAAGAGCCAAACGTTTAAACAAACAGGTACTTTTGTTTCTTAAGGAGTTTCCTTTAATTGATGATGAACTTGAAATACTACCTCATGCTAGTATTTTATGTATTCTTAGGTATGACTCATGTGAAGTCTTGGGAGAGCAAAAGGGATGAGCCCAAGGACTTAAACTAAAAGTTTTGGATAATATTTTCAAGCCAAATTCGGACTTCCTACGTGCTCAACCCAATTCAAACTCGGATTCAACTCAGGATTCAATTCGGATTCGGTTTGGGACAGCCTGAAAGACAGTTACTAAAAAGGCTGTAACTTTCACAAACGGAGTCCGATTCAGGTGTTCTTGTACTCGTTGGAAAGATAATTTCAATGGTTACGCAGTGGATCTAGTCCCACCTTCAAATTCGTAACAGATAAAATGTTATGACCAAAACAATATGACAGGTGAAAAATATATTTTCCTTTTTGTGAGAGTTCATATCCAAAATCATATAGGGTTGAGTTGTACTTGGTTTGGGGACCATATGGACGTCCCAAGGGGCTATATAAGCCTTGTATTGGCAGCCTTTAGGGGGAGACCAATTTTATGCATAAGATTGAAACAAAGCTATTGTTTGTTCTTTCAACACCAGAGTTCACGCGAGGACTTTGAGAGAGAATTAGGCGATCCATTGTTCGTTCTGCAATTCAAGGTCAAGCCGTCGTTCCATTGAGTATTGGAGATTTGGCGTTCGTCGTTTGTGGTCTCGCGACGAATAATTATCCGGTGTGTTTTGGGCGCATTCCGAAGAGTTAAGGGTTCGTGCATTGGCACGAGTGTTCAACCAGCGACATTGTCTACTTCGCATCAACTATCCACGGTTCCTCACCGAGAAGATCGGGACCCCTCCCCATATCATCGTGGGAACGATATACTACCTTATGCCAAATTCTTGTTTATGATTAGGTTTCAATATAATGATGATGCCGGGGCTAAAGCAATGGAGAAGCACAAAGAGGGTAATCATATTTGCTACCATGAACAAAAAACTCAAAGCCCATGGGGATGGAAAGGAGAAAGCCAAGCATCCCATGCAGCTGATCAAGGAGGAAAGAAGCCCATGCAGTGGGAGAGCAAAAGGGGAGAAGCCCAAGAACTTAAAGCCAAGTTTTGGACAAGATTTTGAAGGCCAATTCGTACCTCCCACATGTACAACCGAATTCAAACTCGGATTCAACTCAGAACTCAATTCGGATTTGGTTCGGGACAGCCCAACAGGCACCTACTAAAACGGCCAAAACGTTTACAAACGGAGTCTGATTGAGGTGTTCTTGTACTCTATGGAAAGCTCTTGAGGTCTACCTTTAGATGGATCTAGCCTCACCTCCAAATTCCTATGAGTCGATCAGAAACTACAAAACAAGTTACGTCATTTTTTCAGTCCGAGTCAAAGTAGGGCCTAGGGTTTTGTAATCAAGTCCTATTCAGTTGTAAGTATTTGGCCGACTCTCCACCCCTTGTATCTCTTTAAAAGACAGCCACCACCCCTGTAAAATTGAGACCACGTTTGATAATAAAATACTCTTGTTCTTTCTGTTGGCCGAACCAACTTGAGGGAAGAATTGGGAGTTCACTGAAATCAAGATCGTTCAACCTTTCCGCTGGGAATTGGTAGCGCGATGGAACTTCATCGGTGGTCGTAAAGTTCAGCACGTGAGGTTGGGCGAATTATAGAGTGCTAACTCTTGCATTGGCAACGGGAGATCACTACGGTTCGTCGAATCATCGTGAGTATCCAGATCCTACGTCGAGAAGATCGGGCAACCCCGTATCATCTTGGTATCAGAGCGCGGTTTACTTAGTAGGATTATTTACCCTTACTTTTAGATTGTTTTATTTCTGTCCTATAGCCCGAAAACAAAAAAAATCCAAACCCTAGTTTCGGATCTGTTATTTTCGTGAGTTTTATTAAGTCTTGATCCATTAGAAATTTTGTTTAGGAGCTGATAATTCATGTTTACTTGCGTAGCTTTATCTTTGTGTCCAATCCAAAATTCAAAAAATAATAGTCTTGCTGATATTTTTCATCAATTGAGACTAGCTGTTGAATATTGCATTTAGGGCTGCTCTTGAGTATTTTACACCTTGCTGAATATTGTGACCTGTGCAAAATCAAAGAGACTATTAAATCTAGTTCGGCCTTTGAAAAAACAGAAAAAAGTCACAGATTGACCACACAAAAAAGAGAGAGAGAAGAAGAAGAAAAAACAATGGCCGAATTTGGGTGAGTTCTTAGTCCATAAATTCAAATTATGTAATTTAATTTCTTGAGTAATCTCGTGCCCTTACATTCATATCATTGCAATTGGCTAGCGTCTCTCCTACTACTTGGTGCAAAACGAGCTATCTAATCTTTAATTTCAGATTGCCTCTAGTTAGCTCATTCCTTTGTTTGCATCGAGTCATATTGATTTTTGCATGTGCATTCATATACTTCACATAAATCTTTTGGATCAGCACTTAGGCAAAGTATTCTAGCCTGGATTATTACTTAATCTTACAACATCGTGAAATTCAGATTGTGTAGGATAAACACTTTCATACCAAGCTCTACCATATAACCGTTGTTGTGCAAGTAGTGAACACTCTTAAATTCGCTTGATCATCACTGTGATGTTGTCACTCTTACCAGGTGTAAGTTTTTATTGGCATTACTTCACTTCGGAATGGTAAGAACTTTACTTAGGAGAGAAAACAGTGAGATTGAGTGATTTCCATAAAGCATTATTCTACATAGCTATTTGTTTCTTGCATAGCTAACCATGTCAGGTGGAGGAGAACATCATGATGAGCGTGGTGAGACAAATGAAACTCAAGCATTCGTCAAGCAATATCAATTTGGGGCACTCCGTGAATACATTCAACGTGAGCTACGCCAAAGGCTCGATCAACTCCATGAGAAGCAGATACTTTTGCTGATCAAATTGCAAGGGAGATGCAAAATATGGAGATACAAGCTGATAAAAATGTGCGCCAATTGCGGGAGGACATTGGAGCCCTCACTAGGCTCATACAAGCTCCCAATGGTGGCGATGAAGCAAGTGTTCAAGGAGGAGAAGCTGCTGCACATGTACCTCGTGCACCGCAACATCGAGTGGCGGCCAACGTGGTGCGTCCACCACAGCTCGGAGTACGAGGAGGAGGTCATGGAGGGTGTGGCCAAGGCCTAGGTGGAGACTGTGGTGGTGCTGCACATGCGATGGAATGGGATGGTGATTTTGCTTTGCATTACAATGACCATTATCATCGTCCACGCAATGAAGATGATGGATTGGGCAAGCTCCAGTTTTCCATGCCCAAGTTTGCAGGTGGGACTGATCCCGCGGAGTATCTCACTTGGGAATTGAAGGTTGATAAAATATTCCGTATGCATCACTATACGGATGAGAGAAAGATACAGTTGGCATCACTTGAGTTTGAAAGTTATGCTTTGGATTGGTGGGAACAAGTCATTACTCGAAGAGCTGAGAATGGAGAAGACCCTGTTGCATCATGGCAAGAGATGAAGCGAGAAATGAGAGCACAAGCATGATCTATTTGATAAATTGTAGAATATGAAGCAGGGAGCACATTTTGTGGAGGAGAATAGACTTATGGATATGCGTACACCACAATTTCATCCAAGCCCATACTTCAATTCTTATGCCTCAACAAGTGTGATACATGGGAAGATGACCAAGCTTAGGACTTTCCCTTCGGTCAAGAAGACATGTAGTGTTGCCCCATTGCTACAAACAACACATGAGATATATCAAAACCCATGTAAGGATGAGTGCCACATAGCCAAATTGAGTGAAAGTGATAAAACAGTGAGTTGTGTGATTCCACCAAACGTGAGGTTTAGAGCATCCAAATTGAGAGTGAGAAAAATACACAAAAAGAAAAGAGAGAAAGAGATGATAGAAAAAATGAGATTACTTTTTATACTAACGACTTACTCTCTACTTCTAGTGTTGCTTCTCATATTATGCAGGTTGACATTAAAGATGAGGAGTCGAATGTTCCACAATCGGTACTGATGAGGCGATGGGGTCCCGATCTTCCGATAGGATGATAACTTAGATTTTGGTGGAGGTGACCCTTGCGATCCGACTACAACCGCACGACGTCGCTTGCGCCTTAGCAATCACGAGGGCTCCAATGTCCTCCCGCAATTGCGAGCTTGTATGAGCCTAGTGAGGGCTCCAATGTCCTCCCGCAATTGGCGCACATTTTCATCAGCTTGTATCTCCATATTTTGCATCTCCCTTGCAATTTGATCAGCAAAAGTGATACGGGGTCACCCGATCTTCTCGACGTAGGATCAAGATACTCACGTGGAATTGATGAATCGTAGTGATCCCCCGTTGCCAATGCAAGAGTTAGCACTCTATAATTCGCCCAATCACACGTGTTGAACTTCACGACCACCAGATGAAGTTCTATCGTGCTCCCAATTCCCAGCGGAAAGGTTGAACGATCTTGATTTTCGACTAACTCCCAATTCCTTCAATGTTGTTCGGCCAACAGAAAGAACAAGAGTATTTTTAATATCAAAAGTGGTTCCCCTTTACAATGGGGGGTCTACCCCTCAATATATAGTCTCAGCCTAAGGCTATTCAACACTAAATTTTCCATGTGGTACTATTCACGCGCAAGCTACTGTAGCGCAGTACTGTTCACGGCCCAGTACTGTAGCACAGAACTATTCTTGGGCTGGATACTGTAGCGCGTACTATTCATGTGTGGCACTATTCATGGACCGATCATTGTTCATGACGTGGACTTGTGATTCTTTGGATGATGGGCACATATCCTTGATCTCCATCCATCGCTGACTCTTCAAAACTGAGATTGTAGTTTCTTGGCTCGTGCTCTTGTTATTGGTCCTGTTATTGAAGTCTCATTACTAGCTTTGGCATTACTATCGATGTTCTCATCATATCCGCATCAAAAAGCATCATGCTTCTCATGGAGTTGATCGAGCCCTTGGCGTAGCTCACGTTGAAAGTGTTCACGGAGTGTCCCAAATTGATATTGCTTGATGAATGGTTGAGTTTCATTTGTCTCACCACTCTCATCATGGTGTTCTCCTCCACCTGACATGGTTAGCTATGCAAGAAACAAATAGCTATGTAGAATAATGCTTTATGGAAATCACTCAATCTCAATGTTTTATCTCCCAAGTAAAGTTCTTACCCTTCCGAAGTGAACTAAGGCCAATAAAAACTTACACCTGGTAGAAGTGACAACAGAACAGTGATGATCAAGCGAATTTAAGAGTGTTCACTACTTGCACAACAACGGTTATATGGTGGAGCTTGGTATGACAGTGTTTGTCCTACTCAATCTGAATTTGCACGATGTTATAAGATTAAGTAATAATCCAAGCTAGAAACTTTGCCTAAGTGCTGATCCAATAGGTTTAAGTGAAGTATATAAACGCACACGCAAAGATAAATGTGACTTAATGCAAACAAAGAAATGAGCTAGCTACAAGCAATTCTGAAAGTAATAATGAAATAGCTCATTTTGCATCAAGTACTAGGAGAGACGCTAGCCAATTGCAATAAAGAGAATAGAGAGCACAAGATTGCTCAAGAATTTTAATGACTCAAGCAGAAACTATGAACTAGACCCACTCACCCAAATCAGCCTTCTCTCAACTTTTTTTTCGTTTTTTTGCTCACCTCTTTTTTTTGCTACCAACCCACTGACCCAAATATATTCAACTCACGGTTCTGAGTCTATTGAGGCATATGGGTCGCAAACTCACTCTCTCTCTCTCTCTCTAAACTTTGAATTTTTTTTGATCGGCTGGAGTGGGTGACGTGAGCACGTCAACTTAATCATCAGATGAATGCGTTCCTAAGTTTGCATACAAATGTTTCAAAGAATGGAATACTACTTAATTCTTGTGATTATTTAATTGTCCTTAGGAACCATGAGGAAGAACCACGTGAGCTCAAGTATAAAAGTGGAACCGTCAAGTGCAACCCAAGTCTTGTTTGCGAGTTTGACTCGGATTCGGCCTTCCTAACAGCGTCTACTTCAAACGGCCATAACTTTTGATCCAGAAGGTTTCACGGGGCCCGTGAGTACTCGTTAGAAAGCTCATGAAGTCTACTTTCAGATGGATCTAGTCTAACCTCCAAATGCCATCCGACCCAGTCAGAAGCTGCCAAACAAGTCATGTCATTTTTCCAATCTGAGTCAAAGTGGGCCTTGGCCTTGTAATCGAGTCCTGTTTGGCTTCCAAGTGTTTTGGTTGACCCTCCACCTCCTGTGTCGCTTAAATAGGCAGCTGTACCCTCTTCTAGGGTTTGGGTTTTGATAGACTAAGAGCAAGCCTCCAGATCCGAAGAAGGATGGCACCAAAGAAAGCTTTATCATCGGCGACGAGGAAGAAGAAGGTGGGAGCGGCGGAATCCGTGTCAATACCAGGGCCTCGGCGTTGGCAGTCGCAGGCGTGGGCAGCGATGTACGTGTGACGGTCACGAACACCAGCATTCACGACGCGACGCCTGACCCTGCCACCACCGCTGCAACGCTCGACCCCGCCACCACCGCCGCGACGCTCGACCCTGCCGTGATGCCCGACCCTGTCATCGACCTCGGAGTCCGCCACGCCACCACGGCAGGCAGCCCAGGAGTACAGGCTGTGGCCACCGCCGTCACGGTGGGGCGTCTGGATGCGCCAGTGGCCCTAGTCGCGCCCACGGGGGACACCGCCCTGCTGACGGCCCTCGGCACGCTCCACCGAGAATTGGCGGATCTCCGTGGGGCCGTGCAGGATATGCAAGAGGCTCGGAGCCAGCAGGCCCCATCGGTGGTCGTATCGGAGCCCATACCGGAGAGGGCGGATAGCCGTGATGCCCCCGCGCCCAGTCGCGTCCCACTGCGATGCGTAGACCCGGAGTCTCCGCTTTCTGCAGGTTTACAGCAGGCGGTGTGGCTAGAGGACTTCAAGTTCCCCAGCGCCATTGAGCCGTACAAAGGCGACACGGACCCTCGGGAGTTCGTGCGCATATACGAGACCGCTATCGAAGCCGCTGGTGGAGACGACACCACGAAGGCGAAGGGACTCCCTCTCGCGTTGCAGGGAGTAGCGCTTTCTTGGTTTTTCACCATCAAGCCAAACTCCATCTACGCTTGGGAGCAGATCCGCGACCGCCTCTACAACAACTTCCAAGGAAACCACGTCGAGCGCGTCGATGCGGATCAGCTCTTCGCCGTCAAGCAAAGACCCTCGGAGAAGCTCTGTGACTACTTCAAACACTTCGCATAAGTACGCTGCCAGATCAAGGATGTCAACGAAACAATGTTCATCAATGCAGCGATACAGGGTCTTCGCCCGGGGCCGCTCGCCGAATACAACGCGCGGAAGCTAGTCAAATCGGTGGTGAAGCTCTTCGACAAAATGGACGCCTAGGCAGAGGAAGATGCGTGAAGGCGCAAGAGCAACGACTCTGACCCTGCGCAAGCGGACAAGTCGTCACAGCAAGGAAGCGCGTAGGACGACCCAAGAACACAACGCAAGCAAGCATCCGTGGGAGGCGCTCCTGAACGCGATGACGTTGGGGTGCATGAGAACTCATCAAGCGGTAGGCGCAAGCCCCGGCGTAACCAGCGAAGGTCCCGAAAGGCTCTCCACGTCCTTGCCCTGCGCCCGAGAGGGGGACATAGAGGAAGCCACGATAAGAGACCGCAAGCGGAGCAGGAAATCCTGGATTACAACAGATGGTGCGAGGTGCATGGCTATGGTGACCACATCACGCTGGCTTGCACCGCAGTTATGGCGCTGTGGCAAGAAACTACCCGAGTTCGGGCCTTGGAAGCGCCGGCCTCTGCAGTAGCCCACGTGCAGCAGCCGCAAGGGACCCCCCGTGAGCTGGGGTCCCGGGAGGGACCCAACACCGCATCGTTAGCGTCATCTCTGGAGGCTCCTCGTCGAGAACCTCCTTGGCGCACCCACCCCTGGGGAGGCCGCACGGTAACATCACCTTCATGCCAGCCGATGCCCAGGACGTGGAGTTCCCCCATCAAGATCCCTTGGTCATCCAGGCCGACATTGCAGGCCGCGATGTCAGGCGCATCCTCATCGATGGAGGAAGCTTCGCAAACATCTTGTTCACGGAGGCCCTTGATCGCATGGGAATACCTCGGAGTCGCTTGGGTCAGGTACGCCTCCAAGTCTCCTTGTGCCAGGCCGACAACGCCAGAAGCGAGGACATCGTCTTCGATGTCGTGGACAGCCCGCACTCACACAACGCCATACTGGGCCGACCCGCCATAACTCCTTTGAGGTGGTCCCGCACCAGGCCTTCTTGTGTATGAAGCTCCCGGGCCCGCGGGGTATCATCACCATCTTCGGTGACCAGGACCTCGCTAGACGTGTCGAAGCCAGCGCCAGGAGTCCATACCGCAAGGTGCACGTCCTCGCCGATAAACTCAAGGCGGACACGCCATCCGATCCGGGATGGACACCTAAGCCCCGCCCGGAGGGCGGGGTCAAAAGGGTGCCTCTCCAAGTGGAAGGCCAATTCGTGTCCATCGGCGAGGGTCTCCCTCCGGAGGTGGAGCACGACTTGCTCCAGGTTCTTCAGAGTAACGCCGATGTCTTCGCGTGGTCTCAGGAGGATATCAAGGGTGTGGACCGCGCCCTCATTGAACACAACCTGGCGGTCCACCCCGACGCCACGCCGGTCAAGCAAAAGCTTCGCCGTATGTCCATGGACCGGCAGCAAGTGGCTAAGGTGGAGGTAGCGAAGCTCCTCCAGGCTGGAGTTATTCGAGAAGTCCAGCACCCGGACTGGCTCGCCAATCCGGTGCTGGTCAAGAAAACCAACGGTGCCTGGCGTATGTGCATTAGCTTCACCGCCCTCAACAAAGCATGCCCGAAGGACGACTACCCTTTGCCGCGCATAGACCAACTAGTCGAGGCCACCGCGGGGTGTGAGCTCATGGCTTCCTGGACGCGTACTCCGGCTACCACCAAATCTACATGGCCAAGGACGATGACGATAAAACCAGCTTCATTATGCTGGTTGGGACCTTCTGCTTCGTCAGGATGCCCTTCGGCTTGAAGAACGCCGGTGCAACCTTCATCCGCCTCGTCACGCTGGCATTAGCCGCCCAGCTCGGGAGGAATGTGGAGGCTTACGTCGACTACGTGGTCGTAAAAACCAAACAGCTCACCTTTCATGCTCGGGATCTCCAGGAGACCTTCGACAACCTCAGGAAGGCGGGCATCAAGCTCAACCCGGACAAGTGTGTTTTCGGCATGCAGGCAGGCAAGCTCTTGGGTTTCCTCGTGTCCGAGCGAGGCATCCAGGCGAACCCCGACAAGGTCAACGCCATCCATAGCATGGAACCACCCAAGACGACGAGGGAGGTCCAGAGGCTGGCCGGCCGCATGGTGGCTTTGAGTCGCTTCCTGTCTAGGGCAGCAGAGTGGGGACTGCCTTTTTTCAAGACTCTTCGCGGTACTACACCTAGGCCAAGTGTGCAAGCGTGAGGATCCTTGGCAGCTTCGGGACGCACCTCGCCAGGCTCCTGCACGGACTGCCCCAGCAGTAGAGGCTTCCACCGTGTGCCGCCTCGTCACCGGGCAATGACAGTTGCGGCCGTTCCCGCCCCCGAGCGCTCAGTGGTCAGTACCTCTTTTGTAATCGCTCACCCGCGCAAACGGGAATTTAATAAAGTTCACCATTTGCAAAAAGTTGTCTTGTTTCCCGCAAAAGCGCGCGAAGGATTACCTTCGCGCGCACTCCTCAAGAGAATAAACAAAGACACACGTTCGCGCGTGCACTCTCCGTGAAAAACGCGGGCATGAGTATAAACAAAGACGTGTGGGGGGACGCCTCCGCACGCACTTTCACCGCCCGCAACGCGCGGAGGCTCGGCCCCGCACGAAGTCTACGGACTCTAAATAAGACGTAGCGCCGAGGTCCGCCTCCGCACGCACTCCACGGAGTATAAATAAAACGTAGCGTTGAGGTTCGCCTCCGCACACACTTTCACCGCCCGCAACGTGCGGAAGCTCGCCTCCGCGGGCAGTCTACGGACTCTAAATAAGACGCTGCGGTGGGACACCTCCGCGCACACTCTACGGAGTGTAAATAAGACGCGGATGTGGTCCCTGCGCACTCTACTGAGTATAAACAAGACGCGGATATCCCCGCGCACGTGCAGGCACTGTCCTCACGCGTACTCTCTGGAGTATAAATAAGACGCGGATGTTGTCCCTGCGCACTCTACTGAGTATAAACAAGACGTGGATATCCCCGCGCACATGCAGGCACTGCCCTTGCGCGTACTCCCTGGAGTATAAATAAGACGTGGTCGAAGTTTCCACACGCTTAAGCTCTAACAAGCGTATACTTCGACTAGGAGCCAGCCCCGCTGCCACCCCTTCGAAAGGTAGGGGACAGAGCGCTCGCGCATCTACTTCGGCTAGGCGCCAGCTCCGCTGCCACCCTTTCGAAAGGTAGGGGACGGAGTGCTCGCACGTCTACTTCGACTAGGCGTCAGCTTCGCGTCACCCCTTCGAAAGGTAGGGGACGGAGCGCTCGCACGTCTACTTCTGTTAGGCGCCAGCTCCACTGCCACTGTAACACCCCAGGACCCACATTACCCTGGGATGCTACTAAGACTGCTCTACAACTAGTCAATTTACAAAATAAAATAAACTAGCAATAATTACTAAACAAGATAGTACAAGCGGAAGCATAAACAACTAAGGGAAAACAGAATAGAGATGACAATTCAATATTCATAATCAACTCCAACATAATGATCAAGGGAACAAATCCAAATTTAACATTATTAAGATGGAACAATCCTCAATAAGATAGCTAAGCAAAAGACTAGAATCCTTTCAACTTTATTTCAGCATTAAAATATAATCCAAGTGCATCAGTGTGGTGCCGCTCTACCCTTCCCATGCATGCTCAAAGTCCACCTGTAGGGAGGGGGAAACAAGGGTGAGATAAAATCTCAGCAAGATAACTGTTTAACAGGCTATTCAAACTACAAACAATTATACATCATCATTTATAATTCCATACAACTACAACCACAATTCATGTCTACAATTATTAAACCACCACAACTTCCGTATTCATACCTCTTCAATTTTAGATTTAATTGGCATATGCATGCAATCATTCTATCCACGATTAGATGCATGAGAAAACATTTAATCTTCCACAATCCACAATAGATTAATCATCAACATTTAATCTTCCACAAATAACAATGTTTATATCCTCAACCTCAAATCACTATCAATGACGGTAAAGCATTTAGCAAATAAATCTTGTTTGACCACTTTAAATCCTCGACCACTACCACTACCAAAAGCAATAAAACACATGTATGTCTTACTTCAATACTTTATTATTTCCCACATCCACAATTGATATCATCAATTACTACAAGAGAAAAGAATCTCATGCCACCATCACAACCCTTACCATACACAAGGAAGGAACCGCATTCCACGACCACAACCACAATCCTCATACCACAATTAGCTCACATGAGCCAATTCCACATTACAACTATGAAGTTGTATATTCCACATTACAACTATGAAGTTGTATATTCCACAAAATAACACACCACAATATATTGCATATGTATGCAAATGATCTTTCCACAATGCAATGTATATGAATGCTTTCATGCTATGCTCCACATCACTCTTTCCAGGGCAGGAATTGAGGTGCATCGTATTATGGCAATATACGATGCTTCCCATGGGATAAGAGGTGCATCGTATTACGACAATATACGATGCTGTACCGGTACGGTCGCAGCTCAGTGCGGCGACATCCACATATGCATATGACATGATATGACATGAATTATATGATAATCTTAACTCACATCAATCCATCTTCAAGGAACACTATCATGCTCACAACATATCCACATCCACCACATGTTATTTTCATGTTCCTCATTATAACATTAAGCAAGAATTCCACGTGTCTACTAGCAGATTATCAACATATCAATGGATAAATACTTGCTACCATCTCCACAATTAAGATTTCATGCAATCATGGCATAATGTATCAAATTATAATAATAATGTAAACTGAAAGTAGAAGGAATAACAAGTTAAACAGTAGCAACCACCGCTACGTTTACTTGCCTCAATCCGACGAAGCGAAGTAAAAATCAAGAGCGCTCAGGGACAAGACAACCTGTCCAAAAGACATCTCTCAGCACAAAGCCACAGCATACAAACACGACATAAATAATTAAAGACGTCGCTAGAACCCCGAACCCGCACTAACTCCTCTCCGCTCAACAATTCAGCAAATTACCCTCTGCAGCAGCGCTGCTTAACATTTTCGTAACTTTAAAAATATTGATCCAAATACAGCAAACGATACCTCTCTGGATTCATCACTTAAAAACCTACATTTTTCATGTAGAACACATATTTTATTTTGATCACAGCTAGGTGTAATTTAATGCCCAAAACAGAGGAAGAACTCTGTTCTGGCAGATTGGACAGCGGTATGCAATTGCGTCCCAGAAACAGTATAGGGGTCTAAGAATTCTGAATTTTATACAGAAGCTAGATATCTTAATTATCTACAACTTTTTCAACCACGGCCATGACCATAAAAATCTTTTACTACCTCCAATTCACAGATTACCGTCGGTCTGTACCAAACTGCTCGCCTGACGAACAGCAGTATTCCCGACCCTGTAACTCCCAGATCCCGCGGCAGAAACTCCAAAACAAATACAGGAGATGTGTCTGGAAGTCCTCTACAACTTTCCTTTTGGGAGAGTCCACAGAAAAATTCGTTTACTAGGTGAAAACCGCGCAAACAAACGCGCTGCGCGAATCAGTCTATAGGCAGACAGCAGCTAATCTCTAATCGGGCAATTAATCTATTAACTACCTTCAAAATCCGTGCCAAGAACCCTAACTATTCAGAAAAACAGAGGGTTTGGGATGAGGAAAAATTACCTAGATGAAGAATCACCCCTTTTTTCTCCTCTTCTTCTTCTCCTTCCTTCTTCTCCTTCTCCTTCCTCTCTTTGGCTCCAATGGCAGCAGCACTTGTGGGGGAGGTGGGGGCACCAACCAAGGAGGGGGGCTGCGCCCAAGAGGGTGGGAAAGGGGGGGTGGCAGCTGGGTGTGGAGAAAAGGGGGAGGAGGGGGAGCCCTAGGGTTAAGTGGGAGGGGGTGCGGCCACCCCTTGGGCCTCCGGCCCCAAGGTGGTCAGCCCACTCTCCAGGCAACCCACTTAGAGGTTTTTATTTAATTTTTAATTTATTTTATTTATTTTATACTGTTCTACAATTTTTACTTTTCCCTTCCCGCGTTTTGCCGAAAAACCGGTGACTCCGTGATTATTTTAAAACTTACGCCGAATCGACGATCAGGTTATTACAGCCACCACTTCGAAGGGTAGGGGACGGAGCGCTCGCGCGTCTACCTCGACTAAGGTGGCAACGGATAGGGGACGGAGCGCTCGCGCGTCTACCTCGACTAAGGCGCCAGCTCCGCTGCCACCACTTCGAAGGGTAGGGACGGAGCGCTTGCGCGTCTACCTCGACTAAGGCACCAGCTCCGCTGCCACCACTTCGAAGGGTAGGCGACGGAGCTCTCACGCGTTTACCTCGACTAAGGCGCCAGCTCCGCTGCCACCACTTCTAAATGGTAGGGATGGAGAGCTCACGTGTCTACCTCGACTAAGGCACCAGCTCCGCTGCCACCACTTCGAAGGGTAGGGGACGGAGCTCTCGCGCGTCTACCTCGACTAAGGTGCCAGCTCCGCTGCCACCACTTCAAAAGGTAGGGAACGGAGCGCTCGCGCATCTACCTCAACTAAGGTGCCAGTTCCGTTGCCACCACTTCGAAGGGTAGGGACGGAGCGCTCGCGCGTCTACCTCAACTAAGGCGCCAGCTCCGCTGCCACCACCTTGAAGGGTAGGGACGGAGCGCTCGCGCGTCTACCTCGACTAAGGCGCCAACTCCGCTGCCACCACCTCGTAGGGTAGGGGACGGAGCGCTCGCACATCTACTCCGGCTCGGCCCGGATTGCTGTGTGCAGGAGAGCATGGTTGTCTTGTGAATCTACCACGGGACTGCATGATTATTAAGCAAGGATGGAGACACGGGCAATATTTTGCAACTAAAGACCCCCTCCTTCTGTTTGTATTCATCGGAAGATATTTACAAAGGCATGCAATAGAACTGTACAAGCATCCTCGGGTGCTCAAGGCCGCTATTCGGCCGGCTCCTCCTTAATGCGCGTTCGCACCAAGGCTTCACTCGAAGAAGCCCGGCTTTCCCAGAAGTCTAGTGACTCCTCGGCCCTCCGCCACCGCCGAAGACGCCGTCGGGTCACAAGGTCAGAACTAGCAGTCGGCCTTGGTCGGGTAGCTGCTCGGGATACGCAGACACACAAGTCAGAACACCAGTGAGGCAACTTGTACTTTATTCATAAGAAGAAAGGGCTTGTGTTTTACAACGCACACCAACGCACGGAGACCATGGCGTCACACCTGAGGATTTGCGTCACCCCATAAATTCGCGGGGCTGCCCTCGTCGCGACGCGGGACCTCATCCAGCCACAGCTTGAGGTTCCCCTCGTCGTACAAGCTGTTCCGCAGCTCGACCTTCGCAGCAGCCTCCCCGATGTACTCCTAGATCCTCTCATGGAAAAATCGCACAGGGCGGCGAACAGCGCGCACTGCATCTACATTTCTAAATTTAATGTTCTAAACTAGATTTTCTAAACTAAATATCTAAGCTAATTTTCTAAACTAAATATCTCTACTAAATATCTAAACTAAATTTGTAAACTAAATATCTACACTCTACACTACATTTTCTAAACTAAATTTATCTAAACAAATTTTCTAAAGTAAATTTTCCACAATAATGCATTACAAATCTTATACAAAAAACTATATTTTTCTACATTTAAATTTGTACATCTAAATTTGTAAACTGCATCTACATTTCTAAATTTAATGTTCTAAACTAGATTTTCTAAACTAAATATCTAAACTAAGTATCTAAGCTAATTTTCTAAACTAAATATCTAAACTAAATTTGTAAACTAAATATCTACCCTAGATTTTCTAAACTAAATTTATCTAAACAAATTTTCTAAAATAAATTTTCTAAAATTAGGAAAATACCTGCAAATCCCGCAGCTTCTCCTCCTCTCCCTCTCCTTCTCTTCTTCCCTCTCCTCCCCCTCTCCTTCTCTTCTTCCCTCTCCTCCCCCTCTCCTTCTCTTCTTCCCTCTCCTCTCCCTCTCCTTCTCTTCTTCCCCTCTCCTCCTCCTCTTCCTTCCTCTCTTCTGCTCTGTCTTCTCGCGCGGTGGAGAGTGAATGGCGAGCAGGCGTGGGGAAGAAAAGGGGCTTGGCCGTCGGGCTGTATTCACATGCAGTCGCCTCCCCGTTCGGCGACTCTTCTTTATGTCGCCGAACGGGGGGGCGATTCAATTGAATCGCTTAACGGGGAGGCGATTGCATTTAATCGCCCATCGGTTACCAGATTCTTTATAAGTCGCGTTTTGGTGGGGCGACAAGCGTAAATCGCCCAATGGTTTGGCGACTCGAACCTATTTGTGTAAAAAATTTTGTCGCAGGTATATTTCTGTATTTTCGAATAAAAATGGGTTATCCGTACAAAAATTTCTTTGAAGACCAGGTCAAGTACAGGTACAGAAAAACATATTTTGAAGAAAAGAATATCTTTTTTGCGAATCAAAAGGAAAAGAGCATATATAGGAGTTAAGCAACAAACCTTGAATATGCAATCACCTTAAAGAAGGAGGCACTGTTTGCTTTGTGACTGATTCTGGTTAATTCCATGACAAAAATGCCATCAGGGTTACAGGTTTGATGGATCTTGGGATGGGGGAGACAATCAAGTAGAAATGCTCCATTTTCCTTTCCAGCTATGTCGACGAGCCCGTGTCAACAGCTTGATCACACTACTATTGCATCGTCAAATCAGATGGAGCTAGCAGAGGCTCGATAGTACAGGTTCATGAATAGTAGAAAGAAAAAGGTTATTGCCTTGAGTTGGACCAAACGAACCTGTCAATACCTCGTGAATTTAAGGATGGTCATCACGGCCACGTGTTTGTTGTTTTGCTATGCATCAGCCGGCCGATTTGACTATTCGCTAACATCTCCTTGATTCGTGAAAGGTTCTTATTTCAGCAAATGTATAGACATATATAGATGCAGCTTGATGAGCAATTTTAGAAAGTTACAACTTGTAAAACAAGTTTACTGGCAGGAAAGGTCGATGCAAAAATTCTGAAAATTTTTAAAATTAACTTTCGTAATTCGTACGCGCTGTAGAGTATTGTTTCTCAATATAGGGATCAACACAACTAATTATTGAGTAGTTATTCGTGTTAATATTATAAATCTTCAGCATGACTACAAGCTATGAGATTGTATAATTGGATATGAAAAAAACAAGAACCTCACATGTTCATTGCTGTATTAGACAGCACAGTAGGTAGCATTGTGATGTGCTTGCAGCCTTGCACCATGCTTTGAGGTTTGGATCAGTGTATCTGCATTGCATGCTTGGGTGCCAGACATCTTGTTTGGATCACAGGGAGCATGTGATTCTAGATGACATGTAGATGTTTGTTATAGTTAACTAGAACTGGCGGAGTGGAGCTGCACGAACCCTTAAGTACATTCAACGATGAGAAGCTCCGTTGAAAACATTAAGTTTGTTGGCGACGAGATGTTATATATCAATTCCGTTCTTTCCAGTGACGATTGCATGCATTTATCTTTCCTTTTGTTTTTTTTGAGCGAATTGCATAGCCCAGGCCAACGCAAGCGGGACCTGCCCCAGCCGCACTGTGCTTGCGCACCGTTCGTACGTCGTAGCTAGCGCTGTGTTGTCACTGACCAGTGACCATCGCCACTTACCAGTAAATACAAGATTTGTGTGAAGGGAATGATTGACCATCTCTCATGTTAGCTGACTTTTTTTTTCTGTGATGATATAATTGGAATACATCAGGCTGTGGGGTGTCTAGCTGTGTCCGATATACCTTTCCTCTTTATTTTTTTCGTCCTCTACTTAACTCTCTTTTGTCAGGGATTTTTTTTTCTTGGGAGGTTCACAGTTTGCAACCCAAAATACAAGCTATGAGATTGTATAATATGTCTAGAAGATAGACTACTCGATTGCACTAGAGTCAAAATGCCCCTCCACCACTGTTCAGCCTATAGGACAAAAAGGCTATAAGAAATTGCAGCTACGATGGACAACACAGAGCTGCAGTAAGAAAGGCTATAAGATAGACTACTCCCCATCTTTCTTCCCCAACGTGCTGCAGTAAGAAATTGCAGTACGATGGACAACACAGAGCTGGATATGGCGCCAATATGGGAGAAGAGATGCAGGGGTTAAAACTTTTGGCGCCCAATATTTTTGTGATTGCAGCTATAAATAAACATTCTGTGTGCCTTGCTCCATTGTTGTTATCAGACCAGTGTGCTCTATACCTCATAATATCAGACCAGGTATACCTCATAATATCAGACCAGGTATGAGTCAATTGCAATTGTTCTTTACTAGGTTTCTATTTGGAACAATTGATTGTTTATGTCCTCACATGTCCATTGAAGAAAAAGTCATCATCAAACATTCACCCTTCCATCAAGTGTTACAACAGATCTGAGGAAATTGCAAAAAATTTTACCTCTCAAGAAACCAAAACATGCTATACCTCATCCTTAATAGTGTACAATTCCTGCCTACTTTTAGTAGCTGAACTTATATAAACAATTTTTTTTCTTTATTTCTCTTCATTCTGCATTTTGTGGAAAGATAGGAAACAAAATAATGTCAGATGACTCATACCACTTCAACCTGAAATTTGAGTTTTTGAACTTCATGTTTATATTTGAGTTTTCAATTAGACTTCATGCTTATTTTGCTTTAAGCAAAAATTCTGGGCATGAACCTGTTATGCATGTTAGCTACTGATTACTGACAGGAATGTAACTTGAGCATATAAACAATAGCAACAATTATAGTAATTTATAGAACTTGAGCATATAAACAGTAGCAACAAATAACCCGTGATTCCTGAGATTACATGTTTACTTGATCTCCATCATTATCAGATAAGAGATTCTTGTGCAAAACTACAACAGACGATACTGTTTGGTCCTAGATATAGTTCAGCGAGGCTATTTCCCACACTCTCCATTTCTCTTGTACTAAACATAGTTTCCAGAGGTGCTTGATTGTGTCCTGTAGCAGCACAATTAATTGATAAAATGATTTGCCATGGGAGAAATAGATTTATTTGTACTTGTTCATGAGATTATTATTATGCCTGTCCAATTTAGATTTTATACTATCCTGTACTAGCACAATTTATATTTGAAATGCCAAGCATAGTTGCTTGTATGCTGATTTTTATTTTTTGGGGGATTTAGGATGAGGCCCTTGAAGCATCTTAGAGTTGAAGCTCCACGTGTTCCAACCTTTGGTGATTTTCATCCTTCAACAAAATGGAGCATAGGTGTTCGACTTTATCACAAGTATCATGTTGAGACATTCACTCCTGGTAGGAAGAGGCTGACCTTGGTTTTGTTGGATGAGCAGGTAATGTTCACACATGTATTTTTAGCTACTAGAATGTTAACTATGGTTGGTAAGTTCATATGCTAATAAGCTACACGAAATATTTGTCATAATCTCCAAATCTTACAAAAGAACTAAGATTCCCGATCTTTAAACACACATTGCAAAATTAGAAAGGAAGATCATAGAACTAATTGTAGCATGATTACTGAGGGCTTATTTTGATACACATTTGTTGTCAGTTTGTGTACAACATTAGTGGTTGGGATCTAGGACCGAAAGGCAGGAAGTCTGACCTTTGTGAGAAAGATGAGGATTTGGTTGATAGCTTTGGTGTCACTTGAGTTGTATCCTTGCTCTGTTTGAGAATATGAAAACCCATTTCCTATTGGAGAATCAATAAATATTACATTGCTCACCTGGAATGTGCAAATTAAGGATCAATTAGTAACAAGTTGCATCAATTTGTTCATGGGATAGAGAAAGAGAGATGCATAGGAGTAGTATCTCAAGTAAATATTGCAGATACATACTTATATTTTAAAGTCATAGTATCTCAAGTAAAATAAGGACCTGCCTCGCTAACCCCAGATTTTGCATCAATGATAATGTTGCTCATCTTGATCAGTTTTGCCTGCACGGTAAAACAAAATATGCTAAGAAAGACATAGATACTAAGAATGTTAATAAGTGACATTTTAGAATATTTTCATAAAGGAGCATGACTCAGAAGCACAACATTTTTTACAAATATACTTTCCGCTACAGAAAATGGATATTCTTTGTACATTTGCAAATATATGGGTATGGCACAACTGACAGCTATTATGTCTAAACTTTGTTGTTTTGATCATAGACTAGAATTATCAGAATTTCTATTGATCCTCACCTTCATTAGAGGAACAAGAGGAAGTTGAATAGACGTGGGATAACATCCTGGATTTGCAACAGGACGTGCATTTCTTATTTCATCTCGAAGAACTTCAGTCAGGCCATACACAGCTTCTTGTTGAATAATCAGAGAAACAACCAACAGAGAAAATGAGTTCACAGAATCAAACATAATAACACAAAGGAATAATCCAAAAATACCATATGACTATATATGAGTCCAATTCAAACCCCAAAAAGTATTATACCAAAAAGAAATTGAAGAAGCATATCAATACGAATCGAAGTTGGCAATCACATGCCGATGCCGAAATTGGAACTTAAGAACTGAGTAATAGCAAAAGTACATGACAAATGATAGTTACTAAACAAGTACGTAGGGGAAAGTAGTCAAGAAAACCTGAAGTTCTGGTGCCCTATGAGAATGGCCATACCAGTCAGCATACTCATTGATATCACACAATCGGAAATCCTGTAAACATGATAAGTCACTCATAAGAACGATTGGCTGTTAATAACGTAAATAAATCATGTGTTTGTGTAGAGCATACCGCAGAGAGATCAACAATCTTCAGATGCTGGGGTAAACCTTGAATAATTTCCTGATAAAAAATTGCAATCAGATATTGCTAAAATTTTCAACAAAATCTTGTCCTCCAATACACAACAGAGTGTACAACCGTATTCCTTTACACAATTCAGCTATTGATAGGGAAAAAATCAGAATAGTCATGCTGAAGATAAACAACCTGGGTTGTTCCATGTGGCAAGCAACAAAAAACTGCATCAACATCTGAAAAATCTGCATCTTTTATTGCAACCAAATTTGGCAGGTCCTGCGAAATGAAAAGAGATCAACTTGAAGCCAACACTAATTCTAATACAAAGAAATGTACTACTGCCCAGCATCACGTGTGGAGGAAAAGTAGAAAAATTCTTACTTGTGTTATCAAGTGAGGAAATACAGATCCAAACTGTTTGCCAACTTACATTGCTCACCTGAAATGTGCAAATTAAGGATCAATTAGTAACAAGTTGCATCAATTTGTTCATGGGATAGAGAAAGAAAGATGCATAGGTTGAATCAAATTAACCTTGGTCCAGGAATCTGATTTGTAGACCAACTTAGGCTTCATTATCTCCCAAAATAACCTGGTCCTATATAATGGAAACAGGGAAAGTATGCACTTAATTCTTCCGTCTTTTTTGTCCCCTTTTTAGTGGAGCTCCTTCAATCTGATATGACAAATAAAATAGCTTAAATAGCACAGCAATCAGCAACACCATGCATAATACTGTCAACATTAGTTTTTTTTCTCCTAAGGCATCATGCATTTGCTTAACCCTTATACAACTTTAGCCAGCAAAGTAACACATCCTCTCGATAACCTTAAAACCACTCTCTTCTATCTGTAATTGGACATCCTTATTTCCTAGCATTAACAAAATCTTATGGGAAAACAGATCGACAAAGAAACCAAAACATCGCAACCTGCAGGTAAAGGTTTGATATTCAATATAATTCCACTCCTGGAAATGTTATTAGATGCTTAGTTACATTCTGTTGAATTTTAATGGTGTCTGACTTTGCCTACTGTCAATAGGGCAAAAAATGGTAGCCACTATTTATGATGACCAGGTGGATTGTATAGATCCCCTACTTCGAGAGGGCTGCGCATATTATGTGTCAAGGTTGTCCGTAGAGCCTATGAGGAGAATCGAGCATAAGTGGCTTGCAGAGCATGCTTATGGGTGTGTTTTCACACGTGTCACTACTGTGAGTGAGATACCAAATATGAGTGAGAAGACATTGCCGCTTTTTCTGCCGCTCATGCCACTTAGTGAAGTTTTTGAATTCACCTATCATAATGACATTTATGTTGGTATGTATTTCAGTTGACCACCCAAGTAATACTGCTTTGTAATAAATCAAATTTTACTAACATTTTTTCACATGTCAAATGTTATTGGAATGGTCATGTTTGTAAGCACTGTAGGCTATGTGCAAGGCTACTACAATAGAAAGATACCTTTTAGAAATGTTCTTATAATTGATGGCAGGTATGTACTTTGTTGTAGTATCTTCTTGAATTTATGGTTGCACGTCTAAATTATTTATGTTACTATACTGGTTTCTGGAAATCATTATTGTCCATGGCCCCCTAAGTTTGCTTCTTTGCCACTTAGAACATTACGATTTGGAGCTATATTTGGTTGTTTTTGCATAGAATGGAACCCCTCTTGTATAATTAATCTATAAATGCTAATGGCCTTCCCTGTATAATTAATCTATACATGCTAATTGCCTTATAAAATTTCCCTTCCCTTCATGACTTGTCTGGTTAGAATATATAATCATGTTTAGTGATTACATTTTCAAACAGATGGAATACCTTCTCAGTTTTTTATATAATAGTGATAATATATGAATCAGAAAATGTTTTTCTCTTGAGTCTCGCAAATTTTTTATAAAGTAGAATAACCTGCTAAGTTCATATGTTGGATAAAGTGCCATGTTTATAGAGCTTTTATAAGACAAAATGGAAACTCAGCCCATGTTTATATGTTTATATATTCCTGTAGCTTCAAACCTGTGAAGTTAGTTGTTAAGGACAAAGTACTTACCAGCCATTTGACTAAACGGACGAGTTGCTCTGATGATCGAGCTATCATTGTGGCAACTATGCTTAGAGCAAGGCGTGAATAAGGTGAATTGATGTGTGTTCCTTGTTCATTTTGTGTTGATCTACTCTATGTTTTATACTTATTATATTATATACTTATTTACTTTTTAGACCATAGCCTGCACACTACATGCTTCAGTAGGGTGCACTTTGAACCGAATGTTGCAGTTGCACGCGATCTGAGACGGAGGTAAACATAATTTTGATTATAAATATTTTAGTAATTAGTTTTAGCTACATGGTTTATCATTTATGGATTCTTTTGTAGGCTCAACAACGAGCTTATTGGAAATGCTTCTCCATGACATTACAAGGGGAAGTAAATGCAATTCTTTTGGCTAAGGGACCTCTAGCTATATAATTGCTAGAAGTGCAACACTCATTTTTGTGGAAGTAGATGTGATTTGTCATGAAGGAAGTTGATGCAGTTCTTTTGGCTAGGATATTCATAGCTAGGATGCTTGCTAGAAGTAGATGCAAATGTTGTGGCTAAGATACTTCTAGCTATCATGCTTGCTAGATGATTGTGCTTCTATGTGTAATTTGACGCATAGCAAATTGGACATGTGTTCATGCCATTCTATCTAATTTTAGTGGTAGCATTTGTAGTATCAAGAAACTTTCTTATGTATCTGTGGAATGGAGTTATATCCTAATTGAATATCATCCTTGGAAGTGAAAGTCTTTCTATATGGGGATCTATAGTAGGGGTGAAGCTAAGGGTGAGGCTTGGTAAGGCTCAAGCCTCACCTCCCGCCGGCAAGAACACCTATGATCCATCTCACCGGCCCACTAAAACATCAATCTGATTACCCGCGAACTGAGTCACCGTATTATATTGCATAATATAAAATAAACAGCCATACAAGACTAACATCTTGACCACATATGCCCAGATTAATCATGCGATTCAACCAAAAAATATTGAGATAGTAACTCTAAAAAGGATTTGCCGTTCAATTAAACCACAACAGATAGCCATGCCCATGTAGCAGCAAGGTACTTTCACACAAGTGCTCTACCTTCCTCCAAAAACTTGTGTTGTCATTTCTGACATGGTCACATGGGTATAGTTATCAATCCTTGGTGGATAATTATGAAAACCAAAGTAATTTAAATTATGGTTGAACAAAATGTAGACAAGAAAATAAAATCTGAAAGAAGTGTCATTTGACATACTGTTCCAACAAGTGTTTGCCGATTCTTTTGGAGTTTCAGGAAGTAAAAACCATGCATTGGCCGAGCCACACATATGCAAGATCTAAATTCAGCAGCACTAAGCATATAACACCTTGACAGTTGACATACACAACAGATGTATTGCACACCAATCATTCTATGTACATTCAGACATGTTTGCTCATGAAAATTGATATTTGGGAACAGATTGAAGGACTAATCTGCCATCATGAACAAACATGGAAAATGCCTAACTTCCATCTTAAAGAATTTTATACGCTTATCTTCACAAGTAATCAATCAGAAAATCAAACTTTACAATTAAATTAATCAATCAGTAGGGACACACCTCCCTTGGATGGAACTTCACCCGCTTCTCAATCAGCATCTTCTTGACCCTTGAAGTGGCGAACGACTTAAAGATGCCTCGGAAAAAACCCAAGTCACCTTCTTCCCCCTGATCAAGATGTTCGCATGGATCTGACACATACAAGACATCCGTCCTACACTGCAGAGGCAGAGATGCGAGAGGGGGGTGGAGGAGGAGGCCGACGACCGGGTTGGGGGCGGAGGAGGCGGAGATGCGAGAGGGGGGCAGAGGAGGCAGGTGGGGGCGGAGAAGGTGGAGATGCGAGAGGGGGACGGAGGAGGCGGAGATGCGAGAGGGGGCGGAGGAGGCGGGTGGGGGGCGGAGGAGGCAGAGATATGAGAGGGGGGCGGAGGAGGCGGAGATGCAAGAGGGGGGCGGAGGAGACGGGTGGGGGCGGAGGAGGCGGAGATGCGAGATGGGGCGGAGGAGGCGGGTGGGGGTGGAGGCGGAGATGCGAGAGGGGGGGCAGAGATGCGAGAAGGGGGCGGAGGAGGCGGGTGGGGGGCGGAGGCGAAGATGCGAGGGGGGGCGGCGGAGATGCGAGAAGGGGGCGGAGGAGGTGGAGATGCGAGATGGGGGTGGAGATGCGAGAAGGGGCCGGAGGAGGCGAAGAAGCGGGTGGGGCGCGGAGATGCCAGAGGGGCCGTGGGGGGTGGCGGGCGAGTTATCTTGGCGGCGGCGGGAGTCTAGGGTTTATTAATGGTCCACCTGTTATTTTATTTCGCGGGTAAATGGACGAGACGGGTCGGGTAGAGCTAACCTATACCCGTACCTATTTACCTGATGGGCAGAGATTTCCCCCTATTTTTATACCCGTGGACAGAGAATACATCACATACCTGACTCCATTAGGGTATTTACCCACGGGTACAAAGGTAAACGGGCGGCGGCGGCGAGGGCCAGGCCACTGGGAGTCAGGAGAGCCAGATCTAACGGGGCCCGGGGGAGGGGGAGCCGGCCGGGGCGCGGGGGCGGCGAGCCGGCGAGGGGCAAGACCGCGGGAGCCCACCGGGGCGCGGGGGCGGTGAGGGGCAAGCCGCCTAGGGGCGAGGGGGCCGGACCGCGGGAGAGCCAGATCGCAGGCAGGACAGTAGCCGGCCGGCAGGAGCATTGCGCATTCGCGCCGTAGAGAGTGGAGAGACCGAGAGGCGAGAGCGGAGAGCGGACAGGCGACAGCGAAGACTGCGAGAGTGATTTAGAGGAGAGACCGAGCGGACTGTGGACAGCACCGGAATCAGTGCGTGGTAAGTGGTAATATTTTCTCCCTCTTAATTTACTATTTTAGACTTAAAGGTAGTTAATAGTTTAATCTTTATAATTTATTTATAGATTTATAGTTTTAAATCTTACCCGTGATTCAAATTTATCTTATTTGATCTATAGTGTTCTTATTTGATAGACTAATTTTAGAATATTTTCTATGCTCCCTATCATTTTGCAATTAGACTTTTTAAATGTTACGATTATGTTTTAATCCGTAGCAACGCACGGGCATCTAACTAGTATTTTGTAAATTGGCTAGTTGTAAAGCAGTTTTAGTAGCATCCTAGGGTAATGTTGGTCCTGGGGTGTTACAGTTGGTATCAGAGTGGGCTTTAGGTCCGTGGTAATTAAACTATTAAATTGACACACTTGCACATGTAGGTTGGGGAAGGGTTTGTATTTTTTGCATATACCCTGTTGAATTCATTGCATTAATGCTTGTGTCTTTTTGGCTTGTTGATATTGTTCTTGCTTGAATGTGGATTGTGGTGGCTGCAGGATGCCGCCTAGGCGTAGTAGCTGTGGCCGTGCAACTACGCCAGTAGCGCAGCCAGCGGTCGAGGAGGCTGAGGTTACTCAGTCAGCGGGTGGTAGTCAGGAGGAGTTGTTGGCCACTGTGAGGGCCATGCAGCAAGAGCTGAGTGCGTTGAGGCAGGGGCAGCTGGCCCCTGGTGTTCGTACTGATCCGGTGCCGGAGGTTGCGACAGATGGAGCAGTTAGCGGCCTCTCACTCCGTGAGTGGGTAGGTTTGAGGCTGGACAGCTTTAACGGTGCGGCCACTCCTGTTCAGGCCGCAGACTGGCTGTCCTATGTGGTGGACAAGATGGAGGCGTTCGAGGTGGTTGCCTCTGATCGTGTGCGCTACGCGACGCAACTTCTGAAGAGAGAGGCTCAGATCTGGTGGAAGGGAGTGTAGACTGCTCGCACGGCTGCACATGGAGCGCTGTCGTGGGCAGAGTTTGTTCGGCAGTTCGAGAGGAGGTTTTACCCAGAGACCTTTCTGGACAAGATGAAGATCGATCTGAGCAGGTACACACAAGACAAGCAATCTGTGGCAGAGTATGAGGTGGGCTTCAACCAGATCATCCGCTTTGTTCCGCATGTGGCGCGGGATGATGCGGAGAAGGCCAGGCAGTTCCGTCAGGGGTTCAAACCTTCGATCCGCCACCTGCTAGGTGCTTTTCCGATCACGGATTTTCGTACCTTGGTGGAGCAGGCTTTGGGGATCGAGATGCAGCAGGCTTATAAAGATGACATCCGCAAGGCCACTGGAGGAGATCAGCCTCGAGGCCATGGCGAGAAGAAGGGCTTTTCTGGAGGCCCTGCGCACAAGAAGGCGAAGAGTCGTCGCCACCAGCCCTACCGTGGTAGTACGGGGCAATCCAGCTCTACTGGAGGGAGCTCTCTGCAGTGCCGTGCCACGGCGAAGCCCGGGCTGGGCTTTGGTGTGTTTTCGTTGTGGAGACCCGCATAGGTGGAGCGACTGCACTTGGAGTGGACAGTGTTCTATCTGTGGTAATAGCCACAGGGATGTCGTGTGCAGGCAGAATCCCAAGGGGAAGCTGCAGTGGGAGTTGGCGCCTACACCTTCAGCAGGCTCTACCCGTCCTGATGGCACCGTGCAGATGATGGCTGCGGCTCCTAACCCGCAGTTCTTGCCCGCGGTCCCTGCATCGCGATACATGCCGGCGCCTTCGGCACCTTCGACACCCGTCTCGGCGCCTCCTCCTGGAGGATACTGGGTCCAGCATCCTGCGGCGCCTGTACCTCAGTGGACTCCTGCGCCGACTTTCCAGGGCGTGGGAGGTTCTTCTTCTTCAGCTGTTCCTGCTGCGTATGCCATGCCAGCGTCTGATGGCAGGGATCGTGGAGATGTGGTGACAGGTACCTTATCTGTTGATTCTTTCGATGCTTATGTACTTTTTGATTCCGGGGCTAGTTTCTCTTTTGTCTCGGAGGTTTTTGTTCAGCGGGCAGGTATGTCCGTGCAGTTGGTGGGGAGAGCAGTGGTTGTTAGTTCTCCCAGTGGGCTTATTTCCAGTGCTCGTATTTGCCCTGGTTGTGTGGTGGTTCTAGCAGATGAGGAGTTCGTGGCAAATTTGGTGGTTATACCCCTGGAGCCTTTCGATGTGATCCTTGGCATGGATTGGCTCACGTAGTATCAGGCTGTTATCTCTTGTTCCAGGAAGACAGTCACTTTGCAGTCTCCGTCTGGACGTGAAGTTGTCTTCCAAGGGAGTGCCCCGCAGTACTCTCTCTCGTTGCTGTGCCAGTTGTTCCCCAATCGGCGAATGCAGAGGTCATGTTTTCTATGGGCCATGGTTGAGGGACACGAGGATGTTTTGAGGCTAGAGGATATACCTGTGGCTTGCAGGTACCCAAATGTGTTTCCGGCCGAGCTTCCAGGTCTGCCACCAGAACGGGAACCGGATTTCTGCATAGACCTTGTTCTGGGTACGCGGCCTATCTACAAGTCCCCGTATCGGATGGCACCTGTGGAGCAGGTGGAGTTGAAGAAGCAGTTGGATGAACTCCTAGCTAAGGGGTTTATTAGACCGAGCACATCGCCTTGGGCTGCTCCGGTCTTGTTTGTGGGAAAGAAGGATGGCACCAAGAGGCTTTGTGTGGATTATCGAGCACTTAATCAAGTGACGATCAAGAACAAGTATCCATTGCCTCGCATTGAAGATCTCTTCGATCAGCTGAGAGGTGCCAAGGTATTCTCAAAGATTGATTTGTAGTCTGGTTATCATCAACTGCAGATCAGGGAGGAGGATATAGAGAAGACAACTTTTAGCACAAGGTATGGGCATTTTGAGTTTGTCGTTATGTCTTTTGGACTAACAAATGCCCCTGCTGTCTTTATGGAAGCCATGAACAGGATGCTCCATGAGTACCTGGATTCTTTTGTGGTGGTTTTCATCGATGACATTCTGGTTTATTCCAAAACGGAGGAGGATCACGAATTGCACCTCAGTCTGGTCCTAGATGCCCTTCGGAGGAATAAATTCTACGCGAAGCTGAATAAATGTGCTTTCTGGCTGTCCGAGGTGGGATTTCTTGGTCAAACCATCAGTCAGCATGGTATTACAGTGGACCCGAAGAATGTGGCAGTGGTGGTGTAGTGGCGGAGGCCAACTAATGTGTCAGAGGTCCGGAGTTTCCTTGGTCTTGCCGGTTACTATCGGCGCTTTGTGCAGGATTTCTCTATCATCGCCAAGCCAATGACCCGACTCATGCCAAAGGGTGTTCCTTTTGTGTGGACAGACGATTGTGAGTCTGGTTTTCAGACCTTGAAGAGCAAGCTGGTGAATGCACCTATCCTATCCTTGCCCGAGAGTGGCAAGCGCTTCACGGTGTACACAGATGCTTCGCGGATTGGTCTTGGTTGTGTGTTGATGCAGGATGGGCGAGATATCATAATTGTGGAGATGGTAGCAAGTATTTATCCATTGATATGTTGATAAATTGTTAGTAGACACGTGAAATTCTTGCTTAGTGCTATAATGTGGAACATGAAAATAACATGTGGTGGATGTGGATATGTTGCGAGCATGATAATGCTCCTTGAAGATGGATTAATGTGTTTTATGATTATCATATCATTCATGTCATATCCTGTCATATGCATATGTGGATGTTGCCGCACTTAGCCACGACCGTACCGGTACAGCATCGTATATTGCCGTAATACGATGCACCTCTTATCCCGCGGGAAGCATCGTATATTGCCGTAATACGATGCACCTCAAATCCTGCCCTGGAAAGAGTGATGTGGAGCATAGCATAAGCATTCATATGCATTTAATGTGGATAAAATGACTGCATTCATATGCCATTTAAATATGAAATTGATGAGGTATGAATCATGGAGGATTGTGGTGGTTTAATAATCGTGGACATGAATTGTGATTGTGGTTGTATGGAATTATAAATGATGATGTATACTTGTTTGTAGTTTGAATAGCCTGTTAAACTGTTTGCTTGCTGAGATTTTTATCTCACCCTTGTTTCCCTCTCCCTACAGGTGGACTTTGAGCATGCACGGGAAGGGTAGAGCGGCACCACACTGATGCACTTGGAATATATTTTAATGCTGAAATAAAGTTGAAAGGATTCTAGTCTTTTGCTTAGTTATCTTATTGAGGATTGTTTCATCTTAATAATGTTAAATTTGGATTTGTTCCCTTGGTCTTTATGTTGGAGTTGATTATGAATACTGAATTGTTATTCTATTCTGTTTTCCCTTAGTTGTTTATGCTTCCGCTTGTGTTATCTTGTTTAATAATTATTGCCAGTTTATTTTATTTTGTAAATTGGCTAGTTGTAGAGCAGTTTTAGTAGCATCCCAGGGTAATATTGGTCCTGGGGTGTTACAGTTGGTATCAGAGCGGGCTTTAGGTCCATGGTAATTAAACTATTAAATTGACACACTTGCACATGTAGGTTGGGGAAGGGTTTGTATTTTTTGCATATACCCTGTTGAATTCATTGCATTAATGCTTGTGTCTTTTTGGCTTGTTGATATTGTTCTTACTTGAATGTGGATTGTGGTGGCTGCAGGATGCCGCCTAGGCGTAGTAGCCGTGGCCGTGCAGCTACGCCAGTAGCGCAGCCAGCGGTCGAGGAGGCTGAGGTTACTCAGTCAGCGGGTGGTAGTCAGGAGGAGCTGTTGGCCACTGTGATAAATGTTCCATTGATAAATGGATTATATGTTTTAAATCTTGGGGATGTGCCTATCTATAACATTAATGCTAAGAGGCTTCGGCCTAATGATTTGAATCCCATTTATATCTGGCATTGTCGTTTGGGTCACATAAATGATAAGCGCATGATGAAGCTCCATAAAGATGGCCTTCTAAACTCATTTGATTTTGAATCATTTGAAACATGCGAGTCTTGTTTACTTGGCAAAATGACTAAGACACCTTTCACTGGTGTAGATGAGAGGGCAAATGACTTGTTGGCCTTAGTACATTCAGATGTATGTGGATCAATGAGTTCAACTGCCAGAGGTGGTTTTCAGTACTTCATAACCTTTACCGATGACTTTAGTTGATATGGATACATCTACCTAATGAGGCATAAGTCTGAATCATTTGAAAAGTTCAAGGAATTTCAGAATGAGGTACAAAATCAACTTGGCAAGACAATTAAAACCTTGCGATCAGATCGTGGAGGTGAATATTTGAGCCATGAGTTTGGTGATCACCTGAAGCAATGCGGAATTGTTCCACAGCTGACTCCGCCAGGAACACTTCAATGGAATGGGGTGTCTAAACGACGGAATCGAACCTTGTTGGACATGGTTCGGTCGATGATGAGCCAATCTGATCTGCCATTGTCTTTTTGGGGGTATACTCTGGAAACAGCTGCGTTCACATTAAATAGGGTTCTATCAAAAGCTGTAGAGAAGACACCATATGAGATATGGACTGGGAAGCGTCCCGGGTTGTCTTTTCTCAAAATATGAGGATGTGAAGCATATGTAAAACGTTTGACGTCTGACAAGCTCACACCTAAATCTGATAAATGCTTCTTCGTGGGGTATCCTAAGAAAACTAAAGAATATTATTTTTATAAAAGGGATGAAAACAAAGTGTTTGTTGCCCGAAATGGTGTCTTTTTGGAGAAAGAGTTTCTCTCAAAAGGAGTTAGTGGGAGCCCAGTGAGTCTTGAAGAAATTCGAGAGACATCAGAAAATGTTTCAGCTCCTACTGAAGCTCTACAGAGTGTACAAGATGTTGTACAACCTGTGGACGAGGCATCAGTCCCACGTAGGTCTGAAAGGCTACGTCAACTGCCAATAAGGTATCGGCATGACATTTTATTGTTAGACAATGATGAGCCTAAGAATTATGAAGAAGCGATGATGGGCCCAGACTTTGAGAAATGGCATGGTGCCATGAGATCCGAAATTCAATCCATGTATGATAATCAAGTTTGGAACTTAATTAATCCACCCGATGGTGTAAAAACCATTAAGTGCAAGTGGGTTTTTAAGAAAAAGATAGACATGGATGGAAATGTTCATATTGAGAGACCATCCGGTCGTGATCCCATGTTTGTGATGAGTAATTGACAAGTGGTTTGGATAGCTTGAGTTTGATGTGAGTGGTTCGAGCCGAGTTATCGCGTGATGCGGTTTGGTTTCGGTCGGACCTGGTCAAACCTAGTCAATCGTGTTTAGGATGGGTATTCCTTTCATTTGACAGGTTTGGGGTTTATCGTGCTAATTTTGATTACATGTATCGAGCGGTGCTATTTGATGTGTTTCTTGTCTGTGATTGGCTGCGGGACATCGAGGCGGAGTCGTGGCGAGACACGGTGGACTGGACTAGGCGCAGGTGGCACTGAGGTCAAAACGGTCGGGAGGTGTCGAAGACGACGACGGCTCGAGGTGGCTGCGAGGCTTGCAAGGCAAGAAAGGAGGAAGCTTCCTAGAAGGTGCGCGAGGGGCGTTTCGGTAAAAACGCAAAGCTGCACTAAAGGAAGCGGGTTTGGATAAAGCATCGAGTAGGTGGTGACCTAATGGGTAAAGCATGTGCAAACCCATTAGTGGGAGGCTATAAAAGGAGAGCGAGAGGTTGTGCTGAAATTGAGAGAGTGGGTGTAAGAGTTAGGGTTTTACTTGGCTCTCTTCATGGAAAATGTGAGATGGATTAGGATTTTACTCATTGCATGTTGAGAAAGAGAGAAGGTGAGAGGTTCTCTCTATGCTCTCCGGGCGTATGGGGATGTAGGGTTTGTTTGATGGGATGAGATGGATGTAAATACTTGATTATATAAGATTTCATCTCTTTGGCTTCAGTACCTTGTTCCTTACTGTTCTTCGTTTCTTGTTAAGTTGCTCCTTTCCTTGTTGAGTGGTTGTAGTTTCAAGTTTGTCTTTGTTCTCTTTTGTGAGCTTGTTTCATCTCTGGATGAGAGATTTGGGTTGAGAGTGCTGCAAGAATCATTCTATTCAATCATGCCTCTCTCGGTTTTATTTGTTTTAAGCTCTATGTTTTGAGTGTTGTGCTTCCTTGTTTTTGTTTTAGAGATTGAGATATCTCAAGTAGAGTTTTTTTGTCTCTCGTGCAAGCAAGAAATCAAGTTGAAGCTTGGGCTCTTGGTTCAAAAGATCAACCATATGCTTCTTCTTGCTGCAGTCCTTTATGTTTCTGTCCTGAATTTTTGCCTCAAGTCTATAGCTCCTCATTTTATTCGGACAGGGTAGAGATTGCTGCTTTCGGTTTGCTGTCCTTAGTAGCTCACGGCAGCTGTTTGAATCCTCTTTTATTGCTTTTGTCCATCTTCTGCAGCTCCCCTTTAGTTGGTGTTACTTGGCTGCTGTTTGCTCTCTTTTGCAGATTGCCTCTTTGTTGTTTTAGCTTGTCTTTTACCTTTCTTCTTTCTGTTTTTAGTGCTGATTTTTAGCTGTCGGACAGCAAGTTCTCATTGGTTTCTTTTGCTTGCAGTATGCTATATTTTTACTGGTTCTTTTGCCTAATCGGACAGGGGGGGTTTTAGCAAGTATATTCACTGTTTTCAGCTGCTATTTGTGTGAGGTTTCAGCAGTCCGATCAGCTGTTTTGTCATTCTTTTGTGGGTTTTTCAACTGCTGTTTTCAGCAGTAAGTTGTTCCTTTATTTGTGCCAAGTTTCTAGCTTACGGACAGCAAGCTCTTTCAGGTTGTGATTGATCTTTTCGATGCTTTTTGCCCCTGCATTACTTACAGTTTCTTGGCAGATTGCTTGGTATTTTCAGCTTTGTTTGACAACTAATCAAGCACTCTCGACTATCTTGTCTATCCTTCTGTTTGTGATCCGGTCATTGCTTGTGAGTCTTTATCATCTTTTTCGTAGCTTCTTTAACTATTGGAGAAGAAGTTGGTGAGAACATTCTGGACAAATTTTTAAAGCAACATTCACCCCCCCCCTCTGTTGCCGTTTTCGATCCAACAATTGGTATCAGAACCAGGTTAGCTCTTCTCAATAGATCTTAACCAGTCTCTAAGAGCCATGGCGACAGACAAGTATTCCACCAAGCTGCCCGTCTTTGATGGCATCGATTACCCCTTCTGGAAGAACCGAATGGAGACATACATCCAGGCTCAGGGGTATGCCATCTGGCGGAAGGTGAAGGTGCGATTTGTTGTTCCTGCCGATGAGAACATCAACGCGGGGAACATGGCTGATGTTGAGGCGAACGCTAAGACAAGGAACATCATAATCCTGGGGTTGAGCCGAAGCGAATTTGATCGCATCTCTCATCTCACGTTAGCTTTCGACATCTGGGTGACCCTCGACGCATACCATGTGGGCTCCACCCAGATCAGGACTATCCGACAGGACCAATTCAAGCGAGATTACAACAAGTTTGAAGTGCTCGCTGGTGAGTCCTTAGATGAGTGCTTTGCGCGCTTCCACAACATCTTGAGCAACCTCCGAGCGGTCGGTCTCACATACCCCGACTCAGATAACGCTCGTCAGATGCTCGCAGCTCTTGATTTGCGGGTTTGGGAGATGAAGGTGACTACCATCAAGGACACCTTGGACCTCTCGACTTTGACTCTTGATGCACTGTACTCGCGCCTCAAGACTCACGAGATTGACATTGTCTCTCGCAAGTCGAAGTCACAGTCGATGGCTCTAGTCACCGATCCCAGTTCGGCTTCAGGCCTTTCTTCTTTCGATTCGCTTTGTGGTTTCTCTCTCGCTGCTCTCTGTGACGTAACTGATGATCAGTTAGAGCAGCTTGAGGATGAGCAGCTGGCCCTCCTAGCTCGGAAGTTTTCCCATGCTTACAAGAGGAGGTGGGACAGAAGGAGAGGAGGACTTGTGATTTGCTTCGAGTGTGGTGGCCCCAACCACATTCAGGCAAACTGCCCCAAGCTGGAGAAGGCCAAGAACGACTACGGCGGTTCGGGCAAGAACGACTACACCGACAAGAACTGCAACAAGAAGCCTCCAGCGCACCCTCAAGGCAAGAAGAAGTTCCGCGACTTTGGGAAGGTCAAGAAGCTCTTCCACCGCGTCCTCACCGCCTTCGACGACCTCGACCTCAACGAGGTGGAGGGATGGAGCGACGATGACGGGACGGGTTGATGGGAACGGGGTCCCGATCTTCCAACAGGTTCTGGATATGTTCGATTTGGTGGAGGCGCGACACAAATCGATCCGGCTTCCGAACGACACGTTCCGAACCCCGCAATCGCAACACCACGTCTCCTCAGGTTATCAACCGTGCGCAGCCGGTTGACCTCACCAAGAAGGCTAATCCTTGCCTGCGAATCGAAGAACACAAGCAAGAACAAGGAAGAACACAACTGAATTGCAGATGTATTGATTTAGCACTCGAAAGTTGGGGTCTCACAAACCGATGAACGGCGATACTGTTCAAAGATAGAATTAATATAAGCAAAACCCAACCCTAATGGTGGGGGTGGCGGCTGGATATAAAGGAGTTAGGGGCGTGCAAAACCCCTGGACGCGCCCCTAATGGGCTCCAACACGATACAAAGCCGAACGGCCCAAAGACGGTGGCGCAGCACCCTGACAGATTCTGAACTCCCACTTGTTTCGATGATTCCCGTTGACTCAGAAGGAATTTTGATATGGGACCAGATCCATTGGAAAGGTAGTCTTCTCAGCTTTCCATACATATGTGGAACATCCAAAACGGAGTCCGGATACGATCTGGGCATCCATTTTAGTGCGGCCTGGTCCTGGACTCCGAATTGGATTCGAAGTCGGCTTGAGTTGGACCTCCATCATGATTCGACCACCCTTGCTGGACTTGTGCACCTCGTAGACCTTCTCCAAGTACTTCTAGGTCCTCTCCATGGTTCCTAATCATAATTAAATCATTAGGTAGCAATCGATTCTCAAATGAACAAAAAGAAGTACTTAGAAACGAGCTCACCTGTAAATTCAATTGTCGGGCGCGAGCTCTAGTGATTGGTCCTTGAATGTCAAGTGGAGGAGTGTTGTGTGTATCTGACGAAGTGATGTCCTCATCATCCTCCCCCTCTTGAAGCGGAGTTGTCCTAAACTCGGCCTCATCTTCCTCTCCCAAGTATGGCTTCAAATCTGAAATGTTAAAGGTGGGACTAACCCCAAACTCGGGAGGCAACTCAAGTTTATATGCATTATCATTTATCTTCCCAACTATCTTAAAAGGACCAGCAGCTCTAGGCATCAATTTCGACTTTCTTAACTCAGAAAATCTATCCTTTCTCAAGTGCAACCAAACAAAATCACCCGGTTCAAGTTTAACTTCCTTTCTACCTTTACTACCAGTAATCCTATATTTTTCATTCATCTTTTCAATGTTTGCCTTAGTAGTCTCATGCATTTTGACAATAAAATCAGCACGCTCCTTAGCATCATTATGAACTCTCTCACTAGTAGGCAAAGGCAAAATATCAATAGGGGCACGGGGATTGAATCCATACACTACCTGAAAAGGACTTACCTTGGTGGTGGAGTGTTCCGCTCGATTATATGCGAACTCAACATGCGGCAAACACTCTTCCCACAGCTTCAAATTATTCTTCAAAACAGCTCTCAACATGGTAGACAATGTGCGGTTCACCACCTCGGTTTGGCCATCAGTTTGTGGGTGACATGTTGTAGAGAACAACAACTTTGTACCCAACTTGTTCCATAGAGTACGCCAAAAGTGACTCAAGAACTTGGCATCACGATCTGAAACAATAGTAGAAGGCATACCATGCAAACGAACTATCTCTTTGAAAAAGAGGTCAGCAATATGAACGGCATCATCGGTTTTATGACATGGTATAAAGTGAGCCATCTTAGAAAAACGATCCACAACAACAAAAATACTATCCCTCCCCCTCTTAGTCCTGGGCAATCCTAAAACAAAGTCCATAGAAATATCGGCCCACAGAATAGAAGGAACAGGAAGAGGCATATATAACCCATGTGGATTCAAGCGAGACTTAGCTTTTTGACATGTAGTGCAGCGAGCCACAAACCGCTCAACATCTCGCCTCATCTTTGGCCAAAAGAAGTGTGTGGCCAGAATGTCCTCCGTCTTCTTAGCACCAAAATGTCCCATCAAACCGCCTCCATGCGCCTCCTGCAACAACAAAAGATGAACGGAACCAACTGGAATGCATAGGCGGTTAGCTCTAAACAAAAATCCATCATTAATCACGAATTTATTCCATGCTTGTCCCTCTTTAGAATGCAACAAGACATCCTTAAAATCATCATCAAAAGCATATTGTGCTTTAATAGTTTCAAGACCAAAAATGTGACAATCAAGTCGAGACAACATGGTATAGCGTCGAGACAAAGCATCAGCAATCACATTATCTTTTCCTTTCTTGTGTTTAATGACATAAGGAAAAGATTCAATAAATTCAACCCACTTAGCATGTCTACGATTCAAATTGGTTTGACTACGAATATGCTTAAGTGATTCATGATCGGAATGAATGACAAATTCTTTAGGCCATAAATAGTGTTGCCACGTCTCTAAAGAACGAACAAGAGCATACAATTCTTTATCATACGTGGAATAATTAAGAGTAGGACCATTCAATTTTTCACTAAAGTAGGCAACAGGTTTGCCTTCTTGCATCAAAACACCACCAATACCAATTCCGCTAGCATCACATTCCAGCTCAAAAGTCTTACCAAAATCCGGAAGTTGGAGCAATGGTGCGTGTGTAAGCTTGTCCTTCAAAAGACTAAAGGACTCCTCTTGTGATGGCCCCCAATGGAACACGACGGCCTTTTTGTCAACTCAATCAACGGTGTCGCAATGGTGCTGAATTCCTTGACAAAGCGGCGATAAAATCCGGCAAGGCCAAGAAAACTCCTTACTTGGGAGACCGTCGTGGGCGTGGGCCAACTCCATATCGCTTCCACCTTGGCTTTATCAACCTCAATTCCCTGTGGAGTCACAACATAGCCAAGAAAAGAGACTCGATCCGTGCAAAAGGTGCACTTCTCAAGGTTACCAAACAAACGTGCATCTCTCAAAGCATTAAAAACAGCACGTAAATGATTCAAATGTTCATCCATGGACTTGCTATAAATCAAGATATCATCAAAGTAAACGACCACAAATTTGCCAATGAAAGGACGTAAAACCTCGTTCATTAATCTCATGAAAGTGCTAGGTGCATTAGTTAAACCAAAAGGCATGACTAACCACTCATACAAGCCGAACTTAGTTTTAAAAGCAGTTTTCCATTCATCGCCAAGTTTCATTCTTATTTGGTGGTATCCACTACGCAAGTCAATCTTTGTGAAAATTATAGCACCACACAACTCATCAAGCATGTCGTCTAGCCTAGGAATAGGATGACGATACCTTATAGTAATGTTATTAATGGCTCTACAATCTACACACATACGCCAAGAACCATCTTTTTTGGGAACCAAAAGAACAGGAACAGCACAAGGACTAAGGCTCTCACGTACGTACCCACGGTCCAAAAGGTCTTGGACTTGTCGCTGAATCTCCTTAGTCTCTTCAGGATTGGTCCTGTACGCCGCACGGTTTGGCAAGCTCGCTCCAGGAATCAAGTCAATCTGGTGCTCAATCCCTCGAAGGGGTGGAAGTCCTGGAGGAAACTCATCAGGAAAAACATCTCTAAACTCCTGCAAAAGGTTAGTGACAGGAGCAGGCAAAGTGCAAGGTATATTATCAAGAGAAAATAAAGCATCTTTGCACACAAAAACATAGCATATATCATTAACATCATCAATTTCAGCAAGGTCTGATTTGGTGGCAAGCATAATAGATTTGTTCAAATGGAGTACTTGCTGTTTTTCAGATTTATCATGTTTATTTGGATCATTAGTAGCAGCAGCTCTCTCCCTATCGGCCTCTATAATCTCAGCTGGAGTCAAAGGCAGTAAAGTAACTTTCTTTCCCTTATGCATAAAAGTGTATTTGTTACTACACCATGGTGTAAAGCATCATTATCAAATTCCCAAGGTCGACCCAATAAAAGAGAGCATGCTTGCATAGGAACCACATCACAATCAACATGATCAACATAACCACCAATGCAAAAATGGACTCGGCATGTTTGTGTTACCTTAGCTTTTCCAGAGTCATTTAACCATTGAATATGGTATGGATGTGGATGCGGTCGCGTGGTCAAGCCAAGCTTCTTGACCAAATCAGAACTCACCAAGTTGTTGCAACTTCCTCCATCAATGATGACACGTGCACGCCGGTTCTTGATTTGCGAAGAAAGTCTGAAACAAATTTTGGCGTTGAAGCTTATCGGGTTGGTGTACCTGTGTGCTGAGGACGCGCTGCACAATGATGCTCCGTAGCGTCGCTGTGGATGCCCCACCAAGGACCAGGTCGTCATCACCACCGCCATTGTCGTCCGAGGCAGCAGCAACATCATCATCCTCCTCGACATCCGAAGTGCTGATGTAGCCTGCATCTTCTATGGCGATGTATGCCCGTTGGCTAGGGCAATTCTTCTGCACATGACCAAGCCCATGGCAGCGGTGGCACTGAATGTCGGAGGAGCGGCCCGTTGAAGCCACGGAAGAAGAACTCTTGGCTGGAACCTGCAAAGAATTTTTTGTCGTGGAAGGTGGCTTCGGTGGCGCTGCTGCAACCTTGTGCACAGGTGGTGGAGGAGAACGAAAACTCGAAGAAGACTTGGGCAGTCCCGTCGATGTAGTCATTCGCGGCGTGTAAAAAGGTCGTCCGGTGCTTGCCTTCACTGATTCCTTGCGTCCCTGCAATTCTTTTTCTGCAAGCATAGCAAGCTAGAACAACTGGTTGACAGTAGTAAACTCTTTATAATCAACAATGTCCTGAATTTCACGCCTTAACCCCCCATAAAAACGACAAATCTTATCATCCGTGTCCTCAACAACCCCACAACGCATCATACCCTTTTGAAGCTCAGCATAATAGTCCTGAACAGAACGATCACCTTGTTCTAAGCGCTGCAATTTTTTTCTCAAATCAAGTTTATATGTGGGAGGAACAAAACGATTACGCATATCTTCTTTTAACCGCTCCCATGTATCGGGTTGTAAGCGCATGTTACTTAGTTCATTCCACCAGATAATAGCAAAGTCCTTAAACTCACTAGTAGCTTGTCTAACTCTATGTTGTTCAGGAACCAAGTGAGAATTAAACTTCTGCTCTACCGTCATCTCCCAATCAAGATATATATCAGCATCATAAAGACCAGCAAAAGATGGAATGGTAAACTTGACTTTAGCAAAAGGGTCGTCGTTACCATGACGATTCTGGTTATTACCTCCCATACCCTGTCGGTTTTGCTGAAGACGCCGACGTAGTCGTGCATCTTGTGTCGCCCGCTGATCAATGTTGCCATCCGCATCATACACTGTGTCATCATCACGACGATGGCCGTCATTGACAGGTGGCAGGCGTGCCTCCAATGTGTCCATCCGACCAGTGAGGTCAGCCAACCGCCGCTCCACCCGCTCAATGCCTTCCGTGGTGTTCAACTTGGCAATGGCGGCAATGATGGTGTCCATTCTCGCGCCGAGTGAAGCATTTTGTTTGGCGAGCACAGCTTGTAGCTGGCCGCGACTAACACACTCGTTGAAATCGACTGGTGTCTCGTCTCCTTCGTCTCCTGCCATGGTTAGTGGAAACACAGGGAAAACAAAAGGATTATCCCTATCAACTACAAATGAAGGGCAGTGGGAACTCGCAAAGGAAGTGGCTTACCAAGCTCTTACAAGTGTTCTTACCAAAGCAGCAGGTGGTACAACCGGTGGCTGGTTCGTGATACCATGTCGAGCGTGGGTACGATTGCAAGGGTCAAAACTGTGCTATCCAGAAGTAGATATATGGAGCTTGGAAGGCCAAATATGTTAGTGGAACACAAATCAATAACAGATAGAAATGCTGAATAAATGTCCAAAGCACTGGTCCTAGTTGCTGGCCTAAATGTGTCCGATATCAGTGTTAGGATATGATGAACAAGGAATCACGGCCAGAAAGTAAGCGAAGACAGCAACAAAGATGGCCAGGGAATGAGAAACTTAATTCAGCATAAGCACAAAACAAATGAAGCTCTGTCACCTAAAACTGTGCTCTGTCCGGTTTTTCTCTCTTTTTTTTTCCATTTTTTTGGCCACGGATAGCACTTTTCTCTCTTCTCTACTAAGCCGAAATTTTTCTTTTTTGTGTCTTTTTAATTTTATTTTTTTCACAGAGCAGAGCACAGAAATAGGAACCACACAAAGTTTCAACTAAATCTGACGTAAGGTGTGGCCTACAGAAAATAATGAATGTGCTGGAAATTCGGTGAATCAATTTCGGAGCTCGAGTACTGCACTTTCCAGGCCGAATTTGGGAAAAATAAAATTGCCGAACCCGATGAAGTTAGGGAGTATCGGATGTAAAATTTAATTTCACCCAATTTCAAAAAAAATCGCCTGATTTCGAGTCCGTATGCAAAAGTTACGGCCGTTTGAAGTTGAGCCTCCGAGTTATGGTTTCTGTGGAGGCCGAAAACGAAATCGGGTGGAGGAAATCGGTGGAATTTGGGGGCAGAAGCTCGGGGAAAAGTGGGGGATGGTGCTGGATGATCACGAGACACGAAGAAAGACTCAAACAGAGGGTGGGATATGGGTGGAAAAACAAAACAGAGGGTGGAATACGCGATGGATGACGGCTAGGGTTTGTATGAGAGGTAGCGGAAGCAAGATAACCCGAAACAAAACACGATCTAAACCAGCAACACAACTCGACTAAGGACACAAACTCAACACTACGAACTCTGAAATTAAATTGTGCAAAAGGCTAAACAAGATCTGGGACAGGAAACAACCTATGACTACAAATTTTTTTGTAGGGCTTTTCTTGGACTCTAGGAAGAAACGAAAACAATAAAGGTAGGGTAAGCTCGAACCTGAAGGAAAACCCGAAGCTCTGATTACCACTTGATGGGAACGGGGTCCCGATCTTCCAACAGGTTCTGGATATGTTCGATTTGGTGGAGGCGCGACACAAATCGATCCGGCTTCCGAACGACACGTTCCGAACCCCGCAATCGCAGCACCACGTCTCCTCAGGTTATCAACCGTGCGCAGCCGGTTGACCTCGCCAAGAAGGCTAATCCTTGCCTGCGAATCGAAGAACACAAGCAAGAACAAGGAAGAACACAACTGAATTGCAGATGTATTGATTTAGCACTCGAAAGTTGGGGTCTCACAAACCGATGAACGGCGATACTGTTCAAAGACAGAATTAATCTAAGCAAAACCCAACCCTAATGGTGGGGGTGGTGGCTGGATATAAAGGAGTTAGGGGCGTGCAAAACCCCTGGACGCGCCCCTAATGGGCTCCAACACGATACAAAGCCGAACGGCCCAAAGACGGTGGCGCAGCACCCTGATAGATTCTGAACGCCCACTTGTTTCGATGATTCCCGTTGACTCAGAAGGAATTTTGATATGGGACCAGATCCATTGGAAATGTAGTCTTCTCAGCTTTCCATACATATGTGGAACGTCCAAAACGGAGTCCGGATACGATCTGGGCATCCGTTTTAGTGCGGCCTGGTCCTGGACTCCGAATTGGATTCGAAATCGGCTTGAGTTGGACCTCCATCATGATTCGACCACCCTTGCTGGACTTGTGCACCTCGTAGACCTTCTCCAAGTACTTCTAGGTCCTCTCCATGGTTCCTAATCATAATTAAATCATTAGGTAGCAATCGATTCTCAAATGAACAAAAAGAAGTACTTAGAAACGAGCTCACCTGTAAATTCAATTGTCGGGCGCGAGCTCTAGTGATTGGTCCTTGAATGTCAAGTGGAGGAGTGTTGTGTGTATCTGACGAAGTGATGTTCTCATCACGGGTGACCAAGAACCCAAGAGCGGCGATGACTTCTCCGGCATGTGCTTCGTGGCCCTTCAGGGTGAACTAAGCGATAGCGAGCTGTACTCCGACTCGGACGAGGTATACCCCACCTACGACCAGCTTAATCATGCTTTTCTTAAGCTAGGTGGATTTCATGCTAGAGCTAGGGCTAGGTCTACCGAGTTAGAGAAGGAAGTAGAGAGCTTGTCACGGGAGCTTACTTCACTTAGATCTGCTCCCTCCTCCCTCCCGTGACGATTGTGATGTTTGTTTTGCTTTGCTGGATGACATGGAGAAACTAAGGACCTTGCATGATAATGTGTCCTCTGAGCTAGACATGATTAAGGTGGAGAATGTTAGTCTTCTTGCTGAGCTTGAGATGAGTAGAGTAGCGCCTATTTCATCTGCTGTTGTTGAGACTACATCTTGCACCTCATATGAGGATAAGGACAATGCTTTTAGAGGTCTTTATACTATGTTGCTTGATCTGCCCGAGACATGTGAAAATTGCAATAATCTAAAGATGAACCTAAAACGGGCAGATCATAAAATTGCAGAACTACAAGCTTTTCTTCTTGAGCCGATTGCTTCATCTATGAACTGTCCCAAGCTTACTGCTAAGCTTGAAGCTGTCTCCAAACAGTTTCAAGAATTAGTTGATGACAATAATAGATTGGCTCAAACTGCTTCTAAGGACCCTGTTAGATCACCATGCATTAATTGTAACAAACTAAAATCTGACTTGATTGCATTGGATGAGAAATGTGTGAAGCTAACTAAGGACCTTCTAGAGAAGCCACTTTCAGCTTGTGATGTGATTGATGAGAAGGGGGAGAAGCCTCAGGGTAAGGTAGAAACGCCTAGTGACGTGAACCAACCTGCTAGTAGTAGGACTGTCCCCTCAGAGTCGGCTATGCGTGCACAAGCCATTCTTTCCTCTACTGTTGGTTCTTCTTCTGCTCATTTACTTTCTGCTGTCTCTTCTTCCCCCTGCTCTTCTTGCACCTTTCTCTTTCAGGAGTGTCAGTATCTTATGAACACTCTCGAGAGATTTGTAGGAGGCAAGAAGAAGCTTAATCTTATTCTAGACCAATCCAAGATTTGCAAATTTAATCAAGGTCTAGGATACGATTTCTATGAGGACATGAGAAAGCATCCACCTGCCGTGCTCAGACCCATAGCACCAGGTGTGATCGAGACTGAGCCCAGGACCGAGAAAGTCCAATTTAAGTCAGCGGGTTTTGTCCAGGGGATTTCTAACAGCAAGGTGATTCCACCTGCTGCTTCGGCCTCTCAGAAGGCGAAGCATCCCCGTGCTACTTCTACCTCTCAGAAGGTGAAGTATCACTGCACCTTCTGTCAGAAGGATGGACACTCAGTCGATCGATGCTTCAGGCGCGCGAAGATCGCGCGTAGAGACCATGTTGAGTCTCTTAGAAGCATTCAGGGTCAGCCCCAGACCTTGAGTGCACCTAAGACCAACACGAGGTCCAGGTTTGCTTCTGATGGTTTTGGGAAGCATCGAGGACTTGGTTTTTCCAAGTTCTCTTGTTTTCGTCCTCATGCTGCTCTTGGTCGTGACTTCCGCCGTCCTGAGGGTAGATCTCGTTTCCCCCGTCGAGATAGCTACCCGCGACGTGATCAGCATGTTGCTGGTGGCTTGACTCGCTCCTCTGTAGCAGTCAAGCCCAACAATGGCTTCAGGTCTACACACATACCGTTTGCTTCTTTGAGTGACAGAGAGCGTAGGGTAGATAGAGGTCAGTCGTGCTTGACTACTTCATCTGCTCTACGTGTTACTCAGTATTGGGTGCCAAAATCACTCTTGATTTACCCCAGTACTGAGACTTTACTCTCTTGTTGACTCAGGTTCGCCGGGCTGGGAAGGGAAAGGTTTGGCTTGTAGACTCCGGTTGTTCCCGTCATATGACCAGAGACTCCCGTTGGTTCTCTTCCCTAGCCCGCGCTCCAGGTGATGAGACGATCACCTTTGGAGACGCTTCGTCTGGGTGCGTCATCGCCAAGGTACAGTGCGTGTTAATGATTCATTTCTTTTGAGAGATGTTGCCTTGGTTAGTATGCTGTGTTATAATTTGCTTTCAGTCTCTCAGCTTACCGTTGACGGTTATGAGGTGAGCTTTAAGAAAAACGTTTGCAAAATTCTTGATTCTTCGGGTAGTCTGGTGTGCGGGATTTCTCGTTATGGGAGGATCTTTCGTGCTGATTTTTCTGAGTCTTCTGGTGATCCTCTCCGTTGTTTGGTTGCTTCAGAGTCCCATGACTTGACTTTCTGGCATAGGAGACTTGGTCATATCGATTTGACCATTTGACCCGAGTTAGCGGGCACGATCTCATTCGTGGTCTGCCGAAACTCAAGATGGTCAAAGATCTTGTTTGCGCTCCATGCCGGCACGGCAAGATGGTTGCCGCTTCTCACCCTCCGGTCACAGTTACTATGACCAATGCACCGAGACAGCTGCTCCACATGGACACTGTTGGACCAGCTCGAGTGCAGTCAGCAAGAGGGAAGTGGTATGTTCTTGTCGTGGTCGATGACTATTCGAGGTTCTCTTGGGTGTTTTTCTTAGCCTCGAAGGATGAGACGTTTACCCATTTCCGAGGTCTTTTCAGTAGGCTTTCTGTTGAGCTCCCGGGTGCCTTACTAGCGATCCGCAGTGACAATGGCACGGAGTTCAAGAATTCCTACTTTGACAGGTTCTGCGATGAGACAGGTGTAGAGCATCAGTTCTCTTCTCCGCACGTCCCACAGCAGAATGGCGTCGTGGAGAGGAAGAACCGTACCTTGGTCGAGATGGCCAGGACGATGCTCGATGAGTACTCTACACCGAGGAAGTTTTGGGCTAAGGCTATTTCAACTGTGTGCCATGTTTCAAATCGAGTTTTTCTTCGGGCACACTTGCATCGCACTTCTTATGAGTTGAGATATGGGCGAAAGCCCAGTGTCTCTCATTTTCGTGTGTTTGGTTGCAAGTGCTTTATTTTGAAGTCCGGGAACCTAGACAAGTTCGAGTCACGTTCTTGTGATGGGATCTTTCTAGGTTACTCGACTTCTTCGCGGGCTTATAGGGTTTGGAACTGCGAGTCTAGTAAGTTGGTAGAGACCTATGAGGTGACCTTCGACGAGGCCAGTCCAAGGACTAGGCCCGATATCTCAGGTTCTTTAGAACAGTCCGAGCCCATCTTTGTGGATGATGAAGACGATGGAGATGAGGGTTGTTTACCTGATCCAGTTCCTCATCCTCCACCCGAGGTGCCGTCTTCCACCGCACCTCGAGGTGATCAGCCCATGCCTTCTGCTTCTTCTGGAGCTAGTGGCTCTGTTCCTACCTCTTCAGCTCACGAGGTAGAGGCCACTTCTTCTTCTCATCCTGGACCTCCTAGGCATATCTGGAAAGCTCATCCTCCTAAGCAGATTATTGGAGACCTATTTGAGCGAGTCACTCGTTCAAAATCTGGCATGTGTCAATTCTGCCTCCATTCTGCCTTTGTTGCCTCCTTTGAGCCCAAGGACATTTGTCATTCTCTCTCTGACGAGTCTTGGGTCAATGCCATGCATAAGGAGTTGGAAAATTTCGAGAGAAACAAGGTCTGGTTACTTGTTGAGCTCCCTCGTGGTCACAATGTCATTGGGACCAAGTGGGTGTTCAAGAACAAGCAGAGTGAGGATGTTGTTCGAAACAAGGCTAGATTGGTAGCTCAGGGCTTTTCTCAGGTTGAGGGTCTAGACATCGAGGAAACCTTTGCCCCTGTAGCTAGACTTGAGGCCATTAGAATCTTGCTTGCCTTTGCAGCTTCTAAGGGTTTCAAGCTTTACCAGATGGACGTCAAGAGTGCCTTCCTTAATGGCTTCATTGAGGAAGAAGTCTATGTGAGACAGCCTTCAGGGTTCGAGAACCCCAAATACCCAAACCATGTCTTCAAGCAAGCCCCTAGAGCTTGGTATGAGAGGCTTAAGTCCTACTTGTTGAGTCATGGTTTCGAGATGGGTAAAGTAGACAAGACCTTGTTCATCCGCCGGCATGGCACTGATCTTCTGCTCGTCCAGATTTATGTGGATGACATTATCTTTGGCGGCTCCTCGCATGCTCTTGTTTCATAGTTTTCCGATGTCATGAGCTCGGAGTTTGAGATGAGCATGATGGGCGAGTTAAGTTTCTTCCTTGGCTTCCAAATTAAGCAGACTCGGGAGGGTACCTTCTTGCATCAAGGCAAGTACACTCGAGACCTCCTGAAGCGCTTCGATATGAGTGATGGTAAGCCGGTGTCCACTCCGATGGCTACATCAGCTTCACTCGACCCAGATGAGGATGGCGAGCCAGTTGATCAGAAGGAGTATAGGAGTATGATCGGCTCCCTCTTGTACCTCACTGCCTCGATACCAGACATACACTTTGTTGTGTGTCTATGTGCTCGCTTTCAGGCTTCTCCAATGTTTCTCACCGCCAGGTGGTGAAACACATTATTCGGTACCTTCGAGCTACCATAGACTATGGTATCTGGTACTCTTCCTCATCCTGTCTTTCCTTGAGAGCCTACTCGGATGCAGACTTTGCCGGCTATAGGATAGATAGGAAGAGCACTTCGGGCACCTGCCAGTTCATTGGCACTTCTCTCATTTCCTGGTCTTCGAGGAAGCAGTCCGGTGTTGCACAGTCCACCGCAGAGGCCGAGTACGTTGCTGCAGTCAGTTGCTGTAGCCAGGTGCTCTGGATGGTCTCGACCCTGCGGGACTTTGGGTTAGTTATCGACAGTGTTCCACTCTTTTGTGATAACACTTCTGCGATTAACATTGCTAAGAACTCAGTGCAGCATTCTCGGACCAAGCATATCGATATTCGCTATCACTTCCTTAGAGACCATGTAGAGAAGGGTGACATCGTGCTCCAGTTTGTGGACAGTGACCACCAATTGGCTGATATCTTCACCAAGCTTTTGGATAGCTCTAGGTTTTCAGCTTTGCGGGGAGAGCTTGGGGTGGTTTGTCCTTATGGACTGTTGTGAGGGGGAGCTTTGTGCTTTACTGCTTTATTATATTAATTATGCTCTTGCTCCTTTCTGTTGCATTGCATTTTGGGTGCGTTCGGGATAGTCCTTCAAGCATAGGTTAGAGTGGTCTTCTTGTATAGCGTTTAGACTTCTTGGTCTTATCTTGTGACTCTAGGATGCTGCTTGTTAGATGTCTCTCTTCTCTCTAGGTTGAGCTTACTCACTTCTTGTGTGTTCTAGCGAGGGTTGGGCCACCCTTGGGTAGACAGGGTACGTGTTTGCTCCCTAGGTTGTTAGTAGACCAGCTGATAGTCCTCGAGTCATATGGGGTAGATGAGAGTCAGTCTGAGCCATAGTATCCTCTATATCTTATCTATGCTTTAAGGACTGCCCTTTCGGATTTTCTTTGCCAGCTTCTCTTGTTTACTGCTTTGGTTCAGGGGGAGTTCATTTGGGAGCTTCTGGAGCTTAACTTTGACTTAACTCAACTTGAACTAAAAGTTGCATCACATGTTGAGGGGGAGCTGGATTTGTTGCACATCATTCTGCATTGTTAATACTTACATTGAGCCTTGATTATTATCCTTTCATGACATGTTTACATCGCTTTACATCCTGCCATGATTTGTGCTTCATTGCTAGATTGATCCTGACTTCATATGTATAGACCAGCTTTTGCCATGATACGTTAATTGAAATTGCTCAACTTAAATTAAAACTTGTCATGCTAGCTCTCGAGATTAGTTTTCTTGAGTTATCCTCTTATGATTCATGCCATGTCAAATAGGCTGAGTTGAATCTTGAATCTTCATTGAGCTTTAGAAGAGCTATGTTAGTTCTTAATGTTGCATAAGTTAGTACAACCATTTATGAATGCAAAAAGATCTCTTATGTGCGAAAAAACTGATCTCACCAATTCTTTCTCATGAGACGGCTTGCCATTGCACTTGGCATGAACTCAGGGGGAGTTTTGGATGACCAAGATCATCTCCTTAAGCTTCTTGCTTGGAATGGTCGCATAAGGCTTGAGATCTAGCACATGTCTGAAAATTTTGGTTAGAATCAACCATGAGCTTTAAAAGAAAATTCATGACAAATGTGCTCAATTTTCTTAATTACAAAAGAACCAGGTACTTGAACAAATGTATCATTCTAGAACTTGTAGCACTCTTCATTGGCTCAATACTAGCTTCATGGTTCCGCTTAGCTTATTGACATGGTTTGCATCATCCTTGGATACCTTTAGCTAGACTTTGATCATTGATGACTTGACATGTTCACAACTTGCACTAAATTTCAGATTGTCATCTATTTGGCTTAGCTGGTTTATGTATATCTTGTCATGATCTAGATAGCATTCTATTGAGTTATGGCTTGATGTAACACTTAATGGTCAGTTTGGATAATTCTCATGGCTCTAAATGCTTAAAATGAATAAATTTCAGCCATTTCATCCATACTTGTGACCTTATTCTCTTTTTTGCATCCTTGATGTGTATATTGCCAAAAGGGGGAGAATAGAGGAGAAAAAGCCATTTGGGTTCTTTCTAGAGTTTTGGAGAACAATTTGCTCTTTCTGTTTTAGCTCTAGTATTACTTTTGTCGACATGGTCATAAGCTTCTTGATTTTCTTTAGACCATGTATGACTTTCTCAAACTCAACTTTACGCTTTTTTCGGGGTTTGTCAATATACTCATCAAGGGGGAGATTGAGAGACCATGTGATCGTGATCCCATGTTTGTGATGAGTAATTGACAAGTGGTTTGGATAGCTTGAGTTTGATGTGAGTGGTTCGAGCTGAGTTGTCGCGTGATGCGGTTTGGTTTCGGTCGGACCTGGTCAAACCTAGTCAATCGTGTTTAGGATGGGTATTCCTTTGATTCAACAGGTTTGGGCTTTATCATGCTAATTTTGATTACATGTATCGAGCGGTGCTATTTGATGTATTTCTTGTCTGTGATTGGCTGCAGGACATCGAGGCGAAGTCGTGGCGAGACACGGTGGACCGGACTAGGCGCAGGTGGCGCTGAGGTCAGAACGGTCGGGAGGTGTCGAAGACGGCGAGGGCTCGAGGTGGTTGCCAGGCTTGCAAGGCAAGAAAGGAGGAAGCTTCCTGGAAGGTGCGCGAGGGGCGTTTCGGTAAAAACGCAAAGCTGCACTAAAGGAAGCGGGTTTGGATAAAGCATCGAGTAGGTGGTGACCTAATGGGTAAAGGATGTGCAAACCCATTAGTGGGAGGCTATAAAAGGAGAGGGAGAGGTTGTGCTGAAATTGAGAGAGTGGGTGTAAGAGTTAGGGTTTTATTTGGCTCTCTCCATGGAAAATGTGAGATGGATTAGGGTTTTACTCTTTGCTTGTTGAGAAAGAGAGAACGTGAGTGTCGTAGGGGTGGCCCCCACCTAAGCCCAGCTGTCGGGCCCCCGGATTACCAAACCCGGACCCTCTGTGTATTACAGCACTAGTCCCAGATCAAAGCTAGTGCACACAGTCAAACAGAATGGAAAACATCACCAACAACGATTTATTACAATAAATAAGAGTACTGACCACAGGGTCACATTATTACATTGGAGGTTTAAGACCTCGCACACAAGAAATAAGCGGAAGCAAAGATAACTCGAGGACGACCCATCAATTCGCCACAGGCAATTGACTGGGGAAGCGCGACCTAGTCCTCCGGGAAGAATCCATCGTAGCCACAAGCGAAGTAGTAGTCATAGTCACCTTCTTGAGCTTCAACTTCCTCTGAGATTTTATATTTAAGTGTAGCATGTGAGTACATAAAGTACTCCGCAAGTCTTGGGAAAAATGCATAGATGCAAGGCATAACAAAGGAAGGCCATATGGTTCTTTTGCACAAAGCAATATTTGAAATCTAAATTACTACTAATTATTTTCGAAGGCATCAATTTAATGAAGTAAATGTTTTAACAGAATTAACTTTCTAGTGAAGGTTCCAACTACCAACACTAGCTAACCAATTACCATTGGTCAAGCTTTAAACTGCGGGTTCCATCCACCCTCTCTGGCTCCATCCGCCAGGATTCCCTTCCGAGAGTTCCCTCCACTCTCGGAATACAAAACTTTTGATTTTAAATCCAAAACCAGAAATCTACCATGTGAATGCATTCCTTGCCCGCCCTTGACCGTGGGCACGGCTATTCGAATAGTTTTACACTCTGCAGAGGTTGTACAACTTTACCCACAAGAGATAAATTATCCTAAAAGTCAACACGCTTCCTTTGGCATGAGACCCAGACAAAATATCACAAAGCTTTTACCTTACTCTAATCTAGCTAGATACCACCCGCTGAGGTTTCACCGCAGAAGGGTTAAATCCGCCCAATCTGAAGCCCCCTCTTGCGCCATATGAGTACAGTAAATCCCTGTCCCTCACTGTGAATAACCAGTCCATCCCTGGCATCCACTTTCCGCTGGTGGCACCTAAACTAGACTATCATAAGTTAGTCAGCTAGGTCGTACCCATATAGACTTGTGGTTGTACGGTTAATGCTCAGTTTGGACAAACACAAGCGTCGGTCCTTAATTGACTAGGGTGGAAGATACACTTAACAAGTTCTCGTGCTTACTGCACCAACCCAAACAGCCATCCACCCTAATCTAAACCAACTTTCACATTCCAGTCATAATTTCCCATTTTCAAGATTTTCCAAAGTTATTAGATAGCATGACTAAGCATTAACCTACCATTCTAATATTCACAAAGATTAATAGTAATCTCATTATTGAGACAAAGGAAGTTCTAGGGTGACAATGTACATGGCAATCAATGTCAAATGAGGGCATAACAAAGTTGGAATAACTAATTCCTAAAGATTTGAACTAGGGATTTTATGTAAATAGCAATGCACATAGTTTAAAATATTTAAAACATTTCAAAAGCATAGGTTCAAGATGATCAAAGGAGACTTGCCTTCTTGCAGGGTTTCTGGGTCTTCTTGTTGCTGTGAAGAGAGATCGTCGACAACGTTGGAATCTACGCGAGAAAAGACGAAGCAAACAAAGCAAATAAATACAAACGAAAATTCCAATAAAATCCAAAAATTCAACAGAGGCCATAGTTGAATAGATTATGATTTTAGACGAATTTAGAAATTTGAATGACTGGATTTGGAGTTAAAATGAGAAAGTTATGTTCATTTGAAAATCTCAGATTTGAATAAATCTAGAAATTCCCAAATTTCTGACAGGTGGGGCCCACTGGAATATTAGATTTTAATTTCTATTTTTATTCTGAGAGACTGATAGGTGGGGCCCACTGAACAGTAACCACCGGCGGTCACTGACATGTGGGACCCACTGGACAGTGAGCCCACTGGTTCGACCTCTGACACATGGGACCCACTGGACTCCGGGCCCACTTGTCAGAGTCTAGCACAGAGGGGTGGGGCCCAGGCGGCAGTGGCCAGCGCAGACCGGCGGCCGCTGACGTGTGGGGCCTACTTGTCAGCGCGGGATTAAAAGAAGGGTTCGACCACAGCGTGCGGAGCCGGGGGCTCGAACGCGCGCCGAGGGAACCGAGGGAGGGAGGAGATCGCGCTGATAACCAGATGGGCGGGGAGGCTTTGCCTACCCATAATGGGTAGGTAATCCCTTTGAGGGTTACCTGCTGGAGTGGTCCGGCAGCCGTGGACGGAGGTAAGGTCGTCGGTGGCGAGGGTGGGTCGGAGGGGTGCGGTTGACGCGCGAAATGAAATCCTTGAGCGGAGGGGGTTCGGTTGGAGGGGTCGACAAAGCGCGGCGACGAGCGGAGAAGGCCGGCGACGAGGGGGGTGGCGGAGCTGGCTCGGGTCCTCCGGCGCGACGGCGCTCCGGCGGCGGGGAGGGGCGGCTGAGATGTCGGGGAGGATCGCGCGGACAAGAGGGAGCTCGAGGAGGCGACTGCGGGCTCCGGGGATGACCGACGCGGCGGCGAAGGCTCGCCGGAGTTGGGCGAAGCTCGGAAAAGAGGAAGCTCGACGGCGGGGCACTTTGGTGCTCGGGAAGGGAGGTGGAGCGTGTCTGGGTGTTGGGCGGAGGGAGGCGAACCGAGGGGGGGCTTTTATAGGGGCGCAGGGGGAGCAGGGAGCGGCAATCGCTCGCCGGTGCTGGCGGCCGGAAAAGGAAGGGAGGGGGAAGAAACGGGAAAGGGGAGGCAGGGAAGGAAGGGAGGCGCGGAGATCGGGGATTTGTTTCCCGGCGGGGCTCGGGGTTGCCAAAACCGGGGAGAGGCAGGGAAGGCAAGGCCGGATCCGGCACGGATTGGTCGCCGGCGCAAAGAAGGAAAGCGGGGAGAGAAGAAAGGAAGGAGGCGGCTCCGCGGGGACGACGGGCCTGACAGGCGGGGCCGGGTGGCAGCGGGAGCGAGACCGCGTGCGGCTGACGGGCGGGGCCCGCGGGTCAGTGAGGTGAGGGCGGAAGTGAGAGCGGGCGGCTGGATGGCCCGCGCGGAGACTCGGCTCATCCGAGCCGTCCACGCGTCGGGCGCGGAGGAGGGGAAGGCGGGGCCGCCGGCTGACGGGCCGGGCCCGCTGGACAGCGAGGGAGAGGGAGGTGCGGCCTGGATTGGCCGAGCGACGACGTGGGCGGATCTGGGCCGTCCACGCGTCGGCCGAAGGGGCAGGGAGGAATCTTTAATGATTTTTAATTTCAGAAAAGGCTAGGAATTTATTTAGGCCTCAGAAAAATATGAAAATACCTCCAAAAATTCCAGAAAAATTCACAGAAGCTCCTGGAGATATTTTGGATTTAATAAAATTATTTCCAACTACTGTTGATATTTAATTTTCATATTTTGAATTACTTTTTAAATTTTAAAAATAGGTTTTAAACTCTAGAAAAATTCAGAAAAGCCAAATAAAATCCACTTAGCTTAAAATAATTAATTTGAATTTAAATTTTTAAAAAATCCAAATTTTGGGATGTGACAAACCTACCCCCCTTAGAAAGAATCTCGACCCCGAGATTCGGACGGACTGGGAAAAAGGTCGGGGAACTCTTCTTTCAGATCCTCTTCACGTTCCCAAGTCGCTTCCGATTCTGAATGGTTTCTCCACTGCACTTTACAGAACTTGATAACCTTGCTGCGCGTACGGCGCTCTGCTTCCTCCAATATCTTGACTGGATACTCTGGATAGGTGTGGTCCTCCTTCACGTTTATTTCATCTAGAGGCATCTGCTCTTCTGGAACTCTGAGACACTTTCTTAGCTGAGACACATGGAAGACGTCATGCACCTTTGACAGTTGTGGTGGAAGCTTCAACTGGTAAGCAACTTCTCCTCGTTTCGCCACCACAGGAAAGGGTCCAATGAATCTGGGAGCTAGCTTTCCACTGACTCCAAAACGTCTCATTCCTTTGAGAGGTGACACCTTCAAATAAACATGATCCCCAGGTACAAATTCTAAGCTTCTACGTCGATTATCCGCATAGCTCTTCTGTCTGGTTTGTGCTATTTTTAATCTGTCCTGGATTAGACGAACTTGTTCTTCTGCTTGCTTCAGCACATCTGGTCCAAACACTTGTCCTTCTCCTGTTTCCTTCCAATACAATGGAGTCCTACACTTTCTGCCGTATAGGGCTTCGAACGGAGACATTTGCAAACTGGATTGATAACTATTGTTGTAGGAAAACTCTGCATAGGGCAAACTCTGATCCCAATTATTCTTGTTTGCTAGTACACAAGCTCTCAACATGTCTTCCAGGATTTGATTTACTCTTTCTGTTTGACCATCTGTCTGTGGATGATAAGCTGTACTGAAGTTTAAGTTTGTGCCCAAAAGTTCATGTAGCTTTTGCCAAAATCTCGAAGTGAACTGGGTTCCTCGATCTGACACAATCTTCTTTGGGATCCCATGCAAGCACACAATTCTTGACATGTACAACTCTGCAAGTCTATCCCCGGAGTATGTGGTCTTTACTGGAATGAAATGGGCGACTTTTGTCAAACGATCCACTATAACCCAAAATGAATCGTGCCCTGTTTTGGTTCTTGGCAATCCAGTTATAAAATCCATACCAATTTCTTCCCATTTCCACTCAGGTATCTGCAAAGGTTGTAGGAGCCCAGCGGGTCTCTGAAGCTCCGCTTTAATTCGCTGGTACACATCGCACAAAGCTACATATTCTGCAATTTCCCTTTTCATGCTTGACCACCAATACCTTTCCTTGAGATCTTGGTACATCTTGGTACTTCCGGGGTGAATTGAGTATCCAGATTCATGAGCTTCCTTCAGGATTAACTCCTTTATCTCTTTCTTTTCGGGTACCATAATTCTTTTCCCAAACCACAGGGTACCTTCTTCATCCTCTGAAAATTCTGGTGCCTTCCCTTTCTTCATGTTTTCTTTGATTTCCTTAACGTACTTATCCTCTACTTGAGCTGCCTTGATTTGGTCCTGTAGCATGGGTTGAACCTCTAGAGTAGCCAGGAACCCTTTCTCTACCACTTCCAAGTTGAGCCGCTCAAATTCTTCTTGAAGGGCAGGCATACTGTCCTTAATCCACAACTTGGCACAGTAACTCTTTCTGCTCAAGGCATCCGCTACCACATTAGCCTTTCCTGGGTGATAATGTATTCCAATATCATAATATTTTATTAACTCAAGCCATCTCCTTTGCCTCATGTTAAGATCGGGTTGAGTAAATATGTACTTCAGGCTTTTGTGATCCGTGTAAATCTCGCAGCGGTTACCAATCAAGTAATGCCTCCATATTTTCAGTGCATGCACTACGGCAGCAAGCTCTAAATCATGAGTTGGGTAATTTCCTTCATGGGGTCGCAGCTGCCTCGAGGCATATGCTACTACCTTTCTTTCTTGCATCAGTACACAGCCTAGTCCCTGCCTTGACGCATCACAGAAGACTTCGAAATCCTTCCTAATGTCTGGAAGCGTCAACACTGGTGCAGAAGTTAACCTCTTCTTCAGCTCTTGGAAACTATCCTCGCATGGTTTACTCCATTCAAACTTCTTTTCCTTCTTCAGCAACTGGGTGAGAGGTCTTGCGAGTTTGGAGAAACCTTTAATAAATCGACGATAGTAACCAGTCAATCCAAGAAAATTTCTGATCTCGGATACTGACTTTGGTTGTGTCCAATTGAGCACATCATTTACTTTCTCAGGGTCTACGGACACTCCCCCTGCTATAATCACATGGCCCAAGAAAGCTACTTTCCTCAACCAAAATTCACACTTACTAAACTTGGCATACAACTGATTCTCTCTGAGCTTTTCCAAAACTATCCTCAAGTGTTCTGCGTGCTCTTCCTCATTCTTGGAGTATATCAGAATATCGTCGATAAACACAACCACGAACTTATCCAAACATTCCATGAACACCTTATTCTTCAGATTCATGAAATATGCGGGGGCATTGGTTAGACCGAAAGACATCACTGTATACTCGTATAATCCATAACGAGTAGCAAATGCTGTCTTGGGTATGTCTTCTGGTCTTATCTTCAATTGGTGATAACCTGATCGAAGATCAATCTTAGAGAAGACACATGATCCTTTCAACTGATCAAACAGATCATCTATTCTGGGCAAAGGGTACTTGTTCTTGATCGTCACATCATTCAAGGATCGATAGTTCACACACATGCGAAGACTTCCGTCCTTCTTCTTTACTAACAGTACTGGTGCTCCCCAAGGTGACGAGCTTGGCCTTACAAATCCTTTATCCTGCAGCTCTTCAATTTGTTTCTTAACTTCCGCCAAATCATTTGCGGACATCCGATAAGGTCTCTTGGAAATTGGAGCTGTACCAGGTACCAGATTTATAACAAATTCAATCTCTCTATCTGGTGGCAATCCTGGCAAATCTTCAGGAAATACATCTGGGTATTCACATGCTATAGGCACTGTTTCCAAAGTTATTACCTTCAAACTGGTTAACTTACTCTTCTTCTGGGAAGGTGCATTGGACTGGAACCTTACTCGAATTCCTTCAGAATTGGTAAGAGTAACAGCTCGGTCGGCACAATCTATCTGCCCTTTATACTTGGTTAACCAATCCATACCAAGTATTACATCTAAACCCTTGGAGTCTGTCACATCCCAAAATTTGGCTTTTTAAAAAAATTTAAATTCGAATTAATTATTTTAAGGTAATTGGATTTTACTTGGTTTTTATTTGCCTTTCTGGATTTTCTGGAATTTAAAAACCTATTTTAGGATTTAAAAAGTAATTCAAAATATGAAAATTAATTATCAACAGTAGTTGGAAATAATTTTATTAAGTCCAAAACATCTCCAGGAGCTTCTGTGAATTTTTCTGGAATTTTTGGAGGTAATTTCATATTTTTCTGAGGCCTAAATAATTTTCTAGCCTTTTCTGAAAATCTAAATCAAATTCAAAAATAAAAATTCCAACCCGCCCTCCGGCCGCCACGTGGACGGGTGGATACCGCCCACGTCGCCGCCATCCCTGCCGCTCGCCCCATCCCACCTTCCCCCTCCTCTTTGGGCGACGCGTGGCCGCCCGATCCGCCGTCCGCCTTGCGTCCGCGCGCGCCGCCCGATCTCCTCTCTACCCCGCGTGGCGCCATCCTGGCCGCCCGCACCCCCGTCACCCGCTGTGCGTGGACCCCGCCTGTCAGGCCCGTCGTCCCCGCGGAGCTGCCTCCTTCCTTTCTTCCTCCCCTCTTTCCTTTTTCGCCGGCCGACCGAGACCGCGCCGGATCCCGCCTTGCCTTACCCGGCCCTCCTCGGTTTTGGAAGTCCCAGACGCCGCCGCGACCAAATCCCCTTAACCCCACGCCTCCCTTTCCTTCTCTGCCTCCTATTTCTTTCCTCCCCGCGCCTTTCCTTTTCTCGGCCGCCATCTCCGGCGAGCAATCCCGCGCCAGTGTCCCCTCCTCCGCCCTATAAAAGCCCCCCCCCTCGGCTCCGCCTTCTCCCGCACCACCTCCCAGCGCCCTCCACTTCTCCCCTTGAGCCCCGAGCGCCGTCGCACCAGAAGCTCCCCGTGCCCGTGCGATCCTCCTTGACACCTCAGCCGCCCCTCCCCGCCGCCGGAGCGCCGTCGCACCGGAGGACCCGAGCCAGCTCCGCCCTCCCCTCGTCGCCGGCCACCCCGCTTGCCCCCGAGCCTCGCCGACCCCTTCGTTGGACTCATCTCCGCTCCGGGTTTGCATTTCACGCGTCATCCGCACCCCTCCGCCACTCCCTCGCCGCCGACGACCCTGCCTCCGGCCACCTTCCCCGGCCTCCCCTCCGGCAGGTAACTCAAAAGAATTGCTTGCCCTATATGGGTAGGCAAAGCCTCCCCGCCCATCTGGTTATCAGCGCGATCTCATCCCTCCCCCAGCTCCCTTAGCGCGCGTTCGAGCCCCCGGCTCCGCACGCTGAGGTCGAGCCATTCTTTTAAAAATTCGCACTGACAAGTGGGCCCCACATGTCAGCGGCCGCCGGTCTGCGCTGGCCTCTGCCGCCTGGGCCCCACCCCTCTGTACTGTCTCTGACAAGTGGGCTCGGAGTCCAGTGGGTCCCATGTGTCAGAGGTTGAGTCAGTGGGCTCACTGTCCAGTGGGTCCCACATGTCAGTGATCGCCAGTGGTTACTATTCAGTGGGCCCCACCCGTCAGTCTCTCAGAATAAAAATAGAAATTAAAATCTAATATTCCAGTGGGCCCCACCTGTCAGAAATTTCCTAATTTCTGGATTTATTCAAATCTGAGATTTTCAAACCAGCATAACTTTCTCATTTTAACTCCAAATTCAGCCATTCAAATTTCTAAATTCATCTAAAATCCTAATCTATCCAACTATGGCCTCTGTTGAATTTTTGGATTTTACTTAAATTTTTGTTTGTATTTATTTGCTTTGTTTGCCTCGTCTTTTCTCGCGTAGATTCCAACGTTATCGACGATCCCTCTTCACAGCAGCAAGAAGACCCAGAAACCCTGCAAGAAGGCAAGTCTCCTTTGATCATCTTGAACCTATGCTTTTGAAATGTTTTAAAATATTTTAAATTATGTGCAATGCTATTTACATAAAATCTCTAGTTCAAATCTTTAGGAATTAGTTATTCCAACTTTGTTATGCCCTCATTTGACATTGATTGCCATGTACCTTGTCACCTTAGAACTCCCTTTGTCTCAATAATGAGATTAATATTAATCTTTGTGAATAGTATAATGGTACGATAATGCTTAGTCATGCTATCTAATAACTTTGGAAAATCTTGAAAATGGGGAAAATTATGATTTATTGTTGAACCCTTGTGTTTGTTAAGGAAGTGGCAATTGGAGTTATCACTGTGATTTTAAAATAAAATAAAATGTGAAAGTTGGTTTGGATTAGGGTGGATGGTTGGTTTGGATTGGTGCAGGAAGCACGAGAACTTGTAATGTGTATGTTCCACCCTAGTCAAGTAAGGACCGACGCTTGTGTTTGTCCAGACTGAGCATTAACCGTACAACCACAAGTCTATATGTGTACGACCTAGCTGACTAACTTATGATAGTCTAGTTTAGGTGCCACTAGTGGAAAGTGGGTGCCAGGGATGGACTGGTTATCCACAGTGAGGGACAGGGATTTACTGTACTCATATGGCGCAAGAGGGGGCTTCGGTTCGGGCAGTTAGCCTACCTGCGGTGAAACCTCAGCGGGTGGTATCTAGCTAGATTAGAGTAAGGTAAAGGCTTTGTGATATTTTATCTGGGTCTCACGCCAAAGGAAGCGTGTTGACTTTTAGGATAATTTATCTCTTGTGGGTAAAGTTGTACAACCTCTGCAGAGTGTAAAATTATTCGAATAGCCGTGCCCACGGTCAAGGGCGGGCAAAGAATGCATGCACATGGTAGATTTCTGGTTTTGTTTTAAAAATCAAAAGTTTTGTATTCCGAGAGTGGAGGGAACTCTCGGAAGGGAATCCTGGCGGATGGAGCCAGAGAGGGTGGATGGAACCCGCAGTTTAAAACTTGACCAATGGTAATTGGTTAGCTAGTGTTGGTAGTTGGAACCTTCACTAGAAAGTTAATTCTGTTAAAACATTTACTTCATTAAATTGATGCCTTCGAAAATAATTAGTAGTAATTGAGATTTCAAATATTGCTTTGTGCAAAAGAACCATATGGCCTTCCTTTGTTAAGCCTTGCATCTATGCATTTTTCCCAAGACTTGCGGAGTACTTTATGTACTCACATGCTACACTTAAAAATAAAAATCTCAGAGGAAGTTGAAGCTCAGGAAGGTGACTACGACTACTGCTTCGCTTGTGGCTGCGATGGATTCTTCCCGGAGGACTAGGTCGCGCTTCCCCAGTCAATTGCCTGTGGCGAATTGATGGGTCGTCTTCGAGTTATCTTTTGCTTCCGCTTTGTTTTATGTGTGCGAGGTCAGTGAAACCTCAGTTGTAATAATGAGACCTTTCGGTCAGTACTCTTAATTATTGTAATAAATCGCTGTTGGTGATGTTTTCCATTCTGTTTAACTGTGTGCACTAGCTTTGATCTGGGACTAGTGCTGTAATGCACAGAGGGTCCGGGTTTGGGAATCCGGGGGCCCGACAGAGATGGTATCAGAGCCAATTTGACTGTAGGACGTGACCTAGATTAAGAATGGCAAACCATAAGGACTTATATTTATAAAAGAGTATATTAAAAATGTATAAGCTTCTTTGCTTCTACTCTCTTCCTACTTAGAATCTCGTTCTTGTCTCCAACTCCATTTGTTAAAAACTTTTACTAATCTTTTCTTTCACTCAACTTTGTAGATGGCTGGTTCATTCTCCGCTGCCCCGTGGGACTACTACTCACATGGAGAGGATGCTGGAGCATTCGCTAGTCTCCTTCGTCAGCTCATGCAGTGCTTGGACTACCGTCGGCCGCCCATTTTCAGGGGGCGTAAGACGAGGATCCTGGATCGAGACTCATGGACGATGGAGGTATTCCTGTATGCACGGGATGGGGAATTCAAATCCCAAACATACCCCATCAAGCACCCTCGGTCCCGCTGTTATGACGCAGTCCAAGATGCGGCACGCTTGGCCATTGATGAGTTGTGCCATCTGCACAAGGATGCTGTGCACCAGTCTCCCTTCTGCTTCTTCATCAACCCTAGGGCAGGACAAAGGTATCCAGATCCCTTTGATATCCCCGCTGACGATCCTCGACTGTCGCATCAGGTGCAGCTCACCCAGGCGATGGCAGTCACTTATGCTAGAGCTCAGGAGGAGATTGGACAACTCCGGATGCTCCTCACTTCCAGCTATCAGCACTCCGACACTCTTCGCGCACAGCTTCTTCGGAGCCAGACAGACGAGTTTAGACTGGGACGCCTCCAAGCTGTACCCGACTACACGCCATCTTCACCTGCACCAGCCGCCACCCCTGCCAACCGTGCGCCATTTCGACTCTCGGGACTCCGCACTCGGCTCACAGCACGCAAGAAGGTGCGACGCCCCAGTCCGCCACCCGTCATCACTCTTAGGAAGCGCAAGCCTTCCCCTTCCCGCTCGCGTTCGACTGCCTCCAGTCGTAACCATCCCCGTGCCTCAGCTGAGTGTGATTGTTCGAGGCACCATGTGAGAGAGCACCAGGAAGACCCGGAGGAGGATCCAGAAGAGGACCCGGAAGAAGACCCTGAGGAGCGCGTCTTTGGAGAGGATTAGTAGTCTTTTGAGTCAGTAGTACCCAAATAAAATGTCCACGTCTTTAGAATGCTTTATGCTATGTTTTGGTGTGCTAGATGGACTGTACCAGGCCTATGTGCACTTGTGGTACAGCCATTCATGGAGTTATCTTGATTTTAATAAAAGTTTTCCCTAAGTGGTTGCTAGTTCTTCTTGTGTGTTGGCTTGGGGTGTGATTTAGTTCCCCTAATCTCTTACCTTTGCTATTTCCCTCTTACCTTCTGCTAACCTAAACCACTTCAGATGGTGAACACGAGGAGCAACCCTGGCAACAGCCGTGACGCCAGTAATCAACCAGAGGACAACATTCCACCACCTCCCGCTCAGGCCCCCAACTTGGAGCAGATGATGGCTATGCAGCTGCAGTTACTTCAAGCTCTCGCCCAGAACCAAGTACAGCAAGCTCCGCAGGCACCCAACCAAGCTCCTCAGTCTAGGATGGGAGAATTTATGAGGACAAGGCCCCCTACTTTTGCTGGTTCAGTGGATCCAATGGAAGCAGATGATTGGATTAAGGATGTGGAGAGGAAGTTGGTCCTGGCCCAGTGCAATGACAATGAGAAGGTGCTGTATGCGGCTCACCAACTCAAGGGAATCGCCGCTAACTGGTGGGAAAATTACCACGCCGCCCATCAAAACGCGCAAGCTATCACATGGGATGAATTCGTGGAAGCTTTCCGCACTGCTCATATTCCTACGGGAATAATGGACATGAAGAAAAGAGAATTCTACCAACTGCAGCAAGGAAACCTCAGTGTTTCCGAATACCTGAATAAGTTCACTCAGCTGTATAGGTATGCAGCTGAAGAGGTCACCTCGGAGGCATCCAAGACCTGGAGGTTCATGCAGGGACTCGACCCCAACCTCAAGGTGCAGTTAGTGTCGAATGATTTTCCGACTTTCCAACACATGGTGAACAAGGCTTTTGTCCAAGAAGATGCTCAGCGTCAGCTGTATGAAAGCTGGAAGAGGAAATTCCAAGCACAACAGGGCGCGAGCAGTTCTAGATTTCGCCCTAACCCACCACAGTTCCATAGGCCCGCAGAACCAAGTGCGCCAAGGACCCCATTCACTGGATCTCGCCCAAATAACCAAGTTCCCCGGACAGGCAATGGAGGCCAACCACAACAGAACCGGACTTCAGCAGCAGGAGTGCAGTGTTTCAACTGCAAGAACATGGGACACTATGCCAGTAACTGTCCCCAGAAGCGCTCAGCTGTGACCCCAGTTCGCTTCAACCTGGGAACGCCACCAGCACGAGCTCCAACTACAGGACAAAGCCGTGGGACACCTCAGACCCCAAGGGCTCCACAAGTGGTGAGCAGAGGGCATCTCAACCATGTGACCGCGGAAGTAGCCCAGGATGCACCCGACGTAGTTCTGGGTAAGTTCCTTGTCAACTCAGTACCTGCAACAGCATTATTTGATTCTGGAGCTTCGCATTCTTTTGTGTCAAAAGATTTTGTTGAAAGATATAAATGGGATGTGTGCAAGCTAAAGAACCCTATGCTAGTCCAATCCCCTGGAAAGGAAATAAGGACTAACACAGTTTACCCTAGCGCAACTGTGGATATAAATGGAGTTAAGTTCTTAGCGAACCTTATTATAATAGACTCCAAGAGTTTAGATGTGATACTGGGAATGGATTGGTTAACCAAGTATAAAGGACAGATAGATTGTGCTGATCGAGCTATTACAGTCATCAACTCGGATGGGATTCAAGTAAGGTATAAGTCAAACCCACCTTCCCAGAACAGGTGTAGGTTGAACAGTTTGAAGGGAGTGACTTTGGAAAAGGTGCCTATAGCATGTGAATATCCAGATGTATTTCCTGAAGATTTGCCAGGAATGCCACCAGATAGAGAGATTGAATTTGTTATAAATCTGGTACCTGGTACAGCTCCGATTTCCAATAGACCTTATCGGATGTCTGCAAATGATTTGGCTGAAGTTAAGAAGCAAATTGAAGAATTGCAGGATAAAGGTTTTGTAAGGCCAAGCTCGTCACCTTGGGGAGCGCCAGTACTGTTAGTGAAGAAGAAGGACGAAAGTCTTCGCATGTGTGTGGACTATCGATCTTTGAATGATGTGACGATCAAGAACAAGTACCCTTTGCCCAGAATAGACGATCTGTTCGATCAGTTGAAAGGATCATGTGTCTTCTCTAAGATTGATCTTCGATCAGGTTATCACCAATTGAAGATAAGACCAGAGGATATACCGAAGACAGCCTTTGCTACTCGTTATGGATTATACGAGTATACAGTGATGTCTTTCGGTCTAACCAATGCTCCCGCATACTTCATGAATCTGATGAATACGGTGTTCATGGAATATTTGGATAAATTTGTGGTTGTGTTTATTGACGATATTCTGATATACTCCAAGAATGAGAAAGAGCACGCAGAACATGTGAGGATAGTTTTGGAAAAGCTCAGAGAAAATCGGTTGTATGCCAAGTTTAGTAAGTGTGAGTTTTGGTTGAAGAAAGTAGCTTTCTTGGGCCACGTGATTTCTGCAGGAGGAGTGTCCGTGGATCCCGATAAGGTAAACGATGTACTCAATTGGACGCAACCAAAGTCAGTATCTGAGATCCGAAGCTTTTTGGGTTTGGCTGGTTACTATCGTCGCTTTATTGAAGGCTTCTCCAAGCTTGCAAGACCTCTCACCCAGTTGCTGAAGAAGGAGAAGAAGTTTGAATGGAGTAAACCGTGTGAAGATAGTTTCCAAGAGCTGAAGAAGAGGTTAACTTCTGCACCAGTGTTAACACTTCCAGATATTAGAAAGGATTTTGAAGTCTTCTGTGATGCGTCAAGGCAAGGACTAGGCTGTGTACTGATGCAAGAAAGAAAGGTAGTAGCATATGCTTCGAGGCAGTTGCGACCCCATGAAGGAATTACCCAACTCATGATTTAGAGCTTGCTGCCGTAGTGCATGCACTGAAAATATGGAGGCACTACTTGATTGGTAACCGCTGCGAGATTTATACGGATCACAAAAGCCTGAACTACATATTTACTCAACCCGATCTCAATATGAGGCAACAGAGATGGCTTGAGTTAATAAAAGATTATGATATTGGAATACATTATCACCCAGGAAAGGCTAATGTGGTGGCTGATGCCTTGAGTCGAAAGAGTTACTGTACCAAACTGTGGATTAAGGATAGTATGCCCGCACTTCAAGAAGAATTCCAACGGCTCAACTTAGAAGTAGTGGAGGAAGGATTCCTAGCCACTTTGGAAGTTCAACCAACCTTAGAAGATCAAATCAGGGTAGCTCAAAAGGAGGACAAGTATGTCCAGGAGATCAAGGATAATATGAAGAAAGGGAAAGCCTCGGGATTTTCAGAGGATGAAGGTACCCTTTGGTTTGGGAAAAGAATTATTGTACCTGAAAAGAAAGATGTAAAGGAGTTAATCCTGAAGGAAGCCCATGAATCTGGATATTCAATTCACCCTGGGAGTACCAAGATGTACCAAGATCTCAAGGAAAGGTATTGGTGGTCAAGTATGAAACGAGAAATTGCAGAATACGTAGCCTTGTGTGATGTATGCCAACGGGTTAAAGCTGAACACTAGAGACCTGCTGGACTTTTGCAACCATTGCAGATCCCTGAGTGGAAATGGGAAGAAATTGGTATGGATTTTATAACTGGATTACCAAGAACCAAAGCAGGGCACGATTCAATTTGGGTTATAGTGGATCGTTTGACAAAAGTCGCCCATTTCATTCCAGTAAAGACCACCTACTCCGGGGATAGACTTGCAGAGTTGTACATGTCAAGAATTGTGTGTTTGCATGGAATCCCAAAGAAGATTGTGTCAGATCGAGGAACCCAATTCACTTCGAGATTTTGGCAAAAGCTACATGAACTTTTGGGCACAAACTTAAACTTCAGTACAGCTTATCATCCACAGACAGATGGACAAACAGAAAGAGTAAATCAAATTCTGGAAGACATGTTGAGAGCTTGTGTCCTGGCAAACAAGAATAACTGGGATCAGAGTTTGCCCTATGCAGAGTTCTCCTACAACAATAGTTATCAATCCAGTTTGCAAATGTCTCCGTTTGAAGCCCTATACGGCAGAAAGTGTAGGACTCCATTGTATTGGAAGGAGACAGGAGAAGGACAAGTATTTGGACCAGATGTGTTGAAGCAAGCGGAAGAACAGGTTCGCCTAATCCAGGACAGATTAAAAACAGCACAAACCAGGTAGAAAAGTTATGCGGACAATCGACGTAGAAGCTTAGAATTCGTACCTGGGGATCATGTTTATTTGAAGGTGTCACCTCTCAAAGGAATGAGACGTTTTGGAGTCAGTGGAAAGCTAGCTCCCAGATTCATTGGACCCTTTCCTGTTGTGGCGAAACGAGGAGAAGTTGCTTACCAGTTGGAGCTTCCACCTCAACTGTCAAAGGTGCATGACGTCTTCCACGTGTCTCAGCTAAGAAAGTGTCTTAGAGTTCCAGGAGAGCAGATGCCTCTAGATGAAATCAACGTGAAGGAGGACCTCACCTATCCAGAGTATCCGGTCAAAATATTGGAGGAAGCAGAGCGCCGTACGCGCAGCAAGGTTATAAAGTTCTGTAAAGTGCTGTGGAGCAACCATTCAGAATCGGAAGCGACTTGGGAACGTGAAGAGGATCTAAAAGAAGAGTTCCCCGACCTTTTTCCCAGTCCGTCTGAATCTCGGGGTCGAGATTCTTTCTAAGGGGGGTAGGTTTGTCACATCCCAAAATTTGGCTTTTTAAAAAAATTTAAATTCAAATTAATTATTTTAAGGTAATTGGATTTTACTTGGTTTTTATTTTCCTTTCTGGATTTTCTGGAATTTAAAAACCTATTTTAGGATTTAAAAAGTAATTCAAAATATGAAAATTAATTATCAACAGTAGTTGGAAATAATTTTATTAAGTCCAAAACATCTCCAGGAGCTTCTGTGAATTTTTCTGGAATTTTTGGAGGTAATTTCATATTTTTCTGAGGCCTAAATAATTTTCTAGCCTTTTCTGAAAATCTAAATCAAATTCAAAAATAAAAATTCCAACCCGCCCTCCGGCCACCACGTGGACGGGTGGATACCGCCCACGTCGCCGCCATCCCTGCCGCTCGCCCCATCCCGCCTTCCCCTCCTCTTTGGGCGACGCGTGGCCGCCCGATCCGCCGTCCGCCTTGCGTCCGCGCGCGCCGCCCGATCTCCTCTCTACCCCGCGTGGCGCCATCCTGGCCGCCCGCACCCCCGTCACTCGTTGTGCGTGGACCCCGCCTGTCAGGCCCGTCGTCCCCGCGGAGCCGCCTCCTTCCTTTCTTCCTCCCCTCTTTCCTTTTTCGCCGGCCGACCGAGACCGCGCCGGATCCCGCCTTGCCTTACCCGACCCTCCTCGGTTTTGGAAGTCCCAGACGCCGCCGCGACCAAATCCCCTTAACCCCCCGCCTCCCTTTCATTCTCTGCCTCCTATTTCTTTCCTCCCCGCGCCTTTCCTTTTCTCGGCCGCCATCTCCGGCGAGCAATCCCGCAACAGTGTCCCCTCCTCCGCCCTATAAAAGCCCCCCATCGGCTCCGCCTTCTCCCGCACCACCTCCCAGCGCCCTCCACTTCTCCCCTTGAGCCCCGAGCGCCGTCGCACCAGAAGCTCCCCGTGCGCGTCCGGTAAGTGCTCCGGCGAGTAATTGCCGTCGCCTCGGTCTTCCCCGGAGCTCGCCGCCGCTACCTCGAGCACCCCCGTGCCCGTGCGATCCTCCCCGACACCTCAGCCGCCCCTCCCCCCCGCCGGAGCGCCGTCGCACCGGAGGACCCGAGCCAGCTCCGCCCTCCCCTCGTCGCCGGCCACCCCGCTTGCCCCCGAGCCTCGCCGACCCCTTCGTTGGACTCATCTCCGCTCCGGGTTTGCATTTCACGCGTCATCCGCACCCCTCCGCCACTCCCTCGCCGCCGACGACCCTGCCTCCGGCCACCTTCCCCGGCCTCCCCTCCGGCAGGTAACTCGAAAGAATTGCTTGCCCTATATGGGTAGGCAAAGCCTCCCTGCCCATCTGGTTATCAGCGCGATCTCATCCCTCCCCCGGCTCCCTTAGCGCGCGTTCGAGCCCCCGGCTCCGCACGCTGAGGTCGAGCCATTCTTTTAAAAATTCGCACTGACAAGTGGGCCCCACATGTCAGCGGCCGCCGGTCTGCGCTGGCCTCTGCCGCCTGGGCCCCACCCCTCTGTACTGTCTCTGACAAGTGGGCTCGGAGTCCAGTGGGTCCCATGTGTCAGAGGTTGAGTCAGTGGGCTCACTGTCCAGTGGGTCCCACATGTCAGTGATCGCTAGTGGTTACTATTCAGTGGGCCCCACCCGTCAGTCTCTCAGAATAAAAATAGAAATTAAAATCTAATATTCCAGTGGGCCCCACCTGTCAGAAATTTCCTAATTTCTGGATTTATTCAAATCTGAGATTTTCAAACCAGCATAACTTTCTCATTTTAACTCCAAATTCAGCCATTCAAATTTCTAAATTCATCTAAAATCCTAATCTATCCAACTATGGCCTCTGTTGAATTTTTGGATTTTATTTGAATTTTCGTTTGTATTTATTTGCTTTGTTTGCCTCGTCTTTTCTCGCGTAGATTCCAACGTTGTCGACGATCCCTCTTCACAGCAGCAAGAAGACCCAGAAACCCTGCAAGAAGGCAAGTCTCCTTTGATCATCTTGAACCTATGCTTTTGAAATGTTTTAAAATATTTTAAATTATGTGCAATGCTATTTACATAAAATCCCTAGTTCAAATCTTTAGGAATTAGTTATTCCAACTTTGTTATGCCCTCATTTGACATTGATTGCCATGTACCTTGTCACCTTAGAACTCCCTTTGTCTCAATAATGAGATTAATATTAATCTTTGTGAATAGTATAATGGTAGGATAATACTTAGTCATGCTATCTAATAACTTTGGAAAATCTTGAAAATGGGGAAAATTATGATTTATTGTTGAACCCTTGTGTTTGTTAAGGAAGTGGCAATTGGAGTTGTCACTGTGATTTTAAAATAAAATAAAATGTGAAAGTTGGTTTGGATTAGGGTGGATGGTTGGTTTGGATTGGTGCAGGAAGCACGAGAACTTGTAATGTGTATGTTCCACCCTAGTCAATTAAGGACCGACGCTTGTGTTTGTCCAGACTGAGCATTAACCGTACAACCACAAGTCTATATGTGTACGACCTAGCTGACTAACTTATGATAGTCTAGTTTAGGTGCCACTAGTGGAAAGTGGGTGCCAGGGATGGACTGGTTATCCACAGTGAGGGACAGGGATTTACTGTACTCATATGGCGCAAGAGGGGGCTTCGGTTCGGGCAGTTAGCCTACCTGCGGTGAAACCTCAGCGGGTGGTATCTAGCTAGATTAGAGTAAGGTAAAGGCTTTGTGATATTTTATCTGGGTCTCATGCCAAAGGAAGCATGTTGACTTTTAGGATAATTTATCTCTTGTGGGTAAAGTTGTACAACCTCTGCAGAGTGTAAAACTATTCGAATAGCCGGCGTCATCGACCCGTACAAAGGCGACACGGACCCCCGCGAGTTCGTGCGCCTGTACGAAACTGCGATCGAGGCCGCGGGCGGAGACGACACCACGAAGGCGAAGGGACTCCCCCTCGCGCTGCAAGGAGTGGCGCTCTCTTGGTTCTTTACCATAGAGCCGGGCTCCATCTACGCGTGGGAGCAGCTCCACGACCGTCTTCACAACAGCTTCCAAGGAAACTATGTCGAGCGAGTCGACGCGGACCAACTCTTCGCTGTGAAGCAAAGACCCTCGGAGAAGCTCCAGGACTACTTCAAGCGCTTCGCCAGGATTCGATGCCAAGTAAGAGACGTTAATGAAACCACCGTCGTTAATGCAGCCATACAGGGCCTTCGTCCGGGCCCGATGGCCGAGTACAACGCGCGGAGGCCAATCAAGACAGTCGCGAAGCTCTTCGACAAAATGGACGAGTAAGCGCGGGCGGAGGAGGATGCGCAAAGACGCAGCATTACCGCCCTCGACCTCGCCCATGGGGAGCACGCCCCGCGCGAAGTAGGGGCGGGTGGTCCCTCCTCGAAGCAGGGCCGCGGCCGAGAGCCCCGGGGAGGCCCTCCCCGAGGCAGTGACACCGGGGTACGGGAAGGCTCCTCAAGGAGCAGGCATAAACCTCGGTGCCGCCAGCGCAGGTCACAGGCGACCCATCGTGTCCTCGACACCGAGAGTGCCCGCCAAGGACCCGACCCCGCCTCACGGAGGGGGGACCGGGGATCGGAAGGCGGACTTCATTGCGGCGGCCAACCCCACGCAGAACAAGAGCTCCTACACTATGGCAAGTGGTGCGAGGTACACGGCTACGGTGATCATTACACAAGGGCATGCACTGCAGTTATGGAGCTGCGGAGGGTGACGGTCGGGTCTCGAGCTCTGCCTCCTCAGCCCCCTGCCGGAGCCCACGTGGAGCACCCAAGGGGTAGCCCCATACGAGCCGTCGCAACGGAGGGCGCGCAGCATCGCACCGTTAGCGTCATCACCGGAGGCTCCTCCTCAAGGGCCCCCGGGGAGCAGCCGCAATTATGGATGCCGCCCCGCAACATCACCTTCGACGTGAACGACGCCAGCGGTGTGGAGTACCCTCACCAAGACCCTCTAGTCATCCAGGCCCACATAGCACGCTGTGACGTCAGGCGCATCCTTGTCGACGGGGGAAGCTCTGCAAATATCTTGTTCGCCGAAGCCCTCGATCGTATGGGGATCCCCTGAAGCCGGCTAGAGCAGCCGGGAGCTCCACTTCAAGGCTTCGGGGGTCAACCTTTGATGTCGACCCTTGGGGCACGTGTCCCTTCCGGTCTCGGGGGTCAACCCTTGGGGCACGTGTCCCTTCCGGTCACGTTCCGTCAGGAGGGCAACAAGAGTAACATCCGGACCGAGCATGTCATCTTTGATGTCGTAGATATCCCACATCCCTACAACGCCATACTAGGTCGACCCGCTATCAACTCTTTCGAGGCGATCGCACACTACGCGTTTTTGTGTATGAAGCTCCCGGGTCCATAGGGTGTTATCACCGTCTTCGGCGATCAGGACCTGGCCAGACGTGCTGAGGTCGGCAGCCGCGTTCCGCATCGCCCGGTGCACGCCCTCTCCGGCACGCTCGGCGATGGGCCCTCCGCCCCTAGGTGGACGCCCAAGCCTCGGCCCGAGGGCAGAGTCAAGAAGGTGCTGCTCCAGGCGGAGGGGCAGTTTGTATCCATCGGCGAGGGGCTCCCACTGGGGGTCGAACGGGATCTGCTCCGAGTGCTTCAGAACAACATTGACATTTTCGCATGGTCCCCGGAGGACATCAAGGGCGTAGACCGAGCAGTAATCGAGCATCGCTTGGCGGTCCGCCCCGACGCCAAGCCGGTCAAGCAAAGGCTTCGGCGTATGTCGATGGATCGGCAGCAGGCGGCCAAGACAGAGGTGGCGAAGCTTCTTCGCGCCGGGGTCATCCGCGAGGTCCACCATCCAGAGTGGCTCGCTAACCCGGTACTAGTCAAAAAGGCCAGCGGGGCCTGGCGTATGTGTATCGACTTCACGGCACTCAACAAGGTGTGCCCAAAGGACAATTACCCCTTGCCGCGCATCGATCAGCTGGTCGACGCCACCGCGGGGTGCGAACTCATGAGTTTCCTGGACGCCTATTCCGGCTACCACCAGGTGTACATGGCCGAAGACGACGAGGAGAAGACCAGTTTCATCACACCACTTGGGACGTTCTGCTTCGTCAGAATGCCCTTTGGCTTGAAGAACGCAGGCGCTACCTTTACCCGTCTCGTCGCTATTGCCCTGGCCGCCCAGCTCGGGAGGAACGTCGAAGCTTACGTCGATGACGTGGTGGTCAAAACCCGGCAGCTTGCTCTACATGGCCGGGACCTCCAGGAGACCTTCGACAACCTCCGGAAGGCGGGCATCAAGCTCAACCCCGACAAATGTGTCTTCGGGGTGCAGGCGGGCAAACTCCTAGGTTTCCTCGTGTCCGGACGGGGCATCCAGGCGAACCCCGACAAAGTAGATGCCATCCTGGGTATGGAGCTACCCAAGACAACGAGGGAGGTCCAGAGGCTGGCGGGCCGCATGGCAGCATTAAGCCGCTTCCTATCCAGGGCGGCGGAGCGGCGCCTGCTATTTTTCAAGACACTCCGCGGGTGCGACGGATTTCGTTGGGACGGGGATTGCGCGAAGGCCTTCAACGTGCTCAAGGAGCACCTGGCAAGCCTCCCCACTCTGGTCGCCCCAGCACCAGAGGCTCCCCTCCTGCTCTATCTGGCCGCGTCCGCCACCGCGGTTAGCGCCGTCCTCGTCTTAGAGGAAGGCGCCATGCAGCGGCCCGTATACTTTGTCTCTGAAGCCCTCCAAGGCGCCAAGACAAGATACACGGAGCTTGAGAAGCTCGCCTACGCGCTGGTCATGGCCTCCAGGAAACTTCGGTACTACTTTCTGGCCCACCCGATCACAGTGCCTTCCTCATTTCCCCTGGCAGAGATGTTACACAACAAGGAGTCCACAGGGCGCATCGGCAAATGGGCTGCCGAGCTCGCCCGCTTCTCCTTGACGTATGCTTCACGAACGGCAATCAAATCCCAAGTCCTGGCGGATTTTCTCGCCGAATGGACCCCGCCGGCCCAACCAGTCCAGACGCACGCCGACCCCGTCTGGACGCTTACCATTGACGGAGCTTACGGCGTCGCGGGCGCGGGCGTAGGTGCGGTGATCGTCACGCCCGAAGGACAACGTTTGCTATACTCGGCGCGCCTTGCCTTCCCCGCCACCAACAACACGGCTGAGTACGAGGCGCTGCTCTTTGGCCTGGCGAAGCTCAAGGCAGTCGACGCGAGACGGGTGCTAGTACGCACCGACTCGCGCTTGGTGGCTGGTCATGTGGATAAGTCATATCAAGCCAAGGACCCTGAGTTGGCCAAGTACCTCGCGGCTGTGAGGGCGAGGGAAAGGCACTTTTTGGGTGTCACCGTCAAGGCCATCCCCTGCGCGGAGAACGAGCAGGCCGACGCCCTTGCTAAGGCGGCCAGCCAGCAACTGCCCCCCTGATGGGGCGTTTTATGAGATATTAGTGCACGCGGCCATCGCGCAGGACAACCGGGACGCGGCACTCGTCCACGACATTGACCGGCCGGGTGATTGGCGAGAGCCCATCTTCAATTTCTTGCGAGGCATCGCCGAGCCGGAGGACCCCGCCGAGCTTCGGCGCTTGCAGCACCGCGCAAGATCCTTCCAGGTGTTCGAAGGGATACTCTACAAGAGAGGGGTTTGCACACCGCTCCTGCGTTGCCTCTCGACTGAGGGGGGAAAGGAGCTCCTTGCGGAGATCCACGCGGGCGTGTGCGGATCCCGCCTGGCGCCGAGGTCAATAGTTGGCAAGGCATTCAGGCAAGGCTTCTACTGGCCAACTGCCATCACCGACGCCCAGGACCTCGTCCGTCGGTGCCAAGGGTGCCAGTGGATGGCGCGCATCATCCGCAGGCCCCCGACGAGCCTCAACCCTATTCCTCCGGTGTGGCCACTGGCACGCTGGGGCGTCGACATAGTTGGACCGCTTGCCCGAGCTCCAGGGGACCTCCGGTTTGTGGTGGTCGCGCTGGAGTATTTCTCCAGATGGCCGGAAGCGGTCGCCCTGGCTAAAGTAACTTCTGCGGCCATACAGCGCTTCCTCTGGCAAAACATCATATGTCGCTTCGGCGTGCCCCGGGAGCTCACGGTTGACAATGGCCTGCAGTTCGACGCCACCCTATTCAAAGACTATTGTGACAGCATGGGCATCACCCTCCGATTTGCCTCGGTAGGGCATCCCCAGTCCAACGGGGCGGTCGAACGGGCGAATGGCGCCATCTCCGCTGCCATCGAAAAGCGCCTGGTCGGGTTGCCGAAGGGCAAGTGGCCCAGCGAGCTTCACAGCGTCCTTTGGTTGCTTCGCACAACGGTAACGCGCCCGACGGGATTCACGCCGTTCAAGCTCCTTTTCGGCGACGAAGCAGTGACGCCCGAGGAAATCAAGGCCGGCTCGCGGAGGGTCCTCGTCCAAGCACCCGAAGAGGAGCGCCGTGTGTCCTTGGACCTCCTCGACGGGCTACGGGCAGATGCAGCCCACCATGTCGAGAAGTATGCGCGGCAGACAATGCGTACTCGGGACCGCTCTATATGCCCGCGGGGATTCAAGCCTGGGGATCTCGTTCTCAGAGTGGCGCTTCAGGCGGAGACCGCTGGCAAGCTGGAGTCCAAGTGGGAAGGCCCGTACATTGTGATGGAGGCATTGCCGAAGGGGGCGTACCGCCTCGCCACGCTCGAAGGACAAACCCTCCGGCACACATGGAATGCGGACAGGTTGCGGCGATACTACGCCTAGAGGTAGGACAACAAGCGTAGAGCCACCAGCCCTTTGTTATACGATGCTCGCCCGCGCAAACGGGAGTTCAATAAAGGTTGCTGTTCCCGGAGCGTTCCCTGTCTGCGCTGAGCAGAACAAAGTCCACGGACTTTAAATAAGACGTAGCGTTGAGGTCTGCCTCCGCACGCGTGAGTCTCCGGACTATAAAGGAAGTCGTAGCGTCGAGGTCCGCCTCCGCACGCACTAGTCCACGGACTTTAAATAAGACATAGCGTTGAGGTCTGCCTCCGCACGCGCGAGTCTCCGGACTATAAAGGAAGTCGTAGCGTCGAGGTCCGCCTCCGCACGCACTAGTCCACGGACTTTAAATAAGACGTAGCGTTGAGGTCTGCCTCCGCACGCGCGAGTCTCCGGACTATAAAGGAAGTCGTAGCGTCGAGGTCCGCCTCCGCACGCACTAGTCCACGGACTCTAAATAAGACGTAGCGTTGAGGTCTGCCTCTGCACGCGCGAGTCTCCGGACTATAAAGGAAGACGTAGCGTCGAGGTCCGCCTCCGCACGCACTAGTCTATGGACTTTAAATAACACGTAGCGTCGAGGTCCGCCTCCGCACGCACCAGTCTACGGACTTTAAATAACACGTAGCGTCGAGGTCCGCCTCCGCACGCACCAGTCTATGGACTTTAAATAAGACGTAGCGTCGAGGTCCGCCTCCGCACGGACCAGTCTACGGACTTTAAATAAGACGCAACGGGGGGACGCCCTCGCGCGCACCAGTCTACGGACTCTAAATAAGACGTAGCGTCGAGGTCCGCCTCAGCACGCACCAGTCTACGGACTCTAAATAAGACGTAGCGTCGAGGTCCGCCTCCGCACGCGCGAGTCTCCGGACTATAAAGCAAGTCGTAGCGTCGAGGTTCGCCTCCGCACGCGCCAGTCCACGGACTTTAAATAAGACGTAGCGTCGAGGTCTGCCTCCACACGCGCGAGTCTCCGGACTATAAAGAAAAGCGTAGCGTCGAGGTTCGCCTCCACACGCGCCAGTCCACGGACTTTAAATAAGATGCGGATGTTCTCCCTGCGCACTCTGCGGAGTCTAAACAAGACGCGAACTCCGCGCATGCCAGGGACATCGTCCCTGTGCATACTCCGCGGAGTATAAATAAGACGCGGGTGTCCTCCCTGCGCGCTTTGCGGAATATAAACTAGATGCGGAGGTCTTCCCTTCGCGTTCGGCGGCAGGTAACTCCAAGAAAGGTACTACTTGGTTTCGTTATAAAAGCAAAGGGGCTACATGGTTACAAGCATACGAACCAGTACATCATCCCCTCGCCCTACCCGACCAACCGCTCAGCCTTGGCGCGGTGCGGACGAACCCGTGCCATCGTCGCCGTGACGCTGAAGGACTCCTTCGAGCCAGTGGAGGAGGTCCCCCTCCCCATGCAGTGTCTGCTGCACGGCGACCCTCGCTGCATCTTCCCCGAAGCGGCCCCAGATCCGTTGATGGAAGTTTTGCAGGCTAGGCCCGATGGAGTGAATGGCGTCCGACATAACTTCTGGACGGCCGGGAGGATCCAGTTGAGGATTCGCCAGCTCATGGGTATGTCTGCACCCACGAGTGTGAAGTAGGGCGAGGGCGAAGCACGCACCAAGATAGCCGCAGTGCTCGCCAAACGTTCTGGCGCCACGAAGAGCAACCCCTGCCCCCTCCTCGATCAACCCGAGCGTCTCCGACAGGGCCTCCGGCCCATGCGTAGGGTCCGGCACTCTGACGCACAGATCTCGGAGGGCCTGGTTCAGAGACTCCATGGCCCGCCATGCCGACAAGGACGCATTTTCCAAGACGAGACTATTCCCTGCAGCAGACTCCGCCAGCTGGGCGTTCTCCCCTTCTAGGGCGGCGATCTGCTGTAGAAAGGCGGCGCGCTCCTCAGCCGCGGCGCACTTGGCTTCCGTGGCCTCGAGTTGTGCGGACGCCATGGCGCCCCCAGCGCGCGAAGTTCTTCATCCTTCGCTACGAGAGCATCGTTTGCTTCACGAAGGCTGGCTTCCAGAGGCCTCCACTCCCGAACGCGGGCCTCGTCAAAGGACCGGCTAAGGGCAAGCGTCTGGCAAAAACAACAAGTCAGCAGGCGCCCAGCAGTACGTTGCAAGCTGAAGCGCACATGTTTACCCTCATCTCGGAGGCCTACAGCGCGAGCGCTAGGAGATCCCCCTCGCATGACGACAGCATCTCTCGGTCAAGGCTGTTGTCGACACGCTCTGCGGCTGCAGCGAGGACGCGAAGTATCTCCAGGCGAGGGAGGAAGTCCGAGCGAGCGAGCCCTGGCCCCAACGCGCCAGGATTTACCGAGGCCGCGGCCACGTCAACAGCAACGGACATCTGCGGGGCACCCTGCACAACTCTTTGGACTTCGCGCATACCTCCGCTGCTCGATCCTTCGCCATGTCCGGGAGACCTCGTCTCGCCTGATGTTGGAAGAATAAGCGAGCAGATCGGAGAGAGTTTCGCGAAGTCACGAGAGGAAAGGGATTCACGCCTACCCCCTGCGCCTCTCATCGCGGTAGGAAGTGGCGCCGTTCCGACGGCCAAGTGGGAGGCGGGCGTCTCGGTGGTCGGCGAGGAGGTCTTCTCGGTCGCGCCAGACGCCGTAATCCCGCGATAAGGCCCCGCAACGGCGTATCGACCCCTCGCTGGCGGTGGGGACTGCGTCCGAGGGCGTTTCGCTGGCGGCGGCACAAGCGATTCTTTCAGGGCAACACCAGCTACGGTTCCCGTCGCCCCCACGATTTTATCTGTAGGGGGCACGCCCTCGCCGGCCACTGCGGTTGATAGCGCACCATCAACCGTGGTTTTTTCACTGGGAACAGTGCTCCCCCCGGGTTGACGAGTTCCAGCTCACCGATGGCCGCAAACACGGGTTTGTTGGCGTCGGCGGAGGGTGCCGCGGGATTCGAGGTGGCGCATTCCTCCGAAGCAGTGTGGCCGGGCCCACCGCCGGTTGCACGCCCCATCTCAGCTGTGCTAGTCGCCGAGGGGCCTGCGGGGTCGCATACGGCAGACGGGGAACGGGCCCGGCGTCACGAGGATAACACCCTCGCAGGGCTATCACCGTCCTGAGTGCCCGGAGTCCCGGCGGGAAGCTCCTCCGGCACCAAGCATTCGGGCACAGTAATGCCTAGAGCCTCGCATGTGCGGTTTACCCGCCCTTGCTTAGCCGCCTTGACTGCGGCCTCGCGAGCCTGGTGCTCCTTAAGTGTGTACGGGCCGAGGAGCGCCGCAACCGCGCGCTCCGCATCTTCTAGCCGAGCCACTGCGCAGGAGATCACGTCAGCTAGGCGGAGACCAAATAGATACAAGGGCGCGCGTAAAACGTGCTGGGCGACTTACAAGGAGCGGAGGGCGGAAGCAGGCAGATACGGATGGGCTGAACCTGTCCTCGCGGGGGCCGTTCTGTCCAACATACTTCCCCCGGGAGGAGAGGGGCGCCGCCCCATACATTGTGAACTCCTCGGCTAGGTCGCGCAGGCTCATTCGACGGGCGACACCGATAAGACCCTGTAGCTTTCGCGTATCATCAGTCTCTGCCTTCAGACTCGGCGTGCTGTTAAAAGAGATTGGCCCACCTCGGCATTGCATTCCGCTCTTGTCGGTCACGGTGTAGTAGAACCACTGCCGAGTCCAGTCGGACTCCCATTGCCTCGGCGAAGCTGGCACGGGGAACAACGTCGCGCACGACGCCCGGAGCACGAAGTCCACACCGCCAAAGTTGGACACCGCCCCGTCAACTTTTCGGGGTCGACAGCGTGCGTCGTGCAGTGTGGCAAATAAGCTCGCGCTGGGACGCCCCCCCTGTCCGCATCGCCCACGTGAAGACAGCTAGGCGGAGTATTGCGTGGGGCGTCAGTTGGGCTAGCTCCAACTTGTAGGCCCGCAGGACTTCACCCATGAACAACGTGGAGGGCATTCGAAGGCCAGCGTCGAAGAACGCGACAAAAACAATCGCCTCCATTGCCCGGGGCTTCGGCTCCGTCACATCCCGACGGGGTAGGCGAGCCCCATCGCGATCCACGATCTTCCTCTCATCCACGAGTCGCTGCAGCATCCCTTCGGTCACACGGCTCTTCCCCAGCACACGGGAACAGCTGCCTCCCGAGTGCTCCATGGCGTCCCACCACTTGTTGGCGCGCGAGCTCCCCCGCGGCACCAGCTCATACTCCCTGGAAGGATGGGACACCTCGCCCTGGCTAGGCAAGGAACCGCTGCGGGGATGGTAGGTGGCGGCGTCATGGCTAGCCATCGCTCTTCGCGACCAGGGAGAAAGAAGCAGGGAAAAGAGCAACTGGCGTTACAATTAGCACAGGCGGAAGCAAAGCGCCAAATCAAAAACAGACAAAAAGCAAGCAAGGGTGCCTCCACCTCAACACTGGCACCTTATAAAGGCCGCTCGCCTCTCATGTGGCTCGAAACGCAGACAGATCAAACGCGCAGCGATTCGGCTGCCCACGTTTTGGAAAGAAGAACCGCCGGGGCTTGGAGGGCCGTGCCCGGTAGGTGACCAAGCAGCACACAACGCATCCACGCCTTCAACACGCGTCCAACTTCCCTGGGGAAGAGGCGAACGGCCGCGGTCACGCAACCGCTCACATCCCATGACGCACCAGTTGTGAGTCGCCGCGTGTCCCACCCGCAGAATGGCAGAAGGCACGACGCGACAGCCTGACTTCTGCCAGGCCAGGCGTCGGCGTGATTCTAGCCGCCATTAAAAGCGCACTACCAGACTGCAAGGTCACAACAGCTCCAACGCGCAACAATATCGGCGCCAAGCTCCAATTTTAGCGCGGGGATGGATCTCGCGCGCGTCTACTTCGACTAGGGGCCAGCCTCCGCTGCCACCCGTTCGAAGGGTAGGGGACGGAGCGCGCGCGCCTTGGCTTGGACAAGGCGCCAGCCTCCGCTGCCACCCGTTTGACGGGTAGGGGACGGAGCGCGCGCGCGTCTACTTTGACTAGGCGCCAGCTTCCGCTGCCACCCGTTCGACGGGTAGGGGACGGAGCGCGCGCGCGTCTACTTCGACTCTGCGCCAGCTTCCGCTGCCACCCGTTCGACGGGTAGGGGACGGAGCGCGCGCGCGTCTACTTCGACTCTGCGCCAGCTTCCACTGCCACCCATTCGAAGGGTAGGGGACGGAGCGCGCGCGCGTCTACTTCGACTAGGCGCCAGCGTCCGCTGCCACCCGTTCGAGCGGTAGGGGACGGAGCGCGCGCGCGTCTACTTCGACTAGGCGCCAGCCTCCGCTGCCACCCGTTCGACGGGTAGGGGACGGAGCGCGCGCGCATCTACTTCGACTCGGCGCCAGCTTCCACTGCCACCCGTTCGAAGGGTAGGGAACGGAGCGCGCGCGCGTCTACTTCGACTAGGCGCCAGCTTCCGCTGCCACCCGTTCGAAGGGTAGGGGACGGAGAGCGCGCGCGTCTACTTCGACTAGGCGCCAGCTTCCGCTGCCACCCATTCGAAGGGTAGGGGACGGAGCGCGCGCACGTCTACTTCGACTAGGCGCCAGCCTCCGCTGCCACCTGTGCGAAGGGTAGGGGACGAAGCGCGCGCGTGTCTGCTTCAACAAGGCACCTTCCATCCCAGACCTCGGGCTCCCCAACCACAAGCTCGGAGGAATTCACAGGCCGCAGGGGTCGGAGGGGGCCAAAGGACTCGGCGACATGGCTTCAGCCCTGTGAAGCCCTTCACCATGAGAGGCTCCTGTCGTGTGTAAGAACCAGAGTAACGTGTGTAATGACATAGGTGCCCCTAATGGGGAGGTACAGATATAAGGGCATAACTGTAAAAGCATACCCCATGTGAATATATATATCAGGATGAGGGGGAGGATGACGCAGAACACTCCCACCTCTCCACTACCATCTCTCTCTCTGTTTGGTCTGTAACCACAACAGTGAGAGATTCTCTCTATGCTCTCCAGGCGTATGGGGATGTAGGGTTTGTTTGATGGGATGAGATGGATGTAAACACTTGATTATATAATATTTCATCTCTTTGGCTTCAGTACCATGTTCCTTACTGTTCTTCGTTTCTTGTTAAGTTGCTCATTTCCTTGTTGAGTGGTTGTAGTTTCAAGTTTGTCTTTGTTCTCTTTTGTGAGCTTGTTTCATCTCTGGATGAGAGATTTGGGTTGAGAGTGCTGCAAGAATCATTCTATTCAATCATGCCTCTCTCGGTTTTATTTGTTTTAAGCTCTGTGTTTTGAGTGTTGTGCTTCCTTGTTTTTGTTTTAGAGATTGAGATATCTCAAGTAGAGTTTTTTTGTCTCTCGTGCAAGCAAGAAATCAAGTTGAAACTTGGGCTCTCGGTTCAAAAGATCAACCGTATGCTTCTTCTTGCTGCAGTCCTTTATGTTTTTGTCCTGAATTTTTGCCTCAAGTCTATAGCTCCTCATTTTATTCGGATAGGGCAGAGATTGCTGCTTTCGGTTTGCTGCTGTCCTTAGTAGCTCACGGCAGCTGTTTGAATCCTCTTTTATTGCTTTTGTCCATCTTCTGCAGCTCCCCTTTAGTTGGTGTTACTTGGCTGCTGTTTGCTCTCTTTTGCAGATTGCCTCTTTGTTGTTTTAGCTTGTCTTTTACCTTTCTTCTTTCTGTTTTTAGTGCTGATTTTCAGCTGTTGGACAACAAGTTCTCATTGGTTCCTTTTGCTTGCAGTATGCTATATTTTTACTGGTTCTTTTGCCTGATCGGATAGGGGGGTTTCAGCAAGTATATTCACTGTTTTCAGCTGCTATTTGTGTGAGGTTTCAGCAGTCCGATCAGCTGTTTTGTCATTTTTTTGTGGGTTTTTCAACTGCTATTTTCAGCAGTAAGTTGTTCCTTTATTTGTGCCAAGTTTCTAGCTTACGGACAGCAAGCTCTTTCAGGTTGTGATTGATCTTTTCGATGCTTTTTGCCCCCTGCATTACTTACAGTTTCTTGGCAGATTGCTTGGTATTTTCAGCTTTGTTTGACAACTAATCAAGCACTCTCGACTATCTTGTCTATCCTTCTGTTTGTGATCCAGTCATTGCTTGTGAGTCTTTATCTTCTTTTTCGTAGCCTCTTTAACTATTGGAGAAGAAGTTGGTGAGAACATTTCGGGCAAATTTTTAAAGCAACATTCACCCCCCTCTGTTGCCGTTTTTGATCCAACACATATCTATAAAGCACGATTAGTGGCGAAGGGTTTCAAACAGATTCAAGGTGTTGATTATGATGAAACCTTCTCGTCCGTCGCTATGCTTATGTCTGTCCGGATCATTCTAGCTATTGCTGCATATTTCGATTATGAGATATGGCAGATGGATGTCAAAACGGCTTTCCTAAATGGAAACCTAAGCGAGGATGTGTACATGACACAGCCTGAGGGTTTTGTTGATCCAAAAAATGCTGGGAGAATATGCAAGCTTCATATGTCCATTGTGAAGCTTCAGAAGCAAGCATCTCGGAGTTGGAATCTTCGTTTTGATGAAGTAGTCAAAGGGTTTGGCTTCATCAAGAATGAAGAAGAGCCTTGTGTTTACAAGAAGGCTAGTGGGAGCGCACTTGTTTTTCTGGTCTTGTATGTAGATGACATATTATTGATCGGAAATGATATTCCAATGCTAGAAGCTGTGAAGTCTTCTTTGAGAAAAAGTTTCTCAATGAAAGATCTCGGAGAGGCAGCTTACATTTTGGGCATAAAGATCTATAGAGATAGATCGAAGAGGCTAATTGGATTAAGCCAAAGTACATACATTGACAAGGTATTGAAATGGTTCAATATGCAAGATTTCAAGAAAGGTTTCTTGCCTATGTCACATGGCATTAGTCTTAGCAAGACTCAGTGTGCTTCAACACTTGATGAGCAAAAGAAGATGAGTGCGATTCCGTATGCCTCAGCCATCGGATCCATCATGTATGCTATGCTTTGTACGCGCCCAGATGTTTCATATGCTCTAAGTGTTACGAGCAGGTATCAATCTAGCCCCGGTCTAGCTCACTGGGTGGCTGTAAAGAATATTCTTAAGTACTTTAGAAGGACTAAGGATATGTTCCTTATTTTTGAAGGTGAAGAAGAGCTCGTTGTAAAAGGTTACACTGATGCTAGTTTCCAAACTGATAAAGATGATAGAAGATCGCAGTCTGGTTTTGTGTTCTGCCTCAATGGAGGGGCAGTGAGCTGGAAAAGTTCCAAGCAAGAGATGGTAGCTGATTCGACAACTGAGGCCGAGTATAATGCAGCTTCTGAAGCTGCAAAGGAAGCTGTTTGGATCAGAAAATTTGTTTTTGAGTTGGGTGTGATCCCTAGTGTGTCCAGTCTAGTGGATCTCTATTGTGATAATAGTGGAGCCATTGCGCAAGCAAAGGAGCCTAGGTCACACCAAAAGTCCAAACATATACTTCGACGCTATCACCTTATCCGTGAGATCATTGATAGAGGTGAAGTGAAGATTTGCAAGGTGCACACGGATTTGAATGTTGCTGATCCGTTGACAAAGCCTCTCGCACAACCAAAGCATGAGGCACACACGAGTGCAATGGGTATTAGATACTTACATAATTGACTCTAGTGTGAGTGGGAGATAATTGCATCAAGTCTATGTTTATGAAATTTTTAATAAGGTGTTATTTGGTTCCTTGAATAATGATTGTATGCATTGATTGGCAAGTATGTGACTTGTTCGTGAAACTCTTTGTTTTATTTAATGTTATTCTAAAGATCCCTAGTCTTATGTCATTACGTGGGACAACAATGATTTATGGACTAGCACATATATTGATTGATGATCATGTTTCACGGATCATGGATATAGGAATATCAAATCAATAATGTGGACACATGTTAGAGAACATGGTGTTGGATTGACCCACTCCGAGACGTTGCTGGGATTGTTATGTTAATATGTGCCATCAAGCTATCTCGAGTGGTATACCTACTGGATCCTTCGACTTGAAATCGCCATTGTTTCTCACTATGTATAGTGGTGCACTTTGGGGCTGCCAAACACTACTCCGTAACTGGGTAGCTATAAAAGTGGTCTTCAGGTGTATCATGAAACATGGAATGGGATGTGAGCGGATTAAGATGGAATTTGCCCCTCCTACATAACAGGAGAGATATCTCTGGGCCCCTCGATGTGGTTGGATTAGGGAAGTGCATGGCCATGCCAAGGTGATTAAAGAGTTAATCACAATGTGACTTAAGGGTTAGTCATGAGTTGTAATCCACCACAAGATCGAGTGAATGGTTGAGCTATCATAAGGGTGGCACGAATCTCGCCTTAAGTTCGACTGGTATCGTGTGGCAAAGGGATCCAAGTATGTGTATATCAAGGTTTAGCCGATATGATCTTTATGTGTATTCAGGAGTCAATATGCCCTACTAGGTGCCACTATTGACTTATGGCTTAAAAAGGGTTTCGGGTCATGGCTGTCTACACATGAACCTAACGAGTCACACACTTAAGGGGTTGGAATTGGAAAGCTTGCCTATATGATTGTCTCTAGTGCAAGTGGGAGATTATTAGTGATGTGCCCAAGAGGCAATCATAAACAATTCGGTTTTATAGGCTAAAAGGGATATTGATCCATATGGGATTAGGGTTCTAATGGGCCTACAACGTGGAAGCCCATTAGTATGCTCTATAAATATGTGGAGGCGGGGCTGCAGGGCATACAGAATACTATTCCCAAAACCCTGGCCGCCACCTCCCCTTGGCCGTATCCCGAAACCCTAGCCGGGTGCGCAGTGCTAGCACACCAGCGCACGGCGTTCCATCCCTGGACGTGTCGACTTCAGTAGAGGCGCTGCTGTGACTGCGGTGCTAAGTGGGACGATCACGAGGAGGAGACGGTTGGACGGAGAACGTTCAACTACTACTGTTGCATCGACGCGCGCTTCGTTGAATCGGCTGCATGAACGATACTTCCGCTGCACTGTGTGTCTAGTGGTAACAATCTATGATCTCTTACTTGCATGGCTTCCTGGTTTACGCGGTAGAAAATTTTATTCTGCGCTAGTGTAGCGTACGCGTGTTCCTACATATATAAGCCTTATTGATGTGACCACACCACAAACACATACGACAATAGCGCCCAATATCAAGATTGAACTAAAGGTGAATTCGTTTCTTCAGCCTCAATATATTTTAAATGAGAATATGATACTACCTAATGATGAAAATATATATTTTTGCAGCACCACGTCACTTTTACACCAATTCAAGCAAGAGTTCAAGATAGATACGTTTTGGAATCCAATTCGGCCTCCAGATCAATTCGGATTCAGCCTGACAGGCCCAATTAGTTTCACTTATGAAGCCCGTTTGAGGTCCATGAGTACTTGTTGGAAAGCTTTTCTCATCCTCTTTTTAATGGATCTAGTTTCACCTCTAAATTCCTTCTGTGCGGACAGCAATTATCAAAAGAGTTCGTGTTGGGCACGTACTGGAATCGGATTCGGACTGTTGCAATGGTGCAAGTTTAAACGGACGTAACTTTCTCATACGAACTCCGTTTGGGACGTTCTTGGACTTGATGGAAAGCTTATCAAGTCTAATTTCTAGGATTCAACCCCATCTTCAAATTCTATCTGAGCCGGCCGCAATCATCAAAAGAGTCCGTGTTGGGCACGTACTAGAATCGGATTCGGACTGCTGCAATGGTGCAAGTTTAAACGGACATACCTTCCTCATACGGACTCCGTTTGGGACGTTCTTGTACTTCATGGAAAGCTTATGAAGTCTACTTTCCACTGGATCCAATCTTATCTTCAAATTCCATCTGAGCCGGCCGCAAGTATCAAAAGAGTCCACGTTGATTTCTGAGTCCGAGTCAAAAAGGGTGCTGCGCCACCACCACTCGGGCCCATGGGCCTTGTAACCCTAGGGCGTGCACTTGGACGCCACCTCTGTTCGTTCTCCCTATATAGGAGCCGCCGCCTCCGTTGGTAGGATAGGGATTTTGTTGAGATTAGGTTTAACCATTATGCAAACTTCTGTTCTTCAGTTGTGTCGGACGACTGCCTGTCAAGACAGCCTTCGGAATCCCACCTTTTGAATTCAATAGAAATATTTGTAATTTTAGATTGCTTTTTGTCTTATTCTTGCGTGTTCTTCGGTTGAATGCAAGAATAGACCTTCGTGGTTAGGTCAACCGCGTCCTTGGCACGGTTGATAACAACTTGGAGTGTGATTCGGCGATTGCTAAGACGCAAGCGACGTTGTACGGTTGTAGTCAGATTGCAAGGGTCATCTCCACCAAAATCGATAGTTATCATCCTATCGGAAGATCGGGACACCATCACCTCATCAGTTGGTATCAGAGTTCTAGTTGACTGGCAGAAATTTCTTGTACCCCTAGTTAGTAGATTGATTTTTATTTTCCATAGTCTATAAAAATTGCCCCACAAAAAAAAGAGTTAATTCCCGCTGTCCAAACCCTGTTGTGCCTTTCAATCTGTTAGTTTTGGTTTGCTAAATTGAATTTGTGTCCATCTTAGCATTGTCTAGTTGCTGGTTATATCTTTGTTCCTATAAAAATCGAAACAAAAAAATCTCCCAGCCCAAACCCTAATTCCAATTCGGCTGATTTTTCCTTTCTCTGCAGCCACCACCAAAAACACCATAACTTTTGATTCCGTGATCTTTGTTGCATGATACCACTGCCATTAGATTCACAACTTCATTATCTATCTTCCAGTAAAATTTTGTTTCAATCCAGTATGGCAGTAAAAAGATATCTGCAGTGCAAGTTGACATAACATTTCAGATTGAATCTGCAATAGTCGGCAATTGTGAATTTTGTGCGAATTGTTTGGTCGATTTCCAGAACATGGCCCCAAAACAAAATTTGTAGAAAAAGTCGTCAGGAAATGGAGAAAAAAATACCGACATGTTGTCCAGTGGACAAAAATCTTCAGTTTTCAAGTTTGGGCTCAATCCTTGTGTTCTTCAATTCCAGATTGCATTCGATTGAATTATCTTGTATTTACCACTCCCATACATTGCCATACACTTATTTTAGCCTTCTACCATCTTTGGTTGATCAGCAACATAGGCTAAGTGCTAGATACGAACTATAATTCAATCTGTGCAATTTCTGAAATTAATTGATTGTTTTCCTTTGCTACAAAATACATAGCCTATCCAAGCTCCACTTTTCTACTAACTGAACAGGTCTCGTTGTACCTTGCAATCGCTTTACTCATCACTTGAGTTAGATTTATCACGAACCAACTACCGGTTGCACCACCTGTTTGCTTTGGTAAGAACACGTAAGAATTTAGTAAGAGCTTGAGAGATGCGTGATTTGATTTGAGCCTCCATATCCTACTAGTTGATAGGAAAATTTACTTGTGATTTGTTTCCTTGTTTTCTACTAACAATGGCAGGCTTGAGAAAATTGGTAGATTATGATGTCATCACGGGCAGATTTGAAATCGAAGGGAAACAATTACCGGTATATATCTTGCCACTCACCGCTGAGAGTACGTCGTCGGACTACTTCTTGTGGGTTACTATATTGGATAGCTACTTTGAAAGACAGGATCTTGATCCTATTGAGAAGATGAGCATGGCAAGGACGGCGCTGATTGGTGGTCAAATCTCGAGTTTCACTATATATACACATGGGAGGAGATGAAAAAGAAATTGCGACATCGTTTTGTACCTCCAGCACCCACGGTCACAAGCAAGGTGCAACCTGAGGTAACTGAAAATGTTGATATTGTTTTGGCTCCTACTCCATCTACAGATAGCACCGAGATATTTGAAGAGGTGAAGGATGATCTGGTGCATCTTATGCCATTAGAGGAGAAGTTTGAGGTACCTACAATATCTGATGAGGACGATAATGACAAAGGTACTGATTTGGTGCTGCAACAAGACATAGAGCAACCTTGTGAGTATATACCTGTTGTAGTGCAATCTTTTGATATTCCATGTGTTGACTTGAACGAACCATGTGTTGATCTAAATTCTCATAATTTTGCACATGTCGAATTAATTACACATAAGGAAGTATTTGATAGAATATCCCCTGCTGATGCATTGTGCTATATCATGCTTAATGAGGCTGTTAGTTTGGATTGTGCTATGGAGAAAGTTTCTGAACCTGCATGTACGAAATTCTTGTTTAGTGCCTACACCCCTGGGTATAAGTTTAATTTGATTGGAGATTATGGTGTAGAAAATCAATTTTTTGTATATCAAATATGCATAACTTGTGATCACATGGATGAATTGAAGCTTATTGTTTGGACAACAATTCTTGTGTGTTGAATCTTGTTCAACAAGAGAGGGAAGTAAAATTTAGTACTCATCCAATGCCTATGTGTTCATCTCTTTTGCACCATCTAATATGGACAATCTGAATAAACATGATGAATTATGGAAGAACTTACAAATCTGTTCACCCTTGCTAGATAAATTTGCTATTGTTCAATTGAGATATGATTATATAGATGAACTTTGCTTGATTCCAAAAGTTGTAGCTTTGCCCATATGTGCCACCACTGCAAGTATACAACTTCAAAGATTTGAATTGCATAAATGCTTCACTTACATTTGCAAAACAAGTTGCAATAATTACTGTGTGAGAATTTTTGATTTGTTCATTAACATATATGATTACTTTTGGGTTAATAATACAATGAGCTTTTATGATTGCTGCTGTGTTATAACATTAATTGTGCAGCAACGAAGAGCTATTAAAATGGATGACATATACATATACCATGCATACACCACGGCTTCTTTGTTACCATACTTTCAGTTTATCAAAAGCCGAGGATGGCTTTGTTTTCCAGAAGGGGAGGATGATGAGGGCATGACCCCTATGGATACAACCATATTTGCTATGCTTGTTGTCCCAATTACAAGAGCTATGCATCGCTTAAATTATTAGGTGAGCTCGTTTCAAAGAGGTTTTACTTTGTTTCATAAAGACCTTATGATATTACATAATGAGAGTTTGTTGTGTTTGTTATCATGTACCGAGATTTATGATAAAGATCATGCAATACGTGAGGCTACACATATGTTAAAACCGACGATGGTTTTCAGTCAAGAAGGGGAGGATCATGTGACCACGCCACAAGCACATACGACAATAGCGCCCAATATCAAGATTGAACTAAAGGTGAATTCATTTCTTCAGCCTCAACATATTTTAAATGAGAATATGACACTACTAATGATAAAAATATATATTTTTACAGCACCACGTCACTTTTACATCAATTCAAGCAAGAGTTCAAGATGGATACGTTTTGGAATCCAATTTGGCCTCCAGATCAATTCGGATTTAGCCTGACAGGCCCAACTTGAAATGTGCATAACTTTCACATATGAAGTCCGTTTGAGGTTCACGAGTACTTGTTAGAAAGATTTTCTCATCCTCTTTCCAATGGATCTGGTATAACCTCTAAATTCTTTCTGTGCACACCATAATCATCAAAAGAGTCTGTGTTGGAATCGGATTCGGACTGCTGCAATGGTGCAAGTTTAAATGGACGTAACTTTCTCATACGGACTCCGTTTGGGACGTTCTTGGACTCGATGGAAAGCTTATCAAGTATAATTTCTAAAGGATTCAACCCCATCTTCAAATTCTATTCGAGCCAGTCGCAATCATCAAAAGATTCTGTATTGGGCACCTACTAGAATCGGATTCGGACTGCTGCAATGGTGCAAGTTTAAACGGACATAACTTCCTCATACGGACTCCGTTTGGGACGTTTTTGTACTTCATGGAAATATTATGAAGTATAATTTTTAATGGATCCAATCTCATCTTGAAATGCCATCTGAGCCGGCCGCAATCATTAAAAGAGTTAATGTTAATTTCTGAGTTCGAGTCAAAAAGGGTGATGCACCACCACCACTTGGGCCCATGGGCCTTATAACCCTAGGGCATGCACTTGGACGCCACCCCTGGTCATTCTCCCTATATAGGAGCCACCGCCTCCGTTGCTAGGACGGGGATTTCGTTGGGTTTAGGTTTAACCATTATGCAAACTTCTGTTTTTCAGTTGTGTCGGACGACCACCTATCAAGACAGCCTTCGATATCCCACCTTTTGAATTCAAGAGAAATATTTGCAATTCCAGATTGCTTGTTGTCTTGTTCTTGCGTGTTCTTTGGTTGCATGCAGGAATAAACCTTCGTGGTCAGGTCAACCGCGTCCTTGGCACGGTTGATAACAACTTGGAGTGTGGTTCAACGATTGCTAAGGCGCAAACGACGTCGTACGGTTGTAGTCGGACCGCAAGGGTCATCTCCACCAAAATCGATAGTTGCCATCCTATCGGAAGATCGGGACACCATCACCTCATCACTTGTATTGGCAGCCTTTAGGGGCAGACCAATTTTATGCATAAGATTGAAACATACTATTGCTAGTTCTTTCAATACCAGAGTTCATTTAAGGACTTTGAGAGAGAACTAGGCGATCCATTATTCGTTCTGCAATTCAAGGTCAAGCCGTCGTTGCATTGGGAATTGGGGACTTGGCGTTCGTCGTTTGTGGTCTCGCGACGAACAATTATCCGGTGTGTTTTGGGCGTATTCTGAAGAGTTGAGGGTTCGTGCATTGGCGCGAGTGTTCAACTAGCGACATCGTTTACTTTGCATCAACTATCCACGGTTCCTCACTGAGAAGATCGGGACCCCTCCCCGTATCATGTGGTATCAGATTCTAGGGTTACTCGGTGAGAACTTCTTTACCCGTAGTTAGATTCGTTTTCTGTCCTTTCATCCATCAAACTGAAAATTGCAATACTAAAACCGTAGTTTAATCTGTTTATTTCTTGTGCGTTTTGTTAAGTCTTCGTCCATTAGAGTTTTGTTTTAGTGCTAATCCGTGTGTTTCCTTTTGCGTTGCATAATCGTTGTGTTCACATAAACCCTACAAAATTGCTAGTTGATTCCCACAATTAGCAAACAAAAAAAGCTTCCATCTTTTACCGTGCGCCATCTTAAGTGCACAATCAGAGTTGATTTGTGTTTCTTTTTCCGAACTCCTTGGTGGGGCTAGAGTCCGAATCAACCTCTAGCTCAAACACAATCCGAGTCCAATTGTTCCAACTTCTGTTTCGGTCACTGCATCTGTAACACACTGAAAAATCTGAAATTTAAAATATGAATTTCTTGAATGGTTTTGCAATATATTTTATTTGAGTGAGGATTTTTATGGCATTTATCTGGAATTTTGTTGCGATTTCCAAAAATTGAAGAAAGATTGAAAAACAAAAATATGCCAATAATGGAAACTCGAAATTTTTAAATATGAATCCAAGGAGATGATCCAGAGGAACCTGAGTAAATAAAATATAAAAGTTTCATTTTGAAAATAATGGTATAAAAGGGAAACAAAAATAAATATATAAATTATATGCAAACATGTATACAAAGTGAACGTGCAAATAAAAAAATATGTATATGTATATATATAAATAAAATAAATAAAAATATATGTTGTGGTTACAGACCAAACACAGAGAGAGTGTGGTAGTGGAGAGTTGAGTAAAATGAATGGCTTAGCCCCCTTCCCTGTGGCCTATGCCACATATATATTCATATGGGGAGTGTTTGTACAGTTATACCCTTACACATGAGTATTCCCCTTGGGGGCTCTTATGTCATTACACATGTCCTATTTCGGACCTAACAAGTCTACTGGGCTTAGGTGGGGGCCACCCCTACAACAGGAGCCTCTCATGGTGACGGGCTTCACGGCCCGAAGCTATGTCGCTGAGTCCTTTGGCCCCATCCGTCCCATCGGCCTGTGATGCTTGATGACTCGGATAGTCTGCCCGTTTGGTCCTGCTTGTGCGGGGGCCGTCTTCGGGTCCCAAAGCTAGCGTGGTGTCGAGGTCGAAGGAAGCGGGAAGGCCGAAGGCTTCGATGGAGACGAGGTCCGGGCACGCCGTACATCGCACTCCGGATATTTGTGGGCAAAGTCGAACTTGGTCGGCTGCCCCTGGCAGCCGAGTCTCGGGGAATGCTTCGCGCGATGCGGTGCCAGTTCAGGGAGATGGTCACCAGGTCCAGGAGTGCGCTTTAATGACGCCTGGAATCGCGCCTGCCTTTACCAAGGGTAGGCTGGCACGGCTGCTCCGCCTGCCCTGCACTGGATGTGGACACGCGTCCGGCTGCCCTTGGAGCGTCGTGGGATTCAGTTGAACCGCCAGGCGCCCATCGACTGCGATCCCGACGATTGGCATGCCGCCGGTTGACCTTCCGTCATCCTGGCGACTCCTCGCCGAGTGGGCCTGGGTATAAATACGCCGGTGTCGCGGCCTGTTCCTTGCTCACCCTTGGTTACTCTTCTTATACCTGCACTTGGTTATCTTTTCACATGCAGGCCAACTATTGTTCATCCGCGTTTGATGATTGCGTCTACTAATGCTAATGTCAGCGAGCGCTGATGAACAATAGACGGCCTACTTATGGGAATACGTCACAACAATAAATGGCAAGGCTTGACCTGCTCTTGAAGACAGAAATGCTTGAGTCTCGCTGCGCTCTCTGATTGCGCCCACCGGTGTTACCATCTAGGAATGTTGATGGACTGAAGCATTTCTGTTTACAAGAACATGTCAAAACCTGCCACAGGCTGGGACGTCGCGTGACCATCGACTCGTGGGGGCTATGGACCGAAAGGCCGATCTGTACCCCACGGTTCAGAGTTTGCGGTTGAGTGCGTTGTGGGCAAACCGGTGCCCGCTCGCCTTCACCTTCTGCTTCAGCCGGAACACCCTACCGAGGGGAAGCTAGGCCTCCGACGCATGGTGCTGGGTCAGGGGCCCCGCTGGATCCCAGACGCTCCTTTTCCGGGCGCGGATTTCGGAGCCTCGTGACAGCACGATGCTGCAACGTTGGACCGTCGCAGACGTTTGCAGGGTGGTCCGGGGATGCTAAGCGGTGGGAGCGAAGCTGGCGCCTAGTCGGAAGTAGACGCTTGAGCGCTCCGTCCCCCATCCTTCAAAGTGGTGGCAGCGGAGCTGGCGCCTAGTCGAAGTAGACGCGTGAGCGCTCCGTCCCCCATCCTTCGAAGTGGTGGCAGCGGAGCTGGCTATTGGGGGTGCCGCTGGTAGTGCGCTTTAATGGCTCCAGGAATCGCGCCGACCCTCGGGCTGACACAGTCGGGCTGCTGTATTCGTACTGGCTTGTTCATTCGTGACGAACACACGGCAGGTAGTGATTGGTGTACCAACGGGTCGCCCGTGGTCAAGTTCCTTCCTCAAGAGGGGTGGGGCACGTGGCGCGGCATTGTAGGCGTGCCGCCTGTTGGCCGCCCCCTCCCAACGCGCGCCACCGGCTGCGAGCGGTTGCGCTGCTCGCCGATCCTCGGTTGCACCTACGGCGCGGGCCTGCGGTTGTCCCTTCGGACAGGTGCAGCGAGGGTCGAGCCGAAGGCTGTATCGGGACGCGCGGCCTGTGTTTATTGCTTGTGCGGACCGACACGCGGCGGGACGCTAGCGACGCTTCGCGTGGTGACAGGACTTTGTACGATCACGGTCGCATGCTGGCTACGTGGACCACCGCGATGCTTCGATTTCGCGCGTGGGGAGGTGAGCGGTTGCCGTTGGCCCTTCGCGTTTAGGGTAGGAGGCGGGGGGCCTTTAAGAACCCCCTGTGGCATTGTGCCCACACCGCCTCGCGCTTTTTGGTTGTTCACGGTGCTTTTCGCATTCGCTCGCCCTGTTCCTGCGCTCCTTTTTCGCCGCCTAGTTTCCGGTGGATGTTGATGGCGACTTGCGATGAGCGGACTCAAGCGGGCAGCTACGCCATCCGTAGGCGGTCCTCGCCTTTGGAGGTGAAATACACGCTGGGGGAGTGCGATCCGCCGGCGGCAGACAAGTGGTGGGCGGCGAAGAAGAGTCAGGGTCCGTATTCCGGGGAGTTGGGCCGCACGCTCGTGACGGAGGACACCATCCATTCGCTGCTGCGAGATGGGAAGCTATCGAATCGCCACGCTATGCGGTTGCCCGCCGATGATGAAACGGAGCCGCGCCCTAGGAAGTCGGAGGCGATTGTCTTCGTTGCCTACTTCGAAGCCGGGCTTCGCATTTCGTCCGCAGCAATTGTTGGGGCGGTGCTGCGGACCTTCAAGTTGGAGTTGTCACAATTGACTCTGAACGTGGTGGCTCGCCTCGCCGTGTACAGCTGGGCCCTGCGCGCGGAGGGGTGTTGGCCTAGCGCTTCCTTGTTCGCGTATCTGCATGAGGCCCGGTGCCAACCGAAGGAGCGGAAGGACGGCACGGTGTCAAAATTTGGCAGCGTCAACTTCCTCCTGCGGGCGACATGTGGGAAGCTCTTCCCTGCGAACGCGACCCGAGGGAAGTGGGAGGTCAACTGGGCGAGGCGGTGGTTTTACCACCGTGTGACGAGTGGCAGCGGCCTTGAATGCATGGGCGGGCCGATTACATTCAAGACCGCCCCCAGCCTGGCGCTTGACCAGGAAGATGAGCTGAGAGCGCGGAGGCTTGTGGGCTAACAAGTTCAAGTTTTAGTTTGTCACAACTAATGCATGGTGAGCTAACAGGATCCTTAGTCGCAAACTGAGCCAATTTGTTGTTTTGATCAATCATCTCTTGGAATTGCTTAGAAACAAATTCAAGTTCAAGAGTTAATTTTGGACAGTTGGTGCAAGAAACAACAGGCTCAAGTAAAGAAGCATGCAACTCAGCAATCTTGTGATCTGCCCGTTTTAGGTTCGACTTCAGCTTATTGCAGTTTTCACATGACTCGGGCAGATCAAGCAACATGGTATAAAGGCCTCTAAAAGCATTGTCCTTATCCTCACATGAGGTGCAAGCACTAGTCTCAACAGGAGCAGATGAAATAATTCTACTCATTTCTAGTTCAGCCAAGAGACTAATGTTCTCCACCTTAACAGTATCAAGCTCGGAGGACAAACTATCATGCGAGGTCCTTAATTTCTCCATGTCACCCAGCAAGGCAGAGCATGTATCACAGTCGTCACTAGAGGGACCAGATGTGAGAGCAATAATCTCTAGTGACAATCTGTCTACTTCCTTCTCTAACTCAGTACACCTAGCCCTAGCTCTAGCATTAAATCCACCTAGCTTAAGAAAAGCATGATTGAGCTGGTCGTAGGTGGGGCATACCTCGTCCGAGTCGGAGTACAGCTCGCTGTCGCTGAGTTCGCCCTCGAGGGCCATGAAGCACATGCCGGAGAAGTCGTCGCCGCCATCCTTGGGCTCTTGGTCACCCGTCCCGTCGTCGTCGCTCCATCCCTCCACCTCGCTGAGGTCGAGGTCGTCGAAGGCGGTGTGGACGCGGTGGAAGAGCTTTTTGGCCTTCCCGAAGTTGCGGAACTTCTTCTTTCCCGGCGTCTGAGCTGGAGGCTTCTTGTTGCGGTTCTTGTCGGTGCAGTCGATCTTGCCCGAACCGCCGTAGTCGTTCTTGCCCTTCTCTAGCTTGGGGCAGTTTGCCCGAATGTGGTTGGGGCCACCACACTCGAAGCAAATCACGGGTCCTCCTCTCTTTCTGTCCCTCCTCCCCTTGTAAGCATGGGAGAATCTTCGAGCAAGGAGGGCCAGCTGATCATCCGCAAGCTACTCTAACTGATCATCAGTTATGTCACAGAGAGCAGCAAGGGAGAAACCGCAAGAAGAATCAGAAGAGGGACCAGAAGCCGAGCTGGGATCTGTGACTAGAGCCATCGACTATGACTTCGACTTGCGAGAGACAATGTCAATCTCGTGAGTCTTGAGACGCGAGTACAGCGCATCAAGAGTCAAAGTTGAGAGGTTCGTAGTGTCCTTCATGGTAGTCACCTTCATCTCCCAAACACGAAGGTCGAGTGCAGCGAGCATTTGTCGAGCGTTATCCGAGTCGGGGTATGTGAGACCGACCGCTCGGAGGTTGCTCAGAATCTTGTGAAAACGCGCAAAACACTCATTAAGGGACTCGCCAGCGAGCATTTTAAACTTGTTGTAATCTCGCTTGAACTGGTCCTGTCTCACCGTCTTTATCTGGGTGGTGCCCTCATGGTAAGCATCGAGGGTCTCCCAAATATCGAAGGCGGACGAAAGATGAGATATGCGGTCAAACTCACTACGACTCAAGCCCTGGATTATGATGTTCCTTGCCTTAGCGTTTGCCTCAACATCATGCATATTTCCAGCATTAATGTTCTCATCGGCAGGAACAACAAATCTGACCTTCACCTTCTGCCAAATGGCATACCCCTGAGCCTGGATGTATGTTTCCATTCGGCTCTTCCAGAAGGGGTAATCCAGGCCATCAAAGACGGGAGGCTTGGTCGAGTACTTGTCCGTCGCCATGGCTCTTGAGACCGGTTAAGATCTATTGAAAAGAGCTAACCGGCTCTGATACCAATTGTTGGACCGAAATGGCGACAGAGAGGGGGGGTGAATGTCGCTTTCTAAAAATCGCCCCCAACACGTATCTTCTTCTCCAATAGCTATGAGAGCTATGAAGGTAGAATACCAATGCTCACAAGACACCCCAGCAGTAGGAAAAACACAAATACAGAGACCAACAAGCGAGAAAAATCAAATCGGGAAAATTCTGGCCTCAAGCGGTAGTACCTCTGAGACGGGCGGTAGTACCGCTGGTCCGAGCGGTAGTACCTTTGAGCGGTAGTACCTCTCCAGGAGTGGTAGTACCTCTCGAGAAAAACAGCAAACGAGATTTTCTGAAAACTGAGAGATTCGCAATGATTCTTGGATTCTTGGCTTGGGAAACTTTGAGGATAGCTAGGGAGCACTCCCAGAAGACTAAGCCAAGAACCAATTTCAAGAAAACCCCTCCAAGAAACAAGAATTTCAGATTTGGGTAAGAATCTGAAATTTTGCAAGAACCGAGCCAAAAACCAAATTACTCCCCAACTGTTGATCCTTTGGCTATGAAATTTTGAGGGTAGCTAATTAATAGCCTCTGGACTCTTCATACCAAATTTCAAGCCATCTCAATAAGGGAATCAAGAACAGCACCAAAACCTAGAAACTGAGTTCATGAACAGAGGAAGGCCAAAACTGAAATCTGAGATTTAAACCAAGTTTGCTCTTCGGGAAATCGATCAAATGATCTTGTGGCACTAACCCATCATAGAGCAACCCATTTTGGGCCTTCCCAACAAGCAAGAACTCGAAAATCAAAAAGCTCAGAAATCAACCAAATAAAGCAACGAAGAACAGAACAGGAGCACGAACAGAGAAACTTCAGATTTTCATTCATTGGATCAAATGGAATACAGAGGAGTCCCGATACGCATGGACATTAGGACTAAAGGAGTGATTACAATCTCTCAATCCCTCATCTCCCTCTCAATCCTCAAGAACACCAAGAATCTCACCACTTCTTGGGAGGAAGAACACACAGAGAGAGGAGACTCACATAGAAACCATCGTAGAGACACAGAGGGAGCACACTCTGCCTCTACCACCAACTCACACCAACTAAAGAGCTAAAGGAAACAACCTTCCTAAAGCCTCTTTTGACTCTAAAACCCTAATTCTATTACAAGTGCTCAAGTGGGCATGCAGCCCCTCCTCTCCTTTTATAGCGCTTGGCTAACGAGTCTCTGCCCCGTTACGCCTGCTACGTCCAACGGAGCCCGCTCCCGCTTGTGCAGCCTTGCGAAATTCCCGTTTCGCCCCTCCTGCACCTTCCGGGAAGCTTCCGCGCTCCTTGCCTCGCATGCCTCGCAACCACCTCGAGTCCATGTCGTCTTCGACACATTCCGACCGTTCTGACCTCAGCGCCACCTGCGCCTAGTCCGGTCCACCGTGTCTCGCCACGACTCCAACTCGACGTCCTGCAGTCACACAGACAAGAAACACGTCAAATAGCACCGCTCGATACATGAAAGCGTAAATACCATCACACTTACCACAGATGAAGTCCAAACCTGTCGAAACCAAGAATAGGCGTCCTAAACCCATACGACGAAGTTTGACCAAAGTCCGACCTAGCCCATTGCACCCTGCAACGACATGGTCCGACCACACAATCCAAACTCGACTATCCTAAACATTTGTCAATTACTCATCATTCACATGGAGTCACGACCACATGGTCTCTCAGGCCCCTTCTGTGGCGGGTACCGCGGTGATACCTTCCGCCCAAGCGAAGCGGGCGCGCCTGCAGTCCTCCCTTCCGTGGACTTCGTGAGGGTTTGTTGTGGCGACCGGTGTTGGGAACTTGTGGGGCCCTGCTTTAAGCATCGAGGTCCCTCCGCCCCACCCCCTCCCAGCCCCTCGGGCCATGGTGACAGTGGCGCAGGTTCGGTTGGCGCGAGGTCCTGGCTCGGTGGTCCCCCGGCTTTCCGAGACAGCGCCGTCCGTTGGGGCCGGCGTGGAAGCGTTTCCGCCCGCGGCTAGGGAGACGTCTCCGCGAAGCCTCACGCCCGCGACCGAAGGTAGGTTATGATGGAACTCCTTCGGTTTTTTTTCTTTTTACGCGTCGTGACATGTGGAATTCCCCTTCGCAGCGACACTTATCCCGGAGGAGGAACCGTTCCTTGAGCGCAAGGGTGCCGGTGCTGGCGACACAGGTGTCACGCGGCCAAGCCCGGCGGACTTCGTCCCTCCGCGGGATATTCTGAGGGCATGGCGCGGGATTGCGGAGGACGCAGCCTCCAGCATTGGACAGCAGGCGTTGAAGACCTACGGGTCGGGGCGCCTTGGAGATGCATTGGAGGTGTCAGGGGTGCGGGTAAGCGTCTGTCTTTTAGACTCCTTTGCCACCGCTTCGCGTTTTCTAATGCCTGCGTCGCACAGACGCTCGTGCTGGCCCAGGCCCTGCAAAGTGCTTACGCCCGCAAGGGAGCAGCGATACGGAGCAGGCTGCGGGCCGCCGAGGAAGAGTTGTAGGGAGCTGCGGAAGGGCGATCCGCCCAGTGTAATACCCTGATCATCGATTCGGCGTAAGTTTTAAAATAATCGCGGAGTCGCCGGTTTTTCGGTAAATCGCGGGAAGGGAAAAAATAAAAATTGTAGAACAGTATAAAATGAATAAAATAAAATAAATTAAAACGTCTGAGTGGGCTGCCTGGGGAGTGGGCCGACCGCCTTGGGGTGGCCGCACCTCCCCTCCCCGTCCCCAAAAACCCTAGCCCTTTTTCTCCCCCCTCTCCCATCCCTTTGCAGCCGCCACCCCCCTTCCTCCACCCCCTGGGCGCAGCCCTCTTCCCCCCTCCATCACCCCCCACAAGTGCTGCTGCCATTGGAGCCAAGGAGAGGAAGGAGAAAGAGAAGAAGGAAGGAGAAGAAGAAGAGGAGGAAAAAAGGGGTGATTCTTCATCTAGGTAATTTTTCCTCATCCCAAACCCTCTGATTTTCGAAATAATTAGGGTTCTTGGCACGGATTTTGAAGGTAGTTAATAGATTAATTGCCCGATTAGAGATTAGTTGCTGTCTGTAGATTGATTCGCGCAGCGCGTCTGTTCGCGAGGTGTTGAAGTAAACGAATTTTCCTGCGGACTCTCCCAAAAGGAAAGTTGTAGAGGACTTCCAGCCGCATCTCCTGTATTTGTTTAGGAATTTTCTGCCATGGGATCTGGGAGTTACAGGGTCGGGAATACTGCTGTTCGTCAGGCGAGCAGATCGGTACAGACCGACGGTAATCTGTGAATTTGAGGTAGTAAATGATTTTTTTGGTCATGGCCGTAATTGAGAAAGTTGTAGATAATTTAGAGATATAGCTTCTGTATAAAATTCAGAATTTTTAGACCCCTGTACTGTTGCTGGGAACGCAATTGAATACCGCTGTCCAATCTGCCAGAACAGAGTTCTTCCTCTGTTTTGGGCATTACATTACACCTAGCTGTGATCAAACTAAAAATATGTGTTCTACATGAAAAATGTAGGTTTTTAAGTGATGAATCCAGAGAGGTATCTTTTCCTGTATTTGGATCAATATTTTTAAAGTTACGAAAATGTTAAGCAGCGCTGCTGCAGAGGGTAATCTACTGAATTGTTGAGCGGAGAGGAGTAAGTGCGGTTTCGGGGGTTCTAGCGACGTCTTTAATTATTTATGTCATGTTTGTATGCTGTGGATTTGTGCTGAGAGATGTCTTTTGGACAAGTGGTCTTGTCCCTGAGTGCTCTTGATTTTACTTCGCATTGTCGGATTGAGGCAAGTAAACGTAGCGGTGGTTGCTACCGTTTAACTTGTTATGCCTTCTACTTGCAGTTTACATTATTATCATAATTTAATACATTATGCCATGATTGCATGATATTTTAATTGTGGAGATGGTAGCAACTATTGATCCATTGATATGTTGATAATCTGCTAGTAGACATGTGGAATTCTTGCTTAATGTTATAATGTGGAACATGAAAATAACATGTGGTGGATGTGGATATGTTGTGAGCATGTTGATGCTCCTTTGAGGATGGATTAACGTGATTTATGATTATCATATCATATCATATCATATCATATCATATCATATCATATCATATCATATCATATCATATCATATCATATCATATCATATCATATCATATCATATCATATCATATCATATCATATCATATCATATCATATCATATCATATCATATCATATCATATCATATCATATCATATCATATCATATCATATCATATCATATCATATCATATCATATCATATCATGTCATATGCATATGTGGATGTCGCCGCACATAGCCGCGACCGTACCGGTACAGCATCGTATATTGCCGTAATATGATGCACCTCTTATCCCGCGGGAAGCATCGTATATTGCCGTAATACGATGCACCTCAATTCCTGCCCTGGAAAGAGTGATGTGGAGCATAGCATGAAAGCATTCATATGCATTGCATTGTGGAAAGATTCATTTGCATACATATGCAATATGTTGTGGTGAAGTTATTTTGTGGAATATTCAACTTCATAGTTGAAATGTGGAATTGGCTCATGTGAGCTAATTGTGGTATGAGGATTGTGGTTGTGGTCGTGGAATGTGGTTCCTCCCTTGTGTATGGTAAAGGTTGTGATGGTGGCATGAGATTCTTTTCTCTTGTAGTAATTGATGATATCAATTGTGGATGTGGGAAATAATAAAGTATTGAAGTAAGACATACATATATTTTATTGCTTTTGGTAGTGGTAGTGGTCGAGGATTTAAAGTAGTCAAACAAAATTTATTTGCTAATTGCTTTACCGTCATTGATGGTGATTTGAGGTCGAGGATATAAACATTGTTATTTGTGGAAGATTAAATGTTGATGATTAATCTATTGTGGATTGTAGAAGATTAAATGTTTTCTCTTGCATCTAACCGTGGATAAAATGATTGCATGCATATGCCAATTAAATCTGAAACTGAAGAGGTATGAATACGGAAGTTGTGGTGGTTTAATAATTGTAGACATGAATTGTGGTTGTAGTTGTATGGAATTATAAATGATGATGTATAATTGTTTGTAGTTTGAATAGCCTGTTAAACAGTTTGCTTGCTGAGATTTTTATCTCACCCTTGTTTCCCCCTCCCTACAGGTGGACTTTGAGCATGCATGGGAAGGGTAGAACGGCACCACACTGATGCACGTGAATCATATTTTTATGCTGTAATAAAGTTGAAAGGATTCTAGACCTTGCATAGCTTTGTTTACATTATCCTAATAATGTTAAATTTGTGAACTATGTTTTAGATTAAAATGTTGGAGGATGTTTTAAATAGTGAATTGCTATCACTATCCTGTTATTCCTTAGTTGTTTATGCTTCCGCTTATACTATCTTGTTTAGTAATTGTTGCCAGTTTATTTTATCTTGTAAATTGGCTCGTTGTAGAGCAGTTTTAGTAGCATCTCAGGGTAATGTGGGTCCTCGGGTGTTACACCCAGGATGCTCGCATACGCCTCCTGGAGTCGGAGTGTGCGGAGATGCGAGCGCGCATCGACGGGCTTGCTACCGCGGCTCGAACCTCGGCCGCGGAAGCGGTGCGGCAAGAGGCTGCTGCAGAGCGGGACGGCCTTGTACAACAAATCGCCGCTCTGAAGGGAAGGAACAGCGAGCTTGCTGCCGCTCTCGCGGAGCGGGATCGAGTTCTCGTAAAGCGGGATCAAGCCTTGGGCGACGCTTCGGCCGCCGCCTGGGGTGCCATATTGGCCCTGGAAGACACTCTCAAAGGGCTTGTCGCCGAAGTGCCGGCGCACTCCTTCGGGCCCGAGGACCTGTCGCGGTCACTCCGGTGGATTGGAGAGGCGACCGGCGTTGCGCGTGGCGCCGCGGCGGTCTTCGGCAGCCACTACGCATACGTGGCGTCGTGTGTGATGTGCGCGCTCTTGCGACACCGCGGTTGCGAGCATGTTGCGGAGTTAGCCAATCCCCAACTGGAGATGCCCGCGGGGAGCGGCGTAATGTCCGGCGCCGTGCGAGCGGTACGCCGTGCCGTGAAGTTCTTCCATGAGCGGATATGGGAGTATTGCGGCGAGGCCGCAGCCGTAGTCGAGCTGCGGAGGAACTTGTACGGCGAGGGGAACCTTGGCCGGTTTCTGGACGAGGTCCCTCGACGTGACGATGATGGCGCCGCGGCTCCGGAGGACACCGTGGATCCACAGGTGTGATAGGAGGTTGTCGTGTGTTGGGGTGCATTGTAACCGAAGCCCGGGTTGTCTTCCTCATTTTGTGTTTGCGAAAATACGGAGTTTTCCACTGTTCTGATTCCTGCCCCCTTGTCCCGAGCAGCTACCTAATCGGGGCCGGCTGCTGATCTCCGACCTCGCAACCTGACGGCGTCTTCAGTGCTGGCAAAGAACCGAGGAAGCGTTGGATTTCTGGGCGAGTTGGGCGTCTTCGAGTGGGACCTCGGTACGGACGGTACGGGGGCATGTCAAGGATGAGCCTGCCGAGTAACAGCCTGATGCGCCGGGGTTGTCTGTGTGCCTTTGTAAACATCCTTAGCAAATACTAAGAATAGTTTTGACCAGACCTCGCGAAGTACGTCGCCACCCTCCGGCTACATCGTCCCATGGTAAGCTCGGAGGGTTTGCGCGCGCGCCCGTACGCGATGGGTTGTGCCCTGCGGGGGCAATGTGATCAAGGTATATACGTAGTTGCGATAGCCATACGCGCTCAGACCGATATCCCCTCCGGCGTAGCTGGCGCCTAGTCGGAGTAGACGTCGAAGTAGACGCGCGAGCGCTCCGTCCCCCATCCTTCGAGGTGGCGGCGGCGGATCTGGCGCCTAGCCGAGGTAGACGCGCGAGCGCTCCGTCCCCCATCCTTCGAGGTGGCGGCGGCGGATCTGGCGCCTAGCCGAGGTAGACGCGCGGGCGCTCCGTCCCCCATCCTTCGAGGTGGTGGCGGCGGAGCTGGCGCCTAGGCGAGGTAGATGCGCGAGCGCTCCGTCCCCCATCCTTCGAGGTGGTGGCGGCGGAGCTGGCGCCTAGGTGAGGTAGATGCGCGAGCGCTCCGTCCCCCATCCTTCGAGGTGGTGGCGGCGGAGCTGGCGCCTAGTCGAGATAGAGGCGCGAGCGCTCCGTCCCCCATCCTTTGAGGTGGTGGCGGCGGAGCTGGCGCCTAGTCGAGGTAGACGCGCGAGCGCTCCATCCCCCATCCTTCGAGGTGGTGCGGCGGAGCTGGCGCCTAGTCGAGGTAGAGGCGCGAGCGCTCCGTCCCTCATCCTTCGAGGTGGTGGCGGCGGAGCTGGCGCTTAGTCGAGGTAGACGCGCGAGCGCTCCGTCCCCCATCCTTCGAGGTGGTGGCGGTGGAGCTGGCGCCTAGTCGAGGTAGACGCGCGAGCGCTCCGTCCCCCATCCTTCGACGTGGTGGCAGCGGAGACAGCCTCGCGGGACGCGCGAGCGCTCCGTCCCCCATCCTTCGAAGTGGTGGCAGCAGAGACAGCCTCGCGGGTGTGCTCACGCGGGAACCAGCCTCTGGTGCTTCTCGCCCGCGAGTGTGCCTGCATGGGGACCAGCCTCTGCTGTTTCCCGCTCGCGGGTGTGCTCGAGCGGGACCCAGCCTCTTAACATGTCGTCTTGGTACTCTGCAGGCGGCGCATGGGAGCGGGCCCCCATGGTGCACTTTGCCCGCCGTAGAATTAACTGGGGTAAGCTGTGTTCTGAAGTACGTGGGGGCTGATGCCCACGCGTTGTTGATACTCCCAGTAGTGCGCGGGGACATCATCCGCGCCTTATTTATACTCCAAAAAGTACGCACTAGGGCGACGCCCGTGCGTGCGCGGTGTTCGCGTCTTGTTTATACTCCGTAGAGTGTGCAGGGACAGAATCCGCGTCTTATTTATACTCCGAAGGAGTGCGCGGGATATACATCCACGTCTTATTTATACTCCGAAGAGTACGCACTGGGGCGACGCCCATGCGTGCGCGGGGTTCGCGTCTTGTTTATACTCCGTAGAGTGCGCAGGGATAGCATCCGCGTCTTATTTATACTCCGAAGGAGTGCGCGGGATATACAGCCGCATCTTATTTATACTCCGAAGAGTACGCACTGGGGCGGCGCCCATGCGTGCGCGGGGTTCGCGTCTTGTTTATACTCCGTAGAGTGCGCAGGGATAGCATCCGCGTCTTCTTTATACTCCGGAGGAGTGCGTGGGGAGGCGGACCTCGACGCTACGTCTTATTTAGAGTCCGTAGACTGCGCGCGGAGGCGAGCCTCCACGTGTTGCGGGCGGTGAAATTGCGTGCGGAGGCGAACCACGATGCTACGTCTTATTTATACTCCGTGGAGTGCGTGCGGAGGCGGACCTGGCGCTACGTCTTATTTAGAGTCCGTAGACTGCGCGCGGAGGCAAACCTCCGCGCGTTGAGGGCGGTGAAATTGCATGCGGAGGCGGACCTCGACGCTACGTCTTATTTATACTCCGTGGAGTGCGTGGCGGTGAAATTGCGTGCGGAGGTAGACCTCGACGCTACGTCTTATTTATACTCCGTGGAGTGCGTGCGGAGGCGTCCCCCCGCTCGTCTTTGTTTATACTCATGCCCGTATCTTTGACAAAGAGTGCGCGCGCGAATGCGTGTCTTTGTTTATACTCATGCCCGTATCTTTGACAGAGAGTGCGTGCGCGAACGCGTGTCTTTGTTTATACTCATGCCCGTATCTTTGACGGAGAGTGCGCACGCGAACGCGTGTGTTTGTTTATACTCATGCCCGTATCTTTGATGGAGAGTGCGTGTGCGAACGCGTGTCTTTGTTTATACTCATGCCCGTATCTTTGACGGAGAGTGCGCGCGCGCACGCGTGTCTTTGTTTCGAAGAACAGAAATTTGTGCAAACGGTGAACTTTATTAAATTCCCGTTTGCGCGGGTGAGCACTTACAAAAGAAGGGGGGATGCCAAGCACTAACCGCTAGGAGGGTGGGGCGATCATTGACGGGCCGCCGCGACCGGGGAAACCTTGCGCGCGTGGAGCGCGGGACGCTCGGGGAGTCCCTGAGGGCTCCGCATCCGCCCTCCCGGCTTAGGTGCCTTGGCGAGCCGCGTGGCATGGGCCCATGGCGCCAAGCTCTATGCGCCGGGCCATGTCCTGGTCGCCGTGAATGGTGATAATGGCCCGCGGCCCGGGAAGCTTCATGCACAGGAAACCGTGATGCGGGACTGCCCCGAGGGTGTTTAGGAGCGGCCGTCCTATTATGGCGTTGTAGGGGTATACGATGTCGACCACGTCGAAGATGGCGTCCTCGCTCTTGACGTTGTCGTTTTGGCCGAAAGAGGCTTGGAGGCATATCTGGCCTAAGGCACGCAAGGGCTGCCCTCCAAACCCTTGCAGCGGGACGCCTGAAGGGCCCAAACGGCTCCGAGGGATCCCCATTAGGTCGAAGGCCGCAGCGAAGAGGATGTTTGCGGAGCTTCCTCCATCGACTAGGACGCGCCGGACATGACACCCGGCTACGAGGACCCGGACGACCAAAGGGTCTTGGTGGGGAACTCCACGCCCTCGGCGTCGGCGGGCGTGAATGTGACTTCATGCTGCGCCCATTCTGGTGGCGCCTGCGCCGGGTATGCCACGACGTGGTGTAGCCTCCGTGCGTAAGCCTTCCGTTGTCTTGCCGAAGCGAACCCTAGTGAGGAGCCTCCGGAGATAACGTTGATAATCCTGCGCTGGGCTCCCTCCGGGTGATGTGACGATGGCCCGATCTTCCGAGAGGTACTGATAAGTCGATTGTGGAGATCTCGACGTTGATGATCCAAAGGCTCCGACCAAAACAGATCGAACCCCTCGCAATCACTACACCACTGCTCCGTTGGTTATCAACCGTGCCGAACACGATTGACCTCGCCAAGAAGGCTATCTCCTGCAAGCGAATCGAGAACACAAGCAAGAGAGTAAAAGATGCAATCTGAAATTGCGAATAATGTTTAAGTTCACAAGTTGGGGTTCCTCAAACCGAACATGCGGCGAAACTGCTAAGCAGAATAAACTCTTAAGAAAAACCCGAGGAAAACTAAAGGGGTGTGGCCTCCTTAAATAGGGGAGGGGGAAGCCACACTTATCTAATGAAAAGGGATGTGGTACTATTCCTAGTTACTGTTCACGCGCGTGTACTGTTCATGTGAACAGTACCGGCCCAAATAGCCCAAGTTACAAGGCCCTCGGCCCACTTTGAGTCGGACTGGAAAAGTGACGTGACTTGTTTCGCAGTTTCTGATCTGCTCGAGTGGAGTTTGGAGGTGAGACCAGATCCATCTGAAAGTAGACTCCAAGATCTTTCCAACGAGTACTCACGGGCCCCGAGAAGCCTTCTGGATCAAAAGTTATGACCGTTTGAAGTTGGCTTGTCAAGCTGAATCCGAATTGATCTGGAGGCCGAATTGGATTCCAAAACCTGTCCAAGTTGAACCCTTGCTTCAATTGGTTCCAAAGTGATGTGGTGCTACAAATATATATATTTTCATCATTAGGTAGCATCATATTCTCATTTAAAATATGTTGAAGTTGAAGAAACGAATTCACCTTTAGTTCATTCTTTATATTGGCCGCTATGGTCGTACGTGTTGGTGGCGTGGTCACATCATCCTCCCCTTCTTGATGGAAAACCGTCCTCGGTTTTAACATATGTGTAGTGTCACGTATTGCATGATCTTGATCATAAATCTTGGTGTATGATAACAAACGCAACAAACTCTCATTATGTAATATCATAAGTTCTTTATCAAATAAAGTAAAATCTCTTTGAAACGAGCTCACCTCATAATTTAAGGGATGCGTAGGAGCTCTTGTAATTGTAACAACAAGTAGAGCAAATATGGTTGTATCCATAGGGTTCATGTTCTTATCATCCTCCCCTTCTTGCAAACAAAGCCGTCCTCGGCTCTTGATAAGCTGAAAATATGATAACAAAGAAGCCAAGGTGTATGCATGGTATATGTATATGTCATCCATTTTAACAGTTTTTCGTTGTTGCACAATTAAGGTTATAAAACAGCAGCAATCATAAAAGCTAATTGTATTATTAACCCAAGAGTAATCATATAAGTTAATGAGCAATTCAAAATTTGTCACACAGTAATTGTTGCAACTTGTTTTGCAAATGTAAGTGAGGAACAATCCAGCTATATAATCATATCTCAATCGAACAATAGCAAATTCATCTAGCCAGGGTGAAAAGATTTGTATGTTCTGCCATAATTCATCATCTCTATTCAGATTGTCTATACTAGATGGTGTAAAAAGAGTTGAATACATAGGCATTGGATGAGTACTAAATTTTACTTCCCTCTCACTTTGAACATGATTCAGCATACAAGAATTGTTGTTCCAAATAGCAAGTTTCAATTCATCCATGTGATCGCAAGTTATGCATATTCGATATACAAGAAATTGAGTTCCCACATCATAATCTCCAATCAAATTAAACTTATATCCAGGGGTGTAGGTACTAAATAAGAATTTCGAACATGCAAGTTCAGAAACTTTCTCCATAGCATGTGACAATTTCATAGGTAGATCCAACATGATGTAACACAATGAATTAGCAGGAGAAATTCTAGTCAAAACTTCTTTATGTGTTATTAATTTAACATGTGCAAAATTATGAGAATTTAGATCAGCACATGGTTTATTTAAGTCAACACAAGGAATATCAAAAGATTGCACTACAACAGGTATATACTCACAAGGTTGCTCTATGTCTTGTTGTAGCACCAAATCAATACCGTGAGCGATGATAGTACCATGTTCTTTACCTTTTTGGGTCTCCTCAGATGATGTAAGTGCATCCATCTCCTTATCTTCATTCTCAACCAATGGGGTCAGTGATTCAATCAGCTCATGCTCTTCTTTGGCATGGTTCTCAACTACCTGCAAGTTGTTAGTCACAGAAAATGGCACAAACACATGTTTGTTCTCATGTTCATCACCACTACCTGCAAGGTTAGCTGCAAGAGCATATTCATCCTCAACATCACTAGCACTTACATAACCACCATCTTCTGTCGCAATGTACGCCCGCTGACTTGGGCAATCTCTCATGACGTGGCCCATCCCTTTACAACGGTGGCACACAATGCCCGTCGTACGGCCCGTGGAAGCAACCGATGAAGAGCTCTTTGCTGGTGCTTGCACACTAGTAGATTTGCTCGCCTCGGGTGCTCGTGATGGTGGTGGCAGTGCTGCTGAACGCGCCCTACTCACAGAGGGGGCAGCAGCTCGAAAAACAGGAGGTGGGGCTGTCTTGGGTTGCTCCTGTGTTGGTCTCGATGTAGACGTACCTCCAAAATTGCTCCTTGTCCTTTGTTGTCTACCCTGCAATTCTTTCTCTGCCAAACAAGCAAGCTGGAACAATCTATTGATATCATTATACTCTTTGTAATCAATTATGTCCTGAATTTCACGCCTTAATCCCCCATAAAAACGAGCCATCTTATCTTCCTCATCCTCTTCAACATTACAACGCAGCATGCCTATTTGCAGTTCTTGATAATATTCCTCAACAGATCTATTACCTTGGTCTAAGCGCTGCAATTTCTTACGCATTTCACGTTTAAAAGCAGGAGGAACAAATCTAGCACGCATAGCTACCTTCAATCTATCCCATGTATCAGGGGCTAAGCCAGAATTAACTACTTGAGTCCACCAAATGATAGCAAAATCTTTAAATTCACTAGTAGCTTGTCTGACTCTATGCACTTCAGGAACTAGATGGGCATTAAATTTTTGTTCAACTGTCATCTCCCAATCTAGATAAGTTTCAGCATCATAGGTACCCGCAAAAGATGGTATGGAAAATTTAACTTTAGCAAACGGGTCATCATGAACATGAGCATTGTGATACTGAAAATTATTGTTACCTCCCATACCATGACGGTTCTGATGAGGATGGTGTCGTGGCCGTGCAGCACCGGCGTCACGGTTTTGTCTCTCATTATCATCTCCCTCCTCATGATCTTGGCCTCCATTGTTTGGTGGCCGATTCACCATTCTTTCAAGGCGTGTAGTGAGTGTTGCAATGCTCTCATTGATGGAAAGTTGCATTGTATCCATCTTCCTATCGATGTCATCAGTAATGGCAGCGCGTTGTTCATCCAAAAGCGTCATGAGCTCTCCCTTTAAAACACACTCTTGCGCATCAGACGTCTCACCTGCCATGGTTAGTAGCAAACAAAAGACAACACAAAGGTATTATCCCTATCAACTACTAGGTGGCGAGAAGTAGAATCACACACTCTCAAGCGTCTTATCACACTCTTACAAGTGTTCTTACCAATGTAGCAGGTGGTACAACCGGTGGCTGGTTCGTGACACCGTGTCGAGCGTGGGTACGATTGCAAGAGGGAACCTGTTTTGATCAAGAGTAGGTGTAGCTTGGAAGGCACAATATGGTAGCAATGGAGAACAATCAGTTCATTTTAGAATTGCATAGAATTGAATTATAGTTCGTATCTAGCACTTAGCCTATGTTGCTGATCAACCAAGGATGGAAGAAGGCTAAGAATAAGTGTATGGCAAAGTGTAGGAGTGGTAAATACAAGATAATTCAATCCAATTCAATCTGGAATTGAAGAACACAAGGATTGACCCAAAACTGAAAACTTCAGATTTCTGTCCACTGGACAGCACGTTGGTAATTCGGCCGTAACTTTTTGTCAGATGCCTCTTTTTCACTGATTCTTTTTTTTACTGTTTTCTGACGGCTTTTTCTACATATTTTGTTTTGGGGCCAACTTCTGAATCCCAACACAGAAATTCTCACAAAAATCACAACTGCTGACTGTTGCAGATTCAGAACAGATAATTGGGTCAACTTTCACCGCACATATCTCTTAACTGCCTGGCTGGAATGACGTTAAATTTTACAGATAGATGGATAAGGAATTTTTGAATCTAATGGCGGTGGTCCCACTCAAAAATAATCTCGGAATCAAAAGATATGATGTTTTTGGTGGCGGCTGCAGAGGAAGGAAAAATCAGCCGAAATTGGAAATTAGGGTTTGGGGTGGGGAATTTTTTTTTGTTTGGATTTTCAATGGAACAAAGATATGACCAGCAACTAGACAATACTATGACGGACACAAATTCAATTTAGCAAACCAAAACTAACAGATTGAAAGGCACAACGGGGTTTGGACAGCGGAAATTAACTCTTTTTGTGGGGCAATTTTTTTTTTCTGGACTATAGGAAATAAAAAACCAATCTACTAACTAGGGATACAAGAATTACCTCACGGGCAACCGTTGCTCTGATACCAACTGATGTGACGATGACCCGATCTTCCGAGAGGTACTGATAAGTCGATTGTGGAGATCTCGACGTTGATGATCCAAAGGCTCCGACCAAAACAGATCGAACCCCTCGCAATCACTACACCACTGCTCCGTTGGTTATCAACCGTGCCGAACACGATTGACCTCGCCAAGAAGGCTATCTCCTGCAAGCGAATCGAGAACACAAGCAAGAGAGTAAAAGATGCAATCTGAAATTGCGAATAATGTTTAAGTTCACAAGTTGGGGTTCCTCAAACCGAACATGCGGCGAAACTGCTAAGCAGAATAAACTCTTAAGAAAAACCCGAGGAAAACTAAAGGGGTGTGGCCTCCTTAAATAGGGGAGGGGGAAGCCACACTTATCTAATGAAAAGGGATGTGGTACTATTCCTAGTTACTGTTCACGCGCGTGTACTGTTCATGTGAACAGTACCGGCCCAAATAGCCCAAGTTACAAGGCCCTCGGCCCACTTTGAGTCGGACTGGAAAAGTGACGTGACTTGTTTCGCAGTTTCTGATCTGCTCGAGTGGAGTTTGGAGGTGAGACCAGATCCATCTGAAAGTAGACTCCAAGATCTTTCCAACGAGTACTCACGGGCCCCGAGAAGCCTTCTGGATCAAAAGTTATGACCGTTTGAAGTTGGCTTGTCAAGCTGAATCCGAATTGATCTGGAGGCCGAATTGGATTCCAAAACCTGTCCAAGTTGAACCCTTGCTTCAATTGGTTCCAAAGTGATGTGGTGCTACAAATATATATATTTTCATCATTAGGTAGCATCATATTCTCATTTAAAATATGTTGAAGTTGAAGAAACGAATTCACCTTTAGTTCATTCTTTATATTGGCCGCTATGGTCGTACGTGTTGGTGGCGTGGTCACATCACCGGGGCTTGTAGCTGTAGGAGGCCTTCCCGAGGTTGCTGTACGTGCGCCTGGATGCGCAGGAAGCCTTCCTGGGCCTGTGCACCTTGTTCCTGGGGGTGCTGGACATGAGCCACAACGGGCGTGCGTGTATCCGGGCTTTTGTCCCTGGCAACGCTCTGCCGTAGCGCTGCGATGGTGGCACAAGCACGCGTGTCGTGGTTGCCCCGGCCGTGGATTTCGCACCATTGCCCGTGGTGCTGGTCGCCGTACTCTTCGCGGGTCCGGTCGTCTCGACCCCGGTCGTCTCGACCTCGGCCACGTCCCCATCCTCGTCCTCGGCGTCCTCGGCCTCCGCGACCTAGGGCGTTGTCCTCGGAGCCGCCCTCGATGTCGAAAACGTAACGAGATTTCCTGGACTTGCGCTGATCGCGCTTGGGCTTGTCGCCTGGCTGGTCATTGTGTTGGGGGTCCTTGCGTTCGGAGGCGCCCTTCGGCTGCTCTTGCTTATGCTTGCCTTTCGAAGGGCCCTGTTTTGGCGAGTCTTCGGTCTTGACCGAGCCTTCCACCTTGTTAGAGTCGGAGTCATCACCGTGTCGCCTCCGTGCGTCCTCCTCCGCTCTGGCATACTCTTTCATCTTGTCGAAGAGTTTCCCGACCGTCTTAATAGGCTTTCGTGCGTTGTACTCGGCCATCGGCCCCGGTCGGAGGCCTTGTATCGCTGCGTTGATGACCGTTGTTTCGTTGACGTCCTTGACTTGGCAGCGCACCTTCGGGAAGTGCTTGAAGTAATCACGGAGCCTCTCCTCCGGTTTCTGCTTGACTGCAAAGAGCTGGTCCGCATCGACACGCTCGATGTAGTTTTCCTGGAAGTTGTTGTAGAGTCAGTTACGGACCTGTTCCCACGCGTAGATGGACTGTGGTTCAATGGTGAAGAACCAGGACAGCGCCACCCCTTGTAGTGCGAGGGGGAGCCCTTTTGCCTTCGTGGTGTCGTCTCCGCCAGCGGCTTCGATGGCGGTCTCGTACACGCGCACGAACTCTCGCGGGTCGGAGTCGCCTTTGTAGGCCTCAATGACGCTCGGGAACTTGAAATCTTCGGGCCATGGCGTCTGCTGTAGGCCCGCAGAAAGCGGGGACTCCGGGTCTACGCGCCGTAGTGGGGCGCGGCTAGACGTGGGGGCGTCGCGGCTATCCGCCCTTTCCGGGGCGGGTTCGGATGCCACTGCCGGAGGGGGTGTTGGCTCCGGGTTCGAGTCGATATTCCTTGGGATCCGGGTGGATTTCGAGGCATGTTGTTTCATAAGGAGGGCGAACATGTGCCTTTTCCATGTCCCGTCCTCGGCCCTCCTCCTGCTACATCCAAATGAGCTTCTCTTTTTTCCTTTTATTTCCATTTTGTTTGTTAGTTTCTCCTCTTTTCTTTTCTTTCTTTTTATTTCAGGTCCCGTGCTAGATCTTCATCCTTGTACGTGCGAGAAGTCATGGGATGATTAGTCTACTTCCACTACATCATATATACCCGGTGAGCTGTTTCTTACCCCTTTTTGCGCATTCTTGATTCATTGCTCAATTTAAGCTTGGGGGAGGACTTGTATGTGTATGGATGATGTTCTAGCATGTTTGTATTATATTTGTGAGCATTTGAGCTTATTGTCGTGTAGTTGGTGATATATGGTCATTCTTATGCTTCATATTATGCTTGTGCGATGATATATGACCTTTACTATTGCTCTCATGTTATGCTTGATTGTATATCTTAGTCATGTGAGCCCATGCTATAATTAACCAAGAAAGGTCATGCTGAAATTTTCATTGAGCTATATTGTCACTAGTTCCTTGTATGTCTTAAGTCACTTGGCATCATTTTATAGAGCTTGAGCTTTGGTTATTGTCCTTGATGTGCTTAGAAACCTTGTGATCCTATAGCATTTGATTCATTGCGAGTTACACATGTGTTTTGACCATTTGCGGATTGAATTGGTTCTAGTCATCGCCTCTTGAATGGTTATATCTTAGTTTCATGCTTTGGCATATGTTATTTTAGATATTGATACTTTGCTTGAATGTAAAAATTTGTGAAAGGGGTAGTCCTATCCTGAGCCAATAACTTGGTTGATTTATCTAGGTATCCATGTCTCGGGACATGTGTTACTTAGCATTAATGAAACCCGGTTAAAGATGCTTAATCAAAACTTAAAAAAAGAGAAAATTGCAATGTGTGAGTGTGTAAAATAAGTGACTATGTCACATTGTTTCGGAAATGTGTTGAATAAGTGGCAATGTTTTGCCCAAGTGAAGTGTGAGTGTGAATAAGCGGCAAGTTGCCCAAGGGTTTGAATAAGTGGCACAAGTGCCCATTGTGTTTTAAATTTGCTAAAAATCAACAAAAATTAGGTATCATGGCTCTCAAGTGTGGACTTTTTCATAAATATCATGCGAGTATTAGTCTCTTTGTCTCAAATAGCATATGCCTTAGCATGGTCCTTTGCTATGCTCATTCTTGATGTTATACCTAGTTCCGATGCTTTACAATTTTGGTTGGATTCATGTGATCACTTGAGTGTATAACTTGATTTGGTCAAATGCTATAGTTATCACTTTGAGATCTTTGCTTGAATGTTTCATTCTCATCTTAGATGATCCTCAAAACTCAAGTTAGATGATCTCATTTTACATTGTGTATGCCTCTTAACTTATTACATGCATGTAACTAGTCTTTTACCATCATGACTTGTTGTCCGGGTTCGATAATTCATGCCATTTACTTGAGGACAAGTAAAGGTTTAAGCTTGGGGGTATGACATGCGTCATATTTGCATATATTTACATGCCATTTTACCCTCTTATTTTTCGCATTTTGGGACCACTTATCATCATTTACACGCTTTTATATATTTAATTGCTCGAAATGGGCTGTTTTACACTTTTTTGTGCTTTTCCACAGGCCGGCGCGATCTAGGCGTATAAACGACAAATTTGGACTGCTCCGTACAGATGTGCGCATCGACACGAATTCGTAGGATCTGTTCGCGATAAAATCGGAGTTTCCAAGGGCCAGAAAAGAAGAAATGAAATGGGAGATGGACTGAATTGAAAACCCTAGATACTTTGGGGACCAATCTGAAAAGTGTCAAAACTCCCATCTCCTTCTAAACCCGCCGCCGCCTGGGAGAGCCAGAGCCGGCCATTTGCTTCCTCCACCTCCCTTTGCTCTCTCTCTATCTCCCCCTTTTTCTCTTCCCTACCAGCGTCGGCGAGGCCGCGCCTAACTCGCCGGCGGCCACCTCTCTCTGCCCACTCCCCTTCTCCACCACCGCATCCCCTTCTCCACTGTCGCCGTGACCTCCCTCTCTAGCTTCCTCTTCACCATCTCGCCGCCTCCGCATCTCTTCCACCTCCGGCGTGCCTCCACTGCTCTCCCCTCTTCTTTACTCCTCCACCGCACCCCTTCTACTCCTTCCCCAGCGCCACCTTCTCTGCCTTGCCGCCGCCCTTCCTCTCGTCTCTTCTTCATCTCTCCGGCCGCCGCAGCGCTCTTCCTCGCCGCCGCCAACCCCCCTTCTTCCCGGTCGCCTCCCTTCTCCGGTGACCGCTCCCCTTCTGCTCATCCACCACACCGCCGCCCACCATCTCCCCCTTCCTCACCGAGCCCGCCGCCTGCTTCCTCTCCACCGACTCGGCGCCGCCACCACTTCACCGACCCAACTCCTCCAGTCTGCTTCATCTTCTTCTTTCTCGGTTGATTCATCTCATTTCCCTTTACTTTTCTGTTCAAATTGTTACACTGTTCTAATTTTGCAACGTTGAATGTTCTTATTATACTGTGATGTATGCATGTGCCCAGTTAATTTGAGTTCTGTTATTGTGATATGTGCTCTGTGATAATTGTGCAATTTGTGCTCTGTTAACAGTTTAGTAGGATTTTTGGTAGCTCTGTTTGTTATCTGTGATGGTGAAATTGTGGATTATGATCATAGCTCTATCTGTTGCTTTTGGTCAGTTTGTGATCGGTGCTGTGTAGGTTCTGTCCTGAGCTTGTGTTAGTTGTCCATGTTAGTATATGTGTTTGTGTTGCACGAATTAGTTAGCCGGCGACCGTCTCCTTTCCCTCTTGCTATCTCAATCCCCCTCCTTGCTTCTCGACCTGCCTCTTTTCTCTCCCTTCCGCGGTCGTTAGTTAGTTAAGTCGTGCGTTCGTCGTAGTCTTGTGTTTGTCGTCCTGTCGCAATCGACTAGTTAGCCGTCGATCGTCTTCCCCCTCGCTCTCTCTCGACTCCCTCCGTGCTTCTAACCCTCCCCTATTGCTTGTCGTCTCTCTACCTCTTTCTTTCTTGCGGTCGATAGTTATTTAGGTCGTCGGTTGGTAGTTGTTTCAGTCGTTTAGTCGTCGTGTCGTTTGTGCGTCGTTCGTCTAGTCTTTCGTCATTTTGTTCATTCGGTCGTACGACGTTCATTTGTACGGTCGTTCGTCCCGTCGTCGTTGGTTCATTTGTTTAGTTAGTTCGTTCGGTCGTTTTAGTCGTTCTAGTTTAGTTTTCTCCCCCGTTTCGTTTGACCTAGCTTTAGCCGAGCACCGGTAGCCTCAGTCTAGTCCCTGTGGAGAACACGACACTCGCCGCTATTTCAGTGGCAACCCGTGCACTTGCGGGTGTGCTATTTCGCACGATCAAGCACAGACCAAACAGAGAGAGAGTGTGGTAGTGGAGAGTTGAGTAAAATGAATGGCTTAGCCCCCCCTTCCCTGTGGCCTATGCCACATATATATTCATATGGGGAGTGTTTGTACAGTTATACCCTTACACATGAGTATTCCCCTTGGGGGCTCTTATGTCATTACACATGTCCTATTTTGGACCTAACAGGCCTACTGGGCTTAGGTGGGGGCCACCCCTATAAAATATACATATACAAAAATTAGAACTAAATTAAAACATATATACATGTATATATGTCAGAATATACATATGCAAATATATATACAATAAATTAAAAAAAGAAAAGGGGGATGCATTCGGCCGGCCGAACGGCCCGGCCCGTTTCTTCTCCTCCCCGCTCCCGCCGTTTTTCTCCCTGGCCACTGGGCCCAGCCCCATGCCTCCCCTCCCGTTCTTCTCTTCTTTTCTCCCCAGCGCCTGCTCCTTCTTCTTTTCTCTAATTCCTCCTCCCTCCTCCCGTGGCCGAGCGCCCTCCACGTCGCCTCCCTCTTTCTCCCTGCTCTGCGCCGCCCGTCACATCTCTTCCGCGCATGGCCTCTTCATGTCGCTGCCTCCCTGCCATGCGTCGAGCCCCGCGCCTCCGCGCGCCAAGCCCCGCAAGGCGCCTTGCCCGGTGGTCCTTCCCCCGCTCCGCCCGGTCCTCGCCACCACATCCCACGCCTCCCTTGCCATCCTTAAGTAGCCGCTCGGCCTCCCTAAACTCCTGCGCGTGTCACTCCTCTCCGCACTTCCCTTTACTTCAACCGCCGTGCGCATGCCCACCCCGACCGCCGCGCCTCCAGCTGCCCCGGCCGCTCCGGCCATTTTCTCCATAAATTACCCCGTCACGGCGTGTCTGCACTTCCCCTCTACCTCCCCTCCGGTCCAATTGGAAAATCCCAGTCCGAGTTTGCCGGAATTTCCTTGTTCCCCATTACCTGCCAAAACCGCCACCGCCGGCGCCGCTCTCTCCTCGGCGAGCGCCATGTCAATTCCTCCGGTCTGAAGCTCCCCCGTGACGCCGCAACGCCATCCGCACCATCGCTAGGACCTCCCCTTGCCTGTATCTCGCCGGCAACGTGAGGCTCCCCGCGCCGCCCATGGCCCTCACCGCCAGCTCGCCATGGCCCCTCCCCGACTTGACCACCGGCGTGGCAAGCATTCATACAGCTCTCTCCTGCTCATGCGTGCGCTATTTCCTCCCTTCTCCTTCCCGGTCGCCGGCGCCCCCTCCTCACCTCACCGCCGGCCGCACAAACCGCCGCCCCGCCGACCCGTGCCGTTTTGAGCTGCGCCGCCTCCTCCACAAGCTTGCTAGCCTCGTCGGGTTCCCGTTTTCCCGACCTACCCCATCCTTCCGGCCTCCCCTCGCCGGAGCTCCTGTCGCTGGCCGTGCGCCCCCACATCCCCTGCTTCGGCCGGCTGCTCTGTTTTGGGCTAGCTCCCAACACTTACCTCTTCTTAATGCGTGCATAGACTTCATCAGCCCAGGCATCACTTGGCTAGCAGCGTGCATTAAATGTTCTGCCTGAGGTCTTCAGTTCGAATCCAGTAAGCCGCACCGTTTCCACCCTATTTTAATCTAATTTTTGTAATCCATTTTAATTAGTAAAAATTTAGGGAAACTAGAGAATAATTTAGAGAAGCTAATAAATTTTAATTAGAAGGTAAATAAGATTATTTGAGATTTTAAATTTGGAATTAATCCATGGGTGCCAATAAATTTTATTGGGATGTATATGAGGTTATTTAAGGTTTAATATTTGATTAATTATCACATATGACAAAATAATATGTCCTAGTTATTAGTCCAAAACTCATTAGGGGTTTTAAAGGCATTAATAAAAGATGACTTTGGGTTAATTATCCAAAGTTTCATAAAAGATATTAGATATCATGTTTAGCTATAAAAATAATAATAATAAGGCTTTGAAATAAAGATTATACAATCTTTTCTTTAAGGCTTAAATGGCACTAAACAACAACTAAACATACATAAATTGATAGCCACCCTTAATCACAAGGATGTCTTTAAGTAGAAATGCCATGTTAGAAAAAAAATATATATATGAGGCAATTATAATAAAGAAACCCCCAGGTCATCGGATGGTTAAAAGTAATCCACCCAATATAGCTATGTAAATAGTAACCATCTCTAGTGTGGCATCGATAAATAAACCTCAACCGTAGATTTAATCGACCATTAATATTAAAGTATAACCTGATATAGTATGTTTAGTCCTAGATAAATATGTTTAAATAGCAATAATAATAATAATAATAATAATAAGACGTTACTAAATAAAATAGGGTAAGCCATAGCATTCAATGGCCGGCTCAAACTAGTCATCCTCAAATCTAAAGCAAAATAATCTCATCAATATTTCTGCGTCATGAACCCTCCCTCATTAAATGTCCTTCCACCAATCATCACTTCGTTTCAATTAGTTCGACTCCGTCAATACCCCGCAACCAATCTGCCTTACCTCAAATCACCTCTCACTCATAATAAAACGAAATTTGGCTTATCTAGAGTTATTTGAATCTTTTGAGTTATTTGCTTTTATTTGGATTCAGTCGCTTATCGCGTAGTTAGAAACTGGAGCCCCGAAGAATCAATGGATCTGGCGAGATCAAGTTCAAGGTGAAGATAAAGACCCGAAGCTCAAGATCATCAAAGGAGATAGCTTTGAGTGGGCTCAAGATCGCGGTAAACCGCGCCAGGCGAGTCAATACTTTGATCATGTTGAACCTACATTTTCTGCAAACTATTTTTGTTTAAATTATCAAAGTGCATGCTGTTACTTTATATGCAATTACATGTTAATTTGAGATTCTAGTTAATTCCCATTATTGACTTGATTAATATTACACCTCCTTTGGAATAATTGAATGTGTGAACCTTGTCGCCGTAGCAAAAATTATAATAGTAACCTTTCGAAAATAAGTCCATAATTATACGCCATGCTTAGTATTGCTTAGACACTCGGGGCGCTGAAATGCCCCAAGCATCAGTATCATATTCAAACATGAGAAACCGGTTGGGACAGTCATGGTGGGAATGACTGGTATATTTTGATATGATTATTTTATGCTCCCAAAAATCCAACTTGCTTAAATATTTGAGCGGATGGTTTGGGGGCTGGTATGTGGTGCAGTGGAAGGACAAAATTGTGGAGTGTGGTAGAACTGCTCAGGTACTCCTAAGGACCGAATCTTGTCATGACCTCCTGTGTAAAACAGTGCACCACAAGTTTGCAAAGTGCAACTTGGCTAAGTAAATTTATCGAAATTCCCGGACTCATCTCACTTGTAGTGGATAGAAGTGGATACGCAAGGGCAAGAGAAGGCCTAAAGGGACACCGAGTGGAGGGTGAAGTTTCCCAGTCATACTAGCGCTAAGGGGAGTGGAGCCCAAATAACGCTAGTAACCGTGGGGAACATCCTGTGCATAGATGGGACCCAACGCAAGCGGGCAGTTTCCCATAAGGTGAGATGACAAAGGGGACTAGATACTTTGAAAAGTCAATGTGATGGTCTGCTCAACCACATGACTAAGGAATCGTGTGGGGCAACGAGTTGATTGTCTCTTGTGGTGAAAGTGTACAAACTCTGCAGAGTCAAAACTATTCGAATAGCCGTGCCCACGGTCAAGGGCGGACATGGGAACTTAACCAGATATAGTTCTATTTCAAAAACTTTGTGGGTGGGAATGGAAAAGTGAAGGGCAGTGCAAAGCCCTAGTTTGAATTGTCCTGGGTGTCGTCCCAGTGGTAAGTTAAGCGGGTATAACGCTGAAAGGTGTTGTATGGTGCAGATGCCAAGTAACGATGGATGGAATCTGGATCGCTATTATTATTGCATTTTCTTGAACATTATGTTTTTGTTCAAAAATGTTAGGTCTCAGGAAATTTCTATGTATTATATTTTTAAATAATGGTAATACTTCTCACAAATAAAATATCAGGAAGAATAAATAGAGTCGTAAGGAAGGAAGATGGCTGTTTATGGTAATCGCATAAAGAAGTTGGTGGATTCATGTTGATCATAAAAGGGTTAATGTTAGTGTGGAGTCTAGGAGAAAAAAATTGGTTGAGCTTAAATGAATATATAGGCTAGATAGATGAATTAAAGGATTTTTGGAGAATTAGGGAGTGCAAAGGTATTTGCTGGACTATGACACTGATAACTAACATAAATTCTTGGGAGATGTTGGCGATAATGGAATTAATAGGATTTGATCGATTACTGGACGAGTCAAAGGAATTGTTGAGAATTTGGAGATATGATAACTGGAGTATAGATTTGATTAATGATATTTTTGGTGGAGGTATACTAATGAGTTAGTTAGGGATAGATGATGGGAAAATAAGTTTGATTATTGAAAGAGCAAACTATGGTTGTGGATCAACAATAAAAAGGATTGGATTGTTAGGAATTTGGAATACAAAAGATATTGGTGGACTATATAATTGATGATATTCGTTGTTTGGAGTTTTAGACAGCACTCAATATAGAAAGTGTGTGTTCGGTGGATTAATTAAATGATATTAGATAGATGATGTCCCTAGCTGTTTGGAGTCTTAGACAACAATCAATTTGGAAAGAGAATATTCGGTGGATTAAGTAATGATGACACTCGCTGTTTGGAGTCTTAGACAGCAATCAGTAAGGAAAGTGTGTCTTTGGTGGATTAAGTCAATTATGGTAATCGTCGTGTGGAGTTTAGGTAGAATTAATAACACTATGATTTAATAATAATAATGCTACCAAAAGCAATTTTGGCAAATAAAATAACCCGAGCCTCTCCTTTGATAAGCCATGCATACTATTTATTTGCATTCTGTGTATTGGCTCACGGAGCACGGTGGTTAGTGTGCTCACACTCGCTCTCATAACAAATCCAGAAGCAGGAACCAGATCACTACGCTTCAGCAATACTTTTGGTTATGAAGGAGAAGAAGATGAAGTCGTCAAGGGCTAGGTTGCGAACCTCCAGTTGGCTGCCTGTGGGCATGTCCTGAAGGTCCCACTTGCGTGCTTCGTTCTTCCGCTGCTACTGTTTATTGATTTCGGCCTAATTGGCCCATGAGTAAGTCTACTATTTTATTTATGCTTCCGCATGATATGTTATTTGATGTCCATTTCTGTAACTGTGTGCACTATCTACTGATCTAGGGAATAGTGCAGCTAAACACAGTAGATTCCGGATTGTAATATCTGGGTCTGACAACATCATAGCAGGCCGAACCACATTTGGTGTCTTTGTGCTTCACTTATATCCTTTATCTTGAGACTAGCTGTTGACATTGCAATTAGGTCTGCTCATTAAAATTGATTACACCGATTTATCAGGCTTGCAACCGCAGTTAGGAAGAGCCACGGCATAAACAAAGAGAGAGAGAAACACGTAACTTTTGCATACGACCTCCGATTGAGGCGTTTCTTGATCCGTTGGAAAGGAAACGAGAAGATAGAGCTTCCAAACTCCTTTTTTTAGAGCAATTTTGTGTCCTCGTATATTCAGTTGTGTTGTAGAGGTGGCCCCCACCTAAACCCAGCAGGCCCGGTAGGAGGTTATAAGGCCCAGGATAGGCTATGTGTAATGACATAAGTGCCCCCGGAGGGGATAACCAGATGTAAGGGTATAACTGTAAAAGCATTCCCCATGTGTACATATATATGGATACAGGCCGTGGGGAGAGCCAGGGGCCATCACCCATCTCCCTCACTCTCCACTACCATCTCTCTCTGTTTGGTCTGTAGCCACAACAGTTGGCGCCGTCCGTGGGGAGGACAGGAGTAAGCCCGAAACCTGAAAAAGGATGGCACCGAAAAAAGCTTCGTCAGCGGCGGCGAAGGGAAAGAAGGCGGCCGGGCCGGAGCGTCGCATGAGTACCAGGGCTTCGGCATCGGCAGCGACGAGCGCGGGTGGCGACGCAGGCGCGGTGGCCGAAGACGTCGACGTTCGCGCGGCGACGACCAGCCCCGTCACCGGCACCGCGACGACCAACCCCGTCACCGGCACCGCGACGACCAACCCCGTCACCGGCACCGCGACGACGTACCCCGTCACCGGCGTTGCGGCGACGAACCCCGTGGTCGAAGACGTCGACGCTGGTGCGGCGACAACCGACCCAGCCGACGCGACGGCAGCCGACCTCACCGCCCCCGCCACAACCCTCGCCGGTAGCACGGACCAAGCAGTTCGAGGTAGCCACAACGGAGTGACCGGCAGCTCGGGAGCTCGCGACGCGGTCGTGCCCGCGCCGATCCGTCCGTTGGGCGTACCGGCGACCCCGCCCGCACAGGCGGTGGAAAGTGCCCTGCTGGCGGCCCTCAAAGCGTTCCAGCAGGAGCTGGGGGATCTTCGTGGGGCTGTCCGAGACATACAAGAGGCTCGGAGCCAACAGGCCGTGCCGGTGGTCGCGCCAGAGCCCACGCCAGAAAGGGCGGATAGCCGCGACGCCCCCACATCCAGCCGCGTCCCGCTGCGGCGCGTCGATCCAGAGTCCCCGCTTTCGGCGGGACTTCAGCAAGCGGCGTGGCCCGAAGGCTTCAAATACCCCAGCGTCATCGAGCCCTACAAAGGTGACACGGACCCCCGCGAGTTCGTGCGCGTGTACGAAACCGCAATCGAGGCCGCAGGCGGAGATGACACCACAAAGGCGAAGGGACTCCCCCTCGCGTTGCAAGGAGTGGCGCTCTCCTGGTTTTTTACCATAGAGCCAAACTCCATCTACGCGTGGGCGCAGATCCGTGACCGCCTTCACAACAACTTCCAAGGAAATTATGTCAAGTGGGTCGACGCGGACCAACTCTTCGCCGTCAAGCAGAAGCCCTCGAAGAAGCTCCGGGACTACTTCAAGCGCTTCGCGAAGAAACGTTGCCAAGTCAAAGACGTTAATGAAACCACCGTTGTCAATGCGGCCATACAAGGCCTTCACCCGGGCCCGATGGCCGAGTACAACGCAAGGAAGCCAATTAAAACGGTGATGAAGCTCTTTGACAAAATGGAGGAATACGCCAGGACGGAAGAAGACGCGCGGCGAAGGCAAGGCGACGACTCCGACACCAACTAGGCCGGAGCCTCGGCAAAAGCCGAAGATCCGCTGAAGGACGGTTCTTCGAAGGGAAAACGTAAGCAGGAGTCGTCCAGGGATGCGCCCGACCGCAGGGACGCCCCGCACAAGGAGTCGTCTGATAGGCCCAAGCGTGGCCAGCAGAAGTCGCGGCGAGGCCGGTACGTCCTCGACATCGAAGGCGGTTTCGACAAAGGCGCTCCCACGGTCGGGGGCGCCACGGCCGGGGGCGCGGCCGTGGCCGGGGTCGCGACGATAAAGGCCGTGGAAATTATGATGACCAACAACAGGGGCTGTGGTGCGTAGTCCACGGCCGCGACAACCACGACACCCGCACGTGCACCTCTATCGCGGCGCTCCGCGATAGCGTCACCAGGGACAGGAATCTGGAAGCACGTCCGCCCGTGGTGGCCCACGTACAGCACCCATACGAAGCCCCCGTGCACATCCAGGCACATGGGACGCAGCCCCATGAGGGTCCTCTGCGGATTCAGGACCACGTGCAGCAGCCCCAGGAGGGCTTTCTGCAGCTACAGGCTCCGGAGGCCACCCACCGAAGGGTTATCAACGTCATCTCCGAGGGCTCCTCGTTGGAGTTTGCCTCGGCACGGCAGCGGAAGGCCTACGTGCGGAGGCTACACCACGTGGCGGCGTATCCAGCACAGGCACCGCCGGACTGGGCACAGCATGAGGTCACGTTCACCCCCGTCGACGCCGAGGGTGTGGAGCTTCCCCACCATGACCCCCTGGTCATCCGGGTCGTAATAGCGGGATGCGATGTGGGACGCGCCCTGGTTGATTGCGGCAGTTCCGCGAACGTTCTGTTCGCGGTAGCCTTCGACCAGATGGGGATCCCCCGAAGTCGCCTCGGCCCATCGGGAGTCCCGCTGCAAGGCTTTGGAGGACAACCCCTACGGGCGCTCGGCCAAATCTGCCTGCAAGTCTCCTTCGGCCAGGGCGACAATGAAAGGATCGAAGACGCCACATTCGACGTCGTTGACCTCCCATACCCATACAATGCCATATTGGGGCGTCCAATCCTCAACGCCTTCGGGGCGGTAACGCATCACAGCTATTTATGCATGAAGCTTCCGGGGCCGCGAGCCATCATTACCGTTCGGGGCGACCAGGACATGGCCCGGCGTATCGAGCATGGCACCAGATGTCCCCATCGCGGCGGGCAGCGGCATACCTAGGATCGGCACCGCCGTGCGAAGGCACACGGCGGCACCCGGAGGCGACCCCGCAAGCCCCGCCGATAGTGCAGCTACTAGAGGCTCCGGCCGCGCTGAGCGCAAACGGTTAGTAACCCCCCTCCTATGTAATCGCTCAACCGCGCAAACGGGAATGTAATAAAGTTCCGTTTGTCGCCAACTTATTACCGCTGTGCAAAAATACGCGGTGAGCATGCGCGGAGGCCTCGCCCGCGCGTGTGCTCTCGCAGTATAAACCAAAGACGCACATTCGCGTGTGCACTCTCCGTAGCCAGGGGTGCGGGTATGAGTATAAACCAAAGACGCACGTTCGCGTGTGCACTCTCCGTAGCCAGGGGTGCGGGTATGAGTATAAACCAAAGACGCACGTTCGCGTGTGCACTCTCCGTAGCCAGGGGTGCGGGTATGAGTATAAACCAAAGACGCACGTTCGCGTGTGCACTCTCCGTAGCCAGGGGTGCGGGTATGAGTATATACCAAAGACGCACGTTCGCGTGTGCACTCTCCGTAGCCAGGGGTGCGGGAATGAGTATAAACCAAAGACGCACGTTCGCGTGTGCACTCTCCGTAGCCAGGGGTGCGGGTATGAGTATAAACCAAAGACGCACGTTCGCGTGTGCACTCTCCGTCAAAGACACGGGCATGAGTATAAACGAAGATGCACGTTCGCGTGTGCACTCTCCGTCAAAGACACGGGCATGAGTATAAACGAAGACGCACGTGCGCGTGTGCACTCTCCGTCAAAGACACGGGCATGAGTATAAACGAAGACGCACGTTCGCGTGTGCACTCTCCGTCAAAGACACGGGCATGAGTATAAACGAAGACGCACGTTCGCGTGTGCACTCTCCGCCAAAGATGCGGGCATGAGTATAAACAAAGACGTGTGGGGGGACGCCTCTGCACGCACTCTACTGAGTATAAACAAGACGCGGACCTCGCGCACGTCAGGGACTTCGTCCTTGTGCGTACTCTACAGAGTGTAAATAAGACGCGGATGTTCTCCCTACGCACTCTACTGAGTATAAACAAGACGCGGACCTCGCGCACGCCAGGGACTTCGTCCTTGTGCGTACTCTACGGAGTATAAATAAGACGCGGATGTTCTCCCTGCGCACCCTATTGAGTATAAACAAGACGCGGACCTCGTGCACGCCAGGGAATTCGTTCTTGTGCGTACTCTACGGAGTATAAATAAGACGCGAATGTTCTCCCTGCGCACTCTACTGAGTATAAACAAGACGCGAACCTCGCGCACGCCAGGGACTTCGTCCCTGTGCGTACTCTCCAGAGTATAAATTAGACGTGGACGCCGATCCCACGCGAATCTTGCGCGGCTGCCAATCGCGCACCTTGGTGCGTTGAGGCTCGCCTTCGCACACCCTGGGAGGCGTACGCAGGGGGTGCTATGGAAACCAGCTCCGGAAGTTCCAGAGTACCGACGTTGCGCGCCAGAGACTGGCCTCAGCGCCGGCGCGCACGTGGTATATGCGATACACCAGAGGCTACCCCCACCTCGGGGTGGGGGGGTGCAGAGATCCGCCTTCGCACACGCTAGTCCACGCGACTCTAAACAAGTCGGGGTGCGGAGGTCCGCCTTCGCACACGCTAGTCCACGCGACTCTAAACAAGTCGTGGTGCGGAGGTCCGCCTTCGCACACGCTAGTCCACGCGACTCTAAACAAGTCGAGGTGCGGAGGTCCACCTTCGCACACGCTAGTCCACGCGACTCTAAACAACTCGTGGTGCGGAGGTCCGCCTTCGCACACGCTAGTCCACGCGACTCTAAACAAGTCGGGGTGCGGAGGTCCGCCTTCGCACACGCTAGTCCACGCGACTCTAAACAAGTCGGTGTGCGGAGGTCCGCCTTCGCACACGCTAGTCCACGCGACACTAAACAGGTCGTGGTGCGGAGGTCCGCCTTCGTACACGCTAGTCCACGGGACTCTAAACACGTCGGGGTGCGGAGGTCCGCCTTCGCACACGCTAGTCCACGCGACTCTAAACAAGTCGTGGTGCGGAGGTCCGCCTTCGAACACGCTAGTCCGCGCGACTCTAAACAAGTCGTGGTGCGGAGGTCCGACTTCGCACACGCTAGTCCACGCGACTCTAAACAAGTCGTTGTGCGGGGGTCCACCGTCGCACGCGCCAGGCTACGGACTCTAAGCAGGTCGTAGTGTCAACAACTGCCGCCGCACGCGCTAGCTCCACGGAGTACTCAGCGCGCGAACCCCGCGGGCGCATTGGCACCCGGGCGACGAGCAGGAGGCAGCGCTCGCACGGTTCACACCAACGGCGAATTTGGAAGGTGGGGATCTCGGCTCCGCACAGTACGACCGCGCATGCCCTAATCATCAGGAGATCTATATATCGGGAAAATCTTCCAAGTACAGAGGCCCGTCTACATCCCTGCCGCTCTAAGTAGCTATTCGGCAGGATCGTTTTTAACACGCGATAAGGACGGGGTTCCGCCGGAAGAAGGTCAGCCCGCCCAAAAGTCCAGCGACTCTTCGGCCCTTCGCCAGCGTCGAAGGCGTCGCCGGGTCGCACGGTCGGTCGCAAGAAGTCGGCCCCAGCAAGGAAGCTGCCCAGGACATAGGCGAAAGTCAGAATGCATGCAGCAAGCATGTACTCTATTCACAAAAAGAGGGGGCATTACAACGTACGCCTACACCCAGGCACCATGGCGTCATACCTGTGAGTTCCCGGCGCCTTCGGAGGCCTCAGCGCCGCCCTCGTCGCGTCGAGGGACCCCGTCCAGGAATCGGCCGAGGCTCCCCTCCCCGTAAAGTGACTTCCGGAGTTCGACCCGCGTAGTGTCTACCCCGACGTAATCCCAGATTCGTTCATAAAAGGGCTTGATGGCATGGCGAGCGGAGCGGACGGCACCGGACATCACCCCGGCCCCACCGGGCATCTCCAGCTGGGGGTCTTCCAGCCCGGCGACGTGTGTGCAACTGCGGTGTTGCAGGAGCGCGCACACCAAGCATGCCGATGTGTACGCGCAGTGGTTGCCGAAGGTTGTTGCAGCGCCGCGCGCGACGTTGGCGGCAGCTCCGACCCAGCGGAGAGTCCGCAACAGCTCCTCCGGGCCGAAGGCGTGGTCTGGCACCTCGGCCACAAGCCCCTGGAGATGGCTTTCCAGTGCTTGCATGGCATCCCAGGCAACCACCGAAGCCTCGCCAAGCGTCCGATCATGCTCCGATAGAGCCAGGGCGAGTTCGCCTTTTTCCTTCTCTAGCGAGGCGACCTGTTGCAGAAAGTCATCCCGCACTGCCGCAAACTCCCGCTGCGCAGCCTCCACGGCTGACCCCCGCGCGGACGCAGCAAGTCCTTCGGCGTGCGCCTTCGCTTCGGCACACTCCGCCTCCAGCTGGCGGATGCAGGCGCCCTGGGCGGAACGGGCTCCCGAGGCCTCGTGTAGCTCCTCCTCGGCGGCCCGCAGCCTATCCTCAAGCGCCCTTTGGGCATGAGTATAGGCCGTTTGCAAGGCCTGCCCCAGCACAAGTGTCTGCACAATGGAAAGACTTAGCAAGCTCGGCCGGCCCAGGCGGGATCGTATGAGTACTTACCCTCACCCCAGACACCTCGAAGGCGTCCCCGAGGCGCCCCGCCCCGTAGGCCTGCAGCACTTGCTGGTCGACGCTGGTAGCCGCATCATCCACAATCCTGCGCCACACCCTCAGCGTCTCCGGGGGAGGCACGAAGTCTGCGGGGCTCACATGCGCGAGGGTCCCGTGTTCCGCCGGGCGCTCCTCCTCCAGGATGAGCGACACTGCAAACAGGGATGCAGATGAGCACCGCAAGGCGCACAAGAATACACAAGGGTAAGCTAAGCCACCCTACCTTCGGTAACAGGAGGACTGCGGGGACCCGCCCCCTATCACCAGACGGGGCAGCGGTGGCGTGAGCCCCCGCAGAAAGCGTGGTCCCGCAGCGAGCAGAAGCCTCCGCATTCGGCGTCGGCGATGACCGTTCCTCCACGACGGGCGGCGTGATCACGGGCCCAGAGGGGGCGCATGCTGCAGGGTCTTCGGCATCTGCATCGGAGTCCCACAAGCTTCTGATGCCCATCGCCACAACGAATCCCCGCGGCGTCCGGTGGAGCTCCGGCCGCACACACGGCCGCTTAGCCGGGGTGGGCAGCAGCGACACCGCCCCAGCAGTCGCCGCCGGAGAGGCCCCCGCGGCCGCGGCACCCGGAGGCGAAGGTTCCGCTGTGGCAGTTTTTGCAGGGGGCGCCTCGATTTCTGCTGCTGCTGCTATTGGGGAGGGCAGCACGGTTTCACGTGCCCCCACGGAGGGCGTCTCCGGCACCACAGCGGCCATGGTGGAAGGCTCCACCTCAGCATCGCCGGTCCGCACGGGTTCCGTCTCGGTGACTTCGGCGGGCGGCGAGACTTCCCCCCTCCGGCTTCTCGCGGCGAACCCGCCGTCCAGGGCGCTCGCCGAAGATCCCTCACCTCCGGCGTCCGCGCCATCCAAGCCTGAATCGGCATACTTCGCCGATCCCGACTCCGCGTTCGTCGCGCCCTCGGAAGCACCAGCAGTAGCAGCTGGCGCACCAGGCACGACAGGCGCCCCGCTTCGGCCCCTCTTCCGAGATGCCTTCTTCTTCTTCTTCTTCTTCTTCTTCACTGCACCGTCGTCCGGACCGACACGGTCCGGCACGGCAAGGCCCAGGGCCTCGCACACGCGGTTTATTCGCCCTAGCCCCGTCTCAGCGATAGCAGACGCGCGCTACTCGTGCTCCCTGCCAGTGTACGGCCCCAGGAATACGCGCGCGGCCTGCTCCGCCTCCTCCAAGCAAATCCCTGAAGCATAGGAGATAGCATCAGCATATAACGCATTTTGCGTGAACAAAGGAGAGACGCGGTCAAGGCTTACGAAGACTGGAGGGCGCCGGCAGCAAGCAAATCGATGGCGAAACATTGTCGTCTCGACGCTTCTTGTCGCAAGACGCCAGTCGGGGGGAAGCGGTGCCACGCCGTACATCACGTACTCTTCGGCGAGGTCGCGCATGTTGAAGCGGGCGGCCACGCCTACGAGCCGTCAGGCCTCCACCTGTCCTCGTCTTCGAGCGTCCAGCCGGGCGAGGGCTTGAACGCGATCGGTCGGCCTGTGCACTCAAGGCCGCTCCCGCTCTCCACGCGGTGGTAGAACCACCGCTTCATCCAGTAGAACTCCCACTTCCCGCGAGTGGAGTTCGCAGGGAAGAGCTTCATGCAAGTCGGACGAAGAACAAAGGTGACGCCGCCGAAGCTCGACAGCGTCCCGTCCTTTCGATCCTTGGGCTGGCACCGTGCCTCGTGAAGGTGGGCGAACAACGAGGCGCTGGGCCAGCACGCCTCCGAGCGTAAGGCCCAGCTGTACACCGCAAGCCAGGCCACGGCGTTCGGAGTCAGTTGCGCCAGCTCTAGCCCGAAGGTCCGCAGCACGTCGCCCACGATAGCCGCCGCCGGGATGCGGAGCCCCGCGTCGTAAAAGGCAACGAATACGACCGCCTCCGACCTCTCAGGATGCGGCTCCGTCTCATCGGCGGTGGGCAATCGTACCTCCTGGCGCTCAGACAGCTTCCCCGCACGCAGAAGCCCTTGGATCATCTTCTCGGTCACAAGAGAGGGGCCTAGTTCGCCGGAGAACGTGCCTTCCTCCTCCGCCACCAACCATTCCTTGTCCGCCGCCGCCGGGTAGCGTTTTTGGAGCGCGTACTTCACCTCCAACAGCGAAGACCGCCGGCGGATGCCGCAGACACCACCCGCCTGACCACGCTTGCCATCAGACACCATTGCTTCTCGGGGAAAGAGGATAGCGGCGAAGGATACTACGCGAGTATGGAAGGCGAGGCAAGCAAGAAGGGGGCGTGCAACTGCGGGGGCGCGGTCACGCGGACTACTTTAAGCCACCTCCCCCCAATACCGAAGTGGCGCGACGGTCCGCGTACGGAACGCGACCGCAGTCGTACAAACGCCCGTCCAGCGCAATTCCCCATACCCAAAGCTGAAAAGCCACGACCACAAGCGCCAAGGGCTGTCACAGTATGACGCTCCCTAGCCATCATTAAAGGCGCACTAATGGGCCAGGGGATCACAACAGCTTCGGCGCTGCGCCATTCATCGCCCGCCCCGTGTCCCCCTCGCCTAGGGAAGAGGCGAGCGGCCGCGAGCACGCAACCGTCTACATCCCGCCGCGCACCAGTCATAAGACGCCACGTGCCATGTGCGCGCCGGGGTGGGTCACACGGTATGGGAACCTAACCCTGGCAGACCGGGGGCCGGCGTGATCCCAGGAACCTTTACAGCGTAGGACCGCATCGCGAGATCTCAAGTCACTGCACGCGTGGCGGTGTTCGCGATGCAAGGTCACCAGCTCCGCTGCCACCCGTTCGAGGGGTAGGGGACGGAGCGCGCGTGTCTACTTCGGCTAAGCGCCAGCTCCGCTGCCACCCGTTCGAGGGGTAGGGGACGGAACACGCGCATCAACTTCGGCTAGGCGCCAGCTCCGCTGCCACCCGTTCGAGGGGTAGGGGACGGAGCGCACGCGTCTACTTCGACTAGGCGCCTGCTCCGCTGCCACCCGTTCGAAGGGTAGGGGACGGAGCGCGCGCCTCTACTTCGGCTAGGCGCCAGCTCCGCTGCCACCCGTTCGAAGGGTAGGGGACGGAGCACGCGCGTCTACTTCGGCTGCACCGCAGCCCCAGGTCAAGTTCGGAAAAGTTCACAGGCCGCAGGGATGGAGGGGGCCAAAGGACTCGGCAACATGGCTTCGGCCCCGTGAAGCCCTTTACCATGAGAGGCTCCTGTTGTAGGGGTGGCCCCCACCTAAACCCAGCAGGCCCGGTAGGAGGTTATAAGGCCCAGGATAGGCTATGTGTAATGACATAAGTGCCCCCGGAGGGGATAACCAGATGTAAGGGTATAACTGTAAAAGCATTCCTCATGTGTACATATATATGGATACAGGCCGTGGGGAGAGCCAGGGGCCGTCACCCATCTCCCTCACTCTCTACTACCATCTCTCTCTCTGTTTGGTCTGTAGCCACAACAAGTTGCAATTGGCTAGCGTCTCTCTTAGTACTTGGTGCAAAACAAGCTAGTTTCATCTATGTTTCTGATTGATTCTCCCTAGCTCATTCCTTTGTTTGCATTAAGTCCCATTTATCGTTGCATGTGCGTTCATACACTTCGTTTAAACCAATTGATCAGCACATAGGCAAAATACTCTAGCTTGGATCATTACCTAGCTTTACAATACCTTGAATATCGATTGCATAGGATATCCACATAACTGTCCAAGCTCCACCTACACCCGTTGGTGTACTCCCTTGCTCTTGGTTACGCTCATACATTACCAGGTTGAGGTCGTTCGCTGTCACAATTGTCGATTTGCCATCCTTGATTCACTTTCGAACGGTAAGCTTGTCTTGTTTTTAGGACAGTGAGTTGCAAGCATAGAGAGAGCTTTTGTTTTATTAACCCGGATATAACCTCGTTTCTTGTTTGTGAGTCGTTCCCATGTCAGGTCACGAGGAGGATCCACTTAATCTGGAGGCGCCGATTACGTGGACTTAGTACACTCGGTTGTGTGAGATGCTACAAAAACAAATTAATGATGGTGACAATGGCGTGCGCGATAAGCTCAGGGATGTTCAGACTGGACTGAACACCCTCGAGGAGGAGGTCACACAATTGCGTACGACCATCAACAATAACTTTCTGGAGCTGCGTGCCATGTTCGCACACCACAATCTACGTGGGGGTGCACCAGCTGATGATACAAGTGTGCACGGCCCTCCAGTCGTTCTGCACAATGTGACCGAGGAAGAGCATGCTATTCGTCTGGATGAGGAGCGACGTCAGCGACAGGCGCGTCGCATGGCCGTGCCGCCAAACGTCGGGATGGCAGCCGCGACACGCACTCAGGCACATGGGCCTGGCCGAGGCAACGGTGGCCAGGGTGGAGGTGAACCACAGGGTGCCCACGGAGGAGGTGTATATCATGCACCTCGTAGCTGGGCTGACGTGGTCGAGCGCCGGGATGACGATTTCCCCGTCGACGACTACGATGACCGACAGCGCCACCATCGCAACAACGTACAGTGTCCTCGCCACGACGACGCCGAGGATCTTGTCACTAAGCCCAAATTTAATCTTCCTATATTTTCATGTGGTACAGATGTGGAACAATACCTCACTTGGGAGTTGAAAGTAGATAAGTTATTTTGGATGAACAACTATTCCAATGAGAAGAAGCTGTTGCTTGCGTCCAATGGCTTGGATGATTATGCCACGCATTGGTGGGAGCAGTTCATCCGTAAGCGCATGGAGCACCATGAGTTGCCGATTATCACCTGGGAGCAGATGAAGCAGCATTTGCGGGCACGCTTTGTACCTCGCCACTACAAGCGCTCACTATTTGAGAAGTTGACAGGGTTGCGACAAGGTATGAAATCAATTGATGAATATCATAAAGAAATGGAGACTATCATGATACATGCAGATGTCCGTGAGAATGAAGAACAGACCATGGCGAGATTTCTAACTGGCATGAATCATGCTGTCAAACGCATTGTCAATCACCATCCCTATAATGATATGATTAAGTTGCTGCACCAAGCACGTGAAGCCGAGAGACAAGTGATTGAAGACGCACGGTTCGCTGCCCGGTCACGTTCTTCAGCCAGTCCGGGACAGCCATATAACAATAGCCAACCAAACAAGAGCACTTCGGCTGCAAGCAATTCGGCGATGCGCAGTTCTGCAAGTAAGAAGCTGGAGAGTACACCATCACCGGTGCGTCAACCTATGGCGCCCGCTGCTAGTGCGACCTCATCTATGGGGTCAACAGGCCGTTCACGTGATATTATTTGCCACAAGTGCAAGGGCGTTGGCCATTTTCAGAGGGACTGCCCAAATGTCAGAAGTTGGCTTATCACAGAGGATGGCGGTTATGTTTCAGCTAGTGATGACGAGTCGCCTAATGCACAGGCAGCCTTGCACACTGATGACATAGAACAATGTGAGTGCGATCCTGAGTTTCCTAACACTGAGCAGTATTCCATTGTTTGCATGCCCAAGGTGCTTAGTGTGATGCCATCGCCATCACTCGAACATCGGTGCAATTTGTTTCAGACATGGGCAAAGCTTGATAAGGGTAAGGTGTGCAAGGTGATCATTGATGGCGGGAGTTGTCACAATCTAGCTAGCAAGGATATGTGTCATAAGTTGGGTTTGAAGTATTTGCCACATCCGCGTCCTTATCATGTGCAATGGTTGAGCGACAAACAGGAAGTGAATGTGAACTATATGGTGCGTGTGACGTTTTCTATTGGGAAGTACACCGATACTGTGGACTGTGATGTTGTGCCTATAACGGTGTGTCACTTGCTCTTGGGACAACCATGGCAATATGACCGTTCCGCTGTTCACAATGGGCGTACAAATCGTTACACATTTCGATGAAACAATATGGATGTCATCTTGAAGCCGCTTACACTGCAACAGATTGTCAATTCCTCCATGCAGAAAATTGATATGCACGTTGAGAGTGCACAAGAGCGAGAGAACCATCTGAGTAGTAACAAGAAACGTGAGGGAGAGAAGAATTTAGTGATGTTAGCCACCAAATCAGAGATGAGAGAATTCAGCGAGGATCCTAATTTGGTGCACATCATGTTGCTGTACAAAGATGCATTGCTTTCGACTAACGACATAACTTCTCTTCCTAGTGGTGTTGTTTCTGTTTTGCAGGATTTCAGCGACGTCTTTCCAGAGGAGGCACCAGCGGGGCTACCACCAATACGCGAGATAGAACACAAGATCGACTTGATTCCAGGAGCGTCGCTGCCGAACCGACCACCGTACCACACCAATCCCGAGGAGACAAAGGAAATTCAGAAACAAGTACAAGAGCTTCTCTTCAAAGGGTATGTCCGTGAAAGCTTAAGCCCTTGTGTTGTTCCTGTTATTTTAGTTCCTAAGAAAGATGGTTCATGGCGTATGTGCGTAGATTATCGAGCGATTAATAATATCACAATTCGATATTGTCATCCTATACCTCGCTTAGATGATATGCTATACGAATTGAGTGGTGCAGTTATTTTCTCTAAGATAGATTTGCACAGTGGTTACCATCAAATTAGAATGCATGAAGGGGATGAGTGGAAAACAACCTTTAAAATGAAATTTGGGTTGTACGAGTGGTTAGACATACCTTTTGGTTTAACTAATGCACCTAGTACATTCATGCACTTAATGAATCATGTTTTATGGCATTTTATTGGTAAATTTGTGGTTGTGTACTTTGATGATATTCTGATTTACAGTCGCACTGAATCTGAACACATAGACCATCTTAGACAAGTTCTACACGTTTTGCGTGAGAATAGGTTATTTGGTAACTTAGAGAAGTGCACTTTTTGCAAAGATCGTGTCATCTTTTTGGGCTATGTTGTTTCTGCACAGGGAATTGAAGTAGATGAGTCTAAAATTGAAGCGATTAAAAATTGGCCAACTCTTGTGAACGTAAGTCAGATTAGGAGCTTTCATGGTATCGCTGGTTTTTATCGGCGTTTCGTGAAGGATTTTAACACCGTCGCTGCTCCTTTGAATGAACTTACTAAAAAGGGTGTTGAATTTGTGTGGGGGGTAGCGCAAGAAAATGCTTTTGCTGAACATAAGAGACGCTTGAATGAAGCACCGTTGCTTGTTTTACCTGATTTCACTAAAAATTTTGAAATTGAGTGTGATGCTAGTGGATCGGTGTAGGAGCCCAGATATTAACATCCGGATCCCTCTGTGATTTCATTGCATTATTCCCTGGATCAGTAGATAGTGCTCACAGTTACAGAAATGAATATCAAAATACATATCATGCGGAAGCGTAAATATAATAGTAGACTTACTCATGGGCCGATTAGGCCGAAATCATGAAATTGCAGCAGCGGAAGAACGAAGCACGCAAGTGGGACCTTCAGGACATGCCCACAGGCAGCCAACTGGAGGTGCGCGACCTAGCCCTTGACATTTTCATCTTCTCTGCCAGTTTGTCCAATCTTGTGGCTGAAGCGAGGTGATTTGATTCCTGATTCTGAATTTTGTCGCAAAAGCGAGCGTGAGCACTCCGACCCCGTGCTCCGCGAGCCAATACGCAGAATGCAAATAAATAGTATGCATGGCTTAACCAAAGGAAGGCTCAGGTTACTTTATTTTTGCGTAGAGTGCTTTTGAATACAATTACTTAAAAATCCCTAAAACCTAGCCGTTTGAACCAAATCATATTGTGTGAAAGAATGCAATATCATTTATACTGATACAGATTTTTCGTTCACCATATATGGCATCTGCACCATATGCTTATCTTTCAGCGTTATAAACGCTTAACTTATCACTGGGACGACACCCAGGACAATTCCAAACCAGGGCAGTCCTTCGCCCTTCACTTTTCCATTCCCACCCACAAAATATTTTGAAATAGAACTATATCTGGTTAAGTTCCCATGTCCGCCCTTGACCGTGGGCACGACTATTCGAATAGTTTTGACTCTGCAGAGTTTGTACACTTTCACCACAAGAGACAATCAACTCGTTGCCCCACACGATTCCTTAGACGTGTGGTCGAGCAGACCATCACAGTGACTTTTCAAAGTATCTAGTCCTTTCTCCCATCTCACCTTATGGGTAACCTCCCATTTGCGATGGGCCCCATCTGTTTGCACGAGATGTTTCTCACTACTACTAGCGTACGGGCTTCCCTCCCCTCTGCGCTAGCACGACTGAGAAACTTCACCCCTCACTGGTGTCCCTTCAGGCCCCCTTGCCATAGCATAACCCCATCAATCCACTACCAGTGAGATGAGTCCGGGATTTCGATAAATTTACTTAGCCAAGTTGTATTTTACAGACTTGTGGTTGTACTGTTTTACACGGGTTGACATGACAAGATTCAGTCCTTAGTATTATCTGAGCGGTTCTACCACACTCCACAATTTTGTGCATTCCTTCGCACCACATACCAGCCCCCAAACCATCCGCTCAGATATTGAAGCAAATTGAGAGTTTTGGGAGCATAAAATAACCCTGTCAAAATATACCAGTCATTCCCACCATGACTGCCCAAATCAATTTCTCATGATTATAGTGATGCTTGGGCGCCTTCGCGCCCATGAGTACCTAATCATTACTAAGCATGGCATATAATTACGGACTTATTTTCGAAAGGGTATTATTATAATTTTTGCTAGGGCGACAAGGTTCTCGACTTCAAATATTCCAACGGAGGGGTAATATTAATTCAAGGCACACAATGGAATATAACTAGAGTCTAAAATTAACATGTATTTGCATATAAATAACCGCATGCAATTTGATAATTTAAACAAAAGTAATTTGCAGAAATGTAGGTTCAACATGATCAAAGTATTGACTCGCCTGGCGTGGTTTACCGCGGTCTTGAGCTCACACAAAGTTGTCTCAAGCGATGATCTTTAATTCTTGGTCTTCATCGATCTCATTCCCGCTTGATCCTTAGAATCTTCAGGACTCCGATTCTAATTACGCGACAAACGACTGAATCCAAATAAAAGCAAATAACTCAAAATGATCCAAACGAATCCGAATAAACTCAATTTAGTTTTATTATGAGTTAATAGGTGATTCGGTGATTTGAGGCAAGGTTGGTAATAGCATACGATAACTTGATCTTTTTATTAATAATCTCTTTTTATTATTTTATTATTTATTAAGGAGGTTCCATGAGTTAAGTTGAACCTATGAATTGGTATATTTTGTCGAGCGCTAATGTTCAAGGCATATGGTATATATACATATAAATATGTCTGCAACTTTTTGCTTACCGAATTAATCTTATTGTCTATGTTTCTAGCATTTTATGGTATGATATTTTAGGTACTTCCAGTTATCTCTAGGCTAGATTTAATTTGAATTAGGGTCTGCTTACACGGGTCCCAACTTGTTATATGCAACTGTGCTTATCATATTACTTACTAAACCTAATGTTACGATTTAGTTAAAGACGTCTTTGGTGTTGATACGTTTAGCGTTGTTTCTAGTCGGATTTATCATAGCTCGCCATACGGGTTCGTATACTAATATGGTTCCTTAATTAAAGCTACCATGGAGATTGGTTTAATGGCGGTATGTTGAATGCTGGAGCATACATTATAATTAAGCGTAAACTTTATTAAGTTAGAGTATCTATCCATAGTCATTTTATGCGGACTGTTAATCCAAGTATCGATTCTTATTTTACTGCTATTTATTAACTAAATCTAGTGTGGAGATTTGTTTATTTGATGATGTAATAAGGTTGGAGCTTATATTATGAATCATGATCATTCTAACTCAATTATGTTTTATTATTTTTATTTACTATTAAAGGTACTCTTGTATTCACAGCCTTGTGTGTTTTCTTTATAGCCAACCATTTTATCCACTCTCTTTGAGAAATTTTGGATAATTAAATACCTTTAATTCATACTTAGATTTAAATTTAGAACATTGTTTACTTGTATGTAACCCTTAATCTACTATTAAATCCCCAATAACCTTATTTATATCTCAATTAATTTTATTAGATTCCACTGATTATTCCCTAGCTTTTTCCCAAATTTTACTAATTAACATGTAATGAGGAAATCAAAACAAGATAAAAACAAAATATGCAAAAGGGGTGCGACCCCAGGGATGAGCACGCACGCAACCAACCAACCCGCCCGCCGCTGTTACCTGATGGTTGTGGATCAAGCTATTCACTTGAACCGACCGAATAGGCGCTGGGGCAGAGGAGGTTCGGGGCGGCGGTGGAGTTGACGACGTCGCCGGCGAGGGAGGGCTGATGAGGACCGGGGAGGAGTTAAAACGCGTTGCCGACGTCACGGTGATGCTGTAGGTGTGGTCGGCGGGGGCGGGGAGCCTTCGGAGTGGTCCGGCGGCGTGCGACGGCGGCGATCTGGGGAGGAACCCGACGCCGGCGGCGGTGGGGCGGCGAGGAACCCGGCGAGTGACGGGGAAAGTTCGGGAAGTCCACCAGGAGGGTTTCCCCGGGAGGAATTGGTGGAGGAGGGGCTGGGGTGAAGATGGCGGGGGATTTGGCGGCGGCGGCCGTTCTCGGAGAAGAGGGGAAATTGGGGCAGAGGAGTAGAAATCTCGATGGGCAAGGGAGGGCATTGCGTCCGGGAGTTTTTGTAGCCGCGGAGGGAGCGGGAAAACGTGGAGCTAGAGTCCCGTTGGCGATGGCGGACCGGGTGGCGCACGGGAAGAACCGGGCGGAGCGAGGTTTATCCTTCGGTTCCCGGGCGCGGGGCTCGGCGTGGGATGGCACGGGGCTCAGCGCGTTGCAGTCTGGCGCGCGGCGATGGGATGGCTTGCCCAGAGCTCGAGCGTGCCGCCCGAGGTGAACAGCGCACGCGCGGAGAGATGAAGAGAGGAGGAAGAGAAACAGTGCGCATCCGTTCGGCCGAGAGGGAGGAACGGACTGGCGCGTGGGGCCGTCGGCGCAGAGAGGGAAGAAACGGGGTGGGGCGCGCCCGCGGGAGTGGGCCGGGCTGTTGTGGCCGGCCTGATTTTCCCTTTTTTTTTGTGTTATTGTATTGTGTATTTCTATTTTGTGTACATAAATAGTTATATTTATTTCAGAGTTTGAACTCACCTATCTTTATTTAAATTTTTGATCATACCCTCCTTCCTTTTTGTACGATGATTGAGATATATATATAAAAAAATGATTTCTTGGCCTTAATTATTATTATCCATTTCTAATCTTTAAATAAGACTTTGATTTAGCGAGTTATAACAACTGTTAGGTTGTCAGGGTGAAACACTATTTAAATTATTTGTATCTATTTACTTACTTATTTATTTATTTATTTATTTTTATGATTGTTTATTTTGTGCTCGAGATTTATTTCCAGCTACTACTTGTTCAGGCAAAACTCAGGAAAATCCAAATAAGATTTCGTCAGAAATCTCAAATGCCAGTAAGATACAAATAAAAGTTTTTTTTTATTTCCCAAAATTTCAGACATCCAAATTTTTGGGATGTTACAAACCTACCCCCCTTAAATGAATCTCGACCCCGAGATTCCGGTAGAGTAGAAAGAAGCAGGTGAGGTTATATTAGCTAGCAATGGGTTTCGGGATGTTGCTCGACGTATAGTTCTTTAGCTCCACATAGAGATGAAAATCTGCACAATAGGGGTTAGCACTTGGAGAGATCAAAAGGGAAGAGGGAAACCTTGTTCTCCTGGATAGGGCGTAGACTTCCCATTATTTGCACTTTGACATTGTCGTCTTCACATCATCGTAGAATGGAGTGGTTGCATCACCTATTGTAGAATTTCATATGGAAAGGTGGGTAGCAGTGGTCTGTGCCCTAGGAGTACTGGGCCTTGGGAATTAAAGAGGTGACGATGGACAATTCTATATGGTGGTCTTTTACTTCTACGAGGATCCCATTCTTACTCTGCAGCTCCACCAAGCATGATGATTTTAGCTAAAGGTATGTCTTGTAATCCTCGTCACCAGAAGATTTCTGGCCTTGCGAATCTCCTTGTACTGGTCTGATTAGCCCTAAGTCTAGGTTGTTGCAGCTCCAAGTTTACAACGCCGTAGTTCTTCGACATTTCTGTATCATAGTGCTACCCCCCTTAAAATGGGTATCACTAGTCATTATTCATCTCTTCTAACTCCAGGTATGATGGGTCTTGTGGCGTTGTGGAGACTCATCCGTTGTACTTCGGCTACTTAGCCAGCATTAGGTTCGGGGGTAATCTTTGGGGGCAGTGGCCTTGTCCTTCGCAAGGGATACATGTGACATTGCTCCCCGGGCACTCACCAGGTTGGTGGTCCTTCTCGTAATTGTAGTTCACGGAGCATTGGTATGCGCAATGTCTTTTCTCTTCGCATCGACGATGCACTCCTTGTTATTGTGCTTAGTGGGCGGCGATTTGATCTATGGGTCCTCTAGGTGGTAAGGAGAGAGTGTTAGCAAGGCAGAGTCTCGAGTCTTGATCTTTGGCGATCCATCACTTTGCTTCAATAGACTTGACTGGGTTTGTAGTAAACAGGGTGAGAGGGAATAGCATGAGGTGAGGATTGAATCGCGGGGATGAGACATTCTAAACTCATTCTAACTTTAAAAGAATATACCCCGGAAGCTGGGGTGACACAGAACCACACAAAATTTTTTTTTTAAAAGCAAGCTTTTCCCGTGACTGCGAAATAGGACGCCCGAGGGCAAGAAGGCAGTGCACAGAGCCAAATAAAGTCTTGCAACAATACAACGTCTACCCGGGGAAGGCACACATAATGGGGCACAGGGTTTATCTGCGTAGTCCGTTTAGAACGAAACCACCTTATCTTCACGAACATCTTCGACGTTCCTAACCTTAAAATTTTGGAGCGAGGGTACGAGAAGAGGAACAAAATTTTCCTTTTGAAATCAATAGAAAGAAGAGGAAAGTACTCGAGGGTAATTTGATTGATATTAGTACTCACTCTCCTATTTTTATTTTATTTTATTTATTATTATTTTTTTTGCAGTTGTTTTGAAATACAAAACTTTTAAAATATTTTTACCACTATAAACCCTTTTTTTGTAACACCTCAGGTTAACCCTTAGGATTTAGTTTTCAAAATCAAGATCCATGTTTGTGGAAAGATTTCTGAGAAATAACTTGGACTGTTTCAGAAACCAAAGTGAATTTTGGAATAAGTCCTAGTAAGTAGTTAAACTTAGGAGAAATTTCCTCGAATGATTGGGTTTGTTAAAATGAGGTTGAAAATGGGTTTGGCAAACAATTTGATAATCGGTCCTCCAAGGATATATTTTTTTAGATCAACCTATATCTCCACTATCTCAAATCTGATTCATAATTTTATACTATCAATCAAGTTTATATTCCAATAGTTGTTATCACATCTCCAATTTCTAAATATTTCAGTTAATTCATCCAGCTACCGATCATATCCTATTATTCCATTATTGTGAACATCTCCTAGGACAAAACTATTTTTAAATTCAAGTTTTAAGGTTAATCACTATGATTCTTGGCCCTAAGTGTGTTTTCAACGAAAATTTACAAGAGGAGTACTGGATGTTTTTATCGCTTTGAATTCGGGATAAGAGAGTTGTAAAGGTAAAATGGCTAGGGCAGCACATAGATGAGAGGGAATCATCTAAGAGAGTTAAGAATGAGCATTGTAACTTATATTTTTGGAGATAGTATTTTAAAGAAAATACTTCTAGTCATGAAACTAACGGCCAGGCTAACTAGGTCACGACCTGCAGTCGATATGCTCTGATACCATCGCTGTAGGAGCCCAGATATTAACATCCGGATCCCTCTGTGATTTCATTGCATTATTCCCTGGATCAGTAGATAGTGCTCACAGTTACAGAAATGAATATCAAAATACATATCATGCGGAAGCGTAAATATAATAGTAGACTTACTCATGGGCCGATTAGGCCGAAATCATGAAATTGCAGCAGCGGAAGAACGAAGCACGCAAGTGGGACCTTCAGGACATGCCCACAGGCAGCCAACTGGAGGTGCGCGACCTAGCCCTTGACATTTTCATCTTCTCTGCCAGTTTGTCCAATCTTGTGGCTGAAGCGAGGTGATTTGATTCCTGATTCTGAATTTTGTCGCAAAAGCGAGCGTGAGCACTCCGACCCCGTGCTCCGCGAGCCAATACGCAGAATGCAAATAAATAGTATGCATGGCTTAACCAAAGGAAGGCTCAGGTTACTTTATTTTTGCGTAGAGTGCTTTTGAATACAATTACTTAAAAATCCCTAAAACCTAGCCGTTTGAACCAAATCATATTGTGTGAAAGAATGCAATATCATTTATACTGATACAGATTTTTCGTTCACCATATATGGCATCTGCACCATATGCTTATCTTTCAGCGTTATAAACGCTTAACTTATCACTGGGACGACACCCAGGACAATTCCAAACCAGGGCAGTCCTTCGCCCTTCACTTTTCCATTCCCACCCACAAAATATTTTGAAATAGAACTATATCTGGTTAAGTTCCCATGTCCGCCCTTGACCGTGGGCACGACTATTCGAATAGTTTTGACTCTGCAGAGTTTGTACACTTTCACCACAAGAGACAATCAACTCGTTGCCCCACACGATTCCTTAGACGTGTGGTCGAGCAGACCATCACAGTGACTTTTCAAAGTATCTAGTCCTTTCTCCCATCTCACCTTATGGGTAACCTCCCATTTGCGATGGGCCCCATCTGTTTGCACGGGATGTTTCTCACTACTACTAGCGTACGGGCTTCCCTCCCCTCTGCGCTAGCACGACTGAGAAACTTCACCCCTCACTGGTGTCCCTTCAGGCCCCCTTGCCATAGCATAACCCCATCAATCCACTACCAGTGAGATGAGTCCGGGATTTCGATAAATTTACTTAGCCAAGTTGTATTTTACAGACTTGTGGTTGTACTGTTTTACACGGGTTGACATGACAAGATTCAGTCCTTAGTATTATCTGAGCGGTTCTACCACACTCCACAATTTTGTGCATTCCTTCGCACCACATACCAGCCCCCAAACCATCCGCTCAGATATTGAAGCAAATTGAGAGTTTTGGGAGCATAAAATAACCCTGTCAAAATATACCAGTCATTCCCACCATGACTGCCCAAATCAATTTCTCATGATTATAGTGATGCTTGGGCGCCTTCGCGCCCATGAGTACCTAATCATTACTAAGCATGGCATATAATTACGGACTTATTTTCGAAAGGGTATTATTATAATTTTTGCTAGGGCGACAAGGTTCTCGACTTCAAATATTCCAACGGAGGGGTAATATTAATTCAAGGCACACAATGGAATATAACTAGAGTCTAAAATTAACATGTATTTGCATATAAATAACCGCATGCAATTTGATAATTTAAACAAAAGTAATTTGCAGAAATGTAGGTTCAACATGATCAAAGTATTGACTCGCCTGGCGTGGTTTACCGCGGTCTTGAGCTCACACAAAGTTGTCTCAAGCGATGATCTTTAATTCTTGGTCTTCATCGATCTCATTCCCGCTTGATCCTTAGAATCTTCAGGACTCCGATTCTAATTACGCGACAAACGACTGAATCCAAATAAAAGCAAATAACTCAAAATGATCCAAACGAATCCGAATAAACTCAATTTAGTTTTATTATGAGTTAATAGGTGATTCGGTGATTTGAGGCAAGGTTGGTAATAGCATACGATAACTTGATCTTTTTATTAATAATCTCTTTTTATTATTTTATTATTTATTAAGGAGGTTCCATGAGTTAAGTTGAACCTATGAATTGGTATATTTTGTCGAGCGCTAATGTTCAAGGCATATGGTATATATACATATAAATATGTCTGCAACTTTTTGCTTACCGAATTAATCTTATTGTCTATGTTTCTAGCATTTTATGGTATGATATTTTAGGTACTTCCAGTTATCTCTAGGCTAGATTTAATTTGAATTAGGGTCTGCTTACACGGGTCCCAACTTGTTATATGCAACTGTGCTTATCATATTACTTACTAAACCTAATGTTACGATTTAGTTAAAGACGTCTTTGGTGTTGATACGTTTAGCGTTGTTTCTAGTCGGATTTATCATAGCTCGCCATACGGGTTCGTATACTAATATGGTTCCTTAATTAAAGCTACCATGGAGATTGGTTTAATGGCGGTATGTTGAATGCTGGAGCATACATTATAATTAAGCGTAAACTTTATTAAGTTAGAGTATCTATCCATAGTCATTTTATGCGGACTGTTAATCCAAGTATCGATTCTTATTTTACTGCTATTTATTAACTAAATCTAGTGTGGAGATTTGTTTATTTGATGATGTAATAAGGTTGGAGCTTATATTATGAATCATGATCATTCTAACTCAATTATGTTTTATTATTTTTATTTACTATTAAAGGTACTCTTGTATTCACAGCCTTGTGTGTTTTCTTTATAGCCAACCATTTTATCCACTCTCTTTGAGAAATTTTGGATAATTAAATACCTTTAATTCATACTTAGATTTAAATTTAGAACATTGTTTACTTGTATGTAACCCTTAATCTACTATTAAATCCCCAATAACCTTATTTATATCTCAATTAATTTTATTAGATTCCACTGATTATTCCCTAGCTTTTTCCCAAATTTTACTAATTAACATGTAATGAGGAAATCAAAACAAGATAAAAACAAAATATGCAAAAGGGGTGCGACCCCAGGGATGAGCACGCACGCAACCAACCAACCCGCCCGCCGCTGTTACCTGATGGTTGTGGATCAAGCTATTCACTTGAACCGACCGAATAGGCGCTGGGGCAGAGGAGGTTCGGGGCGGCGGTGGAGTTGACGACGTCGCCGGCGAGGGAGGGCTGATGAGGACCGGGGAGGAGTTAAAACGCGTTGCCGACGTCACGGTGATGCTGTAGGTGTGGTCGGCGGGGGCGGGGAGCCTTCGGAGTGGTCCGGCGGCGTGCGACGGCGGCGATCTGGGGAGGAACCCGACGCCGGCGGCGGTGGGGCGGCGAGGAACCCGGCGAGTGACGGGGAAAGTTCGGGAAGTCCACCAGGAGGGTTTCCCCGGGAGGAATTGGTGGAGGAGGGGCTGGGGTGAAGATGGCGGGGGATTTGGCGGCGGCGGCCGTTCTCGGAGAAGAGGGGAAATTGGGGCAGAGGAGTAGAAATCTCGATGGGCAAGGGAGGGCATTGCGTCCGGGAGTTTTTGTAGCCGCGGAGGGAGCGGGAAAACGTGGAGCTAGAGTCCCGTTGGCGATGGCGGACCGGGTGGCGCACGGGAAGAACCGGGCGGAGCGAGGTTTATCCTTCGGTTCCCGGGCGCGGGGCTCGGCGTGGGATGGCACGGGGCTCAGCGCGTTGCAGTCTGGCGCGCGGCGATGGGATGGCTTGCCCAGAGCTCGAGCGTGCCGCCCGAGGTGAACAGCGCACGCGCGGAGAGATGAAGAGAGGAGGAAGAGAAACAGTGCGCATCCGTTCGGCCGAGAGGGAGGAACGGACTGGCGCGTGGGGCCGTCGGCGCAGAGAGGGAAGAAACGGGGTGGGGCGCGCCCGCGGGAGTGGGCCGGGCTGTTGTGGCCGGCCTGATTTTCCCTTTTTTTTTGTGTTATTGTATTGTGTATTTCTATTTTGTGTACATAAATAGTTATATTTATTTCAGAGTTTGAACTCACCTATCTTTATTTAAATTTTTGATCATACCCTCCTTCCTTTTTGTACGATGATTGAGATATATATATAAAAAAATGATTTCTTGGCCTTAATTATTATTATCCATTTCTAATCTTTAAATAAGACTTTGATTTAGCGAGTTATAACAACTGTTAGGTTGTCAGGGTGAAACACTATTTAAATTATTTGTATCTATTTACTTACTTATTTATTTATTTATTTATTTTTATGATTGTTTATTTTGTGCTCGAGATTTATTTCCAGCTACTACTTGTTCAGGCAAAACTCAGGAAAATCCAAATAAGATTTCGTCAGAAATCTCAAATGCCAGTAAGATACAAATAAAAGTTTTTTTTTTTTTATTTCCCAAAATTTCAGACATCCAAATTTTTGGGATGTTACAAACGGGTATTGGCGGTGTTTTAATGCAAGAGGGTAGACCGGTAGCTTATTTTAGTGAGAAACTGAATGGTGCTCAATTGAATTATCCGGTCTATGATAAAGAGCTTTATGCGTTAGTGCGTGCTTTAGAAACTTGGCAACACTATTTATGGCCTAAAGAGTTTATTATTCATTCTGATCATGAAGCTTTACAGTATTTAAAGGGCCAAGCAAACCTAAACCGTAGACATGCCAAATGGGTTGAATTCATTGAGTCGTTTCCTTACATTGTGAAATATAAGAAGGGAAAGGAAAATGTGGTAGCTGATGCTCTTTCTAGGAAAAGTGTGCTTTAACTCAATTAGGAGTGCACGTTCCTGGTTTAGCGACTGTGCGTGATTTATATGCTCATGACCATGATTTTTTTGTCCCATATTGATGAGGACATCACTTCTTCGGATACACACAACACTCCTCCACTTGATATTCAAGGACCAATCACTAGAGCTCGCGCCCGACAATTGAATTTACAGGTGAGCTCGTTCCTAAGTACTTCTTTTTGTTCACTTGAGAATCGATTGCTACCTAATGATTTAATTATGATTAGGAACCATGGAGAGGACCTAGAAGTACTTGAGAAGGATTACGAGGCGCACAAGTCCAGCAAGGGCAGTCGAATCATGTTGGAGGCCCAACTCAAACCGACTTCGAATCCAATTCGGAGTCCAGGACCAGGCTGCACTAAAATGGACGCCCAGATCGCATCCGGACTCCGTTTTGGACGTTCTACATATGTATGGAAAGCTGAGAAGACTACCTTTCCAATGGATCTGGTCCCATGACAAAATTCCTTCAGAGTCAACAGGAATCGTCGAATTAAGTGGGCGTTCAGAATCTGTCAGGGTGCTGCGTCACCGTCTTTTGGGCCGATCGGCTTTGTATCGTGTTGGAGCCCATTAGGGGTGCGTCCAGGGGTTTTGCATGCCCTCACTCCTTTATATCCAGCCGCCACCCCCACCATTAGGGTTTGGGTTTTGCTTAGATTAATTCTGTCTTTGAACAGTTTCGCCGTTCATCGGTTTGTGAGACCCCAACTTTTCGAGTGCTACATCAATACATCCGCAATTCAGTTGTGTTCTTCCTTGTTCTTGCTTGTGTTCTTCGATTCGCAGGCAAGGAATAGTCTTCTTGGCGAGGTCAACTGGGCTGCACACGGTTGATAACCTGAGGAGACGTGGTGCTGCGATTGCAGGGTTCGGAACGTGTCGTTCGGAAGCCGGATCGATTTGTGTCGCGCCTCCACCAAATCGAACATATCCAGAACCTGTTGGAAGATCGGGACCCCATTCCCATCAAGTGGTAATCAGAGCTTCAGGTGTTCCTTCAGGTTCGCGTTACCCCTCCTTTGTTGTTTTCGGTTTCATCCTAGAGTCCATGAAAAAGCCCTACGAAAAAAATTGTAGTCATAGGTTGTTCCTGTCCTAGATCTCGTTTAGCCTTTGCACAATTTGATTCCAGAGTCCGTGATCACACAGCACCATCACCCACCTTTTCCCGAGCTTCCGCCACCAATTTCCACCAATTTCCTTCACCCGATTTCGTTTCGGCCTCCACAGAAACCATAACTCGGAGCCCCATCTTCAAACGGCCATAACTTTCGCATACGAACTCGAAATCAGGTGATTTTTTTTGAAATTGGGTGAAATTAAATTTTACATCCGATACTCCCCCACTTTGTTGGGTTCGGCGATTTTATTTTCCCCAAATTCGGCCTGGAAAGTGCAGTACTCGAGCTCCGAAATTGATTCACCGAATTTCCAACACATTCATTATTTTCTGTAGGCCACACCTTACATCAGATTGTGTTGAAACTTTGTGTGGTTCCTATTTCTGTGCTCTACTCTGTGAAAAAAATAAAATTAAAAAGACACAAAAAAGAAAAATTTCGCCTTAGTAGAGAAGAGAGAGAAAAGTGCTATCCGTGGGCAAAAAAAAGAAAAAAAGAGAGAGAAAAACCGGACAGAGCACAGTTTTAGGTGACAGAGCTTCATTTGTTGTGTGCTTATGCTGAATTAAGTTTCTCATTCCCTAGCCATCTTTGTTGCTGTCTTCGCTTACTTTCTGGCCGTGATTCCTTGTTCATCATATGCTAACACTGATATAGGACACATTTAGGCCAGCAACTAGGACCAGTGCTTTGGACATTTATTCAGCATTACTATCTGTTATTGATTTGTGTTCCACTGATATATTTGGCCTTCCAAGCTCCATATATCTACTTCTGGATAGCACAGTTTTGACCCTTGCAATCGTACCCACGCTCGACATGGTATCACGAACCAGCCACCGGTTGTACCACCTGCTGCTTTGGTAAGAACACTTGTAAGAACTTGGTAAGCCACTTCCTTTGCGAGTTCCCCCTGCCCTTCATTTGTAGTTGATAGGGATAATCCTTTTGTTTTCCCTATGTTTCCACTAACCATGGCAGGAGACAAAGGAGACGAGACACCGGTCGATTTCAACGAGTGTGTTAGTCGCGGCCATCTACAAGCTGCGCTCGACAAACAAAATGCTTCAATCACTGATCTCGGCGCGAGAATGGACACCATCGTCGCCGCCATTGCCAAGTTGAACACCACGGAAGGCATTGAGCGGGTGGAGCGGTGGTTGGCTGACCTCACTGGTCGGATGGACACATTGGAGGCACGCCTGCCACCTATCAATGATGGCCATCGTCCTGATGATGACACAGTGTATGATGCGGATGGCAACCACTACTAGAAAATCCCCCTAATGCCACGAAACACATTGCAACGGCACAAAATTTGTTGCAATAGGTAGGCCTTATTGCCACAGTTTGGAAAAAATGTTGCGATATGTGGTCAATATTGCCACTAATTTATTGCGTTGCAAAAATCTTGACTTTCGTGGCAAGAGGTAGGTGTTATTGCCACCACTTTCAAAATCATTGCGATTAGCTGACAATATTGCCACGCAATTTCCTGCGTTGTGATAATCTTGAATTTCGTTGCAATATGTTGCTGTTATTGCAACGAAATTCTAAGTGGTTGCGATGAGTTGACAATATTGCAACGAATTTATTACGTTGCCATAATCTTTAAATTACGTTGCAAAAGGTTGCTATGTATTGCAACGAAATTGTAAAGCGTTGCATCAATAAATGTTTTATTGCCACGAATTGATTGCGTTGTCATAATCTTTAACTAGTGTTGTAAAAGGTTTGTATATGTTGCAACGAAATTGTAAAGCGTTGCAATAGGTAAAGTGACGCGGATACGCTCATGTCTTGCACTTCTCAGTTAAATATATTATTTAATTGGAAGGAACTATTGAGCCGTATTAAATATTATCAGGTGAACTCTAATTTAATTGGGTCTTTAATAATTATACTTGGAGATACGGAGCTACTACTATTTTATTTAAATATATACAGGCCCATACTCGATCTGTACAAGCCTAAAGTGAAAATGTGTTTAGAAGGTCTTGTCGACACTGGTGCATCGTTCATCACTTCGAGTGTACAGGATGATGAGAACATTCCAATCGGACTGATTACACGAGCACAAGCTAAAAAGATTAATCAACAGGTGTACTTTTTCTTATTTGGATTTGATTTTTATTTATATGAAAATAATATACTACATAATAGGCACTCTTTAATTATTCTCAGGTTCAAATAAAAGAAAGCTTTAGATGAAACAACAAAGATGAAAATAAAGCATTGATCAAGTCTGCATGGGAATAGAGTCTTGGTTTTTACTGCCACCCATGAGGCCGAACTGGTTTTGATCGGATTCTATTCACGTGAGATGATTTGGGTGTGTGCATGCATGGCTATTCAAGAGTCTACGAGAGAGCTACTATTCCAAATACAAAATTTGTGCATAAGCCATGAAGTCCACTTCTAGTTGATGCACTATTCAAGCATGCATGTATCCATACGTGGCCATAAGCAGCATGTGAAGATGGATTAGGAGACGTGATCACGTGAAGCATTAAATGTGTTGTTCGGCCATATGACATGGATTAGATTCTGAAACGTGAAGCCATTAGAGTGCTACTCGGAAGTTAGTTTTTTTATTTACCGAGTCGGTCATGGACGTCGCGGTCGGACGTTTGGCTTGTTTTAGTTGTTGAGTCGGACTTGTATTTGTTTCGGCTGAACACTTTGGAGGCCGGAGCCGACCTTAAATATTTTTGCATACATGAGTCTGAGGGACAGACCACTATGAATCAATCTATTATTTTCAGAGAGGACTATACGTTTATTCTTCCTAAGGTTTGACACATAGATGCAACCGGTTGCACGGATCCAATTATCTTCATCGATCCTACGCTGTGAAGATCGGGTAATCCCCCGCATCATCTTGGTATCAGAGCGCGGTTGACACGGTATGATCAATTTACCCTTAGTTAGATTTATTTTTTCCTATACACAAAAAGCCAAAAAAAATCTAAACACTAGTTTTTGCCTCTGTTATTTTCGTGAGTTTTGTTAAGTTTTCGTCCATTAGATTTTTGTTTAGGTGCTGATCGTCGTATTTCTTTGCGTCGCTTAATCGTTGTATCCACATAAACCTTAGAAAATTTTGCTAGCTGAATCCTTAATTAGCACATAAAAAAAATCTTGATTGAGTTTCGGCTGAAGCTAGAAAATTCTTGGTTGTGTCTGATTTGAATGCTTAGCAAGCCAGCTTTGTTCTGATCAAATAGTAGTCGTCACGTGGAAGTCAGCCACTAATGAAGTTGGTGTTCAAATTGAGCACTGAACAATCCGGCGTGATGTTGTGATCCAAATCCCATCTGAAGTCCACACACAGAAGATAAAACTCTTTAAGTCTTTTGTTGCCATCCGAACAGAAACTAGTGCCAACTTTGTCAGATCCCGGTGAGGAATCCGACTGGGAACTGGATCTTCACGGTAAAATCTGGGAATCATGAAGGGAAAAGGAGAGAACGAGTATCGCGAGAGCTACTGGAAACTAGGGCTACAACTAGGGCTAAAATATTGAGTCGGCAAAAGCTTCTTCCGTTCTCTTCCATTGAGTGCATATATATCTGAGTACAGAGTTCCGAATCAACTTAAGTGCCATTACAGTAACACATCCAGATTAACACCATATTAAGCCTTAAACAAAGTAAACTCACACAACTACTAACTAGCATTAACTGAGACCAATCTGGACCGCAGATGCATCCTCCCAGGCTTGCGGCAAATCTTGGCTGTTCAACAATAATAAACTGAAGTGTTGAAGCGGTATGTCTTCAGAAAATAGCAATGGTCTTTAGACTCACTAGAAAATCGGGCGCGCTTTGCGCGCCTTGCTATATCATCAATTGCAGAAATTAATTCAATTGCTATGACATAGTGCAGTCAACTCCTCTCTTCTCTCCTTTCCTATCACTAATGAGTTAAAAAAAAAGGGAAATTTTATGAACAAAAGGTGCCAAGTACCAATTTTGTTTTGTCACATTCTCAGAATGAAATGAAATAAAATGACTAACCTACCCATTGATGACAAAGAGGCAGGTCCCACACATAATCCACTTAGTGTAAACAATGACAAAGAGAACAATGTGAACCCAATAAACATTTTTCTATCCAATCACACAGGGTTCTAAGATTCCAGGAAGAAAACCTTTATGCTAACCAGCACATAACATAGAGAAATATTTTATGCTAACCTCATCCAGTGGCTTTTCAAACTGTAGATTCACGCTTTTAGCATGCGCACGCATCACAGGAACCCGTATGCAGGTTGCAGTTACTTTCACATCCTTGTCATTCTAGGAATGGAGGAGAATAAAGTTAGGAGGACAATCCTGTTTGCTTAAAGTGTCAAGTTTAAGAGAAAAGTTTGATGAAGAGTAATGCAAAGACTCTCTAGGATAATAGTCAGGCCTTCACTTACCATATTTTTCTGGTCTCCTTCACCATTTTCATCTCCTCCTCATTGTACCCGTTTTCAAGGATTGGTGCATTATGTGAAAATATATTAAAAGCATACTGCACAAGGAAAAAACACATTCAGCATGAAGGGCTGACGAAATTTGACATGTGTTCAGAATATTACAGAATTACAACCTGTTGGTTGAAAATCCTGCATGTTGGTGCCTTCCCTTCCAAGACCTAAATAAAGTGTAAAACGTCGATCATGTAACTGAATTGGTACCATAACCGGAAAGAACAGCATAGAAGGAAAAAAAAGTTCACCTCTTGAGTTCTTCCATGGCCGCAGCACCAGCACCACTTGCTGCTTGATATGTGCTGACAACCATCCTTAACACCTGCCACATTGACAATCAACAGATTGCCATCAATTTGTTTGGTCAGTATGTCAGTGCACCCAACAAGCAAACATTTACATATCAAATATTGTGTCGTAGTAGTCCTCAAGCAGCAGTAAGCAGATTATAAAAATATTGTAGCTGACACGCTACAAATGATGTTAAGAACTCAAGCAGACCAGGGCACAGTAATAAGAATACTAACTATAACTAATTTATGGGTACTCAATACTAACTATAACTAATTTATGGGTACTCACTACTGACAAGCTTAGTATGATTCATCAATCACTATTAAGGAACTCCTCAAGAAGTGATGTAATCAGAGGCTACTTCCCCAAACCAAATAGAAAATACTACTGCTAGTGTTCCGCCTTCTTGCACCACAAAATCAAACCAAGCCAATACTCCAGAATCGAATAGAGTTGATCATTTGAAGCACTTTAATAAATTTTTTGGAGTAATAGAGTTGATCTATTTGATAAGAAAATGTTTAATCGTTTCATGTCCAGTATTGACTAAAAGTAAGTTGTTTGAATATAACTGAGGGGGTACTATACAGTAATTATGATTTGAAATATATATGTTTACTTTTGTCTTTGTTTGTGTTGCAGTGGCTGAACTAGTTATTTGTGTTCATTTGGACTGGAAGAACATGCCTGTTGATGGTAGGAGTTGGATGCGCATGCATTTTACGACAGATGAGTGGCAAAAAGGTTTCAAGAAATTTATTGAAATTAAATTTGGTGGGACTGCTCCAGGAGAAACTGCACCATGTCCATGTAGAAGATGTCGTTGCATGAACTACAGAACAAAAACAGAGGTTCAGAGTCATTTGGTTCTCAGAGGGTTTGATGAAAGCTTCATCCAAGGAGAAGATGATTTACATGAGGGCACCACTGCAACAGATGTCGATGATGGCGCAACAAGTGACCGTAGTGCTGTGAATGAACTGGTTTCAACACTAATAAGGGGTGCTATACATGGAGACATCATAGGTACTATTAATGAAGAGCCAAATGAAGAAGCAAAGAAATTCTTTAAATTATTAACAGAGGCGAAGAAGGAATTGTATCCAGGTTGCAAGGAGGCCACTAAGATATCTTTCATTGTCAGGCTCTTTCAGATTAAGTGCATGTATGGTATTAGTAACAGTGCATTAGAGGACATACTTCAGTTGTTCTCACTTGTTCTCCCTGAAGGTCACTGTGTTCCAGACACATTGGATAAAGTGCAAAAGGTTGTTCGGGATCTTGGCCTCAACTACGTAAAGATACATGCCTGTGTGAATGATTGCGTGTTATTTCAGAAGGATTATGCTAAGTTGGATACATGTCCAACATGTGGTGAGTCCAGATGGAAATCGATTGTTTCCACGCATAAGGAGGAGGTAGCCAAGAAGCGTGTCCCACAAAAAGTCCTAAGGTATTTCCCAGTTACTCCTCGACTGCAAAGGTTGTACATGAATGCGACCACATCCACATATATGCGTTGGCATAACGAGGGCCTGGTCCGAGATGAAAAAATGCGGCACCCTGCTGACTCCTTGGCATGGAATCATGTTGATAAAACGTACAAGGATTTTGCTTTGGATCCTCGCAATGTTAGGTTGGGACTTGCATCTATAGCTTTAATCCTTTTGGGATGCTGAATGTTTCATATACTACATGGCCTGTCATTTTAATCCCTTACAACCTGCCACCTTGGTTGTGTTTGAAACAGCCTTATTGGATGATGTCAATGTTGATACCGGGTCCTACTTCTCCAGGAAATAACATTGATGTATATTTGCAGCCCCTGATTGATGAGCTTAAAGATCTTTGGTTAGAGGGTGTTGAGACATGGGATGGCAAGGTGAAAAAAAATTTTAAGTTGCGTGCAATTCTCCTGTGGACAATTAATGATTTTCCAGCATATGGGATGCTATCTGGTTGGAGCACAAAAGGCAAGTTTGCATGTCCATACTGCCACAAGGATACAGACTTTTTATGGTTGAAATTTGGGTCCAAGCATTGCTATATGGGACATCGCTGCTTTCTGCCTATGGACCACAGGTGGCGCAAGAACAAGAGCAGCTTCAATAACAAAGTGGAAACCAGGGAGTCTCCAGTGCCATTGAGTGGTAAAGGGGTGCTGCAACAGTACGAAAGTTTTGAGCAAGTGACTTTTGGGAAGTCCGCTAGGAAGAGGAAGCAGCGTGAAGAAGAAAGTAGGTGGCATAATTGGAGGAAGAAGAGTATTTTTTTGAACTACCTTACTGGGAAAATTTGCTTGTAAGGCATAATTTGGATGTGATGCACATCGAGAAAAATATTTGTGAGAGCGTACTGGGGACTTTGCTTTGCATGGCAGGGAAATCAAAGGATAGCGAGAAGGCTAGGCTAGACATGGAACATTTGGGCATTAGGAAGGATCAACATCTCGTGGTGGAGAATGAAAAATACACGGTGCCATCAGCACTGTACTCTCTGGGTAAGGATGAGATGACATACTTATGCAAATTTCTAGAAGGTGTGAAGATGCCTGATGGTTATGCCTCCAACATCAAGAGGAGCGTGGACATGAGCAGGTGCAAGGTGTCTGGACTCAAATCTCATGACTGCCATATTATTTTCCAGAAACTATTACCCATAGCAGTTCGAAACATTTTGCCAGAAGATGTTGCTATCCCGTTGATTCAGCTTAGTAGGTTCTTCAATGCAATATGTTCAAAGGAGTTGAGTGCTGAAGAGTTACAACAATTAAGCACCTCGATTAGTGAAACCCTTTGTCGGCTTGAGATGATATTCCCACCATCTTTTTTTGATATCATGGTGCATTTGCCAGTTCATCTAGCTGAAGAGGCTAAACTTGGAGGGCCAGTGTGCTATCGATGGATGTATCCAATTGAGAGATATCTACGTACTGTTAAAGGCTACGTGCGGAACAAAGCACACCCTGAAGGTTCAATAGCCGAGGGGTATATATCAGAGGAGTGCATGACATTTTGCTCTCGCTTCCTAGCAGACATCGAAACCAAGGTTAATCGTCCAGAGCGCCATGAAGCTGCCACAGTGAATGAACCACCATCTGGTCTAAGCATATTTGCCAACATTGACTATACCAAGAAAGGATTTACTATCGAGACACTTACTCCGATTGCGCTGCAGCGGATGAGGCACTACATCTTAAGAAACTGTGATGAGGTCATTCCGTGGATCAAGTAAGATATTATTTAAAAATACATATTCTGCTTGTATGAATTACCAAGTTTTATTTAATTTTATTTACTTGAAGCCTTCTTTTTCAATATTGTAGTAAGCATATGGATGAACTTAGAAAAATCAGTACTCGGAGTGTTGAGCAACGACACCAGCAACAATTTGTAGGCTGGTTTGAGCGCACAGTGAGTTAGAATTTTTTCTTTGTATATTTGCTGACTAACTGACAATTCTGTACAGAACTAAAATGGTTTATTACTGGTTGCAGATCAGCAAACTTAATGAAGAAGGAGGAACAAGTGATCTGATGTATGGTCTTTCACAAGGACCAGACCAACGAGCACGTGTTTTCAACAGATGCTTCATCAATGGATTTTTTTTCGTACAGCTCAGATAGAGCAGAACCTTAACACACAGAACAGTGGTGTTGTTGTTTCAGGAGATGGCAGTTCTGGCAATATTGACTGGTATGGCGTGATTAAAAAGATTATCGCACTAGATTTTCCTTTTGGTAAGGAAGTGATACTGTTTCAGTGCGACTGGTTCGATGTTCCTGCTGCCGACAAGAACAAAGGAAGAGGGTACCAAAGGGATCGGTATGGAATTATTGATATCGATACAACTCGATTACGTTATTTAGATGAGCCTTATATTCTGGGTACACAAGCTGAGCAGGTGTTTTATGTGAACGGCGCAAAGAAACCAGACTGGCGCACTGTTGTAAGAATGAAACCCAGAAATTTATTTGCCATGCCGGAATCGGCAAATTCAGAAAGCGAGGGAGGAATCGATCTTGACTCACTGGATGTGGGAGTGCAAGACATGATTGCTTCAGTGTAGGGACCCAGATATTAACATCCGGATTCCTCTGTGATTACTGCACTATTCCCTGGATCAGTAGATAGTGCTCACAGTTACAGTAATGAATATCAAAATACATATCATGCGGAAGCGTAAAATTTAATAGTAGACTTACCCATGGGCCGATTAGGCCGAAATCATTAAATTGCAGCAGCGGAAGAACGAAGCACACAGGTGGGACCTTCAGGACATGCCCACAGGCAGCCAACTGGAGGTTCGCGACCTAGCTCTTGACATATTCATCTTCTCTGCCAGCTTGTCCAATCTTGTTGCTGCGGTGCAGTGACTTGATTCCTGATTCTGAATTTTGTCGCAAAAGCGAGCGTGAGCACTCCGACCCCGTGCTCCGCGAGCCAATACACAGAATGCAAATAAATAGTATGCATAGCTTAACAAAGGAGAGGCTCGGGCTATTTTATTTTGCATAGAGTGCTTTTGAATACAATTAATTAAAAAGCCCTATGACTTAGCAATTTTGGAACAAATCATAATGTACAAGGAAATGCATTACTAATATCGATTCAGATTCCATCCACCGTTACATGGCATCTGCACCATATAGCAATTTCTTCAGCGTTATAGCCGCTTAACTTACCACTGGGACGACACCCAAGACAATTCCAAACCAGGGCAGTCCTTCGCCCTTCACTTTTCCATTCCCACCCACAAAACATTTTTAAATAGAACTATATCTGGTTAAGTTCCCATGTCCGCCCTTGACCGTGGGCACGGCTATTCGAATAGTTTTGACTCTGCAGAGTTTGTACACTTTCACCACAAGAGACAATCTACTCGTTACCCCACACGATTCCTTAGACGTGTGGTTGAGCAGACCATCACAGTGACTTTTCAAAGTATCTAGTCCTTTCTCTCATCCCACTATATGGGCTTCTCCCATTTGCGATGGGTCCCATCTAATTGCACGGGATGTTTCTCACTGCTACTAGCGTACGGGCTCCCCTCCCCTCTGCGCTAGTACGACTGAGAAACTTCACCCTACCTGGTGTCCCTTCAGGCCCCCTTGCCATAGCATAACCCCATCAATCCACTACCAGTGAGATGAGTCCGGGATTTCGATAAGTCTACTTAGCCAAGTTGTACTTTACAGACTTGTGGTTGTACTGTTTTACACGGGTTGACATGACAAGATTCAGTCCTTAGTGGTATCTGGGCGGTTCTACCACAAACCACACTCTCGTGCATCGCTGCACCATACCCCCGAACCAATCCGCCCAGATATTAAAGCAAGTTGGGATTTTTGGGAGCATAAAATAATCATATCAAAATATACCAGTCATTCCCACCATGACTGCCCAATAAATTTTTCTCAGTATTAAAAAGTGATGCTTGGGCGCTCTCGCGCCCATGATTATCTACGCAATACTAAGCATGGCATATATTTAGGGACTTTATTTTCGAAAGGTTACTATTATAAATTTGGCTACGGCGACAAGGTTCACACATTCAAATATTCCAAAGGAGGGGTAATATTATTCAAGGTAAACAATGGGCACATAACTAGAATATTAAACTAAGCATGTATTTGCATATAAATTAACAGCATGCAATTTGATAATTTAAAACAAAGTAATTTGCAGAAAACATAGGATCAACATGATCAAAGTATTGACTCGCCTGGCGCGGTTTACCGCGGTCTTGGGCTCACACGATGCCTTCTCTTCAGTTTTCGGCGCTTATCTTCAACTTGAGCTTGATCTCGCTTGATCCGTTGAATCTTCACGGCTTCCAACTTCTAATTACGCAACTAGCGACTGAATCCAAATGAAAGCACATAACTCAAAAGATCCAAATAAATCCGAATAAACTCATCTTTTGCTTTATTATAAGTTAATAGGTGATTTGGGTGATTTGAGGCAAGGCCGGTGGTAGAAAACGATGCCTCGATCTTTTATCAACAATTCCTTTTATTATTATTTTTTTTATATATTTATCAAGGAAGTTCCATGAGTTAGGATGGACTTACGAGTATGTACTATTTTGTCGAGTACTATTATTCAGGGCATTTTGGGATTACCGAGTTAATTTTAGAGTCTAGGTGCATAACATTTTATGTGATGGCATTTTACGTGCATCCAGTTATCACTAGTCATATCTTATTACTTCATGCTCATCTTTATTGTTTATTAATCTAGTATTAGGATTCAATTAATAGTACCATTATTATTTTTTTTTATCCAAGCTTTAGCTATGCTTAGCCTTATTTCTAATTTAGCTATCTGGTTAAAACTTGGTACGTATCATTTTATGTGATTCTAACTGCTTATGTTAATGTTTATTTATTTACCTTAGAGTATCTATATGCCGGTAAGGTTAATTGATGCTTGATGTCCTAGGGTTGCTATATTTTAGCATTCGTCTACGATTATGACATGCTTAATTTGAGTGCTCTCGGAGAGTTGCTGATACTAACATCTTATTCCTTTTATAACTCAAGCCTGCTACATCCAATGACATTCTATTATCGCTATTATCTGAGGCTACCATTCAAGATTTCTTGGTCGGCAGTGTTCTAATGTGAGTGTTTGCCTGTATGTACATTTTTAATAAAGCTACGGTGAACGCAAGAATTGTACTGTTATATTTACTAGTGGGTTGTATTCATGCTATCCATATCTCTCTAACCACTTATTTACATATAGATACTCATATTTATACCTTACTTAGAAGCCTCTACATTGTAGTTGCCATTAGCTCTAATTAAAATCTACTTATTTGGCAAGGCTTGTTTTACAAGGTTGTATTTTCAACATTTGCTAATTAGTGACACCTAACATTAGAATTTATCTAATGGAAAAGTTTTAAATGTTGGGCATATAGCTTAATCATAATTAATAGCAATCTTTATTTGGTCTTTTATCCCAAGTTACTTTACTTTACCAATGTCCTTTGTTTAGTGTTTAGTATTTTAGAAAATCTTTCAACCACATTAGATAATCATATGCGAACCATTTCAAATTTAAATATTCAGCTATTCTTATTTTTACCTAAATAAATTGTGTGCCTTCTATGGTTGTATTTCATTTAGCTTTGAACCACATTTTATTATTGCCTTTAATCGCTAATTAGCTCTCAAGTAAAACATGTAAACTATATTAATTACCTATGTAGCAATTAATCAAGTATTAAGTCCTAATCAACTTTATTTTATATTCTAGGGTATATATATAACCTCTATTTGATCGTGACTTAATTATCTTAGTTTCCTAGGACTATTTCTTAATTGATTCTCCTCTAAGATGGTTAAAGGAACAAAGCACAAAAGAAACAAAAATGTATTCTAATATGGCCGAAGCCTCTCTTCGAACATGGGACCTCAGGGATTGCCAATCCTAATGAGTGCTCGGGTAGCCAATTGGCCCCTAGCGTTTTCGCGACAACAGGGGATAATGAGCTTTGATTAAGCGGTTGGGGCTGGGGGAACTCCACGGAGGAGTCACCGGCTGAAACAGAGGAGAGGTGGCGCGGGGCAGGTAACGGCGTCGCCGGCGTAGGGTGGCCGAGGAAGCACTGGCGACTGCTAAAATGGAATGCCCGGGACAAGGTGGAGCTAGGAGAGTGGGCACGACGGTCAGAGCCGCGGCGGGGTGGGCTGGCGCGGCGCAAAGTGGACGGTGAGGAGGTGGGATCGGGGCGACGGCGCCGGAGGGGAAGAAGGGGAAAACCGAATTGCGCGGGAGCAAGAGGGGGCTTCGGGGAGTCTCACCGTGCGGTTGCCCGGGCCGGGAAGGAAGCGTGGCGAGCTGGCGGCGGAGACCTTCGGCGGTGCGGGCGGTTACGTGGTGCCGGCGAGCTGAGCTGGAGGAAAGCTTCCGCCGGCGATGGGAATTGCTCCGGTGTGGTGAGGGGACGCTCCAGACCAAACGAATCGGAGGGCGGCTTGCCGAGTCGTCGGATTGAGCCGCGACCGGAGTTGGAGGAGAAAGGGTGGCTCCGGCGGTGAAGATGGCGTGAAAACTCAATTGCTCTGAGGTGGAGGGAGTGGGGGCGTGGGGAGTCCGTAGGGGTCTGCGGCAGCTCTTATGGGCGACCGGGCGGGGCTGGCATCGGGACGGCGGCCCGAGTAGTCATGTCGGCGAGCGGCGGAAGCAGGTGGTTGCAGGCGGCGGGGCAGAGCAAAAGATCCGGTAGGGATTTGGCATGATGGCCTGCCTGTGCGGCGCGATGAGCGGCAGAGAGGAGCTGGAGCCGCGTGCGTGAGAAGACGGGTCGAGCAGCGCGGGGGAGAAAAAGAGGGCGGGGCAGGGTCATGGCGCGGCAGAACGACGGGCGGAGGCGGCTTGTCCAGCGGTCCGAGGCGGGTTCCTCCGGTCCGTGTACGCGAGGAGGGAGAGACGCGGGCTGCAGTAGGATCCGGGGGGATTCGCGCAGGCGGCTTGCAGCGTTTGGCGCAGAGCAGGGGCACGGAAGAGGAGAAAGGAGGCGACGTGGCGCAGGGTCAGCCATGGAGCGGAGAAAAGAAAACGGGGAGCTAGGCGCAGAGCAGGGAGGAAAGAAATGGAGGAGGAGGCGCTCCGCGCGGGGGGGGGGGGGGGAAGGGGCGAGGTTGGGCTGGGCCGCTTCGGTCTGGCCTGACCCCCAAGGCCATTTTTTTTAATTTTTATTTTGCTTCTACATTTGAGTGTGTTTATATAAATATACACATATACATGTTTTCATATTTTCATTTACCTCTGGTTTTTGTGTATGTACATAGGTTTACTGCATTTATACCTACATACATGTACATATATGTTTAGTTATTTACTTTTTCACCTAGTATACATGTATATATATCTATATATTGTCATTCATATGTGTTTGCATATATGTATAAATGCTAGCCTCTCTTAATTTGCTTGCCATAACTTTTAGGGATGAAATCTTATGCTTAATTAAATTTCTCCCTTGATATTTTTTTGATCATCTTTTCAGATTCTTAAATTAGATTTTTAAGTTTCAATTATTTGCATATTCCCTTTATTACATTTCCAATTTTTGTTTCTCAGTCTTTCTTCAATTTTTTTGGAAATCTCAATCAAATTTTCAGGAAGATTCATAAACTCCGAATTCAAATGAAATACATTGCATAAATAATTTAAAAGCTTTCCATTTTTAAGTTTTGAATTTTTGGGATGTTACATTCAGGCAGCCATGAAGTCTTGATGAACTGGAGAAGGTCTGACATAGAAGGTGTTACTGGTGATGCTTCTGTAATTCAAAAAGCGATTGCTGAATCCGTAGATGAAACAAATGATATTGGATTAGCAGATGAAGAAGATGATGAGGACACCTACATTGATGATGGATATGTAGCACCAGTGCACGATTCTGGGCAAGTAGCTGATGATGATTTTTTTGTTTAAAAATTTTATGTTACATAGTTTGTTTTGGATACTATAATTTATCACGCTCCTGAACATATGGGCAAGTACAACTCAGTTAAAGTCTTCTGTTAACATACAGGTATTTATGCAAACTGTTAACATACAAGTAGCTCTAATTGGGCTGAACATATAGGTATTAGTGTGTCAACAAACTGAATATTTGGCCCTTGTCATCATACTATATAGGTATTAGTGTTAACACCCAAATCCTAGAAGGGCATATCACACTGGAGCTGCATTTGACATCTAACAGGCACCGACTAAATGGTGGACATGAAAGAGGTACAAAGTAGAACATTTGCATGAAAGTTAAATCCTAGAAGGGCATGAAAGTGGACACTGGAGCTGCATTTGACATCTAACAGGCAGCGACTAAATGGTGGACATGAAAGTTAAATCCTAGAAGGGCATAATATTTGCATGAAGGATCTTAATTTTAAACAAAGTAGAATCCTAGTATAAAGGTGATCGACCATCATCATAACCCAAAATACTCCCAATTGAGCTAAGCAGTAAGCACCGGGAATGGAACGATGGATAGTTGGATACCTGCGTGTGAGTGGCCACGGGAGGAGGGGTTCTGGACAACGAGGTGCGGCGGCGTGCCCTTGGCGGCGAGGTCGACGTAGTAGAAGCCGTCACGGGGCTCCTCGAGGGAGTTGGCGAGGTTGAGCGCCTCGGTGAGCTTGGAATCGAGGAGGGAGCCCGGGCGGAGGCGCGGATGCACCACCAGCAGCCGTGGCGGGTGCGCGGGGTCGCGGGAGAGCACGAAGAGGCCGCGCAGGGGGCCCTCGTCATCGGACTCGGCGGGCGGTGCGGTGGGGCATGAGCGCTTGCCGCGACGGTGAGGAAGGGAACAGGGAGGGATAAGGGAGGGGGGACTTACCGGCTGCGACAGCGAGGAAGGGAACAGGGAGACGAGAACGAGAGGGCTTTTGGTTGCTGCGCCGGCGGTGGTGAGATCGACAGGCGGGGATGCCGGGGAGGGATTTGGGGGCGGCCGGGCGGGAGCGAGTTAGGGTTCGGGTGGGGACCGGGAACTGGGGAAGGGAGGAGATGGCGAGGCGAGGCAAGGCGAGAGCGAGCGAGGTCATCGCGTGCGGTGTGGGCGGTGGGCCGTGCTGATTCGCTGATGGGCCGAGCGGACGGGGAGTGCCGGAGGGGCACATGGGAGCGTGATTTGTGCTGGTGGAGCAGCTCTTGCAAAACCTTTTGCGGTAGCGCCGGTGATAGATAAATTGCCAACCATTTATTGTTTTGGTATCAAATTTATAAATTGAATTCATTTTACATAACATATGTATTTAAAACTGAATTGACAATTGGGTCAAACATATGTATTTAAAACTGAATTGACAATTGGCTAATTGTACTCTAGCATCAAAAACAGAAAGACAATGTTATGATAATTTGATAACATATGAACCACTATGATTTGATAACATATGATATGATAATTAATTAAATTTTAAGCTATATCATCATCAGATCAGATAATTAGATAAATTATAAGCTATATCATGATACGATAATTAACTAAATTATAAGCTAAACTAGTCGTTAACCCCATGACTAGCGTCTAGACGGGTTAGACTTACGTGTAGGCGAACACTAGGTAAACCTAGCTCATACTTTGGGAGTCAAATGAGATAAAATACCTAATCACAGTTGGATCTGAGATATACATGGAGCTCTCTCAGTTGGGATCCTTGCTGAATTTATAAATTTCGGTCAAGCTAAGGAAACAATTGATCACTCGCTCACCAGCTGTGTGTTTGCAAGGCAATTCTGGTTCTCCCTCCTAAATCGCTTTAGGCCGCAAACTCTACCGCCAACGATCAATGATGCTTCTTTTGAGGACTGGTGGTATAGAGCTGATGAGATGGTCGATGGCAAATTGCAACAAGGCATCAACTCCTAAATCGTAGAAGGCGTACAACACCGTTTGGCTATATCAACCTATGTGGGCCTGTTCAAGCGAGCAGTCATACTCTGAATGAGCTGAAAATTTCACGTTTGACTCCCATCTGGACTGCTGGCTTGCCATTGGAATTCACCGCCAAAGTTCAATTCGTACTGCACATGAGAAATCGTAGAAGGCAGTATGTACACCGTTTGGTTATATCAACCTATACAAGCGAGCAGTTGTTCTCCGAATGAGCTGAAAATTTCACGTTTGGCTTCAATCTGTACCGTTGACATACCATTGGAATTCGCCGTGAAATTTCATTTTGTACTGTACATGAAAAATCGTAGAAGGTAGTACGTACACCGTTTGGTTATATCAACCTATACAAGCGAGCAGTTGTTCTCCGAATGAGCTGAAAATTTCATGTTTGGCTCCAATCTGTACCGTTGACATACCATTGGAATTCGCCGTCAAATTTCATTTTGTACTGTACATGAAAAATCGTAGAAGGCAGTACGTACACCGTTTGGTTATATCAACCTATACAAGCGAGCAGTTGTTCTCCGAATGAGCTGAAAATTTCACGTTTGGCTCCAATCTGTACCATTGACATACCATTGGAATTCGCCGTCAAATTTCATTTTGTACTGTACATGAAAAATCGTAGATGGCAGTACATACACCGTTTGGCTATATCAACCTATGTGGACCTGTTCAAGTGAGCAGTCCTACTCTGAATGAGCTGAAAATTTCACGTTTGGCTCTCATCTGTACTGCTGGCTTGCCATTGGAATTCGCCGCCAAAGTTCATTTCGTACTGCACATGACTGCTCGCTTGAACAGGCCCACATAGGTTGATATAGCCAAACGGTGTTGTACGCCTTGCTGCTTGCTAAGGAGGAGGCCCAACTTTGGGCATTGGCTGGAGCGCAAGGGATCTTTTTCTTGTCGGCCCTTGTTCCTAGGGGTTAGGTCGTTCCATGTCATGTGTACTTATAGCAAATAGACGCGTCTGTAATTTTGTGGTCCTTCTTCTTTAATATAATGATACGCAGCTCTCATGTGTGTTCAAGAAAAAACGAGATAAAATAGCTCAGAATTAGGAAAAGTTGGTGATAGATACTTGTCCACTATGATTTGTTCTAAACAAAGTGTATGCTATGTACAATTATGAATACTATGTGCAAAGGAATGCTATGCACTAAGGAACTCAAATTGGACTCCAATTAAGAATTGTGACAAACTTGCATTGTTCAAGATCACGGTAATTTTTGGTGATAGATCCTTTATTTTCCACTATCATTTGCTTTTAAATAAATGAACACTCTGTACAATTAAACCCAATTTGGATTGAACAAAGTTTGGGACGCTATCTTGAGTGAAACTTGATCAAGATTAGGATTCATTTGGTACTATTTTTACAAGGAGTTGTTTCCCACCAAATATGATCAAATTATTTCCCACTAAATTTTTACAAGGAATTCATTACCCGCCAAAAGTCCTCCATATTCCAATCTAATGTAAAGGGCACGCCAGGAATTGGGCCCATAACCCCACGCGCGCGTGCATCGGCCACGGAACCCTAGTGCCAGTGCCCCACGCCGCCTCCCTTAGTCACCCCTCCCCGGTCTCTCGCCCCAGTGCCCCACGCCGCCTCCCTTAGTCGTTTCCTCCCCGGTCTCTCGCCCTAGTGCCCCACGCCGCCTCCCTTAGTCGCCTCCTCCCCGGTCTCTCGCCCCAGTGCCCCACGCCGCCTCCCTCACTCTCCTCTCTCTCGCCCTTCCTGCCGCGATGCCGACTCAACCACGCAGCACGCCGCCGGCGACGGCCCCATAACCCCACGCGCGCGTGCATCGGCCACGAAACCCTAGCTCCCTCAGTCGCCTCCTCCACGGTCTCTCGCCCCAGTGTCCCACGCCGCCTCCCTCGCTCTCCTCTCTCTCGCCCTTCCTGCCGCGATGCCGACTCATCCAGGCAGCACGCCGCCGGCGACTGCCGCCGCTGACGACATCGGCCAACCTGACATTTCTATAATTGACGCGATCAAGGCTGGGGAGAAATCGCTGGATCTTCCCCGACCCGACAAGTAAGTTTTCTGCTGCATCCAACCCTAATCGATGGATCGAACCGGCATTCACGGTTGGTTTGAGATTCAATGCCCTATGGTGTTGCAGATTCTTTAGGAACTCCATTTAGGCATAGCAGATCTTATAAATTGTCTGTGGTGCGGATTGATGTGAGGGTCATGTTGGGTTTGTGACACTGGAAAATAAGAAACAAATCGGATTAGCTGATACGCAGGGCATACTTCTATATTACTCTGTACTATCGTGTATTTGGCCCCTGGTGGTAGATTAAACTTGTATTACATATGGTGTACCAATAATTTTATTCTAAAGTGATACTAGTTTAGGGCTACGTCAGGAAGGTAGCTGTGCAAATTAGTTTTTTTGTAATATTAATGAATCCTCAGGCCTGCTACTACTTTGTTAGTTGCTTCTATCAAGAACATATTAATCAATACATCCTTCTATCCAGATATTTTTCTATCCATGAAAAATTCGTTTGCAACAAAGTTTCATATTTAAAAATTCATGCTTTGTAACAGCTAACAGTACTTGTACATTTACTATTCTGAATCATTACTTATTAGGCATCATGTTAATACAGTCACTTTTCTCAATTTATACTGTGCCAGGTTCATCGGAGAGATTTGGAATATCAAGTTTGATTGCTTTGGGGCGGATCCAGAAGTTGAAATTGTCGAGTTAGAACTTGACAGGGCTTATATCACATTTTACAACTTGATGTATATCAAATCGAACCTTGGGTACTCTGGGATGGACTTCTTATTTTATAAGAAGCGATGTGGCAGGGCTCAGGCAAAGCTCGAGGTGCTCGATTTTAACCACCAAACAGAAGCCATGCTAGCAGAGAATGAGAGGGAGAAACAAATCAGGTTTGTGCTGACAAAAGATCAACCGAGAGGTCTGCAAGTGAGCATAACCCCCATCAAGCGACCAAGGCAGCGGCCAAATGGTGATGAACCAACTTCAGGAGTAGATATTGATGCATACAAGAAATGGCTTGCAATACTGCAACGCGAAGACCCAGAGACACGTAAGTTAAGATGCCGTACTCATTTCATTTAATATAAGATGTGTTGTTTGGACCAAACAGCTAACATATTCGTTAAGTGCAGCTTTACAAGATGACTACAGGGAGGAAACAATCCTAACTTATAAAGCATGGCTAAGGCAGCAAGGCGATCTTCCAGAAATCTGTAATTTCTTTTGATCATTGTCAGAGTACTAACATGCAATGTAATTTTTGCAAACGGTTAGTGACAGTTATAGTAGCCAGTAGGATTTGTAGGGATTATTATTCATTATCCAGACTCCAGAGAGTAGAGATTAGAGACAGTTTTGTATCTGATTGGTGATTGCCCATCTAGAATTCTAGCTTACTGCATCCCCTTTAGTTGAAATCTTAAATGCTTCTTAAATGTTTACAGTGTTTGGTCTGTTAGCACAGAAGATTATTTTACCTGATCATAGAAATCCTTCTGTGTACCTTTGCATCTGATGTTGGATATATATGCAGTATCGTATTTAGATTAGCATAGCCAAGATGATGAAATACTCGCTGAAGAGGAAAGTCATGGCAGCAGCAAAACTCCTCCGTGTTGGCCATCTCATGCTAGACGTCAAAGGAAAAAGCATGATGGTATATTTTCCTTTGAACAATTTTTATTTTAAGCTTCAAAACTTCCATTCTGAATGTGTCTAATCATTTAATTGTAATTGGTTTCTAACTAGCATCCGGCGGAGGCTTAAAAAAAGAGGGACGTGGTACCCTTAAGGGTATAGCAGCAGCCAACAAGCGAATAAAGAGTGGTGATCAGAAACTTAAGATTGAATTTTCATCTAGGCTTGGAGGTCCCATAGGAGACAACAGCCGTGCTTTTGTGGATGAAGTGGTACTGTTTACAAAGAAAAGGGCACCACTCATTGGAGTAAAAAAGTGGAAGGATATAGAGCCTAATGTCAGAAATTCAATAGCATCCGATGTACTGGTACGTGCATATTTTTTTGTTGCCTAAGCATGCACAGTCCCAGGTTACCAAATAATTCACCTTTTCTTTGTCTTTAAACTTAAAACAGCAAAGGTGGGACATTCCAAGCACTGTGGATGAAAATGAAAAGATATGGTCGATTGCCAAAGAGAGGTACAAAGGATGGCGATCAGCTTTAAGTTCTACATATAAGGCATACAACACTTATGCTGAGAGGATGAAAAATAAGCCCGCAGATGTAGACATTGTTGAGTGGCACTACTTGCAGTTGTATTTTGGATCTGAAAAATTCCAGGTTCAGTACCATTTCCTATAATTTCACTATACACTTGCAAATATGGACCAAAATAGATGAAAGTTGTGAACATTTTGTTTCTTTCAATATATTGTGCATCCATTCAGTTCTGAATTCTACTTACTTCAATTATATTGTGCATCCATTCAGTTCTGAATTCTACTTACTTCAATTATGACCTTCCTCTTAGGATAATGCATGCAACCGAATTATGGAGAGCGAACAACAATATGACTTATCCAGCCTTACAAGAGAAGAGGAGAATGTTTTTTTTCCAGTCATCGTACAAGGAAACCACAGGATGCAAAGCAACTAGACTTCATGGTCACGGGTACTTGTCGAAATATCCAACACAAAGTCGTATGCTGAATGTTCAATTCCTAGAACAAGCTCGTGCTACAGCTGCAACCAACCAGAAGAATATTGAGCTCCAAGGTGAGGTAGAATTGTTAAAAGAGAAACTTGAAAAAGAAGCTGCTGAACGGGAAAGGATATTGGAAGAAAAAATGCAACAGCTTCAAGAGGAAGAGGACAAGAAAAGACAAGTATTAAGAGAAGAAATGAGGAAAGAAATGCTTGCAGCCCTTGCAGAACAAAGGGAATCCACATTACAACAGGTATAAAAATTGTATCATTGTTTGCACCAACTCCAGTCTTGGAAACTTTATGCAAGCTAAATTGTTTCATCATTTTTTGTATGCAGATTGATCCTGAGAGCATCGTCCAAACTAATCCTTCTGCAGCTACGCCTGACACAACAAACACTGTTGGCAACAAACGTTCAAATAAAAAAGGAGGCACTTCTCAAAAAAACAATGCTTCAGCGTATTACATTTCCTCACAAAGTCTAAGGAATGCTGCGTCAAAATGTGTACTGGCAAGGAACGGACAGGTATGAACTGCAGTATGTTATATTTTGATGACAACAACCTGTTGATTCAAGGGTTTTGCTTTTTTTAATCAACACCTGCTTCTGCAATACAATTTTCACAATATGCAACGTCTAATTCCTCCAGACCATGAAAATAGTAGTCTTGCTCCAGTGCTACTAGGTTTGGACAGTTAGAGATCTTCAGCCTGGAAAGTAATGGTTTTTGGGGTAGTGTTGCTTCACTGGGCTGATAAGTTGCAGGAAGAGTAGTCAAACCAACACGATATATTTCAAGATAGGCAAGAGTAGATGGTAGTTCTGGTACATTTCTCAACACTATGCACCCCTTGATATATAGCGCCTTAAGCTGAGGAAACAGATTCCTGCCTTCCGTTCCAACCCACTCCTCTAGTTTAGGAAGGCTTTCGATATAGAGTAACTTAAGAGATTGGAAGCCAAAAGGGTTCTGGCATCCATAAAAGGAATGATCTATTCTTTTCACTGCATTCATGTGTCTTATGTAGAGATATTTGAGTGAAGGTAGCGTGCCAAGAGGTCGAAGGCGTTGCCAGTTATGACAGCTAGAGAGAGAAATATATGTCAAGTTAGTGAGAATGGGATTTTTCATCCAACATGGAGCTCTGGGACCATTATATCCCCCAATCTTCAGCTTGGCAATATTACTGTGAGGCTGAAGGTTATTTAGTACTCTTTCCTCGTTATCTGCTTCCCGTTGGCTACTCCCCCAAGTGAGTGACAGCATAACAAGATTTTCCTTTTTGCTCAGCTTAGCGAAAGCAGCTTCTTCTATATTGACATTTTCAAGACCGTCGAAATGTAAATGACGAAGATCTTTTAGATCCTGAAGCTCACGTGCTAGGAAACCATGCTGATGGGGGATATAAAAATCAGTTAATTCGTGAAGAGAATTCAACTGCCCAATGTAAGGGGGAAATCCAATTAGAAATCCAGAATAGTATATATGAAATAGACGTTGCATATTGTGAAAATTTGTTACATTTTGTCTAAACGATTGGTTTGACTATCGTGTACACGATATATTCATGTCATCCATGCTATGGTTGCATAATTTTTAATTTCAGTTACTCAATTATGTCATGACTAATTAGAGCAGTGAGAATATGGATTTACTTCTGGGAATGTTGGTATATATCAGCAGAAATATTGTAACTGATCAATGTCCTGCACATTTTGAGTAGCACAGAAGCTAGCAATTATGATGTTGTTGCCCTATTTCATTTGTAAATAAACTCTTAAGATCTGCTTTAAGAAAATTCCTTTGTTGTTTTTGTTTATTAGAGTCGGTACCTTTCCCATCATTTTTGATGTATTTAAAATATGAATTTATGAAAGCTTGCCAGCGTTTACAGACATGTTTGAAAATATTAATGCTTAATTTTTCTGTGATAACTGATACAACCTAATTGGTTAGGGTTCTCATGAAAAATTTCTTCAATAGCTATAGACAATCATGCAGAGAGCTAGCTTGCAGCAGTAATGGCAAATCTCGCCAAATTTCATGTCTTCTATAGGTAGACTCAAATGTAGTGGAGGCTCAGTTAGGAGCTGTATAGAGTTGTCTCAATGAGGAAAGCATTGTTTCCACACAAAGTACTTGTGCCATGTCTTTGTTGTTTATATTCTTCCCCACAATCCAATCGAAGGCATTGTGTCCTATGTCCCTCTCATTTGACCAATTTGATCAGTGTTGCTTTATGTTAATTTGTTGTTAATTTTGTCTTTGGTGGTAGGTATTAATGTCCTACCTTGTCTCTTTTACTTGCTGAACGGCTTTATGCTAATAACGAGTTATGTTTTTTTGTTCCTTTTTTTATTTCTCATATCCAACACTGTGCAGCCTACAGATTGCTCCAGCATGCAATATACAGGATAAAAAGGCAAGCCTTGTCATTCATGGACTTGTGGATAAGGTAGCTGTTTGTCTTGAGGTTCCTTTGTTGCCATAATCTTTTCTTGTAATAGTGATTTAACTGTGTCAACACAGGTCATTGCTAGGGTGATGTGCATGCTGAATCTGCGCATCCCTCCATATATACATACAGGATCACTCGGACTCAGAGTCATGGCATGGTCAAGACAAGATAGCAGAATGCTGATGCAAACAAGCTATGTCGAAGCCTAATATAGCTAGAATATTTATGTTATATCAATTTTAGTTACCAGTTTTCAATGACATTGTTATAGTAATAGTAACTTTTGCTTGATGATTGTACAAACTATTTTGCTGGCAATATATTACAATTAATGATGGTTTCATTCCATATTGTTGTTGCAAAATTTATAATTATTTAATTCTATTTCAATAATGTTTAATAACCAAATTCAGAATGCAAAATGCATTGCCACAGAAATCTTCTGTTGCAATACATGTAAATGCAACATTTGTACTTCGTTGTTATAAAGGCCTATTGCCACCAGACAGATTGCGTTGCAAAATGCTTTAATGCAATGAAACATCCTCCGATGCAATAAATATTGTTACCACGAGCTAATTTCCATGGCAATAGAGCCTATCGCCACCAGATAAATTGCGTTGCAAAATATTCTATTGCAATGAAAAATCCTCCGTTGCAACAAACATTATTACCACGAAACATCCTCCGTTGCAAAAAGGATTATTACCACAAACTTATTTCCGTGGTAATAGGGACTATTACCACTGGACGTATCGCGATGCAACAATGCTCTAATGCAATGAAGCAATGAGCGTGGCATTATAACCTATTGCCACGAAACAACGACGTGGTATTAGATCCTGCTGCCACGAAACATATGCGTGGTAATAAAGCCTTTTGCAACGGATTGAAAAGTGGCAATATACCTTATTGCCACAATATGGTATGTTGCAACACCTATCAACTGCAACGCATGATTACGTTGCAATTAGCATTGCTCTTGCAACAGGATGCAAAACTGTTGCAAAGACCTTTCGCCACTCACTTTTTTGCAACGGCTGCCAACGAAGTGATATTGTGGCAATTGGTAGTTGTTGCCACGATTTTGGCCCTATTGCCACGATTTTCCGCCGTTGCATTAGGGGGATTTTCTAGTAGTGAACATTGATCGGCGGGCGACACAAGATGCACGACTACGTCGGCGTCTTCAGCAAAACCGACAGGGTATGGGAGGTAATAACCAGAACCGTCATGGTAACGATGACCCTTTTGCTAAAGTCAAGTTTACCATTCCATCTTTTGCTGGTCTTTATGATGCTGATATATATCTTGATTGGGAGATGACGGTAGAGCAGAAATTTAATTCTCACTTGGTTCCTGAACAACATAGAGTTAGACAAGCTACTAAGAGTTTAAGGACTTTGCTATTATCTGGTGTAATGAACTAAGTAACATGCGCTTACAACCTGATACATGGGAGCGGTTAAAAGAAGATATGCGTAATCATTTTGTTCCTCCCACATATAAACTTGATTTGAGAAAAAAATTGCAGCGCTTAGAACAAGGTGATCGTTCTATTCAGGACTATTATGCTGAGCTTTAAAAGGGTATGATGCGTTGTGGGGTTGTTGAGGACACGGAGGATAAGATTTGTCGTTTCTATGGGGGGTTACAGCGTGAAATTCAGGACATTGTTGATTATAAAGAATTTACTACTGACAACCAGTTGTTCTAGCTTGCTATGCTTGCAGAAAAAGAATTGCAGGGACGCAAGGAATCAGCGAAGGCAAGCACCGGACGACCCTTCTACACGCCGCGCACGACTACATCGACGGGACTGCCCAAGTCTTCTTCGAGTTTTCGTTCTCCTCCACCACCTGTGAACAAGATTGCAGCAGCGCCACCGAAGCCACCTTCCACGACACGCTTTGCAGATGCTACAAAAAATTCTTTGCAGGTTCCAGCCAAGAGTTCTTCTTCCGTGGCTTCAACGGGCCGCTCCTCCGACATTCAGTGCCACCGCTGCCATGGGCTTGGTCATGTGCAGTAGAATTGCTAGCCAACGGGCATACATCGCCACAAAAGATGGAGGCTACATCAGCACTTCAGATGTCGACGAGGATGATGATGTTGCTGCTGCCTCGGACGACAATGGCGGTGGTGATGACGACTTGGTCCTTGGTGGGGCGTCCACAGCGACGCTACAGAGCATCATTGTGCAGCGAGTCCTCAGCACACAGGTACAACAACCCGATAAGCTTCAACGCCATAATTTGTTTCAGACTTTCTTCGCAATCAAGAACCAGCGCGCACGTGTCATCATTGATGGAGGAAGCTGCAACAACTTGGTGAGTTCTGATTTGGTCAAGAAGCTTGGCTTGACCACGCGACCGCATCCACATCCATACCATATTTAGTGGTTAAATGATTCTGGAAAAGCTAAGGTAACGCAAACATGCCGAGTCCATTTTTCCATTGGTGGTTATGCTGATCATGTTAATTGTGATGTGGTTCCCATGCAAGCATGCTCTCTTTTATTGGGTCGACCTTGGGAATTTGATAATGATGCTTTACACCATGGTAGTAGTAACAAATACACTTTTATGCATAAGGGAAAGAAAGTTACTTTACTGCCTTTGACCCCAACTGAGATTATAGAGGCCGATAGGGCGAGAGCTGCTGCTGCTAATGATCAAAAGGAACATGATAAATCTGAAAAACAGCAAGTAATTCATTTGAAAAATTCTGTTATGCTTGCCACAAAATCAGACCTTGCTGAAATTGATGATATTAATGATACATGCTATGCTTTTGTGTGCAAAGATGCTTTATTTTCTCTTGATAATATGCCTTGCACTTTGCCTGCTCCTGTCACTAACCTTTTGCAGGAGTTTAGAGATGTTTTCCCTGATGAGATACCTCCAGGACTTCCACCCATTCGAGGGATTGAGCACCAGATTGACTTGATTCCTGGAGCGAGTTTGCCAAACCGTGCGGCATACAGGACCAATCCTGAAGAGACTAAGGAGATTCAGCGACAAGTCCAAAACCTTTTGGACCATGGGTATGTACGTGAGAGCCTTAGTCCTTGTGTTGTTCCTGTTCTTTTGGTTCCCAAAAAAGATGGTTCTTGGCATATGTGTGTAGATTGTAGAGCCATTAACAACATTACTATACGATATCGTCATCCTATTCCTAGGCTAGACGACATGCTTGATGAGTTGTGTGGTGCTATAATTTTCACAAAGATTGACTTGCGTAGTGGTTACCACCAAATAAGAATGAAACTTGGCGATGAATGGAAAACTGCTTTTAAAACTAAATTCGGCTTGTATGAGTGGTTAGTCATGCCTTTTGGTTTAACTAATGCACCTAGCACTTTCATGAGATTAATGAACGAGGTTTTACGTCCTTTCATTGGCAAATTTGTGGTCGTTTACTTTGATGATATCTTGATTTACAGCAAGTCCATGGATGAACATTTGACTCACTTACGTGCTGTTTTTAATGCTTTGAGAGATGCACGTTTGTTTGGTAACCTTGATAAGTGCACCTTTTGCACGGATCGAGTCTCTTTTCTTGGCTATGTTGTGACTCCACAGGGAATTGAGGTTGATAGAGCCAAGGTGGAGGCGATATGGAGTTGGCCCACACCCACAACAGTCTCCCAAGTGCGGAGTTTTCTTGGCCTTGCAGGATTTTATCGCCACTTTGTCAAGGAATTTAGCACCATTGCGACACCGTTGATTAAGTTGACAAAGAAGGTCGTCGTGTTCCATTGGGGGCCATCACAGGAAGAGTCCTTTAATCTTTTGAAGGACAAGCTTACACACGCACCATTGCTCCAACTTCCGGATTTTGGTAAGACTTTTGAGCTGGAATGTGATGCTAGCGGAATTGGTATTGGTGGTGTTTTAATGCAAGAAGGCAAACCTGTTGCCTACTTTAGTGAAAAATTGAATGTTCCTACTCTTAATTATTCCACGTATGATAAAGAATTGTATGCTCTTGTTCGTTCTTTAGAGACGTGGCAACACTATTTATGGCCTAAAGAATTTGTCATTCGTTCTGATCATGAATCACTTAAGCATATTCGTAGTCAAACCAATTTGAATCGTAGACATGCTAAGTGGGTTGAATTTATTGAATCTTTTCCTTATGTCATTAAACACAAGAAAGGGAAGGATAATGTGATTGCTGATGCTTTGTCTCGACGCTATACCATGTTGTCTCAACTTGATTGTCGCATTTTTGGTCTTGAAACCATTAAATTACAATATGCTCTTGATGCTGATTTTAAGGATGTGTTGTTGCATTGTAAAGAGGGACAAGCATGGAATAAATTCGTGATCAATGATGGGTTTTTGTTTAGAGCTAACCGCCTATGCATTCCAGTTGGTTCCGTTCGTCTTTTGTTGTTGCAGGAGGCGCATGGAGGAGGATTGATGGGACATTTTGGTGCCAAGAAGACGGAGGAGGTGCTGGCCACACATTTCTTTTGGCCAAGGATGAGACGAGATGTAGAGCGGTTCGTGGCTCGGTGCGCCACATGTCAAAAAGCTAAGTCGCGGTTGAACCCACATGGTTTGTATATGCTTCTTCCCGTTCCTTCTATTCCTTGGGCTGATATATCTATGGACTTTGTTTTGGGATTGTCAAGGACTAAGAGGGGGAGGGATAGTATTTTTGTGGTGGTTGATCATTTTTCTAAGATGGCACATTTTATTCCTTGTCATAAAAGCGACGATGCTGTTCATATTGCTGACCTTTTCTTTCAAGAAATCGTTCGCTTGCATGGTATGCCTTCTACTATTGTTTCAGATCGCGATGCAAAATTCTTGAGTCACTTTTGGCGCACTTTGTGGAATAAATTGGGGACAAAGCTTCTGCTTTCTACAACTTGTCATCCCCAAACTGATGGACAAACAGAGGTAGTGAATCGAACATTGTCCACCATGTTGAGAGCTATCTTGAAGCGCAATTTGAAGATGTGGGAAGAGTGTTTGCCGCATGTGGAGTTTGCATATAATAAGGCGGTACACTCCACCACCAAGGTAAGTCCCTTCCAGGTAGTGTATGGATTTAACCCCCGTGCTCCTATTGATCTTTTGCCTTTACCTACCACTGAGAGAACACATAATAATGCTAAAAAGCGTGCTGAATTTATTCTCAAATTGCATGAAACCACTAAGGCAAATATTGAAAAGATGAATGAAAAGTATAGAATTGCTGGTAGTGAAGGTAGAAGGGAAGTTAAACTTGTACCGGGTGATTTGGTTTGGTTGCACTTGAGAAAGGATAGATTTCCTGAGTTAAGAAAATCAAAATTGATGCCTAGAGCTGCTGGTCCTTTTAAGATAGTTGAGAAGATAAATGATAATGCATATAAACTTGAGTTGCCTCCCGAGTTTGGGGTTAGTCCCACCTTTAACATTTCAGATTTGAAGCCATACTTGGGAGAAGAAGATGAGGCTGAGTTGAGGACAACTCCGCTTCAAGAGGGGGAGGATGATGAGGACATCACTTCTTCGGATACACACAACACTCCTCCACTTGACATTCAAGGACCAATCACTAGAGCTCGCACCCGACAATTGAATTTACAGGTGAGCTCGTTCCTAAGTACTTCTTTTTGTTCACTTAAGAATCGATTGCTACCTAATGATTTAATTATGATTAGGAACCATGGAGAGGACCTAGAAGTATTTGGAGAAGGACTACGAGGCGCACAAGTCCAGCAAGGGCGGCCGAATCATGTTGGAGGCCCAACTCAAACCGACTTCGAATCCAATTCGGAGTCCAGGACCAGGCCGCACTAAAACGGACGGCCAGATCGCATCCGGACTTTGTTTTGGACGTTCTACATATGTATGGAAAGCTGAGAAGACTAACTTTCCAATGGATCTGGTCCCATGTCAAAATTACTTCTGAGTCAACGGGAATCGTCAAAACAAGTGGGCATTCAGAATCTGTCAGGGTGCTGCGTCACCGTCTTTTGGGCCGATCGGCTTTGTATCGTGTTGGAGCCCATTAGGGGCACGTCCAGGGGTTTTGCACGCCCTCACTCCTTTATATCCAGCCACCACACCCACCATTAGGGTTTGGGTTTTGCTTAGATTAATTCTGTCTTTGAACAGTTTCGCCGTTCATCGATTTGTGAGACCCCAACTTTTCGAGTGCTACATCAATACATCCGCAATTCAGTTGTGTTCTTCCTTGTTCTTGCTTGTGTTCTTCGATTCGCAGGCAAGGAATAGCCTTCTTGGCGAGGTCAACCGGGCCGCACACGGTTGATAACCCGAGGAGACGTGGTGCTGCGATTGCGGGGTTCGGAACGTGTCGTTCGGAAGCCGGATCGATTTGTGTCGCGCCTCCACCAAATCGAACATATCCAGAACCTGTTGGAAGATCGGGACCCCGTTCCCATCACATATGCATGTTGCAAAGAGGGAAAAGGCTGGGATAAATTTCACATTCATGATGGGTTTTTGTTTCGCACTAACAAATTATGCGTTCCAGAATCCTCCGTGTGTTTGCTATTTCTGCAGGAATCACATGCAGGTGGATTGATGGGACATTTTGGACGTGAGAAGACGTTGTCTATGCTGAGCGATCACTTTTATTGGCCTAAGATGAGGCGAGATGTGGAGAGGTATGTGCATCGATGCATTACTTGCCACAAAGTGAAATCGAAGTTGCATCCACACGGTTTGTATACCCCTTAACCTGTTCCCAATGCCCCATGGGAAGATATTAGTATGGATTTTGTTTTAGGACTGCCTAGAACTAAGAGGGGGAGTGATTTTGTTTTTGTCGTTGTGGATCTGTTGTAGCTACAGGCTAAACAGGAATGAAGGGGACTAGTAGAAGGAGAAGATGAGAGCTAGATCTGCGAGGAGCTGGTAGGAATGTGAGAGACCATGTGGTCGTGCTCCATGAGAGTGATGAGTAATTGACAAAGGTTTAGGTCAGTCGAGTTTGGTTTGAGTGGTTCGGAGTCGAGTCGTTGCGTGGCGCAATCGGGCTCGGTCGGACTTTGGTCAAATCTGGTCATTTGGGTTTAGGATACATATTCTAATGTTTTGACAGGTTTTGACTTCATCTGTGGTAAGTGTAATAGTATTTACGCTTTCATGTGTCGAGCGGTGCTATTTGACGTGTTTCTTGTCTGTGTGACTGCAGGACGTCGAGTTGGAGTCGTGGCGAGACACGGTGGACCGGACTAGGCGCAGGTGGCGCTGAGGTCAGAACGGTCGGGATGTGTCGAAGACGACGTGGACTCGAGGTGGTTGCGAGGCGTGCGAGGCAAGGAGCGCGGAAGCTTCCCGGAAGGTGCAGAAGGGGCGAATCGGGAAATTCGCAAGGCTGCACACGCGGGAGCGGGCTCCGTTGGACGTAGCGGGCGTAACGGGGCGGAGACCCGTTAGCCAGGCGCTATAAAAGGAGAGGAGGGGCTGCATGCCCTCCTTGAGCACTTGAGGTGGAATTAGGGTTTGCTAGAGTCAAAAGAGTCTTTAGTGGTTGCTTTAGGCTTTAGGCTTTAGTTGTTGAGAGTGGGTGGAGAAGGCAGAGGGTTGTTCTGTCCTCCATCGATGTGTTCCTGAGTGCTCCCTCCCTCTTGTGTTCTTGAGTTGTGTTCTTGAGTAGAGAGGGAGAGGATGGTTTGAGTTGAGAGCTTGTAATCTTTCCTTTTGTATCAAGTCGGGGTATCGGGACTCCTCTATATTCTTTGTGATCCAAGAAATGAAAATCTGAAGTTTTTATTCCCGTGCTCTCTGTTCTTCCTTCGATGCTCTTTTGGTGGATTTCTTGAGATTTTGATTTTCGAGTTCTTGCTTGCTGTGGAGGTGTAAAATGGGTTGCTCCATGATGGGATAGTGCTTCAAGATCAATTGATCAATTAAAATCCCAGAGACAAGGTTTTAATCTCAGTTTTGCCTTTTTGACCTCCCCTGTTCAAGCTTTGCATTTCTAGGGTTTTGGTGCTCTCAGTGTTCCCCTTGTTGTAATGGCTTGAAATTTGGCATGGAGGATCCAGAGGCTATCTTATAGCTATCCTCAAAATTTCATAGCCAAAGGATCAACCGTTTGGGAGCAATTTGATTTTTGGCTCGGGTCGTGCAAGAATTCAGATTTTTACCCAAATCTGAAATTCTTGATTCTTGGAGTGGATTTCTTGTTATTGTCTTTTGGCTTAGTCTTCTGGGAGTGTTCCCTAGCTATCCTCAAAGTTTCCCAAGCCAAGAATCCAAGAATCGGTGCGAATCTCTCAATTTTCTGAAATTCCTGTTTGCTGTTTTTCTCGAGAGGTACTACCGCTCGGGGAGCGGTACTACCGCTCAAAGGTACTACCGCTCTGACCAGCGGTACTACCGCTCAGCGGTACTACCGCTTGACCAAGCGGTACTACCGCTTGAGGCCAGTTTTGCGCTGAATTTGCTTTTCTTGATTGCTTCCTTCTGGGTCTAGCTTTTCAGTGTCTCTGTGATTTCCAGTGAGGGCTTATTTTCTCCTTCATAGCTCTCATAGCTACTGGAGAAGAAGATAGTTGTTGGGGGCGATTTTTAAAGATCGACATTCACCCCCCCTCTGTCGCCATTTCGGTCCAACAATTGGTATCAGAGCCGGTTAGCTCTAATTCATAGATCTTAACCGGTCTCAAGAGCCATGGCGACGGACAAGTACTCGACCAAGCCGCCCGTTTTCGATGGCATCGATTACCCCTTCTGGAAGAGCCGAATGGAGACATACATCCAGGCTCAGGGGTACGCTATCTGGCGCAAGGTCAAGGTCCGGTTTGTTGTTCCGGCCGATGAGAACATCAATGCTGGGAATATGCATGATGTTGAGGCAAACGCTAAGGCAAGGAACATCATTATCCAGGGCCTGAGTCGTAGCGAGTTCGATCGCATCTCCCACCTGTCATCCGCCTACGATATCTGGGTGACCCTCGACGCATACCATGAGGGCACCACCCAGATCAAGACGGTTCGACAGGACCAGTTCAAGCGCGAATACAACAAATTCGAGATGCTTGCTGGTGAGTCCCTAGATGAGTGCTTCGCACGTTTTCACAAGATCTTGAGCAACCTCCGAGCGGTCGGTCTCACATACCCCGACTCGGACAACGCTCGTCAGATGCTTGCGGCACTCGATCTGCGAGTGTGGGAGATGAAAGTGACCACCATCAAAGACACGACAGACCTCTCGACCTTGACTCTTGACGCGCTGTACTCGCGCCTCAAGACTCACGAGATTGGCGTTGTCTCTCGTAGGTCGAAGTCACAGTCGATGGCTTTGGTCACCGATCCCAGTTCAGCTTCTGGTCTCTCTTCTGAGTCTTCTTGCGGTTTCTCCCTTGCTGCTCTCTGTGACATAACTGATGATCAGTTAGAGCAGCTTGCGGATGATCAGCTGGCCCTCCTAGCCCGAAGGTTTTCACATGCCTACAAGGGTAGGAGAGACAGAAAGAGAGGAGGACCCGTGATTTGCTTCGAGTGTGGTGGCCCCAACCACATTCGGGCAAACTGCCCCAAGCTGGAGAAGGGCAAGAACGACTACGGCGGTTCGGGCAAGATCGACTACACCGACAAGAACCGCAACAAGAAGCCTCCAGCTCAGACGCCGGGAAAGAAGAAGTTCCGCGACTTTGGGAAGGCCAAGAAGCTGTTTCACCGCGTCCTCACCGCCTTCGACGACCTCGACCTCAGCGAGGTGGAGGGATGGAGCGATGACGACGGGACGGGTGACCAAGATCCCAAGAGCGGCGACGACTTCTCCGGCATGTGCTTCATGGCCCTCGAGGGCGAACTTAGCGACAGCGAGCTGTACTCCGACTCGGACGAGGTATGTCCCTCCTATGACCAACTTAATGAAGCTTTCCTTAAGCTAGGAGGTTTTCATGCTAGAGCTAGGACTAGGTGTACCGAGTTAGAGAAGGAAGTAGATAGACTGTCACGGGAGCTTACTTCTCTTACATCTGCTCCCTCCCGTGACGACTGTGATACATGCTGTGCCTTGCTGGGTGATTTGGAGAAGTTAAGGACCTCGCATGATAGTGTGTCCTCCGAGCTTGATTCTATTAAGGTGGAGAATGTTAGTCTGCTTGCTGAGTTAGAGTTGAGTAGGATGGCTGTTACCCTACTTACTACTGATGAGACTACTTCTCCCACCTCATGTGAGGTTAAGGACATTGCTGCTAGAGGACCTTATGCCATGCTCCTTGATCTGCCCGAGTCTTGTGAAAATTGCAATAATTTAAAGATGAACCTAAAACGGGCAGATCACAAGATTGCTGAGTTGCGTGCTTCTTTACTTGAGCCTATTGATTCATGTTTGAACTGTCCAAAGTTAACTGCTGAACTTGAATCTGTCTCAAAACAGTTTCAAGAAATGATTGACAACAACAAGAAAATGGCTCAGTATGCGACTAAGGATTCTGTTAGCTCACCATGCATTAGTTGTGATAAACTAAAACTTGAACTCGTTGCTTTGAATGACAAATGTGTGAAGCTAACTAAGGAATTACTAGAGAAGCCACAATCTGGTTGTGATGTGATTGATGGTGTGGGGGAGAAGCCCCAGGGTAAGGGTGAGACGCCTAGAGACGCGAACCAACCTGCTAGTAGTAGGACTGTCCCCTCAGGGTCGGCTGTGCATGCACAAGCCATTCTCTCCTCTACTGTTGGTTCTTCTTCTGCTCCCTTACCTCCTGCTGTTCCCTCTTCTCCCTGCTCTTCTTGCACCTCTCTCTTTCGGGAGTGTCAGTACCTTATGAACACTCTCGAGAGATTTGTAGGCGGCAAGAAGAAGCTTAATCTTATTCTAGACCAGTCCAAGATTTGCAGATTTAATCAGGGTCTAGGATATGACTATTATGAGGATATGAGGAAGCATCCACCTGCTGTGCTTAGACCCATAGCACCAGGTGTGATCAAGACCGAGCCCAGGACCGAGAAAGTCCAATTTAAGTCAGCGGGCTATGTCCAGGGGATTTCTGACAGCAAGGTGATTGCACCTGCTGCTTCGGCCTCTTAGAAGGCGAAGCCTGACCGTGCTACTTCTACCTCTCAGAGGATGAAGTATCACTGCACCTTCTGTCAGAAGGATGGACACACGGTTGATCGATGCTTCAGGCGCGCCAAGATCGCGCGTAGAGACCGTGTTGAGTCTCTTAGGCGTATTCTGGGTCAGCCCCAGATCCTGAGTGCACCTAGGACCAGCACGAGGTCTAGGGTTACTGCTGTTGATGGGTTTGGGCAGCATCGAGGACTTGGTTTTTCTGAGTTTTCTGTTTTCCGTCCTCATGCTGCCTCTGGTCGTGTCTTCCGCCGTCCTGAGGGTAGATCTCGGTTTCCCCGTCGAGATAGCTATCCGCGGCGTGATCAGCATGTTGCCGGTGTTCTGACTCGCTCTCCCGTAGCAGTTGGACCCCGCAACAGCTTCAGGTCTGCTCACAGACCTTCTGCTTCTTTGAGTCACGGAGAGCGTAGGGTAGATAGAGGTCAGTCGTGTTTGACTACTTCATCTGCTCCACGTGTTACTCAGTATTGGGTGCCAAAATCACTTTTGATTTATCCCAGTACTGAGACTTTACTCTCTCGTTGACTCAGGTTCGCCGGGCAGGGAAGGGAAAGGTTTGGCTCGTCGACTCCGGGTGTTCTCGACACATGACCGGAGATTCCCGTTGGTTTTCTTCCCTTGCCCGTGCTCCAGGTGATGAGTCAATCACCTTCGGAGATGCTTCATCTGGGCGCGTCATCGCCAAAGGTACTGTGCGCATTAATGATTCTTTCATTTTGAAAGATGTAGCCTTGGTTAGTAAGCTGCAGTACAATTTGCTTTCAGTTTCTCAGCTTACCGATGACGGTTTCGAGGTGAGCTTTAAGAAAAATGCTTGTAAAATTCTTGATTCTTCGGGTAGTCTGGTTTGCGGAATTTCTCGTTATGGGAGGATCTTTCGTGCTGATTTTTCTGAGTCTTCTGGTGATCCTCTCAGGTGTTTAGTTGCTTCTGAGTCCCGCGACCTCTCTTTCTGGCATAGGAGACTTGGTCATATTGGATTTGACCATTTGACCCGAGTTAGCGGCCACGATCTCATTCGTGGTCTGCCTAAACTCAAGATGGTCAAAGATCTTGTTTGCTCTCCATGCCGGCACGGCAAGATGGTTGCCGCTTCTCACCCTCCGGTCACAGTTACTATGACCGATGCACCGGGACAGCTGCTCCACATGGACACAGTTGGACCAGCTCGAGTGCAGTCAGCAGGAGGGAAGTGGTATGTTCTTGTTGTGGTCGATGACTTCTCGAGGTATTCTTGGGTGTTTTTCTTAGCCTCGAAGGATGAGACGTTTTCACATTTCCGAGGTCTTTTCAGTAGGCTTTCTGTTGAGCTCCAGGTGCCTTACGAGCGATCCGCAGTGACAATGGCACGGAGTTCAAGAATTCCTACTTCGAGAGTTTCTGTGGTGAGACAGGTGTAGAGCACCAGTTTTCTTCTCCGCACGTCCCACAACAAAATGGCGTTGTGGAGAGGAAGAACCGTACCTTGGTCGAGATGGCCAGGACGATGCTTGATGAGTACTCTACACCGCGGAAGTTTTGGGCTGAGGCTATAGCTACCGCGTGCCATGTCTCAAATCGAGTATTTCTTAGGGCACACTTGCACCGCACTTCTTATGAGTTGAGATATGGGCGAAAGCCCAGCGTCTCTCATTTTCGTGTTTTTGGTTGCAAGTGTTTTATCTTGAAGTCTGGGAACCTAGATAAGTTCGAGTCACGTTCCTGTGATGGGATCTTTCTAGGCTACTCGACTTCTTCGCGGGCTTATAGGGTCTGGAACTGCGAGTCTAGCAAAATGGTAGAGACCTGTGAGGTGACCTTTGACGAGGCCAGTCCGGGGACTAGGCCCGATATCTCAGGTTCTTTAGAGCAGTCCGAGACCATCTTTGTGGATGATGAGGATGATGGAGACGACGGTTGTCTACCTGATCCTTGAAGGACTACGGGTAGGCTACGCTAGCGCAAATTAATAAAAATTATGCCCGTAAACCAAGATCACTGCAGTTATAGATCACGGAATTACCACTAGACGCGCAGGTGCGGAATTGATGCAGCACGTCGGGGCAGAGTAGTCGTACTACGTCGATGCAGCACGTCGGGGCAGAGTAGTCGTACTACTTCCTCGTCCTCGTCGCGGCGTCCAACGTACAACTCCTCTCTTGCGGTTCGTCCAAACGCTACAGATGCAGCGCCGCCAAAAGGTATCCACACGTACGGGAGGAAGCGACGCACGCCGGATTACTAGATCCGAGCGAGCGCCCAGGGCGTGGGAGGGGTGGCGGCCAGGGTTTGAGGAGGTCACGAAAAAATTCTCCCAACCCTGTGCGCCCTAGCCCTCCTTTTATAGACGTCCTTATAATGGGCTTCAGCGAATGGAGGCCCATTAGGACTCAATACCCAGTCCAACCCGGATCCAATCCGAATTAGGCTTCAGCCCTTAAGTGTGTGACCCTATGGGTTCACGTATGTTTAGACATGACACGAGTTTACCTACTCGGTCAATAGTTGGTAGCGGCCTCTAGCAAGACGTGCCAACTCCTAAACATACATAAAGATCATATCGAACGAACCATCACAACTTTATGTACATGCCAATCCCTTTGCCTCACGATATTTGGTCGAGCTCCAAGCTGACCACTCTTTCTCGATCCTGTGATCCGGAATCCCTTACTAGGTTAACTCTTAACCTTAAGTAGCATGGCCATGCATTTCTGGATCCGATCACTCGAGGGGCCCAGAGATATCTCTCTCAGGTAGAGAGGGGCAAATCCCATCTCGACTGACCATGCCTCGCAGCATGCTTCATGACAAACCCGAAAGCTACCTTTATAACTACCCAGTTACGGAGCAGCGTTTGATAGCCCCTAAGTAGGTCGATTCACATCTCAAGTACATGCGACAATCTCAGGTCTAAGGACAAGGCGTACACATTGTGTAGAGAGAGAACCATAAGTATAATTGTTATGTCTCATGTTGGGTCGGTCCAACCCCATGTTCTAAACATGTGTCCACATTATTGGTTTGACATCTCCATGTCTATGACCTGTGAAACATGGTCATCAACCGATACATGTGCTAATCCATTATTCACGTGTGACCACATATGAACTTCGACTAGGGACAACTTTAGAATAACCATACAAGTAAAGAGTTTCACAAACAAGTCACATACTTGTTAATCAATACAAAGGCAATATTCAAGGAACATTTATTAAATCATGGATACAACGAAATATCATCATCTCTATGATTGCCTCTAGGGCATATTTCCAACAATCCTGTCCCTCATCCACCCCTTGAGGTGCCGTCTTCCACCGCACCTCGAGGCGATCAGCCCATGCCTTCTGCTTCTTCTGGAGCTGGTGGCTCTGTTCCTACCTCGTCAGCTCACGAGGTAGAGGCCACTTCTTCATCTCATCCTGGACCTCCTAGACATATCCAGAAAGCTCATCCTTCAGAGCAGATCATTGGAGACCTCTTCGAGCGTGTTACCCGCTCAAAATCTGGCTTATCTCAATTCTGTCTCCATTCTGCTTTCATTGCCTCCTTTGAGCCCAAAGATGTCTCTCATGCTTTATCTGATGAGTCTTGGGTCAATGCCATGCATGAGGAGCTAGAAAATTTTGAGAGGAACAAGGTCTGGTCGCTTGTCGAGCCCCCGCAAGGTCACAATATTATTGGGACTAAGTGGGTGTTCAAGAACAAGCAGAGCGAGGATGGAGTGGTTATTCGAAACAAGGCTAGACTGGTTGCTCAGGGGTTCTCCCAGGTTGAAGGTCTAGATTTCGAGGAGACCTTTGCCCCCGTAGCTAGACTTGAAGCCATTAGAATCCTGCTTGCCTTTGCAGCTTCTAAGGGTTTCAAGCTTTACCAGATGGACGTCAAGAGTGCCTTTCTCAATGGCCTTATTGAGGAAGAGGTCTACGTCCAACAGCCTCCTGGTTTCGAAAACCCCAAATACCCAAACCATGTCTTTAAGCTTTCCAAAGCGTTGTATGGACTTAAGCAGGCCCCCAGGGCTTGGTATGAGAGGCTTAAGTCCTACTTGTTGAGTCATGGGTTTGAAATGGGTAAAGTTGATAAGACCTTGTTCATCCGCCGGCTTGGCGCTGACCTTCTGCTCGTCCAGATCTATGTCGATGACATTATCTTTGGCGGCTCTTCCCATACTCTGGTTTCCCAGTTCTCGGATGTCATGAGCACCGAGTTTGAAATGAGTATGATGGGTGAGTTGACCTTCTTCCTTGGCTTCCAAATTAAGCAGACTCGGGAGGGTATATTTCTTCATCAAGGAAAGTACACTCGTGACCTCCTGAAGCGCTTCGATATGAGTGATGGTAAGCCGGTGTCAACTCCCATGGCTTCGACAGCCTATCTTGACCCAAATGAGGATGGCGAGCCAGTTGATCAGAAAGAGTTCAGAAGTATGATCGGCTCCCTTCTTTACCTCACTGCCTCGAGACCAGACATACACTTCTCAGTGTGTCTGTGTGCTCGTTTTCAGGCTTCTCCTCGCGTATCTCACCGTCAGGCGGTGAAGCGCATCTTTCGGTACCTTCGAGCTACCATTGACTATGGTATCTGGTACTCTTCCTCATCCTGTCTTTCCTTGAGAGCCTTCTCGGATGCAGACTTTGCCGGCTGTAGGATAGATAGGAAGAGCACCTCTGGCACCTGCCAATTCATTGGCACTTCTCTTGTTTCCTGGTCTTCGAGGAAGCAGTCCGGAGTTGCACAGTCCACCGCAGAGGCCGAGTACGTTGCTGCAGCCAGCTGCTGTAGCCAAGTACTTTGGATGGCGTCGACCCTGCGGGACTTTGGGTTGGTCATAGATAGTGTTCCACTCTTCTGTGATAACACTTCTGCGATTAACATTGCTAAAAACCCAGTGCAGCACTCTCGGACCAAGCACATTGATATCCGATACCACTTCCTTAGAGACCATGTAGAGAAGGGTGATATAGTGCTCCAGTTTGTGGAGAGTGACCACCAGTTGGCTGACATCTTCACCAAGCCTTTGGATAGTTCGAGGTTTTCAGCTCTGCGGGGAGAGCTTAGGGTGGTGTGTCCTTATGGACTGTAGTGAGAGGGAGCTTTGGGCTTTATTGCTTTACTATATTGATTATGCTTCTGTCTCATTTCTATTGCATTGCACTCGGGGTGCATTTGGGTTTAGTCCTTCCAGCATAGGTTAGAGTGCTTCTCTTGCCGAGATGCTTAGACTTCTAACCCTTATCTTGTGCTTCCAGGATTAGCTGCTTCTTATCTCACTAGGTCGAGCTCACTCACTTCTTGTAGGTTCTAGCGAGGGTTGGGCCACCCTCGGGTAGACAGGGTACGTGTTTGCTCTCTAGTGTGTGATTTACAGTCAGCTGATTGTCCTGGAGTCATATGGGGTAGATGAGAGTCAGTCTGAGCCATAGTTGTCTCTATATCTTATCTATGCTTTAAGGACTGCCTGTTTTGGTTTTATTTGCCAGCTTCTCGATTTATTGCCTTGGTTCAGGGAGAGTTCATTTGGGAGCTTCTGGAGCTTAATTGTGACTTAACTCAACTTGAACTAAAAGTTGCATGTCATGTTGAGGGGGAGCTGGATTTTTTCTGCATTTTAGCATTTCGCATTGTAATATAACTACATTGAGCCTTGATTATTATCCTGTTATGACATGTTTACAATGCTTTACACCTTGCCATGATTTGTGCCTTATATGCTAGATTGATCATGACTTCATATGTGTAGACTAGCTTTTACCATGATAAGTTAATTAAAATTGTCCAACTTGAAGTAAAACTTGTCATGCTAGCATTTGAGTTTAGTCTTTCTGGAGTTATCTCTTTATGATTCATGCCATGTCAACTAGGCTTAGCTGAGCGTTGAATCTTTTATTGAGCCTTAGATTGAGCTATTTTAGTCTCTTGATGTAGCATGAGGTAGTACAATATGTTAAAAAAAAAGGATCTCTCTTGTGCGAAAAAACTGATCTCACCAATTCTCTCCTATGAGACGGCTTGCCATTGCACTTGGCATGAACTTAGGGGGAGTTTTGGATGACCTAGACTATCTTCTTAAGCTCATGGCTTGGAGTAGTCGCATAAGGCTTGAGACCTAGCACATGATAAAACAAAAATCTGGTTGGCAACAACCATGAATTTCAAAAGAAAATATGTCATTTGTGCTCAAATTGCTTAAGCTACAAAAAGAACCAAGTACTTGCGCCAATGTTTCATTCTTGAGCATAGCACTCTAGTTGGTCTCAATATTAGCTTCTTGGTTCCGCTTAGCTTACTTGACATGGCCGGCATCATCCTTGGGTATCTCTAGTTAGACTTTACCTCTTGATGACTTGGCATTCTCACTTAATGCACTATATTTCAGATTGTCATCTATGTGTTCTAGCTAGCTTATACATGTCAGGTCATGATCTAGAGAGCTTTTTATAGAGTTATGGCTTGGTGTATCTCATTATGGTCAATATGGATAATTCTCATGGCTCTAAATGCTTAAATAAACAAACTTCAGCCATTTTCATCCATTGACATGTCATATTCTCTCTATTGCATCTTGATGCGTTTATTGCCAAAAGGGGGAGAATAGAGAAGAAAAAGTCTGTTGGGATCAGTTTAGAGCTTTGTAGATCAATTTGCTCTTTCAGTTGTTGCTCTAGTGTTCCTTCTGTCGACATGGTCATTAGCTTCATTTCATTCTTTGGACCATGTTGGATTCTTCAAAATCAAACTCTTCTTAATGCTTTTTCTGCGTTTGTCAATAGACTCATCAAGGGGGAGATTGAGAGACCATGTGGTCGTGCTCCATGAGAGTGATGAGTAATTGACAAAGGTTTAGGTCAGTCGAGTTTGGTTTGAGTGGTTCGGAGTCGAGTCGTTGCGTGGCGCAATCGGGCTCGGTCGGACTTTGGTCAAATCTGGTCATTTGGGTTTAGGATACATATTCTAATGTTTTGACAGGTTTTGACTTCATCTGTGGTAAGTGTAATAGTATTTACGCTTTCATGTGTCGAGCGGTGCTATTTGACGTGTTTCTTGTCTGTGTGACTGCAGGACGTCGAGTTGGAGTCGTGGCGAGACACGGTGGACCGGACTAGGCGCAGGTGGCGCTGAGGTCAGAACGGTCGGGATGTGTCGAAGACGACGTGGACTCGAGGTGGTTGCGAGGCGTGCGAGGCAAGGAGCGCGGAAGCTTCCCGGAAGGTGCAGAAGGGGCGAATCGGGAAATTCGCAAGGCTGCACACGCGGGAGCGGGCTCCGTTGGACGTAGCGGGCGTAACGGGGCGGAGACCCGTTAGCCAGGCGCTATAAAAGGAGAGGAGGGGCTGCATGCCCTCCTTGAGCACTTGAGGTGGAATTAGGGTTTGCTAGAGTCAAAAGAGTCTTTAGTGGTTGCTTTAGGCTTTAGGCTTTAGTTGTTGAGAGTGGGTGGAGAAGGCAGAGGGTTGTTCTGTCCTCCATCGATGTGTTCCTGAGTGCTCCCTCCCTCTTGTGTTCTTGAGTTGTGTTCTTGAGTAGAGAGGGAGAGGATGGTTTGAGTTGAGAGCTTGTAATCTTTCCTTTTGTATCAAGTCGGGGTATCGGGACTCCTCTATATTCTTTGTGATCCAAGAAATGAAAATCTGAAGTTTTTATTCCCGTGCTCTCTGTTCTTCCTTCGATGCTCTTTTGGTGGATTTCTTGAGATTTTGATTTTCGAGTTCTTGCTTGCTGTGGAGGTGTAAAATGGGTTGCTCCATGATGGGATAGTGCTTCAAGATCAATTGATCAATTAAAATCCCAGAGACAAGGTTTTAATCTCAGTTTTGCCTTTTTGACCTCCCCTGTTCAAGCTTTGCATTTCTAGGGTTTTGGTGCTCTCAGTGTTCCCCTTGTTGTAATGGCTTGAAATTTGGCATGGAGGATCCAGAGGCTATCTTATAGCTATCCTCAAAATTTCATAGCCAAAGGATCAACCGTTTGGGAGCAATTTGATTTTTGGCTCGGGTCGTGCAAGAATTCAGATTTTTACCCAAATCTGAAATTCTTGATTCTTGGAGTGGATTTCTTGTTATTGTCTTTTGGCTTAGTCTTCTGGGAGTGTTCCCTAGCTATCCTCAAAGTTTCCCAAGCCAAGAATCCAAGAATCGGTGCGAATCTCTCAATTTTCTGAAATTCCTGTTTGCTGTTTTTCTCGAGAGGTACTACCGCTCGGGGAGCGGTACTACCGCTCAAAGGTACTACCGCTCTGACCAGCGGTACTACCGCTCAGCGGTACTACCGCTTGACCAAGCGGTACTACCGCTTGAGGCCAGTTTTGCGCTGAATTTGCTTTTCTTGATTGCTTCCTTCTGGGTCTAGCTTTTCAGTGTCTCTGTGATTTCCAGTGAGGGCTTATTTTCTCCTTCATAGCTCTCATAGCTACTGGAGAAGAAGATAGTTGTTGGGGGCGATTTTTAAAGATCGACATTCACCCCCCCTCTGTCGCCATTTCGGTCCAACAGAATGAGAGGATGTCCCCCTTTGCCCCTCCTGGGGGTTTATATATATGAGTGGGGTAGAATGGGAAATCCCCATTCTACCCCTTAGTGTTTACAAAGGATGAGGGTACATTGGTATATTTACACTGGTATATTCCTCTACACTATTGGGCTTATTACATGTTGGACTAGTTGCACGGCCCAGTCACGGGGGGTTAGGCCACCCCTACAACAGTACTCCCTCAACAGCAAGCGCTGAGGTCCCGATGGGCGAGCTGACGCGATCAACCACCCCAGCCCCCCGTTCCCCGACAGCAAGCGCGAGGGTGCCGAGTGGTAAGACGCTGCAACTAGTAGCTTGCAAAACCCCGAGGTAATGCCTACGAAGAAATCAGTAAGCTGCTGCGCTGAATCCCGCGCCGTCCCGCCGAGGCGACGCCTAAAAGGCGGACGGCGGAGTTGAGCACCGGAGCCGTGCCGTCCCACCGAGGCGATGCCTACGAGGCGGACGGCGAAGCCGAGTGCCGAGGACATGTCGTCGAGCGCCGAGGACGTGCCGCCCCGCCGAGGCGAAGCCTACGAGGCGGACGGCGAAGCCGAGCATCGAAGACGTGTCGTCGAGCGCCGAGGACGTGCCGTCCCGCCGAGGCGATGCCTACGAGGCGGACGGTGAAGTCGGGCGCCGAAGACGTGTCGTCGGACGAGCCGTCCCGCCGAGGCGATGCCTTCGAGGCGAACGGCGAAGTCGAGCGCCGAAGACGTGTCGTCGAGCGCCGAGGACGTGCCGCCCCGCCGAGGCGATACCTACGAGGCGGACGGCGAAGTCGGTCGCCGAAGACGTGTCGCCGGACGAGCCATCCCGCCGAGGCGATGCCTTCGAGGCGGACGGCGAAGTCGAGCGCCGAAGATGTGTCGTCGGACGTGCCGTTCTGCCGAGGCGATGCCTACGAGCCGGACGGCGAAGTCGGGCGCCGAAGACGTGCCGTCGAGCACCGAGGACGTGCCGTTCCGCGGACGCGATGCCTACAGGCGGACGGCGAAGTCGGGCGACGAAGACGTGTCATCGAGCGCCGAAGACGTGTAGTCCAGCGCCGAAGACGTGCCGTCGAGCGCCGAGGACGTGCCGTCCCGCCGACGCGATGCCTACGAGGCGGACGGCGAAGTCGAGCGCCGAAGACGTGTCGTCGAGCGCCGAGGACGTGCTGTCCCGCCGACGCGATGCCTACGAGGCGGACGGCGAAGTCGAGCGCCGAAGACGTGTCGTCGAGCGCCGAGGACGTGCCGTCCCGCCGAGGCGATGCCTACTAGGCGGACGGCGAAGTCGGGCGCCGAAGACGTGTCATCGGACGTGCCGTCCCGCCGAGGCGATGCCTACGAGGTGGACGGCGAAGTCGAGCGCAAAAGACGTGTCGTCGAGCGCCGAGGACATGCCGCCCCGCCAAGGCGATGCCTACGAGGCGGACGGTGAAGTCGAGCGCCGAAGACGTGTCGTCGAGCGCCGAGGACGTGCCGTCCCACCGAGACGATGCCTACGAGGCAGACGGCGAAGTCGGGCGCCGAAGATGTGTCCTCGAGCGCCGAAGACATGCCGTCCCGCCAAGATGATGCCTACGAGGCGGACGGCCACCATTCCCCTACTCTCAAAAACGGTACCCGCGGGGAGCGAGCGCTTGCGACGTAGGCCGAGGGCACTACGCGCGCGGAGGCAGGGAGGCGGAGCCGCCATTCCCCTACCTTCAAAAATAGTGCCCGCGGAGAGCAGGCACTTGCGGCGTAGGCCGAGGGCACTACGCACGCCGAGGTAGAGAGGCGAAGGTGCCGTTCCCCTACCTTCAAAAACAGTGCCCGCGGAGAGCGGGCGCTTGAGGCATACGCCGATGGCACAACGCACGTCGAGGTAGAGAGGCGAAGGCACCGTTCCCCTACCTTCAAAAACAGTGCCCGCGGAGAGCGGGCTCTTGCAGCGTAGGCCAAGGGCACTACGCATGCCGAGGTAGAGAGGCGAAGGCGCCGTTCCCCTACCTTCAAAAACAGTACCCGCGAAGAGCTGGCTCTTGCGACGTAGGCCGAGGGCACTACACGCGCGGAGGCAGGGAGGCGGAGCCGCCGTTCCCCTACCTTCAAAAACAGTGCCCGCGGAGAGCAGGCGCTTGCGGCGTAGGCCGAGGGCACTACACACGCCGAGGTAGCGAGGCGAAGGCGCCGTTCCCCTACCTTCAAAAATAGTGCCCGCGGAGAACGGGCGCTTGAGGCATAGGCCAATGGCACTATGCACGTCGAGGTAGAGAGGCGAAGGCGCCGTTCCCCTACCTTCAAAAACAATGCCCGCGGAGAGCGGGCTCTTGCGGCGTAGGCCAAGTGTACTACGCACGCCGAGGTAGAGAGGCGAAGGCGTCGTTCTCCTACCTTCAAAAATAGTACCCGCGGAGAGCGGGCGCTTGCGACGTTGGCCGAGGGCACTACGCGCGCGGAGGCAGGGAGGCGGAGCCGCCCTTCCCCTACCTTCAAAAACAGTGCCCGCGGAGAGTAGGCGCTTGCGGCGCAGGCCGAGGGCACTACGCACGCCGAGGTAGAGAGGCGAAGGCGCCGTTCCCCTACCTCCAAAAATAGTGCCCACGGAGAGCGGGCGCTTGAGGCGTAGGCCGATGGCACTACGCACGCCGAGGTAGAGAGGCGAAGGCGCCGTTCCCCTACCTTCAAAAACAGTGCCCACGGAGAGCGGGCGCTTGCGGTGTATGCCGAGGGTGCTACGCACGCCGAGGTAGAGAGGCGAAGGCGCCGTTCCCCTATCTTCAAAACCAGTGCCCGCGGAGAGCGGGCGCTTGCGGCGTAGGCCGAGGGCGCTACGCGCGCGGAGGTAGAGAGGCGAAGGCGCCGTTCCCCTACCTTCAAAAATAGTGCCCGAGGAGACCGGGCGCTTGAGGCGTTGGCCGATGGCCCTACGCACGCCGAGGTAGAGAGGCGAAGGCGCCATTCCCCTACCTTCAAAAACTGTGCCCGCGGAGAGCGGGCGCTTGAGGCGTAGGCCGATGGCACTACGCACGCCGAGGTAGAGAGGCGAAGGAGCCGTTCCCCTACCTTCAAAAATAGTGCCCGCGGAGAGCGGGCTCTTGCGGCGTAGGCCGAGGACGCTACGCACACCGAGGTAGAGAGGCGAAGGCGCCGTTCCCTACCTTCAAAAATAGTGCCCGATGAGAGCGGGCGCTTGCGGCATAGGCCGAGGGCGCTACGCGAGCGGAGGTAGAGAGGCGAAGGCGCCGTTCCCCTACATTCAAAAACAGTGCCCGCGGAGAGCGGGCGCTTGCGGAGTAGGCCGAGGGCGCTACGCCCGCCAAGGGAGAGAGGCGAAGGCGCCGTTTCCCTACCTTCAAAAACAGTGCCCGCGGAGAGCGGGCGCTTGCGACGTAGCCCGAGGGCACTACGCGCGGAGGCAAGGAGGCGGAGCCGCCGTTCCCCTACCTTGAAAAACAGTGCCCGCGGGGAGCGGACGCTTGCAGCGTAGGCCCAAGGCGCTACGCGCGCGGAGGCAGGGAGGCGTAGCCGCCGTTCCCCTACCTTCAAAAACAGTGCCCACGGGGAGCGGGCGCTTGCGGCGTAGGCCGAGGGCACTACGCGCGGAGGCAGGGAGGCGGTGCCGCCGTTCCCCTACCTTCAAAAAACAGTGCCCGCGGGGAGCGGGCGCTTGCGGCGTAGGCCGAGGGCACTACGCGCGGAGGCAAGGAGGCGGAGCCACCGTTCCCCTACCTTCAAAAACTCGCGGTGCACTCCCTGGTGCAACGCGCGCGAGGGCGCGATTCCAAGTGGTGCGCCGCCTAAAGCGAGGCACTCCCTAGTGTCTCGGCCGCGTCGCAATTTACGACTTAATTTATAGTCCGTAGACTTGCGCGTGCGGAGGCGGATCTCGACGTTACGTCTTAATTTATAGTCTGTAGACTCACACGTGCGGAGGCGTACCTCGATGCTACGACTTAATTTAGAGTCCGTGGACTGGTGCGTGCGGAGGCGGACCTCGACGCTACGTCTTAATTTATAGTCCATAGAATCATGCGTGTGGAGGCGGACCTCGACGCTATGTCTTATTGAAAGTCCGTAGACTGGTGCGTGCGGAGGCGGACCTCAACGCTACGTCTTAATTTATAGTCCGTAGACTCGCGCGTGCGGAGGCGGACCTCGACGCTACGTCTTATTTAAAGTCCGTAGACTGGTGCGTGTGGAGGCGTACCTCGACGCTACGTCCTAATTTATAGTCCGTAGACTCGCGCGTGCGGAGGCGGACCTCGACGCTACGTGTTATTTAAAGTCCGTAGACTGGTGCGTGCGGAGACGTACCTCGACGCTACGTCTTATTTATACTCCGTAGAGTGCGCGCGGAGGCGTCCCCCCGTTGCGTCTTATTTAAAGTCCGTAGACTGGCGCGTGCGGAGGCAAGCTCAACGCTACGTCTTATTTAGAGTCCGTAGACTGGCGCGTGCGGAGGCAAGCTCAACGCTACGTCTTATTTAGAGTCCGTAGACTGGTGCGTGCGGAGGTAAGCTCAACGCTACGTCTTTTTTAGAGTCCGTAGACTACGCCGAGGCGCCAGGCCGTCGTTCGATTTAAATAAAAAACGAGGACCAAAACAAAGGTATCAATGAAATGGCCGAAGATTTGCGACAACAAAATGCTCCAGAATGCAATACTGGAAAAGCCTACGGCAGCCCAGAACAGGCCAAAACCATAGAATCAAAAAAGGCCAAATCGAGTGCTCTCAGAATGGAACCGTTGCCGCAATAAATAATTTGATGAACAGCCATTTCTTTACTGCCATGCACGCAAGAAACACAGCGAAGATTATCGAATCCCCATGTGTAACCACATGCAGTACGTACCCGGCGGGACGGTGATGGCGCGGGGTAGACTTCGCAGGTGCGGAGACCTGAGAGTGTGCTTGCCTCCTGCGTCTCCTCGTGCGTGCACCGGAGCCGAGGCGAAGCAGCGCAGTTAGGCCCGGATGTTGCGGGAGCTGCCTACGCGACGTTCATTCCAGACGCGACGAAGACTATTTGAAGACTCCGGAGACCTTCGGAGTGTTGTGGGCCTCGCACGGGAGCAAGTCGACGATGCTTCATGGGACAGCGCGGGGTGAGGCACTGGCCGAAGCAGGCGGACCTGCTCGTCGATGGCCTTGAGCCGTACTCCACGCCCGCAATTCTTCGTCTGATGCCTACGGCGGCGGCTCAGTAATCCCATGCATGCATGTTGAAGCATTGGGATGGAGTCTGCATGCACGTCCACAAGAGTGTGCGTGGAGACCAGAACCGAAGGAGCTTGAATCGTGCGTGGATGGCGCGAAGGCCTCAATACGGGAGCCTGCCACCACTTTGCGCGTGCACAAATAGGGGACGGATGCCGTGCGGAGCTAGGAGGCACGGAGCCAAAGCCGAGGACACCTGGGAGGAAGCCGCATGGCCGCGGGCACTGCCGCGAGCGTCGGCGGAGACTCGGCGTGGAGGCGGGCGGAGGCCAGAGCCTGTCTTCATCGGCGCGAAGGCGAGCAGCGGCCGGAGCCCGGCTTCATCGGCGCGGAGGCGGGCGGAGACCTGAGTACGTCCTCCCTTTTTTTGCAGCGGAGAGGTCATCACGGAGCCGTACGAAGGTCGGAGGAGACTACGCAAACCCGAGGCGAAGTGGCGCACGGCCTTCGTCTTCGTCGGCGCGAAGGCGGGCGGAGGCCGGAGCCCGGCTTCGTCGGCGCGGAGGCAGGCGGAGACCTGAGTACGTCTTCCCTTTGTTTGCTGCAGAGAGGTCATCACAGAGCCGTACGAAGGTCGGCGGAGACTACACAAACCCGAGGCGAAGTGGCGCACGGCCTTCGTCTTCGTCGGCGCGAAGGCGGGCGGAGGCCGGAGCCTGGCTTCGTCTGCGCGGAGGTGGGCGGAGGCCGGAGCCCGGCTTCACTTTGTTTGCTGCGGATAGGTCGTCACGGAGCCGTACGAAGGTCGGCGGAGACTACGCAAACCCGAGGCGAAGTGGCACACGGCCTTCGTCTTCGTCGGCGCGAAGGCGGGCGGAGGCCGGAGCCTGGCTTCGTCTGCGCGGAGGCGGGCGAAGGCCGGAGCCCGGCTTCATTGGCGCGGAGGCGGGTGGAGGCCGGAGTACGTCTTCCCTTTGTTTGCTGCGGAGAGGTCGTCACGGAGCCGTACGAAGGTCGGCGGAGACTACGCAAACCCGAGGCGAAGTGGCGTGCGGCCTTCGCCAGTACGGGGGCTGGTGGACACCGCGGCCGAAGTAAGACCGTGCGTCGTCGCAGAAGTGGAGCCGGCGAGGCGAAGGCCGCAGTCGGCACGGTGGCGAGTGAGCACCTGGACAAGGCGGACGCGACGCCCATTGCTTCCCCCGCAGCAAGCGCGGCAGAATGCTAGCACGGCGGAGCGCACGGGGCCACGACCAAGTCTGGCGGCGGCGTCGTGGAACCCGAGGCCGAGGGTCGGGGACAATTTTCCAGAGTCGCAGCGAAGGCGCGGGGTTGAAGCCGACCCGGACTTGCGCAGCATGAAGGCCGGAAGGGGAACGATTTTCCGGAGTCGCAGCGAAGGCGCGGGGTCGAAGCCGACCCGGACTTGCGCAGCATGAAGGCCGGAAGGCACGCGTAGTCCGAACCATTTTGAAATACAGCAGGATATGATCCCTTAGCAAGAAAATATAAGCAAATAGCAGACCATTTTGGCTAGATATCAAGATCCACACTTGCTCTGCCATCAAATCCTAGAAAAGGGATGAGCAGAGGAAATGAGTCGCCAGGGGTTTCCAAGAAAGACCATGGCAAGAAATGATTTCTCTCAGGGACAAGTTAGCCAATTGGCTTTGATGACAATCCCCCAGTTCAGAGGAATCCATTTTGCAGCTCCTTGCTCAAAGATTCAACTCAAACATCAAATGAGGAAGAGAAGCACAGAGAGCAAACAGAGAAAAAGAAAAAAAAAGCAAGAACTCTACAAATATCAATCACAGGGCTTCTCAAGTTGATTCATGGAGAGGAATGATTACAAGCAAATGTTCTACATCCCCATACACAATTGAGGAGAAATATCACTCATCTCACTACATGGTTCACGTGCTGAGAAGAACTCACACGAGAACACACTCCCTCAGCTCGGTGCTCTCTGCACTGCCCACTCCCTTTGCTAAATAGAAGGACCTCACCTCCTCAAATAGCAAAACAAGAAGTGCAGGCCAACTTCCACTCCATGCTCCACACACAAAAGAAGCAAGAGTCAAAGTCAACATAGGAAATGGAGGGAAAACCAGCCACTCCACTCAAGCTTGAGTCAATTCTCCTAATTGCCCCTTAAGCACCTTCCCAGAAGCTTCCCGCAACCGGTACCCTAACCGTCTGGACCTCGACTCCTCCCTAAGTCTAGTCCCGGTCCGCTCCGCTACACACGACAGCACCCGTCATCCTGACCGTCTGGACCTCAGCTCCTCCCTGAGCCTAGTCCCGATCCACCTCGCCGCTGCCCGTCGTGTCCACCCGACTTCGACCGACTGGACCTCCGACTCCACCTAAGTCTAGTCCTGGTCTGTTCCGTCGCACATGACCGCAACCGACATCCAACCGTCTGGACCTCCGACTCCTCCCTGAGCCTAGTCCCTGTCCACTCATCGTTGCCCGTCGTGTCCACCACCGGTAGCTCCAGCTCCGGTTCCTCGTCTCCTGGCTCGCAATCACCTCAGCAGCCTCAATCATCTTCGGCATCTCCAACCGTCTGGTCCTCAACACCTCCTGTGCCAAGTCCCAATCCTCCCACACCTCACCATGACCTAGCTTCAAAGTCCTGTAGCCACACAAACAAGCAAACCGTCACATAGCACCGCACGAAACAGCATAAACAACAATAGCATTAGTAAAAGGTACTCAATCCTAGAATACCCAAAACAAACTCAAACTCTCTAACTCAAGCGTCAATTACTCATCTCAAACATGGGGATACCTCCACATGGTCTCTCATAACTACTTCCTCGCACGTTAGGTTTGGTCGACCTCTAGCTCTTCTTTCATTTTCAGTACGCCTTAAAATTCCACTACGTACCAGTGCATCAGGAGGTCGTCGTTGAAGATGTCCGAACCATCTCAAACGATGTTGGACAAGCTTCTCTTCAATTGGTACCACCCCCACCCTATCACGTATATCATCATTGCGGACGCGATCCCGCCTTGTATTACCACACAGATCCACCGTAGCATCCTCATCTTCGCTACACTTATTTTCTGTATATGTTGTCTTTTAGTCGTTCAACATTCTGCTCCATATAGTATTGCAGGTCTGATCGCCATCCTATAGAACTTACCCTTTAACCCTGATATCACAACTCTAAAAGAACACAATTGCTACTATCATCCTTGAGAAATCATAAAGTAACAAAGTGATAGGAGACGCCAAATTTGAGCTAACCTCATAGTAATCCTCATCTTGTCAACTGTAGCCTATAGCTGTACTTCCATGTCAAGTAGATGAATATCGAGCTGTGTAAGAGCAATACGGAAACACTACATCGGAAACAACACTACTACAGAAAGCCTAATACTAGACGCCAAATCACAGATGGTTTTGTGAAACCGTCTGTGATGTACACTATTACAGACGGTTTTAATTTGGAGGCCGTCTGTGGTATTTGTGGCGGGAAAAAGGAGTATCACAGACGGTTCTTACCACTGAACCGTCTGTGATACTGGAATATCACAGACGGTTTTATAATAAAAACCGTCTGTGATATTCCAGATTATCACATACGGTTTTTATTATCACAGATGGTTTTATTATAAAACCGTCTGTGATAATTCCAGATTATCACAGACGGTTTTTAATTTTATTAAAAATCGTCTGTGATATGTTTCCCGCCTTGCAATTCCCCAAAATTTCATAATTTCCCGCCTGAGTCCGAGTAGGATTCAGTTTTGACACACCTTCAGTAAAACGGGCATAACTTTTGCATACGGTGTCCGTTTTCGACGTTCTTATACTCGTTGGAAAGCTAACGATGAGCCCGATCCAAACAATGACCAGCTTGCACTAGTTGCCCTCCAAGACCCTGAAAATTGGCCATCTTTGGACCTAAACCTGCGTCGCAAGTTTTTGGTTTCTGTTTTTGCCCTTTTTCTTGGTTTTCCTTTCGGAATTTGGATTTTTCTTCAGCTAAAAAGTTGTAGATCTCATCGAAACCTTTCAAATGAGTATATATAACCTATATAAAACTTTGCTATTTTATCTTTTCAGACTAGTTGTTTATATTGCACCGGTATATAAAATTTTGTGCTCTAATTCACAGACGGTTCTATATATAGAACCGTCTGTGATAATCTGTGGGCCCGTCGATCCTCCTCAACCCAATCCTAGCCAATAGAAATCTAGCAATCCTCACCCCACGGATCGTAGCTCCGCCTCTCCGTCCCCGCACCTCTTCCTCCCCTATAAATAATAGTCTCCTCCTCTTTGCTCCTTTCTGTTCTCCTTCTCCTTGCTGTTCTACTTCTCTTTGCTGTTCTCCTCCTCCTTGCTGTTCTCCTCCTGCTCCTTAACCCATACCATAATAGTCTCACGAAGCAGACGATGCATAAGGCAGCGCTCAATCAACATCGATGATGGTGGGCGTCAAAGACATCCAGCTTGCGCGCTGCATCAGGGGCGAGAAGGCCTAGGCATAGAGGATCTTTGCTTGCTCTGTTCTTGTTGTGTTAGCTAGATGAGCAACCTGTTTGTTGTTCTCCTCCTCTTTATTGTTTGTTGTTTGTCTGTCTATTCTTGTAATGGTAGACTCTAATCTTAAAATATGTACTACGTTTCATACTGTATTTGCTTGTTCTCATTTCAATTAATTGATTTGCGAAATGGATGTTTTATGTTTGTGAAATAAATTGAGATGTGAATTGGATGTATACATGTACATGTTGATCTGCTTGTTTCAGAGAGCATGGCTAGCATTTCCTGAGGCTAGCCAATAAACAGAAATAGATTTAGGGGTAGAAGAGAATAGCACAGACGATTTTTAGTTAAAAATCATCTATACTAGATATCACAGACCGTTTTTAACTAAAAACCGTCTGTGATATATCAATATCACATACGGTTTTTAGTTAAAAACCGTCTGTGATTATCAGCTATCACAGACGGTTTTTAGTGAAAAACCGTCTGTGATATTGATATATCACAGACGGTTTTTAGTTAAAAACCGTCTGTGATATTTACACCACAGACGGTTCGAAAACCATCTGTGATAACCTTCGATTATCACTGACCCATAAATTCAGACGGTTCAGAAAACCGTCTGTGATGACGTTTTTGAACCGTTTGTAATAGGGTTTTCTGTAGTAGTGCAAAACAATATCATTTAGCTATATATGTAATCTGTTGCTCCTACATTTAGCGGCAGCAAGTGAATCAAGCATCACTGAATTTATGAAGAGTTTCTTAGTCTGTATTATACAAAATGTAAATGATGAGAACATCTCTACTACGCATTCGTCTTCCACTCCAAGGGTGCAAGATAAAGCTCGTAATGAGGTTGCAACAGGTCCTATGACAAGGGTAAGAGCTAAACTGCTACAACAACAGGTGCTTTTATTTCTTAGAGAATTCCCTATTACTTTAGATGAGAATGATAGTATATCAATATAAATACATTGTGCATTTTCAGATTTGAAGCAATGGAAGGACAAGGAGAGAAGGACCAACTAGCCAGCCCCAAGGAGAAAGAGAACCATGCGACCACAATGGATGAGGCCCATGCAGTCACATGTCAAAAGGAGGGGAAGCTCCACGCAGCCCAAGACTCTAGAAGAGGCCCATACGCCACGCGACCAAGCAGATAAACCGAATTTGTCAATTGAGGAGTTTGCGAGCCTGCGTGCTAATGATGGACTGAGATTGTTTAATTCAGCCATGTAATTAGTTAGTGTTCAATTCCGAATTGCTTTAGGACTTGTATACCAAGTTGAACTCGGCCTTAGGCCGAAGTGTGTGCGTGCGTGAGGTTAGAGTTGGCTTTAAGTAGCCGCCACCCCCTCTATTGTTTCCAGACCACCTTTGATAATAGATTGATTCAGAAAATTGCTCTCGTTCTTTCTGTTGGCCGAACCAACTTGAGGGGAGAATTGGGAGTTTGTCGAAATTAAGATCGTTCAACCTTTCTGCTGGGAATTAGGAGCGTGATAGAGCTTCATCTGGTGGTCGTGAAGCTCAACACGTGTGGTTGGATGAATTATAAAGTGCTAACTCTTGCATTGACAATGGGGGATCACTACGGTTCTTCAAATCCACGTGAGTATCTTGATCCTACGTCGAGAAGATAGGGCGTCCTCATATCAGTAAACCTTTTGGTCACAGATGTTCCATTCTACCTATCCATATGTAGTGAAAGCGAAACAGACATCATTTGAATCTATGGGAAAGAAAACATGGACGCTAATCAGAAGGGAATCTATAAGCTTAACTACAAATAGGAAGATTAATTATTGACAATCAAATTCTTATAAAGATGCAAGCAAAAATAAAAAAGAATTTGTTAGATCTGTCGTTGTGAACTGGTACCATCTATATATGCATAAAGACAAAGGGAACATAATGAGGGAAAACATTAGATCAAATAATCTTATCAATAGCATATTGAATTCATGAGCTGGCTGGCAGAAGGTAAACACGGATGAACCGGTTAGAAAGTGGCACTCCAAAGAAGCATACTAAATGAATCAGCTAGTAGATTAGGAAACGGTATTGTTGTAGGGGTGGCCCCCACCTAAACCCAGCAGGCCTGGTAGGAGGTTGTAAGGCCCAGAATAGGCCATGTGTACTGACATAAATGCCCCTGAGGGGGACGATCAACTGTAAGGGTATAATTGTAAAAGCACCCCCCATGTATATATATATATATGGAATGCAGGCCATGGGAAGGATCCAGGCCATTACTCACTCTCCACTACCATCTCTCTCTCTCTGTTTGGTCTGTAACCACAATAGTTGGCGCCGTCCGTGGGGAGGGACAGCAGCAAGCCCGAAGTTCGAAGGAGCATGGCACCGAAAAAAGCTTCATCGGCAGCGGCGAAGGGGAAGAAGACGGTCGGGGCGGAGCGTCGCGTGAGTACAAGGGCTTCGGCATCGGCTGCCGCGGGCGCGGCTGTAGAGGACGTTGACGCTCGCGCTGCGGCAGCCGACCCCGTCACCGGCGCTGCGACGACCAACCACGTCACTGGCACTGCGGCAGCCGACCCCGTCACCGGCACCGCGGCGACCGACCCCGCCACCGGCGCTGCGACGACCAACCACGTTACCGGCACTGCGGCAGCCGACCCCGTCACCGGCACCGCGGCGACCGACCTCGTCACCGGCACCGCGGCGACCGACCCCGTCACCGGCGCTGCGACGACCAACCCCGTCATCGGCAGTGCTGCGACCGACCCCGCCACCGGCGCTGCGACGACCAACCACGTCACCAGCACTGCGGCAGCCGACCCCGTCACCAGCGCTGCGACAACCAACCTCGTCACCGGCGCTGCGACGACCAACCCCGTCACCGGCACCGCGATGACCGACCCCGCCGACGCGACAGCAACCAACCTCACCGCCTTCGCCGCAACGCTCGCCGGTAGCGCGGACCAGGCAGTTGGCGGTAGCCACAACGGAGCGACCGGCAGCTCGGGAGCTCGCGACGCGGTCGTGCCCACGCCGGTCTGTCCGCTGGGCGTGCCGGCGGCCCCGCCCGCACAGGCGGTGGAAAGCGCCCTGCTGGTGGACCTCAAAGCGTTCCAGCAGGAGCTAGGGGATCTTCGCGGGGCCGTCCGAGACATACAAGAGGCTCGGAGCCAGCAGGCCGCGCCGATGGTCGCGCCAGAACCCACGCCGGAAAGGGCGGACAGCCACGACGCCCCCACATCCCGCCGTGCCCTGCTGCGGCGCGTCGATCCAGAGTCCCCGCTCTCGGCAGGACAACAGCAGGCGGCGTGGCCCGAATACTTCAAGTTCCTAGTGTCATCGAACCCTACAAAGGCGACACGGACCCCCGCGAGTTCGTGCGCGTGTACGAAACCGCAATCGAGGCCGCGGGCGGCGATGACACCACCAAAGCGAAGGGGCTCCCCCTCGCGTTGCTGGGAGTGGCGCTCTCCTGGTTTTTTACCATAGAGCCGAACTCCATCTACGCGTGGGAGCAGATCCGTGACCGCCTTCACAACAACTTTCAAGGCAATTATGTCGAGCGGGTCGACACCGACCAGCTCTTCCCCGTGAAGCAGAAACCCTCGGATAAGCTCCGGGAGTACTTCAAACGCTTCGCGAAGATATGTTGTCAAGTCAAAGACGTTAACGAAACCACCGTGGTCAACGCGGCCATACAGGGCCTTCGTCCGGGCCCGATGGCCGAATATAACGTGCGGAAGCCGATCAAGACAGTGACGAGGCTCTTTGACAAAATGGAGGAATACGCCAGGGCGGAAGAGGACGCACGGCGGCGACAAGGCGACGACTCCGACACCAACCAGGCCGGTGCCTCGGCAAAAGCCGAAGATCCGTCGAAGGACGGTTCTTCGAAGGGAAAGCGTAAGCAGGAGTCGTCCAAGGACGCGCCCGACCGCAAGGACGCCCCGCGCAAGGAGCCATCCGACAAGCCCAAGCGTGGCCAGCAGAAGTCGCGGCGAGGCCGGTACGTCCTCGACATCAAAGGCGGTTCCGACGACAGCGCTCCCGCGGGTCGGGGCGGTCGGGGGTGCCGAGGCCAGGGACGCGGCCGTGGCCGGGGCCGCGACGATAGAGGCCAGAGAGACTACGACGACCAACACCAGGGGCTGTGGTGCGTAGTCCACGGCCGCGGAAACCACGACACGCGCACATGCACCTCTATCGCGGCGCTTCGGGACAGCGTCACCAGGGACAGGAACCCGGAAGCACGTTCGCCCATGGTGGCCCACATACAGCACCCATACGAAGCCCCCGTACACATACAGGCGCAAGGAACGCAGCCCAATGAGGGCCCTCTGCGGATCCAGGCCCACGTGCAGCAGCCTCAGGAGGGCTTTCTGCAGCTACAGGCTCCGGAGGCCACCCACCGGAGGGTTATCAATGTCATCTCCGGAGGCTCCTCGTTGGACTTTGCCTCGGCACGGCAGCGGAAGGCCTACGTGCGAAGGCTACACCACGTGGCGGCATATCCAGCACAGACACCGCCGGACTGGGCACAGCATGAGGTTACATTCACCCCCGCCGATGCCGAAGGCGTGGAGCTTCCTCACCAAGACCCCCTGGTCGTCTGGGCCGTAATAGCGGGGTGCGACGTGGGACGTGCCCTAGTCGACGGCGGCAGCTCCGCGAACATTCTGTTTGCGGCAGCTTTCGACCAGATGGGGATCCCCCGAAGCCGCCTCAGCCCATCGGGAGTCCCACTGCAAGGCTTCGGAGGGCAGCCTCTACGGGCGCTCGGCCAAATATGCCTTTAGGTCTCCTTCGGCCAGGGTGACAATGCAAGGGTCGAAGATGCCATATTCGACGTCGTCGATCTCCCATACCCTTACAATGCCATACTAGGGCGTCCGGTCCTCAACTCCTTCGGGGCGGTACCGCATCACGGCTATCTATGCATGAAGCTCCCGGGGCCCTAGGCCACCATTACCGTTCGTGGCGATCAGGACATGGCCCGGCGCATCGAGCACGGCACCCGATGCCCCCGTCGCGGCGGGCAGCGGCACACCTAGGATTGGCGCCGCCGTGCGAGGGCCCACGGCGCCATCCGGGGGCGGCTCCGCAGGCCCTGCCGATAGCGAATCTACTAGAGGCTCCAGCCGCGCTGAGCACAAACGGTTAGTACCCCCCCCTTCATATGTAATCGCTTACCCGCGCATACGAGAATGTAATAAAGTTCCGTTTGTCGCCAACATATTACCGCTCTGCGGAAGTACGCGGTGAGCACACGCGGAGGCCTCGCCTACGCGTGTGCTCCCGCAGTATAAACCAAAGACGCACGTTCGCGTGTGCACTCTCCGTAGCCAGGGGTACGGGTATGAGTATAAACCAAAGAGGCACGTTCGTGTGTGCACTCTCCGTAGCCAGGGGTACGGGTATGAGTATAAACCAAAGACGCACGTTCGCGTGTGCACTCTCCGTAGCCAGGGGTACGGGTATGAGTATAAACCAAAGACGCACGTTCGCGTGTGCACTCTCCGTAGCCAGGGGTACGGGTATAAACGAAGACGCACGTTCGCGTGTGCACTCTCCATCAAAGACACGGGCATGAGTATAAACAAAGACGCACTGTCGTAGGGATGGCCCCCACCTAAACCCAGCAGGCCTGGTAGGAGATTATAAGGCCCAGAATAGGCCATGTGTAATGACATAACTGCCCCCAGAAGGGATAACCAGATGTAAGGGTATAACTGTAAAAGCACTCCTCATGTGTATGTATATATACGAGTAAGCCATGGGGAGGACCCAGGCCATTACATTCATCTTCATCACTCTCCACTACCATCTCTCTCTCTGTTTGGTCTGTAGCCACAACACGCACGTTCGCGTGTGCACTCTCCGTCAAAGACACGGGCATGAGTATAAACGAAGACGCACGTTCGCGTGTGCACTCTCCGTCAAAGGCACGGGCATGAGTATAAACCAAGACGGGTGGGGGGACGCCCCTGCACGCACTCCACGGAGTATAAATAAGACGCGGATGTTCTCCCTGCGCACTCTACTGAGTCCAAACTCTGCGCACGCCAGGGACTTCGTCCATGCGCGTACTCTCCGGAGTATAAATCAGACGTGGACGCCGATCCCACGCGAATTCTGCGCGGCTGCCAATTGTGAAGGAATACGCGTATGCTACGAGAGCAGAAAACAAAAATTTTCTACCGCACACACCAGGACATCATGCTAAGGAGGGATCATGGATCCTTACCACTAGACGCGCAGCACAGCGGAAGAAGAGTTGGAGAAGCCGATCCAACCACGCACGTCGAGGTAGTAGTGGAAGTAGTCGATCGTCCCGAACAGATCGCCTCCTCCACGCGATCAACCACACCACGAGCAGATCCAATCTGAAGGTTGTTGATGCCGACCAACGCCGCAACGAGCAACGCCTCCACCGGTATCCACACGTCCGGGGCTGGAACACCGATTGCGAGTGTACCAGCACTCGCGAGCGGCTAGGGTTTGGCTCGGGAGGTGGCGGCTAGGGTTTTGCTCGGGAGGAACAGAAGCATGCATCCCTCAGCTCCTCGCCTCCATATATATAGACCTCCTCACTTGGGCCTAGTGGACCGAGGACCAATAGGAGTCTATCCGGATCTCTATCCGAATTGAGCCCACATTCGAATTAGTGTTCCAACCCGTTAAGTGTGCGACCCTGTAGGTTCACGTATACTTGGTCGCGACCCGGTAACGCCTTTCCGGTCACCCTGTTAATAGCGGCCTCTAGTAAGACATATTAACCCCAAAGTATACGTAAAGATTATATCGGCTGAACCTGTAATGTTCTCATGTACGAATCCCTCTGCCTCACGATATAGATTAAGCTCAAGGCGAGACCTGTGTCATCCTCTTAATAGCTCAATCACTCTCTCAATTCCGTGATGGATTATAAACTCGTGATTGACTCCTCAATCACCTTGGCATGGCCATGCACTTTCATAATCCATTACATCGAGGGGCCCAGAGATATCTCTCCCATAAGGAGGGGCAAATTCTATCTTGATCATTCACATCCCACTACATGTTTCATGGCAAACCCAAAAACTACTTTTATGACTACCCAGTTACGGAGTAGTGTTTAGTAGTCCCAAAATAAGCTACTACGCATGTTGGGAACCATGATGATCTCAAGTCTAAGGATTCCACATAAACACTACTTGAGACCAACTGATGACACATGGAATCTCTGCATGTGTCTCATGGCGGGTCTATCCAACATATGTTCACTAACACATGTCCATATTATTGATTTGGTATCTCCATACCATGATCCATGAGACATGATCATCAATCAATACATATGTTGATCTTTGAATCATATTTGTTCCTCATATGATATATAATCAGGGATCATTTAGAAATAGCAACATTTTGGCATTAAGAGTCTCATGAATAAGTCACATACTCATTGATCAATAATGATAATGTCTATTTCAAGGAACAAACTAATGCATCATAAACATAGTATGTGATATATATATAACATCTCCATGTTGCCTCTAGGGCATATCACTAACAGTCTCCCACTTGCACTAGAGTCAACCATGTAGGTATCTAATACCCATTGCCCTAGTGTGAGCCTCATGCTTTGGCTGGGGAAGCGTGTTTGTCAATGGATCTGCAATGTTCAAATCCGTTTGTACTTTGCATATCTTCACATCGCCTCTCTCCACAATCTCGCGGATGAGATGAAATCGCCGTAGAATGTGCTTGGACTTTTGGTGAGATCTAGGCTCCTTGGCTTGCGCAATGGCCCCACTATTGTCACAGTAGAGGTCCATTGGACTGGATGCACTAGCCATCACACCAAGCTCAGAAATAAATTTCTTGATCCAAACAGCCTCTTTAGCAGCTTCAGAAGCTGCTATGTACTCGGCTTCTGTTGTAGAATCAGCAACGGTCTCCTGCTTGGAACTCTTCCAGCTCACCGCACCACCATTCAGGCAGAACACAAATCCAGATTGCGATCTAAAATCATCTTTGTCAGTTTGGAAGCTAGCATCGGTGTAACCATTTACAACGAGCTCTTCCTCACCCCCATAGACGAGGAACACATCTTTAGTTCTTCTCAAGTACTTCAAGATGTTCTTTACGGCAATAGAGTGACTTTCACCTGGATCTGACTGGTATCTACTTGTAGCACTTAAAGCATACGAGACATCTGGACGTGTACAAAGCATGGCATACATAATGGACCCCATAGCCGAAGCATATGGAATCGCATTCATTTTATCCCGCTCATCAGGTGTACTAGGACACTGACTCTTGCTAAGATTTATACCATGTGACATAGGTAGGAAGCCTTTCTTGGAATCCTGCATGTTGAACCTTTTCAACACCTTGTCAATGTACATATCTTGGCTTAATCCAATTAGCCTTCTTGATCTATCCCTATAGATCTTGATGCCCAGAATATATGCCGCCTCTCCTAAGTCTTTCATAGAGAAACTATTTTTCAATGAAGACTTAACAGATTCGAGCATAGGAATGTCATTTCCGATCAGTAATATGTCATCCACATATAAGACCAGAAATACGAGTGCGCTCCCACTAGCCTTTTTGTAAACACAAGGCTCTTCTTCGTTCTTGATGAAACCAAACCCTTTGATTACTTCATCAAAACGAATGTTCCAACTCCGAGATGCCTGCTTTAATCCATAAATGGATCTTTGCAGCTTGCATATCTTTCCAACTGATTGCGGATCGACAAAACCCGTGGGCTGTGTCATGTACACATCCTCACTCAGATTTCCATTAAGGAAAGCTATTTTGACATCCACTTGCCATATTTCATAGTCGAAATATGCAGCAATCGCTAGAATGATCCGAATAGACTTTAGTATTGCGACGGGCGAAAAAGTTTCATCATAATCAACACCTTGAATTTGTTTGAAACCTTTGGCCACTAATCGCGCTTTATAGATGTGAACATTTCCATCTATGTCTATCTTTTTCTTGAAAATCCATTTGCACTCAATGGTTTTAACACCATCAGGTGGATCAACCAAGTTCCAAACTTGATTACTGTGCATGGATTCAAATTCAGATCTCATGGCTTCAAGCCATTTCTCATAGTCTGGTCCCACCATCACTTCTTCATAGGTCTTAGGCTCATCGTTGTCTAACAACAATATGTCCCGTTGTTGAGTAGTCAAGAACATGTACCTCTCAGGTGCACGATGTGACCTCTCTGACCTACGTGGTGTCGGTGTGTCCACAACAGGTTCTTCAACAGTTTGTTCATCCTGTTGTGGTTCTGTAGGAGCTGAAACGTTTTCAGGTGTTTCTCGAATTTCTTCAAGTTGCACCGTGCTCCCACTATCCCTTCTTGAGAGAAACTCTTTCTCTAAGAAGACACCATGCCGGGCGACAAACACTTTGCCTTCTCCTTGATTATAGAAGTAATATCCTTTTGTTTCCTTAGGATACCCGATAAAGAAGCATTTATCAGATTTAGGAGTGAGCTTATCAGATTGTAAACGTTTTACATAAGCCTCACATCCCCAAATCTTAAGAAAAGACAGGCTAGGACGTTGTCCTGTCCACATCTCATGTGGTGTCTTTTCTACTGATTTTGATGGTACCCTGTTTAGTGTGAAAGCGGCTGTTTCAAGAGCGTACCCCCAAAAAGACAACGGAAGATCACTTTGGCTCATCATGGAGCGCACCATATCTAATAAGGTGCGATTTCTCCGTTCAGATACCCCCATTCCATTGAGGTGTTCCTGGCGGAGTCAATTGTGGAACAATTCCACAATCCTTCAGATGATTGCCAAACTCATGGCTCAAATACTCGCCTCCACGATCAGATCGTAGAAACTTAATTGTCTTGCCTAAATGATTTTGCACTTCATTTTGGAATTCTTTGAACTTTTCAAAGGATTCAGACTTATGCTTCATCAGGTAGATATACCCATATCTACTAAAGTCATCAGTAAAAGTTATGAAGTATTGAAAACCACCTCTGGCTATTGAGCTCATTGGTCCACATACATCAGAATGTACGAGTGCCAATAAGTCACTTGCCCGTTCACCTTGACCGGTGAAAGGTGTCTTTGTCATCTTGTCGAGTAAACAAGATTCGCATGTCTCAAATGATTCAAAATCAAATGAGTGCAGAATACCATCTTTATGGAGCTTCTCCATGCGTTTCTCATTTATGTGACCTAAGCGACAGTGCCAAATAAACGTGGGATTCAAATCATTCGAACGTTGCCTCTTTGCATTAATGTTATAGACCGGTGACTCTTCAAGAGTAAGAACATATAACCCATTCACCAATGGAGTATGACAATAGAACATATCTTTGAAATAAAGAGAACAACCATTGTTCATAGATCTAAAGTCATAACCTTCTGCTTGCAAACATGAAGCAGAAATAATGTTCTTGGAAAGAGATGGAACACAATAACAATTATTCAATTCCAAAACTAATCCTGAAGGTAAAGACAATGGCATGGTGCCAACAGCCACCGCAACAACTTTTGCTCCATTGCCAACGCGAAGATCCACTTCGCTCCTCCTCAAACTTCTACTTCTTCTTAACCCCTGCAACGATTTGCAAATGTGAGCAACCGATCCGGTATCAAATACCCAAGAATCAGTGGATGAAGTAGCAAGATTGATCTCTATAACATTTATACCTGGAGGGGAAGTCGTACTTCCCTTCTTCTTCTCAAGATCCTCCAAGTACTTTGGGCAGTTCCTTTTCCAATGTCCTGATTGCTTACAGTAGTAACAATCTGCATTAGGAGCAGCGCCCTTCTTGACTTGCTTGGCCTTAGAACTGCTCGCGATCTCATCAGGAGCTAACTTTCTTTTGACCGCGCCTTTCTTGACATTGGGCTTGCCCTTGCCTTTCTGCATCATCATCACATGATTGCTGCTTTTCTTAATGCTTTCCTCGGCAGCTTTTAGCATCCCATGCAACTCAGCCAAGGTCTTATCCATGTTGTTCATGTGATAGTTCAGTATGAATGGCTCAAAGCTCGGGGGGAGCGACTGGAGAATCACATCAGTAGCCAACTCTTGGCTAAGGGGAAAACCAAGCTTTTCCAGACTCTCAATGTAGCCAATCATCTTAATCACATGAGGGTTGACGGGATTCCCTTCTGCAAGCCTGCACGCAAACAAGGACTTTGAAGTGTTGAACCTCTCAGCCCTTGCTTGGTTCTCAAACATACCACGCAACCCCACAATGATATTGTAGGCATCTGTGTTCTCATATTGCTTCTGAAGCTCAGAGGACATTGTGGCAAGCATGAGACAGCTCACATCAAGGCAATCATTCGTTTGCTTCTCATAAGCTCTCCGCGCAGCCGCAGTAGCATTATCAGGCAAGTCATTAGGATAAGGAGATTCAAGGACATACTCCTTGCGCTCTTGCTTGAGAACAATTCTCAAGTTGCGATACCAATCCATAAAGTTCGTTCCATTGAGTTTTTCTTTCTCAAGAATAGACCGCAAATTAAAAGAACTGGATGCGGCATTAGTTGACATGATCTACAACAAAGAATATGCAAAGTTTAGCACTATGTTTATGTTCATCTTTTATTAAACTATTTAACAAAAGACTCCCACTATGTGTTTTGCAATAAAACTCCCTCTAAGTTACATAGTGGGTCAAGATCCTCATTTCACTAATTCCTAGTGAGCTTTGGCATCACGGCTAGAAAACTAGTGACATGGGTAAGCAACACCTTGCTAATCACATCCCTATGTGACTCTTGCTTGTTGGGTGACATCAATATGCCCCGGCCCCAACCTATGCCCCAAGGTCCAAAACTGTTTTGATAACCTTGTTAAGTAAACCAAATGCTTCCGCATGTAGATGTCCGACATCTACCCCAAATAATGATGATAACCGACGGCACTCGACTTTGGTAGACCTACCATGCGGTGATCATTATCTTTTGGTGCAACATATGGAAGGGCATGAACACCTAATTTTATGAGGGATTCTATCCTACCATAGCAACATATGACAAAAATCATTGCATAAGAATAAGATAGATAACATCACAGATAAACACATTTAACTGTGAAGTAGTATGGCCCAAAAATGGTGATCTCCATCTCCATGTAGGTCTAGACGATCTCCATCCTCCACATCACTCCTTTAGGCCACCATGCTTGAAAGCTTGTAACCTCAAAACTAGGCTACAACCTATAATAGCTAGAAATTGAAGATTACAAAGATAGATTCAAGCATTAAGGTCGACACGCAAGTCGTTAAATACAATATAGACAGCTAACAATAGCTGAAATAATCATGACACGCAAGCCATGAACGAATGTTACATGCATCACATACATCTCATACATTCCAATAAGATATAGGGCCATACTATTCACATCATTCCCTGCAAAAACAAGTTAGACGTAGAATCGTATTCTACCTAACGATGTGAACCCATGACGCTATACAAGGCGGGTACGCACGGCGGTCCCGCTGGCCGGTCAGCGGGCGGGGGATCGAGGGGGGGCCGCCCCCCGCGGGTTTCAGGCACAACCACCTTATGCCGATCCGAGACATTCTCTAGGACGCTAGTTTTTCCACTGGGCCGAGGCCATCAGATCCATAACCTACTAGTATTCGGCATAACCACCTTATGTCGATCCGAGACAATCTCTAGGGCACTAGTATTCCCACTGGCCCGAGGCTATCAGATTCATATCCTACTAGTATTCGACATAACCACCTTATGCCGATCCGAGACAATCTCTAGGGCACTAGTAGTGATACAATCTGCGCCTCATCTAACCCCTATTCACCGATTGATCTCATCAACCCGTGCTACCATCGATTCATCACATGAACCGACTGATCTAGACTGTAACAGATCCAATCTACTACAACCGCATATCAACATATGCGCTGATCCAGATCGCAAACTAAGCAAGATGGCTCTGATACCACTGAAGGAATACGCGTATGCTACGAGAGCAGAAAACAAAAATTTTCTACCGCGCACACCAGGACATCATGCTAAGGAGGGATCATGGATCCTTACCACTAGACGCGCAGTGCAGCGGAAGAAGAGTTGGAGAAGCCGATCCAACCACGCGCGTCGAGGTAGTAGTGGAAGTAGTCGATCGTCCCGAACAGATCGTCTCCTCCACGCGATCAACCACACCACGTGCAGATCCAATCTGTAGGTTGTTGATGCCGACCAACGCCGCAACGAGCAGCGCCTCCACCGGTATCCACACGTCCGGGGCTGGAACGCCGATTGCGAGTGTACCAGCACTCACGAGCGGCTAGGGTTTGGCTCAGGAGGTGGCGGCTAGGGTTTTGCTCGGGAGGAACAGAAGCATGCATCGCTCAGCCCCTCGCCTCCATATATATAGACCTCCTCACTTGGGCCTCGTGGACGAGGCCCAATAGGAGTCTATCTGGATCTCTATCCGAATTGAGCCCACATTCGAATCACATTCGAATTAGTGTTGCAACCCGTTAAGTGTGCGACCCTGTGGGTTCACGTATACTTGGTCGGGACCCGGAAACGCCTTTCCGGTCACCCTGTTAATAGCGGCCTCTAGTAAGACATATTAACCCCAAAGTATACGTAAAGATTATATCGGCTGAACCTGTAATGTTCTCATGTATGAATCCCTTTGCCTCACGATATAGATTAAGCTCAAGGCAAGACCTGTCTCATCCTCTTAATAGCTCAATCACTCTCTCGATTCCGTGATGGATTATAAACTCGTGATTGACTCCTCAATCACCTTGGCATGGCCATGCACTTTCATAATCCATTACATCGAGGGGCCCAGAGATATCTCTCCCATAAGGAGGGGCAAATTCTATCTTGATCATTCACATCCCACTACATGTTTCATGGCAAACCCAAAAACTACTTTTATGACTACCCAGTTACGGAGTAGTGTTTAGTAGTCCCAAAATAAGCTACTACGCATGTTGGGAACCATGATGATCTCCAGTCTAAGGATTCCACATAAACACTACTTGAGACCAACTGATGACACATGGAATCTCTGTAGTGTCTCATGGCGGGTCTATCCAACATATGTTCACTAACACATGTCCATATTATTGATTTGGTATCTCCATACCATGATCCATGAGACGTGATCATCAATCAATACATATGCTGATCTTTGAATCATATTTGTTCCTCATATGATATATAATCAGGGATCATTTAGAAATAGCAACATTTTGGCATTAAGAGTCTCATGAATAAGTCACATACTCATTGATCAATAATGATAATGTCTATTTGAAGGAACAAACTAATGCATCATAAACATAGTATGTGATATATATATAACATCTCCATGTTGCCTCTAGGGCATATCACTAACAAATCGCGCACCTGCGATACACCAGAGGCTGCCCCCACCTCGGGGTGGGGGGGGGGGGGCGAAGGAACGCCTTCGCACGCGCCAGTCCACGAGACTTTAAACAGGTCGTAGTGCGAAGGTCCGCCTTCGCACGCTCCAGTCCACGAGACTTTAAACAGGTCGTAGTGCGAAGGTCCGCCTTCGCACGCGCCAGTCCACGAGACTTTAAACAGGTCGTAGTGCGGAGGCCCGCCTTCGCACGCGCCAGTCCACGAGACTCTAAACAGGTCGTAGTGCGGAGGCCCGCCTTCGCACGCGCCAGTCCACGAGACATTAAACACGTCGTCGTGCGGGGGTCCGCCTTCGCGCGCGCCGGTCTACGGACCTTAAACAGGTCGCTGTGCGGAGGTTCGCCTTCGCACGCGCCAGTCTGCGGACTTTAAACAGGTCATCGTGCGGGGTCCGCCTTCGCGCGCGCTGGTCTACGGACCTTAAACAGGTCGCTGTGCGGAGGTTCGCCTTCGCACGCGCCAGTCTGCGGACTTTAAACAGGTCGTCGTGCGGGGGTCCGCCTTCGCGCGCGCCGATCTACGGACCTTAAACACGTCGCTGTGCGGAGGTTCGCCTTCGCACGCGCCAGTCTGCGGACGTTAAACAGGTCGCTGTGCGGAGGTTCGACTCCGCACGCGCCAGTCTGCGGTCTTTAAACAGGTCGCTGTGCGGAGGTTCGCCTTCGCACGCGCCGGTCTACGGACCTTAAACACTTCGCTGTGCGAAGGTTCGCCTTCGCACGCGCTAGTCTACGAACTTTAAACAGGTCGCTGTGCGGAGGTTCGCCTTCGCACGCGCCGGTCTACGGACCTTAAACAGGTCGCTGTGCGGAGGTCCGCCTTCGCACGCGCCAGTCTACGGACTTTAAACATGTCGCTGTGCGGAGGTCCGCCTTCGCACGTGCCAGTCTACGGACTTTAAACAGGTCCCTGTGCGGAGGTTCACCTTCGCACGCGCCAGTCTACGGACTTTAAACAGGTCATCGTGCGGAGGTCCACCTTCGCACGCGCCAGTCTACGGACTTTAAACAAGCCGTCGTGCGGAGGTACGCTTTCGCACACGCCAGTCCACGGACTCTAAACACGTCATAACATCGAGGCCCGCCTCCGCGCGCACCAGTCCACGCGCAACTACTGTCAACGGCATGCGTCGAGGGTGGAGATTTTGCCTCAGCACCACCCGGCGTACAGCGCTCAGCGCATATCCTAACTGCCAACAGATGTATACATTACGAAAAGCATACAAGTACAAAGGCCCACCAGCAGGGCTGGCGCTCTAAGTCACTATTTGGCGGGCTCATCTTTAACGCGCGCTAAGGTCGGGACCTCTCCTGAAGAGGATTGGCCTGCCCAAAAGTTCAGCGACTCCTCGGCCCTTTGCCAGCGTCGAAGGCGCCGCCGGGTTGCAAGGTCGGAAGCAAGCAGTCGTCCCCAGCAAGGAAGCTGCCCGGGGCACAGGTCAAATAGTCAGTTCGTAGAACAAGTACACGCTTTATCCACAAGGAAGGGGCGGACATCACAAGGCACGCCTACACCTAGCTACCTCCACGCCGCACCTGCGAGTCCTCGGCGCCCTCGGAGGCCCCAGCGCCACCTTCGTCACGTCGGGGGACCTCGTCCAGGAATCGGCCGAGGCTCCCCCCCCCCCGTAGAGGGACTTCTGGAGCTCGACCTGCGCGGCGGCCACCCCGACATAGTCCTAGATCCGCTCGTAGAAGTGCTTGATGGCGCTGCGAACGGCGCGGACGGCACCAGACATTACTCCAGCCGCGCCGGGCAGCTCCAGCCGGGGGTCCTCCAGCCCGGCGATGTGCGTGCAGCCACGATGCCGCAGGAGCGCGCACACCATGCAGGACGCCACGTAGGCACAGTGGTTGCCGAAGGTCGTCGCGGCGCCACGAGCAGCGTCGGTGGCATCTTTGATCCAGCGAAGGGTCCGCGACAGCTCCTCCGGGCCGAAGGCGTGGTCCGGTACTTTGGCCACAAGCCCTTGGAGATGACTTTCCAGTGCTTGCATGGCCTCCCATGCAACTACCGAAGCATCGCCAAGCGCCTGATTCCGCTCCGCTAGAGTCAGGGCGAGCTCGCCTTTTTCCTTCTCTAGCGAGGCGACTTGTTGCAAGAGGCCATCCCGCTGCGCCGCGAACTCCTGCTGCGCAGCTTCCGCGGTCGACTCGCGCACCGACGTAGCAAGTCCCTCGGCATGCGCTTTCGCCCCGGCGCACTCCGCTTCCAGCTGGCGGATGCGGGCATCTTGGGCAGAACGGGCTCCCGAGGCTTCGCGTAGCTCCTCCTCGGTGGCCCGTAGCCTATCCTCAAGCGCCCTTTGGGCACGAGTATAGGCCGCCTGCAAGGCCTGCCCCAGCACAAGTGTCTGCAGAACGAAAAAAACTTAGCAAGCTCAGCAGGCCCGGGCATTGGCGTATGAGTACTTACCCTCACCCCCGACACTTTAAAGGCGTCCCCGAGGCGCCCCGCCCCGTAGGCCTGCAGCACTTGCTGGCCCACGCTGGCAGCCGCGTCGTCCACAATCCCGCGCCACGCCCTCAGTGTCTCCGGGGGAGGCACGAAGTCCGCGGGGCCCGCACGCGCGACGCTCCCATGCTCCTCCAAGAGCTCTTCCTCCGGCATAAGCAACACTGCAGGCGGGAACGCAGGTGAGCACCGCAAGGCGCAGCGAAGAGCACGCCAGGGTAAGCTAAGCCGCCTTACCTTCGGTAGCGGAAGAAGAGCTTCGGGGGCCCGCCCCCTAGCTTCAGGCGGCGGAGCGGTGGCACAAGTCCCTGCGGAGGGCATGGTCCCGCAAGGAAAAGAAGGCTCCACGTTCGGGTCCGGCGCTAACCGTTCCCGTACGGCAGACGGCGTGGCCTCGGGAGCAGAGGGGGCGGGCACGGCCGCTTAGTCGGGGCAGGCGGCAACGACACCGCCCCAACAGTCGCCGCCGAAGAGGCCCCCGCGGCTGAAGCACCCGGGGGCGAAGGTTCCGCTGTGGTAGTTTCTGCAGGGGGTACCTTGGCGTTTGCCTCTGCGGCTGGTGACGGCAGCACGGCTTCGTGCGCCCTCGCTGGGGACGCCCCCGGCACCACAGCGGCCACGGTCGAAGGCTCCACCTCGGCATCAACGGACCGCACAGATTCCGTCTCAGCGACCGCGGCGGGTGACGAGGCTTCCCCTCGCCGGCTGCTCGCGGCAAGCCCGCCGTCCAGGCCACTCGCCGAAGATCCTTCGCCTCCGACGTCCGCGCCATCCAAGCCCGAGTCCGCATACTTCACCGAATCCGACTCCGCATCTGCCGCGCCTTCGGGAGCGCTAACAGCAGCAGTACCAGCTACCGCACCAAGCACGGCAGACGCCCCACCTCGGCCCCTCTTCCGAGATGGCGCCTTCTTCCTCGCTGCACCGTCATCTGGAGCAGCACGGTCCGGCACGGCGTGGTCCAGGGCCTCGCACACGCGGTTTATCCGCCCCAGCCCCGCCGCGGCGGTAGCGGACGCGCGCTGCTCGTGCTCCCTACCGGTATACGGCCCCAGGAATATGCGCGCGGCCTGCTCCGCATCCTCCAAGCAAATCCCTGAAGCAACGGAGATAACATTAGCATACAACGCATTTCGCATGAACGGAGAAGGGACGCGGTCGAGGCTTACGTGGGCCGGAGGGCGCCGGCAGCAAGCAGGTCGACGGCGAGACATTGTCGTCTCGGCGCTTCTCGGCGGCAAGACGCCAATCGCGAGCAAGCGGCGCCACGCCGTACATCGAAGGGGGCGGCCACGCCTACGAGCCGCCGGGCCCTCCGCCTGTCCTCATCATCGAGCGTCCGGCCGGGCGAGGGCTTGAACGGGATCGGTTGGCCCGTGCACTCAAGACCGCTCCCGCTCTCCACACGGTGGTAGAACCACCGCTTCATCCACTGCGACTCCCACTTCCCGCGAGTAGAGTTCGCGGGGAAGAGCTTGCCGCAAGTTGGCCGGAGGACAAAGGAGACGCTGCCGAAGCTAGACACCGTCCCATCCTTCCGCTCTTTGGGCTGGCATCGTGCCTCGTGCAGATAGGCAAATAACGACGCACTGGGCCAGCATGCTCCTGAGCGCAAGGCCTAGCTGTAAACCGCGAGCCGGGCCACGGCATTCGGAGTCAGCTGCGCCAGCTCCAGCCCGAAGGTCCGCAGCACATCGCCCACGATCGCCGCCGCGGGGACGCGGAGCCCTGCGTCGAAGAAGGTGACGAATACGACCGCCTCCGACGCTTTGGGGCGAGGTTCCGTTTCGTCGGCGGCAGGTAGCCGTACCGCCCGGCGCTCGGACAGCTTCCCCGCACGCAGCAGCGCCTGGATCGTCTTCTCGGTCACAAGCGAGGGGCCCAACTCGCTGGAAAACAAGCCCTCTTTTTCCAGCCACCACTTATCCGCCACCGCTGGGTCGCGTTCATCGAGCGAGTATTTCACCTCTAACGGTGAAGACCGCCGGCGGATGCCGCAGGCGCCAGTCGACTGGCTACGCTTGCTACCAAACGCCATCGCCCCTGGCAACAGGAGAATAGCGGCGACTGTATCGTCGGAGTGTACAAGGCGATGCAAGTGAGAAGAGGGCGTAGAGCTGTGGGGGCGCGGTTAAAAGGGGCATATCAGGCCTCCTCGTCCCCAACACCAAAGCGTCGCGACGGTCCACTTGCAGGACGCAACCGCAGCCGCACAAGGGCCCGCCCCGCATGCTCCCCCATAACCGAAGACGAAGAGGCGCAACCACGGCAGCAGGGATCATCAGAGCACGTCGCTCCAATGGCCCCCCGCCGCGTGGCCCCGGAACGACCCCAAGCGCCATTAAGAACGCCACAGCGGGCCGTGGGATCATGCCAACCCCGAAGCTGCGCCGTTCCTCGCCCGCCCCGTGTCCCCTTTACCTGGGGAAAAGGCGAACCGCTGCGATCACGCAACCGCCCACACCCCGTCGCGCACCAATCCCAAACCGCCGCGTGCCCCACACGCACCGAGGCAAGCGCACGGTCTGACAACCTAGCCTTGGCAAGCCGGGGGCCGGCGCGATTCCAGGAACCTTTACAACGCATTACCGCATCAGGACATCGCGCGCGTCTACTTCAGCTAGGCGCCAGCTCCGCTGCCACCCGTTCGAAGGGTAGGGGACGGAGCGCACACGTCTACTTCGGCTAGGCGCCAGCTCCGCTGCCACCCGTTCGGAGGGTAGGGGACGGAGCGGGCGCGTCTACTTCGGCTAGGCGCCAGCTCCGCTGCCACCCGTTCGGAGGGTAGGGGACGGAGAGCGCGCGTCTACTTCGGCTAGGCGCCAGCTCCGCTGCCACCCGTTCACGGGGTAGGGGACGGAGCGTGCGCGTCTACTTCGGCTAGGCGCCAGCTCCGCTGCCACCCGTTCGAGGGGTAGGGGACGGAGCGCACGTGTCTACTTCGGCTAGGCGCCAGCTCCGCTGCCACCCGTTCGAGGGGTAGGGGACGGAGCGCGCGCGTCTACTTCGGCTAGGCGCCAGCTCCGCTGCCACCTGTTCCAGGGGTAGGGGACGGAGCGCACGCGTCTACTTCGGCTAGGCGCCAGCTCCGCTGCCACCCGTTCGAAGGGTAGGGGACGGAGCACGCGCGTCTGCTTCGGCTAGGCGCCAGCTCCGCTGCCACCCGTTTGAAGGGTAGGGGAAGGAGCGCGCGCGTCTGCTTCGGCTAGGCGCCAGCTCCGCTGCCACCCGTTCGAAGGGTAGGGGACGGAGCGCGCGCGCGTCTATTTTGGCTTGGCACCATTCCTGCTACGTCGACGTCGGCACCTTGATACCGGCGGGTCCCCGCCCTAGCTGAGGTACTTGGCCGCCCGCCTCGGCCCTGCGCTGGCGAATAACGGCAAGCCGCCGCGGGACAAGCAACCTTGGCGGCAGCCTCGACGTGACCCGAACTGTCAAGGATTCAGGCCGCTGGGTTCTCCATGTTTTGGGAGCGCAGCGGCCGGTGTGCGGCGGGTTTTGACAGGTTCTCGTAGGCAGATAAGCTCCAGTACATCGACGTTCCTTGACGATGGCCCCAGTTGGCACAGTCAGCGGACACAGATGACTTCAAGCATATCTGCCTACGAGAGCAAGTCAAACCTTGCCATCTTCATACGAGAGCGCGGCGCGCGCGTGGGAAGCTATCTTCTCGATCGCCACACCAGCCTGGCCGCGGCTTCGGCCTGGACCCTACCTTCGAGAAACGGACCCACGCGCGCAAGCGGCAAAGGCGAGGGTCATGTCCCGCAATGTCTGCCTCATTCTCCTTAACAGGTCACCTACAGTGCATCAGCATTTTTCAAAGTGATGCGGGCGGGCTCCATCAGGAACACCGGCTGTAGGTAAGTCTACTAAGGAGAACAGGGCAAACCTTGCCATCGTGTGCGGAAACGCAGCGCGAGGGCAGGACGCGCGGTTGGTCACCGATCACCGACGCTGTCCAAGCTCCCAAGAAACATGGACCTCCATCTGTACATCAACATTCCCCAAGCCGCTCAGCGGCGCTAGGGAATGTTGATGCACGGAAGGGGCCCATTTTAGGGGAGCAGCTTCTACCAAAATAAATGCAGGAACAACGCCGCGCCAGCGCCGTATATATACCCCATCAGCAGGGAAGCCAACCGGCGGAAGTCCAATCGGCAGGAGTCCAACCGACGGAAGACCAGCCGCCGGAAGTCCGTCGTTACATAAATGGTCACAACGCCTCAAGGCCTGTACCACGCCAAGCACGCACCACCACGTGGGCGGCCAGAAGAACGAACGTCGCCACGCGCCCTTTATCACCTAAGGCGTAGGCGGCGGCCCAGGAGCCCGTTACGCTTACCTGCGCCGGTGTAACGCCCCCGACGCAGCGCGCGCGTCTACTTTGGCTAGGCGCCAGCTCCGCTGCCACCCGTTCGAAGGGTAGAAGACGAAGTGTGCGCGTCTGCTTCGGCTAAGCACCAGCTTCGCTGAGCGCGCGCGTCAACTTCGGCTAGGCGCCAGCTCCGCTGCCACCCGTTCGAAGGGTAGGGGACGGAGCGCACGCGTCTGCTTCGGCTAAGCACCAGCTCCGCTGAGCGCGCGCGTCTACTTCGGCTAGGCGCTAGCTCCGCTGCCATCCGTTCGAAGGGTAGGGGACGGAGCGCGCGCGTCTGCTTCGGCTAAGCACCAGCTCCGCTGAGCGCGCGCGTCTACTTCGGCTAGGCGCCAGCTCCGCTGCCACCCGTTCGAAGGGTAGGGGACGGAGCGCGCGCGTCTGCTTCGGCTAAGCACCAGCTCCGCTGAGCGCGCGCGTCTACTTCGGCTAGGCGCCAGCTCCGCTGCCACCCGTTCGAAGGGTAGGGGACGGAGCGCGCGCGCATCTGCTTTGGCCACGGCCGCGGCCCCTGGTCAACTTCGAAAAAATTCACAGGCCGCAGGGACGGAGGGGGCCAAAGGACTCGGCAACATGGCTTCGGCCCTGTGAAGCCCTTCTCCATGAGAGGCTCCTGTTGTAGGGGTGGCCCCCACCTAAAGCCAGCAGGCCTGGTAGGAGGTTGTAAGGCCCAGAATAGGCCATGTGTACTGACATAAATGCCCCTGAGGGGGATAATCAACTGTAAGGGTATAATTGTAAAAGCACCCCCCATGTATATATATATATGGAATGCAGGCCATGGGGAGGATCCAGGCCATTACTCACTCTCCACTACCATCTCTCTCTCTATTTGGTCTGTAACCATAACAGGTATCTTTCTTACAAAGGGAAATTAACCAAGATATAAGCTAGTAGATTAGGAAACGGCATCTTTCTTACAAAGGGAAATTAACCAAGATATAATTTCATGGCACGCATAAACTTAAGTTATAAGTAAAGTTTTCACCAACGCAAGCATGCTCTGTAACATAAAACAAACAGTCATAGTCTGACAATACAATCTAGGATGTGAGAGTAATTTCATATATATTGTGAAGTTTAATTTGTTCAAGAAATTAGCTTCTTGACTGCCCTATCTATGTTTTCTTTCTGTTCCAACAGTAAAAGTAACAAGGTAGTCGGTCCTGCAGAAGCTAGGATGCCATTAACCAACTTTGTTCGAACATGAAAGGCACGGTACAAAAATTTGGGTATAAAAATCAGCAAGGAAACACGCTATAGCACAAGCCAGAACATGTATATAAAATGAGGAAATACTGAGATTGGAATTCACAGCAGGACTGAAATCTTCAGTATATGACAACGTGGACCAAATGTGTAAGAACAATCATTATTGAAAAAATTGTGTGAGAAGAACAATACACAGGCATAAGAATTTACATGTTGAAAAAGAGTAAATTAGCTTTTTGATTGCCCTATCTATGGTTTCTTACTTCATGTAAACATCTATGTTTACACATGTTTATGAGAAGGAGACAGGAAATAAGAACAATCATTACTGAAAAAACTGTGAGAAGAACAATACAGAGGCATAAGAATTAACATGATGAAAAAGGGTAAGCATATGCTAATCATGTGAGAACAGTGTGATTAATAGAATACAACGTAGTTTTTTTAGGTGGAACACACCATTATCTAGTGGAAAAGAAGATAGGAGAAGGCATCCCTAAAACTGAAACAGAAGCGGCTGGCGAACAGGTGAGCTTTACGGGCATCGGGAACGAGAGGAAGATGGGGTTGGCGGCGACAGAGGCGAGGCGGCGGAGGCAAAACGGGAAGGACGTGCGTGGATCCGGCCGGACCTAAGTGGTCGCCGATGGATCCATCCAGGGGCTACAGTAGTTCATAAGTGTTCAACTGAACATCTAAATTTTTTGACAAAAAATCTAATATATACAAGATATAATACATATGTATATATTTAGTTGGACCAAAATAGCTATATTCGTAGCCATAAATCAGCCCAACAGACACCTGGGCCTCGCCCATTTTGCCTCGTGCCCGGCCCGATCGGCCCATCGGCCCACCAGGCCACCCCCAAACCCCACCCCCCGTCTCGTGCCATTTGCGAATCGGCATCCACCTCCGCCTCCGCGTGACCGGCCGCTGACCACAGTCCGCACCGGGCTCCGGCTTCGTCCAGGACTATCGGCCGCGTCTTCTACCAGGGTAACCTCTAACCTATCTGCAGCTCGCCCAAATCCGCGCGATTCTTGGCCTCTCTACACCCTTAATCCCCTTGTTGTAGGGGTGGCCCCCACCTAAGCCCAGTAGGCCTGTTGGGTCCGAAATAAGGACATGTGTAATGACATAAGAGCCCCCGAGGGGAATATTCATGTGTAAGGGTATAACTGTACAAGCACTCCCCATGTGAATATATATATATGTGGCATAGGCCACGGGGAAGGGGAGGCCATTCATTTGACTCAACTCCCCACTACTACTCTCTCTCTCTGTTTGGTCTGTAACCACAACACCCCTCTATTTTTGGTCGCCAGACAGGGAGCTTGGATCACAGGGGTACGCGGGAGTTCCACGAGAGGACCGTCACGCTCGAGCGCCTGCCCGAGGTGACATGCGTACGCGCTCCTGGTCTCTGTACTCCTCTTTTTGTGTCATGGCACTCGCTAATCAAGAACAACCTGTTTAGGATATACATTCCTGTGCTGGGATGGGTATAGATACCACTTGATTCCTTCTTAGTTTGTGTGTGCGAGGTATTTGGTCAATCATAAGATGCTAGGATTACTTGATGAGATACTCCTATGTAAGATTTGGACCGGAACAGGTAATTTCTTGGTACTAACAGTCTAACACTAAGGGCATGATTCATGAATGGTGATTAAGTAGAAAATTTACGCTAAGGTCAGTGTGAAGCTCAGTAGAAATGGTAAATTCGTAGCTGCCCTGTGAATTCTCTCTTAGAGAACTTGTGGGAAACATGGGTGATATGTGGTACAATCGAAATGGGTTAGTATATTCATAGCTACCTGGAAAAAAAAGGCTTTTGCATTATTCAGCCCATCCTGTTATGTTATTCTGTATTTGCTTCACGTATGTGTATTGGTTTTGCCAGTGAAACTCTCTGTTGTACAACTGTAGTAGGGAGTTGCTTACAAAATTTCAAGGGAGCAAGATAAGCAGATAGCTCTGGATGTATGTTTCTGAAAGGCTAAGCAGATATGTTTTGCTCACATTATTATGCACAATTATTTCATAATTGAAATTACCCTGTTGTTGTTTATCTGTTGTCATGGAGATAAATAGATTGGTCTGCATGCTTTCCCTTGAGACATTGATGACTAAGTCATGAACTAGTTAGAAAAGCAATATTATGATAACAAAATCTTCATTTGAATTCTGATACATTTATGTAGATGCTACTTGTAGCAGCCTGACTAAGCACCAAAGTAAAAATACTCTTGATCAGTGCTTTTCATAGAGCACCAAAATAAAAATACTCTTGATCAGTGCTTTTCATAAACTGACTTTGAGTTGCTTACTTTGCTTCTATTGGCTATTTACCTTCATATTTGAATTGCAGTATCTAGAAGTAAGAGAGAAGCATTATTTACTCTTGATCGGTGCAGTATCCAAGCGCACCGATGGCCCCAGCCACGCCCGCGGTGGAGGCCGCCCTGCTGGCGGCCCTTAGCGCGTTTCAGCGGGAGTTAACAGACCTCCGTGGAGCTGTGCGGGACATGCAAGAGGCTCGGAGCCAACCCCCCTCCCCGGCGGTGGCGTCCGAACCCCCTACGTCTAGTCGCGTCCCATCGCGGAGAGTAGATCCGAAGTCCCCGCTCTCCGCGAACCTGCAGCAGGCAGCTTGGCCCGCGGGCTTCAAGTTCCTGAATGTCATCGAGGCCTACAAGGGCGACTCCGACCCGCGAGGCTTCGTGCGCGTGTACGAGACCGCTATCGAAGCTACTGGCGGAGATGATACCACGAAGGCAAGAGGGCTTCCCCTCGCGTTACAAGGCGTGGCGCTGTCCTGGTTCTTCTCCATCGCACCACAGTCCATCTACGCGTGGGAGCAGATCCGCGGTCAACTCTGCAGCAACTTCCAGGGAAACTACGCCGAGCGTGTCGATGCGGACCAGCTCTTCGTAGTCAAGCAAAAACCTGACGAAAGGCTCCGGGATTACTTCAAGCGCTTCGCGAGAGTGCGCTGCCAGGTCAAGGACGTCAATGAAACGACGGTCATCAACGCAGCCAGCAAGGTCTCCGCCCGGGACCACTCGCTGAATATAACGCGCGGAAACCGCTCAAGTCTGAGGCAGAGCTCTTCGACAAAGCGGAAGCATACGCCCGAGCAGAAGAGGACGTACGGAGGCGCCGCGGCAACGACTCCGACGCCAGGCAAGCGGAGGGCTTGTCACAAAGAAGTAGCACAAGAAACAACCCGAGGACGGACCACAAGGAAGTGGCCGCAGGCGATATTCGCAAGCCCGTCGATGACGGGGAGCATCAAACCTCACTAGGCGATCGGCGCAAGCCCCGGCGCAACCAGCGGAGACCCCAAAAGGCCCGCCACATCCTGGCTGCGCAGGGCACACCCCGGGGGGCCGTATCAACCTCGCGCGTCGCAGGCGGACGCGAAGGAGGCGGCAATACCAAGCCGCGCGCGGAGCAGGAAATCCTAGAATACGGTAGATGATGCGAGGTGCACGGCTATGGGGGCCATTTCACGCGGGCATGCACCGAAGTCGCGGCATTACGGCAGGCGGCGGCCCATACACAGACTTCGAAGACATTGACCCCCGTAACAGCCCGGGTGCAGCATAGGCAAGGTGGGCCCTCCCATGCTTGGTCCCCCGGAGAGACCCAATACCGCGGCATTAATGTCATCGAGGGAGGCTCTTCGTCGAGCGCTTGCTCGGCACAACCACCTCGGCAGGCGTCCCCTTGCAGCATCACCTTCACGTCAGCCGATGCCCAGGGTGTGGAATTCCCCCATCAAGATCCCTTGGTCATCCAAGCCGACATTGCGGGATGCGACGTCAGGCGTATTCTCGTTGACGGAGGAAGCTCCGCCAACATTTTGTTCGCGGAGGCCCTTGATCGTATGGGAGTACCTCGGAGTCTATTGAAAGCTTCAGAAGCCCCCCTTCAGGGCCTCGGAGGGCAACCTCTGAAGGCTCTGGGTCAGGTCTGCCTCCAAGTCTCTTTGTGCCAGGCCGACAACGCCAGGACCGAAGAGGTTGTCTTCGACGTCGTGGACGTCTCATATCCGTACAATGCCATACTGGGCCGGCCCGCCATCAACTCCTTCGAAGCCATCCCACACATTGCATTCCTATGCATGATGCTTCCAGGGCGGCGGGGCATTATCACCATCTTCGGCGATCAGGATATGGCTCGGAGCATCGAAACCGAAGCTGGACGCTTGCACCGCAAGGTGCACGCCTTCAACGAATACCGGGCGGACACGCCATCCGCCCTGGGTTGGACGCCTAAGCCCCACCCGGAGGGCGGAGTGAAGAGGGTGCCACTCCAAGCAGAGGGGCAGTTCGTGTCCATAGGTGAAGACCTGCCCCCGGAAGTAGAGCAAGACTTGCTCCGAGTCCTCCAGGATAACATAGATGTCTTCACATGGTCCCCGGACGATATCAAAGGAGTGGACCGCGCCCTCATCGAGCATAACCTCGCCATCCGCCCTGACGCCAAGCCCATCAGGCAGAAACTCCGCCGTATGTCTGCGGACCGGCAGCAAGCGGCTAAGGTGGAGGTGGCGAAGCTCCTTCGAGCAGGGGTTATCCGCGAAGTTCAACATCCGGACTGGCTCGCCAACCCGGTGTTGGTTAAAAAGGCCAGCGGCGCCTGGCGCATGTGCATCGACTTCACCGCCCTCAACAAGGCATGCCCGAAGGACGATTACCCTTTACCGCGCATAGATCAGCTGGTCGACGCAACCGCCGGGTGCGAACTCATGAGCTTCTTGGACGCCTATTCCGGCTACCACCAGGTCTACATGGCCAAGGACGACGAGGAGAAAACCAGCTTCATTACACCGGTGGGGGCCTTCTGCTTCGTAAGGATGCCCTTCGGCTTGAAGAACGCGGGCGCAACTTTCACCCGCCTCGTCGCGCTGGCCCAGGCCGTCCAACTAGGGAGAAATGTGGAGGCTTACGTGGACGACGTGGTAGTAAAAACCCGGCAGCTCGCCTCACACGACCGGGATCTTCAGGAGACTTTTGACAACCTCCGGAAGGCAGGCATTAAGCTCAATCCGGACAAATGTGTCTTCGGTGTACAGGCAGGCAAGCTATTGGGCTTCCTCGTATCTGGGCGAGGCATCCAAGCGAACCTCGACAAGGTTGACGCTATCCTGGGCATGGAACCCCCCAAGACGACGCGGGAGGTCCAAAGGCTGGCAGGCCGCATGGCGGCCTTGAGCCGTTTCCTCTCTAGAGCGGCGGAGAGGGGCTTACCATTTTTCAAGACCCTCCGCGGCTGCGACGGGTTTCATTGGGACGACGACTGCGCAAAGGCCTTCGACGACCAGAGGCACCTCGCAACCCTTCCCACTCTGGTGGCCCCAGCACCAGAGGCTCCCCTCCTACTCTACCTCGCTGCCTCGGCAACGGCGGTCAGCGCCGTCCTCATCCTGGAAGAGGGTGCGCTTCAGCGGCCAGTGTACTTCGTCTCCGAAGCCCTTCAGGGCGCCAAGACACGGTATACCGAGCTCGAGAAGCTTCCTTACACGCTAGTCATGGCCTCAAGGAAACTCCGGCATTACTTCCTGGCCCACCCGATAACGATGCCATCATCGTTCCCCTGGCGGAGATGCTCCACAACAAGGAGTCCACGGGGCGAATTGGGAAATGGGCGGCAGAGCTGGCCCCGTTCTCCTTAACATACGCCTCTCGAACGGCGATCAAGTATCAAGTTCTGGTGGACTTCCTCGCGGAATGGACCCCCCCAGCTCAGCCCGCCCTCCAGCTCGAAGACCCGGTGTGGACACTTAATACTGATGGAGTGTACGGTGTTGCGGGCGTAGGGGTGGGCGCCGTTATCACCACCCCGGAGGGGCAGCGCCTGTTTTACTCGGCGCACCTAGCGTTTCCGGCTACGAACAACACGGCCGAATACGAGGCGTTACTCTTCGGCCTCGGGAAGCTCAAGGCGATGGGAGCAAGGCGAGTCCTCGTCCGCACTGATTCTCGGTTAGTGGCGGGCCATGTGGACAAGTCATACCAAGCCAAGGACCCGGAGCTAGCCAAATACCTAGCAGCCGTACGAGCGAAGGAACGGCACTTTTTGGGTGTCACGGTGAAGGCCATCCCTCGAGCGGACAACGAACAAGCTGACGCCCTGGCCAAGGCTGCCAGTCAGCAGCTCCCAATTCCCGAAGGGGCGTTTTATGAGACCCTGCCAGCGGCGGCCATAGCACAGGATAATCGGGACGCGACCCTCGTCTACCAGATCACCCAGTAGGGCGACTGGCGGGAGCCCCTTCTCGCTTTTCTGCAAGGCATCGCGGAACCGGAGGACTCCTCCGAGCTCCGGCGTTTGCAACACCGCGCTAGGTCCTTCCAGGTGCTCGACGGGGCGCTATACAAGAAGGGGGTCTGCGCACCGCTCCTGCGGGGCCTCCCGCGTGAAGAAGGCAAGCGCCTCCTCGCGGAAATTCACACGGGTCTCTGCGGCTCGCACCTCCAACCAAAATCTCTGGTGGGCAAGGCATTCAGACAGGGTTTTTATTGGCCAACAGCTGTCACGGACGCCCAAGACCTTGTGCGTCGTTGTCAAGGTTGCCAATGGATGGGAAGGGCTATCCACAGGCCCCCGACAAGCCTCCACCCCATACCCCCGGTATGGCCACTGGCGAGGTGGGGCATCGACGTCGTGGGACCACTTCCCAGGGCCCCAGAAGACCTGCGATTCGTCGCAGTTGCCCTGGAGTACTTTTCCAAGTGGCCGGAGGCGGTAGCTCTGGCCAAGATTATCTCGGCAGCTCTGCAGCGCTTCCTCTGGCAAAATATCATATGTCGATTCGGCGTGCCCAGGGAGATCACCGTCGACAACAGTCTGCAGTTCGATGCAGCCCCATTCAAAGAATTCTGCGGCAACATGGGCATCACCCTCCGGTTCACCTCGGTCGGACACCCACAGTCCAACGGGGCGGTGGAGCGGGCAAACGGCGCCATCTCTGCCGCGATCAAGAAGCACCTCGTCGGGTTACCAAAAGGGAAATGGCCGGGCGAGATCCACAGCGTCCTCTGGTCCCTTTGCACAACGGTCACACGCCCAACGGGGTTCACGCCTTTCAAGCTCCTCTTCGGTGACGAGGCGGTCACACCCGAAGAAATAAAGGCGGGCTCGCAGCGGGTCCTCGTCCAAGCACCAGACGAGGAGCGCCAATTGTTCGTGGATCTCCTTGACGGAGACCGGGCAAGCGCAACACAGCACGTCATAAAATACGCGCGATAGATGGTGCACGGTCGTAATCGTTCGCTCTACCCACGCGACTTCAGACCAGGAGACCTCGTCCTCAAGATGGCACTCCACGCGGAGATGGTAGGCAAGCTCGAGTCCAAGTGGGAATGCCTGTACATCGTCGCGGAGGCCCTGTAGAAGGGAGCGTATCGCTTAGCCACCTTGGAAGGGCACACGCTCTGCCACACGTGGAATGCGGACAGGCTACAGCGGTATTACACCTGAGTCAAGCACACAAGGCCAAGGGCCTTCCCCGGCTTCGACAGACGTAAGCGGCTAACGGTTAGTGCCTTAACCCTTGTAACCGCTCACCCGCGCAAACGGGAATTTAATAAAGTGCATCGTTCATGCAAATTCTCCCATTTTCGTAATAAAAATGTGCGGAGGGTCACCTTCGTGTGCACTACGCACGAGCATAAATAAAGACGCGTGGGGGGACGCCTCCGCGCGCAGTCTACGGACACTAAATAAGACGTAGCGCGAGGTCCGCCTCCGCACGCACTCCACGGAGTATAAATAAGACGTAGCGTCAAGGTCCGCCTCCGCACGCAATTTCACCGCCCGCAACGCGTGGAGGTTCGCCTCCGCGCGCAATCTACGGACTCTAAATAAGACGTAGCGCGACGTCCGCCTCCGCACGCACTCCTCCGGAGTATAAAAAAAGACGTGGACGCTATCCCTGCGCACTCTACGGAGTATAAACAAGACGCGAACCCCGCGCACGCATGGGTGTTGCCCCAGTGCGTACTCTTCGGAGTATAAATAAGACGTGGACGTCTATCCCGCGCACTCCTCCGGAGTATAAAAAAGACGCGGACGCTATCCCTGCGCACTCTACGGAGTATAAACAAGACGCGAACCCCGCGCACGCATGGGCGTTGCCCCAGTGCGTACTCTTCGGAGTATAAATAAGACGTGGATGTCGATCCCGTGCACTCTCCGGAGTAAAAAATCAAAAAAAAAAGAAAAAAAACCAACGCGGACGCTATCTCCACACGCCGTAAGCAGCTTGGATACTCCCAAGCACGCGCGGCCGCGCCCCTTGCGTGCACCCCCTGGAGCATACAAAACAAGGGGCGCGGTCGAGGTTCCCATGCATGCCTCGACTAGGCATCCCATGCCTGCCTCGACTAGGCGCCGGCTCCGCTGCCAACACTTCGAAGGGTAGGGGACGGAGCGCTCGCGTGTCTACCTCGACTAGGCACCAGCTCCACTGCCACCACTTTGAAGGGTAGTGGACGGAGCGCTCGCGCGGCTACCTCGACTAGGCGCCAGCTCCGCTGCCACCACTTCGAAGGGTAGGGGACAGAGCGCTCGCGTGTCGAGCGCTCGCGTGTCGAGCGCTCGCGCGTCTACCGCGACTAATCTGGGGTCCGAGGCGCAAAATGCTTGCAAGCCTGTTTGCTAATACCCGAACGAAGGGCGACACGACACCCGCGCTTTACACGACCCCCCCAACTCGCAGCATATTACATAACAACAAGTGCATGGGAGAATTGTCGCTTGGCCCGAGCAAGACAGTTACATTACAGGAGCAGACACGCATGGCGTGGAACGCGCCAAAACCTGACTATTCCTATGAGTCCGCGCCATCTTCGTCGCGACGAGCGCCCGCGCCGCCTGCGCTGTGCCGACAGACCTCTTCGAGCCAGCGAAGCACGTCCCCCTCGTTCCGCAGCGTCCGCCGTAAAGCAACCGCGGCGGCGCCCTCCCCGACATAATTTCAAATTCAGTCATGGAAGTTTCGGGTCGCGGGCTCGGCAGCACGAACGGCGTCAGATATCACCCCGGGCTGGGTAGGCAAGTCGAGCTGGGGGTTCGCCAGCTCGTTGACATGCTCGCACCCACCAGCATGCAGCAAGGCGAGGGCAAGCCCAGCACTCATATAGCCGCAGTGGGTGCCGAAAGCCTTGGCGCCAGGGAGGGCGACACTCGAGCCCTCTTCGATTCGCCCAAGTGTCTCCATCAGGTCTTGGTGGCCATGAGTGGCGTCCTCCACGTGCACACAAAGCCCCCGGAGGGCCCGCTCCAAAGACCCCATCGCATTCCACGCGGAGGAGCACGCGTTATCCCAGGTTAGCATCTTCTCCGCAACGGAGGCGGTAAGCTGTTCCTTTTCCGCCTCTAGCGCGGAGATTCGCTGAAGAAGGGCGGTCCGCTCCTCCGTCGCGGCGCGCTGGGCCTCCTCCATCGCAAGTTGTGCGGCCACTGCCGCGCTCTTCGCGTTCCTGCCCACTAGCTGCGCGTCGTCAATAGCCTCGTCTCGCTCCGCCATCAGCACTCAGATGACCTCGTCCTTGGTGGCGTTGGCGTCGTCCACAACGCGCAGCTGGTCCTCCAGTACCCTCCGCTCGCGAACGCGAGCCTCTTCGAGGGCTTTGCTAATTGCAAGCGTCTACACGAAGTATAACAAGGGTTACCTATCAGGTAAGCAAGGGGTATGCAGCAAGAACGGAGAACATTACCCTCATCTCGGAGGCCCCCAGCGCGAGTGCCAAAAGGTCACCCCCGCAGGAGTGCAGCGCCTGTCGATCTAGGCGGGCGCCAGCATACTCTGCCACCTCGTTCCAGGCGCGAAGCGCCTCCCACCGAGGTACGAAGTCGGAGACGTCAGGCCCTAGAGCCCCCGCCCCAGTGCCTTCAGCAGCAGTTGGGGCGCGCACAGTCCCCGACTCAATCAGGCCGGCGACATCGCGGGGCCCCCCATTGCTCGATTCTTGCCCTCGTTTGGGAGACCCTGTCTCGCCTGGCGTCGACGGAATAATCGAGCAAATCGGGGAGAGTTTCGCGAAGTCACGCGACGAAAACGAACTACGCCTACCTCCGGCACCCTCTACCGCGGCCTCCACCTGGGTCATGGGCGCCTCGCTGGCCTGAGGCGCGACAGCCCTCCTGGCTTCAGGAGCATCTCCGCTAGCCGTCAGGGCCGCAGTCACTGGAACCGCCACACTGAACCGGCCCCTAGAAGATGGCGGCGACTGCACTCGAGGCCGTTTTGCCCTTGGAGTCGTAGGTGAAGCCTCCGTGGCTACCTGGGTAGCCGCGGAAGCCACCGTTTGCCGCTGGAGGTGACGAGGCGTCATCTTCAAGAACGGCGAGGCGCATGCTCGTCGCCTTGCCACCATATACGGCCTCGTCGGGAGTTGCGCGGCCCCCCGAGCCGATCAATCCGAGCCCAGCGCCCGTCTCGCCCCCCATCCCTACGCTCTCGGCCGGCCGCACGGTCGGTGAACTAAGGGCGATGACCTCTGACTGGACCCCGCCCCGAGAAGATGGCGCTACCACCGTCGCATCGCTCGGCGATTCCGCAGGCACTGGGCGCTCCGGAACGGGGATTTCCAAGACCTCGCACACCCGATTAATCCGCCCCTACTTCGCCAAGGTAGTCGCGGACTCACGGGCCTTGTGCTCCTTCACCGTGTACGGCCCAAGTATCGCAGCTACTGTGAGCTCCGCATCTTCCAACCGGCGTACTGCAGGCATAAGCGGAGTATCATACCTGAGGGTTTGCAACCACCCACGTGGTACTTAGCATACCGCAAGGATACTTACAGGGCGCGGAGGGCCTATGCAGCGAAGACACCACCGGGTGGATGCCGTCCTTCCGATCGGGCCCTCGCCGCTCGTACATGGTGAACTCCTCCGCCAGGTCACGCATGTTGAACCGGAGTGCGACCCCAGCAAGTCTTCGCGCCTGCTGCTCGTCGCTGGGCCGAGGCGTCACATTTGGATAGCGGTCGAATGACATCGGCTCTCCATGGCTCCGGAGGCCGCTAGTGCTCGTCACGGTGTAGTAGAACCACCGCCGTGTCCAGACGGTCTCCCACTTTTCCCGCGTAGCCAGTGCGAGAAACAGGTGTGAGCACTCCGGCCTCAGCACGAAGTCCACGCCGCCGAAGTTCGAGTAAGCCCCCCCTTCCACTCTCCTCGGTTGGCACTACGCGTCGTGCAGGATGGTGAACAACTCGGCGTGGGGACGGGTACCCTCCGTCCGCATCGCCCAAGTGAAGATGGCCAACCGAGCGATCGCGGTCGGAGTCAGCTGCGCCAGCTCCAACCCGTACGCTCGTAGCACTTCGCGAACAAAGTGTGTCGCGGGGATTCGGAGCCCGGCGTCAAAGAAAGCCACGAAGACGATCGCCTCTGATTCTCCCGGATTCGGCTCCATCTTGACAGGCCCGGGCAGGCGAGCCCCGGCACGTTCCTCCAGCTTCTTCTCCTGAAGAAGGGTTCGGATGGTCTCCTCCGTGACGCGGCTCCGCCCCAGCACACGGGAGCAGCGACCTTTGGACCTTTTCACGGCATCCCAGCGCTGGGTAGTTCGCTTCCTGTCGCGTGGAACCAGGCGGTACTCCACCGGTGGTTGCGTCAGGCAGCGCTGGCTCGACGAGGTGCTCTTGCTAAGGCGGTGCGCAGGGTCGTCAAGGGCGGCACCCATGTTAGCTGGGAGGTCGTTGCGCGTAGCCATCCTTTTCTCACGGCGGTGGGCAGGCGCGGAGGCGAGAATAGCGGCAGGAGGTGCAAGAAGAACAGGAAGGAACGCACAAGCGATCAAACAGCCAAGGAGAACGATTGCATGCCCACAGGGGCAGTTTATAAAGCCCCCCGTCTCCCCTACAGGCAAAAGATCGAACGACAGAATTATAGCGGTTCAGCTACCCACGATCAGGCAGTCCAACCGCTGGCAACCGCAGCAGGTGACGGTAGGTGGCCGCTCAGCGCCCAATGCGCTGACACACTCCCGTCGCGTGGACACTTTTCCTGGGGAAGAGGCGAACGGCCGTGGTCGTGGAAGCGCTGGCACCCCACGACGCCCCAATTACAGCCGGCCATGTGCCCACATCCAGCGCAGGGCAGGCGGAGCAGCCGTGCCAGCCTACCCCTGACAAAGGCCGGCGCGATTCCAGGCGTCATTAAAGCGCACTCCCGGACCAAGCAACCGTCTCCCCGCGCGGGCGCCACATCGCGCGAAGCATTTCCCGCGACTCGGCCGCCAAGGGCAGCCGACCAAGTTCGGCTTCGCCCATAAATATCCGGAGCGCGAGGTAGGGCACGTCCGGACCCCGGCCTGGTCGAAGCCCTCGTCCTACCCGGTGCCTTCGGCCTCGAATCCGCGCCCGCCCAGGTGCGGGAGACGGCCCTCGCACAGGCATGACCTCGGCCCCGTCGAAGCCTTCGGTCTTCTCTGTGCCTTCGACCTCGCGGCCGCACCAGCCTCGGGACCCGAAGACAGCCCTAGCGCAAGCACAGGCGGATGTGCGAACTATCCAAGTCATCAAGCATCACAGGCCGCTGGGACGGAGGGGGCCAAAGGATTCAGCAGCATGGCTTCGGCCCGTGAAGCCCTTCACCATGAGAGGCTCCTGTTGTAGGGGTGGCCCCCACCTAAGCCCAGTAGGCCTGTTGGGTCCGAAATAAGGACATGTGTAATGACATAAGAGCCCCCGAGAGGAATACTCATGTGTAAGGGTATAACTGTACAAGCACTCCCCATGTGAATATATATATGTGGCCTAGGCCACGGGGAAGGGGAGGCCATTCATTTGACTCAACTCCCCACTACTACTCTCTCTCTCTCTGTTTGGTCTGTAACCACAACACTGTAACAGCCCAGCTGTTTATTTCAAAAATTTCAGTAAAAAAATTTAATTAATAAAATAAAGTGTTCTTTGGTTGCCTAAATTTTGAAGATTTTTATTTTGGCTTTTATTTTGATTTTCTGGATTTAAAAATCAATTTTAAAGGTTAAAAAGTATTTTATAAAATTATTAAATGCAAATCTGAAATTAAAAATATTTTTAATAAGTCTAAAATGCTTCCAGGAATATTTTATGATTTTTCTGGAATTTTTAGACATTAAATATTATTTTTTTCGAAGTGTTTACAAAGTTTCTAGTATTTCTAAAATTTAATCCGAAAATAAAAATCAAATTATTCCAAGCCCTCCACGTGTCACTCTCAGATTGAATCACTCTCTCTCCACGATTTAATCCTAGCCACACATGATCACTTACCCCTTCATAAAATCCAAGAGCCATGAAACACTCACTTGCCACGTGTCGCAAATCCGACGGCCCGTACCCCTTCATTCTCCTCTCTCTCTATGACACATGGGACCCATATGTCATATCCTTCTTCAACCTCATCTTCTTCCTCCTCCCACCTTCTCTCTCTTCCTCCATGAATGACAAACAAAAGCTTTAATTCCCAGCCGTTTCCTCCTCTTAACTCCCGATTAGCGCATGGAAATGAATGCCCTAATCACCCCCATTAATCTACCGGCCGTTTCTTCCCATTAAGTCCCCTCTAAAGCCGCGGCCGTTTCTTCTCTCTCCACCTATAAAAACCTCTCCCCATGCCCGGTTCCTTCACCATTTCGGCCCCCCTCTCACCGCCGCCCTCCCCTCCCTTCGGCCGCTCTCCCACCGCCGTGCGCCGCCGTCCCGGCCACCTCCCGCCGCCGCCCGCGCTTCACCACCGCCGCCTCCTCCTTGCGCTGCCGCCGGCCGCCCCGGGCCTCCCCGCCGCCGCCGGTGAGTGCGCCGCCGCCCCTCCTCACCCCGCCGCCGCTCGCCGCCCCCGCCTCCGGCCGCCGACCGCCGGCAAGGCCGCCGGCCGTGCGCCTCCCGTGCCGCCCATGCGCGCCGCCCGCGTGGCCGGCCTCGCACGCGTGGTCGCCCGCGTGGCCTCCACGTCACGCCCGCATGGCGCCATGTGGCTGGTGTGCCACGTCGGCGAACCCCGTGGTCCGCGGACTTGGTCCACGGTAGACCGGGCCCACCGGTCATTCAAATCATTTTTCCCGCTCGGAAAATTCGAAATTTGCTGAAGTCATAAATAGCATTTTTCAGTACAAAAATAATTTCCGAAACCAGCCTTTTCCTTTTTCCCTCCTGTTAATCTTCTGAAAGCCATAACTTTCTCATCTTAACTCCGATTTAACCCGTTCAAATTTCTAAATTCTTCTAAAATCATAAAATAATTTCTTTTTGAATTTTTGAATTTTATTTGAATTTGCTTTTGGTTCTTCGCGCGTAGATTTCGACGAATTCGGAGAGAACGACGCCGACGATTCGCACCAAGTCTTCGAGCAAGGCAAGTTACACCTTTGATCATGTTGAACCTAATATTTTAAACTAATTATGTTGTTTTTAAATTATTATTGCATGCGTACTTTTATTCAAATTAGTTCAATGTGCTTAAAACTTTACTTACACCCAATTTCCTTTGTATGGCCAATCTTGATATTGAACGATCATACCTTGTCACCTTAGATGAAAACCTAGTTGGTACATTAGTATTAACTAGAACAATTTATGGAATTGCTTAGCCATGCTTAGAATAATTCGGGTGGGAAGAATTGTTTCACATGAAATGATAAACTTTTCAACTGTACTCTTGACTTTGGTGAGTCAAGGAGTGTTATGAAATATTTTGGAAACAAAATATAAAACCTAGTTTAGACTTAGGCAATTGGTTAGATTGGTGGGTGCAGGCATGCCCTGTTGGTTGGAGCCGCAGTGGTTGATTGTCGTGCATAGGGGTACGTGGTTGGGCCTAAGTCAAGTTAAGGACAGGTCTATGAGCTACAATTGCAAAGCCCTATCGTACTACCACAAGTCTGGTATGGGACAGACCTGGCCGAATAATTTGTGAAGTTCCAACTTAATCTCGCTATAGGCTGAATGTGAGCGCGGCGTAGGCCGTGAGAAGTCTCACATGGCACAAGAGGGGGCTCCAGCATGTGGATTCATGTTGTGGTGAAACCTTAGTGGCGGCGTGATTATGTTGACAACGGATCATTGTAAAGGCTTTGTCATGATCTCCTCGCCGCACACCTAAGGAAGTGTGTAACTCGCGTGGCAAACCGGGATGATCATGTCTTGTGGGTAAAGCTGTACAACCTCTGCAGAGTGTATAACCTATCCTGGATAGCCGTGCCCACTGTCATGGGCAAGCTGAGTGAAGTTTTTCACGGATTAGACTTTGATTTTCAAAATGGTTTGTGAAAACCTTATGGATGGATGGAATCCACGAGAGATGAAAACCTTGCGGATGGATGGAATCCGTGAGAGATTGAAATCTGGTGAATGGATAGAATTCATCAGAGTTGCGCAGTGAAAGCGTGTGGATGGATGGAATCCATACGTGAGCTTTTGGAAAAGATGGTCCGGGTGGGATGCCCGTGGATAGGTTAGTGTTTGGTTGGAGCCTGCACTAACGATATTATTTTGTTAAAATCTTGTTTCTATTTATCGTATCAAATTCAGCTTTTGCACTTACTTATGATATTTACTTCAATGTTGCCCTTTTTGCAAATTAACCATATTATGCCTTCCTTTGATATTCCATATGCATGCATCTATTCTGTTAAACCTCCTGGTGTAACTTGTGGAGTACTTTTTGTACTCATGTTGCTATATCTAACTCTTTTAGAGGAAGCCTTCGACGACTTCGGTGAGGATTACGACTAGGCCACGTCTCACAGTCATTCGCCTTGTGGGAAGGCTGGATGGGCTGCTGCTTTATGTATTTCTTCCGCTGTCTTCTTTTGCTATTATTGTAAACTTTGGCCATCAGGCTCATATTAGTTAAATAAAGTTTGTCATTACGCATGATAATTGTCTTTGTGATACTGTGTGCACTAGCTTTTCCTGGGATAGTGCGATTAACACAGAGAGTTCTGGAGTTGCTGCTCCGGGAGCACGGATCACAGGGGTACGCGGGAGTTCCACGAGAGGACCGTCACGCTCGAGCACCTGCCCGAGGTGACATGCGTACGCGCTCCTGGTCTCTGTACTCCTCTTTTTGTGTCATGGCACTCGCTAATCAAGAACAACCTGTTTAGGATATACATTCCTGTGCTGGGATGGGTATAGATACCACTTGATTCCTTCTTAGTTTGTGTGTGCGAGGTATTTGGTCAATCATAAGATGCTAGGATTACTTGATGAGATACTCCTATGTAAGATTTGGACCGGAACAGGTAATTTCTTGGTACTAACAGTCTAACACTAAGGGCATGATTCATGAATGGTGATTAAGTAGAAAATTTACGCTAAGGTCAGTGTGAAGCTCAGTAGAAATGGTAAATTCGTAGCTGCCCTGTGAATTCTCTCTTAGAGAACTTGTGGGAAACATGGGTGATATGTGGTACAATCGAAATGGGTTAGTATATTCATAGCTACCTGGAAAAAAAAGGCTTTTGCATTATTCAGCCCATCCTGTTATGTTATTCTGTATTTGCTTCACGTATGTGTATTGGTTTTGCCAGTGAAACTCTCTGTTGTACAACTGTAGTAGGGAGTTGCTTACAAAATTTCAAGGGAGCAAGATAAGCAGATAGCTCTGGATGTATGTTTCTGAAAGGCTAAGCAGATATGTTTTGCTCACATTATTATGCACAATTATTTCATAATTGAAATTACCCTGTTGTTGTTTATCTGTTGTCATGGAGATAAATAGATTGGTCTGCATGCTTTCCCTTGAGACATTGATGACTAAGTCATGAACTAGTTAGAAAAGCAATATTATGATAACAAAATCTTCATTTGAATTCTGATACATTTATGTAGATGCTACTTGTAGCAGCCTGACTAAGCACCAAAGTAAAAATACTCTTGATCAGTGCTTTTCATAGAGCACCAAAATAAAAATACTCTTGATTAGTGCTTTTCATAAACTGACTTTGAGTTGCTTACTTTGCTTCTATTGGCTATTTACCTTCATATTTGAATTGCAGTATCTAGAAGTAAGAGAGAAGCATTATGACGAGAAGATTTATCTTGACTTGTACACAGTAAGATATGAGTGCTGGAATTATTTTCCTTCTGACCTTGTTCTTTTCTTTTTCCTATAATTTGTAATAGCATGTTGCAAAAGAAGCTTCAGATATGGTGCTTGCAGATGATGCTGATGCAGTTTTTTTTAATGTTGAAGTATTCATGTTAACTAAATGCACGTGTAATATGTTCTAAAGCACATCTATGTGCTGATTTATGCGTAGTACTTGGATTTATGCATAGTTCTTGGATCATATAGAATGTGTTGTTGATGGTTGGGCCATGAAAAGTTGTAGGAGATGTGTCTACACATTATGATAATTGCTATTCTAGATATACCCATGGATCTATTTTAGTATTTAGCTTGTAGCTATTCTGCCCACAAGTTGTTGCTGCTATTACATTTTGGCTTAATATAGTTCCTGCCCTCCTGGCTTATACAAATGATGAATCAGAATTTTATGATTTTTGCATATCAATGGTAGCTTGCTGCCTGCATCAGTTAGATTGATTCTTGTTTTTGTAAAAGTTGTTTCTCTGAGTAGTGTAAACTCATGTTTTGTTTATGGCACTGTAAAATATAGCATGCAGTAAACTCATGAATTTTGTATTTTATGATTTTGTAGATCTTTGAGATTTAAAAAATGAAGGATTCCGTAAATTTGAAATCTTTATAGGGAGAGAGTTGGAAAGAGCAAAAAGGGGACAGAATCAGCAAGGTACCACTACTACAGAAAAGGTCATCACAGACGGTTCGAAAACGTCATCACAGACGGTTTTGTGAGCCGTCTGTATTTATGGGTCAGTGATTATCGAAGGTCATCACAGACGGTTCGAAAACCGTCTGTGATTATGGGCTATCATAGACGGTTTTTACTCAAAAACCGTCTGTGATATTCCCTTCAAACCCTAAATATATTTCTGTTCATTGGCTAGCCTCAGGAAATGCTGGCCATGCCCTCTGAAACAAGCAGATAATCACAGACATAAAACATATACAATTCACACATCTCATTTCATTTCAGATACATTTCACAGACATAAAACATCCAATTGACAACGCACATCATTTCACAAACATATATAAAGCATCCATTTCGCAAATCAATTCATTGAATTGAAATAAAATATCCATTAACAAATACACAAATACACATTTCACAAACATATATAAATACACAATTGACACTGTATTTGCACTTAGAATTACAATAAAAAATCATTCTGGGCAGTGGAACTCTCCATCTGATCTTACGACTTTTGTCCACAAAAACCAAATGAGCTCTCCTCGAATTTTTGCAAAATCCGGCTGTGTCAATGCAGATGTAGAGATGGACGCAGCCTGTCGTCGAGTCACGTGTTTGTTGAACGTATGTGGCGAACGACCTTCGTTATTCGAAAAAGTTAGATTAGTTATTCGGAAGGAAAGAAAGAGTACAATGTACAATGTACGTACCTATCGAGTATTTGGGTGATAGCTGTGTACTTGGATTTGTTCTTACTTAGAGAATCAAGGTATATAGCCTTGTTCCATCAAGTCCTTCTTTTTCCCGCAAAATTCAAGTCAATTTTATTACAAAAGTGCAAAAAAAAAAGACATTCCAGATTCTTCGGTGAGCAGCCGACATAGCCGACTTCTTCGGTGAGCGACTATCCATCTGCTTCCCACTCCTCTTCATCTCTGGTCTCTGGATCACGTACGCCTGTAGCGATGATTCATCTAACTGAGTCATCGCTACTGGCATACGTGATCTAGAGACCAGAGATGAAGAGGAGTGGGAAGAAGCAGATGGATAGTCGCTCACCGAAGAAGTCGACTATGTCGGCTGCTCACCGAAGAATCTGGGAATTTCTTTTTTTTGAACTTCTGTACTAAAATTTCCTTGAATTTTGTAATACTATTACTACAAGGTCTCTAAACAAAGTGCCTATCCTAGCACCTACTTTAGTTGCTAAAACTATAAACCAAATAGCAAAGTCCTTAAACAAAGGTCTATGAAGCAAATGACACAAACTAGTGTATCTGGTTCATTGAACGGGAACACTATAGTATGTCACTTGCTTCATTTGCTGTTTTTTGTCTAGATACAAGGAGCATTTGGGTGGAAAGATCAACTATTTCGTCAGGCGCATGACTGCCAATTCGAAGCATAGCATAGCATCCGAGGCACATCCGAGGCCTGCTGCTGTGTCTTGAGGAATGCCAAGAGCTGGTATTCAGATGGGTTATGAGAATAAGATTCATATTTTATAGTTTGAGGAATGCCACATCTGAAGACCAGCTCTTGGCATTCTTCAAGACACAGCTGCAGGCCTTGGATGTGCCTCGGATGCTATGCTATGCTTCAAATTGGTAGTCATGAGCCTGACGACACAATGTATTTCTTTCCACCCAAATGGTCAATGTATCTTTTGCAATAATCGCAAGATTTCTTGCTTCATGCCCTTTGATCATATACTCTTCCTTGATTGGTTAATTTGTGCTCTCAAATTGTAGGGTTGCACATGATAAGATGAGGAAGCAAGAAAAGTGATACATGATGCTCAATGTTAGGAAGAGAGGAGAGGAGTAGAGGGAAGGGGGAGAAGGGAGGGGGTGATGTGGACAGAGAGGGTTATGTGCCTATACTATATACTATGTACTATGTATTATATACTATATACTATATACTAACACAACAAGCAATGTAATATGTACCAATGTACCAAATAGCAAACTAATTAAGCTACTGCAGTAAACAATGTACCAATGTAATATGTACCAAGCATCAAGCATCAACTCTAAACACTAACAGTAAGCATGAAGCATCAACCCTAAATATGTACTAAGAAACTAACCATAACAGTATGAAGCATCAAGCATCAACCCTAAACACTAACAGTAAGCATGAAGCTCGGGGAGGGATTTGATGACCTTAGGGTTTTGGTGACCTTAGGGACGCAGGAGGAGGAGGCGGCGGCAACGGAGGAGGAGGAGGCGGCGACGACGACGTAGGAGGAGGCGACGACGACGGAGGAGGAGGCGGCGACGGAGGAGGAGGAGGCGACGACGACGGAGGAGGAGGCGGCGACGGAGGAGGAGGAGGCTGCGGCGACATCTTCGTCCGGGGAGGCGGCGGCGACGGAGGAGGAGGAGGCGACGGAGGAGGAGGAGGAGGCGACGGAGGAGGAGGCGGTGGCGACGGAGGAGGAGGAGGCGACGGGCTCGGGGAGGCGGCGACGGAGGATGAGGAGGCGACGGGCTCGGGGAGGCGGCGACGGAGGAGGAGGAGGCTGCGGCGACGTCTTCGTCCGGGGAGGCGACCAGCGAGGGCTGGGGGAGGCAGCCGGTGAGGGCTCGGGGAGGCGGCGGCGACGACGGGCTCGGGATTTAGATCTAATCGAATAACTGCAGCGCACACGGAAAACCCTAGCGAGAGGGTATATGTAGAGAGATTATCACAGACGGTTCTAAACTAAAAACCGTCTGTGATAACCAGTTATGACAGACGGTTTTTTATTAAAACCGTCTGTGATAAAATTATCACAGACGGTTTTTTTATAAAAAACCGTCTGTGATAAGCTTCATACCAGAACGCTTCGCGCGTGTTTCGATGCCAGAACGCTTCATGTTTCGATCGTCTAATTAACGTCTCTCGATCGTTATACGAAGCGTCTATATCATTAATGTTTGGGTATACGAACCGTTTGTGCTAAAGGTTAAATATGCGCTCCTAATCCAGGTCTCTTCTACGTACGTACAATACAACATGGCTTCTACTACTGTTCTTGTGATCATCTCCTTCCTCTCATCTGTTCATCACGAATTGTTCGGCCGGAACCTTACACAGGCGGCCAGCAATTTGCATCTGGAGCAGCTTCTCCGCACCCGCCCTGCTCTCCTTCCCCGACTTTCTTGCATCCGTCAGCTTGACCTGATCCTCCGCCGTCGACGGAGGCGTCTCGCTGCCGCTCAAGAAAGGGAAACAGCCCTCACCCTGGTTCTTCTCCACAATGTGCGCAATGCGGAAGAAGCTCTACACGCATTGCAGAGACTGATGGATAGCCTTGCCGATCAAGCAGAAACGGCAGATTCTGAGGAATCTTTTCATGATATCCTCTACGACATTATGAATGCTGCTGATCATTTGCCCAGGCTGCAGGAGGAAGTGCTGAGGACAAGGGCAATCTTAACGGCGTTCGAGAATTTAGCGGCTGATCCTCCAAGTCCCCAAGTTGAAGAAGAAGCTTACGAAGCCCAAAAGAATACAATCTGGGAAACTCTTTACCTGTGCGACTTTTGTAATAAATTTGCCTCTAATTGAAATTAATAAATTTGCCTTTAATTTGTGATCTCTTGTTTTAGTAGTTCTGTAGTTAAGTTATTAGAAGCAATGTGTACTTATATATTAACCTCTGATCTAGAATATGACAGACAAAGGGACATCACAAACGATTCTTATGAAAAACCATCTGTGAACATTCCCAGACGGTTCTTAACAACAACTGGCTGTGATAGTCGACACAACACAGACGGTTTTTAATAAAAACCGTCTGTGATATTCCAGTATCACAGACGGTTCAGCGGTAAGAACCGTCTGTGATACTCCTTTTTCCCGCCACAAATACCACAGACGGCCTTCAAATTAAAACCGTCTGTAATAGTTTACATCACAGACGGTTTCACAAAACCGTCTGTGATTTGCCGTCTACTATTAGCCTTTCTATAGTAGTGTACGCAACTGTCATTAATATCTATAATTTGCTATTTAATTCATGTCATTATGCTAGCTTTATATCGTCTATTGTCTTATAAGAAATCGTTAATTTCTATATTTTTTGTATTTTTATTACGTCTATATACACGCATCCTTGTATTGGTATTTTGAGGGAAACGACGTGTCGCGGTATCGACGTATCCGAGTAACCTAGATCCGAAGTCCGAACACCCATCTTAAAAATCCTGGATCCGCCACTGGATCCATCAGTCGTTGTTCCATGGCGGCGGCTAGCGAGGGCGATGGTGGTAAGAGGTGCGGCAGCCGAGGATGGCGGTGGGACAGGCGTGGAGCCGGAGGGGTGGAGCGGGTTACCACGGAGGAGCACAAGGAGGGCGAGGAGGCGGCCGTGCTGGGGAGAGGGGGCCAATGGTGGTGCCTGGAAGGAGAAGAGGCCAAGCGGGGCTACAGGAGCGAGGCGGTTGGCAAGCGGCGGTGCGGGAGCGAGGAGGGGTGCGAGACCTTCGAACCGGGTGTGGGGACGAATTTTGGGGAATCCGGCGGCGGGGGAGACATGCGCCACAGGAGAGGTATTAGTCCTGCATGGAAGCATGTTTGAGAGGGCTTCGGGGGGCATACGGCGCACGGCGGGCGGCGAAAGGGCAAGCGGACGAATGCATAGTGTCGGCAGCGACATGCGCCGGACGGAGGGCAACGGCCGAATCGTACAGGAGCAAGGAGAGCGCCCCAATTCTTCGGCGTGTAATAGAGGTATGATATAATATATATGTTTGGCTTTGAGTGACTTCCCTATGAGAGTTTATTCTCAATCTGTTTTGTTTCTGCTGCCATATGATGTATGATTTTCATGCACTCTTGGAGAAGAAAATAATTCAATAGCAGCTCAAGCTAACTGTGGTAGGTTTTGATTTCTTTAGCTTCACTGTAAGTAGTTAATTTTTTTCAGTAAATAATATATTTCGACTTACCAGATGGAACTTCTCTTTCTATGTTCTCAAATGGCTGTTACTGCCACTCAAAGAAAAAAAATGATTGCTACTGTGGCAAAATGTGGTGCTAAAATTGTTAGTTCTACCGAGGAAGGCTAGATAGCTCCATGCTTCATTGCATTAATTCAAGCCATGCCATGAATGTCGAGTTGTCGACTGATGGAAGACATTGTGGGTGCAGGTCACACTGGCACTAGAGGCGAGGTTCAAGAGAAGCATAACCTTCAATTACAGAGACGACTCTACCCTCCCGGACGACTTCGCCGCGCACCACGAGTTCGCCGACATCGCCTGGTCCCAGCATCAGGCAGTGTACAGAATCAGCGACCGCGCGCCACTGAACACCACTGATTACTACTATAAAATAAACTATACTAGAGTTTCATCACAAATGGTTTATAGAGACAGTTTTACAAAAGTGACCGTTTACAGTCTGTGATGAGCTGCTATCACAAACGGTTCGTATTAATAACCATCTGTGATAGTTCACAGACGGTTATTAACACGAACCGTCTGAGATAATTGAAGACATCATAGACGATTCGTATTAAAAATGTAACACCCCGCCCACTCTCTGGGCCAAGATGCTACCACATCTGCATACTCTTATCATCTCATCAACACCAGAAGAATTTAAACCAACAATATCTTTATTTATAAGTATGCGTTCGGATACATCATAGCAATTTTAGTGATTTCTCTAGCCTAGTAACAGCTAAAGTACATTGACAAAAGTGATACATGAGTGCTGCTGGTTCGTGCCAGTTATCCATGTGCTACTCCCGCCCGTGCAAGCCGTCCTCAACGGTCACCTAAAAAAAACATCAACAAAGTAAGGCTGAGTCCACCGACTCAGCAAGCACAAAGCAAAACAGCAAATAACAGGTTCATTCATTAGTCCATAATCATTCTAGTTTCATTAACCACTTTTCCATTTAACCCTTTTCAAGTTCCGAAGAACCATTCATCATGCACACGCATCTTTCACTTATCTCTTTAGGTTCTCATCATCCGATCATTATTCATCTGCCCATGCACATGCTCATGCACTTCTTTCTCAACTCTTTAACCTATACCGGTATAGCAGAGTGTGCACCCGTCGATGCTCACCCAGGCCCGCCCTGTTTCATGCGGGGACCTCAAGCCCGTCCAGTTTCATACGGGGACCTCAGTTGCTCGTAACTCTCATACAGGGACCCAGCTCCACTCCCGTGGAGCGTCCACTCAACGTGGACCAACACTATCTCTTTTATGACATGCATGAAATGCAAGTACTCCGACTATACATACCATCATGGCATGTCTCAATATTCCTCATTTCTCAATATGCATTCCGAAACTCTTTAACTTACCGTAACATGGTAAGCATACATCATCCACAAATATTTGACTTACCTCAACAAGATAAGCAGTGCATCATCATTCAATTTTTTTAACCGAAATCACTACCCGAATTCAACGCTTTACAATGCACTTGCCTGGTTAGCCTCGGGAATGATGCGTGGACGGCTCCGACTCGGGACCTCCACCTGCGTCCACATTAACCCAACTCAACGGCAAAACCAAAAAAATCCAGAGCTTAAACGGAAAACAACGTCCCTAAGCTTGAATCCCGATCTCGGGCGTAATCGCACGGGTTTTGAGGGACCTGTCGCGCAGGTGCCGAACCCCCTTCTTTCTTTTTTTTCTTTTCTTTTTCTCCTCTTTTCTTTTGTTCTCTTTTTTTCTCTTCTTTTTTTCCGCTCTTTTTTTTCTCTCCTTTCCCTATTTTCTTTCCTTTCCTTTCCTTTCCTTTCTTCTTTCTTCCCTACCTCACTAATCTCTCTCCTCCCCATTCATTTTTGCCGAAATGGCCTCATCCCTTCCTGCCAACTCCCTCTCTCCCCTTCCTCTCTCAATCGGCCGAATGGCCTAGCCCGGGGGCGGTGCGCATGGCCGGCCGGCAACCTCCTCACCGCCGGCGGCCCCCCTCTTCCTACCTCGCCTCCTCCTGCTCTCCTCCCCCACTCAATCCGGCCGAAAGGGGCTCCTCTCCCCTCGCCGATCTCGCCTGGGGGCGGCGCGGCGGCGCGCGGCCGCTCGGGTGGCCTGCCGGCCCCAGCCCTCTCTCTCTCTCTCGCCGCCGGCTCCTCCCAGGCGGCGCACGGGCGCACAGCCCCCTTCCTCGCCGCCGGCTCCTCCATAACCCCCCCCCCCTCCTCTCTTGCGCAGCCGAGCGGCCGACCCCTAGGGCTCACCGCCGGCCGTCCCTTGCTCGCCTCCCCGTGTGCGCGGTGGTGGAGCGCTGGGTACCACTGCCGGCCGGCACGGCCAACGGCCGCCGGCCTCCTCGTTCTACGCTACTCCGCCTCCTTCGGTCATCTGCGCCTCCACACGCCACCGTCCCCCTGGCTTTGCTCAAAGGCACTGGGCCTTGCCCCCATGGAGCCAAGCTTGTCAGTTCACTCTCTCTCTACATGCTTGTGTTGTGCCTAAGGGTTGAGGGAAGGAGGACAACTCAGTGGGCGGCTTGGCTTGTGACCGGCGGTCGTCGATGCCCTCCCGATGTCGTTGGCGCCATCTTACTGTTGCCGCCCTTGCTCCTGCCTTCCCCTTGCCGTCATTGCCGGCTGCTCCCTCGCTTCTTCCTCTTCGGGCTCCTCCCTGCAGCGGTGTGGATGTGCTTGTGTTTTAGGGGCTCTCGGCTGGCTTACTCTTGGTTGGCAGTGAGAAGGAATGGGGGGAGTGGCTTGCTCCCCTTGCTTGTTCTTACCTTGGTAGGGAGAAATGAGGTAAGAAGATGGGATTGCTGAAATGAAATGGCTTTTAAGAGCTTGGTTGCATGGTACTAGCATATATGGGCACGGTTGGGGCTGCCCTTTGCATTTTATGAAATGCCCGGTATGCCCTCCCATCCCTCTCTCATATAAATTAGCTGCCCAAGGGCAATATGGTCCAAGGGATATGTTGGCGTTGGAGTTTTTTACTGCAACGGTAAGTCGGTAAAAAGGTATGGTGAGATTTGCCGGATGATGAATACCCACGTCGCGAGACGGTGCCGACTGTCCCTGGGCAGTCCGGGAACCTCTGAGAGCGCTACCCGGCTCTCTAGATGGTGCCGACTACCCCGGGGCGGTCTGGGAACCTCTGCGAGCGATAAACATTCGGCAAATTAAAAGTCGATGGGTCTGACGGCAAAAACCCTTAATCGCTATCATTTTCCCTTATGCATAATTGGGGTATTACAAAAAACCATTTATGATATTTTTATAGACGATGAAGATTAGATGTTGAAACATTTGATACAATTGTAATTACTTAATTGTGCTTAATCAAATGATTAATTGAAATGTACTTCATTTAATTGTTTAATTCATTTGTGAGATCTGTGTAATGATTGTCGTGTGCTATATATGTAATATGTTTGCTTATATTCAGAGGTCATGACTAGCATTTCCTAAGGCTAACTGAAAAATAGGAAATAATGTAGATATTCAAATAGCTATCACAGATGATTTGTAGCAATAAACTGTCTGTGCTATATAAATATTACAGATGGTTTTTGATATTAGCCGTCTGTGATATGCAAGATATCACATATAGCTATGTTTGAGAACCGTATGTGATATATGACATCATAGACGGTTTTTGGTATTAACCATCTGTGATAATTAACATATCATAGACGATTATATTTAAGAATCGTCTGTGATACCTGATATATCACAGACGGTTTTTTTAAAAAAACCGTCTGTATTGTATTTATCGCAAACAGTTTGAAAACTGTCTGTGATAACCACCTATTATCACAGACATATAAATTTAGATAGTTTGATAACCGTCTCTGATGATAATTGTGTATCGTTTATGATAACCTTTTCTGTCATAGTGAGCGATGGCGTCAACAACTACATTGGCTTCCAGTCCATGCTCATCGCAGTCTCCTCAGGAATCAGAGCACTTGGCATTACTCACTCCCTCACCCTCACTGATAGAAATATAGAATGGTGAGTTCCTAGCAACTAACATTACGATTTAGTCATCCTAGAAACTGCATTGGAGAGGTCAAGAACGTCAGGGGCAAGTGCACAATGGCTGCGGCGGAGATCGTGGCAAAGAGGCTTGCCGGCAAGGCGACAACGCCCTGCGCAATGGGCTGCTGTTCACCGGCTACCCCATGGTGTGGTTCCAGGGGAAGATGCAGACGTCGTGCAGGTGGGACCCCAGTCCCCAGATTCAAGGGTCTCTTCTTCTACGAGAGCACAGCGGTCTTCTCACTGGCGCAATTCCGGGACTTACATCCTCAACGTCAAGCGGCTACGCGACCTGAACCCAGAAAACTTCTGCCGCGTGGACGTCTACAACGGCCTCCTAATCAGGTTCATCAAGAGGTCGGAGGCCTACGAGTGGGAGAAGCAGCTGGCGTTCGTCAAGCACGCGACGCGGCCGCACTGGGCCAAGAACAGGTTGGTGGCCTTCCTGGGCATGAAGGGGAAGTACCCGGGCTGGGGCAGGTCACCGCGGCGAAGCGGCAGCTGGACCCACGGGGGCTGTTCGACAACCCGTGGTCCAACAAGGTCGTCGGCGGGAGGGAGCTCAGCAAGGGCGATGGGTGCGCACTGGACGGCTGGTGCATGCGTCTGCTCGGAGGACAGGCATTGTAGCCTGAGCCAAGGGTACTACTGCAGACCCGGGCTTGTATGCAGATACATCGTTTCACAACTTTGGGACTGACTATAGCCTAGGTATTGTTTAGTCTTATAGAGCACTCACTTTTTTCTTTTATGAAATAATCTTAAAAATATTGGTTTTCTATTCATAACATTTAGCACTAAATTATGTCATGTAACTTAGGAAATTCAAAAATACAACTAAAAAATAAAAGTTATCATCTGAATTTTTAAGAAACTACCAAACAAAAGTCATATAAATTACCATCAGTTAGACCCTAAGTTACCATCGATAGTTTAATAAATCACCAGCATAAGTTTAAATTACCATTAGTTTATGAATCTGTGAAAAGTTTAGGAATTACCATCATTCGAACCCTAAGTTATCTTTATAGTATTCAGAAATTATCATCCTAAGTTTAAAATTACCACTATTTCTATAAGTTTGAAATATTTTAACACCTACTATCAGTTGCACTAAAGTTACCATTAGCTTCACCCTAAGTTAGCATATGCATTTTTAATAAATCACCGTCCTATTTTCTAAATTTATCATAATTTTATGATATCATCACTTTTAACCCCAAAAAACCCGAACCTTCACAACTTACCATTAGTCTGATCCTAAGTTATCAGCTACAGTTTTAACAAACTACCACTCTAAGTTCAAGAATGATCATTATTTTAAATTTAAAAAATAAAAAATACCATCTGTTGCACACTAAGTTACATCCATGTTTTTAATAAATTATCAGCCTAAAAATTATTTCTCCACTGTTGAGTCGTGATGGATTATTTTTTACGAAGCAAAAAAATGCAATTCACTTCTTTATATTCATATTTTTATCATCAGTTGTACCTTAAGTTATTATTTGTAATTCAAAAATTATTATCCTAAGTTTAATTTATAGGTTTTTACATTAATTTGCACATAAAGTTACCATCTGCTTTGAAAAATTTACCACCCAATGTTCTATAAGTTTTCATTTACTATCATTGGTGACTAATGCTTATGTTGTGTGGTTGAAAAAGAGAATTGTGCATAATTGCATGGGAGGTGAGGCTACAAATTTGGACCCACCCCACAGGGACTATAAGTATTGTACAAAAAGATGATGTGCATGACAATATACAAAGGGAATAAGAAAATGGGCCTTCGTATAACAACCAAGCTTATTGACAATATCGATCTGTGATGTAGTTTTGTTGAGATGGCAGAAAATACCCATCTATGGTGCAGTTTTGTTGAGATGGCAGGCCCACCACGTGTGAATGTCTCACTCCCTTGGTCATTGTAGAAAATGCATGCAATACTCACCTCTTGGTTCACGCGTCATGATTGTCGTGTGAGGAAGCAACGACTTCTCTTCTCTATACTCATTCTCCCTCCTTTAGATAGGAATTTGTTAATGTGGCATAGCTTAGAGACAGCTAGGATGTAATTATTGGAGATGTCCTTAAGTGCTCCGCTACTACATGGTTCACGAAAATTCAACAAACCCATCTGCACAGTGGTTTTGATTATGTTACCCTTTGATCAATCCCAACGTGATTGGTCAATAGGCCTCCCACGTGATTGGCCCTACAAATCAATCAAATCTTAGAAAAAAAAAGAAAAACGTGTGCGCATGGAGTTAGGTACACATGATCAACCATTTTGAACTCACCAATCTCACATGCATTATTGCCTTGTGCATCTGCAAATTGGGCCTATATTATTTGGCCGTACCTATTGTGACACGTGTATTCTTTTCTGTGTGTGCCACGAGCACGGATGGCTTCAAGAAAGATCCCACCTCAATCCAAGAAAACGATTTTGTCATGTCTGTGTTATTTTGCACTCATCTGTCCCCATGTGACAAGAATGAAGTTGGGTTGATGAGGACATCATTTCCATAGATACATCCGTGCCGACTCCACAACAAGCTCAACAAACTGAAATTATGATACAAGGAACAATGACTCGGGCGCGAGCACGTCAACTTAACCATCAGGTGAATGTGTTTCGAAGTTTGCATACAAATGTTTCAAAGAATGGAATACTACTTAATTCTTGTGATGATTTAATCGTCCTTAGGAACCATGGAGAAGAACCACACAAGCTTAAGTGTAGAAGTAGAACCGCCAAGCGCAATCCAAGTCTTGTTCGCAAGTTCGACTCAGATTCGGCCTTTTTATCAATGTCCACTTCGAACAGCCATAACTTTTGATCCAGAAGGTTTCTCGGGGCCCGTGAGTACTCTTTGGAAAACTCTTGGAGTCTACTTTCAGATGGATCTGGTCTCATCTCCAAACTCCATCCGAGCCGATCAGAAACTGCCAAACAAGTCACGTCACTTTTCCAGTCCGAGTCAAAGTGGGCCTTGGGCCTTGTAATCGAGTCCTGTTCGGCTTCCAAGTGTTTTGGCCGACCCTCCACCTCCTGTGTCTCTTAAATAGGTAGCCGCACCCTCTTCTAGGGTTTGGGTTTTGATAGACTAAGTTAGCTTTTGCTACTTCGCCTTGTATTCGCGCGTGTCGGTAAGACCGTCCGAATACTTGTCTTCGGAACCCCGCCGTTTTTCTGTTTCCGATTGAAACCTATATCTTTTATTCACAATTGAGTTGCTGTTCATCTTGTTCTTGCCTGTTCTTCGATTGATTGCAAGAACAAGTACCCTCGTGGTTAGGTTGATTGTGCTCCGACAAGGTCACGAACAACCTCTGGAGTTGGTGTATCGATCGCTAAGGTGCAACGTCCTTAGAAGGTTGTAGTCGGGTCGTCAACGTTATCTCCTTCCCTAATCGAATCTACCACTTTCATCGAAAGATCGAGACTACTAGTGCTATCATGGGTGCTCGGTAAAACTAAAGCACGCCTAGGTGCACTATAGAATTTTTGTTAAAACATATAATCTTTCTAATTGTATATGGCCCAGTTATTTCCAGCTTATGGCTTATGACTCTTCCGAACAAACAAATAGGATAAATTCTACACCGCCTTTTCGAAGCGGCTTACCAGGATAGCCTTTTCAAAACAATTTATCAGCATTCGGTTCATTCGCACAACACTCGTACTAAGGCCAAAAACCATCGATCACAGCCATAAGCCAACATCTGCAGCTGAAAAGAACCCACCCTGTATATACAAACAACCGTTTCGACTCCCCAATACAACGTGCATTTCCCTGGCTGTGAATTTGGCCCATATAAATTAGCTACACTTATCATGACACATGCGTTTCGTTTCTATGTGTGTCACGTGCACTAATGATTCTAGAAAAAAAACTCTGCCTCAATTTGAGGAAACAACTATGTGACGCATTAGGAAGCAACGTAGTTGTGTCTCACCTCACCCATCCATGCATTTATCGCCCATCCAACGACTACGAAATCGACAAGCGTTAAGGCAAATGCTTGCCTAGGCGCGCGTTAGATTTCATGCATATAAAAATAGCACAATAGAATCATGCTTTGCTTGTTAATGTACCTCAAGGGTAGGTCTCCTTGTGCATGTAGCAGCACACCCCAAAGTAGCTCACTAATCAATCCCAAAGTAGCTCACTAATCAATCCCAAAGTAGCTCACTAATCAATCGGAGAAAGGCATGGCACACGTCACTCGATGTAGTCCAACCCAACCCAGGTGTGACGCATGCACACAGGAGCACAACTCGATCGAACGACTGTCATGCTAAGTGCGCGTTAAGACTAATACACATCTAGGCGTGCCGTAGAATTTGCGTTTTATTAAAACAAAAGTGCTGGGAGGTATAGATGATCTTACAGAAGATGAAGTACTACACAAGTGAATGTAAGAAACTCCTTTAATATTGTATTAAACTAACACTACTACAAAAAAGGTCATCACAGACGGTTCGAAAACGTCATCACAGACGGTTTTGTGAGCCATCTGTATTTATGGGTCAGTGATAATCGAAGGTCATCACAGACGGTTTTCGAACCGTCTGTGATTATGGGCTATCACAGACGGTTTTTGAGTAAAAACCGTCTGTGATAGCTGATAATCACAGACGGTTTTTAGTTAAAAATCGTCTGTGATACTGATTATCACAGACGGTTTTTGAGTAAAAACCGTCTGTGATATTCCCTTCGACCCATACATATATTTCTCTTATTGGCTAGCCTCAGGAATGCTAGCCATGCCCTCTGAAACAAGCAGATAATCACAGACAAAAAACATACAATTCACACATCTCATTTTCTTTCAGATACATTTCACAGACATAAAACATCCAATTGACATGGCACTTCATTTCACAAACATAAAGCATGCATCCATTTCGCAAATCGATTAATTGAATTGAAATGAAATATCCATTAAAAAATGCACAGTTACAAAAGATCTACACTGCATTTACACTTAGTGATAAGACCAATAAGAATCATGGTGCGCAGTAGAACCGTCCTCCTGGCTTTATGACTTGAGTCAGCAAAAAGTACGCCAACTCTCCTTGAATCCCTCCAAAATCAGACTGTTTCAATGCAGTTGACGGGATGGACACAGCCTGTCGATAGGAATATCAATGTGCATATATATATGTAATGTGATAAGTATGAAGTAATTATGGGAAGAGTGACAAACCTTGCGATTGGTGAGCCTCGAGGAATCGAGGAGTAGTTCCATATGTTGGCAAACGTAGTATCCACATGTGTTGCCTGACTGCTGATGGTGGCACTGCAAAAAATGGAATGTGTTAGTTCAAGAGGCATTAGTACCAACTGTTGCATAGGATTAATTAATGTGAAATAGCAAATACCTTAAAATCTCGAACATGTGTCAGCAGGCCTTTGGCCCCGCGCTTCGAGTCACCTCCCATTTCAATGTAGGAGGCGAACGCCCTACGTAATTCGAAAAAGTTAACCTTAATCATTCAGAAAGAAAGAAAGAGTACAATGTAGATATGTATGGGGAATATGTACTTACCTATCGATTACTTGGCTGACAACTGTGAAGTCCATTTTATTCTTACTTAGGGAATCAAGGTAATATATCTTGTTCCATTTTGGTACAATTACTATTAAAATCCAATGAAAGTTCTGATTGAAGGGCATAAGTACATAGTCCTTATTGCGGCAACCCAGCAGTCCTGATGCAATGTACCTCTCGACGAGGGGTGTCTCCTGGTCGATGGTATCCTTGGCGACCAATTGTGGGTCCAAGAAACCAGCTGATGAGTTGAATAATCTAGCTTTAATCAGCATGTGTCTATATATATACACACGAAAGCAAAAAATTAGATATGGCATTTATCGGTATGACATTAACGGAGACTGTGATTGTACACACTTACAGCGTCCAGCATCGAATGATTGAGACGTCAAGAGCGTTGAGCGTGAACAGATCGAATAAATCCTCAAAGGCGACCACGAACATACACTCTTGAAGATTGTGGTGTAAATCTTCCTCGGTGAATTTGACAGTGATACTTGAAGTCTGTTCTCCCTCTAGCTTATTGGACTGCTGCATATACCACGTGTGCAATTGCATGCAACTATGTGGTAGCTTTTGGAGGTCTTTTTGCTCGAGCAACGGCTCGCCAAGCACGAATTTGCGGGCCAAAGGGTGGTACGGAATATCATCATTGGTCTTCTTTGCTTTGCCCTTGCTGGCCTTGCTGCCTCGGCTATAGGTCGACTTCACGGAAGTCGACTTTGAAGGTAGCAACGGTGCAAGTTGCTCTGGCGAGAATAGGGCCCGTGGAGATAGCACCGGTGTAGTATCCGGTGGTGGAACCGACTGGTCTTGTAATGGAGATGGCACCAGTGCAAGTTGCTCTGGTCCTGCCACCGGTGAAGAAGCCTCCAGGGAGATGTCGCTTTTGGGCCACTGGATGAATGTTCCAATGGCCTGTCCTAGAGTCACGATCTCGTCGTTGGGGGGCTTCGGTAGCGGGACCACCTCAAAATTGACATACACACCATCCACATTAACTTTTGCGAAGCCTGGCGCTAAAGCTTGACCGTGCACCATGGCCCCGATACCAGACGAATATGCCTGGCCCCAAGCAGCGTACAAGGGAATTGAGCCATATCTCACTTGGAGCCTGCACTTCGTAGGCTCCTACATAACGACACAAAATTAGCTACTCGAATAGGCCTACCAATGAAGCAAGCATTCGAGAGGTAATAATTATTAACAGGATGTCGTCCACAGGAAATTTGGCCAGGGAATGCGTCGGATTCGACGCGCAGCTACTTGGACGGTTGGGCGGGCTGGCTAGCACAGGAGCGGCGGCAGCGGCCTGCTGACTTTCTGTCTGTTTTCGCACCTCATCTCTGATTACATCAGCCAGCGAATCCAGTATCTCCTCTCTAAGAGATGCCTTGATCTCTTCTCGTAGCTGTGCGTCACGCTCGGCTTTGTTTCTCTTCCTGCGCCGATACATGTCGGAGTCATCTTGGAAACCATGTTTCCAAGGAACGTAAAGCCCAAGGCCTCTCGTATGGCCCGGGTGCTCCTTGTTTCCCAGGGCCACGGAGAGCATATCATTCTCCCTTGTTCCCTGGAATGATCGCAGGGTAGATTGAAAACTCAGCTCTTCCTGCAAGAGCACGACATGTCATTTCAATTCGTACAAAGTTGTGGAGTAATTACAAGCTAGGTAGTTCGATCGATATCTTACCAGGCGCTTGGTCACTTGCTGGTCTGCAGGGTTTCGAAAGGTGACGTCCCCTGATGTCGTTGTAGATGACCTTGCTCTAATCCAATTATGAGCGCGGTCATCCGGGATATTGGAAAACGGCGGGGCGATGTCCTGTGCAGCTGCCAGCTCATCCTCCTTCCTCCACTGCGGGATTTTACCCGCATACCCAGCTGTGCCAAGTCTGTGAGGGTGTGTATTTTTTGCCTAGAGGGCCTTGTGCGCCACACTTGTACTTTTGAAATCTTCGGTCGTTTTCATCGCCTTGAACTCTTCCCATTGTGGTTCCAGGAATGGGTATTTATGAACAGGCGTTTCGTCCGTCACCACGTATTTCCTGACAAGCGTGCTCTTGAAGTTCTTCCATGCTTTGCACGCCGCTTTGTAGGTTTGTTGTTGCACAACGTCCAGGTGTTCTTCTGGGAACTCGAACGATACCAAAATTTCGGTCCACAGCTCACGTTTCCGAGTGTCAGGCACGTTCTTCCACGAATTGTATGTGATCTCAATTCGTTCTCGTGCAACTACTCTGACCATGGTTCGGAATGCGTTTACTGCTTTTTGAGGAAGGATAGGAACCCCAGATGCATTCACCGCTGTGATGGTCTGTCGGCCCTCAGGCTTCTTTGATAGCCCTCTTCCTTGGCGTCTTGATGTTGGAGCGGACGCCTCCGGCGATGATGTTGAAGAATGCGCGGGTAACATGTTGCTCATTTTGTGGGTCTATTAAGATAAGATGAGAAAGTGATCATATTGAATTGCAAGACAAGAGAGGAGTAGAGGGGAGGGGGAGAAGGGAGGGGGTGATATGGACATAGAGAGGGGGTGATGTGCCTATCTTACCAATGTACCAATGTATCAAGTCCTTCTTTTTCCCGCAAAATTCAAGGCAATTTTATTACAAAAGTGCAAAAAAAAAAGAAATTCCCAGATTCTTCGGTGAGCAGCCGACATAGCCGACTTCTTCGGTGAGCGACTATCCATCTGCTTCTTCCCACTCCTTCTCTTCATCTCTGGTGAATCATCGCTACTGGCGTACGTGATCCAGAGACTAGAGATGAAGAGAAGGAGTGGGAAGAAGCAGATGGATAGTCGCTCACCAAAGAAGTCGGCTATGTTGGCTGCTCACCGAAGAATCTGGGAATGTCTTTTTTTTTTATCGTTTGTACTAAAATTGCCTTGAATTTTGTAATACTATTACTACAAGGTCTCTAAACAAAGTTCTATGAAGAATGCGCGGGTGACATGTTGCTCATTTTGTGGGTCTATTAGGATAAGATGAGAAAGTTATCACATAGAGAGGGGGTGATGTGCCTATCCTAGCACCTACTTTAGTTGCTAATACTATAAACCAAATAGCAAAGTCCCTAAACAAAGGTCTATGAAGCAAATGACACAAACTAGTGTATCCGGTTCATTGAACGGGAACACTATAGTATGTCACTTGCTTCATTTGCTGTTTTTTGTATCTTTTGCAATAATCGCAAGATTTCTTTATCCGGGTACACTAGAATGTGTTACTTGCTTCATGCCCTTTGATCATATACTCTTCCTTGATTGGTTAATTTGTGCTCTCAAATTGTAGAGTTGCACATGATAAGATGAGGAAGCAAGAAAAGTGAAACATGATGCTCAATGTTAGGAAGAGAGAAGAGGAGTAGAGGGAAGGGGGAGAAGGGAGGGGGTGATGTGGACAGAGAGGGGTTATGTGCCTATACTATATACTATATACTAACACAACAAGCAATGTAATATGTACCAATGTAAACTAAGCAACTGCAGTAAACAATGTACCAATGTAGTATGTACCAAATAGCAAATTAAACTAAGCTACTGCAGTAAACAATGTACCAATGTAATATGTACCAAGCATCAAGCATCAACCCTAAACACTAACAGTAAGCATGAAGCATCAACCCTAAATATGTACTAAGCAACTAACCATAACAGTATGAAGCATCAAGCATCAACCCTAAACACTAACAGTAAGCATGAAGCATCAACCCTAAATATGTACTAAGCAACTAACCATAACAGTATGAAGCATCAAGCATCAACCCTAAACACTAACAGTAAGCATGAAGCTCGGGGAGGGATTTGATGACCTTAGGGTTTTGGTGACCTTAGGGACGGCGGAGGAGGAGGAGGTGGCGACGCAGGAGGAGGAGGCGGCGGCGACGGAGGAGGAGGCGGCGGCGACGGAGGAGGAGGAGGCGGCGACGCAGGAGGAGGCGGCGGCGACGGAGGAGGAGGCGACGGGCTCGAGGAGGCGGCGATGGAGGAGGAGGAGGCTGCGGCGACGTCTTCGTCCGGGGAGGCGGCCGGCGAGGGCTGGGGGAGGCAGCCAGCGAGGGCTCGGGGAGGCGGCGGCGACGACGGGCTCGGGATTTAGATCTAATCGAATAACTGCAGCGCACACGGAAAACCCTAGCGAGAGGGTATATGTAGTGAGATTATCACAGACGGTTCTAAACTTAGAACCGTCTGTGATATGATATCACAGACGGTTCTAAGTTTAGAACCGTCTGTGATAAGCCTTTGCCAACTGTTGCAATTAAGACAACACCAATAACTACACAGCTGCATTCATATCAACCACCAAAACAGCTGCATTCATATACAACACCAACGAGCTGCATTCACACAGTGTATTTCTTCATCACACATTTTCACATATACATCTCAAAATTGACTACATCACACATTTTCACATATACATCTCAAAATTGAGAATTCCCATGAACCTCTCAAATGGGTACATGCTACGTAGGAATACGGGCCCGCACATTTTTATCTCCCACACAACGTGAACAACGAGATGGACCATGATATCGAAAAACGAAGGAGGGAAATACATTTCAAGGTGACATAGAGTCATCACCACCTCGTCCTGCAGAGCATCTAGTCCTTCGGGATCGATGACCTTCTGAGCAATTGTGTTAAAGAAATAACATAGCCTCATGATTGTCTCTCGGACTTTGATCGGCAAAATATTTCTAATTGCAATAGGGAGCATCTGTGTCATCAGCACATGACAATCATGAGACTTCATGCCATTTAACTTCAAATCTTGCATCGAAACAAGTTTCTTCACGTTGCCGGAGTAACCAGACGGAACTTTGACACAATGCAAGCACTGGCACAGTTCTGTTTTCTCCGCCTTGGACAGAGTGTAACACGCAGGGGGAAGGTACGTTCGTCCATTATCAGTGCTTGTCGGTGCTAACTCAGGCCTGATGTCCATGTCAGCCAAGTCAAGCCGTGCGTTGACACCGTCCTTTGTTTTATCACGGATGTTCAGTAAGAGACCAATCAAGCTGTCACACATATTCTTTTCTACGTGCATGACGTCGATGCAGTGTCGAACATCTAGGTACTCCCAATAAGGTAAGTCCCAAAATATTGATCTCTTCTTCCAGGTATTCTTCTCATGAGCCCTCAATTTACGTCCCTTTCCGAGGACAACATCTAAATCCTTAACCATATCATAAACCTCGTGTCCCCTTAAATGCCTTGGAGCTGAACCATCTTCCTTCTCTCCGTCAAATTGTTTCTTCATCTTGCGGTATGGGTGAGCCCTCCGAAGGAACCGGCGGTGACGCATGTAGACGGTTTTGCGTGAGTGTCTCAGCCACACACTCTCGGTACCATCTAAACAGTGAGTACAAGCTTTGGCACCTTTTGTACTATGGCCCGATAGGTTACCAAGGGCAGGATAATCATTTATGGTGCAGAACAATAAGGAGCGCAGAGTGAAGTTCTCTCGTTTGTATGCATCCCATACCTGTACCCCTTCGTTCCATAGTACTTTTAGATCTTCCACCAACGGTACTAGGAACACATCGATATCATTCCCAGATTGTTTTGGCCCTTGGATAAGTATCGACAGCAAAATGTACTTTCGCTTCATACACAACCAAGGAGGAAGGTTATAGATGCAGAGAGTCACGGGCTATATGCTATGTCGGCTGCTCATGCTACTGAAAGGATGCATTCCATCTGTACTCAGTCCAAACCTTATATTCCTTGGTTCTGCACCGAACTCTGCAAAACTCCTATCGATGTTTCTCCACTGCGCGGAATCAGCAAGGTGTCTTGTCATTCCATCCTTCTTGCGCTCCTCCGAGTGCCAACGCAGCAGTTTTGCCTCCTTTGGATTTGCAAAAAACCTTTTCAAACGGGGAATTATAGGAAAATACCATGTCACCTTAGCAGGAGGTCCTTTCTTCGCCTCTGTTCCCTTGCCATCATTTGATTGATTGTTACGTTTGTATCGGGATGCGTTGCACACCGGACATACATGCATGTTTGCATACTCTTTACGGTAGAGGATACAGTCGTTCGGGCATGCATGCATTCTTTCTACTTCCATTCCCAACGGACAAAGAAACTTCTTGGCTTTATACGTGGTTTTAGGCAACTCATTTCCCTCCGGAAGCATGTCCGCTAAAAGACCTAGCAGCGCCATGAAACTCTTGTCGGACCAACCGTTGCTTGCCTTCAATTTCAACAGTTCAAGCACGGCCGACAACCTCGTGTACTTGCAGCCCGTGTACAAAGGTTTCTCTGAGTCCTCCATCAAGCCATGGAATTTAACATACTCTCTCTCATCATAGTTCTCTTCTACATCGCGAAGCATCTGATCCAGATTATCATCGTGCAACCTATCCGAATCCGAGCCACAATCGACATCAGCCGGCGGCATGTCATTCAGTTCACCGGCGATGTCATCCGGGGGCATATCATTCACTTCACCGGCGATGTCATCCGGCGGCATATGATCATTCACTTCGCCATGACTGGTCCAACACGTATAATCCTTTTTGAAACCCCTCCGAATCAAGTGCGATTCAATTTGCCCTCGGTTCTTAAACATCTTCAAATTCTCGCAGTCAGTGCATGGACAGCACATATATTCTACCCCCTTATTCAACATATCCTCCTCGGCAGCTCTTATAAAAGCAGAAACGCCATTAATGTACTCTTCACTCACACGGCTCGAGGCATACATCCAGCTTCGGTCCTACGTTACGTACATATATAATAACTTAGTATTAAAATCTAGATTAACTAATTATAACTACATATATACCGGCCACATTTATTATATTGAGACTTAATTTGCTAACTCAATTCATATTACAAACACAACAGCTATTATACAACCAACAATTTTGCAAATTAACCATCTTCAATAACCACTCATGGATTACTTAGACCTAAATTGTAATGCAATTAAAGAAAAAATAAATTTCATTACTAACCATATCTAGAGCAATCAAGAAAGTCTGAATCTTTCAAAGCTCAATCTCTGCCTCTTTCCACCAAATTAACTGGCCTGAAATCGTCTAGCTTCCTCCCGAGTGAAAAAGTGTGCAGCAGTGGCTAGATCTGGATCGAAATGAAGACAGATGCGGTCTGAACAGCGCAATAAATGCCTTAGCCATTATCACAGACGGTTTTTAACTAAAAACCGTCTGTGAATTATCACAGACGGTTTTTAATTAAAAACCGTCTGTGATAATCTGGGATTATCACAGACGGTTTTTTATACAGACCGTCTGTGATACAAAAGTATCACAGACGGTTCATCGGTAATAACCGTCTTTGATAATCCATTTTCCCGCCACAAATACCACAGACGGCCTCCAAATTACAACCGTCTGTAAAGTGCTCATCAGAGACAGTTTCACAAAACCGTCTGTGATGAGGTGTCTACTATTAGGCTTTCTGTAGTAGTGTAAAGCAATAGTCACAAGAAAATAGCAAAGAAGGCATTCTTCCTGGTTTTTGTGATGTGATGCAGGGAGTCCTAGACATGTAAACCTTACAATTTGTTAATACTGAGAAATGCCACAGAAAGAAAAACAGGGCCCTCTATTCATTGGATAACTAGTGACACAAGTTGTACTAAGAAAATTAAGGTCTTGTGCGCATGACAGGGTGCCAACCTTATACAAAGCCTATCGACCAATGGCTGTTCAGTTAGCGTAAAAGAGAAAAATTAATCCCATGGAACAAAACCTTTAATCATCCTCTCTGCTCAACATTGAGCCTGATATCTGAACATATGCCATCTGAGTGTAACCATTGAACACTGATGCGTTTAATCTCGCTAGACCAATTCTTTGAAACAAGCCATAGCGACCATCTTCGATGATAGCATCAGATGCACGGGCAGGGTCATATCTTGTTTGGTGGGTTAAGGATGGGCCAGCAACAGGAGGCAGCTCCCAATACAAATCCAACACAGATTCAACAAGCCTGCTGTTCTGGAAATGCTCTTTGTATGAGATGGCCTTATTGCTATGGTTGAAATTGTCAAGCATGTAACCTCTAACGCCCCACCATGCATCATCGTTTCCACAAAGTTCATCTATTTCCACAGCCTTCTCCCAGAACTTCTTCCGTTTCGACCTTAATCTTGCTTCATCACTATCCCAAAAGCAGCTATGTCCACCACCTAGATGGAAAAGAATGTAGTAATTAGTTTTGGCAATAATGGATGGCTGCCTTCTGTTAGCTTTATCGTAAGGAATCTTCAAAAGAATATTAATATCCAGCTGATAGCATAGCATTGCAACAGAGCATGTCCAAAAGAGGAAAACATGAACCATTAGAAACTCAACTCCTACTACAAACATTAGAAAACATTCAAAATATCAAGGAACTACATTAAATAGCATCAATGCATGTTTACAACACAAAATGAGCAGTATGGAATACTAATGACTATTTGTTCTTTCCAAGAAAAAATGCCTACAGGGTACTGGTATTAAACAGGTTTTGAGAATGAAACTTGAAGAGAAGCGATTACCTGATACATATAGTTAATAACAAATTGTAGAAATTCATAGAGTTCAATTCTAAATATAAGATTGCATTTTTTCTTAGCATGAAGCTATGTTTATTATCTCATGGCTTATAAACTAAACGAACAAAACAGTCTATAGAAACGTATAAAACATTATGCCCAACTAACACATTAACTAAAGGTATCTTAATCGATATTTCTTTTCCCCCAAAACACCAATAGGATATACAGACCTAATGAAGTCAAGCACGGGAGATGCATGAATCTTCCTAATACATTCTATTAGTGTTAAACAATATAAAAATCATTAGGGAAACTAAGTTTTACATTCAAAATTTGAAAATTCCTAATACATTCATGGAAAAAAGTATGAAGTCAAGCACGGGAAGTGCATGCATCTTCCTAATACATTTTATTAGTGTTAAATAATGTAAATATCATTAGATAAACTAATTTTTACATTTAAAAGTTTAAATTTGAATTAAATAAAAAACCAGCGGGTTTTTTCTCCCGGTCAGCACCGATAAAACCGGTTACCGCCAGTATTTGGAACCCTGCATGAGCATAATATACACAAACAAATAGTAGAAATAATATTCAAATCTCCAACTGATATGTCAGGTTGTCAGCAGGTCGTAGTTGCATAGAAACTATTATATGGATATACCATAGCATTTCCAATTGGTCTGGCTTGTCTCAATGGACTAAAGCATTAAACAAGGAAAGAAAAGGTAAATTTCAACGTCAAACATAATTCAAAGGAACCATGTTTTCAAATGCAAAGTAAAAAAAATTCCTATCACCATGCTGGAAGCGTTGGTAGACTTAGGGTCTGTTCTTTTGGGCTGCGGCTTGTGGCTTTTAACTGCAGCTTGTGCCTTTTGGGCTGTTCATGCGAGAGACTACAGAGTAACAAAAACTCACGTGTGGTTTTTGCTGATATAAATGAAGTCGGTACAGTATGTACTACAATTAACTAGTAGATTCTATCTTTAAAAGATACTCTGTTTAAAAGCTAGTTATTATAGAAAAGCTGAAAAACGGCTTTTAAAAGCCGAAAAAAACAGGCTCTTAGATTGCAGAAAACACATGAAATAGTTTAATGTAATGTGTTCTCCACTTAGACAAGTATCATTTATGCCTTTGGTAAGTAAAGACTGTTAAAAATTGGAAAACACCAATTATATTTCATTAAGAATGTTAACCATGCTAAAAATACAATCTAAGCTAAAGCGAAATTATACTAGGCAGACAAGCTTATGTTACTCCTCAAGTGATGTTAACAATATAATCAACTCAACTAATAAAGGTATGCAGCACTTAGAACCCAAGGCAACAAGGTCACACACCTCTGATGTGTGATTGATCGCAGATCTGTCTCAAGGAATAATGGTCGCCTGTACCAGTGTCATAGTTGTCCTCAAATATGAGATGCCGGAATCCAGCTTTTAGTGCCTGCTTTAACCTGCACAGGAAATAAAAAAAGTAAATTATGTATGTAAGTTGTAAAAAAGTAACAAGACAATATTAAAAAAAAGCTGGACTGCTTAGCTCGTTGTCATGTTGATGCTAAGGATTTTGCTCATAAGAACAGTACAGTAAGAAAACACTATGGATAATGTAAAAGCCAACAAAAACTATTATATATCAACAGCTCAAAAAAAAGTTTAACAGAAAAGTTATACAGAAAGACTTCACCTCTTCAACTCACTTTGGTGGTCATCAAAGAAAACAAGCACTCTACTGAGATCAGAAATGCCATGTTTCCTCAACAGTTTTACCCAATCAACACTCCCAAAGTCAATAAAATCCTTCCCAGCTAGATAAGTGCAGTTCCCATCAACATATGCAGGCCCCTTCTTCAGATATTTCTCTGGGTGTCTGGGTGAGAGTGATATAATCCAAGTGTTTGGCATGGCCTGACGCAAAACCCAAGTAGAGTGCCCCTTGAATGCGCCACTCTCAATCATCAAATCTGGCTTAAGCCAGCGAGCCATAAACCAAAGCCCAAAACTGTGGTCAAAGCCCATTCCATACATGTTATACTTGATAGGGCGCGTCTCATATATTGGAACAAATTCTTCCAGTCCATCAAGTAGATCCTTCGAAGTCCATTCCACCATCTTCCCAGTTTTCGATCTGCCTTTTGTGAAGAAAAAGGATAAGATAGTCCAATGATTAATGATATTCTGTACCATGTAAATTGATATTTTCAACAAATTACCCAAACATGAAGGTATTTGCGAAATAAAAAACACACCATCCCAAAAAAACACATAACAATGCATAGAGAAACATAATCATGCCCACTATTATAACAACCTATACAGCAGTTACCAACATAAATAATAGTTCACTGGTGGCAACTAATGGTCTATTGCTGGAGGAACACGAAGAAACATAGCTAGAGATTGTCATGGTCATGTCCTTACTCCTTTCTAGCAGTGGTGGAATCATACTGAGGACAAATTTGGCCAGCTGAAACTTTTACACCATATGGGGATCAGTGAACTATCCATAACTAGCAGGCAGTCTAGTCATTTTCAATGTCTCCTTGATCTATATGTAAAACAAAATACGCCCTATATTTTTCAATGGAGGGAGTAATAAAGTAGCCATTCCCACAAGTATCGAGCAATGAAATACCATTTACGGTTTCAGGTGAATCTACAAGCACCCACAACTTACTGTTACACTAATGAACTACCTATATCTACAAGTCTACATCGGTACCAATGAGGAAGCGATCAAACACCGACACTGGCAAACTCCGTTATTTACTTTGACATGGGCATAATCTTTTTCAAAGAGTAATAGATTAGTTGGCAAAAGTGAGCAAAACCACCCGACTACACCAAGAGAGGAACCGGATCTATCCCGGTAAGGAATCAACAGAGGCGCGAGGGCTTACACCAGGGGACACCGAGGGAGCCGAAGTCGGAGGCGGCGGCGGCGTCCGGGAGGGCGAGGAAGCGCGCGTCGAGGCGCGGCGGCGGGCAGTCAGCGTGGGGGCGGGCGCGGCCGGCGAGGAAGGCGGTGGCCGCGACGGCGAGGACGAGGAGGAGGGAGGCCGCAGCGCGGTGGGAGGAGTGGAGGCGGGCGTAGGCGGCGACGAAGGCGGGGTGCGCCTTCCGGGTCTTGGACTCGTCGTCATCGTCCCAGGCGGCGGCGGAGGAGGAGGAGGCGCCGGCGTATGGGGAGGAGGACGAGGAGGAGGCGCCAGCAGCGCGGGCGGAGAGCCCGGTGTCGTGCATAACGGCGGGACGGGAAAGTGAGAGATCGGGAGCACGGTAGTGGTGGTGGCCGCCTGCGCCTGTTGGAAGATCGCGGCTCGAGTGCGTGAGTGGGGTGACGAGAGATTTTAGGGAGGGCATCCGGTATGGACTACAGAGTGGGGCTAAGAAAGGAATAAATTCCTAGTGAAAGGATGTTGGATGGTACGTGTGGATATTCGAAATGAACATCCGCCGTCTGATCCTGATCCAGCGGACACCCGTCTCGGCCATTTTGATCTACTTTGGATTCAACCAAAGCTGACGCCTGTCCAGTCCCTGCAGGTATCCACTACTACGCTCCCCTCTACTACACGTAGCGACGCAACCGTGACAGCCGCGGGGGCGCGTGGACTCTCGACATGCCGCATCCTCATCCTCCTGACTCCCAACTATATCACAGAGGTGAACCTTCTTCAAAATTGAGTTGAAAATTGCAAATTTTATTTGAAAGTTGAATTTCCGTATGAAAGCTTCGGTTTTTGAGTTTAAAGTTTTTACATATTAGATTCCGCTGCAAGGTATGCAGATACAATATATAATCTTAACTTGGGTCAAGATTAGCAGATACAATATATAATCTTTGTCTGATGTATTTTCTCCTTTGGAGCCAGCAACCAGGATCATCTAGTGGACCCTCCATGAAAATTAGCCTTTCAATTTCTTGTGAGTAATCCTAGATTGGGATGATTTGTATCGTCAAATGTTAGATGATTAGACTGGTCCTAGTGTGAGGAACTCTTTGCAAACTCGGGATATATCCAAAGTAATTCCCTCACCTCTTGATAAAATTGAGGAACAATAAGAGACAACCATGCATTGATGCAATCAGTTTCCACGATCATATTTGTTTATTTGGAGTTTTGAAATGAAATGTAGAGCATCCAAACCAGCAAGTGCTTCTGCCATCTCTGCACTCTACAGGCAAGCATTCGGTACTTCTCCAAGATCACGACTGAAGTGGTTTTGACTTTTGAGGCTGTCTTAGATATCTGTCACAATCACTTCTTTTTTTTCTTCCCTTAACAGATTGTGCGTGCTGCCATGAATTTTTCAACGAAAAATCACTTTTTGAAAACAGATTTGGAGTTCAATTGAAAGGCCTGTACTTGTAATTTTATTAAGATCCTACTTCCCAGCAGTTTTCAGTTGGATTCAGCGTGCGTTGCAAAGCTTTGTGGTGGAATCTGATTACGGTAGAGGCTCAATCTTTGTTGTTAGACGCCTCGGTTAATATGTTAGATATCTCGGTTCCTAGCTTATACTTAAGGCATGGCATGGTTTCACACTTGCCCATCACCTGCCTAGCATTGTTTTACACTTGCATGGTTTCACACTTACTCTCTCACCTGACTGGCATGGTTTCACACTTGCCTCCTCTCCTACTTGGCATGGTCTATATATATAACATCTGATTCTTTATTCTATTCATTGTGTGATTACCCCAAATATTCCACGCTTTCATGGTATTAGAAGCGATCACTCCTGCAACTGCACCCTTCCGCTAATTCCACTGATATGGCTGGCGAAGATGGCGCTGCCGCCGCCACACACCAGGAGCTGGAGGCCACCACTGCCGCACGCTAGGAGGCCGCACAGGTACTGGCCCTCTTCGAGGCCACCGTCATTGCTTCCCTCCGTGCCCAGATGTACGGTGTCCTCAACATCGAGGCCCTCGTCCTTATTGTCCTTGACCTCGCCTCTTCAAACTACAACAAATTGTGAGGCCTCTTCCTCGCCACCCTTAGCAAGTATGCCTCTCTGACAAACGTGCTCTCTGATGACGCCCACCCTGACATCACCGACTGGGTCCGGATTGATTATCTCGTTTTCTCGTGGCTCTACAGTGCCATCTCTGCCGAACTCCTCGAGATCGTGACGACTCCTACCTCCCCGACGTGGCTCGTATAGGTGGGCCTCGAGCAACACACTATTACAAAAAGGGTCATCATAGATGGTTTCGAACTGTCATCACATACGGTTGTTTGAACTGTCTGAATTTATGTGTCAATGATAATCGGAGGTTATCACAGATAGTTTGTGAGCCGTCTGTGATAAATACAAGATAGACAGTTTGTAACTAGAACCGTATGTGAAGAACACTATCACAGACAGCTTAAACCAACAACTGTCTGTGATACTCACACATCACAGACGGTTCTAGCTACCAACCATCTGTGATGAACGAGTATCATAGACGGTTGGTATATAGAATCATCTGTGATACTTTTCCATCACAGACGGTTGGAAGATAGAACCGTCTATGATGTGTGAATATTACAGACGGTTTTTGTTTCGAGCCATCTGTGATAGTCCTTCATAGACGGTTTATATCATAAAACTGTCTGTGATAGTTCATTCTATACCTAATTTTTTTTCTTTTTTGGCTAGCCTTAAGAAATATTAGCTGCGTTCTTTGAAAATAAGCAAATACAACAACAAACACAACAGCACATTCCATTTCCATTAAGATTATAATCCACCACTACAGCATAACACAAGAGGACACTTACAATTTTACAAATATATGCTTCACGGTTACAAATTCAGATAAATGCTTAACACTACAAGAAACTTCAAGCTAATGTAAGCTAGTCTTGCATATCCTTCATTAAACTATAATCTAAAACAAGTGGAGTGAAAATTTTTTTAAGCAGCAAAGACAAAAAGGCAACGAACACTATTTTCAACTTCTATGCCAAAATCAACAAAATGCCACACTTTTAGGATGTAACAAGAAGAAGGCCCCTGCCAATACCAGCAACTTGGAATAATGCAGATCTGCCATTGTCTTCTCCATTCCATCTTGCTTCAAGTGAATATTCAGCTGCCCTTGCCGAACCCCTTCCCACCCTTGCCACGCACAAATGAGTTGGAGTAGTACTGGTGGTGTAGCTTCTTGGAGTAGGAAGAGGGGGATTAATAAGGGGCGAATGATGGGGAGGAGACCGGTGCTTGCCATTCAATGTGGAGAGAATAGATGGGTGAGATCGGGATCCTGGAGGAGATGCCGCGGATTAGTGACGTGGTGGAAAATTATCACAGACGGTTCAGATTACAAACCTCTATAATAGATATATTATAGACGGCTCTTAACAAAAACTATCTAGAATAACGGGAGATATCATACACGGTTCTTATTAAAAACCGTCGGTGATAATGTCCAGATTGTATATCACAATTCAAAGACAATATCACGGTGTAATGTAAACATCTAGTCTTAAAAGATAAAATAGCAAAGTTTTGTATGGCTTATTTATGATCATTTGAAAGGTTTCAACAAGATCTATAATGTTGTGGTTACCGACCAAACAGAGAGAGAGAGTATGGTAGTGGAGAATTAGGTGAGCATTACGTGAGCAATGCTTCCCAGCTTCTCCATGGCCTGGATGGCTTATATATATTCACATGGGGAGTATTTTACAATTATGTCCTTACACCCAAGTATCCTTCTCAAGGGCATTTATGTCATTATGCATGTCCCATTTTGGGCTTTACAACCTCCTAACAGGCCGGCTGGGCTTAAGTGAGGGCCACCCCTACAACAGGAGCCTCTCATGGTGAAGGGCTTCACGGGCCGAAGCCATGTTGCCAAGCCGTTTGGTCGCCTCCGTCCCTGCGGACTGTGACCTCCTATGATATCAGATAAAACTAGATCTTGGTAGCGGTTGGCACCTCTTGAGTTGTATGGACCCGGAGTCGAAGCTCCTGCCGAAGGCGTCTCCGGCCAAGAGGTGTGCGCTTCCAGCGAAGCGAGATGCGGAGGCGTCCCTTCGTACGCGAGGCCAAGCCGGAGGGCTGACTAAGCCATCAGACGCGGAGCCGAGGAGCGCCCCGAGGTCGTCGGGCGGGTTCGTAGTTGTGGGCTCCAGAGTCGCTGTGCAGAGTTGAAGTCGAGGCGCGGCCAAGTGGCTCGTGGCTCTGCGACAACACTTTAATGGCGCCTGGCGCGCGGCGTGCTCTGCACGCCGTGATAGTACATGACCGGCGCGTCTTGCGGTGTCAGTGGCCACGTGCTTTTTCCTGATATGGCAGGACGTGTGGCTGCACGTGATTGACGCGTCGTGCGGTGTAAAACGACCGCATGACCGCGGTCATTCATCCCTTCCCGAGAAGTCGAGACGCGTGGAGGCACGCGATTGGGGCGTCGTGCGTTGTCACCACAAGACGGGAGTTGGACCATGCGCGATGGTTCAGCTCCCGCTGGTTGCTCTCCCGCTGGTTGCACTCCCGCAACGGGTATATATATAGGCTGCCACCTTCCTGCGTCGTCCTTCATTGTGACGCAGCTGGGTACAGCTACGGTGGTCTTGGTTCTCAAAAATAGGCCCGCCTCTGTTCCTCTGCATTCTCTAACAAGACTATTTCACAGCAGAACGAGCGTTGACAACGCGGTCAAAGAATGTTGGTGAACAGATGGAGGCCTGTTTTTGACTTCAGTCAAAACTTATCTCCCCGGTCGTGCCGGCCGATCGCGGGGGAGGGCGGACGGTTGTATTTTCGCCGGTCGGCGCTTCCTGCATGTGACGCGCATCCGGAGATGGCTAGGGTGATCTTGCCCTTAGAAATAGGTTTGCTTCGGTTCATGTGCATTCCCTGATAGAAGGGAATGGGGATGGACTGAAGGAGGCCTATTTACGAGAGTTCGGTCAACGCCTATCACAGAGTCACGCTTCTTGACTGAGGGGAACGCAGACAGTTGGATCCCCACCGGTGGGGCTGTAGGGTCATCACACAGACTTCGGGGTCAAGGTGGCCTCCGGCCTCACTGTGAGGGATTCAACCGGAGCAGGCTCCGGGGTCTTTGCGTGGACTGGAGATCGGAGGGCCACGCGGTACCCCACGGCTCACGGGTGGTGCTTTGATGGCACTGTGGATTATGCCGGCATTTGCACGTCTCCGGATCCCACCTATCGAAGGCGTTTTATCAAGGCGAAACCGAGTCTACGTCCGACCTCCCTCCATGGATCCCTCGTGTGCGAGACCGAGTCGGAGGCCCGACTGGACTCCACAGACGCGAGGTTGGAGTAGGCGTCGGAGTCATCCCGTGGGTTCAAAGTCAAAGTCGCTCTGTGGAGGCGGAATCCACGTCAAGGTCGAAGTTGGAGTGACTGGTCAATGGCCTGCTGACGTTGCATTGATGGCCCCGAGAATCACGCCAACCACAGACGCGCGATGGAAGGTGGGCCACGTTGCGCGGCCTGCAATCATTCCCGAGGGAGTGGGCGCGTGGCCGGACATGGTTGGCATGTCGTGCGCTGTCAGGCTGTCACACGACCGCGGTCGTACGTCCGCTTCTGATAGGGTGAGATGCGCGCGGGCGACTGTGCCACTTTGGCTTCCACCGGTTATGTTTCCTAATCATGGGGGAGGCGAGCAGTTCGTCTTCCGCCGATTACGCTTACCGGCGGTGTGGGAGGTAAAGGGTTTTAAATACCCCTTCTGGCACCACGCCAGCGTTCTTCTTCGCATACCTCCTGGGCCTTTGCCCTCCTGCGCCCTGTGCTCTCACCTCCTTTGCCATCGCACCGTACTCGTCGCTGCTTAGTTCTCGGAGAACAATGGCCCACGACGAAGAACGTGCTCATCGGGCCAGTGGTAGCGCCCCGTCCAGGCGGTCGCAGATCTTCCCTAGTGCTCGCAGATCTTCCCTGCCAATTCTACCTAGACGAATTGGGAGGCGAACTAGATGAAGCGGTGGTTCTATCTCCATGTGGCGAGTGGCAGTGGCCTCGAGTGCACGGGCCGGCCGATATCATTTAACACCTCGCCGAGCGTGACGATCGACGACGAGGACAGACGGAGAGCCTAGAGACTTGTGGGGATCAGTCTTCGGTTCAACATGCGCGACCTCACCGAGGAATTCGTCATGTATGGCGTGGCACCACTTGTCAATGGGTGGCGCCTCCAGTTCGGAGGCCTTCGGCGCGACGGTGTTCGGCCATCCGTATCATTGCTGCTGAGGCCCTCCAATCCTGGTAAGTTTTTGCATAGGAGAGTTTTTTTTGACTCCGCCTCGCCTTTTCCTATAGGGCTTGTCCTGGAAGACGCGGAGCGTGCCGTGGTGGTGTTCTTCGGGCCGTATGCGGCTAAGGAACATGACCTGCGCGTAACCGCAATCGAGACGGCGAAGCTAGGGTGGATAAACAGGGTGTGCGAAGCCCTGGACATTCCTGTGCCAGAGCGCGCCATTTCCAATCCTGGCCAGGCTTGCCGCCACGACGGTGATAGCAAGGGGAAGAGGTCGCCCTCCCGGCGGAGGGCCCGGTCCCCCGCGGTCGTGTCCGTCCCGGCAACTGCCTCTTCCGTCAGCTCTACCGAGGGTGATCTTTCGATGGACGCAGACTCCGACTCGGCGAAGTATGCCGATTTGGACCTTGAAGCAGGTACAGAGGCGGTTCCAGGCGAAGTGTCCTTGGGCGGCGCCGCGGACCAAGGGTGTGGCGCAGACAACCAGGAGGGCGAAGCGTTGCGGCCTACGCTGGCTGCCGAGGTGGAGGAGTCCTTGCCCCGGTCTCCGAGAGTGAAGCGACCGCACACATGGTCGCCCTTGCGTCCGGAGAAGGGGTTCGCTGTGGCGACCGGGGTCAGGAGCCTGTTGGAGTCCGATTCTGACACAGAGGTCCCCTGGCCTAGTATCCCTACAGTCCCCTCTGAGGCTATGGTGACCGGGGTCAGGATCCTGTTCGAGTCAGATTCCGACACAGATGCCCCCCGGCCTGGGGAGCCAGCTTCTTCCGGGGCGCTGATATTCCTACGATTCCCTCTGTGGCTGAAGGGACACCCAGCGGAGCTCGCCGGTTGATGCCGAAGGTAAGCTCGACTCCCTTCGTACAATCCTGCGGGCTTCCGTAGGGCCCTAACCACTACCTTTTATCATTGGCAGTGGCACAATCCCCCGAGCGCGAACAATCTTCGGGGGGCGGGGACGTTCCCTTGGTGGCCTTAGCGCTCGGCACCCTCGAAATTGTCATTGCGGAGGCCACGTGACCGAGATTAGCGGACTTCGTCCCTCGGCCAGAGGTGCTGCGGGCATGGCGGGGGGCCGCGGATAGTGCGGTCGTGAACCTGGATTGCCAGGCATTGCTGACGTGCGGGTCGGAGCTCTTGGGAGGCGCGCTAGAGGCCTCAGAGATGGGGGTGAGCACTCGACTTTTGACTGTGTGCCGTCGTTTAGGAATTTGTTGACCGCTGCATTGTGCAGACCCTCGCCCTTGGCCGGGCGTTGCAAGCGGCTCACGCCTGTGAGCGGGGGCGCTAGAGGACCGGCTGCGCGCTGTCGAAGAGGCCCTTCGCGCGGCCGAGGAGGCCCACTCCACCAAGGACGACCGCATTCGACATTTGGAGGTGGAGTGTGTGAAGGCGATTTCGGGCGCCGAGGTGCTCGCGTGGTGGCGCAACGAGTGGCCGCCGAGGAGCGTGACGGCTTACTCTAGCAAATCGCTGCGCTGGAGGAGGAGAAAGGCACCTTTCCGCATCTTTTAGGGAGTGGGACTGGACTCTGGGCGATGCCTTGGTGGCGGCATGGGATGCCATGCTGACTCTGGAGGGCACCCTCGAAGACCTTGTCGCCGAAGTGCCACCTCGCTCCTTCGGCCCCGAAGAGCTGTCGCGGACACTTCATCGAATCGGGGAGGCTTCCAACCTTGCTCTCAGTGCCGCGAGGTCTTTTGGGAACCATTGTTCCTTCGTAACTTCTTACCTAGCCTTTGCACTACTCCGGCACCGAGGCTACCGGCACGTCGACGGGTTGGCTGACCCCTAGCTGCAGATGCTAGCAGGGGCCGGGCTGATGACAGGCGTCGTACGCGCCGTTTGTCCCGCCGTCCGGGTTTTCCATGAACGAATTTGGCACTATATCGGGGAGGCCGCGGTGAAGGTAGAGCTACGGCAGACCATGCATGGCGAGGGGAACTTCGGCCGATGGCTTGATGAAGTCCCACGGCGTGACAAAGGCGGTGCCGCCGCCGCGAGGCATGGCGCGAACCCACAGGTGTGATGCCGGGGTTCTAGTGTGTAGGCGTGCGTTGCAATGTATGCTCCCCCTTTTCTTTGTGAATAAAGTGGAAATTGCCCCATGTTCTAACCGCATGTATCGCTGTGCTCCGGGTGTTGGTGATATGCCCTAGAGGCAACATGGAGATGTTGAATATATCACATACTATGTTTATGATACATTGCTTTGTTCCTTGAAATAGACATTATCATTATTGATCAATGAGTATGTGACTTATTCATGAGACTCTTAATGCCAAAATATTGCTATTTCTAAATGATCCCTGATCATATATCATATGAGGAACAAATATGATTCAAAGATTAGCATATGTATTGATTGATGATCATGTCTCATGGATCATGGTATGGAGATACCAAATCAATAATATGGACATGTGTTAGTGAACATATGTTGGATAGACCCGCCATGAGACACTGCAGAGATTCCATGTGTCATTAGTTGGTCTCAAGTAGTGTTTATGTAGAATCCTTAGACTTGAGATCATCATGGTTCCCAACATGCGTAGTAGCCTATTTTGGGACTACTAACCACTACTCCGTAACTGGGTAGTCATAAAAGTAGTCTTCGGGTTTGCTATGAAACATGTAGTGGGATGTGAATGATCAAGATAGAATTTGCCCCTCCTTATGGGAGAGATATCTCTGGGCCCCTCGATGTAATGGATTATGAAAGTGCATGGCCATGCCAATGTGATTGAGGAGTCAATCACAAGTTTATAATCCATCACGGAATCGAGAGAGTGATTGAGCTATTAAGAGGATGACACAGGTCTCGCCTTGAGCTTAATCTATATCGTGAGGCAAAGGGATTCGTACATGAGAACATTACAGGTTCAGCCGATATGATCTTTACGTATACTTTGGGGTTAATATGTCTTGCTAGAGGCCGCTATTAACAGGGTGACCGGAAAGGTGTTTCCGGGTCGCGACCAAGTATACGTGAACCTACAGGGTCGCACACTTAACGGGTTGGAACACTAATTCGAATGTGATTCGGATGTGGGCTCAATTTGGATAGAGATCCGGATAGACTCCTATTGGGCCTCGGTCCACGAGGCCCAAGTGAGGAGGTCTATATATTTGGAGGCGGGGGGCTGAGGGATGTACGCTTCTGTTCCTCCCGAGCAAAACCCTAGCCGCCACCTCCCGAGCCAAACCCTAGCCGCTCGCGAGTGCTGGTACACTCGCGATCGGCGTTCCAGCCCCGGACGTGTGGATACCGGTGGAGGCGCTGCTCGTTGCGGCGTTGATCTTCATCAACAAACTACAGATTGGATCTGCTCGTGGTGTGGTTGATCGCGTGGAGGAGACGATCTGTTCGGGACGATCGGCTACTTCCACTACTACCTCGACGCGCGTGGTTGGATCGGCTTCTCCAACTCTTCTTCTGCTGCGCTGCGCGTCTAGTGGTAACGATCTATGATCCCTCCTTAGCATGATGTCCTGGTGTGCGCGGTAGAAATTTTTTATTTTCTGCTATCGTAGCCTACGCGCGTTCCTTCACCGGGCGCTACTTAATAGGGACTAGTTGCTAGTCTCTGACCACGTGACCCGCCGGCGCCTTCGGCACTAGCGATGGGCTGAGAATTCGCTGGACTTTTGGGCGGCCCGGGCTTCGGCGGGCGAGGCTCCGGCGCGGGAGTACATCAAGGTGGAGCTGGACGAGTAGCGATCCTGGATGCTCAAGGACGCTTGTACACTAGGTCTTTGGGGATGTTGATCAATGGACGCCTTTGTAAACATTCATGTACGAATGCAATAAAGATTGGTTGAAATACGTGTCCCCGCCGCCTTTCATGACCCCGCCTGTCTCCGATTTATTCGTAGGTGTTGGATCGAAATCGGCAACAAAGGGGGGGTGAATGATGCCCGTTTCAAATTCGCCCCTCAAAAGTATCCACGATCGATTCTTATCTCCGATAGCTATAAGGAGCTATGAAGATGATTCATGTGCCCACTGGAAAGACATGAAGGATCGGTAAAAAAGAACCTCGAAAGAAACTGGAAGCAAAAACTCAGGCAGCGAGAACCAACAGGGGCGGTCAGACCTCTGTTCAAAGGCCGGTCAGACCGGTCCTATAAGGCCGGTCAGATCGCAGATTTCAGCCTGATCAGACTACCTGGGGGCCGGTCAGACCGCCAAGGTCTGGCCGGTCAGACTGCCTTGGAAGGTCCGATCAGACCAGTTATGCTGAACCAGAGCAGAAAATAGGCATCGCCCGAATCTGAAAATACTGAGTTTTGCAGAAAACAAAGAAATTAGAGAACTGCTGCCTTTCTCTTCAGCCAAAACCAAGAAGACTACAAAGATAACCAGAGAAGGCAACTCAGAGGCCAAAAATCATCAATTGAGACAAAAACTAAAAACTAGCAGAGACCAGCACTAATTTTCAAATTGCCATCCATCTTTAATCCATTGATAATGAAACTGTGAGATTGGCTAAGCAACAACCTCTGGACTCAGAAACTCAAATCAAAGCTCATCCTTTTGGAGAAAAATCGAAAACATCATCAAACCCTAGAAAAGCTCTGAAACAGAGAGAAGAGGCGCATGACAAGAAAAGGGAAAATCAAAGACTCTACCTTAGCTCTAGGAAAAATCTGGTCAAATGACCTTGATGCAAGTTCCCATCATAGAGCAATCAAGCCTCATCTCCTCACACAAAGGAATCAATCCAAAGACCTTAAACACCAAGAAAAGCAAAGACTAACAGGAGGAAGAAATATCACAGAGAGACAAAAACACAACTCAAATTGATTCATCCCCATGAATGATTGAGTACAGAGGAATGATTACATGGAGTATCAAGTCATTTCCTCCCAAAACCCAACTCACAGCAGAAGGGAGATCAAGTACTCATCTCTCACATGAGTAGAACACGGGAAGGAACAGAACACCCTCTGCTCTTCACCAACCCACTCCTCAACTACTAAAGCACAAAGCAAATACCAACTCCTCTAAAGCCTCTAACCTCTCTCACAAGCCCTCAACTACTCTCCTACGGCCATACAACATGCAGGAGACACTCCTCCTTTTATAGTCTCCCACTAATGGGTTTGCAACATGCGTTGCCCATTATGCTTTTACGCTTTACCCACTAACTCAAATCCACTTCCTTTAGTGCAGCTTTGCGTATTCACCAAAATGCCCCTCCTGCACCTTCCCGGAAGCTTCCTCATTCCTTGCTGTCCAGGCCTTGCAACCACCTCGAGTCATCGCCGTCTTCGACACACCTCGACCGCTCTGACCTCGGCACCGCCTGCGCCTAGTCCGGTCATCCCGTGCCTCGCCATGACTTTGTCTCGACGTCCTGTAGCCATCACAGACAAGAAACACATCACATAGCACCTCTCGACATAATGTGATCAACAATAGCATTAAGAGAAATCTTAAGCATGAAAAGGCCAAGACCTGTCGAATTACAAGAATAAGCATCCTAAGCGCTCCGACCTAGTTTGACCAAGTCCGACCGAAAACAATTGCACCGTGCAACAACCTGGTCCGAACCACACAAACCAAACTCAACTTTCCTAAAACAGATGTCAATTACTCATCACACATGCGGGGTCACCTCCATATGGTCTATCAATCTCCCCCTTGATGAGTATATTGACAAACCCAGAAAAAGCGCAAAGTTGAGTTTGAAAACGAAAGAAAGTCAAACATGGTCTAAGAAAGAAGCAAAGAGGAACCAAGACCATGTTGACAAGGGAAATCCTAGAGCGAAAACAGAAAGAGCAAATTGTTCTCCAAAGCTCCAAAAAGTTCCCAATTGGCTTTTTCTCCGCTATTCTCCCCCTTTTGGCAATAGAATCATCAAGATGAAAGTAAGAGAATGAGAGACCATGTGGAGGTATCCCCATGTTGGTGATGAGTAATTGACAGTGGTTTAGTGAGTTTGAGTTTGTTTTGGGTATTATAGGGTTGAGTATTTTTACTAATATGGATTATGCTGTTTCGTGCGGTGCTATGTGACGGTTTGCTTGTCTGTGTGACTGCAGGATTTCGGAGCTAGGTCATGGTGAGGCGAGGAGGACCAGGACTATACACAGGAGGTGTTGAGGTCCAGACGGTCGGTGATGCCGAAGATGATCAAGGCTGGTGAGGTGGTTGCTAGTCGGGAGACGAGGAACCGGAGCTAGAGCTACCGGAGACGGACACGACGAGCGACGACGGGAGAACCGGGACTAGGCTCAGGGAGAGTCAGAGGTCCAGACGGTTTGGAGGTCGGTTGCGGTCGTACGTGATGGAACAGACCAAGACTAGACTCAGGAGGGGTCGAAGGTCTCGGTCGGTGTCGGGTGAACACAACGGGCAGCGGCGAGAGGATCGGGACTAGACTCAGGAAGGAGTTGAGGTCCAGACGGCCAGGATGCCGGGTGCGGTCGTGTGCAGCAAAGCGGACCGGACTAGGCTCAGGGAGGAGTCGAGGTCCAATCGGTCAAGGGTGCCGGTTGAGGGAAGCTTCTGGGAAAGTGCTTGAAGGGCAAATTTGTAATTTGACTGAAGCAAGGATTTGGAGGCTGGTTGTTCCCTCCAAAAGGTAGTGTTGACTTCTTGCCTCATATGTGGATGTGAGGTTGGAGTGGCATTGTATGCCACTTCTTGATTTGCTTGTTTGGGGTGAGCTCATGCCTTCAAATGGAGAGGTGGAGGCAGCTGGAGTATTCATTCATTCATAGCAAGAAAGTGAGTATGCATTCCACTGGAAAGTAGGGAGCTCAAGAGTAGTGGGTGTGTTCTCGTGTGATTATAAGCATGTAGTGATGTTTCCTCTCAAGCATGTAATGAGTGGAAACCATGTGTAATCATTCCTCTGTAATCATCCATGTCCTTGTATCAATCTGAGAAGCATTTTATTTGAGATGGATCAATTTCTGCCCTTTTGTGTTTCTCTGTTGACTTCTTGAGTTCTTGAGTTTCTTAGCTGATTCTTGTAGAGGAGCTGCAAAATGGATTGCTATGAACTGGGAGAATCCTCAAAGCCATTTGGCTAGTTATTCCCAATAGCAATGAACCCATGAAGCAAGTTTTCCCAAAGTGAAGCAGTTACTCTGTTTTTCACTGTTTAGGGTTTGATGTCAGGGGTATTTGGGTTCCTGAGATTTCCTTTCAAAAGTTGTGCTCAGATGTAAGCCCTCACATCCTCTTGGCATTGCTGAGATGATTGCAAAACCTCATGAGCAAAGGATAAGGGATTGGAGAGAAATTGGAAAATCTGCTCATGTTTCAAGATTTTTGTCAAAATCTTGATTCTTAGCTTTCTTGTTGATATCTTTTGTTTTCCAAGGTCTTGATGCTATTTAGTTTAAGTTACTGCTCTTATGGCCTGAGGAGAACTTCAGCATTTCACTAATTTTCTTGAAGAAATCAAGTTTCAGCATTTTCAGCAGTTGTAGACTGCTCTGCCTTCGGGTCTGAAAAACCCTAGCAGTCAGACCGTTTATTTGCCCCCGGTCAGACCGGATAGAGTGTGGTGGTCTGACCGGCGTTACTCGGGCGGTCAGACCGGCCTCAAGCCGGCGGTCTGACCGGCCCCAGGCCTGCGGTCTGACCGACCATGTCTGAGTGCCTCCCTGCCATCAGCTTCATGGTGTTTTTATTTATTGATCTTCTATCTGGGTTTCTAGTATGCTCTTTGTGAAGGAATGCGCGTAGGCTACGATAGCAGAAAACAAAACTTTTCTACCACGCACACCAGGACATCATGCTAAGGAGGGATCATGGATCGTTACCACTAGACGCGCAGCGCAGCGGAAGAAGAGTTGGAGAAGCCGAGCCAACCACACGCGTCGAGGTTGTGGTGGAATTAGTCGATCGTCCCGAACAGATCGTCTCCTCCACGCGATCAACCACACCATGTGCAAGATCCAATCTGTAGATTATTGATGCCGATCAACGCCGCAACGAGCAGCGCCTCCACCGGTATCCACACGTCCGGGGCTGGAACGCCGATCGCGAGTGTACCAGCACTCGCGAGTGGCTAGGGTTTGGCTCGGGACGTGGCGGCTAGGGTTTGGCTCGGGATGAATAGAAGCATGCACCCCTCAGCCCCTCGCCTCCATATATATAGACCTCCTCACTTGGGCCTCGTGGACCGAGGCCCAATAGGAGTCTATCCGGATCTCTGTCCGAATTGAGCCCACATCCGAATCACATTCGAATTAGTGTTCCAACCCGTTAAGTGTGCGACCCTGTAGGTTCACGTATACTTGGTCGCGACCCGGAAACGCCCTTCCGGTCACCCTGTTAATAGCGGCCTCTAGTAAGACATATTAACCCCAAAGTATACGTAAAGATCATATCGGCTGAACCTGTAATGTTCTCATGTACGAATCCCTTTGCCTCACGATATAGATTGAGCTCAAGGCGAGACCTGTGTCATCCTCTTAATAGCTCAATCACTCTCTCGATTCCGTGATGGATTATAAACTTGTGATTGACTCCTCAATCACCTTGGCATGGCCATGCACTTTCATAATCCATTACATCGAGGGGCCCAGAGATATCTCTCCCATAAGGAGGGGCAAATTCTATCTTGATCATTCACATCCCACTACATGTTTTATGGCAAACCCGAAGACTACTTTTATAACTACCCAGTTACGGAGTAGTGTTTAGTAGTCCCAAAATAAGCTACTACGCATGTTGGGAACCATGATGATCTCAAGTCTAAGGATTCTACATAAACACTACTTGAGACCAACTGATGACACATGGAATCTCTGCAGTGTCTCATGGCGGGTCTATCCAACATATGTTCACTAACACATGTCCATATTATTGATTTGGTATCACCATACCATGATCCATGAGACATGATCATCAATCAATATATATGCTGATCTTTGAATCATATTTGTTCCTCATATGATATATGATCAGGGATCATTTAGAAATAGCAACATTTTAGCACTAAGAGTCTCATGAATAAGTCACATACTCATTGATCAATAATGATAATGTCTATTTCAAGGAACAAAGTAATGCGTCATAAACATAATATGTGATATATATAAAATCTCCATGTTGCCTCTAGGGCATATCACTAACACTTTGTTCCTCTCTCTTATGGTTTTCCTGAGAGCATCTGATTCATCTTCATAGCTCTTCATAGCTATCGGAGGAGATTTCATTCGTGGATACTTTTGAGGGGTTGTTTTTAAAGAGGCACCATTCACCCCCCTCTGTTGCCATATCCGATCCTACAATTGGTATCAGAGCCGGTTAGCTCTTCTTGATAGATCTTTAACCGGTCTGTGAGCCATGGCAACGGATAAGTATTCCACCAAGCCCCCGATCTTCGATGAGATCGACTATCCATTTTGGAAGAGTCGGATGGAGACCTACATTCTGGCCCAGGGCTATGCGATTTGGCGCAAGGTCAAGGTTTGCTTTGTTATTCCTGCCGATGAGAATATCAATGCCGGTAACATGGCTGATGTTGAGGCGAATGCGAAGGCAAGGAACATTATCATTCAAGGTTTAAGCCGAAATGAGTTTGATCGCATTTCTCATCTTTCTTCGGCTTTCGATATTTGGGAGACCCTCGATGCTTACCATGAGGGCACCACCCAAATAAAGACAGTGCGACAGGACCAATTCAAGCGAGATTACAACAAGTTTGAAATGCTCGCTGGAGAGTCCTTGGATGAATGCTTTGTGAGATTCCACAAGATTTTGAGCAACCTCCGAGCGGTCGGTCTCACATACCTCGACTCGCACAACGCTCGTCAAATGCTTTCGGCTTTGGATCTGCGCGTTTGGGAGATGAAGGTGACCACCATCAAGGACACCACGGACCTCTCGACTTTGACTCTTGATGCGTTGTACTCACGCCTCAAGACTCACGAGATTGACATTGTCTCTCGTAAGTCGAAGTCACAATCGATGGCCTTGGTCACTGATCCCGTTTCGACTTCTGAGTTTCCCTCCGATGGTGTTTCTGGTTTCTCTCTTGCTGCTTTTTGTGATATGAGTGATGACCTACTAGAATAGCTATCAGAAACCCAGCTAGCCCTCTTAGCCAGAAAATTTTCCCACGCTTACAAGATGGTTAGAGAGAGAAAGAGAGGAGGAGGACGTGTGATTTGCTTCGAGTGTGGTGGCCCCAACCACATTCGGGCAAACTGCCCCAAGCTGGAGGGCAAACATGACTTCGGCGGTTCGAGCAAGAACGTCTACATCGACAAGAACCGCAACAAGAAGTTGCCAAGCAAAGACAAGAAGTTCCGCAACCTTGGCAAAGCCAAGAACTGCTCCATCGAGTCCTCACCGCCTTCGACGACCTCGACCTCAGCGAGGTGGAGGGATGGAGTGATGACGATGGGAAGGACGAGCAAGATCCCAAGGATGGCGACGACTTCTCCGGCATGTGCTTCATGGCCCTTGAGGGCGACGTGAACGACAGTGAGCTGTACTCCGACTCCGATGAGGTATACCTCTCATACGACCAGCTTAATGATGCTTTTTTTAAGCTAGGTAGATTTCATGCTAGATCTAGAGCTAGGTGTAGCAAGTTGGAGAAGGAAGTAGATAGGTTGTCATGGGAGCTTACTTCACTTATATCTGCTCCCTCCCGTGACGATTGTGATACATGCTGTGCTTTGCTTGGTGACATGGAGAAATTAAGGACCTCGCATGATAGTTTGTCTTCTGAGCTTGATATAATTAAGGTGGAGAATATTAGTCTCTTAGCTGAACTAGAGATGAGTAGGGTTGCTTCTATTCCATCTACTGTTGAGACTATTGCTTGCACCTCATGTGAGGATAAGGACAACGCAATTAGAGGTCTTTATACCATGCTGCTTGATCTACCCGAGACTTGTGAAAGTTGCAATAACTTGAAGATGAACCTAAAACGGGCAGATCACAAAATTGCTGAGTTACAAGCTTTTCTACTTGAGCCCATTGCTTCATGTATGAACTGTCCCAAGTTGACTGCTGAGCTTGAATCTGTTTCCAAACAGTTTCAAGAAATGATTGATGATAGTAATAGATTGGCTCAATTTGCTTCTAAGGACCCTGTTAGCTCACCATGCAATAATTGTAACAAACTAAAATCTGACTTGATTGCATTGGATGAAAAATATGTGAAGCTAACTAAGGACCTTCTAGAGAAGTAACCATCTGCTTGTAATGTGTGTGCTAGTGTTGGGAAGGAGCCCAAGGTAAGGTAGAGACGCCTAGCGATGTGAACCAATTGGCTAGCAGTAGGACTGTCCCTTCTGAGTCGGCTGTGCGTGCACAAGCCATTCGTTCCTCTGCTATTGGTTCTTCTTCTTCTACTCCCTTACCTTCTGCTGTCTCTTCTTCCCCCTGCTCGTCTTGCACCTCTATCTTTCGGGAGTGTCAGTATCTTATGAACACTCTCGAGACGTTTGTAGGAGGCAAGAAGAAGCTTAATCTTATTCTAGACTAATCAAAGATTTGCAAATTCAATCAAGGTCTAGGATACGATTTTTCTGAGGACATGAGGAAGCATCCACCTGCTATTCTTACACCCATCGCAGCGGGTGTGATCGAGATAGAGCCCAGATCTGAGAAAGTTCAATTCAAATCAGCGGGCTTTGTCCAAGGGATTTCTGACAGCAAGGTGATTCCACCTGTCGCTTCGACCTCTCAGAAGGCGAAGCCTCATCATGCTACTTCTACCTCTCAGAAGGTGAAGTATCACTGCACCTTCTGTAAGAAGGATGGACATTTGATCGAGAGATGCTTCAGGCGCGCCAAGATCACGCGTAGAGACCGTGTCGAGGCTCTTAGGCGTATTCAGGGTCAGCCCCAGACCTTGAGTGCACCTAAGACCAACACGAGGTCGAGAGTTACTTCTACTGATGGGTTTGGGCATCATCGAGGACTTGGATTTTCTGAGTTTTCTGTTTTTCATCCTCGATATGCTCCTGGTCGTGACTTCCGCCGTTCTGAGGGTAGATCTCATTTCCCCCGTCGAGATGCCTACCCGCAGCAAGCTCAGCGTGTTGTTGGTGCTCCGACTCGCTCCCCCGTAGCAGTCGGACCTAACAACAGCTTCAGGTCTGCACATAGACCTTCTGCTTCTTTGAGCGACAGAGAGCGTAGGGTAGATAGAGGTTAGTTGTGTCTGGCTACTTCTTCTGCTCCACGTGTTACTCAGTATTGGGTGCCAAAATCACTCTTGATTTATCCCAGTACTGAGACTTTACTCTCTGTTTGACTCAGGTTCACCGGGCTGGGAAGGGAGAGGTTTGACTTGTTGACTCCGGTTGTTCTCGTCATATGACCGGAGAGTCTCGTTGGTTCTCTTCCTTAGCCCGTGCTCCAGGTGATGAGACTATCACCTTTGGAGATGCTTCGTCTGGCGCATCATCGCTAAAGGTACTGTGCGCATTAATGATTCATTTATTCTGAAAGATGTTGCCTTAGTGAGTAAGCTGCAGTATAATTTGCTTTTAGTTTCTCAGCTTATCGATGACGGTTATGAGGTGAGCTTCAAGAAAAACAATTGCAAAATTGTTGATTCTTCGGGTAGTCTGGTTTGCGGGATTTCTCGTTATGGGAGGATCTTTCGTGCTGATTTTGTTGAGTCTTCTGGTGATCCTCTCAGGTGTTTAGTTGCTTCTGAGTTCCGCGACCTTACTTTCTGGCATAGGAGACTTGGTCATATCGGATTTGACCATTTGACCCGAGTTAGCGGCCACGATCTCATTCGTGGTTTGCCGAAACTCAAGTTGGTCAAAGATCTTGTTTGCGCTCCATGCCGGCACGGCAAGATGGTTGCCGCTTCTCACCCTCCGGTCATAGTGATTATGACCGGTGCACTAGGACAGCTGCTCCATATGGACATAGTTGGACCAGCTCGAGTGCAGTCAGCAGGAGGGAAGTGGTATGTCCTTGTCATGGTCGATGACTTCTCGAGGTATTCTTGGGTGTTTTTCTTGGCCTCAAAGAATGAGACGTATACCCATTTTTGGGGTTTGTTTAGTAAGCTTTCTGTTGAGCTCCCGGGTGCCTTACGAGTGATCCGCAGTGACAATGGCATGGAGTTCAAGAATTCTTACTTTGAGAGGTTTTGTGGTGAGACCATGTAGGGCACCAGTTCTCTTCTCCATACGTCACCTAGCAGAATGGCGTTGTGGAGAGGAAGAACCGTACCTTGGTCAAGATGGCCAGGATGATGCTTGATGAGTACTCTACACCGAGAAAGTTTTGGGCTGAGGCTGTAGCCACCGCATGCCATGTTTCGAATCGAGTTTTTCTCAGGGCACACTTGCATCGCACTTCTTATGAGTTGAGATATGGGTGAAAGCCCAGCGTCTCGCATTTTCGTGTGTTTGGATGCAAGTGTTTTATCTTGAAGTCTGGGAACCTAGATAAGTTCGAGTCATGCTCTTGCGATGGGATCTTTCTAGGTTACTCGCCTTCTTCGCGGGCTTATAGGGTCTGGAACTGCGAGACTAGTAAAATGGTAGAGACCTGTGAGGTGACCTTCGATGAGGCCAGTCTGGGGACTAGGCCCGATATCTCAAGTTCTTTAGAGCAGTCCGAGACCATCTTCGTGGATGATGAGGACGATGGAGATGAGGGTTGTCTACCTGATCCAGTTCCTCATCCTCCCCTTAAGGGGCCTTCATCCACCACACCTCGAGGAGATCAGCCCATGCCTTCTGCTTCCTCTGGGGCTAGTGGCTCTGTTCCTACCTCATCAGCTCATGAGGTAGAGGCCACTTCTTCATCTCATCTTGGATCTCCCCGAAACATCCAAAAAGACCATCCTTCCGAGCAAATTATTGGAGATCTTTTTGAGCGTGTCACACGCTCAAAGTCTGGATTGTCTTAATTCTGTCTCCATTCTGCCTTCATTGCCTCATTTGAGCCCAAGGACGTTTGTCATGCACTATCAGATGAATCTTGGGTCAATGCCATGCATGAGGAATTAGAGAATTTCAAGAGAAATAAGGTCTGGTTGCTTGTTGAGCCCCCTCGAGGTCATAATGTTATTGGGACTAAGTGGGTGTTCAAAAACAAGCAGAGTGAGGATGGGGTTGTTATTCGGAACAAGGCTAGACTGATAGCTCAGGGCTTCTCCCAGGTTGAGGGTCTAGATTTTGAGGAGACCTTTGCCCCTGTAGCTAGACTTGAGGCCATTAGAATCCTACTTGCCTTTGCAGCTTCTAAGGGTTTCAAGCTCTACCAGATGGATGTCAAGAGTGTCTTCCTCAATGGCTTTATTGAGGAAGAAGTCTATGTCAGACAGCCTCTAGGTTTCGAGAACCCCAAATACCCAAACCATGTCTACAAGCTTTCCAAAGCATTGTATGGACTTAAGCAGGCCCCTAGAGCTTGGTATGAGAGGCTTAAGTCCTATTTGTTGAGTCATGGTTTTGAGATGGGGTAAGGTAGATAAGACCTTGTTCATTCACCGGCATGGCACTGACCTTCTGCTCGTCCATATCTATGTGGATGACTTTATCTTTGGCGTTCCAGCGGGAGCTAGGGGATCTTCGCGGGGCTGTCCGAGACATGCAAGAGGCTCAGAGCCAGTAAGCCGCGCCAGTGGTCACGCCAGAGCCCACGCCGGAAAGGGCAGACAGCCGCGACGCCCCCACATCCAGCCGCGTGCCGTTGAGACGCGTCGATCCAGAGTCCCCGCTTTCGGCAGGACTACAGCAGGCGGTGTGGCCCGAAGACTTCAAATTCCCCAGTGTCATCGAGCCTTACAAAGGCGATACGGACCCCCGCGAGTTCGTGCGTGTGTATGAAACCGCAATCGAGGCCGCGGGTGGAGACGACACCACAAAGGCGAAGGGGCTCCCCCTCGCGCTGCAAGGAGTGGTGCTTTCCTGGTTTTTTACCATAGAGCCAAACTCCATCTACGCGTGGGAGCAGATCCGCGACCGCCTTCACAACAACTTTCAAGGAAACTATGTTGAGCGGGTCGACGCGGACCAGCTCTTCGCCGTGAAGCAGAAACCCTCGGAGAAGCTCCGGGACTACTTCAAACGCTTCGCAAAGATACACTGTCAAGTCAAAGACGTTAACGAAACCACCGTTGTCAATGCAGCCATACAGGGCCTTCGCCCGGGCCCGATGGCCGACTACAACGCACGGAAGCCAATCAAGACAGTGACGAAACTCTTCGACAAAATGGAGGAATACGCCAGGGCGGAAGAGAACGCACGGCGAAGGCAAGGTGACGACTCCAAAAGCAACCAGGTCGGTGGCTCGGTGAAAACCAAAGATTCGCCGAAGGACGGTTCTTCGAAGGGAAAACGCAAGCAGGAGTCGTCCAAGGACACGTCCGAGCGCAAGGACACCCCGCACAAGGAGCCGTCCGATAGGCCCAAGCGCGGCCAGTAGAAGTCGCGGCGAGGCCGGTATGTCTTCGACATCGAAGGCGGCTCCGAAGAAAACGCTTCCGCTGGTCGTGGCGGTCGGGGGCGCCGAGGCCGGGGACGCGGCCGTGGCCGGGGTCGTGAGGATAAAGGCCATGGAGATTACGATGACCAGCACCATGGTCTGTGGTGCGAAGTCCACGGTCGCGGCACCGACGACACGCGCGCGTGCACCTCCATAGCGGCGCTCCGCCAAAGCGTCGCTAGGGATAGGAACTCGGAGGCACGCCCGCCTATGGTGGCCCACGTCCAGCACGCATACGAAGCCCCCATGCACATCCAGGCGCAAGGGACGTAGCCCCATGAGGGTCCGCTGCAAATTTAGGCCCATGTGCAGCAGCCTCGGGAGGGCCTCCTGCAGCTGCAGGCTCCGGAGGCAGCCCACCACAGGGTTATCAATGTCATCTCCGGAGGCTCCTCGCTGGAGTTCACCTCGGCACGGCAGCGGAAGGCCTACGTCCGGAGGCTACACCACGTAGCGGCGAACCCAGCGCAGTGTAACATCCTAATTTTCTGGAGTTTATAAAGCCAATTTTCAAAAATTAATTTGCTGGAATTTTCTGGAATTAATTAAAGCTTAAAAGGAATTTTCAGAATTTATTTAGATTTAATATGATTAAATTAAACATTAACATTTGCCAAGATCATTTTATTTGAGTTCCCTGAGTCTCACGGAATTTTCTGGAATTTTTTTGGTGATTTTTTTTCCGGATTTATTTGCTATTTTCTAGAGCTCAAAAAGAATTATTTGAATTTCTGGAAAAAGAAAAGAAAAAGAAAATCCTTGAACCGGCCGGTGGGCCGAAACCCACCGAACCGGCCCGGTCTAGCCGTCCCCACCACGAGGCGTGCATCCTGCCCGCGCCCGCCTTCCTCCGTTGGATGGCCGACACGCATCGCCCATCCCAGCACCACCCCGCGCCCGCGCCCCGCATCTCGGCCGTCCGCCGCCCTGAGCCACCGACAGATGGGGCCCACCTGTCAGCGAGCCGCTTGCCCTAACCCTAGTGGGCCGAGCCCACTCGGCCCGCGCCGCCGCCGCCGCCCCCCGGGGTATTTAAGGCGCGGACCCCGAGGATCGCCGCCGCCTTCACCGCCGCCCTCGCTGCCGCCTTCGCCGCCGCGCACAGCCGCCGCCTCGTCCGCGCCGCCGCTCGCCGTCGTCTGTGCGCCCTCGTCGCCGCCGTCATCCGCCGACGCCGTGCGCCGCCGTTCGCCAACGTCGCCGGTGAGCTCCGCTGTCGCTCGCCGTCGCTGTGCCGCCGTTCATCGCCGCCGTCCGCCGTCATCCGCTGCCGTCTGCCGTCGTCGTCGTTGCCGTCGCCGGTGAGCTCCGCCGCCCGGTCATCCCGTCGGCCAAACCCCGCGCCGCCTCGCCCCGGTCCGCCGCCCGCGTCTCGCCGCCTCGCGCTCCGCGCCGCCAGCGGGGCCGCACCCGCGCCACCCTGCCGCTTCGCCTTCGCGTGCGCCCGGTCCACCGTGCACCGTGCCTCTGCCCGGTGGGACCCGCCCGTCAGCCGAACCCCGTAGACCCGTGCGCCTCTATGCCACGTCAGCCGAGCCCGGTCAGCCGCCGAGTCAGCGCCACCTCCGCCCTACCCGCACGCGTGTCCGCCCCGTCAGCGCCACGTCAGCCCTAGCCGCTGGCGCAAGCAGCCCGCCGCCCGCACTGTTCCGTGCGCCGAGCCCACCGTAGACTCAGCTTCCCGTGCGCCCGGTCCATAGTACAGTACCTTTTCCGATTTTCAGCCTTTTTCCTAAAACCAGATTTTCCAGAGGCCCGTTCTCCCTCGTCCTAGCTCCGATTGACCCGATTCTTTTTCCTAAATTCATCTAAAATTGAGCTCTACCTTTTGGTTCAGGTTTGAGAATTTTTGGAGTTCATTTGAATTTTATTTGAATTTATTTTGTCTCTTCGTTTTGTTTTCTCTCTCGTTAGATCACGCGTTCGAGGGAGCCGCCGTCGGATTTGGAGATCAAGAGCCGTCAACTGAGCAAGGCCAAGGCAAGTCGTGTCCTTTGATCATGTTGAACCCAGTTTGCAATCTATTATTTAAATATTTTGTTTTAAATTACATTGCATCGCTACTTTTATACAAACTTTGTAATTGGTAGTTATCACCTCAATTGAGTAATTCCCTCCTTGTTAAATTTGAATGCCATGATGCCATTGTCACCATAGGTTGGGAAACTTAGTAGTGATGCTATGTTACGATCACATTTGGGATGGCACGATTAGTATGCTTAGTCATGCTTTTAGTATCGTTTGGGTTCATCATCACATGTGACTAATTAATTTGACTTAATGATATACTGAATCGTGGTTGGTGCCACCAATATAAAATTTGTGCCATGGCATTGGTGTGTCGTTGGCGTGGTTATACAAATTTGGTTTTCACTCGGGCGAATGATCGTGCAGTAAAGGGGAGAAGTGTGGTTAACACTTCAGGGATGTGGATGTTTCGCCTGGGTATTATTTAAGGACTTAACTTTGTGCGCCATTGATCTGAGCTGTACCGTGCAAACCACATGTCTAGTATGGGATAGACCTGGCATAATAATTTGTGAAGTCTCAACTTTGGTTTCACTACTGATGTTGTTGTGGCGCAAGAGGGGGCAATTACCGACTAGGGGGTTACCCTACTCGACGGCGAAACCTTAGCGAGTGGGATCGGGTTGAGATGGATCATTGTAAAAGCCTTGTTGTGGTTACCTTAAGCTGAGGCTAATCACATCGTGTGGGTACAGTTGTGCAACCTCTGCAGAGTGTAAAACTATTCGAATAGCCGTGTCCTCGGTCATGGACAATGCTCGGTGATTTCACACGAGGTATAGTTACTCTTGGAAAATTTGTGGTCGGTCAGTGGATGGTTAATTCACTGTTGGTTTAGCTTGTGGATGGGAGGTCCATAAGTAGTTTACTTCAATTCCTTTGATTATTCATTATTGTCTTATTTACAATTCGCCTTCAATCTATTTATGGTAATTTCAAATGTTGTTTATGCAAATTAACCCTTTCAGCCTTCCATTGGTAAGCCTTGCATACTATATTGCATCATTTGTTACAAACGGCTTGCTTAGTACCAATGTACTCACGGCTTTACGCCTATGTTGCTCAGTTGAGGAAGAGGAGTACTACCAGCAGGAGGTTCCAGGAGGCGAGTACTTCGACGACTACGCGTTCTAGGCTTCACTCCCCACTCGATTGCCCGTGGGCATGTCGATTGGCCACTACGTTTCATTTTGGATTTTCCGCTGCTAATTTTTGTTAAGCCCCTAAGGCTATTGAGATTGTAAGCTTGACCATAAGGTCTCACTTTTGGTTATTGATTAATAATTTGAGTTCCCTTTATTTAATATCGTGATTGTGGTGATGATTACCCCTATGTTTGACTGTGTGCACTAGCGTGATCCTGGACTAGTGCAGCATACACAAAGAGTCCGGATTTGCATATTCGGGTCTCTACAGAGATGGTATCAGAGCCAAGTCGACTGCAGGACGAAGCCCTAGTTAGAGTGGTCGAATTAGAAAAGATTTCAAAATTTATTTTCTAAATCAAATCAACCAAATGATTGACTAGTAATTCTTTATTCTTACCTCATTCTTAGGATTCTTGCTCCTTGTCTCCTCTGAGAACTTGTTTTCGAAACTCAATGTGACTTCTTATCTCAATAATGTCCATAAACGTCTCGAATTTTCCCTAATCCAAGTGAAGATTAGCCTGGAATTCTTCAAGCTGTGCTGTGAAGTTTGGATCAAGGAAGTGCGCAATATGTCAAGACAAGATTGAAGATTTTCGTGAAGATTAGGAGCCATTAGATTTGAACCCTATTATAGTTTTTTTTTGTATCGTGTAGATCGTCTTGCCTCTTATTTGCCGTTGGTGTGTGATGTGAGCTGCAGTTTTGCTTCTAGCATTATGATGCAGTCATGTCAAAAGTCTTTTTGTGGAGTTTATTGCTTCTTTTGTTAGCATTTTTGGCTAAGTGTCTGCTTAGTTTAGGTTGCCATTAGTTATCCCCCTTAGACGAGTTTACCGCTTACCTTTGCTTTTCCCTCTTACCTATTGAGCCTTCAGAAGTCAGTTCTCAGCAAATGGTTTTTCTTTTCAGAGCAGACTTGATTATCTTGGATATCCAGTCCCTAGATGTGATCTTGGGTATGGATTGGCTCAAGAAGCACCAGGCAGTTTTGTATTGCGGGAGTAGAGCAGTGACTTTGACTAGCTCCGATGGGAGGAAAGTGCAGTATTCAGCTAGCATGAATCAGCCAGAGCAGGTAATGGTCTGTCAGATAAAGGGAATTCAGTTGGAGGATGTGCCAATTGTCAGGGAATACCCCGATGTGTTTCCAGATGACCTTCCAGGGATGCCACCAGAGCGAGAAGTTGAGTTTCTGATCGAGTTGGTACCCGGTACTTCTCCGATTTCCAAAAGACCCTACCGGATGCCAGCAAATGAGTTAGCAGAACTCAAGAAGCAGATTCAGGAGCTTTTGGACAAGGGTTATGTCAGGCCCAGTTCGTCCCCGTGGGGAGCGCCAGTCTTGTTTGTGAAAAAGAAGGATGGCAGTCAACGCATGTGCGTGGACTACCGAGCACTTAATGAGGTCACCATCAAGAACAAGTACCCGTTGCCCAGGATTGATGACTTGTTTGATCAGCTCAGGGGAGCAGGAGTTTTCTCCAAGATTGACTTGAGGTCAGGTTACCATCAGATGAGGATTCGACAGGAGGACATACCTAAGACAGCATTTTCGACTCGTTATGGATTGTACGAGTTCACAGTGATGTCTTTTGGCTTGACCAATGCTCCAGCCTATTTTATGTACCTGATGAACAAGGTGTTCATGGAATATTTGGATAAGTTTGTCGTTGTGTTCATTGACGACATTCTGATCTACTCCAAGGATGAGAGGGAGCATGAGGAACACCTGAGGATGGTATTACAGAAATTAAGGGACCATCAGTTGTATGCCAAGTTTAGCAAATGTGAGTTTTGGATGAAGGAAGTCGCCTTCCTAGGCCATGTGATGTCCGCAAAGGGAGTTGCTGTTGACCCCGGAAAGGTTAAGGATGTTTTGGATTGGCAGTCACCTTCTTCGGTGACTCAGGTCAGGAGTTTTCTGGGTATGGCTGGTTATTACCGTCGTTTCATCGAGGGATTTTCCAGTGTAGCCAAGCCACTTACCCAATTGCTCAAAAAGGAAAAGAAATTTGTTTGGACGCCCGAGTGCGAGAAAAGCTTTCAGAAGTTGAAGGAGAGTTTGACCACAGCCCCAGTGCTAGTATTGCTAGATTTAAACAAGGATTTTGAGACTTATTGCGATGCCTCACGCAAGGGTTTGGGTTGTGTACTGATGCAGGAAAAGAGAGTGGTAGCGTATGCCTCGCGCCAGTTGAGACCGCATGAGGAGAATTACCCTACCCACGACTTAGAGCTGGCAGCCGTAGTGCATGCTTTGAAAATTTGGAGGCACTATCTCTTGGGTAATAGATGTGAGATTTATACGGATCACAAGAGGTTGAAATACATCTTCACCCAGTCCAAGCTTAACCTCAGGCAGAGGAGGTGGTTGGAGTTGATAAAGGATTACGATGTCGGAATCCATTATCACCCAGGGAAGGCCAATGTGGTCGCAGATGCTCTGAGTAGGAAGGTTTATTGTAATTCAGTCATGGTCAAGGAGAGTCAGCCAGCTTTGCATGAGGAATTCCAAAAGCTCAGTTTGGAATTGGTCGAGGAAGGATTTTTGGCAGCAATGGAGTTGTAGCCTACTTTGGATGGTCAGATTCGTCAGGCTCAGACAGATGATGAGGCATTTCAGCGTATCAGACAGAGTATGAGTGAAGGAAAAGAGTCAGGATTTTCAGAGGATGCCCAAGGAACCCTGTGGTTCAAGCAACGTTTGTGTGTGCCCAATAAGAAGGAGATAAAGGATCTGTTGCTAAAGGAAGCTCATGAGTCGTTGTACTCGATACATCCTGGCAGTACCAAGATGTACCAGGATATTAAAGAAAAATATTGGTGGCCTAGCATGAAGCGTGAGATCGCTGAGTATGTGGCCCTTTGTGATGTCTGTCAGAGAGTTAAGGCAGAGCATCAGAGGCCAGCAGGTTTGCTTCAGCCGTTGAAAATCTCTGAGTGGAAATGGGAAGAGATTGGTATGGACTTCATAGTCGGTCTGCCTAAGACCAAGGAGGGCTATGATTCGATTTGGGTCGTCGTGGACCGATTGACCAAGGTTGCTCACTTCATCCCAGTGAAGACAACCTACACCGGTGACAGATTGGCAGAGCTGTATATGTCGAGGATCGTCAGTTTGCATGGAGTGCCCAAGAAAATAGTGTCAGATCGAGGGTCCCAATTCACTTCTCGATTTTGGGGTAGTTTCCATGAGGTTATGGGAACGCACCTGAATTTCAGTACCGCATACCATCCCCAGACAGATGGTCAGACAGAGCGAGTCAATCAGATTCTTGAAGATATGTTGAGAGTATGTGTGCTAGATCATGGACATAAGTGGGACAGCTGTTTGCCTTTTGCAGAGTTTTCCTACAACAATAGTTATCAGGCAAGTTTGCAGATGTCACCATTTGAAGCACTCTATGGCAGGAAATGCAGGACCCCTCTCAATTGGAAAGAGACAGGGGAAGGTCAGGTGTTTGGTCCAGATTGTCTAAAAGAGGCTGAGGACAAGGTCCGTTTGATTCAGGAGAGGTTGAGGACTGCTCAGGCCAGGCAAAAGAGCTACGCGGATACCAGACGCCGAGAGCTGAGTTTTGAACCAGATGATTTTGTGTATCTCAGGATCACACCATTCAAAGGTGTGAAGAGGTTTCAGCAAAAAGGGAAGCTTGCACCAAGGTATGTCGGTCCGTTTAGAATTCTGAAACGCAGGGGAGAGGTTGCTTATCAATTGGAGCTACCTGCGTCCTTCAGTGGGGTACATGATGTTTTCCATGTGTCCCAGCTGAAGAAGTGTTTGAGAGTGCCAGAGGAGGCTGTACCAGTTGAGGCAATTGATCTTCAGGAGGATCTGTCCTACAAAGAGCGTCCTGTCAAAATCTTGGATGTGTCAGAGCGAGTCACCCGGAATAAAGTTGTTCGCTTTTGCAAAGTTCAGTGGAGCAACCACTCCGAGGAGGAAGCCACCTGGGAGCGTGAAGAGGATCTCAAGGCAGAGTTTCCGAACCTATTCTAGTAGTGAGCCCGGATCTCGGGGTCGAGATCCCGTTTAAGGGGGTAAGGTTTGTAACATCCTGATTTTCTGGAGTTTATAAAGCCAATTTTGAAAAATTAATTTGCTGGAATTTTCTGGAATTAATTACAGCTTAAAAGGAATTTTTAGAATTTATTTAGATTTAATATGATTAAATTAAACATTAACATTTGCCAAGATCATTTTATTTGAGTTCCCTGAGTCTCAAGGAATTTTCTGGAAATTTTTTGGTGATTTTTTTCCGGATTTATTTGCTATTTTCTAGAGCTCAAAAAGAATTATTTGAATTTCTGGAAAAAGAAAAGAAAAAGAAAATCCTTGAACCGGCCGGTGGGCCGAAACCCACCGAACCGGCCCGGTCTAGCCGCCCCCGCCACGCGGCGTGCATCCTGCCCGCGCCCGCGCCCGCCTTCCTCCGTTGGATGGCCGACACGCGTCGCCCATCCCAGCACCTCCCCGCGCCCGTGCCCCGCATCTCGGCCGTCCGCCGCCCTGAGCCACCGACAGGTGGGGCCCACCTGTCAGCGAGCCACTTGCCCTAACCCTAGTGGGCCGAGCCCACTCGGCCCGCGCCGCCGCCGCCGCCCCCCGGGGTATTTAAGGCGCGGACCCCGAGGATCGCCGCCGCCTTCACCGCCGCCCTCGCCGCCGCCTTCGCCGCCGCGCACAGCCGCCGCCTCGTCCGCGCCGCCGCTCGCCGTCGTCTGTGCGCCCTCGTCGCCGCCGTCATCCGCCGACGCCGTGCGCCGCCGTTCGCCGACGTCGCCGGTGAGCTCCGCCGTCGCTCGCCGTCGCTGTGCCGCCGTTCATCGCCGCCGTCCGCCATCATCCGCTGCCGTCCGCCGTCGTCGTCATTGCCGTCGCCGGTGAGCTCCGCCGCCCGGTCATCCCGTCGGCCAAACCCCGCGCCGCCTCGCCCCGGTCCGCCGCCCGCGTCTCGCCGCCTCGCGCTCCGCGCCGCCAGCGGGGCCGCACCCGCGCCACCCTGCCGCTTCGCCTTCCCGTGCGCCCGGTCCACCGTGCACCGTGCCTCTGCCCGGTGGGACCCGCCCGTCAGCCGAACCCCGTAGACCCGTGCGCCTCTATGCCACGTCAGCCGAGCCCGGTCAGCCGCCGAGTCAGCGCCACCTCCGCCCTACCCGCACGCGTGTCCGCCCCGTCAGCGCCACGTCAGCCCTAGCCGCTGGCGCAAGCAGCCCACCGCCCGCACTGTTCCGTGCGCCGAGCCCACCGTAGACTCAGCTTCCCGTGCGCCCGGTCCATAGTACAGTACCTTTTCCGATTTTCAGCCTTTTCATAAAACCAGATTTTCCAGAGGCCCATTCTCCCTCGTCCTAGCTCCGATTGACCCGATTCTTTTTCCTAAATTCATCTAAAATTGAGCTCTACCTTTTGGTTCAGGTTTGAGAATTTTTGGAGTTCATTTGAATTTTATTTGAATTTATTTTGTCTCTTCGTTTTGTTTTCTCTCTCGTTAGATCACGCGTTCGAGGGAGCCGCCGTCGGATTTGGAGATCAAGAGCCGTCAACTGAGCAAGGCCAAGGCAAGTCGTGTCCTTTGATCATGTTGAACCCAGTTTGCAATCTATTATTTAAATATTTTGTTTTAAATTACATTGCATCGCTACTTTTATACAAACTTTGTAATTGGTAGTTATCACCTCAATTGAGTAATTCCCTCCTTGTTAAATTTGAATGCCATGATGCCATTGTCACCATAGGTTGGGAAACTTAGTAGTGATGCTATGTTACGATCACATTTGGGATGGCACGATTAGTATGCTTAGTCATGCTTTTAGTATCGTTTGGGTTCATCATCACATGTGACTAATTAATTTGACTTAATGATATACTGAATCGTGGTTGGTGCCACCAATATAAAATTTGTGCCATGGCATTGGTGTGTCGTTGGCGTGGTTATACAAATTTGGTTTTCACTCGGGCGAATGATCGTGCAGTAAAGGGGAGAAGTGTGGTTAACACTTCAGGGATGTGGATGTTTCGCCTGGGTATTATTTAAGGACTTAACTTTGTGCGCCATTGATCTGAGCTGTACCGTGCAAACCACATGTCTAGTATGGGATAGACCTGGCATAATAATTTGTGAAGTCTCAACTTTGGTTTCACTACTGATGTTGTTGTGGCGCAAGAGGGGGCAATTACCGACTAGGGGGTTACCCTACTCGACGGCGAAACCTTAGCGGGTGGGATCGGGTTGAGATGGATCATTGTAAAAGCCTTGTTGTGGTTACCTTAAGCTGAGGCTAATCACATCATGTGGGTACAGTTGTGCAACCTCTGCAGAGTGTAAAACTATTCGAATAGCCGTGTCCTCGGTCATGGACAATGCTCGGTGATTTCACACGAGGTATAGTTACTCTTGGAAAATTTGTGGTCGGTCAGTGGATGGTTAATTCACTGTTGATTTAGCTTGTGGATGGGAGGTCCATAAGTAGTTTACTTCAATTCCTTTGATTATTCATTATTGTCTTATTTACAATTCGCCTTCAATCTATTTATGGTAATTTCAAATGTTGTTTATGCAAATTAACCCTTTCAGCCTTCCATTGGTAAGCCTTGCATACTATATTGCATCATTTGTTACAAACGGCTTGCTTAGTACCAATGTACTCACGGCTTTACGCCTATGTTGCTCAGTTGAGGAAGAGGAGTACTACCAGCAGGAGGTTCCAGGAGGCGAGTACTTCGACGACTACGCGTTCTAGGCTTCGCTCCGCACTCGATTGCCCGTGGGCATGTCGATTGGCCACTACGTTTCATTTTGGATTTTCCGCTGCTAATTTTTGTTAAGCCCCTAAGGCTATTGAGATTGTAAGCTTGACCATAAGGTCTCACTTTTGGATATTGATTAATAATTTGAGTTCCCCTTATTTAATATCGTGATTGTGGTGATGATTACCCCTATGTTTGACTGTGTGCACTAGCGTGATCCTGGACTAGTGCAGCATACACAGAGAGTCCGGATTTGCATATTCAGGTCTCTACACGCAGACACCACCGGACTGGGCACAGCGCGAGGTCACGTTCACACCCGCCGATGCCCAGGGCGTCGAACTTCCTCACCAGGACCCCCTGGTCGTCCGGGTCGTTATAGCGGGATGCGACGTGGGACGTGCCCTAGTTGATGGCGACAGCTCCGCGAACATCCTGTTCATGGCAGCCTTCGACCAGATGGGGATCCCCCGAAGTCGCCTCGGCCCATCGGGAATTCCGCTGCAAGGCTTCGGAGGACAACCTCTACGGGCGCTCGGCCAAATATGCCTTCAGGTCTCCTTCAGCCAGGACAATAATGAAAGGGCGAAGATGCCACATTCGATGTCGTCGATCTCCTATACCCCTACAATACCATACTGGGGCGCCCAATCCTCAACTCCTTCGGAGCGGTGCCACATCACGGCTATTTATGCATGATGCTCCCGGGGCCGCGGGACATCATTACCGTTCGTGGCGACCAGGATATGGCTCGGCGCATCGAGTACGACACCAGATATCCCCATCGCGACACTCAACGGCACGCTTAGAATCGGCATCGCAGCACGGGGACCCACGGTGTCATCCGGGGACGGCTCGGCAAGCCCTGCAGATAGTGCAACTACTAGAGGCTCCGGCCGCGCCAAAGACAAGTGGTTAGTACCCCCACCCATTGTAATTACTCACCCGCGCAAACGGGAATGTAATAGAGTTCCGTTTGTCGCCAACCTCTTGTCATTGTGCACAAATACGCGGCGAGAGCGCGCGGAGGCCTCGCCTACGCGTGGGCTCCCGGAGCATAAACAAAGACGCACATTCGCGTGTGCACTCTCCGTAGCCAGGGGTACGGGTATGAGTATAAACCAAAGACGCACGTTCGCGTGTGCACTCTCCGTAGCCAGGGGTACGGGTATGAGTATAAACCAAAGACGCACGTTCGCGTGTGCACTCTCCGTAGCCAGGGGTACGGGTATGAGTATTGTAACATCCTGAAAATTTAAATTTGAAATATGTGAAGCTTTTGAATTATTTTTGCAATATATTCTACTTGGAGTTGGATCTTTATGGTGTTTTCTTAAATTTTGGTTGAAAATCCAAAATTTGGAGTAAACGAAAATATACAAGTAATGAAGATTCAAAATTTTAAATGAGTATAATTGCATAAATAATCATACAAAAAAAAGAGGAAGAGAGTGCAGTCCGCCCAACCCCCTCACCCTGTTCCTCTCCCTACCCGCCTCGGTCGACCTCAGCCCGGCCCAAACTCCTCTCTCGCTTCCTTCTCCGCACGGCCCGGCTCGCCTGGCGTCACGCTGACCAGCGGACCCTGCCTCCACCCACGCTTTCCCTCTCTGGCGCATGGGCCCCGGCTCCTGCCCCGCCCCTCTCCTTTCTTCTTCGCCCGCGTGCGCCCGCGCCCTCCTCTCCCCTCTGCTCGCTCAGCACCCGTTCGCCCCGTGGCCTCCATGCGCCAGCCCCTGTCAAGCAAACTCGTGCCAAATCTTTCCCCCGGATTGCGCTGCGCTGCTCGGTCATCTCCGCCCTGCCACGCCGCCTGCGCGCCATCTGCACCGCCGCCTGGCGCCGAAAAGACAGCACAGCCGCCTCGCCCGTTGACGGCCCCGCTCGATCCCCTATAAAGGCCGCCAATGCTCTCAATCACATCCCCATCTCCCTCTCTTGCTCCAACCCCAGCCAATTGAACTTCCTTGCCCTCCTGCTCACCGGCGACCTCATCTCCTCCAAATCAGGCCGACACGCTCCCCAGCGAATCAAGCCGAGCTAGCTCAATTCCTCTCTCTCGAACCCTCCTCAGAGCGTCGTGAAGCTATCCCTAACCTCACCCGAGCTTCCCCTTGCCCATACCTCACCGGCGCCAAGCTCCCTACTCCGCCTGTCGCCGCCGCTCGCCGCCGACCCGCTCCGAAGCCCCCTTGGCTCCGCCGAGGCTACCACCCGCTTCCCCTCCCCGCGAGAAATCCATTTCCGCAGTCGCCACTCCCCCTCCGGCCACCCCCTCGCCGGTGATGCCATCGGCCAAGCTACGCCCGAGCCTCCTCTGATTCTTCCTCGGTTTGGCCACAGCAATTGCTCACCTCTTCTATTTGGATTCCACCCCTATATCACTAAGTGGGCGCGGCTCAATTGGTGACCAGCGCCTGTGACTTACCCCTCCACCGTGAGCTCTCGGGTTCGAATCCCCCCCCCCACGGCACTTTTTCCTTTTTCCTGCTATCTCATATTCTTTAACCATTTTCAATGTAGCATAATTGGGAAAGGATTCCAGGAAGATAAGAAAACTGATCTATACCTCAAATATGGAATAATGAGTATATGGACAAGTGATTAAGGGAAATAGTTAGGTGAAATTTAAATAATTAATTGGAACGCAAATTAAAACATAAATAAAATATGATGTAGGGATAATTTGAGCTAAACCCTAGCATTAAGATTCATGCAAAATAGAGATGCAGCCTGGGATTATTGTACGTTGAATCTAAATTTACTTTTAGTGGTGCCTCTGATTAATATAAAATATAGTCATCTAAAATATGGTTGTCGCTCCTATGTCTTTAAAAGGTGCATAAGCTGATAGCAACCTTAATCAATAGGGCGTCTTCAAGTAGAAGTATCTTGTTAGAAAGGTATATAAGTATATATGCGGCCATTATAATAAAGTAACCCCTAGGTCATCGAGCCTCAAAATAATCTCACAGACATATAGATGCTCCAAAACAAACAGGTAATCATTAACATAAGTAATTAAGGTCACATAATATGATGCATACTAAGCTTTGCTCAGATAGCTAAGTTTAAACTAAAATTAGAAATAAAGATAAGCCTAATAGTAGCTAAGGTATAATCAAGATAAAAATAGTGCTATTGATTAAATCTTATTCCTAACACTAGCTTTGATACATAATAAAATTTAGCGCAATTGTATATAGAGCAAGCTGGGACTCGTACCAATGGATCCTAATTTGAATTAAACTTAAGCTAGCGATAAATGAAGATATATAAATATGATAATGGGATTATTAAAGATTTATAGAATAAGTACAGATCTCATCCATCAATCCAGGTTGCTTTTACCATAACCTAAGTTGCAAGGAATACAAACCTAGCCAGACTCGTACTTCGATACATAGGTCTACCTTAACTCATGGAACTTCCTTGATAAATACAGAACTAATAAAAGAGATTAGTAATTAAAAGATCGAACCTCGCCTTTCTCCAGTCGGCTAGGTTTGGCCACTTCTTTTCGAAAGTAAGTAATTCTTGTAGATACTCCCTCACTTTTGAACTCTTATTATCCTAAAAATTTTTCCCTCACGGTAAAGCTATTCAGATAACTTGTTCTCTCACTCAAGTCCAGTTACCACTGTGTTTGCAACACACTAAACCGAATCATCCTTCTACTCTCAAATCGTAATACATGTATAAATTAAATTAAATCGGCCATTTGAATTATTCGGATTTATTTGGATCTTTTGAGTTATTTGCCTTTATTTGTATTCAGTCATTTAGCGTGTAGCTAGATAGTGGAGTCCTGAAGAATCAAAGGATCAGGCGTGATCAAGAGCGAAGCGAAGATAAAGTCCAGAAGCCAAGAAGAAAAGCATTGTGTGAGCTCAAGACCGCGGTAAACCGCGCCAGGCGAGTCAATACTTTGATCATGTTGAACCTACATTTTCTGCAAATTACTTTGGTTTAAATTATCAAATTGCATGCTGTTACTTTATATGCAAATACATGTTTAATTTAATATTGTAGTTATGTGCCCATTGTTTACCTTGAATAATATTACCCCTCCATTGGAATATTTGAATGTGTGATCCTTGTCGCCCTAGCAAAAATTATAATAGTAACCTTTCGAAAGTAAGTTCGTAATTATATGCCATGCTAAGTATTGTTTAGATACTCATGGGCGCGAGAGCGCCCAAGCATCACTTTTAATCCTGAGAAAAATTGGTTGGGCAGTCATGGAGGTAATGACTGGTACATTTGATATGAATATTTTATACTCCCAAAATCTCCAACTTGCTTAAATATCTGGGCGGATTGGTTCCGAGGGTATGAGTGTGGTGCAGTGGATGCACAAAGTGGGTTCTGGTAGGCCGCCCAGATAACCCTAAGGACTGAATCATATGATGACCTCCCAAGTTACAACAGTACAACCACAAGCTGGCAAAGTGTAGGCAGGGCTAAATAATTTGCATTAACTTAGTAAGGGTTGTGCCGGTATGATCATGGGCGGGTAGAGGATGACCACATCCTCCGGCATGATGATCACGGGCGGGTAGAGGATGGCCACATCCTCCGGCGTGATGGCGCTAGAGGGGGCTTCTGGAAGGGTGGGCGTACCCTTAGGAAGTGGAAACCTTAGCGGATGTAACCCTGCTAGGGAAATGCATTGCAACGGACCTATGATAGACTACTCGACCGCATGTCTATGGAATCATGTGGGGCAATGAGTGGGATTATCTCTTGTGGGTAAAGTGTGCAAACTCTGCAGAGTCTAAAACTATTCGAATAGCCGTGCCCACGGTCAAGGGTGAATCATGGGAACTTTGCTAGATATAGTTCTGCTTCAAAACACTTTATGGGTGGGAACGAAAAAATGGAGGGCGTGGATGGCCCTAGTTTGGATTTCCCTGGGTGTTGTCCCAGTGATGAAAAAGTAATATATGGTGTGATGCCATAAGTATTGTACGGTGTGATGCCGTAAGTATTGTATGGTGCGATGCCATAAGTATGAAAAATTATGACGATATTAGGCATATGGTGTGATGCCATATGTATGAAAACTTATGATGATATTCCTTGAACATTATGTTTTGTTACAAAACTGCTAAGTCACAGGAAGTTTCTATTTACAATATTTCTAAATAATGATAATACTCCTTACAAAAATAAAATGACAGGAAGATTAAATAGAGTCATAAGATAAGAAGAATGACGGGTTGTGGTATATGCATAGAGTGGTTGGTGGGATCATGTCAATTATAGTGAGAATGATAGTGTGGGTTCAGGATGACATACATTGGTGGAGTCTAAATGATGATATAGGCTAGATAGATGATATAGATGACTCTGGGAGAACTAGGAAGTGCAAAGGTAATTGCGGGATTGCAACATGGATAACTAATATAAATGCTAGGAAGATACTGGTGATGATGGGGTTAATTAGATGGATGAATTGAGTCTCTGGGAGCATTAAAAATTATTGGGTTATAATCTTGATCCGTGATATACTCGGTGGATGTATGCTAGTGAGTCGTAGACTTAATCATTGATATACTTGGTGGATGTTTACTGGTGAATCAAAGAGCTGATCAATGATATTCTCGGTGGATATACCATGATGAATAGTAGACATGATCAATAATAGTCTTGGGGATATACATAAGTAGTGGATCGTAGACGTGATCAATGATATTCTCAGTGGATGTATACTAGAGAATTATTTAGAGATGGATAATGGATTATTGGATAAGCAAATTATGGTTGTGGATCAGTAATAAAAGGATTGGATTGTTAGGAATTTAGAATACAAAGGATATTGGTGGAATAAATAAGTGATATTAGATAAATGATGTCACTAGCTGCTTGGAGTTTTAGGCAGTAATTGCTCGGTGGATTATATAGATTATGATACTCGCTGTTTGAGGATTAGGCAGCATTTGATTGGTGGATTGAATAATTGATGATATTCGCTGTTTGGAGTTTTAGACAGCAAACCATATAGAGAGTATATGATTGGTGGATTAATTAAATGATGTCGCTCTCAGTTTAGAGTATTAGGCAGTAATCAATATAGAAGGAATCAGGTCGGTGGATTAGTTAAATGATGACACTCGCTGTGTAACAGCCCAGCTGCTATTTAAAAATATTTAATTTAATTTAAAATAAAATATTTGCTTTTGGTTGTTTAAGTTTTGTTTTAAATTTAATTGCCTGATTTTCTGCTTTTAAAAGGGGTTTTCTTGTGAAAATAATTTAAGCAAAAAAATAAATAAATAAATAAATAACAATCAATTTCATTTAAAATAAAAATCAAAGTTATTGGGTTGCTTGAAATTTTAAAATTTTCACTAACCTAATTTTCTGCTTTAAAGAAGAGAGCGTTTCTGTTAAATAAAAAATATTTTATAAAGGAAAATATCAAAATTTCAATTGAAGATATTTTATATAAGTACAAAATTGCTTTAGAAAGCTCTATGAATTTTTCTAAGATTTTTTAAGCTTTATTTGTTAATTATTGTATTATTTTAAAGCTAGAAAATAAAAACATTTTTAAAAATTAAAATAAATGTCAATTAATTCCAAAATTATTATTTTTAATCTTTTCAGTTTTCAAGGATCTTTAGAAAATTTTCTTAAAATTTTTCCGAATTTTTTTTTCTTTTTCTTTTTTTCTTCTTCTCTCTTTTCTCTCTCTTCCGTTTCCTTTCTTCTTCCTCCAGACCGTTTCCTTCGTGCAGTTCACAGAGAGCAGCCATGGCGTTTCTTGAGCTTTCTTCAATCTTTGATATCTCTCGATTTTCTCAACGGTTTTTAGCGACCTAAATTGCATTCAACTCCTCTCATCAAACTCTTTCATTTCCCTACCGTTTTCCCCTCATTAATGAGCCGTTGCGCGAGAAATTAACCCATGCCACATGGTCTCTTGATCTCCCATCTCGGACCTCCCCCGCCCCTATAAAAGGGAGCACCGTGAGCCCCTCCTCATCCTCACTCAACCCCGAAAATATCAAGTCCCCACTCCTCTTCTCTTGGGCGCAATCGGAGTTTTTCTTTTGTGTTCCAAGCGGCGTTCTTCGGCTTATTGCGCCTCATCCGGTGGAGCCCCGCCACTTTTGAGCACATCCCCGGATTCGCCTCGTCGTGTTCTACGCGGTGCTCACCTCGCCTTCGCCGGAACTTCGCCGGAGCACCGTCGCCACCGTGGGCCATAGCGCGTCGTCGTTCCTCGCGTCGCCACTGACCGTCCGTGCATGCCCGACCAAAACCAAGGTGAGCATCACGTTCCCCACGCTCTACTCTTCGTTTCGCCGCAAGTCTTGCATGTTAATTCCTCTCCGTTTGCCCGGAATGTCGATGTCAGCCTGTCGGCTACATAAAAGTTTGTCCACCGCGTTTCACTAGTCCGTTGGCCGAGCCGTCTGCACCGTTGAGTTGGCCTCGACGCGTTCTACACCGTGCTCTCTTCCATTTGTCCAAAACCCTTTCCTAAATTTTTGACCCCGACACCTTGCCATGGCCGCAAATGGCACTTCGCATCCCTGCCTGTCCGGGAATGCTTTCAACAACCCGTTCGCGTCAAAATGTGCCAAACTATCCCAGGTGGCTACGTTTCAGACAGTTTTGGATTCGCTCTACCGAACACGAAGATATTGAGTTTTTCGTGTTTCGGTATCGTCGTTGTTCAAATGACGATTGCGTCGCCTCCGGTGAGTTTTTGGCTTAGCTGATATTTTTCCTAGCTTCGCCTCGCCGCGTTCTAGGCCGTGCTCACCTTACTTGTCCTTGTCCCTTTCCCGAAAATTATTCTTCTCTCCACACCTTATGTTGTTGTCGCCGTACACGTCGTCATCGTGCTCCGTTTGACGTGTCGTCACTTCCTACATGTGCCTTGGGTCCTTAGCAACCCATTTTGCTAGTTGGCTTCACCTCCCGTGCTTTTTCTCATCGACGCCACGCCAAAACACCAAGAGTTGTTCTTTCGTTTCTTTTTCCAGAATTTTCTGATCCGCTAATTTTCCAATCGCTCGTTCTCCTCCGTCCGAACTCTGAATCAAGTGATTCAAGTTTCTAAATTCATCTAAATTTATAATCTATTTTTTGTATTTATTTCATAATTTTTGGATTTTCTCGACCACCCCTTGGCTGAGCTTCCTCTCCCCTGGAACGCCGTCGCCACCGCCGCCCGAGTTGCGCCACCGCTTCACCTCGCCGCCAACCACCTTTCAACCACTTGCAGTGATGCACAAGTGCACCCATGCACTTCTCGCAATCCCCTCTCTCCGGTGCGCCCCTCGCCAATCCCCGCCGTGCCCCGCACCGCCAGCGAGCCCACGGGCTTTGTGCGCCGCACCGCCGTCCATGGGCTAGGCTCCACTGTTCCCCTCACCCCATTGCCCTGGTTTCGCTCGTAGACCTGTCGCACCGAGCGACTTCTACCTTCTTCGTTGAGGAGCTCCGGCGAGGAATTACCGATGCCTTGGACCTCCTTGCGCCTCGCCGATAAAACTGATAATCGTACCCACCTCCACTACACCCTTGCCGCCAGCCAACTCTGTGAGCCCGAACCTTGCACCAAAACCGGACTCATACTCTTCTTCCTCTTTTGTACATCTCACCGGTCTTCACCGCCGTTGGATCACTCAGATCTCGTCTTGTGAACCCGTCCAACTTCTTCCAACCATCCAATTCTTAGACTCCGCTATACGGAGGCTTCTTAGACTCCTACTGCTCGGAGCCTTCAACTTCGACTTCGACCTTCAACTCCAGAGATTTCGACCTTCGAAGACTCCGATTTTGACTTTGACCTTCGGAGACTTCAACTCCAGCCTTCGACCTTTGACCTCGAAGACTTTGACTTCGGCCTTCGATCTCGGAGCCTTCAACTTCGACCTCCGTCTTCAAACCGACCATGGCTGTTGGACCGTTTTAACCTACACACCCTCCAGCCTCTCTGAACCCTCTGATCTCTCCGACCACTCGAGGCCGTCCGACCTCTCCAAGCCGTCCGATTGTTTCGACCACTCTGTATAAATCCAATTCTTTCGACCACTGTACAGTTTCGACCAGGTCTTCGACTTCGACTGCACCTGTACTTGGAGTCTTTGTCTTCGACTTAGACTTCCGCATCTTTAACCGTTGATTCGACCATGGTTTTGACCATACACAAATATTGTAGCTTCCGACCACTTTTCCTTCACAAAGAAAAGAATTCCAATAATTTCTTTTATTCATTCCTTTGGAATTCAAACTTCCAGAAGCCGTTCTCCTTCATCCTAACTCCGATTGGATCCATTCAAATTCCTAAATTCATCTAAATTCCTAATTCATCTAAATTCCTATTCTATCTCCCAGCATATATTTTATAAATTGTGGATTTTATTTGGATTTTATTTGAGTTTAGTTTGTTCTGGCTGTTCACGTGTAGACTACGACTAATCCGGAGAGTATAATTTTGGCGAACCTCAGCAAAACTTCAAAGCAAGGCAAGTTACACCTTTGATCATGTTGCTCCCACTAATTTAAATTATTTATGTTGTTTTCAAAATTATTATGCATGCGTACTTTTATTCAATCTAATTTAAGTTCGATTTGAATTCTAGTTATACCCAATTCCTTTGTTTATGGCCAAATTTGACATTGAACTTCCCATGCCTTGTCACCCTAGATGAAAACCTAGTTAGTACATTAGTATTAACTAGGAATTTTGTGGAATTGCTTAGCCATGCTTAGAATAATTCGGGTGGGAAGAATTGTTTCACATAAAATGATAAAGTTTTCGAATGTATTCTTGACTTTGGTGAGTCAAGAATGATTATGAAATGTTTCCCAACAAAATATGAAAACTTGGTTTAGACTTAGGCAAATGGTTAGGTGGTGGGTGCTTGCTGGCATGCATTGCTGTTCGGTGACACAATGTTGATTGCCAGGCACAAGGGGTATGTGTTGGTGCCTGAGTCGGTTAAGGACCGGTCTGTGAGCTACTATTGCAAAGCCCTATCGTACTACCACAAGTCTGGTATGGGACAGACCTGGCCGAATAATTTGTGAAGTTCCAACTTGATCTCGTTATAGGCTGAATGTGAGCGCGGCGTAGGCCGTGAGAAGTCTCACATGGCACAAGAGGGGGCTCCAACATGTGGATTCATGTTGTGGTGAAACCTTAGTGGCGGCGTGATTATGTTGACAACGGATCATTGTAAAAGCCTTGTCATAATCTCCTGGCCGCACACCTAAGGAAGTGTGTTAATCCGGTGGCAAAAAGGGATGATCATGTCTTGTGGGTAAAGCTGTACAACCTCTGCAGAGTGTATAATCTATCCTGGATAGCCGTGCCCACGATCATGGGCAAGCTGAGTAAAGTTTTTCATGGATTAGACTTTGTTTTTCAAAATGGTTTTACAAACTGCTTATGGATGGATGGAATCCATATGAGATCTTTTTGGAAAAGATGGTCCGGGTGGGATGCCCGTGGATAGGTTGGTGTTTGGTCGGAGCCTGCACTAACGATATTATTTTGTTAAAATCTTATTTCTATTTATCGTATCAAATTCAGCTTTTGCACTTACTTATGTTATTTACCCCAATGTTGCCTTTTATGCAAATTAACCTTATTATGCCTTCCTTTGATATTCCATATGCATGCATCTATTCTGTTAAACCTCCTGGTGTAACTTGTGGAGTACTTTTTGTACTCATGTTGCTATATCTAACTCTTTCAGAGGAAGCCTTCGACGACTTCGGTGAGGATTGCGACTAGGCCACGTCTTACAGTCATTCGCCTTGTGGGAAGGCTGGATGGGCTGCTGCTTTATGTATTTCTTCCGCTGTCTTCTTTTGCTATTATTGTAAACTTTGGCCATCAGGCTCATATTAGTTAAATAAAGTTTGTCATTACGCATGATATTTGTCTTTGTAATACTGTGTGCACTAGCTTTTCCTGGGATAGTGCGATTAACACAGAGGGTTCTGGAATTGTTGCTCCGCGTCCCGACCCCCTCTTGAGCCGAGTGAGACTTCACATGGCCTACGCCACGCTCACTTTCAACCTACGAAATGGCTCAGGTTGGGACCCGCAAATTATTCAGCCAGGGCTGTCCCATACCAGCCTTGTGGTAATACGATAGGGCTTTGCAATAGTAGCTCACAGACCGGTCCTTAACTTGACTTAGGCCTAACCACAAACCCCTTGTGCACGACAATCAACCACTGCGGCTCCAACCAACAGGGCATGCCTGCACCCACCAATCTAACCAATTGCCTAAGTCTAAACCAGTTTTATATTTTGTTTCCAAAATATTTCATAACACTCCTTGACTCACCAAAGTCAAGAGTACAGTTTTGAAGTTCGTCATTTTATGTGAAAGATCATCCCAAACCATAAGTATTATAAGCATGGCTAAGCCTTTCTACAAAATTTCTAGTTACAGCAATCAGTAAGGGAAGTGTGTCTTTGGTGGATTAAGTCAATTATGGCAATCGCCGTGTGGAGTTTAGGTAGGAATAATAACACTATGATGTGATAACAATAATGCTACTAAAAGAGATTTTTGGCAAATAAAATAACCCGAGCCTCTCCTTTGTTAAGCCATGCATACTATTTATTTGCATTCTGTGTATTGGCTCGCGGAGCACGGGGTCGGAGTGCTCACACTCGCTTTTGCGACAAAATTCAAAATCAGGAATCAAATCACCTCGCCTCAGCAACAAGATTGGATCATGATGGCGAAGAAGATGAAGATGTCAAGAACTAGGTCGTGAACCTCTAGTCGGCTGCCTGTGGGCAGGTCCCAAAGGCCCTACATGTGTGCTTCGTTCTTTCGCTACTGCAATTTATTAAGTTCAGCCCGATCGGCCCATGAGTAAGTCTATTATTTCAATTACGCTTCCGCATGATATGTACTTTGATATTCAGAACTGTAATCTGTGAGCACTATCTACTGATCCAGGGAATAGTGCGGTGGAATCACAGAGGATTTCGGATTGAAAAAAAAATCCGGGTCCGACAAGTATAAACCAAAGACGCACGTACGCGTGTGCACTCTCCGTAGCCAGGGGTACGGGTATGAGTATAAACCAAAGATGCACGTTCGCGTGTGCACTCTCCGTCAAAGACACGGGAATGAGTATAAACCAAAGACGCACGTTCGCGTGTGCACTCTCCGTCAAAGACACGGGTATGAGTATAAACCAAAGACGCACGTGCGCGTGTGCACGCTCCGTCAAAGACACGGGTATGAGTATAAACGAAGACGCACGTTCGTGTGTGCACTCTCCATCGAAGACACGGGCATGAGTATAAACAAAGATGTGTGGGGGACGCCTCTGCACGCACTCTACGGAGTATAAATAAGACGCGGATGTTCTCCCTGCGCACTCTACGGAGTATAAACAAGACACGGATTCCGCGCATGCCACGGACGTCGTCCTTGCGCATACTCTCCGGAGTATAAAAAAGACGTGGATGTTCTCCCTGCGCACTCTACGGAGTATAAACAAGACGTGGATTCCGCGCATGCCACGGACGTCGTCCTTGCGCATACTCTCCGGAGTATAAAAAAGACGCGGATGTTCTCCCTGCGCACTCTACAGAGTATAAACAAGACGCGGATTCCGCGCATGCCACGGACGTCGTCCTTGCGCATACTCTCCGGAATATAAAAAAGACACGGATGTTCTCCCTACGCACTCTACGGAGTATAAACAAGATGCGAATCCCGCGCATGCCATGGACGTTGTCCTTGCGCATACTCCCCGGAGTATAAACAAGACGCGAATCCCGCGCATGCCATGGACGTTGTCCTTGCGCATACTCCCCGGAATATAAATAAGACACGGGTGCTATCCCGGCGCGCTAGGCAAAACGCAAACACGGCGCGAACCTTGCGCGGCTGACAAATCGCGCACCCCCTCAAAGCGTCGAGGCTCGTCGTCGCGCACCACGGGAGATGTACGCAAGGCGCGCTATGGAAACCCAATTTTGAGAGTTTCAAGAAGTAGCGGTGTAGCGCGCCACAGGCTGGCTCCAGCGTGGGTGCGCACGCGGACTACGAGGTACACCAGAGGCTACCCCCACTTTGGAAGGTAGGGGGACGGAGCGCGCCTCCGCATGCGCCAGTCCACGGACTTTAAACACGTCGTAGTGCGGAGGTCCGCCTTCGCACGCGCCAGTCTACGGACTTTAAACAGGTCGTAGTGCGAAGGTCCGCCTCCGCACGCGCCAGTCTACGGACTTTAAACACGTCGTAGTGCGGAGGTCCGCCTCCGCACGCGCCGGTCTACGGACTTTAAACAGGTCGTAGTGCGGAGGTCCGCCTCCGCACGCGCCAGTCTACGGACTTTAAACACGTTGAAGTGCGGAGGTCCGCCTCTGCACGCGCCAGTCTATGGACTTTAAACAGGTCATAGTGCGAAGGTCCGCCTCCGCACGCGCCAGTCTACGGACTTTAAACACGTCGTTGTGCGGAGGTCCGCCTCTGCACGCGCCGGTCTGCAGACTTTAAACAGGTCGTTGTGCGAAGGTCCGCCTCCGCACGCGCCAGTCTACGGACTTTAAACACGTCGTAGTGCGGAGGTCCGCCTCCGCACGAGCCAGTCTACGGACTTTAAACAGGTCGTAGTGCGCAGGTCCGCCTCCGCACGCGCCAGTCTACGGTCTTTAAACAGGTTGTAGCGTCAACGGCTGCCTCTGCACGCGCTAACCCTACGAAGTAATCAACACGCAAGCCCCGCGAGTGCACTGTCCGCGGCCACCCGTTCAACGGGTAAGAAACAGCGCTCGCACGACTACACCAACAACGCACTTTGAACGTGGGGATCTCGTCCCCGCACAACATGACCGCCCGAAGCACAACATGCAGCGCATATCCTAATCGCCAGGAGGTCTATATATCGGAAAAATCTTACAAGTACAGAGGCCCGCCAACATCTCTGCCGCTCTAAGCTGCTATTCGGCAGGCTCGTCCTTAACACGCGCTAAGGCTGGGGCTTCGCCAGAAGAAGATCGGCCCGCCCAAAAGTTCAGCGACTCCTCGGCCTTTCGCCAGCGTCGAAGGCATCGCCGGGTCGCAAGGTCGGACGCAAGTAGTCGGCCCCAGCAAGGAAGTTGCCCGGGACACTGGTGAAAGTCAGAATTTGTAAAGCAAGCGCGTACTTCATTCACAACAAAAGCGGGGACATTGCAACACACGCCTACACCTGGCCACTTCGGCGTCACACCTGCAAGTTTTCGGCACCTTCGGAGGCCTCAGCGCCACCCTCATCGCGCCGCGGGACCTCGTCCAGAAATTGGCCGAGACTCCCCTCCCCGTAAAGTGACTTCCGAAGCTCAACCCGCGCAGCGGCCTCCCCGACGTAATCCCAAACCCGCTCGTGGAAGTATTTGACGGCGCGATGAACGGCGTGGACGACATCGGACATTGGTCCGGCCCCGCTGGGCATCTCCAACTGGGGGTCCTCCAGCCCGGCGACGTGCGTGCAGCTGCGGTGCCGTAGGAGTGCGCACACCATGCACGACGCTGCGTAAGCACAGTGGTTGCCGAAGGTCGTCGCGGCGCCATGCGCAATATTGGCGGCATCTCTGATCCAGCGAAGGGTCCGAGACAGCTCCTTCGGGCCAAAGGCGCGGTCCGACACTTTAGCCACAAGCCCTTGGAGATGGCTCTCCAGCGCTTGCATGGCATCCCATGCAATTACCGAAGTCTCGCCCAGCACCCGGTCACGCTCCGCTAGCGTTAAGGCAACCTCGCCTTTTTCCTTCTCCAGCGAGATGACCTGTTGCAGAAGGCCATTCTGCTCCGCCGCAAACCCCTGCTGCGCCGCCTCCACGGCCGACTCCCGCGCAAACTCGGCAAGTCCCTCGGCGTGCGCCTTCACCTCAGCACACTACACTTCCAGCTGGTGGATGCGGGCATCCTGGGCAGAGCGGGCCCCGAGGCTTCGTGTAGCTCCTCCTCGGTGACCCGCAGCCTATCCTCAAGCGCCCTTTGGGCGCGAACATAGGCCGCCTGCAAGGCCTGCCCCAGCACAAGTGTCTGCAGAGCAGAAAGGCTTAGCAAGCTCAGCATGGCCAGGCATTGTCATATAAAGTGCTTACCCTCACCCCCGACACCTCTAAGGCGTCCCCGAGACGCCCCACCCCGTAGGTCTGCAGCGCTTGCTGGCCGACGCTGGCAGCTGCGTCATCCACGATCCCGCACCACGCCCTCAGCGTCTCCGGTGGAGGCACGAAGTCCGCTGGGCTCGGGCGCACGGTGATCGCCCCGCCGGCACGAGGACCCCCATGCTCCGCCAAGGGCTCATCTGGAATAAGCGACGCTACAGGCAGGGATCCAGGTGAGCACCGCAAGGCACAACGAAGAATACACCAGGGCAAACTAAGCCACCTTACCTTCAGTAGCGGAAGGAGGGCTTCGGCGGCCCGCCCCTAGCCCCAGGCGGGGTAACGGCGGCGCAAGTCCCCGCGGAGGGCGTGGCCCCACAAGGAACGGAAGCCTCCGCGTTCGGTGTCGGCATTGATTGTTCCTGCACGGCGGACGGCGTGGCCTGAGGGGCGGAGGGGGCGCGCGCCGCAGGGGCATCGACATATGCATCGGAGTCCCACAAGCTCCCAATGCCCGTCGCCAAGGCGAATCTCCTCGACGTCCGGCGGAGCTCCGGCCGCAGACATGGCCGCTTAGCCGGAGCAAGTGGCGACAACACCGCCCCAGTAGCCGCGGCCGGAGAGGCCCCCACGACCACAACACCCGTGGGCGAAGACCCCACCGTGGCAGCCTTTGCGGAGGGCACCTCGGTTTCGGCCGCGGCTGACGGCGAAGACCCAGCTCCATGCGCCCCCGCGGAGGGCGTCTCCGGCATCATAGCGGCCACGGCCGAAGGCTCCACCTCAGCACCGCCGGTCAGCATGGATCCTGTCCCGACGACCGCCGCAGGTGACGAGACTTCCCCTCTCCGGCTGCTCGCGACGAGCCCGCCGTCCAGGGCACCCCCCGAAGACCCTTCGCCCCTGGCGTCCGCGCCATCCAAGCTCGAGTCGGCATACCTAGCCGAATCTGACTCCGCGTCTGCCGTGCCATCGGGAGCACTAGCGGAAGCAGCGGCAGCTGCTATACCAAGCACGGCAGACGCTCCACCTCGGGCCCTCTTGCGAGACGGCGCCTTCACCCTCGTTGCGCCGTCATCTTGGTGTTGCGAGGGCGGATCAGCACGGTCCGGCACGGCAAGGCCCAAGGCCTTGCACACGCGGTTTATCCACCCCAGCCCCGCCGCAGCAGTAGCGGACGCACGCTGCTCATGCTCCCTGCCGGTATACGGCCCGAGAAATACGCGCACGGCCCATTCCGCATCCTCCAAGCGAATCTCTACAGCAAAGCAGGAGATAAGATTAACATGTAACGCACTTCGCGTGAACAAAGAAGGGATACGGTCGAGGCCTACGAAGGGCGGAGGGTGCCGGCAGTGAGCAGACCCATGGCAGAACATTGTCGTCTCGACGCTTCTCGGCGGCGAGGCGCCAGTCATGGGCGAGCGGCACCACGCCGTACATCGTGTACTCTTCGGCGAGGTCGCGCATGTCAAAGCGGGCGGCCACGCCTGCGAGCCGTCAGGCCCTCCGCCTGTCCTCGTCATCGAGCGTCCGGCCGGGCGAGGTCCTGAACGCGATCGGCCGGCCCGTGCATTCGAGGCCGCTCCCGCTCGCCACGTGGTGGTAGAACCACCGTTTCATCCAATGAGACTCCCATTTCCCGCGAGTGGAGTTCGCGGGGAAGAGCTTGCTGCAAGATGACCGAAGAATAAAAGTGACGCTGCCGAAGTTCGACAGCGTCCCGTCCTTCCGCTCCTTGGGCTGGCACCGTGCCTCGTGCAGGTAGGCAAACAACGAAGCACTGGGCCAGCACGCTCCCGAGCGCAAGGCCCAACTGTACACGGCGAGCCGGGCCACGGCGTTCGGAGTCAGTTGCGCCAGCTCCAGCCCGAAGGTCCGCAACACGTCGCCCACGATCGGCGCCACCGGGATGCGGAGCCCCACGTCGAAAAAGGCGACGAACACAAGCGCCTCCGACTCCTCGGGACGCGGTTTCGTCTCGGCGGCGGCGGGCAATCGTACCGCCTGGCGCTCAGACAACTTCCCCGCGCGCAGCAGCGCTTGGATTGTCTTCTCGGTCACGAGCGAGGTGCCCAACTCGCCGGAAAACGAGCCTCCCTTCTCCGCCGCCAGCCACCACTTGTCTGCCGCCGTCGAGTCGCGTTCGCCGAGCGAGTATTTCACCTCTAGCGGTGAAGACCGCCGGCGAATGCCGCAAGCACCAACCGCCTGGCCACGCTTGTCGCCGGATGCCATCGCTTCTCACAGAAGGAAGAATACAGCGGTGAGAATACCGCGGGAGTGTAGAAGGCGACGCAAGCGAGAAAGGGGCGTCGAACTGCGGGGGCGCGGTTATGGGGGCTATTTCAAGCCACCTCACCCCGAAGGCGGCAGCCGAAGCGTCGCGACGATCCACGTGTCGGACGCGATCGCAGTCGTACAGAGGCCCGTCCCGCACGATTCGCCATAACCAAGGACGAAGCGTCGTGACGGTATGCGCCAGACGCGGACACAGCAGTGAGGACCGTCAGTGCGCGACGCTCCAGTGGCCTCCCGCCGCGTGGCAACCCCCGCGCAAGATAACTGGGGCACACGACCCGGCGCGCGTCTTTAAGACAGAGCCTCCGCCCCAGCAGGAATACCCCCGGTCTTTGGCCCGACCTTTGCATGCAGTACGGTAGCTCCCGGTGCTCGGGCCAGGATCGCACCCGGAAGATGGCCCCTTCATGCAAAGGCCAGATAGCGGGTCACAGCTTTGGCCGAGGGGTCGAAGCCTGTGGCAGGAATACGTTTCGCCGCGTGCCCCGCCCACGGGAAGGCAGACTGCATGACGTGACAGCCTGCCCCCCGACAGGCCAGGCGTCGGCACGATTCCAGCCGCCATTAAAAGCGCACTACCAGACCGTGGGATCGTAACAGCTTTGAAGCATAGCAGGACTGCCGGCAGTGACGGGGCGGCGGAATATGGCTACATGCCGCATAACGCGCCACTCCTTGCCCGCCTCGTGTCCCCCTTCCCCAGGGAAGAGGCGAGCAGCCGCGATCACGCAACCGCTCACATCCCACCGCGCACCAGTTACAAGCCGCCACGTGCCCCACACGTGCCAGGGCGAGTCGCACGGTATGACAACCTAGCCCTGGCAAGCCGGGGGCCGGCGCGATTCCAGGAACCATTACAGCACATTCCCGGATCGTCAGGTTGCAATCACCGCAGGCGCAGCGGTGTCCGCTGTGCGAAGTTTCAATTTAGACTACACCGTTGAGCCTCTACTGCGACAGGCTCCAGTCCCTCGAATCGCGCGCGCCTACTCCGACTAGGCGCCAGCTCCGCTGCCACCTCTTCGAAGGGTAGGGGACGGAGCGCGCGCATGTCTACTTCGGCTACGCGCCAGCTCCGCTGCCACCCGTTTGAAGGGTAGGGGACGGAGCGCTCGCGCGTCTATTTTGGCTAAGCGCCAGCTCCACTGCCACCCGTTCGAAGGATAGAAGACGGAGCGCACGCGCGTCTACTTCGGCTACGCGCCCGCTACGCTGCCACCCGTTCGAAGGGTAGGGGACGGAGCGCTCGCGCGTCTACTTCGACTATGCGCCAGCTCCGCTGCCACCCGTTCGAAGGGTAGGGGACGGAGCGCTCACGCGTCTACTTTGGCTAGGCGCCAGCTCCGCTGCCACCCGTTCGAAGGGTAGGGGACGGAGCGCATGCGCGCCTACTCCGACTAGGCGCCAGCTCCCCTGCCACCCGTTCGAAGGGTAGGGGACGGAGCGCGCGCGTCTACTTCGGCTACACGCCAGCTCCGCTGCCACCCGTTCGAAGGGTAGGGGACGGAGCGCGCGCGCGTTTACTTCGGCTACGCGCCAGCTCCGCTGCCACCCGTTCGAAGGGTAGGGGACGGAGCGCTCGCGCGTCTACTTCGGCTAGGCGCCAGCTCCGCTGCCACCCGTTCGAAGGGTAGGGGAAGGAGTGCTCGCGCGTCTACTTCGGCTACGCGCCAGCTCAGCTGCCACCTATTCGAAGGGTAGGGGACGGAGCGCTCGCGCGTCTACTTCGGCTAGGCGCCAGCTCCGCTGCCACCCGTTCGAAGGCTAGGGGACGGACCGCGCGCGCGCCTACTCCGACTAGGCGCCAGCTCCGCTGCCACCCGTTCGAAGGGTAGGGGACGGAGCACGCGCGTGTCTACTTCGGCTACACGCCAGCTCCGCTGCCACTCGTTCGAAGGGTAGGGGACGGAGCGCTCACGCGTCCACTTCAGCTAGGCGCCAGCTCCGCTGCCACCCGTTCGAAGGGTAGGGGAAGGAGCGCTCGCGCGTCTACTTTGGGTACGCGCCAGCTCCGCTGCCACCTGTTCGAAGGGTAGGGGACGGAGCGCTAGCGCGTCTACTTCGGCTAGGCGCCAGCTCCGCTGCCACCCGTTCGAAGGGTAGGGGACGGAGCGCGCGCGCGTCGACTTCGGCTACGCGCCAGCTCCGCTGCCACCCGTTCGAAGGGTAGAGTTATGAGCGCTTGCGCGTCTACTTCGGCTATGCGCCAGCTCGGCTGCCACCCGTTCGAAGGGTAGGGGTAGGAGCACTCGCGCGTCTACTTCGGCTAGGCGACAGTTCCGCTGCCACCCGTTCGAAGGATAGGGGACGGAGCGCGTGAGGGTCTACTTCAGATACGCGCCAGCTCCGCTGCCACCCGTTCGAAGGGTAGGGGACGGAGCGCTCGCGCGTCTACTTCAGCTACGCGCCAGCTCCGCTGCCACCCGTTCGAAGGGTAGGGGACGGAGCGCTCGCGCGTCTACTTTGGCTACGCACCAGCTCCGCGGCCACCCGTTCGAAGGGTAGGGGACGGAGCGCTAGCGCGTCTACTTTGGCTAGGCGCCAGCTCCGCTGCCACCCGTTCGAAGGCTAGGGGACGGAGCGCACGCGCGCCTACTCCGACTAGGCGCCAGCTCCGCTGTCACCCGTTCGAAGGGTAGGGGACGGAGCGCGCGCGCACATCTACTTCGGCTACGCGCCAGCTCCACTGCCACCCGTTCGAAGGGTAGAGGTAGGAGCGCTCGCGCATCTACTTCGGCTACGCGCCAGCTCAGCTGCCACCCGTTCGAAGGGTAGGGGTAGGAGCACTCGCGCGTCTACTTCGGCTAGGCGCCAGTTCCACTGCCACCCGTTCGAAGGATAGGGGACGGAGTGCGCGAGCGTTTTCTTCAGCTACGCGCCAGCTCCGCTGCCACCCGTTCGATGGGTAGGGGACGGAGCGCTCGCGCGTCTACTTCAGCTACGCGCCAGCTCCGCTGCCACCCGTTCGAAGGGTAGGGGACGGAGCGCTCGCGCGTCTACTTTGGCTACGCGCCAGCTCTGCGGCCACCCGTTCGAAGGGTAGGGGACGGAGCGCGCGCGCGTCTACTTCGACTATGCCCCAGCTCGGGACGGAGCTCTCGCGCGTCTACCTCAGCTGCCAATCTGGGCATCGGCTTCGGCTACGGCCTCAGACCCCGGGACCCGCTGCACACCAAGGCTCCGCAAATTCGGAGAAGTTCACCGGCCGCAGGGACGGTTGGGGCCAAAGGACTCGGCAACATGGCTTCGGCCCTGTGAAGCCCTTCACCATGAGAGGCTCCTGTTATAGGGGTGGCCCCCACCTAAACCCAGCAGGCCTGTTAGAAGATTATAGGGCCCAAAATGGGACATGTGTAATGGCTTAAATACCCCTGACAGGGAGGTATCGATGTAAGGGCACAATTGTAAAAGCACAACCCATATGAATATATACACGAGGGAAGGCTAGAGAGAGGCCATCACTCTCTCCCAACTCTCCACTACCACATCTCTCTCTGTTTGGTCTGTAACCACAACAAGACTGCTTGCCATTGCACTAGGAATGAACTCAGGGGGGAGTTTTGGATAACCAAGATCATCTCCTTAAGCTTCTTGCTTGGAATGGTCGCATAAGGCTTGAGATCTAGCACATGACTAAAATTTTGATTGGAAACAACCATGAGTTTGAAAGGAAAACATGTCAATTGTGCTAAAATTTGCTTAATTACAAAAAAGACTAAAGTGCTTGAACAAATGATTCACTTTTAAACTTGTAGCATTCCTAAATGGCTCAATTCTAGCTTCTTGGTTCCACTTAGATTATTGACATGGCTTGCATCATCTTTGGATACCTCTAGCTAGACTTTGATCTTGAAAGGCTTGACATGCTCAAAATTTTATCTAATATTCAGTTTCATACTTATGTGGCTTGGCTTGATTATGCATATGTTGTCATGATTTTGATAGCATTTCTATACATTATGGCTTGGTGTAATACAAAATGGTCAATATGGATAATCTTCATGGCTCTAATTGCTTCGCATGAATAAAATTCAGCCACACCATGTTTTATTTTCCTCCAAGTAGCTTGATGACTTTATTGCCAAAAGGGGGAGAATAGTTGGAGGAAAAGCCACATTTTGGGAGTTTTTGGAGCTTTGAGGAAAAATTGCTCTTTCTTTTGCTCCTTGTGTTAACATGGTCATTAACATCATTTCCCTCCTTTGGACCATGTTTGACTTGCAACAAACTCAATTCTTATGCTTTTTCTATGTTTGTCAATATACTCATCAAGGGGGAGACTGAGAGACCATGTGGAGGTATCCCCATGTTGGTGATGAGTAATTGACGGTGGTTTAGTGAGTTTGAGTTTGTTTTGGGTATTATAGGGTTGAGTACCTTTACTAATATGGAATATGCTGTTTCGTGCGGTGCTATATGACGGTTTTCTTGTCCGTGTGACTGCAGGACTTCGGAGCTAGGTCATGGTGAGGCGAGGAGGACCGAGACTAGACACAGGAGGTGTTGAGGTCCAGACGATCGGTTATGCCGAAGATGATCGAGGCTGGTGAGGTGGTTGCTAGTCGGGAGACGAGGAACCAGAGCTGGAGCTAATGGAGATGGACACGACGGGAGAATTGGGACTAGGCTCAGGGAGGAGTCGGAGGTCCAGACGGTTTGGAGGTCGGTTGCGGTAGTACGTGACGGAACAGACCAAGACTAGACTCAGGAGGAGTCGAAGGTCTCGGTCGGTGTCGGGTGGACACGACGGGCAGCGGCGAGAGGATCGGGACTAGACTCAGGGAGGAGTTGAGGTCCAGACGGTCAGGATGCCGGGTGCGGTCATGTGCAGCGAAGCAGACTGGACTAGGCTCAGGGAGGAATCGACGTCCAGTCGGTCAAGGGTGCCAGTTGAGGGAAGCTTCCAGGAAAGTGCTTGAAGGGCAAATTTGTAATTTGACTCAAGCAAGGATTTGGAGGCTGGTTGTTCCCTCCAAAAGGTAGTGTTGACTTCTTGCCTCATATGTGGATGTGAGGTTGGAGTGGGCATTGTATGCCACTTCTTGATTTGCTTGTTTGGGGTGAGCTCATGCCTTCAAATGGAGAGGTGGAGGCAGCTGGAGTATTCATTCATAGCAAGGAAGTGAGTATGCATTCCACTGGAAAGTAGGGAGCTCAAGAGTAGTGGGTGTGTTCTCGTGTGATTATAAGCATGTAGTGATGTTTCCTCTCAAGCATGTAATGAGTGGAAACCATGTGTAATCATTCCTCTATAATCATCCATGTCCTTGTATCAATCTGAGAAGCATTTTATTTGAGATGGATCAATTTCTGCCCTTTTGTGTTTCTCTGTTGACTTCTTGAGTTCTTGAGTTTCTTGGCTGATTCTTGTAGAGGAGCTGCAAAATGGATTGCTATTTACTGGGAGAATCCTCAAAGCCATTTGGCTAGTTATTCCCAAGAGCAATGAACACATGAAGCTAGTTTTCCCAAAGTGAAGCAGTTACTCTGTTTTTCACTGTTTAGGGTTTGATGTCAGGGGTATTTGGGTTCCTGAGATTTCCTTTCAAAAGTTGTGCTCAGATGTAAGCCCTCACATCCTCTTGTCATTGCTGAGATGATTGCAAAACCTCATGAGCAAAGGATAAGGGATTGGAGAGAAATTGGAAAATCTGCTCATTGTCTCAAGATTTTTGTCAAAATCTTGATTCTTAGCTTTCTTGTTGATATCTTTTGTTTTCCAAGGTCTTGATGCTGTTTAGTTTAAGTCACTGCTCTTATGGCCTAAGGAGAACTTCAACATTTCACTAATTTTCTTGAAGAAATCAAGTTTCAGCATTTTCAGCAGTTGCAGACTGCTCTGCCTTCGGGTCTGAAAAACCCTAGCGGTCAGACCGCTTATTTGCCCCCGGTCAGACCGGATAGAGTGTGGCGGTCTGACCGGCATTACTCGGGCGGTCAGACCGGTTGGGGGCGGTCAGACCGGCCCAAGGCTGGTGGTCAGACCGGCCTCAAGCCGGCCCCAGGCCTGCGGTCTGACCGGCCATGTTTGAGTGCCTCCCTGCCATCAGCTTCATGGTGTTTTTATTTACTGATCTTCTATATGGGTTTCTAGTATGCTCTTTGTTCCTCTCTCTTATGGTTTTCCTGAGAGCATCTGATTCATTTTCATAGCTCTTCATAGCTATCGGAAGAGATTTCATTTGTGGATACTTTTGAGGGGTTGTTTTTAAAGAGGCACTATTCACCCCCTCTGTTGCCATATCCGATCCTACAGAGAATAAGTCATGAGTATGGATGGAATGGCTTAATGTTATTTAGTTTAAGCATGATGAGCCATGAAGATTATCCAAAATGACATTGAAGTATTACACCAAGCCATAACATATAAGTATGCTATCAAGATCATGACAAAACATGTATAATCAAGCTAAGCCAAATAAGTCACAATCTGAAATTTAGTCGAAATTTTTAGCATGTCAAGTCAACCATGATACTAGTCTAGCGAAAGGTATCCAAAGATGATGCAGGCCATGTCAATAATCTAAGTGAAACCAGGAGCGTATTGAGTCAATTTAGAGTGTTATAAGTTCAAGAGTGAGACATTTGTGCAAGTACTTGTGAGTTTTGTAATTTTAGCAAATTGAGCACAATTTACGTGTTTTCCTTATAAATCTCATGATTGTTTCCAACCAGTTTTTTGTATAGTCATGTGCTAGATCTCAAGCCTTATGCGACCACTCCAAACAAGAAGCTTAAGAAGATGATCTTGGTCATCCAAAACTCCCCCTGAGTTCATGCCGAGTGCAATGGCAAGCAGTCTCATGAGAAAGAATTGGTGATATCAGTTTTTTCGCACAAAAGAGATCTTTTTGCTTACTTAAAAATTGTACCAACTCATATTTCATCAAGAAACTAGCATAGCTCAATCTAAAACTCAACAAAGATTCAAGACTCAACTCAGCCTATTTGACATGGCATGAATCGTAAAAGGATAACTAAAGAGAGACTAGTCTCAAGAGCTAACATGACATGAATTTGTTCAAGTTGAGCATTTTAATCAACCTATCATGGCAAAGACTAAATTACACATATAAAGTCATGATAAATCTAGCAAGTAAGCTCAAAGCATGGCAAGATATAATTCATTGTAAACATGTCAGATCATGGATAATAATCAAGGCTCCATGTAGTTATATTACAATGCAAAAATGAAATGCAGAAAATCCAGCTCCCCCTCAACATGTGATGCAGTTTTAGTTCAAGTTGAGTTAAGACAATATTAAGATCTAGAAGCTCCCAAATGAACTCCCCCTGAACCAAAGCAATAAAAACGAGAAGCTGGCAATGAAATCAGAAAAGGCAGTCCTTAAAGTATAGATAAGATATAAAGGATACTATGGCTTAGACTGACTCTCATCTACCCCATATGACTCTAAGACTATCAACTGATCATCTAACACACTAAGGAGCAAACATGTACCCTGTCTACCCAAGGGTGGCCCAACCCTTGCTAGAACCTGTAAGAAGTGAGTGAGCTCAACCTAGTGAGAAGAGAAACAGCTAATAAGCAGCATCCTAGAATCACAAGATGAGAGAAAGAAAACTAAGCAACTAGGCAAGAGAATCACTCTAACCTATGCTAGAAGGACTAATCCCAGTGCACCCATATGCAATGCAACAGAAAGGAGTATGAGCATAATAAATAGAGTAAAACAGTAAAGCACAAAGCTCCCCCTCACAACAATCCATAAGGATAAACCACCCCAAGCTCTCCCCGCAAGGCTGAAAACCTAGAGCTATCTAAAGGCTTGGTAAAGATATCAGCCAACTGGTGGTCACTCTCCACAAACTGGAGTACTATGTCACCCTTCTCCACATGGTCTCGAAGGAAGTGATATCTGATATCAATGTGCTTGGTCCGAGAATGCTGCACTAGGTTCTTGGCAATGTTAATGGTAGAAGTGTTATCAGAAAAGAGTGGAACACCATCTATGGCTAACCCAAAGTCCCGCAAGGTCGAAACCATCCAAAGCACCTGGCTGCAGCAATTGGCGGCAGCAACGTACTCGGCCTCCGCGGTGGACTGTGCAACACCGGACTGCTTCCTAAAAGACCAAGAAACAAGAGAAGTGCATAAAATTGGCAGGTGCCAGAAGTGCTCTTCCTATCTATCCTACAGCCAGCAAAGTCTGCGTCCGAGTAGGCTCTGAGGGAAAGACAGGATGATGAAGAGTACCAGATACCATAGTCAATGGTAGCTCGAAGGTATCGAAGGATGCGCTTCACCACCTAGCGGTGAGATACGCGAGGAGAAGCCTGAAAGCGAGCACACAGACACATGGAGAAATGTATGTCTGACCTCGAGGCAGTGAGGTACAAGAGGGAGCCAATCATGCTGCGATACTCCTTCTGATCAACTGGCTCGCCATCCTCATCTGGGTCAAGTGAAGCTATGGACGCCATGGGAGTTGACACGAGTTTACCATCACTCATGTCAAAGTGTCTCAGGAGGTCACGAATGTACTTGCCCTGATGCAAGAAAGTACCCTCTCGAGTCTGCTTGATCTGGAAGCCAAGGAAGAAGGTCAACTCGCCCATCATACTCATCTCAAACTCGGTGCTCATGACATCCGAGAACTGTGAAACAAGAGCATGAGAGGAGCCACCAAAGATAATGTCATCCACATAAATCTAGACAAGTAGAAGGTCAGTGCCATGGCTACGAATAAACAAGGTCTTGTTCTGAATGACAACCCCATCCTCACTCTGCTTGTTCTTGAACACCCACTTAGTCCCAATGATATTGTGACCTCGAGGGGGCTCAACAAGCGACCAGACATTGTTTCTCTCGAAATTTTCTAACTCCTCATGCATGGCATTGACCAAAGACTCATCAGAAAGAGCATGACAAACATCTTTGGGCTCAAAGGTGGCAACAAAGGAAGAATGGAGATAAAAATGTGACATGCCAGACTTTGAGCGTGTGACGCGCTCAAAGAGGTCTCCAATCATCTGCTCAGAAGGATGATCTTTCTGGATATGTCGGGGAGGTCCTGGATGAGAAGAAGTGGCCTTTACCTCGTAAGCTGACGAGGTAGGAACAGAGCCACTAGCTCCAGAGGAAGTAGAAGACATAGGTTGATCACCTGGAGGTGCCGTGGACGAAGGCACCTCAAGGGGAGGATGAGGAACTGGATCAGGTAGACAACCCTCATCTCCATCCTCCTCATCGTCCACAAAGATGGGCTCGGACTGCTCTACAGAACCTGAGATGTCGGGCCTAGTCCCCGGACTGGCCTCATCGAAGGTCACCTCACAGGTCTCTAACATTTTGTTAGATTCGTAGTTCCAGACCCTATACACCCGCGACGAAGTCGAGTAACCTAGAAAAATACCATAACAAGAACGTGACTCAAACTTATCTAGATTCCCAGACTTCAGAATGAAACACTTGCAACCAAACACACAAAAATGAGAGACACTGGGCTTTCGCCCGTATCTCAACTCATAGGAAGTGTGATGCAAGTGTGCCCGAAGAAAAACTCTGTTTGAGACATGGCACGCAGTCGCTATAGCCTCAGCCCAAAACTTCCTAGGTGTAGAATACTCATCAAGCATTGTCCTGGCCATCTCGACCAAGGTACGGTTCTTCCTCTCCACGACGTCATTTTGCTATGGGACGTGCGGAGAAGAGAACTGGTGCTCTACACCTGTCTCATCGCAGAACCTCTCAAAGTAGGAATTCTTGAACTCCGTGCCATTATCACTATAGATCGCTCGTAAGGCACCCGAAAGCTCAACAGAAAGCCTACTGAAAAGACCTCAAAAATGTGTAAACGTCTCATCCTTCGAGGCTAAAAAAACACCCAAGAATACCTCGAGAAGTCATCGACCACGACAAGAACATACCACTTACCTCCTGCTGACTGCACTCGGGCTGGTCCAACTATGTCCATATGGAGCAGCTATCCTGGTGCATCGGTCATAGTCACTGTGACCGGAGGGTGAGAAGCGGCAACCATCTTGCCATGCCGACATGGAGTGCAAACAAGATCTTTGACCATTTTGAGTTTAGGCAGACCACGAATGAGATCATGACCGCTAACTCGGGTCAAATGGTCAAATCCAATATGACCAAGTCTCCTATGCCAGAAAGTAAGGTCACAGGACTCAGAAGCAACTAAACACCAAAGAGGATCACCAGAAGACTCAGAAAAATCAGCACGAAAGATCCTCCCATAACGAGAAATCCTCCCATAACAAGAAATCCCGCAAACCAGACTACCCGAAGAATCAAGAATTTTGCAAGCGTTTTTCTTAAAGCTCACGTCAAAACCGTCATCGGTAAGCTGAGAAACAGAAAGCAAATTATACTGCAGCTTACTAACTAAGGCAACATCTTTTAAAATAAAAGACTCATTAACGCACATTGTACCTTTGGCGATGACGCGCCCAGACAAAGCGTCTCCGAGAGCACGATGGGGCTTCGCCTTCTGAGAGGCCGAAGCAACAGGTGGAATCACCTTGCTGTCAGAAATCCCTTGGACAAAGCCCGCTGACTTGAATTGAACTTTCTCAGTTCTATGCTTGACCTCGATCACACCTGTGGCTATGCGTCTGAGCACGGTAGGTGGATGCTTCCTAACATCCTCAAGAAGATCATATCCTAGACCTTGATTGAATTTGCAAATCTTGGACTGGTCTAGAATAGGATTTAGCTTCTTCTTGCCTCCTACAAACCTCTCAAGAGTGTTCATAAGGTACTGACACTCCTGAAAGAGAGAGGTGCAAGAAGTGCAGGGGGAAGAGGAGACAGCAGCAGGAGAAGAGGAAGAACCAACAGCAGAAGAAGGAATGGCATGTGCATGCACGACCGTCTCAACATTGAGGTCTTCACAAGGACTAGGAGGGACAATCCTACCTCTAGCCGTTTGGTCATTGTGCCTAAGCATCTCTACTCCTTTGGGCTTCTCCTCCACACCAGCAATCACATCACAACAAGAATGTGGCTTCTCTAGTAGATCCTTAGTTAGCTTCACACATTTTTCTTCCAATGCAATCAAGTCAGATTTTAGTTTATCACAATTTTTGCATCGTGAGCTAACAGGGTCCTTAGAAGCATATCGAGATAACTTGTTGTGATCAATCAACCCTTGAAACTGTTTAGACACAGATTCAAGCTCAGCAGTCAGTTTGGGACAGTTTACACATAAAGCAATTAGTTCTAGTAGAAAAGCTTGTAACTCAGCAATTTTATGATCTGCCCCTTTTAGGTTCATCTTCAAATTATTACAACTTTCACAAGTCTCGGGCAGATCGAGGAGCATGGTATAAAGACCTCTAAAAGCATTATCCTTATCCTCACATGAGGTGCAAGAAGTAGCCTCAACAGTAGTAGATGAAAGAGACACTACCCTACTCATCTCTAGCTCAGCAAGAAGACTAACATTCTCCACCTTAATCATGTCAAGCTCAGAGGACATACTATCATTAGAGGTCCTTAATTTCTCCATGTCACCAAGGAAAGCACAACATGTATCACATTCGTCACGGGAGGGAGCAGATATAAGTGAAGTAAGCTCCCGTGACAGTCTATCTACTTCCTTCTTCAACTCGCTACACCTAGCTCTAGATCTAGCATGAAATTTGCATAGCTTAAGAAAAGCATCATTAAGCTGGTCGTATGAGGGGTATACCTCGTCGGAGTCGGAGTAAAGCTCACTGTCGCTGATCTCGCCCTCAAGGGCCATGAAGCATATGCCGGAGAAGTCGTCGCCATCCTTGGGTTCTTGATCACCTGTCCCATCATCATCGCTCCATCCCTCCACCTCACTGAGGTCGAGGTCATTGAAAGCGGTGAGGACGCGGTGGAAGAGCTTCTTGGCTTTGCCAAGGTCGCGGAACTTCTTCTTGTTTTGAGCATGAGCTGGGGGCTTCTTGTTCTGGTTCTTGTCGATGTAGTCGTTCTTGTTCACGCCGCTGTAGTCGTTCTTGCCCTTCTCCAGCTTGGGGCAATTTGCCCGAATGTCGTTGGGGCCATCACACTCGAAGCAAATAATCGGGCCACTGCTCTTCCGATCTCTCACTCTTTTGTACGCGTGGGAAAACTTCTGGCTAAGAGAGCGAGTTGGTTTTCTGAAAGCTGCTCTAGTTGATCATCGGAAATTTCACATAGAGCAGCAAGAGAAAATCCAGAAGTAAAGTCATCAGAACATCCAGAAGCAGAGCTGGGATCGGTGACTAAGGCCATCGACTGCGACTTCGACCTACGAGAGACTATGTCAATCTCGTGAGTCTTGAGGCGTGAGTACAACGCATCAAGAGTCAGGGTCGAGAGATCCGTCGTGTCTTTAATTGTGTTCACCTTCATTTCCCAAACGCGCAAATCAAGAGCAGAAAGCATCTGGCGAGCGTTGTCCGAGTCAGGGTATGTGAGATCGACCGCTCGGAGGTTGCTCAGAATCTTGTGAAATCTCGAAAAACACTAATCCAAGGACTCACCAGCGAGCATTTCAAACTTGTTGTAATCTCGCTTGAACTGGTCCTGTCGATCTGTCTTGATCTGGGTGGTGCCCTCATGCTTTGCATCGAGGGTCACCCAGATGTCGAAAGCCGACGTCAGATGAGAGATGCGATCGAATTCGCTTCTGCTCAGACCCTGAATTATGATGTTCCTTGCCTTCGCATTCGCCTCAACATCAACCATGTTTCCGGCATTGATGTTCTCATCGGCAGGAACGACATACCGGGTCTTGACCTTTCTCCAGATGGCATAGCCCTGAGCCTGGATGTAGGTCTCCATCCGGCTTTTCCAAAAAGGATAATCGATGCCATCAAAAATCGGAGGCTTGGTGGAATACTTATCCGTTGCCATGGCTCTAGAGACCGGTTAAGATCTACGAGGAAAAGCTAACCGGCTCTGATACCAATTGTTGGATCGAAATCGGCAACAGAGGGGGGTGAATGATGCCCGTTTCAAATTCGCCCCTCAAAAGTATCCACGAGCGATTCTTATCTCTGATAGCTATAAGGAGCTATGAAGATGATTCGTGTGCTCACTGGAAAGGATCGGTAAAAAGAACCTCGAAAGAAACTGGAAGCAAAAACTCATGTTGCAAGAACCAATAGGGCGGTCAGACCTCTGTTCAAAGGCCAGTCAGACCGCGTATTTCAACCCAATCAGACCGCCAAGGTCTGGCCAGTCAGACCGCCTTGGAAGATCCGGTCAGACCAGTTAGGTTGAACCACAGCAGAAAATAGGCATCGCCCGAAACTGAAAATACTGAGTTTTGCAGAAAACAAAGAAATCAGAGAACTACTGCCTTTCTCTTTAGCCAAAACCAAGAAGACTACAAACTAAATACCATCAAGACCTTAGATAACCAGAGAAGGCAACTCAGAGGCCAAACATCATCAATTGAGATAAAAACTGAAAACTAGGAGAGACCAGCACTAATTTTCAAATTGCCATCCAATCTTTAATCCTTTGATAATGAAACTGTGAGAGTGGCTAAGCAACAACCTCTAGACTCAGAAAGTCAAATCAAAGCTCATCCATTTGGAGAAAAATCAAAAACATCATCAAACCCTAGAAAAGCTCAGAAACAGAGAGAAGAGGCGCATGACAAGAAAAGGGAAAATCAAAGATTCTACCTTAATTCTAGGAAAAATCTGGTCAAATGACCTTGATGCAAGTTCCCATCATAGAGCAATCAAGCCTCATCTCCTCACACAAAGGAATCAATCCAAAGACCTTAAACACCAAGAAAAGCGAAGACTAATAGGAGGAAGAAATATCACAGAGAGACAAAAACACAACTCAAATTGATTCATCCCCATGAATGATTGAGTACAGAGAAATGATTACATGGAGTATCAACTCATTTCCTCCCAAAACCCAACTCACAGCAGAAGGGAGATCAAGTACTCATCTCTCACATGAGAGAACACGGGAAGGAACAGAACACCCTCTGCTCTTCACCAACCCACTCCTCAACTACTAAAGCACAAAGCAAATACCAACTCCTCTAAAGCCTCTAACCTCTCTCACAAGCCCTCAACTACTCTCCTACGGCCATACAACATGCAGGAGACACTCCTCCTTTTATAGTCTCCCACTAATGGGTTTGCAACATGCTTTGCCCATTAAGCTTTTACGCTTTACCCACTAACTCAAATCCACTTCCTTTAGTGCAGCTTTGCGTATTCACCAAAACGCCCCTCCTGCACCTTCCCGAAAGCTTCCTCATTCCTTGCCGTCCAGGCCTTGCAACCACCTCAAGTCATCGCCGTCTTTGACACACCTCGACCGCTCTGACCTCGGCACTGCCTGCGCCTAGTCCGGTCATCCCGTGCCTCGCCATGACTTTGTCTCGACGTCCTGCAGCCATCATAGACAAGAAACACATCACATAGCACCACTCGACATAATGTGATCAACAATAGCATTAAGAGAAATCTTAAGCATGAAAAGGCCAAGACCTGTCGAATTACAAGAATAAGCATCCTAAGCGCTCTGACCAAGTTTGACCAAGGCTGACCGAAAACGATTGCACCATGCAACGACATGGTCCAAACCACACAAACCAAACTCGACTTTCCTAAAATAGATGCCAATTACTCATCACACATACGGGGTCACCTCCACATGGTCTATCAGTAGGACTTGGCACTCCATCCTTGCGCTTCGTAGCCGAGGTAGACGCTTGAGTGCTTCGTCCCCCACCCTTCAAAGTGGTGGCAGCGGAGCTGGCGCCTAGCCAAAGTAGACGCGCGAGCGCTCCGTCCCCTACCCTTCAAAGCGGTGGCAGCGGAGCCGGTGCCTAGCGAAAGTAGACACACGAGCGCTTCGTCCCCTACCCTTCGAAGCGGTAGCGACGGAGCCGGCGCCTAGCCAAAGTAGACATGCGAGCGCTCTATCCCCTACCCTTCGAAGTGGTGGCGGCGGAGCCGGCGCCAAGCCAAAGTAAACGCGCGAGCGCTCTGTCCCCTACCCTTCGAAGCGGTGGCGGCAGAGCTGGCGCCTAGCCAAAATAGACGCGCGAGCGCTCCGTCCCCTACCCTTCGAAGTGGTTGCAGTGGAGCTGGCGCCTAGTCAAAGTAGACGCGCGAGCGCTCCGTCCCCTACCCTTCGAAGTGGTGACGAAGAGTGCACTTCTCACGTCGTGCGCCCACTGATACGAAGGTGCTAGGGCAACGGCTATCGCTCTCGTACCGAGCTTGAAGGAAATGAAGTCCTCTAGATCCCAGCAGAGTAGGCGCATCCCGCGAAGGCTGACCCGAGAGCAGGGCTGCTTCCCGGCGCTGTCTTCTGCATACAAGAAGCAAAGGAGCAGGGTGCGAGCGCTGCTTGGTGTCCCATCACACATGCGCGCGGGGACAACATCCGTGCATCTTATTTATACTACGTAGAGTGCGCGTGGAGGCGAGCCTTCGCTGCGTCTTATTTATACTCCGTAGAGTGCGTAGGGACAACATCCGCGTCTTATTTATACTCCGTAGAGTGCACGCAGAGGCAAGCCTCCACTGCGTCTTATTTATACTCCGTGGAGTGCGCATGGACAACATCCGTGTTTTATTTATACTCCGTAGAGTGCACGCAAAGGCGTCCCCCCATGTGTCTTATTTTATACTCATGAAGAGTGTGCGCATTTACCGCGTGTCTTTGTTTATACTCACAGCGCGCGTTTACCGCGTGTCTTTGTTTATACTCACGGAGAGTGCGCGCGTTTACCGTGTGTCTTTGTTTATACTCACGGCGAGTGCACGTATTTACCGCATGTCTTTGTTTATACTCACGGAGAGTGCGCACGGAGGCGAGCCTCCGTGCGTCTTTGCACAAAATAAAACAGGTTTCGCAAATGGTGGACTTTATTGATCTCCCGTTTGCGCGAGTGAGCGATTACAAAAGATTGTATACTAACCACGAACCGCTCGAGGATAGGAACAGCAGTGACTGCTGTTGCCGTGGCGGTGAGGTAGGGCACGCGGGGAGCCTCTGGTGCTGGAGCGACCCATGTGGAAGCCCGACCGGGTGCTTCTTGGAGCCGTCGAGAGCCTTTACACTGTCGTGTCTGCCCTAGGAATCCCGGTGGACCTCGCGGTGTGGGCCTTGGGTACCAAGCTCTATGCGCCGGGCGATGTACTAGTCACCGTGGGTAGTGATGATACCTTGCGGGCCCAGGAGCTTCATGCATAGAAAGCCATGGTGTGGTACTACCCCGAAGGAATTGAGGGTTGGTCGCACCAATATGGCGTTGTATGAGTACGGAATGTCAACGATGTCGAAGGTGACATCTTCGCTCCTCGCGTTGTCGCCCCAGTCAAAGGAGACCTGCAGGCATATTTGGCCCAACGCCCTCAGCGGCTGACCTCCGAAGCCCTGTAATGGGATTCCCGAGGGGCCTAAGGGACTTCGAGGGATCCCTATTTGGTCAAAGGCCACTTCGAACAAGATGTTCGTGGAGCTTCCTCCATCGACTAGGACGCGCTTAACGTCGCATCCTGCGATGGTGACCTGGATGAGGGAACTCCACGCCCTTGGCGTCAGTGGGTGTGAAGGTAATTTTGTGCTGCACTCAGTCCAGTGGTGACTGCGCCGGGTATGCTACCACGTGGTGTAGCCTTCGTGCATAGGCCTTCTGCTGCTGCGCCGAGGCAAACTCCAGCGAGGAGCCCCAGGAGATGACGTTTATAACCCGGCGCTAGGCCCCCATTAGGGCTTGGATCCGTAGAGGGCCTTCCTAGGGTTGCTGCACGTGGGCTTGAATCCGCAAGGGGCCCTCTTGGGGCCGCAGCTCATGATTTTGGATCCGCATGTGGCCCTCCAGGGGTTGTTGGATGTGGGCCACGACGGGCAGCCGCACCTCGAAGGTTCTATCCCTCGCGACGCTTTGTCGAAGCGCCGCGATGGTGGTGCATGGTAAAAAAATCAAGAGAGCACCACTCCCTGTAGCGCGAGGGGGGAGCCCCTTCGCTTTGGTGGTGTCATCTCCGCCTGCAGCTTCGATGGCGGTCTCGTACACACGCACGAACTCCCGAGGGTCTGTGTCGCCCTTGTACGGCTCGATGGCGCTGGGGAATTTGAAGTCCTCCGGCCATGCCGATTGCTGTAGGCCTACGGAGAGGGGGGACTCCGGATCCACGTGTCGCAGTAGGACGCGACTGGACGTAGGGGCCTCGTGGCTGTCTGCCCGTTCTGGCGTGGGCTCCGACGCGACCATCGGCGGGATCTGCTGGCTTCGAGCCTCATGCATATCTCGCACAGCTCCATGGAGGTCCGCTAGCTCCCGTTGGAGCGTGCTGATGGCCGTCAGCAGAGCGCTCTCCACCATTACCGCGGCTGGGGCTATCGGCGCACTTGGTTGCACCGTCAGGACAGCGGCGACCATGGCCTGCGCTCCTGGGTTGCTCGGTGCACCGGTGCAGTGGATTTCGGAGTCGGTGACGAGGCCGACGTTGCCGCCGGAGCCGCTCACTGCTCCTGCACCGGATGTAGGGGTGGTGGCCGTGCCAGCATGGGCGTCGGCGTATCGCTCCCGACAACCCAGTCGGTGCTGCCGGTGTCGACCGTCGCGCCAGTGGTGGGGTTGATCGTCGCGCCAGCGGTGGGGTCGATCGTCGCGCCATGAGCGTCGACGTTCGTAGCTGCAGCGCCAGTGCCGACGCCTGCGCTCGTGATTGCCGATGCCGAAGCTCTAGTGTTGATGCGCAGCTCCGTCGTGTTCCTCTTTTTCTTCTCCACCACCGATGATGAAGTTTTCTTTGGTGCCATCCTTCTTCAGATCTTGAGGCTTGCTCTTGTCCTCCCCACGGACGGCACCAACTGTTGTGGTTACCGACCAAACAGAGAGAGAGTGTGGTAGTGGAGAGTTAGGTGAGCAATGCTTCCTGGCTTCCCCATGGCTTGGATAGCTTATATATATTCACATGGGGAGTGTTTTACAATTATGTCTTTACACCCAAGTATCCTTCTCAAGGGCATTTATGTCATTATACATGTCCCATTTTGGGCTTTACAGCCTCCTAACAGGCCGGCTGTGCTTAGGTGGGGGCCACCCCTACAACATATAATTTTGCAGTTGAGGCGAAACCCAAATTCCAAAGAGAAGACCAAGAAAAAGGGCAAAAACAGAAACTAAAACCTACAATTCAAATTCAGGGCCAAAGATGGCCGAATTGAGGGTCTTAGAGGGTGACTAGTGAAAGCGAGTCATTTTTTTGGATTGGGCTTGTCGTTAGCTTTCCAATGAGTATAAGAACACCAAAAACGGATACCATATACAAAAGTTATGCCCATTTTACTAAAGGTGTCTCGAACGGAATCCTACTTGGACTCAGGCAGGAAATTATGAAATTTTGGAGAAATGCGTGGCGGGAAAATATCACATATGGTTTTTAATACAAACTATGTATGAAGTATCAAAGACGGTTTAAATAAAAATCCGTATGTGATATTTGACAATATCACAGACAGTTCTTACCATGAACCATATGTGATATTTCTCTTCACAGATGGGTTCTATTAAAACTATCTGTGAATGTACTTAATGCTGATGGTTTTGGTTAACTATCTGTGATGAGGCATCTAGTATAGCTTGTTTTGTAGTAGTGACAGTTCATTGGCAACAAGGAGACATGTGCCCTATACCTGGACGCGGAGTTTCGCAACTTCATCCAGGGCGACCTCTCCATCTCCGACTACTACCACAAGCTGAAGAGCGTGGCCGAAGCCCTCGGTGACTTGGGCGAATCGGTGCCAGATCGCACCCTTGTTTTCTTCGTTCTACGTGGCCTGAATGCGAAATTCGCATACATGGCAGCCTTGCTGATGCGGCAGAAGCCATTCCCCTCGTTCATCAAGGCCTGCTCTGGTCTGCTACTCAAAGAAATCACGATGTCATCACGTCCCTCCTGTCCCTCCACAACCATCATCACCACGACCCCTACCGGCAATGGGGTTCCCGGCGGTGGTGTCTCCAGGGGTAGCAGCAGCATGTCTGGCTGCCGCTCCACTAGTGCGCCCCAAGGCACTCCCTCCAGTGGCACCAATAGCGGCACGAGTGGATCCAGTAGCCGTTGTCACTGCAACAATAGTGGCAGCAACACCAAGCTTGGTGGTGGAGGTGTGAGTGGTCACTCCGGGGGTGGCACCTCTGGTTGGTCGCCTTCCTTCTACTATCCCTAGACCGGCACCATCTAGGTGTGGCCTAGGCAACTCCATCCAAGCCAGGCCCCCAACCTCCTCAGCCTACACACCGCCCCAGCTGCGCCACAGTGGTGAGCCCCAACCACACGCGCTGGTGGCCAGCCAACTCTAGGCCGACTACCCGCTACCCTCGTACCCACAGCCCGCGTCGTGGCCTCCTCGAGTTAGTTCGAGTAATGTGCCTCTCAATATTGGTCCATGGGATCAGCAGTCATTTGTCGGGACCCGGAGCGGCAACTCCAGAACCCTCTGTGTTAATCGCACTATCCCAGGAAAAGCTAGTGCACACAGTATCACAAAGACAAATATCATGCGTAATGACAAACTTTATTTAACTAATATGAGCCTGATGGCCAAAGTTTACAATAATAGCAAAAGAAGACAGCGGAAGAAATACATAAAGCAGCAGCCCATCCAGCCTTCCCACAAGGCGAATGACTGTAAGACGTGGCCTAGTCGTCACCATCCTCACCGAAGTTGTAGGCGTCATCCTCTGGCAACAGATTTTAGCAAGGTGAGCACATAAAGTACTCCCAAGGTAAGCACACGAAGTGCTTACGCAAGTTACACCAGGGAAATATAACAGAGTGTATGCATGCATAAGGGGTTACAAAAGAAGGCATATTATGGTTTATTTGCATAAACAGTATCATTGGAGTAAATATCAATAATAAGTGCAAAAGCTGAATTTGATACAATAGATAGAAACAAGAATTTAACAAAATAATATCGTTAGTGCAGGCTCCGACCAAACACTAACCTAACCACGGGCATCCCACCCGGACCATCTTTTCCAAAACGAACTCGTACGGATTCCATCCATCCGCTCGGTTTTCAAAATCTCTCATGGATTCCATCCATCGACAAGGTTTTCGCAAACCATTTTGAAAAGCAAAGTCTAATCCGTGAAAAACTTTACTCAGCTTGCCCATGACCGTGGGCACGGCTATCCAGGATAGGTTATACACTCTGCAGAGGTTGTACAGCTTTACCCACAAGACACGATCATCCCGTTTTACCACTAGATTACACACTTCCTTAGGTGTGCGGTTAGGAGTCGTGACAAGGCCTTTACAATGATCCGTTGTCAACAAAATCACGCCGCCACTAAGGTTTCACCACAACATGAATCCACATGTTGGAGCCCCCTCTTGTGCCGTGTGAGACTTCTCACGGCCTACGCCGCGCTCACATTCAGCCTATAGCGAGATCATGTTGGAACTTCACAAATTAGTTGGCCAGGTCTGTCCCATACCAGACTTGTGGTAGTACGAAAGGGCTTTGCAATAGTAGCTCACAGACCGGTCCTTAATTGACTTAGGCTCAACCACAAACCCCCGTGCACGACAATCAACCACTGCGGCTCCAACCAACAGGGCATGCCTGCACCCACCACTCTAACCAATTGCCTAAGTCTAAACCAGTTTCATATTTTGTTTGAAAACATTTCATAACACTCCTTGACTCACCAAAGTCAAGATTACAGTTGAAAAGTTTATCATTTCATGTAAAAAGGTTATCATTTTATGTGAAAGATCGTCCCAAACCATAATTATCTTAAGCATGGCTAAGCATTTCTACAAAATTTCTAGTTAGTGCTATTGTACTAACTAGGTTTTATCTAGGGTTGACAAGGTACAATGGCATTCAAGTCAAATTTGGCTGTACAAAGGATTTAGGCATAACTACACTTTTAAACTGAATTTAAACTAGATTTGAATAAAATTACGCATGCATAATAATTTAAAAACAACATAATTAATTTAAAATATTAGGTTCAACATGATCAAAGGTGTAACTTGCCTTGCTCGAAGACCTGGTGCGAATCGTCGGCGTCGTTCTCTCCGAATTCGTCGAAATCTACGCGCGAAGAACCAAACAAATAAATTCAAATAAAATCCAAATAAAATCCAAAAATTATAAAATATATACTGCAACTTAGATTATGATTTTAGACGAATTTAGAAACTTGAATCACCGGATTCGGAGTTCGGACGACGGAGAACGAGCAATTGGAAGTTTGATCGGTTTGGAAATTCCAGAAAAATGCAAAACGAGGGAATATTCTCTGGAATCTTATTTTGGCTGATTTTTGGGGTATTTTGGAGTGTATGACATGTGGGGCCCGGTTGTCATTGACTAGCAAAAATTTTGGCCAAGCCCAAACCGAAAATTGCATTGCATTGGACTTGAACACACAACCTCATGCATGCATGCACTAACATGCACCCACTAGCCAAGTGGGCATTTAGTCTTTCTTGACAAAGGAGCAACAACAAATTAAATAAGCAAGGTTAAACATGGTTAGAGAAGAAAGCCACAGGGAGGCACACGGGGCGCACGGGAGACGAGCTCGCCGGCGGCCGGCGGTCGGCGGCGGGGCGGCGAACGGCGGCGGGGTGTACGGGGTGGCGGCGCTACTCACCGGCGGCGGCGGGGATGGCCGGGGCGGCCAGCGGCGGCGGGAGGCGGTGGTGGCGGCGGTTGGGGATGGGGGTGGCCGGAGGAAGGTGGCCGGGCGGCGGCGGGAGGCGGTGGGAGGTGGCGCACGGCGGCGGGAGGAGAGGGGAGTGAAGGCCGGCCGAAGAAGGGGAGGGGAATGGAGAGAATGGTGGTGGGGAGGCCCTTTTATAGAAAGAGAGAGGAGGTGAAGGGATTTCGGTTTTGAGAGGGTTAATGGATGGAAAACGGCCGGGAGATTGATGAGGGTGATTAGGGCGTCCGTTTCCATGCCTTAATCGGGAGTTATGAGGGAGAAACGGTGGTTTTTATGAGCTCCAATTTGTCATCCATGGTGGAGGAGAGAGAGGGTGGGAGGAGGAAGAAGGGAAGGTTGAAGAAACATATGACATGTGGGGTCCATGTGTAATAGAGAGAGGGAGGAAGTGAAGGGGTACGGGCCGTCGGATTGTTGACACGTGGCAAGTGAGTGTTTCATGGCTCTTGGATTTTATGAAGGGGTAAGTGATCATGTGTGGCTAGGATTAAAACGTGGAGAGAGAGTGATTCAATCTGAGAGCGACACGTGGCGGGCTTGGATGAATTTGATTTTTATTTTCGGAATAAATTTCAGAAATTACTAGAAACTTCACAAACACTTGGAAAAATAGTATTTAATGTCTAAAAATTCCAGAAAAATTATAGAATATTCCTGGAAGCATTTTAGACTTAGTAAAAATATTTTTAATTTCATATTTGCATTTAATAATTTTATAAAATACTTTTTAACCTTTAAAATTGATTTTAAATTCCAGAAAAGCACAGAAAATCCGAATAAAAGCCAAATGCTTTTAAATACTTAATTTGAAATTATATTTTTACATAAACTCAAAATATTCTTTTATTTAATCATAATTTTATGTTTTTAGTTAAATTACTTTTGCAAAAGCCTTTTTCCAAAGCTGAAAAACAGACAAATAAAATCTCCAAAATTTAGGCAACCAAAGAACACTTTATTTTATTTAAATTAAATTAATTATTTTTTTTTACTGAAAATTTTGAAATAAACAGCTGGGCTGTTACAAACTACCCCCCTTAAAAAGAATCTCGTCCCCGAGATTCGCACGGGTTAGCAAAGAAATAGGTTTGGATCTTACTCTGTGTGGCTTGAGCGGAGATCTGGTTCAGACGTCCCTTTGCAAACTTCTGTGGCCTTTTGTTTGCTGTCTGGAGGTTGTTGGCAGTTGATGTTCCGGATGTACCATTCTTCATTGTCTGCTGTCTCTTGGGGCAGTTGTTGGCATAGTGTCCTGTCTCATGGCAGTTGAAACAGGTAACACCGGCTGCAGGGTTCTGGTCCTTCGGTGGGAAGCCAAATATCAAAGCCTTGTTGTCCTCGGTGTCGGTAAAGGTGTTGGCTGATACTCGCTCTTCTGTTATCGGTGACGGCTGAAATTTGACGGCATGTGGTAAGGTTCTTTTAACCTTGGAAAAGCTTCCGGAATTCATGTGCTGGGTGGACATTCTTCTTTTCCGATTTTCCATTTCCACAAACTTGCCCTCCTGGCGAATAGCCTTGCTGACTAACTGATGAAAATCTGCATAGTCACTTGATATCAACTGTACAGAAATATTGTCATTCAGGCCCTCCAAAAATCTTTCTTGTTTTGCTTCGTCGGTGGACACGTCCTCTGGTGCGTAGCGTGCCAGCTGGTTGAATTTCTGCAAGTATTCATTCACTGTACGGTTTCCTTGTCGCAGAGCTCTGAATTCCTTTTTCTTCAAAGTGATGGTGCCAGATGGAATGTGTGCTTTGCGGAAACTTTGCACGAACTCATTCCAGGTAATAGCTTGGGGGTTGGCATGAGAGGCTGTTAAGGTATCCCACCACTCGGATGCGGGTCCATTCAGCTGGTGAGTCGCAAACAAGACTCTTTCTCGATCGGTGCACTGCAAGATGTCCAGCTTCTTTCCAATCGCGCGGAGCCAATCGTCAGCATCCATTGGCTCGGTGCTGCTTGAGAAGGTTGGGGGTCTTATCCTCAGAAACTCTGGCAATTGGTTTTGAGGAGCTTGAGCTGGTGGCTGAGAAGCATGCTGAGTAGGGTTGTTGATAGCTTGAGCTAATAGTTGAATCAACTGGTTTTGATTTGCCATCATTTGAGCCCAGTCAGGTCCAGCTGCTGGTGGAGGCGGAGGAATAGGGGCGGACTGACTTCCTTGAGCGTCGTTGTTGTCATTGGGGTTGCCTTCCATAGCATTCCTTCTTGTGTTCACCATCTTGCTGGAGTTTAGGTGAGAGGAGGGTTAAGTCAAAGGAGGGGAAGGGGTTGTTTTTGCCCAACGCAAAACACTGACTTAGCAAAAACTTTTTAAGCAAACAATAGTTATGGCTGCCGACAAAAGGGAAAAATGACAGCACATAACCTCGTCTACTGTCTAGCTTAACAACTTAACCTAAAAGGGTAAGGGTTGTCTTGGAGTGATCCTTCACAGCTCTTGACGTACGAAGCATGATCCTTTGGTGCAAAGATTGAGGTTGCGGCGGAGTCGATGAAGTTCAACCATTGCCCATCTATAGTTGTTTTGAGCAAGAGAAGATTTAGAAATAAATTTTCAAGTAATGACATAAAGATAAGGGAGAATTGGAAGACGAGAGCAAGCAAAGATTAAGAGATAAGGGTAGCATAGATTGAGAGGTAAGAATAAGAAAACTTTTGAAATTACTTGTTATTAAAATATATCCTTAAGGTCCAACCATTCTATTCTATCTACGGTCACGTCTTAGAGTCATTATTGCTCTGATACCATCTCTGTCGGGACCCGGAGCGGCAACTCCAGAACCCTCTGTGTTAATCGCACTATCCCAGGAAAAGCTAGTGCACACAGTATCACAAAGACAAATATCATGCGTAATGACAAACTTTATTTAACTAATATGAGCCTGATGGCCAAAGTTTACAATAATAGCAAAAGAAGACAGCGGAAGAAATACATAAAGCAGCAGCCCATCCAGCCTTCCCACAAGGCGAATGACTGTAAGACGTGGCCTAGTCGTCACCATCCTCACCGAAGTTGTAGGCGTCATCCTCTGGCAACAGATTTTAGCAAGGTGAGCACATAAAGTACTCCCAAGGTAAGCACACGAAGTGCTTACGCAAGTTACACCAGGGAAATATAACAGAGTGTATGCATGCATAAGGGGTTACAAAAGAAGGCATATTATGGTTTATTTGCATAAACAGTATCATTGGAGTAAATATCAATAATAAGTGCAAAAGCTGAATTTGATACAATAGATAGAAACAAGAATTTAACAAAATAATATCGTTAGTGCAGGCTCCGACCAAACACTAACCTAACCACGGGCATCCCACCCGGACCATCTTTTCCAAAACGAACTCGTACGGATTCCATCCATCCGCTCGGTTTTCAAAATCTCTCATGGATTCCATCCATCGACAAGGTTTTCGCAAACCATTTTGAAAAGCAAAGTCTAATCCGTGAAAAACTTTACTCAGCTTGCCCATGACCGTGGGCACGGCTATCCAGGATAGGTTATACACTCTGCAGAGGTTGTACAGCTTTACCCACAAGACACGATCATCCCGTTTTACCACTAGATTACACACTTCCTTAGGTGTGCGGTTAGGAGTCGTGACAAGGCCTTTACAATGATCCGTTGTCAACAAAATCACGCCGCCACTAAGGTTTCACCACAACATGAATCCACATGTTGGAGCCCCCTCTTGTGCCGTGTGAGACTTCTCACGGCCTACGCCGCGCTCACATTCAGCCTATAGCGAGATCATGTTGGAACTTCACAAATTAGTTGGCCAGGTCTGTCCCATACCAGACTTGTGGTAGTACGAAAGGGCTTTGCAATAGTAGCTCACAGACCGGTCCTTAATTGACTTAGGCTCAACCACAAACCCCCGTGCACGACAATCAACCACTGCGGCTCCAACCAACAGGGCATGCCTGCACCCACCACTCTAACCAATTGCCTAAGTCTAAACCAGTTTCATATTTTGTTTGAAAACATTTCATAACACTCCTTGACTCACCAAAGTCAAGATTACAGTTGAAAAGTTTATCATTTCATGTAAAAAGGTTATCATTTTATGTGAAAGATCGTCCCAAACCATAATTATCTTAAGCATGGCTAAGCATTTCTACAAAATTTCTAGTTAGTGCTATTGTACTAACTAGGTTTTATCTAGGGTTGACAAGGTACAATGGCATTCAAGTCAAATTTGGCTGTACAAAGGATTTAGGCATAACTACACTTTTAAACTGAATTTAAACTAGATTTGAATAAAATTACGCATGCATAATAATTTAAAAACAACATAATTAATTTAAAATATTAGGTTCAACATGATCAAAGGTGTAACTTGCCTTGCTCGAAGACCTGGTGCGAATCGTCGGCGTCGTTCTCTCCGAATTCGTCGAAATCTACGCGCGAAGAACCAAACAAATAAATTCAAATAAAATCCAAATAAAATCCAAAAATTATAAAATATATACTGCAACTTAGATTATGATTTTAGACGAATTTAGAAACTTGAATCACCGGATTCGGAGTTCGGACGACGGAGAACGAGCAATTGGAAGTTTGATCGGTTTGGAAATTCCAGAAAAATGCAAAACGAGGGAATATTCTCTGGAATCTTATTTTGGCTGATTTTTGGGGTATTTTGGAGTGTATGACATGTGGGGCCCGGTTGTCATTGACTAGCAAAAATTTTGGCCAAGCCCAAACCGAAAATTGCATTGCATTGGACTTGAACACACAACCTCATGCATGCATGCACTAACATGCACCCACTAGCCAAGTGGGCATTTAGTCTTTCTTGACAAAGGAGCAACAACAAATTAAATAAGCAAGGTTAAACATGGTTAGAGAAGAAAGCCACAGGGAGGCACACGGGGCGCACGGGAGACGAGCTCGCCGGCGGCCGGCGGTCGGCGGCGGGGCGGCGAACGGCGGCGGGGTGTACGGGGTGGCGGCGCTACTCACCGGCGGCGGCGGGGATGGCCGGGGCGGCCAGCGGCGGCGGGAGGCGGTGGTGGCGGCGGTTGGGGATGGGGGTGGCCGGAGGAAGGTGGCCGGGCGGCGGCGGGAGGCGGTGGGAGGTGGCGCACGGCGGCGGGAGGAGAGGGGAGTGAAGGCCGGCCGAAGAAGGGGAGGGGAATGGAGAGAATGGTGGTGGGGAGGCCCTTTTATAGAAAGAGAGAGGAGGTGAAGGGATTTCGGTTTTGAGAGGGTTAATGGATGGAAAACGGCCGGGAGATTGATGAGGGTGATTAGGGCGTCCGTTTCCATGCCTTAATCGGGAGTTATGAGGGAGAAACGGTGGTTTTTATGAGCTCCAATTTGTCATCCATGGTGGAGGAGAGAGAGGGTGGGAGGAGGAAGAAGGGAAGGTTGAAGAAACATATGACATGTGGGGTCCATGTGTAATAGAGAGAGGGAGGAAGTGAAGGGGTACGGGCCGTCGGATTGTTGACACGTGGCAAGTGAGTGTTTCATGGCTCTTGGATTTTATGAAGGGGTAAGTGATCATGTGTGGCTAGGATTAAAACGTGGAGAGAGAGTGATTCAATCTGAGAGCGACACGTGGCGGGCTTGGATGAATTTGATTTTTATTTTCGGAATAAATTTCAGAAATTACTAGAAACTTCACAAACACTTGGAAAAATAGTATTTAATGTCTAAAAATTCCAGAAAAATTATAGAATATTCCTGGAAGCATTTTAGACTTAGTAAAAATATTTTTAATTTCATATTTGCATTTAATAATTTTATAAAATACTTTTTAACCTTTAAAATTGATTTTAAATTCCAGAAAAGCACAGAAAATCCGAATAAAAGCCAAATGCTTTTAAATACTTAATTTGAAATTATATTTTTACATAAACTCAAAATATTCTTTTATTTAATCATAATTTTATGTTTTTAGTTAAATTACTTTTGCAAAAGCCTTTTTCCAAAGCTGAAAAACAGACAAATAAAATCTCCAAAATTTAGGCAACCAAAGAACACTTTATTTTATTTAAATTAAATTAATTATTTTTTTTTACTGAAAATTTTGAAATAAACAGCTGGGCTGTTACAATCATTGGAGAACTCTTTCAACACCATGACTCTTGCTTTCCCGCTAACCACCAACTGGTACATGGACTCTAGTGCGACCTCGCACATGACATCAGGACGATGGTAACCTCTCCCATTTCCATCCCCCTTACTCCTTCACTCCTTCCACCATTGTTATCGATGATGGGTCTCTGCTACCCTTCACCTCCACTGGTTCCACTAGTCTTGGCCCTCTTCATCTTAATAATGTTCTTGTCACTCTGCACCTTATCAAGAATCTTATTTCTGTTTGTCAATTCACTATTGACAATAACTATTCCGTTGAGTTGATCCAGTTGGCTTTTCTATAAAGGACCTTCGTTCCTGTAATGTGATCACCAGGTGCAATAGCTTCGAACCTCTCTACCCCTTGCGTCTGCCAGCGTCTGCCTCCCCTTCATGCGCATTCATCACCAGCCAGCGCCTCCACCTCCCTGTGGCATTGTTGTCTTGGGCACCTCGGCCATGAGTCCCTATCTTGCCTTACTAGTGCGTCCAATATTGCTTGCAATAATGAACCCACTGATACTATCTATCATGCATGTCAGCTTGGTCGCCATGTGCTACTTCACAATCTCATGCTCTCAAGAATTTTGATATAGTTCATTGTGACCTTTGGACCTCACCTATCGTCAGTGTATCCAGTTACAAATACTACTTGATTATTCTTGATGATTGCTCATATTATCTTTGGACATTTCCTCTATGACTGAAATCCAATACTTTTGCGACTATCTCACACTTTTTCTCTTATGTTGCTACTCAGTTCAACGCTAAGATCAAGAGCGTTCAGTGTGATAATGGCTATGAGTTTGACAACTCCACGACTCGCACCTTTTCCTCACCCATGGCGTTGCACTCCGTATGTTATATCCACACACCTCTTAGCAGAACGACAAGGCCGAACGCATTATTCGTTCCACTAATAATATTTTTCGGTCTCTTATGTTTCAGGCCAGCCTCCCTTCCTCTTACTGGGTTGAGGCTCTTCACGCCACTATCTACCTTCTCAATCATCAACCCACAAAAACACTCAATTTTTCCACACCTTTTTTTTGCGCTATTTGGTGTTTCCCCCTCCTACCCTTACCTTCGAGTTTTTGGCTACAAGTGTTACCCGAACCTTTCTGCCACCGCCCCTCACAAGCTTTCTCCTTGCTCCACCATGTGCGTGTTTCTCGGCTAAAGTCCGAACACAAGGGATATTGATGCCTCAATCTCTCCTCCAATCAGGTCATCATCTCCCACCATGTTACGTTTGATGAGTCATCTTTTCCCTTTGTCGAGCTCGCCACCCAGCCCTCCCCGACTAACCTTGATTTTTTGTTGGAGCTTGATCACATGCTGATACCCATTGGGCCTCCACGTCTTGCAAGTCCTGGTGCTCCTCCTGGTGTGACCTGCTAGCCATGGAGCTAGACAGCGCTGCCTCCCCTATGCTGGTTGTGCACGGCCCCAGTTCACCCGCGGCTCCTGACGGCATGCATGTTCCTAGCATGCCCGTACCCACGCATGTGACGCCGGCTGGTAGCGCCTCTCCTGGCAGGGACTCCTCTTCACCAGTTGCTTCATCTGTAACTGTAGTAGCACCCAATGCTCCAGCGGCGGCTCCTCCCGTGGCAGTGGAAGCACATGGTGCTCCTGTCGCGGGTCTACCAATTGACTCACCAACTCTCGGTGGGGTTGTTCTACTATAGCTTCCCCCAAGTGTTGTGCCACTCCAACTGGTTGAAACCTCCCATGCCATGGTGACTCATGGAAAGCACGGTTTTTGGCAGCTGCTCACCTACATAAACCTTCATGCCACCACTTTGTCTCCTGTTCCGACCACAAATCGGGCTGCTCTCGTTGACTCTAATTGGTGCAGTGCCATAGAGGACGAATACGTTGCTCTTCAGGCCAACAACATATGGACTCTTGTTCCAGGGCCGTCCAATGCCAATGTGGTCACTTGGAAGTGGATTCTTTTGGCATAAGTACAATTCGAATGGCACTCATGCCCGCTATAAGGCTCGCTGGGTTTTTCATGGTTTCACACAGCGTTCTAGTGTTGATTTTAATGAGACTTTCAGTCCAATCATCAAGTTGGCCACTGTTCACACATTTCTCTCTGGCCCTATCTCGGGATTGGCCTATCCACCAGCTAGATGTTAAGAATGCGTTCCTTCATGGTACACTCTCTGAGACTATCTTCTATTCACAATCGACTGGATTTGTGAATTCCTCTCGTCTGGATTACGTTTGCCGCCTAAGTCTCTCTACGGTCTCAAATAGGCGCCCCCGGCCTGGTACAGCTGTTTTGCAGCCTACTTGTTGTCTCTCAGTTTCATGGAGGCAAGGTCCGACACCTCTCTTTTTGTATCTCATCGAGGTGGTGACACTATCTATCTACTACTCTATGTGGACGACATTGTGTTGACTACTTCTTCGGACAGTGTGCTCTGCCGAGTGATTGCCTCCCTCCAGTAGGCTTTTCCTATGAAGGATCTTAGTCGACTCCATCATTTCCTAGGCTTTTCTGTCAGTCGTCGTGATGGCAGTATGTTCATCTCTTAGTGGCAGTATACTCTCGACATCTTGGACCGCGCCGGCATAAGCACTTACAAGCCCTGCAACACCCTGTCGACACTCATTCCAAGGTCTCCTCTACTGCTAGCGCTTCTGTGGCTAATTCGATGTTGTACGAAAGCCTTGCCAGTGCGTTGCAGTACCTCACCTTCACTCGCTCAGATATTGCCTACACCGTACATTATGTTTGTCTCCATATTCATGATCCTCGCGAGGTGCACCTCACCGCTGTAAAGCGTATTCTTTGGTATCTTCACGGCATCATCAACCTGGCCTACCTCTTCACCAAGCAGCCTCTACGGATAGGGTTGTCTACTCTAACGTTGACTGAGCTGGTTGTCCTGACATGCGCAAGTCCACTTTGGGATACGCCGTGTTCCTAGGTGACAATCTCGTCTCCTGGTCCTCCAAGCGGCAACGCACTGTCTCTCATTCGAGTGCGGAGGCTGAGTACTGGGCCATGACCAATGCTGTTGCTGAGGCATGCTGGCTGTGCCAACTTCTTCAAGAACTTCACTGTCCTCTATGCCGACTTACCCTTGTCTACTGCGACAATGTCAGTGCGGTCTATCTCTCAACAAATCCAGTGCAACATTAGCACACCAAACATATTGAGATTTATCTCCACTTCGTCCGGGAACGAGTTGGTCTTGTGATGTCTTCACGTTCCGACGTCATCTCAATACGCCGACAACTTCACTAAAGGGTTGCTTACTTCTGTTTTCACCGAGTTCTGGTCTAGTTTGAACGTTCGCTCCGCAGACGCTCCAACTGCCGGGGGGTGTTAGACGCCTCGGTTCTTAACCCATACTTAAGGCATGGTATGGTTTTACAGTCACCCCCTCACCTGCCTGATATGGTTTCACATTTACCTCCTCACCTACCTGGCATGGTCTATATATATAACTTTTGGTTCTTCATTCTATTCGTTGCGTGATTGCTCCAAATATTCAACGCTCTCATTTGTGACAGTGATGTAGGCCCCTAACGGGGATTGACTCGATGGTGCAAATCAGAGTGCGATAAGGATCATTTTTTTCACAGTAATTTCTCGATTTTCTCATAGTTTTTGTTTCTCTGTTATTTCCCAGAAAAAGGAGAACAAATAGGTAGGAATTAAGCATGAATTATTAAAGAAGAATAATTGCAATACACTACCTTTATATTGATACTACTATAATCAACTCAATCTTGAAAATTTTGTTATTGCTCAACCTTTCAGCAGCAAATTAAATTTAAAATAGCTCTGAGACTGCTCCCGCAGAGCATATATATATGAATCTACTACTCTGCACCAAAATATGACTACCAATGCAGCCGGATTCTCAAATAAAAGGACGAACTAAACATTATTTAGATACTGCAATATATAGGGAAGATATAATTATGGAGATCAACTCTTGGATGGTTCATTAGCTCCCAACAAGAGTCATGATGAAGCTCTTGTAGTCACCAGAGGTATCCTTGGCGATGGCTTGCTCTAAGGTAACCGAGGCCCTCTTCTGGAACTTGTCCTTAATGGCCTTCAGGTCCTTCTCTGCGTGCATCACGACCACCCGGGTTAGGCTGTCCTCATCGGCCCCTGACTTGTGCATTGCATTCCTTAGAACCTGCGTGAAGATGTCAAAAGCATCACCAACTCAGTTCAAGATCGACGACACCTCACGCACTCAAGTCTATTTCATGCTTAGCTCATTCTCACCTTCACAAAATACTTGTTTGCATCAATAATGCACCTCACTGCGGTTCGCAGTGCGTGCGAGTAGCCTGTGGAATCAGTTCCATGTAGCAGGGCCTAGTGATCGAAACAGGTGTTAAACCACCTAATACAAAGCCTGAAGAAGTTAAGTTGAATGGCGTTGGTTATCTGGCTGACCTTGGTGATGGTAGTACCGTGCTCATCTCTGAAGCAATTAAATGTGGCTTTGAGTTGTGCTTTGCTTCTAGTGCCCACAATCCTAATGAGCTCCTCGTGATCCATTGTGCCATTCTTACAGCCTCATGGATAATCTTTGCCTCTGATTTAGCTAATCCGTTGTTCACCTCGTCGCCATCATACCTGAAAGTGCTCACTAGAGCAAGCAAAAGCTGAAGGCAACACAAAGAGATTTTTAGTTTGCTGAAGGACGAGAAACAGAAAATACAAATCTTTTACAAACATACACTACGAAGATTTGCAGTTGCACGAGCAGCGATATCTTCCTCCAGGGAGCACTTGTAGAGGGCATGGTAGGCTTGCTTCACTTGTAGAAGCTCAGTGGATGAGTTTGTGCATGCGATCTCTACAATGACAGGATATTCTTCGTGGATGCATTTTGTTGCAGCGTTCGCCATCAAGGCCTGCCTCTCGACAGGGTCAAGAATCCAATGGTACATTGCTCTCTGTAACCAAATGTAGTTAGACGAAGAAACTCACTTAAGTTCATTCAGAAAAATGGAACTAATCTGAATATTTTTGGCGTGTTTCTGAACATGTTTGGCACCTCAAAATCACCAGAAAGTTCTGACTGGAGTCGCTGGATGAGGCCCTCGTTGTAATTCTGCTCATACGCCAGCCTAATCTGCTTCCTCTGAATCGCGTCCCGATGAGCTAATATGGTTATCACTGCCTGCTCGTCAGTGCCCCATCCTGACCCACAAGAAGTTCATAAAATCATTACAAATGTTCCTAGGGAGAAACGCAAAGGGAAAAGATTGTGCTTCAATCCAGATTAAGGGAAAACAGTGTTACTAACAAATAACTAAACAAGTACTTTTTCAGTCATCTCGATACACAGAAGATATTAATGTCATGTGCACATTTGAATTGAAATCCAGTTCCACCCATATACTCAAGCAAGATCCAAAATAAAATGGCCATAAGTGTGATATTCAGCGGGATTACTTTAAACATTAGATCTCCTGAAGATACTTTTATATTCAAACAGAAATTTATGATAAAGATATTATTTTTTGCGAGGTTATGGCAAAGATTTGAACCTATTACATTAGCATAAAGCCATAAACCAAAACAGTGAAAGATCGAATACTCAAGATAATATAACCTTGAAAAGCCTTCATGAGTGCATCAGCATCTTCAGCGGGTGAAGGGACAACTTGCGGAACAGTTATCGTTGCCATTTCTCACGCTCTTCTCCCTCCAGATTTGGTTTGGTGAGCACTCCAACTCCCCGGTATTTGTAGAGGTGATTTCTGAAATGACCAAATTATATGTTAGTGAGAATAAAAACCTTTGATGAAACCGAATGGTAATTTAACGTTATTTCATGTATTAATTTACTCAGTTTTAACCATGTAAGTTACAGAAGTTACACCATAGCACTGTCTTCAAAGGTCATAGAGAGCACTTAAGTCTGATCTTCTGTAGTCTGTTATTTTATTTATTTATTTAGAAAAATCTTCAATTGGCTATTGTTATTCATATTTGGTGCCAGTAGGAAAATAAACCAAGGTACTAAAAATTAATAAATATCAAATTTGTGAGCAACTATTCCTGTCAGCACAAAACTTGAAACCTCCCAAAAATTTCAAAAGGGTTTGAATTAGTTTGAATTTCGGTTTTATTTGAAAACTTTCCCAATTTAACAATTTGTTGGCCTTTTACGCCTTCCCTTCTTGGTCATCCACCTCCCTTGGTCATTGACATCATTCAAGAAGCCGCTGCCACCCCTGTTTCACCCCTCCACTCACCCGATGGCCATCTATGATGCATGGACACGTCTGAAAAGCTCTGTGTCCATGTCGGACACTATGTCGGACATGGACACGGCTCCAATGCAGCACAGATACGTATCCCAGGTGTGTCGGAATATTGCCGAGCAAAAAAATGATTCATATTTTTGGATACGTGTTGGATACTCCTTGGACACGTATTGGCCCATTAAGAAGACATGTCTAGCCCATTTGTTCACCAGCCCAGCAGCGAAGGGTATTAGGCACCACTCGCGCACCCACTCAACCCTAACCCGTGTACCTCCAGCCCTCACTTCTACGCCTCCAGCTCCTCACCTGCTCTCACTTCCAGGCGATGGCCGCCGACTCCCCGATCTCGGCGGCTGGCTCCCCGATCTCGGCGGTCGGTGGCTAGATCCTTCCCCGGCGGCCGGCGCCCAACCTCCTCTCCTCCAAGCACTACTCCTCTAGCCTCGCCGCCTCCTCTCTGCTCCCCTTTTCCCCGGCAGTGGCCAGATCCTTCCCCGATAGCTGGCGGCTAGCCTCCTCACCTCCACTCTCCTCTGCCTCCTCTCTTCTGTAGGCAGTAGGCTCCCTACTCCGTAGATCCCGACAGGCGGTGGTCAGCCTCCTCTCTCGTCCAGGCGGCAGGCTTGCCACTCCCCAGATCCCGACCCAGGAACCCCACCGCCTCCTCGGCGAGGGAGGACACCCGGCGAAGGCCACGAGGAGGGGCTTCACCAGTGCGACAAAGCGGTCGATGCGAGTGGAGGGCATGCGTTGCCACAGCCTAGGGCTAGAGGTTGGAGAAAGAAGGTGAGGCGCTGTACAGGAGGTCACCGAGGCGGTCGTGGGTCACGTCGAAGGCAACTTCAGCATGAAGCATGAAGCTTTGCAAGAATGGTGTTGTCACTTTCAATAGCACTTAAACTGATCATGCTTGTGTTCTTCACCTATAATCCGCATTTCAATTTCACATGCATGAGTTCTTGTCCAGTTATGGTGTAGAGAGTAAAATTTCATCTCCAGTTATGATGTAGAGTAAAATTTCATCTCAACCTATCTATTGTTACAATCAGCACTTTGGTGAACAACCACTACATGTTCAAGTTGAGCCTCCAGAAAAAAGTTTATTCTCACAAGTTGGAGTAGTATGATGTTTGTCAATGCTATTTACTTAGTGCTCCGTTCTGGATTCAATTTGCATTGATAAGTCAATAGTTGATACATATGCATTTGCTTATCTCACTAGAAAATGTATTATATTTCTCTGTATTCTCATTGTTGTTAAGTGTTAACTAGGTGATATTTTGATCCTGATGTAGAACTTCTTAACATACAACAACCAAAATGATATCGAACAACAAACATCAATATGTGAGAGCACAGTCTAGAACACCCTACAAAAGTTAAATGCCACACTATGCTAAATAACAATAAAAAGAACATGGTCATTTTCATGTCAGATTTTGAAAAGAACTTAAAGAAAAGTTTGAGAAAGTAGTTGATAATTTCACAAGACAAACATTAAATATTAGTATGTAGGTAAACTTTAACAATAGTACAACATAACCAACAACTAGCAAGACTAAATGAAGAGCGTGATAGACTATCTTGCACAAATATGACATGAAAACATCACGAGAGTTAAGAGACTTCTAGTTCTTCTCCAGCCTCATCAACTTCATTTTGAAGCTTCTAAACAATAGCTGTTGTCATCTTTAGGCACATTTTGACCCTGGCATTCGATATTTTAAGCAAGTGTGCTTTAACTCTATGTAGCTTCCACAGTATTCCCGAGCACAATACTTGCATCTGAATCACACATTTCCTCCACTACCTGTAAATCTCTCCATAATATCAACATGCTTCCACAATGGTTGGTGTTTAGATCAATTGGATCCATCTCCTAAAATAGAAAGTGGTACAGTTTCAGCGAGGAAGGAAAGGCTATGGATAAAAGGAAAGAATATGGGAGAATGCTACAAAAAAATATGAGGCCTGAAGGAAAGAAGGGAAGGCTTCGAAGGAAAGAAATAATGGGGAAGGGGAGGAAGATGTTAGGGATGGGGACATGGCCATGTGCCCATGTGGGTTTGGAAGATGAACTACATTTGTTTTGTTTATTACATTCTATCCTCACATGTGACATGGCCATGTGGATTTGGATGGGGACATGACCATGTGGGTACATATTGCAACTCACACTTCAATACTTCATTCTCTTGTATTTATATACATATCCATATTATTTTTTATTAATATATATATAGTTGTGTCCCTGTGTTGGTGTTTTTGGGAAAATGGTGAATCCCTGTGTCCGTGTCGTGTCGTGTTGGACACACGTGTTCGTGTCCATGCAACATAGATGGCTGTTCAGCCATGACTCCTATCACCACAGCCACCTCTGCCTGACAATACACTCGGCTGCTGCGCTCTGCCATCTCCATTTAATGCCCATCTCGTCACCTGAACATGTGCCATGACCACCAGGATCAAATTCATCATTGCCTTTACACTCTGCTCTCTCCTGATAACCTGCATGCAGCACATTTATTTGACCGTTGCAACTCACTGTTCGAGGAAGTGCTGAGACCAATATGCCATGGAGCCTACTAACCTCCCCATCGTCGCTGCCGATAGCCACCGAATTCTCCAGTGTTTTCTTTGCTGGCCACGTGCCACCACCTAAAGCAAACCTCCACTACTCCCAACCGCCTCATCAAGGCTAAAAAACCTTGCCATCACCCCCATTGCCCAGCCTTGGCATCCAATTCACCCCTAGCCCTCTCTCCTTCCCCCTCCGGCTAGCACCTTGTCGTCACCACCAAAAATCCACCGATAAGCCCTTTCCTCTAATTCTATTAAAACCTCTATTATTTCACAATTGTCCTTAACCATAGCATCATCGAGACCATACGAACCTAACTGTAGCTTTGCCTCAACTTTCCCGAGCACCTAGACCACCAACGACTACACCCTCCACTCGGCCGCACCGCCTCACCATGGACAGCCTTCCACGGAGCCCTAGAACTGAAGCCGCTAATACCATGACCTTCCCCACACCCAAGAGATGCTTAAAACCTCTCCTCCTTTCACCATTTAGCCCTCGAGGTGCTCCGGTGCCCTGGTCGACCACCGTGAAACTCCTCTTGCCACCGGCCATCTACAGTAATCCCCGAGCTCCACAAACGCCAAAAATGGAACCCTGGTATAAAGTAGAGCCCGACCATACCCTCGGATGTCATCGGAGGTCATCACCGATGAAAGCATATAGGCCCCTACAAATGGTTTTGGTAATTTATGACAATAATGCGATAAGAGACTAACATCTGTGTTAAGATGTTTTAAAGGTTTAAATCATGATTTATGGATGACAACATGAAAATAGCATGCAAGGATGATAAATGATTGATATGGCCCAAGAAAAAGGTATTATGTAGCCTAAGGACTCTTTTATAGTTTTTACCAGTCTCAGTGCTTGGTGAAAAGATCGAATTTATAGGCTAGATTCCATACTATAAAGAAGAATCATGACTAGTAGCTTGAATATTTGTTTTGTGCCACATTGATTAACTAAGGGTCATGCCCTGCATTTGGAATTGCATTTAAAATTATTAGTTAAAATGGTACGTCCGTAGTCATAACTGTGGTACTATCAACGGGCAGGATGACTGCAGTGCTGACGCAGTGCGGTAGGACCGATTTCTAGTTTGCGGTATGCTATTTCTAGAGAGGTTGTCTTTTGAGAATTTTTTGCCCCTACAAATCGGTAGTACTAGGTAGTACTATGTTAGTGTGATAGTACCATAGCAATCTATAATGGCTAGTTCAGAAGCATTAATTGAGCTACATATAACTGTTGAACCCTAGGTGCGGTAGTACTGGCTGATCAATGGCAGTAGTACCACACTTGCTGAAATTTTGGAGAATTTTGCCTCAACAGTCAAATTTGTGGTTGTGTTATAAATATCCCCTCACCAGCACCATGCTCATAACTCTTGATCTCATTAAATACATTAGAGTCATTGGTGCACTCTCTACTACAAGTTTTGCTCATATTCCATATTTTGAGGTAGTTGAGAGCATTCAAGTGCATATGCATCATTAGTGGATCTCTTCGGCACTTGATAACCTTCAAGCAAGGACTGTAGTTTATTGCTCTTAGTATTTACCGACACCAAGATGGCATGGAGAAAGATTGTGCGGTGATCTCTTCAAGAAGGTTGTAAAGAGGCTTGACACTGTTGTGAGTGGTTTTGTGCTCACCATCTTCGGAGTGGAGAAAGAACAACTCTATTGGATTTGAGGTTCATAAGGATTAATTCATGGAGCTGATCCAATCCATTTGCGCTCACCTCTATGTGGACTAGTGAAGACCAGCAAGTCTTCGATACCACAGGAAAAAACTTCGCGCATCTCCATTGTGGTTATTCTTGTCTTTACTTTTTCGCATTTAAATTTCTTGCTCTTGAAATTGAATTAATTTGTGTAGCTAGAAGTATATTTAGTATAGACATTGCTTGTGGTGCCATACTAAGACTTAAATTATTTAGCTCTTGATTTGTTCTATAATATTTGATTTGCTCATACTTGTTAAAACTATAAATTAGAGAAACAAGAAGTTTAAAACCTTTTATTCACCTCCCCCTCTATCAATTATCGTTAATAATATAAGTGATATCAAAGCTTAGTCTCTTATTTATTTAGGCTTAACGGTCCAAGAGATAAAAGGATAGCTAGTGAGGGTATTTTACATAGGTAAGGCACCTTTATTTGATAGATCAAATTATGCTTATTAGAAGATTAGAATTCTTATTTATTTAAAAATTATGCTTATTAGAAGATTAGAATTCTTATTTATTTAAAGGCCATGAGCTTGAGAATATGAATGATTGTAAATGAGTGTTACATTATACGTCTTGATCCATCACACTCCACGGATCTTAAGCAGCGCAATGCTCATTTAAATGCTAAAGGCATGAACACTCTTTTTGAAATTTTGAATGTGTATTAGTTCAATCAAGTGAGTAATTTAGAAACTACTCATGAGATATGGACTACCCTCTCAAAAATCCACGAGGGCACATCCACGACCAAAGAGGCCAAATTACGTAGACTCCAAAATAAAATATGAGATATTTACAATGTTGCTTCATGAAGAAATTAATGAAATGTATTTAATACTCAACAACATTGTAAATGAGCTCAAGGGTCTAGGTACTAATCTAATCGATGTTGAAATTATGCACAAGATCTACTAGAGAAATATGAGACGTTGATGACTATTCCTCAACTCACCCGAGTTGCTGAGGATGAAAACAACCGGTCTCTTAGGCAACCTCATAACTAATAAAATATACAAGAACGATGAGGAGCCAAGTGATGACATGGAGGATGAAGAAGTTGACTCCAAAGAGGAGTTAGCTCTCCATGTGAGGAGAATAAAGAAATTCATAAAGAAGCGCTCAAATCGAAGCACTAACTCCGACAAGAACAAGAGAAGGCATTTCTCAAACAACAACAAGCGCTATATCTATTGTTATGTGTAACATCCTAAATTTCAAGTGTTAAAAAATATGGAATTTTTAAAACGTTTCTTGTAATTTGCTGGCATTCAAATTTCTTCTGAATATTTATTTGAAATATTTTGAGTTTTGTTATATGCAAATAAATATATTGAGAAATAATATCCAAAGTGAAAATAATAATGGTGTTCATAAAAGATATGGGAACAATATAAAACAATAAATTATGAATTCTAAACCAATTTTAAATTACACTCAAATCGAAACTAAAATTGGAATTTAAACTCAAGTCGAGAATCAAACAACCGTATCTAAATAATTGAACTGAAATTTTAATTTTTGAATTTTAATATCTTGCAAAATTGGAAATCAGTAATCTTACATATGAAATAGAAATTCAAATCAAACCAAAAATTGCAAAAGCCTCTCATTTTTCTCTTATTCTTTTCCCTCCTCTCTTTTACATTTGACCTCCTCTATGCTGCCGCCCATGCACGATGCCGCCCCACCTCGGCACCCCTCCGAATCGGCCAACTGCACGATGAGGCTTGTAGCTCCTTTCTCCAGCCCATGCTCCTCCTACTTTCCTTTCTTTTCTATCACGGTGCTGTCACCCTATGCCCACCTCACCACCTGCCGCTTCGGATTGCCGCCCGCCCACCTCGCCGCCGCTCTGGCCAACGCGCCGCCACCCTTAGCTTCCTCATCCTCTGAGCAACCCATTTTGCCAGTCACTGCCGCCTCCTCGGCCATCGCCTGCCGCCGGCGAGCCTGACGCCGAGCGCCAGCCGCTTCCTTAGTTTTTGCTCCGGCTCATGCATCGCCTCTTCTAAATTGCCACCAAGTTTTTGCTCCCATCAGCCGCACCTATTTCTTCTCTTTTTATTTTATTTTCCTTAATCCTTCTCAATTAAGAAAAATTAAGGAAAATTAGGAAATAATCCAGGGAAGCTAATGAATTGGTTGTGATATAAAATAAGATTATTTAATATTTAGTATTGGATTAAATGTCATACATGAGTAACTAATGTAGGTTGGAACATTTAATGAAAATCTAATTACTAATTAAAGGCATTAATAAAAGATGCTTTTGGTTAAATGTCAAAATTTAATAAAGATCCTAATTAAAAAGACATCCAAGTTAAAGTTAAGGGGAAATAAATTTGATATTATATTTAACTATAAAAGCAAGGCTTTAAATTAAAGATTTCCATTAATTATAACTAAAACATGTGCCCTAAAATTTAACATGCCACCATTAAATAAATCTCAGTGATAGATTAATTAAATAGCAATATTGAGATATGACCATGTATAGCAAGTTCGGCCCTAGGTAAATAGAAATTTAATTTAGATAAAATTTTGCCCGATGTTAAGGAAAATGATAAAATATCAATGTCAGTTGATTTTCAAAGTGCCTTCAATTAAAAATATCATAATTAGGTATTAAAATATTGGCTTTGGAACATCGGACATTGGATTAATCTCGCCAATGAATAATCTGAAGGACAAATGTAATATTATGACCAATAGTCGTAGATGGGTAGTAAATAAGAATATACTAAAATTTAGTACTAAAACATCAATTAGATAATTAAATATCTCCGTACTTCCATGAATTATTGAACTAATGATTCAGTGAATAATTTGAATAATTGGTAAATAGAACCCCATAAAATACCACACCTCAAGTTGTCAGGAATACATACTCTAAAGATTAATTCAATAAATTAAACTCATACACCGGTTCACAGGTCTAACCTGACTCATGGAACTTTCTTGATAAATATAAAATAATAATAACAAAAGAAATTATTAAACTAAAGGCTGGGTCATGATAATCTGCCATCAGCTATACCTAGCCATCTCCGAGTTCTAAGTGGGATATTCTCGTGAATATTCCTTTATCATAAACCTTCCTTAACATGCATCTCAGCAAAATTCCCTCAGACATTTATCGCTTCGCTTCAACTCCTCTGACTCCATCAATACTCCTTGCCCAATCAACCTAACCTCAAATCACCCGTTTAATCATAATAAAAATTAATCAAGTTCAATTGGATTTATTTGAATCTTTTAAGTTATTTGCCTTTATTTCGATTCAGTTGTTAGCACGTAATTAGAAATTCGAGTCCTCGAGATTCATTGGATCGAGCAAGACCATGATCCAGACAAAGACAAAGACCAGGAACTCAAGACCATCAAATGAGCAAGCTTTGAGTGAGCTCAAGACCGCGGTAAACTGCGCAAGGCGAGTTAATAATTTGATCATGTTGAATCTACATTTTCTCCAAATTATTTCTGTTTTAAATTATCAAATTGCATGCTGTTATTTCATATGCAAATTATGTTGTTTTGTGAATTCTAGTTACATGCCCATTAATTAGCTTGTTAATATTACACTATTTTGGAACATTTGAGTATTTGAGCACCTTAGCAAAAATTATAATGGTAAAACTTTCAAAAATAAGTCCTTAATTATACGCCATGCTTAGCACTGCTTAGATATTTGGGGGCACCAAAATGCCATAAGCATCCCTTTTAATTATGAGAAACTGATTTGGGAAGTCATGGTGGAAATGATTAGTGAATTTTGATATGATTATTTTATGCTCCCAAAAATCCAAACTTGATTAAATATCTGGGCGGATGGTACGGGGGCTAGTATGTGATGCAGTGGAAGCACGGTGTGTGGATTGTGGTAGAACTGCCCAGATACCACTAAGGACTGAATCTTGTTATGACCTCTTATGTAAAACAGTACAACCACAAGTCTGTAAATTGCAAGTTGGCTCAGTAAATCTATCAAAACCCCAGACTCATCCCACTGGTAGCGGAAAAGAGTGGAATATTGTAAGGGTAAGGGAAGGCCTAAAGGGACACCGAGAGGAGGGTGAAGTTTCCAAGTCGTACTAGCGTTGTGGAGAATGGAGTCTGAATGCGCTAGTATCCGTGGTGAACATCCCGTGCAACGTATGGGACCCACCGCAAGTGGGAGTAGCCCATAGGGTGAGATGACAAAAGGGGCCAGATATTTTGAAAAGTTACTATGATGGTCTGCTCAACCACATGACTAAGGAATCGTGTGGAGCAACGAGCAGATTGTCTCTTGTGGGTAAAATGTACAACTTTGTAGAGTCAACTATTTGAATAGCCATACCCACGGTCAAGGGCAGATATGGGAACTTAACCAGATATAGTTCAATTTCAAAACCTTTATGGGTGGAATTGGAAAAGTGGAGGGCAGTGAAAAGCCCTGATTTGTGTTGCCCTGGGTGTCGCGCCATTGATAATGTAAGCGGTTATAGTGCTGAAAGTTTAGCACATGGTGCAGAAGCCATGTAACGGTGGATGGAATCTGGATCGCTATTATTATTGCAATCTTTCACATATTATATTTTAGCTAAAATTGCTAGGTCTTATTAAATTTATATGTATCATATTTTAAAAGGCAATTTGTGGCAAATAAACTAACTCGAGCCTTTCTTTGATAAGCCATGCATGTTATTTATTGCATCCTGTGTATTAGCTCACGGAGCACGGTGGTTTGTGCTCACCCTCGCTCGCTCAATTAATCCAGAATCAGGAGTCGGATCACTATGCTTCCACAATACATCAGGCCACGATGATGAAGAAGATGAAGAGGACAAGGACTAGGTCACGAACCCCCAGTTGGCTGCCTGTGGGCACGTCCTAAGGGTCCTACCTATGTTCTTCATTTTCGCTACTGTATTTTATTGATTTTGGCCTAATTGGCCCATGAGTAAGTCTTACTATTACATTTACGCTTCCGCATGATATGTATTTTAATGTTCAGTACTGTATCTATGAGCACTATCTACTGATCAAGAGAATAATACGGTCGAATCATAGAAGATTCTGGATTATAAAATCTGGGTCTGACATTATGAGTGCGATGTAGGACTGATATGGCAACAGAGTGGGGGGAATGTAGGACTGATATGGCATCTAGAGAATAATACGGTCGAATGTAGGACTGATATGGCAACAGAGTGGGGGGAATGGTGCCTTCAAATTCTCTCCCAAGTATTCTTCTAATCTTTACTCTAATAACTATGAGAAGTTATGAAGATCAAGAAGGCAAAAATCAAAAAATTCATGGAGCTATTGAAAATTTCAGCCTATGAATAGTGATTTCACCACTATTTTAAATCCGAAAAATCATGTAACTTTTAATCCATGGATTCAAAAGACATGAAACATGAACCAAAGCTAGTTCATGATATAGGAATCTATCACAATCAAAAAACTTGAAAGAACTTGAGAGATTTGGGATATTTTGGTTTGTGAAGCTTTGTCGCACTAAAATCGATCTGAAACCTAAAATTGAGCTAAATCTCAAACCAAAGCTCCAAATCACTTAAAATTTGGTACACACATTCTATAGGATGCTAGGAAGCTATTCCAATCATAATTAGGAAAATTGTTACGAAAGTTCTGACCTTTTTCTGTTTGAAGTCATATTGCACCAAAAACGTGTCAAAAAACTAAAACGGTAAACACGACTTGCTCGTGGGTGGATGATGGCCAAGATGGCTCTAAATGTATTTTCACATATCACAAAAAGTTAGAACAGTGAAGAATTCAAACCAAAAACCCTAATATCAAGAAATTACTTGAAGGATCACAAACATGTAGAAATCGAGTTTCTTGATGAACTTGCTACCAAAATGCCTAGATAGATGGATATTGATTTCCTGAGATTATCTTCATATCTTATGCATCGTTAGCATAGCAAGATCGAGAAGAGAAAAGAGAAGAGATCAAAAACAACAAAATCGAAAACAAATCAATCAAAACAAGAGATAGCAGTGGAGATGATGAAAGATTGATATATTGCCACTTGAGGAGGTAAAGTGTATAGTCACTCCATCTTGCAAAACAGAGAGCACACCACAAGCACTCAACTTTTAAACCCTAACTCTAAAACAAGAGAGCACACATAAGAGGTAGGTTGGATGGTTAGTCCACAAGCCTCCATTCCAACTCCTTTAAATACATGGGCTAGACAGCCACATCTAACACTAATGGATATTATCCACTTAGCATAATGGGAAACCCTTTAACCCCACACAAATGGGTTTTAACTCACACATCAGACTTATGCACATAAGAGGTAGGTTGGATGGTTAGTCCTTTGCTTTGATCCAAATTGATCAAACCAGCTTCTCCATGACCTAAACCACCTTCCCATGCAGCGCTAGCGCACCGCGGTTTCCTTCCAAAACCATTTTTGATATTTTGGTCAAACAACCAAAATACTAAAGGATTGCGCGTAGGCTACGAAAGCAGAAAATAAAACTTTTCTACCGCGCACACAAGGACATCATGCTAAGGAGGGATCATAGATCGTTACCATTAGACGCGCAGCGCAGCGGAAGAAGAGTTGGAGAAACCGATCCAACCACGCGCGTCGAGGTAGTAGTGGAATTAGCCGATCGTCCCGAACATATTGTCTCCTCCACGCGATCAACCACACCACGAGCAGATCCAATATGTAGGTTGTTGATGCCGATCAACACCGCAACGAACAGCGCCTCCACGGTATCCACACGTCCGGGGCTGGAACGCCGATCGCGAGTGTACTAGCACTCGTGAGCGACTAGGGTTTGGCTCGGGAGGTGGCGGCTAGGGTTATGCTAGAGGTTAACAGTAGTGTATATCCCTCAGCCCCTCGCCTCCATATATATAGACCTCCTCACTTGGGCCTTGTGGACCGAGGCCCAATAGGAGTCTATTCAGATCTCTATCCGAATTGAGCCCATATCCGAATCATATTCGAATTAGTGTTCCAACCCGTTAAGCGTGCGACCCTGTAGGTTCACGTATACTTGGTCGCGACCCGGAAACGCCTTTCCGGTCACCCTGTTAATAGCGGCCTCTAGAAAAACATATTAACCCCAAAGTATACGTAAAGATCATATCGGCTGAACCTGTAATGTTCTCATGTACGAATCCCTTTGCCTCACGATATAGATTGAGCTCAAGGCGAGACCTGTGTCATCCTCTTAATAGCTCAACCACTCTCTCGATACCGTGATGGATTATAAACTTGTGATTGACTCCTCAATCACCTTGGCATGACCATGCACTTTCATAATCCATTACATCGAGGGGCCCAGAGATATCTCTCCCATAAGGAGGGGCAAATTCTATCTTGATCATTCACATCCCACTACATGTTTCATGGCAAACCCGAAGACTACTTTTATGACTACCCAGTTACAGAGTAGTGTTTAGTAGTCCCAAAATAAGCTACTACGCATGTTGGGAACCATGATGATCTCAAGTCTAAGGATTCTACATAAACACTACTTGAGACCAACTGATGACACATGGAATCTCTGCAGTCTCATGGCGGGTCTATCCAACATATGTTCACTAACACATGTCCATATTATTTATTTGGTATCACCATACCATGATCCATGAGACATGATCATCAATCAATACATATGCTGATCTTTGAATCATATTTGTTCCTCATATGATATATGATCAGGGATCATTTAGAAATAGCAACATTTTGGCATTAAGAGTCTCATGAATAAGTCACATACTCATTGATCAATAATGATAATGTCTATTTCAAGGAACAAAGTAATGTATCATAAACATAGTATGTGATATATACAACATCTCCATGTTGCCTCTAGGGCATATCACTAACAGTCTCCCACTTGCACTAGAGTCAACCATGTAGGTATCTAATACCCATTGCCCTAGTGTGAGCCTCATGCTTTGGCTGGGGAAGCGGCTTTGTCAACGGATTTGCAATGTTCAAATCCGTTTGTACTTTGCATATCTTCACATCGCCTCTCTCCACTATCTCGCGGATGAGATGAAATCGCCGTAAAATGTGCTTGGACTTCTGGTGCGATCTAAGCTCCTTGGCTTGCGCAATGGCCCCACTATTGTCACAGTAGAGGTCCATTGGGCTGGAGGCACTAGTTATCACACCAAGCTCAGAAACAAATTTCTTGATCCAAATAGCCTCTTTAGCAGCTTCAGAAGCTGCTATGTACTCGGCTTCTGTTGTAGAATCAGCAACCGTCTCCTGCTTGGAACTCTTCCAGCTCACCGCACCGCCATTCAGGTAGAACACAAATCCAGATTGCGATCTAAAATCGTCTTTGTCAGTTTGGAAGCTAGCATCGGTGTAACCATTTACAACGAGCTCTTCCTCACCCCCATAGACAAGGAACACATCTTTAGTTCTTCTCAAGTACTTCAAGATGTTCTTTACAGAAATCCAGTGACCTTCACCTGGATCTGACTGGTATCTACTCGTAGCACTTAAAGCATACGAGGCATCTAGACGTGTACAAAGCATGGCATACATAATGGACCCAATAGCCGAAGCATATGGAATCGCATTCATCTTATCCCGTTCATCAGGTGTACTAGGACGCTAATTCTTGCTAAGATTTATACCATGTGACATAGGTAGAAAGCCTTTCTTGGAATCTGACATGTTGAACCTTTTCAACACCTTGTCAATGTACGTATCTTGGCTTAATCCAATTAGCCTTTTTGATCTATCTCTATGGATCTTGATGCCCAGAATATATGCCGCTTCTCCTAAGTCTTTCATAGAGAAACTATTTTTCAATGAAGACTTAACAGATTCGAGCATAGGAATGTCATTTCCGATCAGTAATATGTCATCCACATATAATACCAGAAATACGAGTGCGCTCCCACTAGCCCTTTTGTAAACACAAGGCTCTTCTTCGTTCTTGATGAAACCAAACCCTTTGATTACTTCATCAAAACGAATGTTCCAACTCCGAGATGCCTGCTTTAATCCATAAATGGATCTTTGCAGCTTGCATATCTTTCCAGATGATTGCGGATCGACAAAACCCGTGGGCTGTGTCATGTACACATCCTCACTCAGATTTCCATTAAGGAAAGCTGTTTTGACATCCATTTGCCATATTTCATAGTCGAAATATGCAGCAATCGCTAGGGCATATCACTAACAAATACCCTTCCTTGAACCGGTCTTCATCTTCCATCGCAAGCAATTGCTATACTTGTCATATGTAGATGCACTACTTGCCATGTGCTGGCAAGTCTCTCCCGTTCTGGTTCCACCTGACCACGCCTCATTGGACCAACCAAGCCACATGGTGCAACTCCGCCATTCAAACTCGCCTTCAACATTTCCTGCCTTCCTCGTGTCTTGCTTGAGCTCACCGTCCCACCTGGCATCCTCGATCATTTTCGGCCTTGGCTCTTCCATGAGTATAGCCCCAATTCTCGCTGTTGACCACGGGTGACTCCAAGCGACTCAGCACATCTAAAGATAAAGAAATTATTTCCAGACATAAGTTCTTCACAACTTAACACACATTAGCAATACATATCTCATGCAAGCTATAACTACTGACCTAGGTCACCAAATCATCCTATCACTCAAAATTCCTAAAATCATCCATTTCTGCAGGTTGTCGAGGAAAATATGCAAATTCCAAATTTTCACTCCTCCAAAATAACAATGGTTCATCACAACAAAATCAGGGATCTTACATGGTCCTTCAATCCCCTCCTTGATGAACCCATTGGCAATTTTACAAAAATGTAATTTAGAGGTGGTTTTAGACAATAGAAAGGGAAATTTGCAAATAGAGCTCAAAATGGTCATGAGAAGCATGCAAAAACCGAAAATGACTATATGAGACAGAAATAGACCGAAGCTACTAAAATCAACAAGTTTTATACAAAAAGCTTGAAATCCACCAATTGAGTCGAGAAATCTCACTCTAGATCCATATAAAAGAACAATTGTTCTATTTGACTTTAGTCATGGTGAAAAGAGATCAAAGATCAAGAGAATCACGTCAAAACATTAAAGCTCATTTTAGTGAGATTGTGCACAAAACAACTCTAAATCATACACTAGATATGCATTTTAGCTATCTTTCTCACTCTTTGATAATAGAGTCATCAAGATGTATAGAAAAAGATAGAGCATGAATGAAATGAAGTGGCTATATTTTATTCATCTTTTAGTAGTAGGAGCTATAAAATTTATCCAAAGTGACTCTACGAGGATTACACCAAACAAATTATGTGTAAGAGCTATCTAGATCATGGCTGTTGTGGGGGGCCCAACCCCCCGTGACTGGGCCGTGCAACTAGTCCAACATGTAATAGGCCCAATAGTGTAGAGGAATATACCAGTGTAAACATACCAATGTACCCTCATCCTTTGTAAGTACTAAGGGGTAGAATGGAGATTTCCCATTCTACCCTACTCATGTATATAAACCCCTAGGAGGGACAGGAGGGGGGACATTCTCTCATACTTACCAACTCTCCCACAGATCTAGCTATCCTCTTCTCCTTCTACTAGTCCCCTTCCTTACTGTTTGACCTGTAGCCACAACAGATGGCGCCGTCCATGGGGACTGGATGAAAAGTCGCTTAAGGAGCTGGAAGCAGTTCTTGGGAGCGTCATCAGCGACAGATAAGTAGTTTGCTCGCTAAAAATTTAAGAATATTTCGCCATGTTGTGTAGACGGTGTGCTGAGTAGATCTGCTCGAATCGCCCGTTCGTAGGTGGAATGTAACATCCCAAAAATCTAACTCTGAAAAATTTAATTTAAAATTAATTATTTTAAAGTATTTGGATTTTATTTGGCCTTTATTTGGTTTTCTGGATTTTCTAGAGTTTAAAACCTATTTTTAAAAATTAAAAAGTATTTTAAAGTATGAAAATTAAATACCAACATTAGTTGGAAATAATTTTATGAAATAATTTTATTAAGTCCAAAATATGTCCAGGAGCTTCTGTGAATTTTTTTGGAATTTTTGAAGGTATTTTCATATTTTTCTGAGGCTTAATTAATTTCCTAGCCTTTTCTGAAAATAAAAATCAAATCATAAAATAAAAATCCAAAACCCTCCGTCCAGCCGACGCGTGGATGGCCCAGGACCGCCCACGTCGCCGCTCGGCCCAATCCGGCCGCTCTCCCCTCTCTCTCCGCCAAGCGGGCCCGGCCCGTCAGCCAGCCCCGCCTTCCCCTCCCCTCGGGCCGACACCTGGCCGGCCCGATGCGCGCCACGCCGCCCTCCCAAGCCATCACGCCGTCCGCACCCCGCTTCCCCCTCTCCTCTTTGCCCGTGGGCCCCGTCCGTCAGTCGCCCGCGCCCCGCTCCCACTGTCGCCCGGGCCCGCCCGTCAGGCCTTTCTTCCCCGCGGCACCGCCTCCTTCCTTCTTTCTTTCCCCTCTTTCCTTTCTTGCTCCGGCGACCGTATCCGCGCCCAATCTGGCCCTTCCTTCCCCGGCTCTCTCCGGCTTTGGAAACTTCGGGCACCGCCGCGACCAGATCCCCCTAATCCCGCGCCTCCCTTCCTTCTCTGCCCTCCCTTTCCTTCCCTCCCCCCTTCCCTTCCTTTTCTGGCTGCCAGCCCCGGCGAGCAATCGCCGCACCCCTGCTCCCCCTCCACCCCTATAAAAGGTGCCCCAAGCTCCGCCCCATGTCGTCCCACCCCACTCCGCCTCTAATTGCCCCTCTTCGCCACCCGAGAGCCCCCGCGCTGTGCGCCTTCGGCTCCGCCACCGCCTCCACCTCCGGCGAGAAATCGCCAGAGCCTCGATCACCCTCGCGCCCGGCCGACGCCGCCACCACCTTCGCCGTGCCCGCGCGCACCTCGGGCACACCTCGGCCGCCTCTCCCCGCCGCCGGATCGCCGCCGCACCGGAGCCCCGTGCTGCGCCACCGCTCCTCCCGTCGCCGGCCGCCTTCGCTAATCCCCGAGCCACGCCGACCCCTCCGACAGAACCGCCTTCGCACCAGGACCCCGTTTTGGACCTCACCCGAACCACTCCGGCCACCCCTCGCCGCCGGCGCCACTGCCTCTGGCCACCTCTGCCCGGCCCCCTCCAGCAGGTACCTCAAAGGGGTTACTTACCCTATATGGGTAAGCAACACCCGAGTGGCCAGTTGGCTAGCACCGTTACCCCTCTCTCCCCCTGGCTCCCTCGGCGCACGTTCGAGCCCTGGCTCCGCACGCTAAGGTTGAGCCATTTCTTTTAAAACCCGCGCTGACATGTGGGCCTTGTCCGTCAGCTGCTGTCGGTCTGTGGGCCGGCTGACAGCTGGGCCCTGCCGGTCAGTACTCCCGCTGGCATGTGGGCCCAGAGCTGAAGGGTCCCACCTGTCAGTGGCCGACAGCCTGTGGCCACTGACAGAGGGGTCCCACTTGTCAGAGTTGGAGCTCAGTGAGTCTTACTGCCAGTGGGTCCCACCTGTCAGAAATTTAATAATTTCTGGATTTATTCAAACTGAAATATTTAAATAAGCATAACTTCCTCATTTTAACTCCAAATTAAGCCGTTCAAATTTCTAAATTCTTCTAAAATCATAATCTATCCAAATATGGCCTCTATTTGAAATTTTGATTTTATTTGAATTTTGTTTGTATTTATTTGCTTTGTTTGCTTCGTCTTTTTCGCGCGTAGATTCCACCGTTGTCGAAGATCTCTCCACTCCGCAGCAAGAAGACCTAGAGAGCGTGCAAGAAGGCAAGTCTCCTTTGATCATTTTGAACCCATGTTTGTGAAATGTTTTTAAATTATTTTAAATTTATGTGCATCGCTATTTAATTAGAACTCTAATTTTTGGTGTTAAGGCATTAGTTAAATCCAACCTTGTTATGCCCTCAATTGAACTTGAATGCCATGTACCCTTGTAACCCTAGTATTACCTTTGTCTCAATAATGAGAATTAGATAACTCTTTGGTAATATTAGGATGGTAGTATAATGCTTAGTCATGCTATTTAATTCTTTTGTAGTCTTGAAATGGGAAAATCATATGTCATTCAACTGGTATTTGTATTTAGAAATAAGTGGTGACTGGTGTTGCCACTGTTCTTTTATATAAAATAAAATGTGAAAGTTGGTTTAGGCTGGGGTGGATGGTTGGTTGGGATTGGTGCAGAAAGCACGAGATCTTGTAAAGTGAATGTTTCCACCCTAGTCAATTAAGGACCGACGCTTGTGATTGTCCAGACTAAGCACTACCATACAACCCTAAATCTATATGGGTACGACCTAGCTGATTAACTTACGATAGTCTAGTTTAGGTGCCATCAGTGGAAAGTGGGTGCCAGGGATTTACTGGTTATTCACAGTGAGGGACAGAGATTTACTGTACTCATATGGCGCAAGAGGGGGCTTCGGGCTGGGTGGATGGAACCCTTCTGCGGTGAAACCTCAGCGGGTGGTGTCTGGCTAGACTAGAGTGAGGTAAAGGCTTTATGATAATTTATCTGTGTCTCATGCCAAAGGAAGCGTGGTGACTATTAAGGTATTTTATCTCTTGGGGGTAAAGTTGTACAACCTCTGCAGAGTGTCAAACTATTCGAATAGCCGTGCCCACGGTCAAGAGCGGGCAAGGAATGCATTCACATGGTAGATATTTGGTTTTCATTTTAAAAATAAAATTTTGGTATTCTGAGAGTGGAGGAACTCTCGGATGATTGTCCTGGCGGTTGGAACCAAAGAGGGTGGATGTAACCCGCAGATGTAAACTTTATTGGTTATGTAGTGTTGGTGGATGGAACCTTCACTATAAAAAGTTTATTAAATTCAGTTAACCAATTTACTTTGTTAAATTAAAGCCTTCAAAAATATTTAGTAGTAATTGAAGTAAAAATATTGCTTTGTGCAAAAAAACCAGATAACCCTCCTTTGTTAAGCCTTGCATCTACTGCATTTTTCCCAAGACTTGCGGAGTACTTTATGTACCCACATGCTGCACTCAAAAATAATACTCAGAGGAATACGAAGCCCAAGAAGGAGACTACGACTACTTTGCAGATGGATTCGACGAAGGATTCCCAGAGTACTAGGTCGCGCTTCCCCAGTGAAGTGCCTGTGGCGTATGGATGGGTCTCCACTAAATTTATTTTGCTTCCGCTGTGTTTCGTGTGTGCGAGGTCTTGAAACCTCATTTGTAATAATGAGACCTTTCGGTCAGTACTCTTTAATATTGTAATAAGACGTTGTTGGTTATGAATCATTTCTGTTTAACTGTGTGCACTAGCTTTGATCCGGGACTAGTGCTGTAATACACAGAGGGTCCGGGTTTGGAAATCCGGGGTCCCGACATGGAATATTGAGTAGATCTAGTCGAATTGTATGTTCGTAGATGGTATATTGAATAGATCCAATCGAATCATCCTTGGATGACCTGGTGACAGGATCCTTCTGGCTAGGGGGGATGATGTGGGTGCTTCGCGCAGGCAATGTAGAGCTCTCCGCTCCGAGCCTCCGCACGGTGTCGCACCCACGAAGCATCCACACATGCATGAAGCACCCATCCCCTACGTGCAGCCATGAGCTCGCCCCCGTGCGGCTGAAGCCTGGACCCGGCGTGGCCTCCGTGCCAAGACAAGCGTTCGCGCCTGCGCACATCGTCGAGCCTCCGCGCCGAGTCTTCGCGTGACGTCGAGCCTCCGTAAGTATGTAAGTATGATGCAACACGTATGTGAGTATACATGGCGGCAAGACTGCCCATGTACCCATCCATGCAGCTGTGAGGTCTAAACTCCACGAGCATCTAGTTATGCATGCGCAAACACAGGCCTCACGTATATCCATCATCCATGCATATACAAATACAAGCTTCACGTATGCATTCTCAAACTTCAGCGAGCCGGTTAGTTCTGCGGGTACGCGGTGAGCACTAGTTAACATGATGCGCAGAGTCGACGCCAGACTCCGCGCCTCGACCCTGGTCTCCGCATGTCGAACGAGGCCCCGCCTATGCCTGCGCCGAACTCCGCGTCCTCGGTGTCTTCGCACCGACGTTGCCTCCGCGTGGTCACGTCTCCGCGCGCACCCTTCGCATGTTCAGCGAAGCACCGGGCTCCGTGTAGAGTGCACGCATGGGAGCACTAGGCGCACGCATGGATGCATGCATGTTCTTGTCTGCATGGCCCAAGCACGTGTAGGCATTCATTCACACGCATGTTATTCTGGCACTATGATGTTGGTGAGTAAGTTATCAACAGGAGGCAGGTGGGCTACGGATTCTCGTGTTCATGCATGACACATACTCTAATCCTCCGTGAGTTGGGTCCGTCAGCCTGCATGTTGGCCTATCGACCAAGGCCTCCGCGCAGTCCCCCTTCGCGCTGATGAAACCCGCCCCACCCGGGACCTCATCTGGGCAATTGCGATCTGAGCTCTGGCCTTGTCGGGCTTGACCGAGATCTCCTTCGGCTATCTCGACGACTTGGCCATGGCCCTTAACCGCCGCCATGTGCATCCTCGCCGCGGTCACCCATTTCCCCGGCGCACACATTCCCTGCATATGCGCCTCGGATGGTGCCTACCAGCCTCGCCATGGGACTCTCTCCGCGCAGTCGCTCGGACGCCGCAGGCGCAGTGTCAGACTTCACATGTGAAGTACCGGCCTTCGTCCGGGCTTTGTATGCGCGGTGTCAGACTCCACATGCGTAGCGTCGGGCTCCGCTCAGCACTGCGTCATGATCTTTGCATCCACTACAGGCAGCCAGGCCGTGCTGCGTCAAGGTCTTCGCCAAAGTGGCACACTCGCCGAAGGCTCCGCGCCGATGTCGACCTTGCCTCTGCGCCGAGTCTTCATACGACACCGAGCCTCCGCACCGAGCCTCTGAGTGACGTCGAGCCTCTGCGCCGAGCCCCCACATGATGTCGGGCCTCCGCGTCGAGCTTGCGCACTTCGTCGAGCCTCCGTGAGTATCCTATTGCGAAGTTGTGCGGAGGTGCGAGGCGCAAAGCCAGCGGGTGCCAGCCGACGTTGCATGGCCAGGCGGAGTCCCGTGCAGACAAGACCTACGTGCATGCATGAGATATTTGTCCATGCATGCGCGAACCCTCCGTTCATTGCTCGTCTCCAGGCAGAGAAGAGGAACAAGGGTATGTGCAAAGTATTCGCATTCGTCATGTGCTGCATGCAGGAAAAAACATTAAGGGGTCGTCCTCTGCACCACGACACTGGGCCTCACGGCGTCGGAGGAGGGCGCTGTGTCGACGATCGACCCCGACTGGTGGTCGTCCCGCACGCAGCTCCACTTCAACGGGCAGTACACGACGCTGTGCCGTTCGTTGACACCGACTGGTGCGCACCTGCCCGGTGCACACTGTATGTGATTACCTGTGAGGCTTTAATAGTAGCCACTGTATTTCTTGCGTGCATGGCCTTAAAAGAAAAGGTTTTTCATCATATCATTTATTGTGGCTACAGTTCCATGCTGAGAGCATTTGATTTGGCCGTGTTTGCTTCTCCGGTTTTGGCCTGTTCTGGGCTACCGTAGTATCAAATGCTTTTCCAGTACTGCATCCTGGAGCGTTCTGTTATCGCACGTCTTCGACCATTTCTTTTATGCCTCTGTTTTGGTCCTCGTTTTTTATTTAAATCGCGCGACGGCCTTGCGCCACGGCGTACTCTACAGAGTATAAATAAGACGTAGCGTCGAGGTCCACCTCCGCACACACCCTCGCCGCCCGCAACGCGCGGAGGCTTGCCTCCGGGCGCAGTCTACGGACTCTAAATAAGACGTAGCGTCGAGGTTTGCTTCCGCACGCACCCTCACCACCCGCAACGCGCGGAGGCTTGCCTCCGCACGCAGTCTACGGACTCTAAATAAGACGTAGTGTCGAGGTCCGCCTCCGTAAGCACTCTACGGAGTATAAATAAGACGCAGCGGAGGGACGCCTCTGCGCGCACTCTACAGAGTATAAATAAGACGCGGATATTGTCCCTGTGCACTCTACTAAGTATAAAAAAGACGAGGATCCCGCGCACGCATGAATGTTATCCCTATGCGTACTCTCCGGAGTATAAATAAGACGTGGATGTTGTTCCCTTGCACTCTACGGAGTATAAAAATTGCGACATGGCCGAGACACTAGGGAGTGCCACGCTTTAAGCGGCGCACCACATAGATATCGTGCCCTCGCGCGCGTTGCACCAGGGAGTGCACCACGAATTTTTGTAGGGGAACGGCGGCTCCGCCTCCTTGCCTCCGCGCGCGTAGCGCCCTTGGCCTACGCCACAAGCGCCCGCTCTCTGCGGGCACTGTTTTTGAAGGTAGGGGAACGGCGGCTCCGCCTCCCTGCCTCCACGCGCGTAGCGCCCTCGGCCTACGCCGCAAGCGCCCGCTCTCCGCGGGTACTGTTTTTGAAGGTAGGGGAACGGCGGCTCCGCCTCCCTGCCTCCGCGTGCGTAGCGCCCTCGGCCTACGTCGCAAGCGCCCGCTCTCCATGGGCACTGTTTTCGAAGGTAGGGGAACGGCGGTTCCGCCTCCTTGCCTCCGCGTGCATAGCGCCCTCGGCCTACGTCGCAAGCGCCCGCTCTCCGCGGGCACTGTTTTTGAAGGTAGGGGAATGGCAGCTTCGCCTCCCTGCCCCCGCGCGCGTAGCGCCCTCGACCTATGTCACAAGCGTCCGCTCTCCGTGGGCACTGTTTTTGAAGGTAGGGGAATGGCGGCTCCTCCTCCCTGCCTCCGCGCGCGTAGCACCCTCGGCCTACGCCGCAAGCGCCTGCTCTCCTCGGGCACTGTTTTTGAAGGTAGGGGAACGGCGGCTCCGCCTCCCTGCCTCCGCGCGCGTAGCGCCCTCGGCCTACGCCGCAAGCGCCCGCTCTCCGCGGGCGCGAGTTTTTGAAGGTAGGGGAACGGCGGCATCGCTTCCCTGCCGGGCAATGGCAGCTCCGCCTCCCTGCCTCTGTGCATCGTGCCCTCGGCCTACGTATCTCGCGTCCGCTCTCCGCGACTTCGCCGTCAGCCTCGTAGGCATCGCCTCGGTAGGACGGCACGGCCCCGGCGCAGGACTTCGCCGTCCACCTCGTTGGCATCACCTCAGCGGGACGGCACGACCCCGGCGCAAGACTCCACTGTCCGCCTCGTAGGAATCACCTCGGCGGGACGGCACGGCTCCGGTGCAGCTCCGGCGTAGGACTCCGCCTTCAGCCTCGTAGGCATCGCCTCAGCGGGACGGCACGGCTCTGGCGCAGGACTTCGCCGTCTGCCTCGTAGGCATCGCCTCGGCGGGACGGCACGGCTCCGGGGTAGGACTTCGCCGTCCGCCTCGTAGGCATCGCCTCGGCGCGATGGCACGGCTCCGGCGCAGGACTCCGCCGTCCGCCTCGTAGGCATCACCTTGGAGGGACGGCACGGCTCCGGTGCAGCTCCGGCGTAGGACTCCACCGTCAGCCTCGTAGGCATCGCCTCGGCAGGACGGCATGGCTCCAGCGTAGGACTTCGCTGTCCGCCTCGTAGGCATCGCCTTGGCGGGACGGCACGCTCCGGCGCAGGATTTCGCCGTCCACCTCGTTGGCATCGCCTCGGCGGGAGGCACGACCCCAACGCAGGACTCCGCTGTCTGCCTCGTAGGCATCGCCTGGGCGGGACGGCACGGCTCCGGCGCAGGACTGCGCCGTCCGCCTCGTAGGCATCGCCTGGGCGGGACGCACGGCTCCGGCGCAGCTCTGGCGCAGGACTCCGTTATCCGCCTCATAGGCATCGACTCGGCAGGACGGCACGGCTTTGGCGCAGGACTTCGCCGTTCACCTTGTAGGCATCGTCTCGGCGGGACGACACGTCTTCGGCGCTCGATTACGCCATCCGCCTTGTAGGCACTGCCTCGGTGGGACGGCACATCTTCAGTGCTCGACTCCACCGTCCGCCTGGTAGGCACTGCCTCGGCGAGACGACCCAGCTTCGGAGCAGCGCCTCACCGCCCGCCTGGTAGGCATCGCCTCGACGGGGCGGCGACGACTCCATTATCAGCCTTGTAAGCATTGCCTCGGCTGGATAACCTGGCTTCGGAGTGGGATTCCGCGGACCCCTTCGTAACTACTAGTTGCATCGGCTCGCCAGTCGATGCCCTCACGCTTGTAGTCGGGGAACGGGGGGCTGGGGTGGTTGATCACGTCAGCTCGCCCATCGGGACCTCAGCGCTTGCTGTCGAGGGAGTACTGTTGTGGGGGTAGCCCAACCCCCCGTGACTGGGCCGTGCAACTAGTCCAACATGTAATAGGCCCAATAGTGTAGAGGAATATACCAGTGTAAATATACCAATGTACCCTCATCCTTTGTAAGTACTAAGGGGTAGAATGGGGATTTCCCATTCTACCCCACTCATGTATATAAACCCCCAGGAGGGGCAGGAGGGGGGACATCCTCTCATACTTACCAACTCTCCCACAGATCTAACTCTTCTTTTCTCCTTCTACTAGTCCCCTTCCTTACTGTTTGGCATGTAGCCACAACAATGGCAAATCATATATACCATAGCAAAAACCAAATATGCAATAATCTAAAATTAAATCTTACACCTGGCTAACTAATTTGCTTGATTTTGGTGTGGACTCCCATGCAATCATAGTTAGATTTGGCATGACCCACAGGGTTATTACCCGATTATAAAGTGATGGTGGTTAAACTATAGGGGTCACAGAAAGACTCAAAATGTCCCTGCCCTTACATGGAGTGGGCATTTGGTAAAAGGGAAAGGTTGTCCCTAACAACGGGGGTACCTTAGCGTTGAGGGTTAAACATCTGGAGTGGGGGAAACATCAAACTAAGCATTGTAAATGCCTTATTATGATTACTCAGTCGCACACCTACAGAAATATGTAATGACCAATATTATGAAATAATCATATCTTATGGGTAAAATTGTATATCTCTGCAAAGTGTCACAATCTATTCGAATAGTCATGCCCTGGCCATAGGCAAAATGTGAAAATACCACAGTGTGTAGTTTTTACAAAATGGTTACTGGATAATGGTGCTTATATATATGGAATAGTGTCCACATACTAGACACGGTAAGTAACTATGAGGAACATTGCTCCCACAAAGTTAATTGAAATTGAATATCTTAATTTTAGTTAAAAATGGCTAAGTTATAGGTTTCAAAACTAGTTTTGAATTTGGACGCCCGTAAAGTTGATAAAGTTGACCATTAGATCACATTTTAATCAAGTTAACATTTTCTAAATGTTCGTGAGTAGGCATGATACTCTTTCTATCCGTAGCTGAATTTTTAGTCTATTGTGGAAAGTACGATAGCTCTATTCTCAAAAATAGGACTGTTACAAAACTGACCAAGAATTGAGTTATGATAGAACACTAGTAATACAACGGTTTATTCATGGGATCAGAAATTCGAAGGTGTCATCTTTTCTTTTAGTATTACATCTTCGATTTTCACGGCTTCAAGAAAAACAGCGGCGTGTCAGTTTCCTTCTCTCTTTAGGCCATTATTAGTGTGCTACAAAAACCGAGCGTTCCTCAGTTGATAGAAGTCGCTTCGCCAACCCGTACTTGAACCTGGGTGTCTACCTACCTCCTTTCTCTAGGTGATTGCCACGGACCCCGATGGGGGTGCCGCATGATTGTATAACAGCCCGGCTGCCAGCGGAAGCAGTGGCGAAGACTGAAATAAAAATGAGGGTGGACTAAATTATTTGTAAGACTAATTAAATTGATGTAAATATAGTCTTTTATTCTTATAGAATTTTAAATTTATACAGAAATTATACAATTGGAGACAAACAACGGAAAACAGAGAAATATAAATTAGATACCTCAACAATAGAAAGTGCATACCAAAAAATATATAATTATTCTGCCATGAGTGCGGAGTAGTGATAAGTCACATGTGTATAAAACATATGAAAATTAGTGATATAATAGAAAAATATGAATAACAATAAAAATTTAAATCATATAAAACATACCACAAATAAGCTAATACAAAGCTATAAATTTATAAATAAATTATAAGAACTAAACTATCTATACACACTAAAAGTCTAAACTCTAAAATACTAAATTGGGAAGGAAGTAAAGAACTAACAAAGAAGATTACTCACACAGTTTATCAGTTGAGATGTTGAAGCCAGCGGCGTGCCCCACTTTTCCAAATCACTAAAAACCAGCCGACCGACTCTTAAGTCCTAATCTCCTACTCACTTTACTCACTTCCTCTCTTCACTCTCAGTATTACTCTCTCAGACTTCGTTCGATGCCTCAAATCCACAATCGCTCTCTCTCGTCTCAGTGCGGCAGTACCAACTGGGTGGACTGACGATTGGCACTGCACCGCGGGTCTTCGTCTTCTCTGCGTAGGTCGCCGCCCGGGTCAAGCTCCCCATCGCTGGTCGTCGTCCCGGTCAAGCTCGCCTCACCCGCGGTCCGGCTCCCCTCAACCGCCCGGTCACCCCTATGTCATGCGATGTGCGTCGTCAGCCCTCTCTCTAGAAATCAGCCCTCTCTCTGGAAATCAATGGCTTGTAAGTTCAATTGGGTAGGGTTTGTGAGTTGGAGTTGATGTCTTGATGGGCCGGAGATGAAGTTGTTGGGCCTCTTAAGAGCAGTGGGCTGCCGACTCTTGACCAGGCGTTTTTCAATTTTTTTCTTTGCAACTTGACGTCGGTCTCCTGCCTCCTTGTTGTGCAGCTGTGCTTGTCAGCCGTTGCCCGACAAGGGGGGGTTTTTTTGCCACCGGAGAACGGTAGGCTCAAGCATTACTAAGCCTACCCCTTGGCTTCGCCCCTGAGCGGAAGCACACAAAATTCTGAAGATAAATTACCAACCCATATGGCACCTCACAACTCGCAAGTCAATATTTTGCAGGCCCATTTCCATTTGTATCCAAACACCAGGGAAGTGAAAGGGAAAAAAAGAAGTAGAAGAAAATAAATAGGGGGCATGAAATGCTTGGGGTAACTATTGGTAAGTGCGACGGCATAGGCAAGAGAAAAAACGGCCGGTGTTAGTCTCTCCAATTACAAATAAGTAATGTTTTGGATATTGACATAGTCCCAAAACATAACGTTTACCATCAATTTTCATCATAATATATTTATAAAATCTATTAAAGTTTTATATATTATAAAAGATTATTTGAGATAAAGCTATAAATATCACTTTCATATGTCCAATTTAAATATTGACGGAGACATTGGTTGCCAAAGTTTTAAAAGTTGATTCACGCATTAAAAAATATCACTTATTTTTTTTTACTGGAGGGTGCATAAAGAAACATTATCATTGATATGTAAGTATTAATTTTCTTAGATTTACGCATTACATAAGTATTACCAACAGTGCAAAATCAAAGCAACACAGTGTTCAAAGGGAAAAAGGTAGAGCTTAAAAGTCATATCTAGCCATATACCTAAAGCATAACAAGTTTTTTTTGTTTTTTTACAAATTACTACCTCCTTCACTTTTACTTGTCTCAAATACAAACATTTAGACATTACTCTTTCTAACTAAAAGTTAAAAATGATTGAAAATGTAGTATTAGTTTTTTTGCTAGGAAAAAATTGTAGTGATATTGAAGCACTTTTGATGACAACTATACTAATATCAATTTCATGTGACAAAAAAATGTTTTTTGTGTATATTAATGATGAAAATTAAAAATTAAACTTCATTTATCCTATAGCGACATCTATTTGAGAAGAAAGGCAGTACTATTGTATTAGTTCTCAAGGCCAAGAGAAAAATGTGTATAATCAAAAATCACATTACCAGAGAGCATCTATATATCTATAAACACCCGGCATCACCTTAGTTTTAAGAAACAATCAGGAAAAAGTTTATAAATCCTCTCATTAATCGATAAAAAGGAGAAGATCTCAATCATTTATCAAATGACCCACTAAATTATAATTGTGAGGATCCTTTCCGTGTATCAATTGGATTAGAAAGGAAATTATATAGGAAAGGAACTCATTCCTATTGGAATGGAAACTCTATCCATGATTAAGAAATTGTATCTATATATACTACACAACTGCAATTCCGAAAGGGAAAAGGGCCGGTGGTGATGCGGTAAAGCTTTGGTGTTCAACTTGTTGTGGAACTGTCGCTGGCGACCAGTCCGATCGATTCCTCTGCTTAGAACAAATCGAATCAATCACAGAAGACAGAATAATAGATTGAACACAGAGAGAGCTAGAGAGAACTCTTGGTCTTTTTTATTGCATTCAATTGCATGCGTGTACAAATATGCAGGTATGACTCCCTATTTATAGTCTACGGTGGGGTGCCCACAACAGGCCAGGACTGCTGGCCTGGGCCTAGGTTTCCTAACACACGTCCATGCCTCGTTAAAACTCCATAAAAACGCAGTGGGAAAAATTTGGAGAAAGAGTACATGATGTTGAGAAACCTGGGCCCAGGCCAGGAGTCCTGGCCCAATATGGGCACCCCACCGTAGACTATAAATAGAGAGCCATACTAGCATATTATGTACACCTGATGCAATTGAAAGCAATAAAGAAAGACCAGGAGTTCTCTCTACCTCTCTGTGTTCAATCTATTATTCTGTCTTCTGTGATTGATTTGTTCTTATTCTAAGCAGAGGAATCGATCGGACTGGTCGCCAGCGACGGTTCCTCAACACGTTATCAGCACGAGATCGCTCTGGTGAACGAAGGTAATCATCGAAGCCCGTAATAGATTGGATTTCTAGATCGCTTTGAATTCGCAATTTCTTTCGCATTCTAGATTGAATCTCTACGGTGCAAATCTGCCCTAATCTACCGCAAGCAGACCTGAAGTCACCGGCACAATGTCGATCGGTAGATTGTGAAACGGGGTAGATGTTGATTGCACTGTAGATTAGAATAAAATTTTGCATGGTTTTTGTTTGATTGTGCATGATCAATGCACGAGAAAAGAAATTGATTCTCTGTTCGGCCATTGCACAAAGAAAAAAAGGGACGACCGACGGCCCACCGCTGGCCTGCAGCAACCAGCCGACTGCCGTATGGGCGCCGCCGACCGAGCCCTCGGCCCCGGCCCGAAGCTGATCGCCCACTCACCGGCCTGCAACCCCCGCGCCTGGCCTGAAGCCGCCGCGCCTCGACTTATGCACTTGCCACCGTGCCTCGGCTTCCGCACTTGCTGCCCGCAGCTGCACGCCGCCATCGGCCTCCGCCCGCACACGTGCCGGCCACCGCTCCGGCCCTCGTGCCCGCATGCGCGCGCCACTCGGCCGTCAGCCCGAAGCTGCCGCAGCCGGGCCGCACCCCGGCCACCTCTGCTTGCTCCGGCGTATGACCGCGCTCACCTCAGATTCTCCATCGGCCCGCAGCCGCACCGACGACCCGTATCCGCTCCGCCTTGGCTCCTCCCCGCTTGTGAGCACCGACCGGCCGCCGGCTCGTAGTAGCGCCGCCCGGGCTATGGCTCCGCCGCCTTGTGCCGGCTTGCCGCATGGCCCAGCCTCGCCGCCGGCCCCGCCCGAGCGGCCTCTCGTGCCCGGTGCTGCCGCCACTTGGCCTCTCGGTTAGCTGCCTGAACCGTGACCCGTGGCACCTCCGTGTCCGACCACGCGCACTCGTCCGAGCTGGTCTCCTTCAAGCCGCTGCCGCCATAGAACTGGGTGGGGTAGGAATCCCGACCCTCCCCCAAACTTAACTGGCCAGGCATGCCGTTTTGGGCCAAATAGGCCGGTAGGCGCGGGAATAAGGTGGGGCGAGGGCCCGGCCGAGAGGAGAACCGGAATTTTCCAAAAAGGCCCCTCTAAATCTTGTAAATTCCCGATGAGTCCTTAGAACTTACATATAAGTCCCGAATTTTGCAGAAAGGGCCACGTAGTTTCAAAAATTACCGATAGGTCCTAAAATTTACGAGCGGGTCCAAAATTTTGCAGAAAACCCCTCGAAAAATCAGAAAATTGAGCGAATTTTTCTCTGAACTGAAATTTTGCGTAGAAACCCCAGAAATTACAGAATTTGCTGAAAATTTATATTCTACCATAAAAGGACCTTAGGAATCCGAATTTTGAATTATTTTTAGCATTTGAAGCTTATTTATTTATGCCATTATTATTCTATGTATTTTCTGTATTTGATTAATTGTAATTGTTTAAATTGCTTTAATCACTGAAATTAGCAGTAAAATTATAGAAAATGCACAGAAAATTATGAAACTTATTTTATTTTGTTCATACACATGTAGATGACTAACATCACGAACTGTGAGTTCGAGGAGCTGGCGAAGCATGGCCAAAACTATTTGACATGGGCATCCGATGTCGAGATTGTGCTTGGGGGCCGGAAGCTCTGCGCGGCTATTGGGTTAAGCGGACAGAATGACGCTCGACCCACACATGAGGAGAATGATCAGGCACTTCATTTTCTCAGGCACCACGTCTGCCCTACTCTCAAAAATGAGTATATGGAGGAGAAAAGCGCTAGCACTCTGGACCGCACTCAAGAAGCGGTTTGAGAGGTTCAAGTACACCATTCTTCCTCAACTAGAGCAGGAGTGGATCAGGCTAAGGTTTGCCGACTTTAAGACGGTCGGGGAGTAAAATTCTGTCTTGCACAGGATTTGTACTAATCTTCAACTCTGTGGCAAGCAGATCACAGATGAGCAGAAGATCGAGAAGACCCTGTCCACCTTTCACCCCAGTGCCGAACAAACCACCCGCAACTATCGTCAAGACGGCTACAAGGAGTAAACCTAATTGATTGATATGATGCAGGTTGCGGAGGTTCAAGACGAACTTCTCCGCAAGAATTACGTCACTCAGCCACCAGGCAGCTCTGCTGGCCGTGAAGCCAATGCTAGCAGCTACAAGGTGCGAAAGCCCTTGATGAAGAGAAGTGGGAAGAAGGGTAAGATTGTTGCCCAGAAAGGCAAGTCAGATGCTCCAAGTGACAAAAGGCTAAGAAGAGTGGCAAGACTTATGGCTAGCAGAACCAGAGTTACTACAAGTGTGGCAAATGGGGGCATTGGTCACGGATATGCAAAGAACCACAACATGTCATTGATGCCCACCAAGCTCAGAAGAAGAAGGATGGCAAAGGGTAGCCTGAAGCCCACTTTGCAGCAGTTGAGGGGGAGTACCCCGAACAGCTGCCTGAGTTGATGGAAGTTGAATCCATCCCAGCAGCAGCACCTTCTTATGACTTAGAGGCAGCCACCGCCATGATCTCTCATGAAGAGAAGATCACTCCTAAAAAGATAGCCGAAGAAGTCAATGATTTTCTAGTTGATTCCGTCTGATGCACAGAATGCATAAGACGTTAATTGTCATTTATTTTGTGTTAAATGGACAAGTTTAGAACTTGCATGGATGGTGCTTTAGGATTTGTTTTCTCATAATGGTTGGATGATTTTGGAATAATTCATTCATTTATTCAGTTTATGATGCCATGATATGTTCTGATATTGGCATATTTTTATTTACGTGTTGAATGACTTCTAATATATGTTAATTAAATACATTATATTAGAACACGTGTTGCGCCCTATGGAGGAAGTATGCCTTACCAACAGCGGCACAATGAATACCATCTTAAGAGAGACTAAGTATTTCCAGTCGATCCGTAAGAGCACTGGCAGCCTTACGACAATCGCATACCAGCATACCTAGGCCCAGGCTAGGAGTCCTGGCCCAATATGGGCACCCCACCGTAGACTATAAATAGAGAGCCATACCAACATATTATGTACACCTGATGCAATTGAAAGCAATAAAGAAAGACCAGGAGTTCTCTCTATCTCTCTGCGTTCAATCTATTATTTTGTCATCTGTGATTGATTCGTTCTTGTTCTAAGCAGAGGGATCGATCGGACTGGTCGCCAGCGACAGTTCCTCAACACATGATACATGTCATGCTGCGATGCACGAATTGCCTTGTTAAAAACCTTGGTCGAGAAACTTCAGGAAAACTCATCAAGGGAAAAAGAGTATAATTCACCCAATTTCATTCAGTCTTCGGGACTTTATTCCTTTGGGTACTTAATCTTCATGATCAAGATTTATTAGTGGGCTTGAAAGAATTCTCCCCCTGAATTCTGCACTTCTCTAAGTCTCATCATTCCAATTCCACGCACGTACCTTTCAAAGCTAGATGCGGGGAGTGACTTAGTGAACAAATCTGCCAGATTTTCACAAGACTTAGTATGCAGTACTTTGATCTCGTCCATCTTTTGCAATTCATATGCATAGAAGAACTTGGGGTTGATATGCTTTGTGAGGTGACTCTTCACATAGCCCATTTGCAGTTGTGCAACGCAAGCTACATTATCTTCATAGATAATAGTGGGGTTTGCACAATGTTCATCCCACATGACTGCTGGATGTGGTGAACCATTCGGTCGAGCCAAACGCATTCTCGTGCGGCTTCATACAGTGCTATAATTTCTGAGTGGTTCATCGAAGTAGCTACAAGGCTTTGCTTAGACGATTTCCAGGAAATTACAGTTCCACCACATAGGAATACATAGCCTGTTTGCGACTTTGCGGTATGCGGGTCTGACAGATACCCAACATCTGCGTAGCCAATCAAGTTCAGATCATGATTCTTTGTGTAGAACAATCCAAGGTCCTTGCTTCCTTGGAGGTATCGGAAGATGTGCTTTATGCCATGCTAATGCCTTTTAGTAGATTCTGCAATGTACCTTGCTAAGAGGTTCACAGCAAATGCAATGTTCGGTCTAGTGCAGTTTGCTTAAGTTCATGAGTGCTCCCACTGCACTCAAGTATGGGAATTCCAGTCCCAGGACTTCCTCCCCCTCTTCCCTAGGTCGGAAAGGATCTTTTTCTTGCTGTAAAGACCTCCCGATCATCGGTACTTTCGATGGGAATGCCTTCTCAAAGCCAAACCTTTCAAGTACCTTCTGGGTGTAGGTCGACTGATGTACCAAGATTCCTTCAGGGACATGCTCAAGCTGTAGGCCTAAGCAGAACATGGTCTTGCCCAAATCTTTCATTTCAAATTTTGACTCCAAATAGGAGCTTGCTTCTTTTATATCTTCTGCTGTCCTAATGATATTCAGATCATCTACATACACAGAGATTATACAGAATCCATTCTGGGATCGTCGTATAAATACACAAGGACAGTCTTCATTGTTCGTGTAGCCTTTCTTGCAGAGAAAGTCGCTTAAGTGATTATACCACATTCTTCCAGATTGCTTCAGTCCATACAGTGACTTTCTGAGTTTCACACTGTACAGATTTTTGTTTTCTCTGTCTTGGTTCGGGAGAGGGATTCCTTCAATGACTTTCATATAAATCTTCGAATCCAAGTTACCGTAAAGGTATGCAGTCACCACATCCATCAATTTCATTTCTAAATTCAAGTTCACTGCCATTGAGATCAAATATTTAAAGGTAATTCCACTCATGACTGGGAGTAGATTTCTTCATAATCAACTCCAGGACATTGAGTGAAACCTTGTGCTACTAGCATTGCTTTGTATCTCACTACTTCGTTTCTTTCATTCCTCTTTCGAACAAATACCCACTTGTGCCCTACCGGGTGCACATGGGGAGGCGTGCGGCATACGGCCCAAACACCTCTCTTTTGTTCAGAGATAGCAATTCAGTTGCTATTGCCTTCTTCCAATCTTACCAATCTGATCTTTTCTTACATTCAGTGAGTGATGCAGGCTCAGGATCAAGATCGATGATTGTGGCAATTTTCTTTGCGAAGTAGATATCGATGTTGGCTGTTGTCCTGTTCATGGACTCTCCTGTGTGCACATAATTTATAGCTATTTCTTCATGAGTTACTTCTTCTGGAGGGATTGCTTCTTCTGGAGCTTTACCTTGCACATCACTTCTTTTAATTGCGGTAGCAAGTCCCTTTAGTTTTTTAGCTCCGATGTGTACGCACACATCCATGCCAATGGGGATATTCAGAAGGTGTCATACCTGTGCCAGGTCTCAACTGGCTCCACTTCTCATTCTGGGGGACTTCAATGATCGGCTGTGGTAAGTCCTTATCCTTTTTGCCGGGCGTCCCCAGTTACTTTGGACTCGAGGAACCGGAATTCTCGTCCTTTTATTCTGAGGCCTCTGAACGGGATTAGGGATACCTTCAATTTTCTTTGGTATTTCAACCCTCTTCGGTGCATTGCGTGCAGGCACATGCGACTTAGTCACGCTCTTCAAATCACTAACGTGATCGGGCAATTGGTTTGCTAATGCTTGCAAGCCGATGATCTTTTGAACCTCTTTCTCAGTTTCACTAGTGCGCGGGTCATGTGAATGAATTCCCGTGGCTTCCCACGTAATTTCCCGACATTTTTCATTAAGGGGTTGATTTCCTCCCCCTAATGACGGGAAATTATCCTCGTCAAAAATGCAGTCAGCGAAGCGGGCAGTATGCAAATCTCCCGTCATGGGTTCCAAATACCTGATTATGGATGCAGTCTCATAACCAACGTATATCCCAATCTTGTGGAGAGGGCCCATTGCAGTACACTGCGGAGGGGGTATAGGTACATAAACCTTGCATCCAAACCTCCTGAGATGAGAGATTTTCGGTGGTAACCCTTGCGCTAGTTGCATAGGTGAATGGATGTTGTAGGCCGAAGGTCTAAAGTTGATGAGATTCGCTGCATGTAGGACTGCGTGTCCCCAACATGTAGCTGGCAAATTACAATTATGCAAGAGGGGTCGGGCAATGAATTTAATTCTCTTGATTAAAGCCTCTGCCAAACCATTCTGGCTATGGACATGTGGTACCGAATGCTCAACTGCAATCCCCATTGCCATGTAATAATCATCAAATGCCTTTGAAGTAAATTCTCCGATGTTATCCATTCTGATGGACTTGATGTGATGATCAGGGAATACATTTCTGATGCGAATGATTTGCGAGATCAATTTGGCGAAAACATGGTTTCTTGTGGATAATAAACCCATGTATGACCACTTCGAGGAAGCATCAATGAGCACCATGAAATACTTAAATGGCCCTGAGATGGGCTGAATGGGACCGCAAATGTCTCTCTGGATGCGTTCCAGGAATGCAGGGACTTCATCCTTCACTTTCAGAGTGGAGGGTCTAGTTATTAGTTTCCCGGTGGCACATGCAGGGCACACAAAATCTTCGTGATTCGGAAAATTCTTCACATTAATATTATGCCCTTGGGAATTATTGATTATGTTTCTCATCATCCTAAGACCTGGCTGGCCTAATCTGTCATGCCAGAGACAGAAGAGTTCAGAGCTTCTAAATACTGTCTTCAGGACAGTGTAGGCTGCAGGTGCCTTGATGTTGGTATAATATAGCCTAGTTTCTAGTGAAGGATATTTTTCTAATACCCTTTTTCCATTCTCTTCGCGCTTCATGATGAGCAGGTATTCCTTACCATACTCTTCTTCAGTCTCAACGTGGAAACCATTGGCGCGAATATCCTTAAAACTTAGGAGAGTTCTAGCCAATTCTTGGTACAATAAGACTTCTTCAATGACCAAAGTTGTGCCCATTGGAAGTATAATCGTGGCTCTTCCTGAACCAATTATACATGCATCGCTTCCGGCGATTGTCGTAAGGCTACCAGTGCTCTTACGGATCGACTAAAAATACTTAGTCTCTCTTAAGATGGTATTCGTTGTGCCGCTGTCGGCAAGGCACACTTCCTCCATAGGGCGCCACACGTAAATAAAATACGCCAACATCAGAATATATCATGCCATCATAAACTGAATAAATGAATAAATTATTTCAAAATCATCCAGCCATCACGAGAAAGCAAAACTAAAGTACCATCCATGCAAGATCTAACTTGTCCATTTAACACAAAATAAATGACAATTAAAGTCTAATGTATTCTGTGCATCAGACTGAATCAACTAGAACATCATCGACTTCTTCGGCTATCTTTTCAGGAGTGATCTTCTCTTCAAGAGAGATCATGGCTGTGGCTGCCTCTAAGTCATAAGGGGGTGCTGCTGCCGGGATGGATTCAACTTCCATCAACTCAGGCGGCTGCTCAGGGTGCTCCCCCTCAACTACTGCAAAGTGGGCTTTAGGCTGCCCTTTGCCATCCTTCTTCTTCTGAGCTTGGTGGGCATCAATGACATGCTACGGTTCTTTGCATATCCTCGACCAATGCCCCCACTTGCCACACTTGTAGCAACTTTGGTTCTGCTGGCCATAGGTTTTGCCACTCTTCTTAGCCTTTTTGTCACTTGGAGCATTTGACTTACCTTTCGAGGCAACGATCTTACCCTTCTTCCCCGTTCTCTTCATCAAGGGCATTCGCACCTTGTAGCTCCCAGCGTTGGCTTCACGGCCAGCGGAGTTGCCTGGTGGCTAAGTGACGTAGTTCATGCGGAGAAGTTTGTCCTGAGCCTCCGCAACCTGCATCATATCAATCAATTCGGCGTACTCCTTGTAGTTGTCTTGACGATAGTTGCGGGCGGATTGTACGACATTGGGGTGAAAGGTGGACAGGGTCGTCTCGATATTCTGCTCATCTGTGATCTGCTTGCCACAGAGTTGAAGATTGGTACAAATCCTATGCAAGGTAGAATTGTACTCCCCGACCGTCTTAAATTCAGCAAACCTCTGTCTGATCCACTCCTGCTCTGCTTGATGAAGAATGGTGTACTTTAGCCTCTCAAACCGCTTCTTGAGTGTGGTCCAGAGTGCTAGCGCGCTTTTCTCCGCCATATACTCATTCCTGAGAGTGAGGCAGATGTGGTGCCTGAGAAAATGAAGTGCCTAATCATTCTCCTCAGGTGTGGGTTGGGCGTCATTCTCTCCGCCAATTCCAATAGCCACGCGGAGCTTCCTGGCTCCAAGCACAATCTCGACATCGGATGCCTATGTCAGATAGTTTTGGCCACGCTGGGCCAGCTCCTCGAACTCCCGGTTCGTGATGCCAGTCATCTACATGTGTATGAACAGAATAAATAAGTTTACTTCAGGTAAACATGCATGGAATAATTTACTACGGGCAAATAAATGGTATAATAGATTCTCATAATGTTTCATAATTTTCTATGCATTTTCTATAATTTTTTTACTGCTAATTTCAGTTATTAAAAGCAATTTAAACGAATACAATTAACCAAAAACATTAAATAAATACAGAAAATACAGAAATAATAATGGCAGAAATAAACAAGCTTAAAATGCTAAAAAATAATTCAAAATTCAGATTCCCGAGGCGTTTTTATGCTAGAATATGAATTTTCAACGAATTCTGCAATTTCTAGGGGTTTCTACGCAAATTTTCAATTCAGAGAAAAATTCGCGCAATTTCCTGATTTTTCGAAGGGTTTTCTGCAAAATTCGGGACCCACTTGTAAATTGGAGGACATGTTCGTAATTTCCAAAATTACCAAGGCCTCTCTGCAAAAATTCAAGACTCATCGATAATTTACAGAAAATAGATGGCCTTTTTCGCAAATGCCGGCGCCACCCCCGCCGGCTGGGCCTCTTTTCCCTCCGGCCCAGCGTGCTTCGGCCCATTTCGTCCTATTCACCCAGTCAGCCTGCCCGGCAGCGTACACCCACGGGAGGTAGGGTTTCCCCTACCTCCTTCTCACAGTGGCGGTGGCAACACGTGGAAGCGGGCGGTGGCGAGCCGGGCGGCCGCATGCAGGCGACGGTGAGCCGGCCGAGCGGCTTCAGGCCAAGCGAGCGACGGGGAGCCGGGTGGCCGCGTGCAGACAACGCCATGTGCGCCAGCGGCTCAAGTCGGCGGGCTCGGATGCGCCGTGCGGGCCGGTGAGCTCGGTGCTGCCTCGAGCAGTGGGTCTGGGAACGGCAACCGGTTGCATGCGGCTTGCGGGTCAACGGCGCACTGCGGCGGGGAGGCGGCGAAGCCGAGGCAGCGTGCATGCGGGCGGCTATGCGCGTGTGGGCGCGGTGGAGCCAAGCCGGTGGGGTGGCGCACCAAGGCTGTCGGGGAGGCGGCTGCTGGCCGGGCATCCGGGCGCAAGTGGCTGCGGGCCGATACGGCCGAGACGGCACGCGTGCAGGCGGCGGGTCTGACGCCTTCGACTGCGGGCCAAAGCAAGCGCGTCGGCAACACCATGCGGTCGGATCCGACGGCGGGCGGGTCTTTCAGCCACTCTTCGTGCAACGGCCGAGCGGCTTCGGGTGCTTGCTGCAGCGGCAGCGCATGGCGACGGGTCGGCCACGGCTTTGGGCCGGGCAACAGTTAGCCGAGTTGGCGGCGCTCGGGGCCAAGTCTGTCTTGCAGGGCAGTGTCGGCTGCAGGCCGACGGTCGACGCCGTGCACGCGGGGAGAAGGGCCGGTGGCTGGCGGCTTCAGGCCGGTGGTCCATGGCGGCTTCAGGTCAGCGCCCGATCTCCTTTGTTTTTTTGTTTTTCTCATGCAGTAACCGTGCAAGACCCGATGCATGCAAATTTTTCCTAATCTACAGTGCAATCAACATCCACCCTGTGGATCAATCTACTGATCGACATTGTGCCGGCAACTTCAGGTGTGCTTGCTGTAGATTTGGGCAGATTTGCACCGTAGAGATTCAATCTAGTACGTGAAAAATTACGAATTCAAAGCGATCTAGAAAATTCAATCTATTAAAGCTTCGATGATTACCTTCAATTCACCAGAGCGATCTCGTGCTGATAACGTATTGAGGAACTGTCGTTGGCGACTAGTTCGATCGATTCCTCTGCTTAGAACAAATCGAATCAATCACAGAAGACAGAATAATAGATTGAACACAGAGAGAGGTAGAGAGAACCCCTGCTCTTTCTTTATTGCTTTCAATTGCATGAGTGTACAAATATGCCGGTATGACTCCCTATTTATAGTCTACGGTGGGGTGCCCATAATAGACCAGGACTGCTGGCCTGGGCCCAGGTTTCCTAACACAACTGACCATTGAGCAGCACTACGTCAAACCATGGTTCAGCTCTACCGAGCTCATTCTCTCCATGCTAGGAGGTTTCTTCTCAGTCTGTTCTTGCATGGTCAAAAGGACCTAGCTGTAACTCATGGCCCTTTCTGTAAGTTGTGGGACAATTGTAATAACTTTCGGTATGAATGAATGCAGATCTTAGGCCCGTTAGGGCCTGAGCCCCTTAAAAAAGAGTGCAACGTACCCAACTTTTACATTTCGGATGCGATGCGGGTAGTTGGGTGTTTTACAATGGCTTTTGGATGAAATATCTGTCATGCATAACCTTTTCGCTCTAGTAGGGCTCAAACTAGTTCACTCCGTGTTCTAGCTGAATACCAACATGGTTCAGTGTGATCTCGCCAAACTAGTCAGGACTCAGGACCATTGTTGCACGGGAGAATTGCTTTCCCTAGCTACATGGACGAGGCAAATGGGCCGTAGCTTTTTACAAGGAGCTAGGGTTTAAAAATTCGTTTAAAAATTTTGGAAAATTTTCATCCGAGGTTTTGAATTCAAATTTGATATTTTTATGGAAATACGAAAAACCAAGAAAAAAATGACATATTCAGCGTTCGAACCAACGGCTTCCTACAGCCTGGGCATGCTGCTAACCATCAGGGCATTCACTTTGCTTATTTGTGAGTTGTGACTTTGTGTTTGACCTTGTGAAAAAATTAGTCGGTTTTAACTATTAGGGGGACGGTAAAGCTGTTTACCGCCGGTAACGTTTTCCCCTTCAAGGTCCCCCATGGCCGAAGGCACGATTACCCCATTCAATCAGTCCATAAAGGCTGATCATTAATGGAGACAATGGGTGACTAGTCATCCACGCTGGTGATGCCGTCTAGCTTGCAGTACACCATTCCCATGTTTATGGCTTTATGCCCGTCTTGCTCCTACTTTTTGCCCGTGAAACGGCTTCGGTTTGTGTTTCTTTCAACAACGACGACAGGTAGTTCATTGCTTCATTCCATATTTCCATCTAGTGTTCGGCATGGTCATTGGTCAATTACTAATTGAAAGGTGCACGCTTGCATGAACCATTCATACGCCACATGACATAGGGAGGCGATTTATTGCATCCACTTCCATCTCACTAGTCCAGTTTGCTAGAAATAGTCACTTCATAGTATATACCTTTTCTAGTCACAAAGGTATATTGTATTAGATATTGATATGGTCTCCAAAATATATCTTTGACAACTAATTTTAATTAATAACGTGTTGTAAAAAACATAAATAAATGTTACTATCTTTATTACAAATTACTAATGTTATTTTGATATTACCAATCGAAAAAATATGTTTAGAACAGAGGTAGTAATTGTATGTATGAATTAAGATAGTAGTTATTGTAATTTTTTCTATCCTTTGCATCTGCTTTAACTTAAGCCAAGTTTATATCCATTCCAGGATCTAATCATTTTGTATTTTAAAATTAAATATCGAATTATAATTAACATAAATAATGGACACAAAAAATAAAACAGCAAGACTTGTGGTTTGCTATAAAGAGATGCTAATAAAGCAATGTTCAGAGAGTTGTAAGCAGTGAGAAAATAGATGCCATTAGAAGTGGTACGCGATGTCCCCACTGCTTAATTCTTATGCAGCAACATATCCTATGCACTCACTTGTGGTGCACTCATGCAACCAACTTTTGGCTTAAGAACCAAATAATCACGAATATTTTGAATTTTTTTTATGATGTATTCTATAGAGTGTTCTAGCACCCATTAAAATCTGACATTCAAATTCAAAACGTGTTAGAAGAAACAAAAAAGACAAATTTGTTGTGAATATTATCATTTGTATTTTTCCTTTCCTTTTATCATTTGTCTTATTTTTTCTTATTTTTGTTTCTCTTAACATAGAATGATTTTGTAATTGAAATTTTGTACATAAATAGAGTAAATTGAGAATTATATCATCAATTTTCTTCAAAAATTTTCATAAGAGGGCGAGTGCATAAGCGCACCACAAAGGGTAAGTGCATAGGACATGTTGCCTTCTTAAGCGCATAATTCGTGCTTACATATATGGCTTTGAGAAAATTATCTATTTGTATTTGTAGATTGAAAAGTATAGAAAATACTACTTTTTTAAAAAAAGAAAATACTATAAATTGTTCTGCTGTGTGTGCACTGCCCCTTTTGGCACCCACTTGATCCTTACTGATTTACTGCTTGATATATAAGTTTGTGCAGAGGGTCTAATAAATTGAATATGTGATCATGTGGTGTTTTTCGTTTTGTTTATTACGACTATGATTCATGCTAGTTTCAATATATAACTATATTTGAATTTGGCTCATTTCATGAGGCTCCTGAACAAGAGGACTGAGGAGTGTCCTTTTCTGCTTTTCAGCGCATGAGGGTCAACTCAGATTGCTATTCTCCAATCAGCCATTTTATATGAAAGGACCGATCGGGGGTTTCCCATTTTTTGTTGTGAGCGAAGAGAGATTTTATTAATTGATCATGGTAGTATTACAATGCTATAGCACTAGGTGCTCAATGCAAGCAACCTCCCCAGCTAGCTAAGGGCCCTTTAGAACGCATGAATTTAAAAATATATGAATAGAAATAAAAAAAGAATGCATATCAAAAACAGAAGATTGAAAAATACAGAAAAATATATAACAATATGCATTTAGATGGGTTATAGGGAAAACGTAGGATGTTGGAATGGGAAAACATAAAACCAAAGTACGTTTTCAGGAAACATAGCACAGAATACGTTTTCTAGGTCAATAAACGTCTCACATGCATTTGTGCTTTCTTTCAGATACGTGTCTGGAGAATTCCCAAGTTCTTTTTTTCTTGGGCCTACGAGCTTGTCCAATGATGCTCTTGTTGTTTGATTAGGGGCATTTCTCTCAATTGAGTAAAGGAAAAAAAGAGAAGGGGACCCACCTATCGGTGGGCCAAACCGAGAAGATAAGGGGGTGAGACCTAGTCTCCTCCCAAGCGGCGCTTCACTCGATCGGATTAGATCTTCAGGAGGTGACGGCAGCTTCGGTGAGATGAGGCGGTGTAGGCGGCGTTTGCGGCCCGGGAGCTTCGGCTTCGGCCGTTGGTGGCAATCATGTCAAGCTCCTCTTCCCCTCCTCCTCTCGACTATATAAGGAGGCCGTCTCCATCCAGGAGATGCATCAAACAATCAGAGTGAGCACTTGAAATCTCCCTCTTTTCTTCTTGATTTGGCTTCAGAGCTTGGTCCTTGGGGCTTCTCCGCTTCAAAACCGCTGCTGCACAGCAGTGATTGGTGGTCCCTGGTGCTCGGCAGAGAGGCACACTAGGCTGGTGCTTCTCTTGTCCTTGTGCGGCGTCTCCTTCACCTCGGCTTTGTCAACTCTGGTGTGTCCCGACCGGCAAAGTGGCATTGTATCTTCGGACGCTTCGAACTCTCACTGTGGCACAGCAGAGCACTAGATTTTCTGGGTCAGCACCCTCGGGTGTGCCTTACATGATCTTCTAGGTGGCTTCGAGTGCCATCTGCATTGTGAAATTCTTGATTACTCTATTGTACATTACATGTTCTGTGAGCAGTAATTGTTGATTACGTTCTGTAATTTGCTCTAGCACTGGGAGACATTACATGCAATGCTTATGGGCTATGGGATTAATTGCTCTATGATGTATTTGTCATATACTAAAATTGATCTGATTATCAAGTCAAGATTTGTGCTTTGTTGTTTGTGCTTTCTTCTGTCATTTGATTCTAAGCATCCTGGTTGATTACTATCGGATCTACTAGCTATTATCCTCATTGTGATCTCTAGTTTTCAGTATCCTATAGCATTTTTCCGATTCTTCATGAGAATGTTTTACATGATTAGTTCAGCAGTAATAGTGGTTCATATGATGAGTATATGTTCTGATATAAATGGCATGGAAGAATTACATGTTTATATGCAATTTGTGTCATTTATATACTGCTTGAAATGTGCTTTCATAACACTTAATTATGCTAGAATTAAATCTAAATATATTCTTATACCGCATTATCTACCATAAACCAAAAAACCTAATATTAAAGAAATGGCTTCATCGTCTGATGTCGTTAAGCCGGAGTATTTGACGGTGTCAACTTTAAGCGTTGGCAGGCTAAAATGAAACTTTGGCTGACTGATCTCAAATTGTTTTGGGTGATTCCAAATCCTTTGTGTTCCCATTGGAAACCGCTGAAATGACACGATGGGAGGATGCGAACAATTCGGTCTTAGCCCGTTTGTTAGTCATTTGTAATTGCTAATTATTTGAACTATAAGATGGTTGAGGGGTGGTCGGTAATGGAGCAACTCCACGAGCTACAACTCCATGTACGTTACATAAGTCAGTACGACTGCATCCTGACAGAGAAGTTCTAAGTAAACGTCATCCTATTTAAGTTTCCGCCCTCGTGGCGTGACTTTGTTACCGCTCGCCGACATATGAAGAAGCGCTTGACTTTCAATGAGTTGTCAGTAGCTATTAATATCGAAGAGCGTGCTAGAGCCGGTGACGGCATAGGGAAGGCTCAAGTCCAAGCTCATCAGGTGGAGGTCAAGAGTGTTGGAGGCTTTGAAAAACCAAAGTTCAAGAATTAGCCCCAAGTCAAGTTCCAACCAAAGAAAATTAAGAAGAAAAAGGAGGACATTATCTGCTTTGTTTACAGGGAGACTGGTCATAAGGCCAACCACTACACAATCGCAAGGGCAAGGGTCCTTCTCCTGGTCTGCATAAAGGCCGCAAGGCTGAAGTGAATGTTGCACTAGTTAGCTCTAGTTTGGAAGAGTATGTACCTCAGGCCTTTATGGCAAGTCCATCAATTGATTGGTGGATTAATATAGGTGTTACTAGATATATATGTGTTGATCGATCTTATTTCAATTCATTTTAGGATGAAGGTGGTGGATCCGTCCTAATGGGAAATGGAGCCACTGCGACAGTACGTGGGATTGGATAGATTTGCCTAAAGCTTACTTCAGGCAAAACACTCATCCTAAAAGACATGCTGTTTGTGCCTACTATGACTCGCAATCTCCTGAGCTGGTTGATGCTATGTAGGCAAGGAATAAAGCTTGTTTTTGAGTTCAATAAGGTCGTGTCGACCAAGTTTTATAATTTTGTGGGCAAAAGCTATGATAGCGGAGGCATGTTCCGTTTATCCATTCTTGATTTCAATAATGTAAACATTTATAATATTTCCCATTGCAATAAAATTCATGATATTTGGCATTCACGTTTCTATCATGTTAACTTTGAAGCCATTGTGTGGATGAGTAAGATGAGTTTAATTCCAAGCTATAATTATAAGAAGGGTTCAAAGTGTAAAGTGTGTGTGTAAGCAAAACAACCCCAAAAACCTTTTCATAGAGTTGGAGGGCGAAGCACCTCTCCACTTGAAATAATTGATTCTGATCTTTGTGAGATGAATGAAATATTGGCAAATGGTATTTTTTGACTCTCATAAATGATGCAGCTAAGTATTGCTACATTAATTTACTTAAGTCAATAAAGTCTATAAAGCCGAAGTTGAAAATTAGTTAGAAAAGAAAATCAAATGGTTAAGGTCAGATCGAGACAGTGAATACATCTCACATGAATTCTCTCAATTCTATTGGAATAATTCATGAAATTACTCCACCATACTCACCCTAATCTAATGGAATAGCTGAAAGAAAGAACCGAACTCTTTGTGACTTGGTTAACGCCATGCTCTAGAGTTCAGGTATGCCAGATAATTGGTGGAGTGAAGTAGTTCTCACAGCTAATTATGTCCTAAATAGGGTTCCACCTTGTAATCAGGAGGAGACACCCTATGAAGGATGGAAAGGGAGAAAACCAAACTTGTCTTTTCTTCAGACGTGGGGTTACCTTGCAAAAGTGCACGTGCCATTACCGAAGAAAAGAAAGCTTGATCCAAATACCGTTGATTGTGTGTTTCTAGAGTATGCTATAAATAGCACGGTTTATAGATTTCTAGTGGTCAAATCTGAGATGAGTGACATCGCTACAAATATAGTGATGGAATCTCGTGATGCGACATTATTTGAACTAGTGTTTCCTATGAGACCAAATGAAGTCATTGACCATACTAGTTCATAACACTATATTCTTCCTAGTGTGGATAACACCGCTCCAGAGTTGGAGTTGAGGAGGAGTAAGAGTCAGAGGACTAAAAAGTCACTCAGCGATGACTATGTCACCTATGTCGTAGATGATGAACTACGAACCCTTTTAGAGGCGTACGCATTCCCGGATGTAGATTACTGGAAGGAGGCAGTCCGTAGCGAGATGGATTCCATCATAGCTAACAGAACTTGGGAGATTACTGATTTTCTGCCTGGTTGTAAGCCAGTGGGCTGCAGATGGATCTTTAAAAAAAAGCATAGACCTAATGGTACTATTAAAAAGTACAAGGCCCACTTAGTGGCTAAAGGTTTTACACAGAAAGAAGGAGAAGACTACTTTGATACATATTCTTTTGTGGCCTGTTTACCCACAATTCGGGTACTTTTAGCACTAGCTGTCACATATAAACTTCAAGTATATCAAATGGATGTAAAGATCACTTTCCTAAATGAAGAGTTAGATGAGGAGATTTATATGCAACAGCCCTATGGGTTTGTGGTTGAAGGACAAGAAAAGAAAGTATATCGATTGATTAAATCCTTATATGGTCTAAAGCAAGCTCCCAAGCAATGGTATGAAGTACAATGACCTCGATTGACTTTTGTGTGAACGAAGCTGATAAATGTGTCTACTATTGGTTTAGTGGGGGCGAAGGTGTCATTCTATGTCTTTATGTAGATGATATATTGCTTTTTGGGACCAACATGGATGTAATCAATAAAACAAAGTTTTTCCTTTTCCAGAATTTTGATAAAAAAGATTTGGGTAAGGCTGATGTTATCTTAAACATCAAGCTTATAAAAAGTGATAATGAGATTACTCTTTCACAATCCCATTATGTGGACAAGGTCAAAACCAGATTTGGATTTATGGACTGTAAGCCAGCGGCCACACCCTATGATCTAAATGCAAAGCTATATACAAACACTGGGCATAGGAAGGATTAGCTTAAATATTCTCAAATAATAGGATCCTTGATGTATCTAACTAGTGCAACGAGGCCAAACATCTTATATGTTGTAAGCAGATTGAGTCGTTATATGTCAAATCCAGGAGATGATCATTGGATAACACTAGAGAGAGTACTCAGATACCTAAAGGGGACCTCAAATTTGGGAATACATTATTCTGGCCATCTAGTAGTCTTAGAAGGATTCAGTGATTCTAACGGGATTAGTGACTCAGATGATATGAAGGCTAGGAGTGGCTATGTGGTCACTCTAGCAGGTGGGGCCGTTTCATGGAAGTCTTTAAAACAGACTATCCTTACACGATCCACCATAGAGGATGAGTTTGTAGCACTAGATTCAACGGCTGTAGAGGCAGAATGGATTAGAGAGCTGATGAGGACATCCCTTTTGTGGATACAACTCATCCACAGCAAGTGTTGCAAGGACCACTTACTTGAGCTCGTGCTCGTCAACTTAATTACCAGGTGAATTCATTCCTAGGTTCATATATTACTGAGAATAGACTGTTGATGATATGCCCTAGAGGCAACATGGAGATGTTGAATATATCACATACTATGTTTATGATACATTGCTTTGTTCCTTGAAATGGACATTATCATTATTGATCAATGAGTATGTGACTTATTCATGAGACTCTTAATGCCAAAATGTTGCTATTTCTAAATGATCCCTGATTATATTTCATATGAGGAACAAATATGATTCAAAGATCAGCATATGTATTGATTGATGATCATGTCTCATGGATCATGGTATGGAGATACCAAATCAATAATATGGACATGTGTTAGTGAACATATGTTGGATAGACCCGCCATGAGACACTGCAGAGATTCCATGTGTCATCAGTTGGTCTCAAGTAGTGTTTATGTGGAATCCTTAGACTTGAGATCATCATGGTTCCCAACATGTGTAGTAGCTTATTTTGGGACTACTAAACACTACTCCGTAACTGGGTAGTCATGAAAGTAGTCTTTGGGTTTGCCATGAAACATGTAGTAGGATGTGAATGATCAAGATAGAATTTGCCCCTCCTTATGGGAGAGATATCTCTGGGCCCCTCGATGTAATGGATTATGAAAGTGCATGGCCATGCCAAGGTGATTGAGGAGTCAATCACGAGTTTATAATCCATCACGGAATTGAGAGAGTGATTGAGCTATTAAGAGGATGACACAGGTCTCACCTTGAGCTTAATCTATATCGTGAGGCAAAGGGATTAGTACATGAGAACATTACAGGTTCAGCCGATATGATCTTTACGTATACTTTGGGGTTAATATGTCTTACTAGAGGCCGCTATTAACAGGGTGACCGGAAAGGCGTTTCCGGGTCGCAACCAAGTATACGTGAACCTACAGGGTCGCACACTTAACGGGTTGGAACACTAATTCGAATGTGATTCGGATGTGGGCTCAATTCGGATAGAGATCCGGATAGACTCCTATTGGGCCTCGGTCCACGAGGCCCAAGTGAGGAGGTCTATATATATGGAGGCGAGGGGCTGAGGGGGTATGCATCTGTTAATCCCGAGCTAAACCCTAGCCGCCACCTCCCGAGCCAAACCCTAGCCGCTCGCGAGTGCTGGTACACTCGCGATCGGCGTTCCAGCCCCGGACGTGTGGATACCGGTGGAGGCGCTGCTTGTTGCGGCGTTGATCGGCATCAACAACCTACAGATTGGATCTGCTCGTGGTGTGGTTGATCGCATGGAGGAGACGATCTGTTCGGGACGATCGGCTACTTCCACTACTACCTCGACGCGCGTGGTTGGATCGGCTTCTCCAACTCTTCTTCCGCTGCGCTGCGCGTCTAGTGGTAACGATCCATGATCCCTCCTTAAGCCTGATGTCCTTGTGTGCGCGGTAGAAAAGTTTTGTTTTCTGCTTTCGTAGCCTACACGCAATCCTTCATAGACCGCTACCTAATGCATGTGATTTAATTGTGCTTAGGAACCTGGGAAAGGACGAAAGAAAGGGACATGGAGTCATGGACATGCATGGAAGGAATAATGGAGGTCACCACATCACTTTGGGATAAGTCAATCACGAATTCGAGTTGGGGGTAGCACTAAGAGACAAAATGTTGAAGAACTACCATGATGTATATGTTGGAGGTGCGACCATCTGGACTCGGAATTAATCAAACCAGTACAACAAAACTTGCAAGACCGGGAGCCTTACAGTGATAAGGACAAAAGGCCACCATATAGATGTGTCCATAGTCACCTCTGCATTCCTAAGGCCTTCTACCCCTAGGGCACAGACCATTGCTACCCACCTATCCATATAAAATTCGACAACTGTATGTCCAGCAGACGATGCAACTACTCCGTTCCACGGTGATGTGAAGACAACAATGTCAAAGATGAAGTTTTTAGAAGTCCACGACCTATCCAGGAGAACCGGGTTTATCTCTTCCCTTTTGACTTCTCCAAGTGCTAACCCCTATTGTGCATATTTTCATCTCTCCGTGGAGCTAAAGAGCTATACGTTGAGCAACACCAGAAACCCATTGCTAGCCAATATAACCCCACCTCCATTCTTTCTGCTCTACCAGAATCTCGGGGTCGAGATTCATTTAAGGGGGTAGGTTTGTAACATCCTAAATTTTGAGTGTTCACAAATTAGGGGGAATTAAAATTTTTATTTATTTATTTATTTGCGTTGTATTGCATTTGTAATCCTTGCCAGAATTTTATTTGGATTTTCTTCAGGTTTGTGCTATGTAAATAACAACTGGGAATAGTTCTCGAGCACAAACTAGCAACTAAAAATAAATAAATAAATTCAAGATAATGTAAATGAGGGTTAACTCTAACAACCTAAAATTCACTGTAACTCACTAATCAAAGTCTTAATTGAAGATTAGAAATAGATAGTAATAATAATCGAAGCACAGATTAAGACTCAAATTTTAAATGCTGTGCAAGAATTAGAAATCAGCAAACCCTAGTATAAATTAAACTGTAAATTAAAGTTTAAATTAAAAACTCAGATTCTAAAATAAGCCTAGCCCTTCCTTCCTTTCTCACTTTTTCTTCTCTACCCCACTCTCTTCCGCGCGGGCCCTCTTTTCCCCGGCCTCCCTGTCCCTCCCTCTTTCTTCTTTTCTTCTCCGTATGAGTCGGCCTGCTCCCGGTCCCGTCTCCTGTGCGCGCATCGTCCGGCCCTGCTCCTCCTTGTGCATCCGTCACGATGGACCACCGCCGTCACGTCGCTAGCCACATCACCAGGTCACCATCCCGTCTCCCCTACGGTGGCCATGCCGAAGCCGACGTCGCCGCCATGCCCAGCCAACTGCCCCCGTCGCCTCCTCGCCTCCACACGCACGTCACCCACGTCGCCGTCCCGTCACCTTGTACATCGGTCTCCGACGACAGTTCGGCCACAGCGCCTCCCCCTGTGGCTATAAATAAGCAACCTGGTCCCCCATTCCTCCCTGCGCCTTCCCCCTCTTTCCCGTTGCCTCCTTGCGCGACGGCCGCCGCCGTGCTCCCATGCGATTCCGGCTATCCATTGAAGCTCCGGCCGAGGCGGTCGTGTCACGGCGTGTCACCACTCCCCATCGACCTCCCCTCTGAGCCAATTGGAATTTCACGCACCGTAGCTCGCCGCACGGCCGTTTTCCCCAAAATCGGCCGTCGCCGCCATTATCACCGCCCACTGCACCTCGGTGGATCTCCTTCCAATTCGTTATGATGGGAGCACCACCTCGGCGTCTGACGCCATCCTGAGCGTCGGCCGAAGCTCCCGCTGCCTGTGCGTCGCCGGCAACGCGCGCCACCGCCGCCTGACCCCGGCCTCCGTCGCCAGCCTTCCTCGGCGCATTTCCCGCCCCGCAGACCCAATGGTGAGCCTCCCCTTTACTCACTGGTGCTTGTGCCCATGCCAATTTTGTCTCCTTTCCCCGCCGGCGCCGCCGTCCCCTTTCACCCCCGTCTCCGGCCGCTCATGTCGGCGCTGGCCACTCCTGATGCCACCACGACCCGAGCTAGTGCCTTCAGAAGCTTCCTCATCCTCGACGGAACCCATTTTGGCGGCCGCCCCAGCCTCCACGGCGCCATCGCCGCCCAGTTGCGCCGGCTGTTTCCTCTGTTTTTGCCCTGGCTCCCACGATACCTCTTCTGCTTTGCTCCCCCTTTGCTAGTCATGAAACACCCGTCGCCCAGTTGGTTGCCAGCGCCAACCCCTGCACTCCCTTGCCAGAGGTCCCAAGTTCGATTCCGGCTGGCCGCAAATGTCCACCCATATTTTTATTTTCATTTTTGTAGCTCATATTAATCAATAAAAATTAAGGAAAAAAATCAGGAATTAATCCATAAGTGACGCTAAAATTTATTAGAGTATAAATGAGCTTTGTAAATGTCTAATCATGGATTAATTATTATATGTGCCTTTAACCCTTATGTTAAAGCTATGAAATTTAATTAGGAGGTAAATAGGATTCTTTGAGATTTAAAATTTGATTAGTTCATATATAAGTACTCATATAGTTTGAAGCATTTAATTAGAACTTGGATACTAATTAAAGGCAAGATGGGTAAATTTACTATAAATCTTGCTCAAGCGCATGCTCTCCTAAAATGATGATTTAACAATTTAACAAAACCTTCCAAAACAATATATATGTATATGAATCATAAGACCTTGCATATTAGAAAGGACCATAGAATTAACCACTAAATGGTTTATAACTATAACTGATATCTAAATGTTAGAAAATTGTGAGAATCACTCTGTGAATAGTGATTAGTGACGTAAGTATTAAACCACTAGCATTTAGACTGTAAAACCCAGATTAAGTTAAGTGTAGTGTTGCATATAATTGACTAAGACGTTACATATACACAGTAGGCCATAGTAAAAACAGAATCACGTAGCTTCACAAAAATTAATGAAGCAATATGCCAACACCGTTTAAAAAGAAACAACTATTTAAGTTAGAAGGTCATGAATTATAATATAATCCCCAATCCTTGGTATATCGCCGGTAAATAAATCCCAATGCTAGATTTAGTTACTAATGGCAGAAAACTAAGAAGTTGATATTTGGATTAAACAATCCACGTAAAATGACTATGGATGAATATTGAAGTATGCCTGTAGAATATATGAAAAAAAAGCTATTGGCGCAACAGAAGCATTAAATAAATTAGGAGATACAAAAGTTAACCATCTAAAGTATGACTATCATTTCTATATCTTTAAAAGGTCACACTACTATACAGTTACTAAAATATAATAGCCCTAGGACGTCGTACATTGAAATGACCTAACTAATATACAAACATTCCAAAGTAAACACCTAATCAATAACAACGAATAATTAGGGTTGCATAAAATGCCACAAATCAAATGCAGTGTTACGAAGATACATAAAATAGGATAATGGGATTATTAAAGTTTTAAATTTTAAATTAATTACCTTATATGAATAAATAATGAGCATTTGCTATTTATCTTAATCCAATTAATAAGTAAAGGCATGTATAAGAAATTATTCTAAAACTTAATAAAGGTATCCAAGTGTTATAATACTTTTGACTAAAAGATTTATAGAGTAAGTACAGATCTCATCCATCAATCCAGTTTGCCTTTACCATAACCTAAGTTGCAAGGAATACATACCCTAAAAATAAAATTTTACGCTAAACTCCTACACCAGCCTATAGGTCTAATCCGACTCATGGAACTTCCTTGATAAATACAAAGTAATAAAAGAGATTATTAGTAAAAAGATCGAACTTCGCCTTTCTCTAACCAGCTATGTTTGGCCACTTCTTTTCCAAAGCAAATAATTCCTGTAGGTACTTCTTCACTTTTGATCTCTTATTATCCCAAAATTTTCCCTCACGGTAAAGCTATTCAAATAACTCATTCTCTTGCTCAAATCTAGCTACCACTGTGTTGGCAACACATTAAACCGAATCATCCTTCTATTCTCAAATCATAATAAATGCCTAAATTAAATTAAATCGGGTATTTAAAAGTGATTGGATTTATTTGGGTTTCTTGAGTTATTCGTTTGTATTTGGATTCAGTCGCTTATCGCATAGTTAGAAGCTGGAGTCCCGAAGAATCAATGGATCAAACAAGATCAAGATCAAAGTGGAGATAAAGACTAGAAGCCCAAAGCCATCAAATGAGATAGCTTTGAGTGAGCTTAAGACCGCGGTAAACCGTGCAAGGCGAGTCAATACTTTGATCATGTTGAACCTACATTTTCTGCAAATTACTTTTGTTTAAATTATCAAATTACATGTTGTTAATTTATATGCAAATCCATGTGTAATTTAGAATTCTAGTTAAATGCCTATTATTTAACTTGATTAATATTGCCCCTCCTTTGGAATATTTGAAAATGAGAACCTTGTCGCCCTAGCAAAATTATAATAGTAACCTTTCGAAAATAAGTCCGTAATTATATGCCATGCTTAGTAATGTTTAGATACTCATGGGCGCGAAAGCACCCAAGCATCACTTGTAATCATGGGAAAAATTGGTTGGGCAGTCATGGTGGTAATGACTGATATATGTTGGATATGATTAATTTTACTCCCAAAAACCTCAAATTGCTTATTTATCTGGGCAGATGGTTCGGGGGTATGGTGCAGGGGTGCACGAGAGTGTGGTTTGTGGTAGAACCGCCCAGATATCACTAAGGACTGAATCTTGTCATGACCTCCTGTGTAAAATAGTACAACCACAAGTCTGTAAAGTACAACTTAGCTTAGTAGATGTACCGGACCCTGAAAGTCATCCTTCCAGGAGGAGGTGATGAGGTAGTGCAAGCGGCTGTCTAAGTGACGGCTTGAATGGGACACTCGTGGAGAGTGAAGTTCTGCTGTGGCGGGCTAGCAAGGTGAAGTATCCAGCTGCTAGACGTTCAGAAGGAGAACATCCCGCACAACCTATGAGACCTGCCGCAAGCGGGACAAGCTCATAGGGGTGAGATGATGGAAGGGGTGAGATACCTTGAACGGTTACTGTGATGGTTGGCTCAACCGCACGGCTAAGGAATCGTGTGGGGCAACGAGTAAACTGTCTCTTGTGGGTAAAGTGTGCAAACTCTGCAGAGTCAAAACTATTCGAATAGCCGTGCCCACGGTCAAGGGCGGACATGGGAACTTAACCAGATATAGTTCTATTTCAAAAACTTTGTGGGTGGGAATGGAAAAGTGGAGGGCAGCGGAAAGCCCTGATTTGAGTTGTCCTGGGTGTCGTCCCAGTGGTAAGTTAAGCGGCTATAACGCTGAAAGATGTCAAATGGTGTGATGCCATATGTATGGAAAAATTATGGTGATATTAGGCATATGGTGTGATGCCATATGTATGGAAAATCATGTTAATATTCCTTGAACATTATGTTTTGTTCCAAAGCTGCTAGGTCTCAGAAAATTTTATGTATTGTATTTCAAACAGTGGCATTTCTATTCCTACAAAATAAAATATGGAAAGAATAAGCAGGGTTATGAGTAAAGGAGATGGATGTTTGTAGTATGCACATAAAGGTATTGGTGGCTTTAGGTCGATCATGAATAGGAAATGATAGTGTGGGTTCTGAGAGAAATAAATTGGTGGAGTCTAGCTGAATAGATAGGCTAAATAGATGATCTAATTGAATTTTCGGGAATTTGGAGGAGTAATACAAGTATTGGATTATAGTTCCTGATTAGTGATTTACTTGGTGGGAGGATACTAGTGGATCGTAGAATTAATCAATGATATTCTTGGTGGATATATAATGGTGAATCGTAGAATTGATCAATGATATTCTTGGTGGATATATAATATTGAATCATAGGCTTGATCAATGATATTCTTGGTGGATTTGAATAAATAATAAAAAGGATTGGATTATTAGAAAATCTTGATGAGAATGTTCGGTGGATTAATTAGGTGATGTCACTCGCTGTTTGGAGATTAGACAGCAATCAATTTGGAAAGAGTATGTTTGGTGGAATATCTAAATAATGTCACACTCTGTTTGGAGTTTTAGACAGCAATCAATATAAAATGTGTGTAGTCGGTGGATCATTTAAATGATGTCACTCATTGTTTGGGGTCTTAGACAGCAACCATTACAGAAAGAATATGATCGGTGGATTGAATAGAGGATGACACATGCTGTTTGGAGTTTAGACAACACATATTAAAGAAAGTGTAATTTCGGTGGATTAAGTCAATTATGGCAATCGCTGTTGGGAGTCTTAGACAGCAGCTAATAATGAGTGAATCTTTGGTGGATTAAGGCAATGATGTCATTTGCGGTGAGGAGTCCTTAGGTCACAAAAACAACAATATGATATAATAACAGAAATGCTACTAAATGCGTTTTATGGCAAATAAAACAACCCGAGCCTCTCCTTTGACAAGCCATGCAACTATTTATTTGCATTCTGTGTATTGGCTCGCGGAGCACGGGGTTGGAGTGCTCACACTCGCTTTTGTGACAAAATTCAGAATCAGGAATCAAATCACCTCGCCTCAGCAACAAGATTGGACAAGCTGGCCGAGAAGATGAAGATGTCAAGGGCTAGGTCGCGAACCTCCAGTTGGCTGCCTGTGGGCAAGTCCTGAAGGTCCCTCATGTGTGCTTTGTTCTTCCGCTGCTGCAATTTAATGATTTCGGCCTAACCGGCCCATGAGTAAGTCTACTATTATATTTACGCTTCCGCATGATATGTATTTTGATATTCAGAACTGTAATCTGTGAGCACTATCTACTGATCCAGGGAGTAGTGCGGTGGAATCACAGAGGAATCCGGATTGTAATATCTGGGCTCCTACAGGTGTGCACTTGGACGCCACCCCTGGTCGTTCTCCCTATAAAGGAGCCGCCGCCTCCCTTGCTAGGACTTGGATTTCGTTGAGTTTAGGTTTAGCCATTGTGCAAACTTTTATTCTTCAGTTGTGTCGGTCGACCACCTGTCAAGACAGCCTCGAAATCCCAACTTTGTTATTCGCAATACAATTTATGCTTCATTCATATTCGCAATATCAGATTGCCTACGTCTTATTCTTGCTAGTTCTTCGATTGCTTGCAGGGATTGAGCTTCGTGTTCAGGTTGATCGCGCCTCCAGCGAGGTCAATAACATCTCGGAGTTGGTTCAACGATTGCTAAGGCGTAAGTGACGTTGTGCGTTTGTAGTCGGATCGCCAGGGTCATCTCCACCGAAATCGATAGTTATCAATCTCATCGAAAGATCGGGCACCTCGTCTCTATCAAGAGCTTCTTTCTGACCTACCTGTGTTGGAAAAACCTATTCCAGTTGTATTGGCCTACTGCGATAATCAAACCGTTGTGGTTAAGGTGAAGAGTAGGAAGGATAATATGAAGTCCTCAAAACATATAAAGAGACGACTTAAGTCAATAAGGTATGCCAGAGAGATAGGTGTTATTTATGTAGAATACATCCAGTCTGAAAGGAACTTGGCAGATCCTTCACTAAAGGATTGGAGCGGAAGGCCATCCTTACAGCGTCTAAGGGAATGGGGCCCATACCCGTGTAAAGGCTCACATTGGTGGTAACCTATCCTAGAAGATCAAAGATCCCATGAACTAGGTTCTAGGACAACAAACTGTGTGGGATTAGAAAGCACATCTAATGGGACCCATTAGGTACAGTGCTCTTTCTGTATGGAAGGTTGAGCAAAAGCTCTTAATGAATTTGATGTCTATATGACTTCGGGAATTGTCCTACAGGATTTCTAGAAGAATTCACCTACTTAAGTATGATTATGAGGTCGCGATCAAATAAAGATAAGGGTATACTTTATTGAGTACTCATGAGCTAGATATGGAGACATGACCGTAACGTCTCAACCCGAGAGGGAAAAGGGCTTGCTGCCTAGTACAAAATGTAATAGGGCGAAAACTCTCACACCAAGCCAATGGATCAAGGCAATGTCCTCCTTTGTCTGTGCAGAGTCGTAGTCCTTATTGCCAAACTTTGGCTTCAAACCTAAAAGGTACCCATCATCAAATAGTTGTATATTAAACAAAACTTTGAGCATCTTTTATCAATTGATAAATTGGTGGGGAGTGTTGTTTGATCAGGGGCATTTTCATAATTTCTCAATTGAGTAAAGGAAAAAAGAGAAGGGGACCCACCTGTCAATGGTCCGAACCGAGGAGATAAGGGGAGGAGGCCTAGTCTCTTCTCGAGCGGCGCTTCACTCAATCGAATCGAGTCTTCAGGAGGCGATGGCGGCTTCAATGAGATGAGGTGGTGCAGGCGGCGTTTGCGGCCCAAGAGTTTCGGCTCCGGTCGTTGGTGACAAACACGTTGAGCTCCTCATCCCCTCCTCCTCTTAGCTATATGAGGAGGCCGCCTCCATCTGGGAGATGCATCAAAAATCCGAGTGAGCACTTGAAATCTCCCTCTTTTCTTCCCAATTTGGCTTCAAATCTTGGTGCTTGGGGCTTCTTCTCCACTGCAAATCGCTGGTCTCAGCGGTGATTGGTGGTTCCTGGTGCTCAGCAGAGAGACTAATTGCTCTGTGATGAAATTTGTCGTATACTAAAATTGATCTGATTATCAAGTCAAGATTTGTGCCCAGTTGTTTGTGCTTTCTTCTGTCGTTTGATTTTGAATATCCTGGTTGATTACTGTCAGATTTGCTGGCTATTATCCTTGTTGTGATCTCTAGTTTTTAGTATCCTATAGCATTTTTTGATTCTTCAACTAGAGTTCTCGCTGGTTTAGATAATCTATGATCATGTATTAAATAGATCATCATCTAATCTAAAAGCAAAGAAGACTGTTAATTGAGGTCATTTTGTTTGTACTCTATTGCACCGACAGTAATATGTTTGAATGCCCATTTCTGTGATAGCACAGTAAAGCCAATTTTAGAGCTCATAATCTTAATTTTGATTGTCATTTCAATTAGTGAAGACTAACGACATAGTAGTGGGATGGTCAAGATTAAGTCTTGTATAACCCTACATCTGAGGGCATTAATCAATAATCTAAAACTTGTGCTCTATGCTAGTTTTAATTAATTCCCTATTCATGAGAATGCTTTACATGATTAGTTCAACAGTAATAATGGTTCATTTGATGAGTATATGTTCTGACAATGGCATCGAATCATTACATGTTTATATGCAATTTATGTTTGTTGTAGGGGTGGCCCCCACCTAAACCCAGCAGGCCTGGTAGAAGGTTATAAAGCCTAGAATAGGCCATGTGTAATGACATAAGTGCCCCTGAAGGGGATACTCATATGTAAGGGTATAATCGTAAAAGCACTCCCCATGTATATATATATGGAATACAGGCCATGGGGAAGACCCAGGCCATTACGGTCATTCTCCTACTCCACTACCACATCTCTCTCTGTTTGGTCTGTAACCACAACAGTTGGCGCCGTCCGTGGGGAGGACAGGAGCAAGCCTGAAATCCGAAGGATGGCACCGAAAAAAGCTTCGTCAGCGTCGGCAGTGAAGGGGAAGAAGACGGCCAGAGCGGGGCGTCGCGTCGGTACCAGGGCTGCGGCGTCGGCTGTCGCGGTCGCTGGTGACGACGCGGGCGTGGCGGCCGTGGACGTCGGCGTTCGCGCTGCGACGACCGACCCCGCCACCTCCACAACGACAACCGACCCCGCCACACTCGCCACAGCGACAGATGGTGGCGCGGACCGCGTGGCCGGAGCTAGCCACGGGGGAGTAGCCGGCAACTCAGGAGCTCGGGAGGTAGCCATCGCCATGTCGACCCGTCCGCTAGGCGCGCCGACGGCTCCGACCGCACCTGCGGTGGAAGGCGCCTTGCTGGCGGCCATTAATGCATTCCGGCGGGAGTCAGGAGATCTTCGCGGGGTTGTCCGAGATCTGCAGGAGGCTCGGAGCCAGTAGACCGAGCCCGCGGTCGCACCAGAGCCTACGCCGGAGAGGGCAGACAGCCGCGACGCCCCCACGTCCAGCCGCGTGCAGCTGCGGCGTGTCGATCCAGAGTCCCCACTCTCGGCGGGCCTGCAGCAGGCGGCGTGGCCTGAAGACTTCAAGTTTCCCAGCGTCATTGAGCCGTACAAAGGCGACACGGACCCTCAGGAGTTCGTGCGTGTGTACAAAACTGCAATCGAAGCCGCAGGAGGAGACGACACTACAAAGGCGAAGGGAATCCCCCTCGCGCTGCAAGGAGTGGCGCTATCCTAGTTTTTTACCATAGAGCCAAACTCCGTTTACGCGTGGGAGCAGGTCCGTGGGAACTATGTCGAGAGAATCGATGCTGACCAGCTGTTCGCGGTGAACCAGAAGACTTCGGAGAAGCTCAGGGACTACTTCAAGCGCTTCGCGAAGGTACGTTGCCAAGTCAAAGATGTCAACGAAACCACCGTCGTCAATGCAGCCATACAGGGCCTTCGCCCGGGCCTGATGGCTGAGTTTAACGCACGGAAGCCGACCAAGACGGTGGCCAAGCTCTTCGACAAAATGGAGGAGTACGCACGGGCGGAGGAAGATGCGTGAAGACGCGGCGCGGACACCTTCGGCCCTGTTCAAGCGAAGTATCCGCCGTGCGAAGGGGGGGCGAGAGACGACTCCCCGAAGCAAGACCGAGGCCAGGGGCCTCGGGAAGCTGTCCCTGGCGGTAACGATACTAGGGAACAGGAAGGCACTTCTAGGAGCAGGCGCAGGCCCCGGCGTCACCAGCGCAGGCCACAAAAAGCCTGTCACGTCCCTGGCGTCGAGAGCGTCCCCCAAGGACCTGCTCCCGGCTCGCGGGGGTGGGAGGCCGGGTCGAGCTGCCACGAGCGACCCCGTGCGGAACAAGAAATTCTAGATCGCGGCAAGTGGTGCGAGGTGCATGGTTACGGTGATCACTACACGAACGCATGTATTGCGGTCATGGAGTTGCGACGGGTCATGCCCAAACCGCAGGCCTCATCCCTTCAGCCTCCTGCCGAAGCTCGTGTACGGCCCCCAAAGGACAGCCCCCTGCGAGTCTCCGACGGGGACAGCGCGCGGAACCGCACCATAAGCGTCATCACCGGAGGTTCCCCATTCGGGGCTCCCTTGGAGCAGTCGGAGCCGTGGATGTCGCCTTGCAACATCACCTTCACCTCGAATGACACCAGGGGCGTGGAGTTCCCTCACCGAGATCCCTTGGTCATACAGGCCCACATTGCAGGCTGCGATGTCAGGCGCATCCTCGTCGATGGGGGAAGCTCCGCGAACATTTTGTTTGCAGGGACCCTCGATCGTATGGGGATTCCCCGGAATCGTCTAGGGCAGCCGGGAGCTCTGCTTCAAGGCTTCGGAGGCCAGCCCCTGGAGGCCCTGGGGAGTGTGTCCCTCCCAGTTACACTCCGCCAGGAGGGGAACAGCCGAAGCAAGCATATCGTCTTCGACGTCGTGGACATTCCGCACCCCTACAACGTCATATTGGGGCGGCCCGCCATCAACTCCTTCGGGGCGATCCCGCACCACGCCTTCCTATGCATGAAGCTCCCAGGTCCGGAGGGTGTTATCACCATCTTCGGCGACCAGGACCTTGCCAGGCGCACCGAAGTCAGCAGCCGGGATCCACCTCGTATGGTGCACGCCCTCGCGGACACGGCCGGTGACGCGCCCTCCGCCCCGGGATGGACACCTAAGCTGCGCCCCGAGGGCGGGGTCAAGAAGGTGTCGCTTCAGGCGGAGGGGCAATTTGTGTCCATTGGCGAGGGGCTCCCGCCGGAGGTCGAACGCGACTTACTCCGCGTGCTTCAGAGCAATGCCGACATTTTTGCGTGGTCGCCGGAGGACATCAAGGGTGTAGATCGTGCAATAATCGAGCATCGCCTGGCGATCCGCCCCGACGCGAAGCCGGTCAAGCAAAAGCTCCGCCGTATGTCCATAGATCGGCAACAGGCGGCCAAGGTAGAGGTGACGAAGCTTCTCCAGGCCGGAGTCATTCGCGAGGTCCATCACCCGGCGTGGCTCGCTAACCCAGTGTTGGTCAAGAAAGCCAGTGGGGCCTGGCGTATGTGCATTGACTTTACGGCACTCAACAAGGCGTGCCCAAAAGACAACTACCCCTTGCCGCGCATCGATCAGTTGGTTGACGCTACCGCCGGGTGCGAGCTAATGAGCTTCTTGGATGCCTACTCTAGATACCATCAAGTATACATGGCCGAAGATGACGAGGACAAGACTAGCTTCATTACGCCGATTGGGACTTTCTGCTTTGTCAGGATGCCTTTCGGTTTGAAGAATGCAGGTGCTACCTTTACTCGACTCATCGCGCTTGCCCTGGCCGCCCAGCTTGGGAGGAATGTGGAAGCCTACGTCGACGACGTGGTAGTCAAAACCCGCCAGATCGCCTTGCACGGCCGGGACCTCCAGGAGACCTTCGACAACCTCAGGAAGGCAGGCATCAAGCTCAACCTCGACAAATGTGTCTTTGGTGTGCAGTCGGGCAAACTCCTGGGTTTCCTCGTATCCGGACAGGCCATCCAGGCGAATCCTGATAAGGTCGAGGCCATCCTGGATATGGAGCCGCCGAAGACAACACGGGAGGTCCAGAGGCTGGCGGGCCGCATGGCAGCCCTTAGCCGTTTCCTGTCTCGGGCGGCGGAGTGGGGCCTGCCGTTCTTCAAGACACTCCGCGGGTGCGACGGATTCCGGTGGAACAATCATTGTGTGGAAGCCTTCAATGAGCTCAAGAAACATCTGGCGACTCTCCCCACTCTAGTCGCCCCAGCGCCAGAGGCTCCCCTCTTGCTCTACCTGGCCGCGTCAGCCACGGCGGTCAGCACCGTTCTCGTCTTGGAAGAGGGAGCTGTACAACGACCTGTGTACTTCGTCTCTGAAGCCCTCCAAGGCGCCAAGACGAGGTATACGGAGCTTGAAAAGCTCGCTTATGCGCTGGTCATGGCTTCCAGGAAGCTCCGACATTATTTTCTGGCCCACCCGATCACGGTGCCTTCCTCGTTCCCCTTGGCAGAGATGTTGCACAATAAGGAATCCACAGGGCGTATCGGCAAGTGGGCTGCGGAGCTCGCCCCATTCTCCCTGATGTACGCCTTGCGGACAGCAATCAATTCTCAAGTTCTCGCCGATTTCCTCGCAGAATGGACCCCGCCGGCGCAGCCCGTCCAGAAGCACGATGACCCGGTCTGGACGCTCACTGTCGACGGAGCCTACGGTGTCATGGGCGCAGGCGTAGGTGCAGTGATCGCCACGCCCGAGGGGCGGCGCCTCCTGTACTCAGCGCGCCTCACCTTTCCAGCCACCAACAACACGGCTGAGTATGAGGCGCTGCTCTTCGGCCTGACAAAGCTCAAGGCAATTGGTGCGCGGCGAGTGCTCGTCCGCACGGACTCGTGTCTAGTGACAGGCCAGGTGGACAAGTCGTATCAAGCCAAGGACGCCGAGCTGGCCAAGTACCTCACGGCCGTAAGAGCGAGGGAACGATACTTCTTGGGCATCACGGTCAAGGCCATTCCTCGCGCGAAAAATGAGCAAGCCGATGCCCTCGCGAAGGCGGCTAGCCAGCAGCTGCCGCCTCCTGACGGGGCATTTTATGAAGTGTTACCACAAGCGGCCATCGCGCAAGACACCCGAGACGCGGCCCTTGTTCATCAAATTCTCCAACAAGGCGATTGGCGAGAGCGCATCTTCGATTTTCTGCAGGGCATCGCCGAGCTGGACGACCCCGCCGAGCTCCGGCGTCTGCAACATCGCGCTAGATCTTTCCAGGTGCTTGAAGGGATACTCTACAAGAAGGGGGTCTGCGCGCCGTTCCTGCGATGCCTCTCGGACGAGGAGGGGAAGAACCTCCTCGCGGAGATCCATGCAGGGATGTGTGGGTCCTACCTGGCACCAAGATCGTTGGTCGGCAAGGCGTTCAGGCAAGGCTTTTACTGGCCGACCGCCATCAGTGACGCACATGACCTCGTGCGTCGGTGTCAGGGGTGCCAATGGATGGGGCGTATCATCCGCAGGTCCCCGATGAGCCTCAACCCCATTCCCCCGGTGTGGCCACTGGCGCGTTGGGGCGTCGACATAGTAGGACCGCTTCCCCGAGCCCCAGGGGACCTGCGGTTTGTGGTTGTCGTGCTGGAGTATTTTTCCAGGTGGCCGAAGACAGTGGCCCTGGCAAAGATAACCTCGGCGGCCATGCAGCGCTTCCTCTGCCAGAACATCATATGTCGTTTTGGCGTGCCCAGGGAACTCACCGTCGATAACGGCCTGCAGTTCGATGCCGCCCCCTTCAAAGAGTTCTGCGACAGCATGGGCATCATACTTCGATTCGCCTCGGTCGGGCACCCCCAATCCAACGGCGCGGTTGAGCGGGCGAACGGCGCTATATCCATCGCCGTCAAGAAGCGCCTAGTCGGGCTACCGAAGGGCAACTGGCCGAGCGAGCTTCGCAGCGTCCTCTGGTCCATCCGCAGAACGGTGACGCGCCCGACAGGGTTTACGCCTTTCAAGCTCCTTTTTGGCGACGAGGCAGTAACGCCTAAGGAAATCAAGGCAGGCTCACGGAGGGTCCTCGTCCAAGCCCCCAACGAGAAGCGCCGCGTGTCCTTGGACCTCCTCGACGGGGCGCGGGCGAGTGCAGCCCAGCACATCCAGAAGTATGCGCGGCAGACGGTGTGCACTTGAGACCGTTCCATATACCCACGGGGGTTCAAGCCCGGGGATCTTGTCGTCAGAATGGCGCTCCATGCGGAGACCGTGGGCAAGCTGGAATCAAAGTGGGAAGGTCCATATATCGTGATGGAAGCCTTGCAAAAGGGAGCTTACCGGCTCGCCACACTCGAGGGACAGACTCTCCGCCACACGTGGAACGCGGACAAGCTGCGGCGATATTACGCATAGAAGTCGAATCGTGGCGGTATCAGCCCTTCATTGTAAGATGCTCGCCCGCGCAAACGGGAGTTCAATAAAGCTCATTGTTCGCAAGAAGCATCGTTGGTTCTGGTCACAATGTGCACAGTCTCCTGCACGCATCAGTCTACGGACTTTAAATCAAGTCGTAGCGTCGAGGTTCATCTCCGCACGCACCAGTCTACGGACTTTAAATCAAGTCGTAGCATCGAGGTTCATCTCCGCACGCACCAGTCTACGAACTTTAAATCAAGTCGTAGCGTCGAGGTTCATCTCCGCACGCACCAGTCTACGGACTTTAAATCAAGTCGTAGCGTCGAGGTCTATCTCCGCACGCATCAGTCTACGGACTTTAAATCCAGTCGTAGCGTCGAGGTTCATCTCCGCACGCACCAGTCTACGGACTTTAAACCAAGTCGTAGCGTCGAGGTCCATCTCCACACGCAGCAGTCTACGGACTTTAAATCAAGTCGTAGCGTCGAGGCCTATCTCCGCACGCACTAGTCTACGGACTTTAAATTAAGTCGTAGCGTTGAGGTCCGCCTCCGCACGCACTCTGTATGAGACGCAGCGGGGGGACGCCCTTGCGTGCACTCTCCGGAGTATAAATAAGACACGGATGTTTTCCCTACGCACTCTACGGAGTCTAAACAAGACGCGAATCCCGCACACGCACAGGCGTTGTTCCTGTGCGTACTCCTCGGAGTATAAACAAGATGTGGATGTCGATCCTGCGCACTCTACGGAGTCTAAACAAGACGCGAATCCCGCGCACGCACAGGCGCTGTTCCTGTGCGTACTCCTCGGAGTATAAACAAGACGTGGATGTCGATCCTGCGCACTCTCCAGAGTATAAATGAGACGGGTGTTCCTTCCTGCGCATCTTGTGGGAGCAGACGCCGGAGCGCCCGGGCATCTATATCGAGTAGGGTCGGGACCGTTTGCATGCCTACTCCGCCAATGGCACGCTTTCAAGGTGAAGATATTGGCCTCGCACAAAACGCAGGCCCAAGACAGCATACAGCGTTCAGAACAAGTGCTACTTCGATTAATTACAAAACATGCAGGCATTACATGGCCGCAAAACATGAGTACACCGCTCTCCTACCACCTGACCAGGTGGCTAGCCTTCGAGCGGCGTCGACGGGCCCGCACCGCCGTCATGGCGCCGAGGAACCCCTTCGAGCCAGCGAAGCAGGTCCACCTCCCTATGCAGCGTTTGCTGCACCGCAACTCTGGCCGCATCCTCCCCGACGTGGCCCCAGATCCGCCGGTGGAAATTCTGGAGGCCAGGCTCGATGAAGCGAACGGCGTCCGATATCGCCCCCGGTCGGGTAGGCAGGTCCAGGTGAGGGTTCGCCAGCTCATGAACATGCCTACACCCATGAGTGTGAAGCATGGCGAGGGCGAGACACACGCCAAGGAAGCCGCAATGCTCGCCGAAGGTCTTTGCGCCGCGGAGCACGACGCCCGCTCCCTCCTCGACCAGCCCGAGCGTTTCCGCCAGGTCTTCCGGCCCGTGAGTGGCGTCCGGCACGGCGACGCCCAGATCCCGGAGGGCCCGGTTCAGAGACTCCATCGCCCTCCACGCCGACCCGGACGCATCGGTCAGGGCGCGGTCCTTCTCTACAAGACGCTCGGCCAACTGGGCTCTCTCTTCCTCCAAAGCGGCGATCTGCCGCGAGAAGGAGGTGCGCTCTTCTGCCGTGGCACGACGGGTGTCCTCGGTCTCACACTGCGCGGCTGCCATGGCACCTTCCAGCGCGTGAAGCTGTTCGTCCTTCACGGCATGGGCATCGTCCGCGGCGCGAAGACCGGCTTCCAGAACTCTCCGCTCCCGGATCCGGGCCTCGTCCAGCGCTTGGCTGATGACAAGTGTTTGGAGGCAGCAATAAGAGTCAGCAGTTGCCTGGCGTCGCTCGAGGAGCCACGAGCGCATGATGCTTACCTTCATCTCCGAAGCTCGCAGCGCGAGCGCCAAGAGGTCCCCCTCGCACGCCGACAACGTCTGTCGGGCAATGCTGCCACTGGCACGCTCCGCGGCACCATTAAGGGCGCGGGAGCAGGTCGGAGAGAATGAGCTCCAGCCTCGCCGCATCAGGGACCGCAGGGGCTTCGGCCACTTCGACGGCGGCAGGTGCCTGCGGGACACCCTGCATGGGGATTGGGGCCTCGCGCGCACCCCCGTTGCTCGATTGTTCACCGCGTCCGGGAGACTTCGTCTCGCCTGATGTCGATGGAATGAGCGAGCAAATCGGAGAGAGTTTCGCGAAGTCGTGCGAGGAGAAGGAACCGAGCCTACCTTCTGCACCCTTTGTCGTGGCAGGGCATGGTACCTGCTCAACCGCCAAGTGGGCAGTGAGGGTCTCGGCTCCTTCAGTCGGGTCGGCCGCATCGGACGCCACATCCCCAAGGACGGGACCTGCAACGCCGTATCGGCCCCTCGGAGGCGAAGGGGACTGAGCCCGAGGACATTTTGCCCGCGGCGGCGCGAGCAGCTCTTCGGTGGCGCTGGCAGCCGCAGGTCCTGTCGTGCATGTAGCCGCTGTCGCTCCGGGCGTGTCTTGGGCGGCCGCGGTGGGTGGCAGAGCACCGCCTGCCGTCGCCCTTTCGCCTGGAACCACGTCCTCTCCCGGGTTGGTGATTTCCAGCCCAACGAAGCCCGGGCTCCCAGGCTCGATGGTGCCAACGGATTTGAGACGGCGCGCTCCCCCAAAGTAGTCCGACCGGATCCACCGCCAGTTGAACATCCCAACCCAGCGGGGCCGGCTGCCGAGGTGGCCGGCGGGCTGGATACGCCAGCAGTGGAGCGGGCTCGGCGCCTTGAAGACAGCGCCCCCGCTTGGTCACCGTCACCGACATGGCTTGCAGATCCTCCAGGAGTCTCCACCGGTGCCGCGCGTTCGGGCACAGCAATGCCCAGGACTTCGCAGGCACGGTTTACCCGCCCCTGTTTCACCACTGCAGTCGCGGCCTTGCGCAGCTTGTGCTCCTTGAGCGTGTACGGGCCGAGGAGCGCCACACCTGCATGCTCTGCGTCTTCTAGCCGAGCCACTGCAAAAGAGGGTACGTTCATCAAACAAGGGTTACGCAGACGCAACGGGATGCGTACCATATGCGGAATGGCTTACAAGGAGCGGAGGGCGGGAGAAGGCAAGACACGGACGGGGTAACCCCGTCTTCACGGGCGTCGCCCCGCTGCCCATACTTCCACCGGGCGGAAAGTGGCGCCACCCCGTACATCGTGAACTCTTCAACCAGATCGCGCATACTTAGCCGGCGGGTCACGCCGGCAAGCCTCCACAGCCTCCGTGGGTCGTCAGCCTCCGACCTCACAGTTGGCGAGCTGTTGAACGAGATTGGCCCGCCTCGGCATAGCAGGCCGCTCCGGCTGGTCACGACGTAGTAAAACCACCGGCGCGTCCAGCCGGACTCCCACTTCCACAGGGCAGCCGGCGCAGGGAACAGGGTCGTACACGACTTCCGCAACACGAAGTCCACGCTGCCGAAGTTGGACACAGCCCCCTCCCCAACTTTCCTGGGTCGACAGCACGCGTCGTGCAAGGTAGCGAACAGGCTTGTGCTGGGACGCCGGCCCTCTGTTCGCGTCGCCCACATGAAAACGGCCAGACGGACTATTGCGTTGGGCGTTAGCTCTGCCAACTCCAACCCGTAGGCCCGAGGACTTCGCCCACAAACATCGTCGAGGGCATCCGAAGGCCGGCGTCGAAGAACGCGGCGAAGGCGATTGCCTCCGTCTCCTGGGGGCTCAGCTCTGTTTTGTCATGGTGGGGTAGGCGAGCCCCATCGCGTTCCTCGATCTTCCTCTCCCGGACGAGCCGCTGCAGCATCTCCTCGGTTATGCGACTTCTCCCCAGCACACGGGAACAGCGCCCCCCCGAGTGCTCCATGGCATCCCACCGTGTGTCGGCACGAGAACGCCCCCGCAGCGCCAGCTCGTACTCCCCAGAAGGGACAAACAACTCCTCCCGACTGGAAGGCGAGCCGCCGCCGGGATGATGGGAGGCATCGCCACGGCCGGCCATTCCACTACAAGATCAGGGCAGCAGGGATCAGGGCAGTAGTAGGTTGCGTTACGATCAACACGGAAGAAGCAAGACTAAGCGACAGGCAAGACCAAGCGCCCCCATCGCAACCCTAAACCCTTATAAGGCCCGCCCACCTTCTAACCAAGTTAAGACCCCGCCGGTTCGGCTGCACATGACTTGGAAAGAACCGCCAGAACCTGGAGGGGCGCGCTCGGTAGGTGCCCAGGCAGCATGATGTACCAGCACGCGTCCGCCACGCATCCCACATCCCTAGGAAAAAGGCGAACGGCCACGGGCACGCAACCGCTCACATCCCACGACGCGCCAATCACAAGCCACCGTGTGCCCAGGGCGGGCTGTACGGCGCAACGGGCTAACCCCTGACAAGTCAGGGGCCAGCGCGGTTCCAGGCGCCATTAAAAGCGCACTACCGGACCGCGACGCCACGATCGTCTCCACGCACGGGACCCTGGTACCAACTCCTAGACGGCGGGACTCAGCCCTGACATCGGCATCGACACGGGCCGCGCACGCGTCTACTTCGACTAGGCGCCAGCTCCGCTGCCACCCGTTCGAAGGGTAGGGGATGGAGAACGTGCACGTCTACTTCGACTAGGCGCCAGCTCCGCTGCCACCCGTTCGAAGGGTAGGGGACAGAGCGCACACGCGTCTACTTCGACTAGGCGCCAGCTGCGCTGCCAACCGTTCGAAGGGTAGGGGACGGAGCCCGCGCGCGTCTACTTCGACTAGGCGCCAGCTCCTCTGCCACCCGTTCGAAGGGTAGGGGACGGAGCGCGTGCGCGTCTACTTTGGCTAGGCGCCAGCTCCGCTGCCACCCGTTCGAAGGGTAGGGGACGGAGCCCGCGCACGTCTACTTCGGCTAGGCGCCAGCTCCGCTGCCACCCGTTCGAAGGGTAGGGGACGGAGCCCGCGCGCGTCTACTTCGGCTAGGCACCAGCTCCGCTGCCACCCGTTCGAAGGGTAGGGGACGGAGCGCGTGCGCGTCTACTTCGACTAGACGCCAGCTCCGCTACCACCCGTTCGAAGGGTAGGGGACGGAGCCCGCGCGCGTCTACTTCGACCACCGATCAAGGCGTCGGGTTCGGCTACGGCCCCAGCCTTCGGTCAAGTCCGCAAAAGTTCACAGGCCGCAGGGACGGAGGGGGCCAAAGGACTCGGCAACATGGCTTCGGCTCTGTGAAGCCCTTCACCATGAGAGGCTCCTGTTGTAGGGGTGGCCCCCACCTAAACCCAGCAGGCCTGGTAGAAGGTTATAAAGCCCAGAATAGGCCATGTGTAATGACATAAGTGCCCCTGAAGGGGATACTCAGATGTAAGGGTATAATCGTAAAAGCACTCCCCATGTATATATATATGGAATACAGGCCATGGGGAAGACCCAGTCCATTACGGTCATTCTCCTACTCTCCACTACCACATCTCTCTCTGTTTGGTCTGTAACCACAACAATGTTGTTTATATACTGCTTAAAATATGTTTTAATAATACCTAATTATACTAAAATTAAATCTAAATACATGTTTATACCGTATTAGCTATTGAGGAACCATCATTGGCGACCAGTCCGATCGATTCCTCTGCTTAATGCAAAACGAGATCAATCATAGAAGACAAAATAACAAATTGAAAACATAGAGAGAAATGGAGAGAACTCCTGGTCTTTCTTTATTGCTTTGATTGCATCAGTACAAAATCTGCCGGTACGGCTCCCTATTTATAGTCTACTGATGAGGTGCCCACCATGGGCCAAGGCTGCTGGCCCAGGCCCAGGTTTCCTAACACTCCCCCTTGGGCACTCATCCAACACGCTGATGCCTCGTTAAAACTCCATAAAAACCCAGTGGGAAAAATTTGGAGAAAGAGTACATGATGCATGTTATGCTGTGATGCACGAATTGCCTCATTAAAAACCTTGGTCGAGAAATTTCAAGAAAACTCGTCAAGGGAAAAGAGTACAATTCACCCAATTTCATTCAGTCTTCAGGACTTATTCCTTTAGGTACTTAATCTTCATGATCAAGATTTACTAATGGGCTTGAGAGAATTCTCCCCCTAAATTCTGCACTTCTCTAAGTCTCATCATTCCAATTCCTCGTACGCACCTTTCAAAGCTAGATGCAGAGAGTGACTTAGTGAACAAATCTGCCAGATTTTCACATGACTTAGTATGTAGTACTTTAATCTCGTCCATCTTCTGCAATTCATGAGCATAGAAGAACTTGGGGTTGATGTGTGTTGTAGGGGTGGCCCCCACCTAAGCCCGGCCGGCCTGTTAGAAGGTTGTATAGTCCAAGATGGAATATGTATAATGACATAAATGCCCTTAAGAGGGATACTTGGGTGTAAGCACATAACTGTAAAATGCCCCATGTGGATATATATAAGCCATCCAGGCCATGGGGAAGGCCCCAAGCATTGCTCACCTAACATCTCCACTACCATACTATCATCTCTCTGTTTGGTCTGTAACCACAACAGTTGGCGCCGTCCGTGGGGAAGACAAGAGCAAGCTCCAAGATCTGAAGAAGGATGGCACCAAAGAAGGCTTCATCATCGGCAGCAAGAAAGAAGAGGAGTATGACGGAAGCCCTCGTGAGAGACCATGTGGATGTGACCCCATGAGTGTGATGAGTAATTGACACGTGTTTTAGGAAGGTTGAGTTTGATTTGGGTGCTTTGTGCTTAAGTACTTTCTCTTAATGCAAATGTTGATTACATTATCTCCAACGGTGCTATGTAATGTGTTTCCTTGTCTGTGATGGCACAGGACGTTGAGGCTAAGTCGTGGCGAGGCACGGGATGACCGGACTAGGCACAGGCGGTGCCGAGGTCAAAGCGGTCGGGATGTGCCGAAGACGGCGAGGACTCGAGGTGGTTGCGAAGCTTGGACGGCAAGAAATGAGGAAGCTTCCAGGAAGGTAAAGAGTGGTGTTTTGGTAAATACACAGAGTTGCACAAGAGGAAGCGGGTTTTGGTTGAAGCAAATGGATGAAGTGGATTTGGTTAGAGTTATTGGGTAAAGCACTGAGTTAGTTGGAGTTATTGGGTAAAGGAAGTTGTAAACCCATTAACTAGAGGCTATAAATAGGTGCTAGAACTCAGGTGCATGCATCGTTTTGGGTTTTATTTCTATCCTATTGAGGAGTTGGTGAGGAGAGCAGAAGTTTGTTGTGCTTTCTGTTTCTCCTCGCGTGAGTGGGTGTGTGTTCTGTTCTTGTGTTTTGTCTCTATGAGCTTGTGTTGTCCAGAATGTGAAAGCACGTATGGGGTTGAAATGGTTGTAGTCCTTGCACTCTTGTAATCATTCCTCTCTCTGAGTCAATACGAGATTTCCTGAGTTTGAATGAATTGGATTCCTGTTTTCATTCTCAGTTTTTGGTTTCTGTTTCCTCCTCGCTGGTTTCTGATCCTCTCTGAGTTCTTCTCTTCTTTCTTGTGTTTTTGGTCAAGAAAATGCAAATCTCCCTTGCTCTGAACTGGGATTCTACTCAAAGCCTCTTGGCTAGCTCACTCCCAAAAGCAAAGGTCTAAATTGCAATCCTTCTTCAAGAATTTGCTTGCTACAAATTTCCTCTATTTCTGGATGTTCTAGGGTTTACTATTTGCGTAAACAGAGGAACGTTGATTTTCTTGATTCCTTGCCAAAGAGGTGTTCTTTTTTTGTCTCTGTTCGATCAGAGGAAGAATACTAGCTGTGTTCAGAAGTTTGTTGATCGCTAGTCTGGTTGGGTATTTGTGAGCATCTAAGAACATGCGTTCTGTCCTCAACCGCATATGCTTTTTAATCTTGGCAGTGATCTTTTGGTTCTTTTCGTGGAAGAGGAAATACTGTTGTTATTGATTTAAGATTCTTATCAGAGAGTTTTGTGAATCAGAAGGTTCCCCGCATCATACTCTTTATGCGATCATCCGCTTCGGCCTTTGATTTTTCTTTCGGCAATACAGTATTCACTGTTCAAATTATTGTCAAAGGTTCGGTTTTTCTTTAGCTCAATGGATGTTTATCCCTGTGACTTAATCTCCTTTGATGTTTTAGATTTAGCCAACCTATTCCCAGCTTAGTTCACTATTTCAGTCAGTGATTGTTTCTCTAGTTTCAGTTCTATTTCAGTTTCCCTTGTGCCGACTTTTGTCAGACAGTAGTATTCTGTTTTCTCTTCAGTTTTCACTAGTTAGTCAGCCTTTCAGCCAGAAAATGACTCGAGAAGAACACGTTTTCTTGGCTTTGTGTTTCGGTTGACTTCAGTATCTACGGCTTCTCAGCTTTTCGGCCAAATCAGTGAAGTGTCTTCATTTTTGTTCAGTTCTCTGTTGTCGGCAGCTGCTCTGATTTCGAGTAGCAGTCAGTTGCTTATTTGCAGTCTGTCCAGCAGTATAAACTGGGTTCAGAAATCATTATGTGTGTTTAGCCTTTGGCAGTCAATTTTTAGTTGCCTTTTCATTGCCAACTTGTTCCCTTGCTAGGTCTGTTTTCAATCAGTCGGCAGTCTGTATTTCGTTCGACTAGTGCAGCTTCTGTGACTTCTAATCCGATTCAATCTTTTGCCCAAATTAGAAGCTTGTGGTTCCTTGTCAGAGTTTTGATTTTTCAGTGCTTATTTTAGTTTCTCTGCATTCTCTTTTCTGTTCGGTTTGTCAGAGCAGTGTTATTGCTCATCCTACTTTCAGTTGTTCTGATTGATTGCTCCGGTCTGTTTTCATCTTTGTTATTTGATCTTCTTTAATCATGTAGGTGCAGTCAATCAATCTCTAAATTAGTTGTTGTTCTTTGTTTTGGTTTTCTGTCCCGAGATGGCTTTAGGTTTCCAGTAAGCATGAATTCTTTTTCTTCATAGCTTTCATAGCTATCGGAGAAGAAAAACTTGTGGATACTTCAGGGGCAGTTTTGAAGGCACCATTCACCCCCCCTCTGTTGCCGTTTTCGATCCTACAATTGGTATCAAAGCCGGTTAGCTCTTCTTAATAGATCTTAACCAGTCTGTGAGCCATGGCAACAGATAAGTATTCTACCAAGCCCCTGATCTTTGATGGGATCAACTATCCCTTCTGGAAGAGTCAGATGGAGACCTACATACAGGCTCATGGCTATGCCATCTGGAGAAAAGTGAAAACATGCTATGTTGTTCCTGCCGATGAGAACATCAATGTGGCGAACATGCCCGATGTTGAGGCGAATGCTATGGCGACGAACATCATAATTCAAGGTCTTAGCAGAAACGAGTTCGACCGTATTTCTCATCTCTCGTCGGCCTATGAAATCTGGGTGACCCTCGATGCATACCATGAGGGCACCACCTAGATTAAGATGGTACGACAGGACCAGTTCAAGCGAGATTACAACAAGTTTGAAATGCTCACTGGTGAGTCCTTGGATGCGTGTTTTGCGAGGTTTCACAAGATTCTAAGCAATCCCCGAGCGGTCGGTCTCACGTACCCCGACTCGGACAACGCTCGATAGATGCTTTCTGCTCTTGTTTTGCGTGTTTGGGAGATGAAGGTGACCACCATCAAGGACACGACCGATCTTTCAACCCTGACTCTTGACGCGTTGTATTCACGCCTCAAGACTCACGAGATTGACATTGTCTCTCGTAGGTCGAAATCGCAGTCGATGGCATTGGTCACCGATCCCAGTCCTGCTTCTGGTGTTTTCTCCGATAATGCTACTGGTTTTTCCCTAGCTGCTCTTTATGAAGTTACTTATGATCAATTAGAGCAGCTACCAGAAGACCAGTTAGCCCTTCTAGCCAGAAAGTTCTCTCATGCACACAAGAGAGTGAGGGATAGAAAGAGGAGTGGGCCGATAATCTGCTTCAAGTGTGGTGGCCCCAACCACATTCGAGCGAATTGCCCCAAGCTGGAGAAGGGGAAAGGCGACTACAGCGGTGTGAGCAAGAACAACTACACCAACAAGAACCGCAACAAGTAGCCTCCAGCTCATGCCCAAGGCAAAGAAAAGAAGTTCTGCAACCTTGGCAAAGCCAAGAAGCTCTTCCACCGCGTCCTCACCGCCTTCGACGACATCGATTTCAGCGACGTGGAGGGGTGGAGTGATGACGACGGCAAGGATGATCAAGATCCCAAGGACGGCGATGACTTCATCGATATGTGCTTTCATGGCCCATGAGGGCGATGTCAGCGACAGCGAGCTCTACAGCGACTCCGATGAGGTATGCCCCTCTTACGACCAGCTCAATGATGCATTTCTGAAGCTAGGAAAATGTTATGCTAGATATAGAGTTAGAGTTGTTGATCTTGAGAAGGAAGTAGAAAGATTGTCACGGGAGTTTACTTCACTTATACCTGCTCCCTTCCGTGACGAATGTGATATGTGTACTTCTTTGCTTGAATATATGGAGAAGCTAAGGACCTCGCATGATAGTATGATTTCTGAGCTTGACATGATTAAGGTGGAGAATGTTAGTCTTCTTGCTGAGCTAGAGATGACTAGGACTGCTGCTCTTTCATCTACTGTTGAGACTACTTCTTGCACCTCATGTGAGGATAAGGACAATTCTTTTAGAGGTCTTTACGCTATGCTTCTTGATCTGCCTGAGACATGTGAAAATTGCAATAATATGAAAATGAACTTAAAGAAGGCAGATAACAAAATTACTGAATTGCATGCTTCCTTGCTAGAGCCCATTGTTTCTTGTACCAACTGTCCTAAATTAACCTTTGAGCTTGAATCGATTTCTAAGCAATTTCAAGAAATGGTTGATCATAACAAAAAAAATAGCTCAATATGCTTCTAAGGGCCCTGTTAGCTCACCATGCAATAATTGTGAAAAACTAAAATCTAATTTGATTGCTTTGGATGAAAAATATGTGAAGCTAACTAAGGACCTTCTAGTGAAGCCACCAACTGATTGTGAAGTGATTGCTTCGGTGGGGGAGAAGCCTAAGGAGATGGTAGAGACGCTTAGCGACGAGAACCAAATGGCTAGAAGTAGGACTGTCCCCAGTGCATCTTGCAAAGCCCTCAGTGTTGAGGCAGCCGTGCATCAGGAGAAATCCGCATGTGCTATTCCTTCTTCTGCTGTTGGTTCTTCTTCTTCTGCTGCTGCTGTCTCCTCTTCCCCTGCTCTTCTTGCACCTCTCTCTTTCGGGAGTGTCAGTATCTTATGAACACTCTTGAGAGATTTGTAGGAGGCAAGAAGAAGTTGAATCTTATTCTAGACCAATCCAAGATTTGCAAGTTCAATCAAGGTCTAGGATACGATTTTCTTGAGGATGTTAGGAAGCATCCACCTGCTGTTCTCAGACCCGTAGCAGCAGGTGTAATCGAGGTCAAGCCCAAAAACCAAAAGGTTGAGTTCAAATCTATGGGCTTTGTCCAAGGGATCTCTGACAGTAAGGTGGTAACACATGGTGCTTTGACCTCTCAGAAGGCGAAGTTTCATTGTACCTTTTGTCAGAAGGATGGACATATGATCGAGAGATACTTCAAGCGCGCCAAGATCGCGTGGAGAGATCGTGTTCGCGATCTTAGGCATATTCAGGGTCAACCCCAGACCTTGAGTGCACCTAAGACCAACACGAGATTTAGGGTTGATCACTTTGAGGTGTTTCGGCAGCATCGAGGACTTGGCTTTTCCAGTGTTTCTAATTTTCATCCTCGATTTGCCTCCGGTAATGATATCCGCCATCTTGAGGGTAGATCTCATTTCCCCCATTGAGACAGCTACCCGTGACGAGATCAGCATGTTGCTGGTGCACCGACTCACTCTTGCATAGCAGTCGGACCCAACAACAGCTTCAAGTCTGCTCGTAGACCCTTTGGCTTTCTGAGCGACGGAGAGCGTAGGGTAGTTAGAGGTCAGTCGTGTGTGACTACTTCTTCTACTCGTGTGACTCGGTATTGGGTTCCAAAATCTCTTTTGATTTATCTCAGTACTGAACCATTTCTCTCTTGTTGACTCAGGTTCGCCGGGCGGGGAAGGGAGAGGTTTGGCTCGTTGACTCCGGGTGTTCTCGACACATGACCGGAGATTCTCGTTCGTTCTCTTCCCTAGTTCGAGCTCTGGGTGATGAGACGATCACCTGCGATATGCTTCTTCTAGGCGCGTCATCGCCAAAGGTACTGTGCGCGTTAATGATTCATTCGTTTTAAAAGATGTTGCCTTAGTGAGTAAGCTGCAATACAATTTGCTTTCTGTTTCTCAGCTTACCGATGACGGTTTTGAGGTGAGCTTTAAGAAAAATGCGTGCAAAATTCTTGATTCTTCGGGGAGTCTGGTTTGCGGGATTTCTAGATATGGGAGGATCTTTTGTGCTGATTTTATTGAGTCTTCTGGTGATGCTCTCAGGTGTTTAGTTGCTTCTGAGTCCCATGACCTTATCTTCTGGCATAGGAGACTTGGTCATATTGGATTTGACCATTTGACCCGAGTTAGCGGCCATGATCTCATTCGTGGTCTGCCCAAACTCAGGATGGTCAAAGATCTAGTTTGCACTCCTGGCACGGCAAGATGGTTGCCGCTTCTCATCCTCCGGTCACAGTGACTATGACCGATGCACCGGGACAGCTGCTCCACATGGACACAGTTGGTCCAGCTCGAGTGCAATCAGCAGGAGGGAAGTGGTACGTTCTTGTTGTGGTCGATGACTTCTCGAGGTACTATTAGGTGTTTTTCTTAGCCTTGAAGGATGAGACATTTACCCATTTTAGGGGTTTGTTTAGTAGGCTTTCTGTTGAGCTCCCGGGTGCCTTACGAGCGATCCGCAGTGACAATGGCACGGAGTTCAAGAATTCCTACTTTGAGAGGTTTTGCGATGAGACAGGTGTAGAGCACCAGTTCTCTTCTCCGCACGTCCCACAGCAAAATGGCGTCGTGGAGAGGAAGAACCGTACCTTGGTCGAGATGGCCAGGGCGATGTTTGATGAGTATTCTACACCTAGGAAGTTTTGGGCTGAGGCGATAGCCACTGCGTGCCATGTTTCGAACAGAGTTTTTCTTAGGGCACACTTGCATCGCACTTCCTATGAGTTGAGATACGGGCGAAAGCCCAGTGTCTCCCATTTTCGCGTGTTTGGTTGCAAGTGTTTCATTCTGAAGTCCGGGAACCTAGATAAGCTTGAGTCACGATCTTGTGATGGGATTTTTCTGGGTTACTCGACTTCGTCACGGGCGTATAGGGTTTGGAACTGTGAGTCTAGCAAAATGGTAGAAACCTGTGAGGTGACTTTCGATGAGGCTAGTCCGGGGACTAGGCCCGATATCTCAGGTTCTGTAGAGCAGTCCGAGCCCATCTTTGTGGATGATGAGGAGGATGGAGATAAGGGTTGTGTACCCGATCCAGTTCCTCCTCGCATTGAGGTGCCTGCTTCTTCCACCGCACCTCGAGGAGATCAGCCCATTCCTTTCGCTTCTTCTGGAGTTAGTGGCTCTGTTCCTACCTCGTCAGCTCATGAGGTAAAGGCCACTTTTTCTTCTCATCCAGGACCTCCCCGTCATATCCAAAAATATCATCCTTCAGAGTAGATGATAGGAGATCTCTTTGAGCGCGTCACACGCTCAAAATTCGGCATTTCTCACTTCTATCTCCACTCTGCCTTTGTTGCCTCTTTCGAGCCCAAGGATGTTAGTTATGCACTTTCTGATGAGTCTTGGGTCAATGCCATGCATGAGGAGTTAGAAAACCTTGAGAGAGAAAAAGGTCTGGTCACTTGTTGAGCCCCCTAGAGGTATAATGTCATAGGTACCAAGTGGGTATTCAAAAACAAGCAGAGTAAGGATGGGGTAGTCATTCGAAACAAGGCTAGATTGGTAGCTCAGGGTTTCTCTCAGGTTGAGGGTCTAGATTTTGAGGAGACCTTTGCCCCTGTAGCTAGGCTAGAGGCCATTAGGATCTTGCTTGCATTCGCAGCGTCTAAGGGCTTCAAGCTTTACCAGATGGATGTCAAGAGTGCCTTCCTCAATGGGTATATTGAGGAAGAGGTCTATGTTAGACAGCCTCCAGGTTTCGAGAACCCCAAATACCCAAACCATGTCTACAAGCTTTCCAAGGCCCTATATGGACTTAAGCAAGCCCCTAGAGCTTGGTATGAGAGGATTAAGTCCTATCTATTGAGTCATATGTTTGAGATGGGTAAGGTAGACAAGACCTTGTTCATTCGCAGGTATGGCAATGACCTTCTACTCGTCCAGATTTATGTGGATGATATCATCTTTGGTGGCTCCTCTCATGTTCTTGTTTCTTAGTTCTCCGATGTCATGAGCTCAGAGTTTGAGATGAGCATGACGGGCGAGCTGAGCTTCTTTCTTGGCTTTCAGATCAAGCAGACTCGAGAGGGTACCTTCTTGCATCAGGGCAAGTACACTCGAGACCTCCTGAGACGCTTTGATATGAGTGATGGTAAGCCGGTGTCCACTTCTATGGCTTCATCAGCATCACTCGACCCAAATGAGGATGGCGAGCCAGTTGATCAGAAGGAGTATTGCAGCATGATTGGCTCCCTCTTGTACCTCACTGCCTCGAGACCGGACATGCACTTCTCTGTGTGTCTATGTGCTCGATTTCAGGCTTCTCCTCGTGTATCTCACCGCCAGGCGGTGAAGCGCATCCTTTGGTACCTTCGAGCTACCATAGACTATGGTATCTGGTACTCTTCCTCATCCTGTCTTTCTCTCAGAGCCTACTCGAACGTAGACTTTGCTGGCTATAGGATAGATAGGAAGAGCACTTCTGGTCTTGGTCTTCTAGGAAGTATTCCGGTGTTGTACAGTCCACCGCAGAGGCCGAGTACGTTGCTGCCGCCAGTTGCTGCAGCCAGGTGCTTTGGATGACTTCGACCTTACAGGACTTTGGGTTAGCCATAGACAATGTTCTACTCTTTTGTGATAACACTTCTGCTATCAATATTGCCAAGAACCCAGTGCAGCATTCCCGGACCAAGCACATTGATATCAGATATCACTTCCTTCGAGACCATGTGGAGAAGGGTGACATAGTGCTCCAGTTTGTGGAGAGTGACCACCAGTTGGCTGATATCTTTACCAAGGCTTTGGAAAGCTCTAGGTTTTCAGCCTTGTGGTGAGACCTTGGGGTGGTTTGTCCTTATGGACTGTTGTGAGGGGGAGCTTTGTGCTTCATGTTTTATCCTGTTTATTATGCTCTTGCTCCTTTTTGTTGCATTGCATGTGGGTGCATTTGGGATAGTCCTTCTGGCATAGATTAGAATGGTTTTCTCGTCTCGTTGCTTAGTCTTCTTTCTCTCATCTTGTGACTCTAGGATGCTACTTATTAGCTGTCTCTCTTCTCACTAGGTTGAGTTCACTCACTTCTTAAAGGTTCTAGCAAGGGTTGGGCCATCCTTTGGTAGACAGGGAACGTGTTTACTCCTTAATGTGATAGAAGACCAGCTGATAGTCCTAGTGTCGTATGGGGTAGGTGAGAGTCAGTGTGAGCCATAGCATCCTTTTTATCTTATCTATGCTTTAGGGACTGCATTTTCTGATTTTCTTTCCATCTTTTCGTTTTTATTGCTTTGGTTCAGGGGAGTTCATTGGGATTTGCTAGATCTTAATATTGACATAACTCAACTTGAACTAAGAGTGCATTTATTGTTGAGGGGAGCTGGATTTTCATGGCAGAGGAAATACTCTTGTTATTGATTTAAGATTCTTATCAAAGAGTTTTGTTAATCAGAAGGTTCCCCGCATCATACTCTTTCTACGATCATCCGCTTCGGCCTCTGATTTTTCTTTCGGCAATACTCTTGTTATTCAAATTATTGTCAGAGCTTCGGTTTTTCTTAGCTCAAGTGGATGTTTATCCCTGTGACTTAATCTCCCTTGATCTTTTAGTTTTAGCCAACCTATTCCCAGTTTATTTCACTATTTCAGTCAACGATTGTTTCTCTGGTTTCAGTTCTATTTCAATTCCCTTGTGCCGACTTTTGTTAGACAGTAGTATTCTGTCTTCTCTTCAGTTTTCACTGGTTAGTCAGCCTTTTGGCCAGAAAATGACTCGAGAAGAACACGTTTTCTCGGCTTTGTGTTTCGGTTGACTTCAGTATCTACTGCTTCTCAGCTTTTCGGCCAAATCAGTGAAGTGTCTTCATTTTTATTCAGTTCTTTGTTGTCGGCAGCTGCTCTGATTTCAAGTAGCAGTCGGTTGCTTATTTGCAGTCTGTCCGGCAGTATAAACTGGGTTCAGAAATCAGTATGTGTGTTTAGCCTTTGGCTGTCAGTTTTTAGTTGCCTTTTCATTGCCAGCTTGTTCCCTTGCTAGGTCTGTTTTCAGTCAGTTGGCAGACTATTTTTAGTGCAGCTTCTGTGACTTCTGATCCGATTCAATCTTTCGGCCAAATTAGAAGCTTGTGGTTCCTTGTCAGAGTTTTGATTTTTTCAGTGCTTATTTCAGTTTCTCTGCATTCTCTTTTCTGTTCGGTTTGTCAGAGCAGTGTTATTGCTCATCCTACTTTCAATTGTTCTGATTGATTGCTCTGGTCTGTTTTCATCTTTGTTATTTGATCATCTAATCTTGTAGGTGCAGTCAATCAATCTCTAAATTAGTTGATGTTCTCTGTTTTTTAAGAGATTAGGTAAAGAGGACAGTGAGCTTATGAAGACTAATTTGACGCTTAATGGATTTACCGGCGAGCTGACTGAAGCCAGGCGTCATCTCTATGGAGCTTACTGTTGGGAGCAAAACTTTACCTGCAGCTTTCTTTGTCGTCGACGTGCAAGGTAGTTATAGTGTTTTATTGGGTCGTGACTGGATTCATGCTAATCGTTGCATTCCTTCCACCTTGCATCAAACTTTAGTACAGTGGGTAGATGATAATATATAAGTCATTCAAGCAGACACATCGGCTTATGTTGCTTTGGCCGATGCTTCAGCTGATTGGCAGCATGGTAATATTCAGTGTTTGACAGGCATAGATCTTTCTGATTATGACTATGTTAGTGTTACTAAGGATGATTTTGTACCTGTGTCTGTACAGCCGGCTTGTGCAGCCCGGCTTAGCAATATGATGTTATAAATGGATAAGGAACATAGTTTGGATTGGTTGACAGAACGAGTAGAGCACTATCGGTCAAGTAAGAACGATATGTGTGGAGCTATTGATGATTTTGATGAAGTAGAAAAATTAGGATATGGTTTTACGTCGGCTGATTCATTAGAGGAAGTGGACATAGGTAGTGGTAATATCCCTAGGCCGACATTTGTGAATAAAAACATGGCAAATGACTGCAAACCCAAAATGATTGAGTTGCTTAGAAATTATGTTGATTGCTTTGCATGGGAGTACCACGAAATGCCAGGCCTTAGCCGAGAGCTAGTAGAGCATCGGTTGCCTATTAAATCTGGTTTTAGGCCTCATAAACAGCCACCTAGAAGGTTTAATCCTAATATGTATGATCGTATTAAAGAGGAAATAGACCGGTTATTGAGAGCTGGTTTTATTAGGCCATGTAGATATGCCGAATGGATATCCAATATTGTGCCAGTTGAGAAGAAGAGTAGTGGCAAATTACGCATTTGTGTTGATTTTAGAGATTTAAATAAAGCTACGCCAAAAGATGAATATCCTATGCCTATAGCCGACATGTTGATTAATAATACTTCGGGACATAGAGTTGTTAGCTTTTTAGATGGCAACGCCGGTTATAATCAAATTTTTATGGCTGAAGAAGATATGTCTAAAACGGCCTTTAGGTGTCCTGGTTTTGTAGGTTTATTTGAGTGGGTTGTCATGACATTTGGTTTAAAAAATGCCGGTGCTACATATCAGCGAGCTATGAATTTAATTTTTCATGACTTACTCGGTATTGTGCTAGACATATATATTGATGATGTAGTAGTTAAATCGGATAATATGGATCATCATTTGGCCGATTTGACACTAGCGTTTGAAAGGATGCGTCGGTATGGTTTAAAAATGAATCCACTCAAATGTGCTTTTGGCGTGTCAGCTGGAAAGTTTCTAGGATTCATCATACATGAGAGGGGAATAGAGATAGACCCTGCTAGATTAGAGGCTATTCAGAAAATAAAGGCACCAGAATGTAAAAATGATGTGCAAAAATTCTTAGGAAAAATAAATTATTTAAGAAGGTTTATATCTAATCTGTCTGGAAAAATTGACGCATTTACACCCATACTTCGGTTAAAGAAGGAGACCGAATTTACTTGGGGGGCAGAACAACAGAGGGCCTTCGATGAAATTAAGAAGTATTTGTCTACTCCTCCTGTTTTGAGGACACCTAAAGCCGGGACGCCGTTTCGGCTATATATTGCTGCGGAAGATGGTGTTATTGGTTCTGTACTAACAGAGGAGGTAGAAGGCAAAGAATTTGTTATCACTTATTTGAGTCGGCATCTTCTGGGGGTAGAAACAAGGTATGTATTTATTGAAAAATTGTGTTTATCCTTGTATTATGCTTGTACCCGTTTAAGGCATTATTTATTGTCCAGCACTTGTGTGGTAACTTGTCAGACCGATGTTATTAAATATATCTTGCAACAGCCGATTTTAAGTGGTAGAGTCGGAAAATGGGCTTATGCATTGGTAGAATATGATTTGGCTTATGAATCTTTAAAATCTATGAAAGGCCAAATTGTAGCAAATTTTATTGTAGATCATAGAGTTGATAATGATATGGAGTTGATCAGTTATTTATCTGTATCTCCATGGAAGCTCTATTTTGATGATTCGGCCTGTAGAGAGGGACAGGGTGTTGGTATTGTCTTAATTTCGCCTAGAGGTGCTATTTTTGAAACATCGGTCCGTTTGGAATATTTTTGTACTAATAATCAGGCTGAGTATGAAGCACTTTTATTAGGATTGCAATTTTAGAATCCATGGATGTAAAAAATATAGAAGCTTTTGGTGACTCGTTATTAGTTGTGCAGCAAGTTTCTGGAATTTATCAGTGCCTTGCTGGTTCATTGAATAGATATTTGGAAAAGTGTTTAGAGATCGTATCAAACCTAGATGATTTTACTATCAGTCATATATCTAGAGGAGATAATTTTAGAGCTAATGATCTTGCGCAGCAAGCATCTGGTTATCATGTTAGTAGAGGCAAGCTATTTGTGATAGAAAAACCGATGCACAAAAATGTTCCTGTTTATATGGCCGAACAGCAAGGCAGCAGTTCGGATGTTTTAGAAACGTCAAATATGGCTGAACTCAATGACTGGAGAAAACCTTTACTTAATTATTTAGAAAATCCCAGTAAATCTGTAGATAGAAAAATTCGGCAACAGGCATTAAAGTATACATTGCTTGATGGAGAATTATATCGCCGAACTGTAGAAGGATTGCTTTTAAAGTGTTTAAGTTCAGACCAATCTAAAATTGCTATGGGTGAGGTACATGAAGGTATTTGTGGCACACATCAGTCGGCCCATAAGATGAAATGGTTGTTGAGACGAGCTGGTTTTTATTGGCCGACTATGTTAGAAGATTGTTTTAAATATTATAAAGGTTGTGAGTCCTGTCAAAAATTTGGTGATATACAATTAGCACCTGCTGCCGTGTTGCATCCTATTATTAAACCATGGCCGTTTCGTGGGTGGGGTTTAGATTTTATCGGCCAGATATGCCCTGCATCTTCTAAAGGTCATCGTTTTGTTTTAGTAGCTACAGATTATTTTACAAAATGGACAGAAGCTGTTCCTCTTAAAAATATGACACATAAAGAAGTAATTGATTTTACCTTGGTGCATATTATTCATAGATTCGGCATACCACAGACTTTAACGACTGATCAAGGGTCATCTTTTGTGTCTCATCAAGTACGTGAGTTTGCCGAATCGTTGAAAATTAAATTGCTTAATTCTTCACCATACTATGCTCAGGCTAATGGGCAAGCCGAGTCTAGTAATAAGATTTTAATTAAACTTATCAAAAAGAAAATAGAAGAATATCCTAAGGGATGGCATGAGGTTCTGTCTGAGGCATTATGGGCTCATCGTATATTTAAGCATGGTGCTACAAAAGTGACACCATATGAGTTAGTATATGGGCAGGAGGCCGTTTTACCTGTTGAGGTGAATCTGGACGCTCTTAGGTTGGCCAGGCAAAATGATTTGTCGGCCGTGGATTATCATGACTTAATGATGGATAGAATAGATGAAGTTACAGATGAGAGGATAAAAGCTTTGAGAGAAATTGAGAAAGACAAGTTAAGAGTAGCTAAGGCCTATAATAAGAAGGTAAAGGAAAAATCGTTTCAAATTGGAGATTTAGTATGGAAAACGATTTTACCTATTGGGTCAAAGGATAATAAGTTTGGAAAATGGTCTCCGAATTGGGATGGTCCGTATAAAGTTATAGAGATTGTTCCTGGAAATAGTTATTTTGTGCAAAATTTGCGTGGAGAAAAATTGCCTAGAGCACTTAATGGAAAATATTTAAAAAGGTACTATCCAAGTGTGTGGCAAAATGCATGAGAAAATATGGCCGGTGTTTGCCAGCCATCGTCCTGAGAAATATTATTTATGGCTGATGTGTTGTAGACCATCGTCCAAACAAAGTTTGAGGTGAGTAGGTTATTGCCCCTAGCTGGTTTCGTTATGCAAGTGTTTTTTTAGCAAGCTTAAAAAAACAAGGGGCATGTGTTGATAGTAAAAAATGACACTAGCATATTTATGCATTAGATGATCAAAATAGCCGAATTGTTGTTTCATTAATATAATTCGGTTGACTATATGGTTAGCTGATAAAATGAGATGTTTATTTTATTCGTTTCTGAGACTAATTGACTAATCAAGGTAATTAGCAAAGTGCAGTTAAGTGCATGCAAATGGCAAAGGTGGTACGCATGCAGGCAGCAGGATGCATGCAGCACTGCAGGGGCAGATAGTGATCAGACGTGCTGCATTGGTGATCAGACATGCAGCACCAGCAAGTTACATGCAGTACGCAAAATGGTGACAGAAGGTGCAGGCCATGAAGCTGAGGTCTCGACAGCGGAGAAGCAAAGTAGAGAAAGAAATCGGACTCGGCCAGCGGACGCGATTAATTTGTTTTGATTTGATGCCGATTTAACTTGCCATAGACCAGTCACCCTATAAATATAAAGGGTAAGGCCGATTGCAAAAAACAGGGGACAATCGACATAATATTATTTTTATTCTACTTTTGTTTTTCTTAGCCTCTAGAGTAAAATAGATCTTTTCTTCATCAATCATCTTGTTGGTGTACGGATTAATTTCGTGCGGCAACACCCGCTGCTCCAACCGCCACAGCTACGTCGACAGTGGAGAGCGCTCTACTAACAGCCCTCGGCACGCTACAAAGGGAGCTGGCGGACCTCCGCGGAGCTGTGTGGGATATACAAGAGGCTCGGAGCCAACAAGTCCCGTCGATGGCCACGCCAGAGCCCACGCCAGAGCAGGCAGACAGCCGCGATGCCCCCACCTCCAATCGCATCCCGCTGCGGCGTGTGGATCCGGAGTCGCCCCCTTTCTGCGGGCCTACAGTAATCGGCAGTTCAAGTTCCCCAACGCCATCGAGCCGTACAAGGGCAACACGGACCCTCAGCAGTTCGTGCGCGTGTATGAGACTGCCAACGAAGTTGCATGCAGAGACAACACCACCAAAGCGAAGGGCCTCCCCCTCGCGTTGCAGGGAGTGGCGCTCTCTTGGTTTTTCACCATGGAGCCAAACTCCATCTACGCGTGGGAGCAGATCCGCGATCACCTCTACAGCAACTTCTAGGGGAACTACGTCGAGCACGTCGACGCGGATCAGCTCTTCATCGTCAAATAAAAACCCTCGGAGAAGCTCCGGGAGTACTTCAAGCGCTTCGCTAAGGTCCGCTGCCAAGTCAAGGACGTCAACGAGATGACAATTATCAACGCAGCGATACAAGGCCTCCGACTGGGGCCGTTGGCCGAGTACAATGCTCGCAAGCCGATCAAGACGGTCACAAAACTCTTTGACAAGATGGAAGAGTATGCGAGGGCTGAGGAGGATGCGCGACGGTGCAAAGGAGACGAGTCCCACACCATGGCTTCTTATGCATGAAGCTCCTGGGCCCGCAAGGCATCATCACCACCTTTGGCGACCAGGACCTCGCTCGGCGCATAGAGCTTGGTGCGTAGGGCCCGCACTGCAAGGTGCATGTCCTCACCGACGATGACCCAAAGGCGGATACGCCCTCTGCCCCAGGATGGACGCCTAAGCCCCGGCCGGAGGGCGAAGTTAAGAAGGCGCCCCTGCAAGCGGACGGACACTATGTGTCCATCGGCGAAGGCCTCCCTCCCGAAGTCGAACAAGACCTACTCGGGTACTTCGGAACAACGCGGACATCTTCGCGTGGTCCCTAGAAGACATCAAGGGTGTGGACCGCGCCCTCATTGAACACAAGTTAGCGGTCCGCCCCGTTGCTAAGCCAGTCAAACAGAGGCTCCGGTGCATGTCTATGGACCGGCAGCATGCGGCAAAGGTGGAAGTAGCGAAGCTTCTTCAGGCCAGAGTCATCGGTGAGGTCCAGCATCTGGACTGGCTTGCCAACCCAGTGCTAGTGAAAAAGGCTAGTGGCGCCTGGCGTATGTGCATTGACTTCACCGCCCTTAACAAGGCATGCTCGAAGGATGACTACCCTTTGCTGTGCATAGATCAGCTGGTGGATGCCACGGTGGGGTGCGAGCTCATGAGCTTTCTGGACACATACTCCGGCTACCACCAGATCTACATGGCCAAGGACGACGAAGACAAGACTAGCTTCATCACACTGGTAGGGACGTATTGCTTTATCAGAATGCCCTTCGGCCTAAAGAATTAGGGGGCAACATTTGCCCGCCTCGTCACGTTGGTGTTGGCCTCCCAACTCGGGAGGAACGTGGAGGCGTACGTCGACGATGTGGTCATCAAAACCAGGCAACTCGCCTCCCACGGTCAGGATCTCCAAGAGACCTTCGACAACCTCAGGAGAGCTGGCATCAAGCTCAATCCGGACAAGTGCGTCTTCGGCGTGCAAGCGGGGAAGCTCCTGGGCTTCCTCGTGTCTGGACGCGGCATCCAGGCAAACCCTGACAAGGTCGATGCCATCCTCACCATGGAGCGACCCAAAACATCGAGGGAGGTCTAGAGGCTTACGGGCCGCATGGCCGCGCTGAGCCGTTTCTTATCCAGGGCAGCGAAGCGGGGCCTACCATTCTTAGAGACCTTCACGGTTGTAACGGGATCCACTGGGATGACGACTGCGCAAGGGCTTTCGATGATCTCAAAAAGCACCTTGCAAGCCTTCCCACATTGGTCGCCCCGGCACCAGAGGCTCCCCTCCTGCTCTACCTCACCGCTATAGCAACAGTGATCAGCGCCGTCTTTGTCCTCGAGGAGGGTGCCCTTCAGCGGCCTGTGTACTTTGTCTCTGAAGCCCTCCAGGGTGCCAAGACGCGGTACACGGAGCTTGAGAAGCTGGCTTACGCGCTAGTCATGGCCTCGAGGAAGCTCCGGCATTATTTCCTTGCCCACCCCATCACTATGCCATCCTCATTTCCTCTAGCGGAGATGCTGCATAATAAGGAGTCTATGGGACGTATTGGCAAATGGGCGGCCGAGCTCGCACCATTCTCCTTGACCTACGCCTCACGAACAGCAATCAAATCTCAAGTCCTCATGGACTTCCTCGCGGAGTGGACTTCGTCTGCTCAACAAGTGCAGCAACCAGAGGACCCGGTATGGATGCTCAACACCGACGGGGCTTATGGCGCCCCAGGCGCTGGGGTCGGCGCAGTGGTCACCACACCGGAGGGTCATCGCCTGATGTACTGGGCGCGCCTTGCATTCTCGGCCACCAATAATACGGCTGAGTACGAGGCACTACTCTTCGGCCTTGCGAAGCTTAGAGCTCTTGGTGCGCGATGTTGACAAATCCTACCAAGCCAAGCACCCCGAGCTGGCCATGTACCTGGCAGCAGTGAGAGCAAAGGAGCGTCACTTCTTGGGAGTCACAGTCAAGGCCATCCCTCACGCAGACAACAAACAAGCTGACGTGCTCACCAAGGCCGCCAGCCAGCAGCTCCCCCTCCCTGAGGGAGCATTTTATGAGGTCTTGCCCGTGGCAGCCATCGCTTAGGACAACCGTGATGCAGCTCTCGTCCATCAAATTGCCTAGTAGGGCGACTGGCGGGAGCCCATTTACGGTTTCTTGCAAGGCATAGCCGATCCGGATGACCCCCTCGAGCTGCGACGTCTACGGCACCGCGCCAGATCCTTCCAGGTACTAGACGGTGTCCTTTACAAGAAGGGAGTATGTGCCCCACTTCTGCGATGTCTCTCATGGGACGAACGAAAGCACCTCCTCATGGAAATTCATGCGGGGCTCTGCGGCTCGCACATTGTGCCGAGGTCTCTGGTCGGCAAGGCATTTAGGCAAGACTTCTACTGGCCAACCGCCATCGCCGATGCATAAGACCTCGTGCATTGGTGCCAAAGCTGCCAATGGATGGGAAGGATCATCCGCAGACCTCTAACGAGCTTGCAGCCCATCCCCCAGTCTGGCCGTTGGCACAGTGGGGCATTGACGTTGTTGGGCCACTTCCAAGGGCCCTGGGAGACCTTCGGTTTGTTATGGTCACCTTGGAATATTTCTCCAAGTGGCCTGAAGCTGTCGCTCTGGCTAGGATAACCTCCGTGGCATGCAGGGCTTCCTGTGGCAGAACATCATATGCCGCTTCGGAGTTCCTAGGGAGCTCACCGTGGACAATGGCCTGCAATTCGACTCTGCTCCATTCAAAGAGTTTTGCGACAGCATGGGCATCACGCTTCGATCTACTTCGGTCGGGCACCCACAGTCCAACGGAGCCGTCGAGCGGGCGAGTGGCGCCATTTCCGCTAGAGTGAAGAAGCGCCTCGTCGGGCTGCCAAAAGGCAAGTGGCCAACGAGCTCCACAACGTACTCTGGTCCCTTCGCATGACGGTGACACGTCCGACAGGGTTCACACCGTTCAAACTTCTCTTTGGCGACGAGGCAGTGATGCCCGAGGAAATTAAGGTCGACTCCAGGAGGGTCCTCGTCTAGGCCCCGGCAGAAGAGCGCCAGCTGTCCCTTGATCTTCTTGATGGAGATCGAGTGAGCGCCACCCAGCACGTCGCGAAGTACGCGTGCCAAATGGCGCGCACGCGCGACCGCACCATATACTCACGAGAATTCCAGCCAGGAGATCTCGACCTCAAAATGGTGCTTCATGCGGAGATTGTTAGCAAGCTGGAGTCCAAGTGGGAGGGCCCCTACATCATTGCTGCAGCTCTGCAACACGGAGCTTATCGCCTTGCAACACTGGAAGGACAAACTCTTTGCCACACATGGAATGCAGACAAGCTGCGGCGGTATTATGTATAAGGCCGAAGAGAGGCCCGTACCAAGGTCAGCACCCTGCCTTCTGTAAATCGCTTGCCCGCGCAAACGAAAGATAAATAAAGCCCACCATTTCCAAAACTTGTCTCATCCTGTGTAAAGACGAGCGGAGGTATGCCTCCGCGCGCACTCAACGGAGTCTAAATAACATGCGCGGAGGCACGCCTCCGCGTGCACTCTACGGAGTCTAAATAAGACGCGCGGAGGCCAGCCTCCGCACGCACTTTACGGAGTATAAATAAAGTGCACGCACGCTATGGAGTATAAATAGGATGCGCGGAGGCTTGCCTCCGCACGCACTCTATGGAGTATAAATAGGACGCTCGACCACGCGCTCTGGAGTATAGGCAAAAGGCGCTTGGCGCTTGCGTGTTTGCGGAGCACAAAATCATACGGGTTGATCGAAGGTAGTCGCGATGATGAAGAGCGACAAGGACATGTACTCCAACCAAAGTCGTCGTTGCATTCATAAAAGGATGGTTACAGAGACTCGGCATTACATTTGCGAGAGGCTAATGTGTACAAGTGCCTTCGAGTGCCTAAGGTCGCTACTCGTCCGGCTCCACATTAATGTACCTCCGCGCCGAAGTATCACCCGCTGAAGTTCGGGTCGCCCAAAACTTTTGGCGTCTTCTGCCCACGCCCAACTCCGAAGACGCCGTCGAATCATGCTGTCCGAAAGTAGTAATCGGCCCCTATAAAGCATCTGCCCGGAGCAAAAATAGCATGCGTTATCAGAACACTTCGTTCAATTCCACTTTATTCATACAAAGGGGTGCAGGTCGTAGGGTTCCAGCTTACAAAAAGAGCGGATACACTACAACGCATGCCTGCACACTAAACCCCGACATCACACCTGTGAGCCCACGCCGTGCTCCGGAATGCCGACACCGACTTCGTTACGCCGCAGAACTTCATCGAGCCATTGGCCAAAGATCCCCTCGCTATGCAGAGTCTGCCGCAGTGCTACCTTTGCCGCGGCCTCCTTGATGTAGTCCCAGATGCGGTCATGGAAGGCCCGAACGGTGCAGCGGATGGGCGCGCACGGCACCCGACATCACCCCGGCTCCGGCTAGCATCTCCAGCCGAGGGTCGTCCAGCTCATCGACGTGCTGACATCCTTGGTGGTGGAGCAGGGCGAAGGCTATGTGGGAGGTAACAAAGGAGCAGTGGTCACCAAAAGCCTTGGCGGCACGGAGGGCAAAGTCGGAACCTTCTCCGACCCGTCGAAGCGTCCGCGTCAGGTCCTCGGGACCAAACGTCAGGGGCAGCACGTCCACAGAGATTGAGGGCGTCTTCCAGGGAATGCATGGCGTCCCATGCCGCCACAGAGGCGTCACCCAGAGTCCGGTCCCTCTCTCCAAGGGACGCGGTGAGCTGGGCCTTCTCCTCCTCTAGCGTTGCAATCTGCTGAAGTAAGTCGTCGCGCTCTTCGGCCGTGGCATGCTGGGCCTTCACCGCTGCACGTTGCGCCTCTGCCGCCGAGTACTGTGCCTCCGCAGTGGTTATCTACGCATCGGAGATCACCTTCACAACCTCCATCTCCAGCAAAGAGATGCGCTCGTCCTTGGCGGCAAGGGCCTCTTCGGAAGCTCGAAGCCGGCCCTCCAGCACCCTCCGCTCAAGGATACAGGCCTCATACAGGGCTCGACTGAGGGCAAGGGTCTACACAGTGCGGTTGTTAGCGAAGTCCTAGACAACGGTGCAAGTTGCGAACCTAAGCACTTACCCTCATCTCCGAGGCCTCCAGTGCACCTTCCAGGAGCTTCGGCCCGCATGACAACAGCGCCCGTCGATCTATGCTGGAGTCGGCGCACTCCACGACCCTTAGGAGAGCCTGTAGCATCTCCGGGCGGGGAATAAAGATGGAGACACCTGGCCGCTGAGCCTCCGTGCCGATGACTTCAAAAGCACCAGGCGTTGACATCACGTCCTGGGCAGGAAGACCGGAGACTTTGCGGCCATCTCCGTTGCTCGATCCTTGGCCGTGTCCGGGAGACCTTGTCTCGCCTGATGTTGACGACGGAATGAGCGAGCAGATCGGAGAAAGCTTTGTGAAGTCATGGGGGGAGAAAGAATTGTGCCAACCTTCAACATGCTCGGGTGAGGCACAGGGAGGCATTCGCTCCGCCTCGGTCCGGATCGTGGGGGCTTCATCTGCGTCAGGGGCGACGAGTTCCCCCTCGGGCTGAATGGCCTCCCCGTCGGACCCTGGATCATCTGTGACCCCGACCACCACGGTGAACCCCTCCTTTGACCGAGGGGGCGATCGTATCCCAGGACGCTTCACCCTCGGAGATTGGGGCGATGCTTCCTCGGCCTCGGTGGCCGGTGCAGGCAACGAGGCCTCGGTGGCCGGTGCGGGAGATGAGACCTCACCCTCCTACGTGCCAGCACCACGGCCTATTTCTTCGACGCCGACAAGGGCCCCCTCGCCGGGTGCAACGTGCTCCGCCTCCAAGTCCGAGTCAGCATACTCCGCCATGTCAGACCCGGTAACGGTCGTGCCCTCAGCCTTGGCAGCAACCACCAGAGATGTGGCCGGCGGGCTTGGTACAGCTGCAGGAGACCAGGCCCTGCGCCGAGCTGGGGACACCAACCCCCTACCGTCGCCGTGGCGGCGGGTTCGACCCGACGTCGGCGCTGCCCGCTCCGGCACGAGGATGCCTAGAGCCTCACATACTCGATTTATCCATCCCAGCTTCGCTAGGGCGGTTGCGGATTCGCATAGCTCATTCTCCTTAGCCGTGTATGGACCAAGGAATGCAACTACCACGCGCTCCGCATCCTCTAGCAGGAGCCCTACAGGCAGAGCGAGGCATCGTTCATAAAAAGTTACACATACACATATATATATGTGTGTACGTAGCTTATGGCCGACGAACTCACAAGGAGCAGAGGGCTTCAGAAGATAAGACATTGTCAGCCGAATGCCATCCTGCTGGACGGGATCTCGCTGATGCTTCCACCGGCTGGAAAGCGGCACCACTCCGTACATAACGGACTCCTCGGCAAGGTCACGCATGTTGAACCAGAGGGTGGTACCGACAAGCCTCCGCGCCCGCTCCTCGTCGTCACCTTTGGGCCCCACATTCGGCGAAGTATTGAAGGACATCGGTCGTCCCCAGCACCGGAGGCCGCTACTGCTTGTCACGCGGTGGTAGAACCACCGCCGCATACAACCGGACTCCTACTTCCCTCGCGTCGAGTTAGTGGGAAAGATTTTCGCGCATTGCAACCTCAGCACAAAGTTGACACTGCCAAAGTTTGAGACTGCCCCCCTTCGAGCCTCTTCGGCTGGCAGCGCACGTCATGGAGAAAGGCGAATAGGGTCGCACTGGGATGGATACCTTCTGTCCACGCCACCCAGGCATAAACAGTCAGGCGAACTATCGCATTCGGGGTCAGCTGCGCCAACTCCAGTTTATAAGTCCGTAGGACCTCGCCGACGAAGAGCGTTGCGGGTATCCGGAGCCCGGCCTCAAAGTATGCGACAAAGACGATCGCCTCCGCTTCCTCCGGGTGCGACTCCATCTCGTCACTAGCAGGCAGGCGAACCACAGCACAGTCCTCCAGCCTCTCCTCCCGAACGAGAGACTGGATCATCTCCTCCGTCACAAGACTCGGCCCTAGCACACGGGAGCAGCGGCCTCCTGCCTTCTCCTGGGCCTCCCATCATTTGTTGGCTTGTGATCGCTCGCGAACCACCAGAGAGTATTCCACCAATGCTGGCGATGAACTGTGCTGGCTAGGCGAGGCGCTACCGCTAGGCCGATGAGCATATTCTTCGTGGCAGGCCCTTCTCCCCTCAAAAGCGCAAGGTCAAATGAATGGGGGCAGAGGCAGATCGCACCAGCAAGTGAGGAGAAAAGAGATCAAAACAGCGGCAAGCGAGCAAATGAGCGAATGGGAAGAACGCTCACGTGCCCATGACAAGGGTATATAAAGCCTCTCACCTCCCCCCATGATCGGGAAGGCAACCGGCAGGAGCCCAGCGGTTCGGCTCCCCATGATCGGGAAGCGCAACCGGTGGTAGCCGGAGGTGCACAGTCGTAGGCCATCTGGCAGTGCACGACGCACTAATAGCGTCCAGCCACGCGTCCCCCTTTCTCTCGGGAAGGAACGCACGACCACGGTCGTGCGACCGCTGATAGCACACAACGCGCCAATCGCATCCCGCCACATGTACCTTTCCATCAGAACAGCACATACAACCATAGTCGCGCGACCCTGACACCTTAGGGGCCGGTGCGATTCTCGCCGCCATTAAGACATCAACATCGTGCTGCGAGCCATCAGGTCGTACGTTGACTTTCCATCTACAGGACAACCTTGGAAATCACCTCAGTGGCGTGTCCGCTTCGGACTCATCTCCGCGGAACACACCCGTCCTCGGCTCCGACCTCACGCGCGTGGCGCGGACCCACTCTGCGCACCGACACCATGTCCGCAAGATGAGCACGATCTCGCCTCGGCGGCTCCGCCAGCAACTTCAACTCCGTGGTGGAAGTACTTCGCGGCCATGTTCGACTCCATATCCTCGGTTTGAAGCTGGGTTGCGCCGGCAAATGCATTTCTGCCCAAGGCCACAGAAGGTCACAGGCCACAGGGACGAAGGGGGCCAAGTGGCTCAGCAACATGGCTTCGGCCTGTGTACCCCTTCACCATGAGAGGCTCCTGCTGTAGGGGTGGCCCCACCTAAACCCAGCCGGCCTGTTAGAAGGTTGTAAAGCCCAAGATGGGATATGTATAATGACATAAATGCCCTTAAGAGGGACACTTGGGTATAAGGACATAACTGTAAAATGCCCCCATGTGGATATATAAGCCATCCATGCCATGGAGAAGGCCCCAAGCATTGCTCACCTAACATCTCAACTACCATACTATCATCTCTCTGTTTGGTCTGTAACCACAACTATGTGCTTTGTGGGATGACTCTTCACATAGCCCATCTGTACTTGTACAATGCAAGCTGCATTATCTTCGTAGATAATTGTGGGGGCTTGCACAATATTCATTCCACATGACTGCTGGATGTGGTGAATCATTCATCAGAGCCAAGCGCATTCTCGTGCGGCTTCATACAGTGCTATAATTTCTGAGTGGTTCGTCGAAGTCGTTACGAGACTTTGCTTAGACGATTTCTAGGAAATTGCAATTCCACCACATAGGGATACATAGCCTGTTTGTGACCTTACGGTATTCGAGCCAGACAGGTACCCAGCATCTGCATTGCCAATCAAATTCAAATCTTGATTCTTTCTGTAGAACATCCAAGGTCCTTGCTTCCTTGGAGGTATCGGAAGATGTCCTTTATACCCTACCAATGCCTTTTGGTAGGTTCTGCACTGTACCTTGCTAACAGGTTCACGGCAAATGCATTGTCCGGTCTAGTGCAGTTTGCTCAATACATAAGTGCTCCTACTACACTCAAGTATGGGAATTCCGGTCCCAGGACTTCCTCCCCCTCTTCCCTAGGTCGGAAAGAATCTTTTTCTTGCTGTAAAGACCTCCCGATCATCCGTACTTTTGATGGGTATGCCTTCTCAAAGCCAAACCTTTCTAACACCTTCTGGGTGTAGGCTGACTGATGTACTAATATTTCTTTAGGGACATGCTTGAGCTGCAGGCCTAAGCAGAATTTGGTATTGCCCAAATCTTTCATTTCAAATTCTGACTCCAGATAGGAGCTTGCTTCTTTTATGTCTTCCATTGTCCCGATGATGTTCAGATCATCTACATACACTGAGATTATACAAAATCCATTCTAGAATCGTTGTATAAACACACAGGGACAGTCTTCATTGTTCGTGTAGCCTTTCTTGTAGAGAAAGTCGTTTAAGCGATTATACCACATTCTTCCAGATTGCTTCAGTCCATACAGTGACTTTCTGAGCTTCACATTGTACAGATTTCTATTTGCTCTGTCTTGATTCGGGAGAGGGATTCCTTCGAGGACCTTCATATAAATCTCTGAATCCAAGTTTCCATAGAGGTATGCAGTTACCACATCCATCAATTTCATTTCTAAATTCAAGTTCACTGCCATTGAGATCAAATATCTAAAAGTAATTCCACTCATGACTGGGGAGTACGTTTCTTCATAATCTACTCCTGGACGTTGAGTGAAACCTTGTGCTACCAGCCTTGCTTTGTATCTCACTAATTCGTTTCTTTCATTTCTCTTTCGAACAAACACCCACTTATGCCCTATAGGGTGCATGTGGGGAGGTGTGCAGCATACGGGCCCAAACACCTATCTTTTGTTCAGAGATAGTAATTCAGTTTCTATTGCCTTTTCCAATCTTCGCAATCTGATCTTTTCTTACATTCAGCGATGCAAGCTCGGGATCAAGATCGATGATTGTGGCAATTTTCTTTGCGAAGTAGATATCAATATTGGCTGTTGTCCTATTCCTGGACTCTCCCGTGTGCACATAATTTATAGCTATTTCTTCATGAGTTGCTTCTTCTGAAGCTTCTCCTTGCACATCGCTTCTTCCAATTGCGGTGGCAAGTCTATTTAGTTTTTCAGCTCCGATGTGTGCGTACACATTCATGCTGATTTCTTGTTTCATGGGGATATTCAGATCCGGTATGTCCTTTTCTAAAGGTATCATACTCGTGCCAAGTCTCAACTGGCTCCCCTTCTCATTCTAGGGAACTTCAGTGATCAGCTATGATAAGTCCTTCTTATCCTTCTTCGCCGGGCGTCCCTGGTTACTTGGGATTCGAGGAGCCAGAGTTCTTGTCTTTTTATTCTAAGGCCTCTAGATGAGATTAAAGATACCTTTTACTTTCTTTGGTATTTCAACCCTCTTCGGTGTATTGCGTGCAGGCACATGCGACTTGGTCACGCTCTTCAAATCACTAAAGCGATCAGGTAGCTGGTTTGCTAATGCTTGCAAATCCATGATCTTCTGAACCTCTTTATCTGCTTCACTAGTGCGTGGGTCATGTGCATGGATTCTCGTGGCTTGCCACGTAATTTCCCGATATTTTTCATTAAGGGGTTGATTTCCTCCCCCCTAATGTTGGAAAATATCCTCTGTAGGACCGAACTGGCAACAGAGGGGGGTGAATGGTGCCTTCAAACTTCCCCAAGTATTCACATAAAAATTCTTCTCCGATAGCTATAGAAGCTATGAAGCAAGAAGATCGAGTGCTCACTGGAGAACAGAAACCAGATCGACAAAAGAACTGAGCAGCAGCTGGCCGAGGTCAAAAACAGAACAATCTAATCGGTCTACCGTGGTCGACCTGATCAGAGGTATGCTGTCTGTGACCGAGAGGTCGAATACCTACTCGTGGTCAATTGAATCGCTCGGTTGAAGATAGATGCTCCACTGGAAATCAGACAGACAAACCGATAACAGAAAACGCACAATAACGACCGAAAACAGTGAAAGATCGCATGACCGCTGAGACCAGAACCTGAATAACTTGAGAGTCTCGAATCAAATAATCATGGGACCCTAAACACAGCAGTTGAATGACCTCAAGTTGAGAAATCACAAGCGGTCGGAGTCTTTTTGCTGCATCCGAGAAGAACAGCTTCACCTATTAACTCAGTGCTTTACCCGCACTTTAGCTGATAGAACCAACAGAATCCACTTCCACCTTGCAGGCTTTGCGCATTTCACCAAAATGCCATCCCCGCATTTTCCTAGAAGCTTCCTCCTGTCTTGCTGTCCACGAATGCAACCACCTTGAGCCCCAAGTCTTCTTCGGCTTCACCCAGTCATTTTGGACCTCAACATCCCCCATGTCTAGTCCCGACCACTCCAAGCCTCACCAAGACTTGTCTCCAAGATCCTCTAGCAGCTCCAGCTCCGGTTCCTCGTCTCCTCGGCTCGCAACCATCTCACCAGCCTCGATCATCTTCGGCGTCTCCAACCGTCTGGACCTCAACACCTCCTGTGCCTAGTCCCAGTCCTCCCACGCCTCACCATGAAATAGCTCCGAAGTCCTGCAGCCACACAGACAAGCAAACCGTCATATAGCACCGCACAAAACAATCAGACCATCAATCGGTACAACCAACAAGTTTTCCAGTGCAACACCTGGTCATAAACCCCCTACGACCATTCCAATGCACAACACATGAAGTGCCAGCAGCCTATGACCACTCACTAGGCTGCTATGACCACTCACTAGGCTGCTACGACCACCAAGACACAAGCTACGACCATAGCAAGCTTGCAACGATTACCACACAGCGGCCACGACTACCGACTACCAAGACTGGTCGCTATGATCACAAAGTCGAATCAACTCCTACGACTACCAAGTCGTAGAGCCAGACATCAAGTCGCGAGTCTTTATGACCACCAAGTCGTAAAGCTCAGCCGACCACCAATCAGTCACCTAGGATCACCGATCACACAGGCTTCGACTTCTGCACCCGATCGCGACAACTACCAAGTTGTAAGGCAGATCACCAAATCGTACTGAGCTTACGATCGCACACAACATTGCTACGACCACCAACCAGAAGTCCATATGACCAGTTTCCAAGTGTTACGACCGCTTCGGGGCACTTCCGACCGCTGCCGACTTCTTCCCGAGCACGTCCGACCGCTTACAGGCCCTTCCAACCACAACCGACCACGTTACGACCGCTTTACAATGTGGTCAAAGTCTGCCGACTATTCAACGTGGTCGTAAACTCGAGCGCTGACTACCGACCGCAGCGATCGAAGCATCGACTTCCAACCGCAGCTCTCGATAACATGGTCGTAGATTCGTCTGGGGACTTCCGACCACGATCAGAGATGCATTCAACTTCTGACCACTCGTAAATGCCCTGTCGACTTTCGACCAGCGACAACGTGGTCGTAAACCTTCCGGCTGGCCTTCGACTTTCAACAAAGTGGTCGTAAACTTGCCTGATGGCCTTCAACCACGACCAACGTGATCGTAAAGCTTCCTGGGACCTTTGACCATGACCAGAGTGGTCGTAAACCCTTCTGATGTTCTTCAATCATGCCCAATGTGGTCGTACCCCTTCCTGATGAACTCCGACCACAACCAAAGTGGTCATAAACTGTCCTGGTGGCCTTCGACCACAACCAACGTGGTCGTAAAGCTTCCTGGGACCTTCGACTACGCCCAAAGTGGTCGAAACGACTACTGCCAACCACAGGCTGCCAACAACGTGGTCGTAAGCGGTCTGCCAACCTATCTCAAGGCTTACGACTTTGCAAAGTCAGCTCAAACCTCAAAAACTAAACTCAATCTTTCTAGATCAAGAGTCAATTACTCATCACAACCATGGGGTGACCTCCACATGGTCTTACATCCTCATCAAAAATGCAATCAATGAAGTGGGCGGTATGCAAATCTCCCGTCATGGGTTCCAAATTATGGATGTAGTCTCATAACCAACGTATATCCCAGTCTTACGGAGATGGCCCATTGCAGTACGCTGTGGACGGGGTATAGGTACATAAACCTTGCATCCAAACCTCCTGAGATGAGAAATTTTCGGTGGTGACCCTTGCACTAGTTGCATAGGTGAATGGATGTTGTAGGCCGATGGTCTAAAGTTGATGAGATTCGCTGCATGTAGGACTGCGTGTCCCCAACATGTAGCAGGCAAATTACAATTCTGCAAAAGGGGTCGGGCACTAAATTTAATTCTCTTGATTAATGCCTCTGCCAAACCATTCTGGGTATGGACATGTGGTACCAAATGCTCAACTGCAATCCACATCGCCATGCAATAATCATCAAATGCCTTTGAAGTAAATTCTCTGGCGTTGTCCATTCTAATGGACTTTATGTGATGATCAGGGAAGACATTTATGATGCGAATGATTTGCGAGATCAGTTTTGCAAAAGCATGGTTTCTTATGGACAATAAACCCACATACGACCATTTCGAGAAGCATCAATGAGCACCATGAAATACTTGAACAGCCCTGAAAGAGCTTGAATGGGACCGCAAATGTCCCCCTGGATGCGTTCCAGGAATACAGAGACTTCATCCTTCACTTTCAGAGTGGAGGGTCTAGTAATTAATTTCCCGGTGGCACATACAGGGCACGCAAAATCTTCGTGATTCGAGAAATTATTTACATTAATATTATGCCCTTGGGAATTGTTGACTATATTTCTCATCATTCTAAGACCTGGGTGGCCTAATCTGTCATGCTAGAGACAGAAGAGTTCAGAGCTTCTAAATACTGTCTTCAGAACAGTGTAGGCTGCAGGTGCCTTAATGTTGGTATAATATAGCCTAGTTTCTAGTGAAGAAAGTTTTTCTAATACTCTTTTTCCATTCTCTTCGCGCTTCGTAATGAGTAGATATTCCTTACCGTACTCTTCGTTAGTCTCAACGTGGAAACCAATGGCACGAATATTCTTAAAACTTAGGAGAGTTCTAGTCGATTCTGGGTACAATAAGGCTTCTTCAATGACCAAAGTTGTGCCCATTGGGAGTATAATTGTGGCTCTTCCTGAACCAATTATACATGCATCGCTTCCGGCGATTGTCGTAAGGCTGCCAGCATTCTTACGAATCGACTAAAAATACTTCGTCTCTCTTAATATGGTATTCGTTGTGCCGCTGTTGGCTAAGCACACTTCCTCCATAGGGCACCACACGCATTCTAATATAAGGTATTTTATTAACATGTATTAGAAGGCATTCAACACATAAATAAAATACTTCAATATCAGAACATATCATGCCATTATAAACTGAATAAATGAATGAATTATTCAAAATCATCCAACCATCACGAGGAAACAAATGCTAAAGTACCATCCATGCAAGTTCTTAATTGTCCTTTTCACACAAAATAAATGACAATTAAAGTCTAATGCATTCTGTGCATCAGACTGAATCTACTAGAAAATTAGAGACTTCTTCGACTATTTTCTCAGGAGTGATCTGCTCTTCAAGAGAAATCATAGCGGTGGCTGCCTCTAAGTCGAAAGGGGGTGCTGCTGCCGGGATGGCCTCAACCTCCATCAATGCGGGCAGCTGCTCAAAACTCTCCCCCTCAACTAATGCAAAGTGAGCTTCAGGCTGCCCTTTGCCATCCTTCTTCTTCTGGGCTTGGAAGGTATCAATGACATGCTGCAGCTCCTTATAGATCCGTGACCAATGCCCCCACTTGCCACACTTGTAGCAACCTTGGTCCTCCTGGCCATAGGTCTTGCTACTCTGCTTTGCCTTGCTTGTCTTTTTATCACTCAGAGCATCTGACTTGCCTTTCTGGGCAGCGGCCTTGCCATTCCTCGTCCTTCTCTTCATTAAAGGCTTTCGCACCTTGTAGCTCCCAGCGGTGGCCTCACGGCCAGCGGAGCTCCCCGGTGGCTGAGTGACGTAATTCTTGCGGACAAGTTCATCCTCAACCTCCGCAACCTGCATCATATCAATCAATTCGACATACTCCTTGTAGCCATCTTGACGATAGTTGCGTGTGGATTGTACTGCATTGGGGTGCAAGATGGATAGGGTCTTTTCAATCTTCTGCTTGTCTGTGATCTGCTTGCCACAGAGTTGAAGATTGGTACAAATCCTGTGCAAAGCAGAATTGTACTCCCCGACCGTCTTGAAGTCGGCAAACCTCAGTCTGATCCACTCTTGCTTTGCTTGAGGAAGAATGGTGTACTTTAGCCTCTCAAACCGCTTCTTGAGTGCGGTCCAGATGGCTAACACGCTCTTCTCTGCCATGTACTCATTCTTGAGAGTGAGGCAGAGGTGGTGCCTAAGAAAATGAAGTGCCTGATCATTCTCCTAAGGAGTGGGTTGGGCATCATGCGGTCCGCCAATCCCAATGGCCGCGCGGAGCTTCTTAGCTCCAAGCACTATCTCGACATCGGAAGCCCACATCAGTAGTTTTGGCCATCCTATGCCAGCTCCTCGAACTCCTAGTTCATTATTTCAATCATCTACATATGTATGAAACGAATAAATAAGTTTATTGTTGGTAAACATGCACGGAATAAATCACTGTGGGTAAATAAATGGTACAAAAGATTCTCGTAATGTTCCATAATTTTCTATGAATTTCCTATAAATTTTACTGCTAATTTCAGTGATTAAAAGCAATTTTAAGCAATTACAATTAACCAAGACAGTAAATAAATACAGAAAATACAAAAAATAATAATGGTAGAAATAAATATGCTTCAAATGCTAAAAATAATTCAAAATTCGGATTCCTGAGGCCCTTTTATGCTAGAATATGAATTTTCAGCGAATTCTGCAATTTCTGAGGGTCTATACGCAAATTTTCAGTTCAGAGAAAATTTTGGCGTAATTTCCTAATTTTCTGAGGGATTTTTTTTTTGCAAAATTCAGAACCCGTTCGTAAATCTGAGGATCTATTCATAATTTTCGGAACTACAAAGGCCTTTCTGCAAAAATCGGGATGCATATGCAAAATTTGAGGGCTGATCAGTAATTTACAGAGTTTTAGGGGCTCTTTTGCAAAGTTGCCAGCCCCACCCCCCAGCCGGGCTTTTCCTCGTCTGGCCTATCACACCTTGACCCATACGGCCTGTTCTTCTCTCTGCCGGCACAGCCCACCGGCCAGACGGCCCACCCGGCCGGCTTAAGCCCACGGGCTGTAGGGTTTCCCCTACCCACTTTCTTTGTGGCGGCGGCGGCGGCCCGGGCATCGGCTAGGGTGGACGAGGCGACGCGGTGGGCTGGCGACCGAGCGGCGGGTGGCTGCGGGCTGGCGCGCTCGTGCGGGGAGGCAAGGCGGTCGTGGCGACGCGCTCGGGAGCCGAAGCGACCCGAGGCGGCGTGCTTCAGGTACGGCGGTGAGCGTAGAGGCCGAGGCGCCGTCTGGGGCGACGCGTGAGGGCACGGACCTCAAGCGACGGCCAGGCGCGGGGCTCGAGCGGCGGTGAACGCATGCGAGTGGCGAAGCCGATGTGTTCCGAGGTGGCGGCTGTGTGGGGCCGGTGCGTACGAAAGACGAAGTGGCCAGCACTTTGGTCGGTGTGCTTCGGGCGGCACGCTTCAGGCGTGGCAACGCGTGCGCACGGGGAACCGAGGCGGCGCGGCTGCGGGCCGGACCGGCTCGGGGCGGCTTTGGGTGCACTTCCTTGGGCAGCGGTCGAGTTGCCATCGGCGGCAGCCATGTAGGGCAACGGACCAGTGACTGGGCGGCTAAGGGCCGATGGCGGCGCCTCAGGGAGAGGCCGGCGGCTGGCTGGTGACAGGCGGGCTGATGTATGGCGGTCATACAGGACCAGCCAAACACAATTTTTCCTTTTTTTCTTTTTTCGATCTACAGTGCAATCAACATCTACTCTGTGTGCAATCTACTGATCGACATTGTGTCGGCGACTTTAAGTCTGCTCGCGGTAGATTAGAGTGGATTTGCACTGTAGAAAATCAATCTAGAATGCAAAAACTGCAAATTTGGAGCGAACTAGATAATTCAATCTATTAGAGCTTCGATGATTACTTTCGATTCACTAGAGCGAACTCGTGCTGATAACGTGTTGAGGAACTATCGCTGGCTACCAGTCCGATCGATTCATCTGCTTAATGCGAAACAAGATCAATCACAGAAGACAAAATAACAGATTGAAAAGACATAGATAAATAGATAGAACTTCTGATCTTTTTTTATTGCTTTGATTGCATCAGTACAAAATCTGCCGGTACGACTCTCAATTTATAGTCTACCGATGAGTTATCCACCATGGGCAAGGCTGCTGGCCATACGCAGGTTTCCTAACATTATCCACCGCAGCCCTTGCCTCTTGGCCATGCCACTTTTGCCTTATCCGATGTCTTGCTCGTAGCTCAACTGCTTCCCGATCCTTGTGGCCCACGCAATCGCAGGTGACAGATCAGAAGCGGATCCGTGAAAATGGAGGCTGCTGTAGGCAACGTCAAGCAGCGAAGGTGACCCCGTGATGGCAGATGCTGTGTGCGGTGGCGGGCAGAGTGGCAGATGATGGAGGCTTCACGCGGCTGTCCGACGCGTTGGTGGCGATGATGACTCCGGCGACGGTGATGGCTTCGACTCCAGCGACGAGCTTATGTCTCCATCTCCACCTCAGGTGACCGCGGCTGCCTTAGCGATGAGCCGATGTGTTTTTGCCTACATACGAGTTGTCTCTCTGCTCTCCTCTCTCTCAGCGCGCTCGCTCCGTCGCTCATAGGAAAATTTCCATCAGTCCGATCGAGTGGATGTGTCTTTCCCGTGAAATTCCTCCAAAATTGAACGATGTGAATATTGTTCCTCTGGAATTTTCCCACTCCTTCCCTACGAACCAAAGGGCCCTACAGTAGCTGTTCTTATGGAATCTGAAATCCTGTATTTTTCAAAAAAGAATCCTTCGAGATCCTAAGAGCATCTCCAACAATCCCCCTAAAAACCCACCCAAAAGACACCTTTTAGGGGCAGCCCAAAAAATTTGTTAACCTATTTTAGTCCCTTCCTCCAACAGCTCCCCTAAATATATCCTAATAGTATTTTGAATCTGGCCCAACATTAACAACCAGCCCATTTACTTTGCTCGATACCCATTTACGTGTGCGTACGCGGACGACGGCCGCCGTATAAATATCAAACGGTGATTAGCCGCAATCAGTAATTGAGATGGTGCATGTACGTGACGTGAGACACATGCAGTAATTGAGATGGGAATTCTTGTAACATTGTAAGAGCTCGTCAACATGAAAACTTGACACTTTCAGCTGAGGATTGAGCAAAGAGGTGGGCGAGTATTTGTTGGGTGGAATGAGGGGAAAATATACTTCCCGCCAACATACAAATACTCAAACAATTCTGACAAGTATGCCGGGGATGACATGTAAAATGTATTTCTGTCATATAACATTTTCCAATGACAGGCTGCATTGTTGATGGAGAGCAAAAGACTAATTGGACATCAGTTACAGCTTCTGATAGTTTGGTAGTGGCATTCATATATATATTGATCAATACAGTTGATTTGGTATGCACTTGCGAACTGACTGAATTTAGTAAAATCCCAGAATTGCACATTTGAATCATCAGAAACACATCAAGTTCGTGGATAGTTCACAAGATTTTACTAATAGAGACAAGGTACAAGTATGATAAATTTCATGTTACAAGATCTACATATTTGTGGTGACGAAGAGGTCTAATTAGCCATTGGATCCTATTCTTCTCTCTCTCTCTCTCTCTTGCAGGGGAGGACCGTGTTCTCTGAACCCTGAACAAAGTTACAGACTGCAATTAGTGGGGATGGTGACTCAAATTATTATGGTTTGATAACATTTCCATATGCTGGGTTAAGAAACAACGTATATCTAACATAGACTACCAAATTTCTCTAGATATTGATAAATAGTTACGATCAACTAACAAGACTAATCACAGCAAAATCAACTAACAAGACTAACAGTGCTAGTTTGATCAACTAACAAGACTAATCACCATGACAGTTTGATCAACTAACAGATGATAAACCTTTAATCACCAGAGCAAAATCAAGTAACAAGACTAACCATGAAAGTTTAATCACCAGAGCAAAATCAACTAACAAGACTAACCATGAAAGTTTGATCAACTAACAAGACTAACCATGAAAGCATCATCAACTAACAGATGATACTGAATGATTAGGAGCAAAATCAGACCATACTGTTGATCCCTCGACGAATGAGTATCTCACTCCGTAGGCTCCTGTAGTAAAGCTGCTGCTCAATAGGCAGACCACTAATGTCCATTGTCATGATTCTCTCCTCTTCTAACATAAGTTTCAGCTTCGACTGGTCCTTCTCTATTTGCAGCCTCTCTTGTTCAATTTGCAAGGATTTGTTAAACCTTTCATCCTTTTTTACTTCTTTGTAATCATCGGATATCTTCTTTTTCTCCCACATATTATCGAATGCCTCAATGCAAGCATCACCAACTCCATTACGGAGCTGTTGTTTAGCCTTCTTTCTACCAATTGGCCGCTTTGGAACTGGAGGATCTGAGCAACAGTTGACATTATTAGCAAAATTCAGATTCTCTTCATTTCCATCACCTGTCAAATCCAGAATTGAATCTCCAAGATCCCTTTGTTTCTTTTGGGTAGGTTTCTGAGCTGCCAGTTGAGCCATCTTGTCATGCCATTTTGGTTCAAATCTTAATACGTGCCAACAGTGCAATAGAGTAAAGGATTTGTTTTCTTTATCCTCAGCCTTGTACAAAGCACGTGCATCCATAAGCTACAAAAAAACAATATTATATTAGTTGCTAACCAAAATTAATAGAAATCAGACATAGTGATAAAAACATGTACCTTATCTTCAAAAGTCTTTCCACTTTGATTTCTTCCTTCAATTGCAGCAAAGCTCCCACAAAACTTATTGACACACTCTTGAATCATTGTCCACCGATGTGATAGAGAATTTGGAGTACGATCTAATATAACATCCTTTTCACAAATGAAGGCTTCATGTACCCTTGTCCAATATGCCGCACGCTTTTGATTTGTTCCTGGAATTGGATCTGTACTGGTGTTCAACCAAGCTTTCACGAGTACTATATCTTCATTTTCGCTGAAGTTCTTGTTCCTACTTTTTGTGCTCCCTTTTGTTGTGGGAGTAGGTTCAGGTTGCTCTTCCGGAGGGCTTCCTGTGCCATCCCATCCCATCCCATCCCGGCATTTCCTGGACTCTGGTTCATCAAACCCATGAAATAGCCATGTCCCTCCATTGCAGAAAATGCCTATTATAATAGTACAGAACAGTTAGCATTTCAAGAAAAGAAAACACTAAATCGTGCTAGCTAAATCGTGCTCGCAAACCTTCAATTCTAGGTTAGCATTTCCTTGGAGGCATTTCTGACTATGGACTGAAGCTTGTTTGATTTATGCAGCAAGTATTGTCATTGAGAGAGAAAAATGAATCTCTTGAGAAACAAGTAAGCTACTTATTTGTACAGTCCACATTTTTTTTACTTCAAATTGGTATTAAGAGCACTCTGTCCCCTCAACATGTTCACATGATTGTTAAGTTATATAAATCATTTTGATAAGGTGGATATTTGTAATTTTGTACTAACATTGATTGCATCAGTGAATCCATAAATTCTGGTGACAGGAGTATTATACAAGTAGGACTTAAAGTAACAAAGACAAATAAAAGATTAAAAGACAACATGGATGAGAATTTTTTAGGAACATTGTCTACTGCATACCTATAATATTCATTTCAGCCACTCAATACAAGTTAGAGATAGACCGAGGTTGTAAATATTGAGATTGACTAAGACTTGAGCTCTGATTGAATGACTGCCAACAGACCCAAGAAAACAGAGAACAGATCTCTGTTCAAAATCTGAACTGCTAAATGATTACAGACAAAGAACTAAATGATGGTGATCTTAGATGTTCAGGTAATTAGCAGCATACCGATCGAACAGATTGCAGTAAAATACAAATCCTAAACTAGGACTTAACAGAAGTTTACTGCTCTGACAATATTACCTGACTGAAATAATCAAATCACAGCACTACTCACAGTTCAATTGCAGGTAATCAAATCTAATATACAGAAGCTTAATAAGCTATGGTACAGTCAGCAGAAATTATAACCAAGAGCCTGTAACAGTCCAGGTTTTTATTAAAATAAAATAAATAAAGAAATAAATAAAAATCAATTAAAATTAAAATTAAAATTAAAATAAGTATTTTTGTTGCCTAAAGTTTAAATTTGGATTTGCCCTGAATTTCTGTTTTTGAAAAAGTTGGATTTGAAAAGCATTTTAAGAAAAACCTAAAATTATTATTAATAAAATGATATTTTGATTTTATATGGAAATCCTAATTCAAATTAATTATTTGGAGTTATTTGGCTTTTATTTGGTTTCCTGGTTTTTTCTGGAGTTTAAAAATGTATTTTTGAAATTAAAAAGTATTTTAAAGTATGAAAAGTAAATACCAACATTAGTTGGAAATATTTTTATTAAGTCCAAAATGTCACCAGGAGCTTCTGTGAATTTTCCTGGAATTTTTGGAAGTTATTTGGTATTTTTGTGAGGCCAATTGAATTTTCTGGGATTTTCTTAAATCAAAAATCAAAAATAAAAATTCCCCTCCCCTTCCCCTGGCCGCCACGTGGACGGCCGGATCCCCGCCACGTCGCCCACCGGATCCCGCCCTCCCCTCTTCCGCGCCCGCCACCTGGCCGGCTCGGATCCGCGCCACGCAGCCCGCTCGGCCCATCTCACCCGCCCACTCCCCCACTTCCGCTGGCCGCCCGGCCCCACCCGTCGGCAGACGCCCCGCTCACCCTCCTCTCTCTTCTCTCCTCGGCCCACCCGCCAGCGCCTCCTCCCTTCCGGCTCTCGCTGCGCCGCGGGCCCCACGCGTCAGACCCGTCTCCCTCCTCCCGCCCACCTTCTTCCTCCTCCCGCGTGGCCGCGCCTTCGCCGCCGCCATTCCCGCCGCCTTCCCCCCGCTCGCCCGGATCTGGTCCTTCTCCTTCCCTCTTCCTCCCCGACCAACCCCGCCATCCCGCGCCCAAATCCCCCTCTGCCCGCGCCGTGTGCCCCCCCAATCCCGCCATTTCCGCCGCCACCCCGCGCCATCTCCGGCGAGAAATACGGCCGCCTCCGCCCTCCCCGACCCCTATATAAGCCCACCCCGACCTCCGCTACAACTCGCCCCACCTCCCCCTCCACTCCCCTCTCCCTCCCGGCCTTCCCACCGCCGCCGCGCCGAGTGCCGCCCGCCGCCGCGCCGAGTGCCGCCCGCCGCCGCCTCTACCCTCTCGCCGCCGGCCATCTCCGGCCTCCCCAGGTAGTCGCCGCCCCCTTCCCCGAGTTCCCCTCCTCCTCCTCTCCCCGTTGCCGCCCTCGCCGCCGCCCGCCGCCCGCCGGAGCGCCGGCGAGCACCCAGGCCCGAGCCTCCCCGGCCGGCCATACCCGCGTCCGCGCCCACGTGGCTGCCACCTGGTGCCGCGTCACCGCCACCTCGGCGCCTCCTTCCCCGTCGGCCGCCACGCCACCGCCCTGCCACCTCAGCGCTTTCTCTCTCCCGTGGGCTTGGTCCATGGACCAAGGCCCCACCAGTCAGCCGGTTCCCTTGGGCTGACGTCATGATGGCGTCATTAATCCGAATTTCCCGTAGAAAAATAACTCGGCCGAAAAAGGAAATTCAGTGCTGACGCAATAATTCCAATTTCCTTTAGAAAAATAATTCCAAAAATCCTCTTTTTCCATTTTCTCTCTTTTCAAACTTCCCGGAGCCCGTTCTCCCTCGTTTTAACTCCGATTTGGCCCATTCAAATTTCTAAATTCATCAAAAATTCCCCTCTATCCATTTCTAGCCTCAATTCAAATATTTGAAGTCAATTTGAATTTAATTTGAATTTATTTGAATTTGGTGGGTTATTTTCACGTGTAGACTTCGACGATTCGGGAAATTTCTTCGACGAAGATTCAAACCAAGTTGAAGCGCAAGGCAAGTCACACTCCTTGACCATGTTGATCCCAGATTGCAAATAAAATTATGTTGTTTCAAATTATATTGCATGCATACTTTTGTTCAGTGTATTTCAATTCAGTTTTAACTTTAGTTAATACCTGTTTGTTAATACCTCCTTTGACATTGCAAATCCTTATACCTTGTCACCTTAGAATTAAACTCTAGTTAGTACACTAGTATTGGCTAGAGAATTTTAAATCAAATACCCCTGCTTAGTCATATAATTTTGTTTTGGGATATCTTTCACATAAAATGATAAACCCTTTTCACATAAAATGATAAGCTTTTGATCTGTATTCTTGACTTCGGTGAGTCAAGAAGGATCATGGAATATTCTCAAAACAAAATATAAAATCTGGTGGGTGCAGGCATGCACTGTTGTTCGGAGACACAGTGTTGATTGTCGGGCACAATGGGTATGTGGTTGAGCCTAAGTCAGATTAAGGACCGGTCTGTGAGCTACCGTTGCAAAGCCCTAACGTACTACCACAAGGCTGGTATGGGACAGCCCTGGCTGAATAATTTGCGGGTCCCAACCTGAGCCATTTCGTAGGATGAAAGTGAGCGTGGCATAGGCCACGAGAAGTCTCACTCGGCTCAAGAGGGGGTTCCGGTCTGGTGGATTCCTTACTGGGGCGAAACCTTAGAGTTGACTTGGCCAGGTTGAAGGCTTTGCATTATAAAGGCCTTGTCACGACTCCTTGCTGCACACCTAAGGAAGTGTGTAACTCGCGTGGCACAAAAGGTTGATCGTGTCTTGTGGGTAAGGCTGTACAACCTCTTCAGAGTGTATAACCTATCCTGGATAGCCGTGCCCACGGTCATGGGCATGCTGAGTAAAGTTTTTCATGGATTAGACTTTGTTTTTCAAAAATGTTTTCGAAAACCTTGTGGATGGATGGAATCCACAAGAGATGAAAACCTTGCAGATGGAAGGAATCCGTGAGAGGTTGAAATCTGGTGAATGGATGGAATTCATCAGAGTTACGCAGTGAAAGCGTGTGGATGGATGGAATCCATACGTGATCTTTTGGAAAAGATGGTCCGGGTGGGATGCCCGTGGATAGGTTGGTGTTTGGTCGGAGCCTGCACCGACGGTAATATTTTCAACTACAAGTACTGTTTTACTTATTGTATCAAATTCAGCAATTTCAATCTATTTATTATATTTCATCAAATGCTGTTTTATGCAAACTAACCCTATGAGCCTTCCATTGAAGCCTTTATCATTATATTGCATTTCTCCGTGTGACTTGCGGAGTACAAGTTTGTACTCATTGTTGCTATCTCCACACAGAGGAAGACGACTTCGACTACGGTGAAGACCAGAACGAGTAGGCCACGTCTTGCAGTTATTTGCCTGTGGGCAGGCTTGGGCTTCGCCTTTCCAGCTTCGCTTCCGCAGTTTCTTTTGAAGTTATTTTGCCAATGTGCGCTGATGTAAACGCTGGCCATAAGGCCGTACTCTTTAAATTAAATAAATGTCATTATGCTTGGTATTTATCTTTGTTATTCGCTGTGTGCACTAGCTGATCCTGGACTAGTGCGATTTACACAGAGGATCCTGGAGTTGCCGCTCCGGGTTCCGACAGAGCCCAAGTCTAAATCTGTTGGCTAGATCAATTCCAGAATATGACTAAGTTCATCATAGAGCAAATATCAGAGCCCTCAATCATTCACAGCAGTTCTTCAATACTTGAGTAATTTACAGATCAAGATCAACAAAATAACCTTCAATTCTAGCAGAGATAGACCGAGGGGAGTAGAAGCAGCAGAGGGCTGAGGCTGTCGGTGAAGTGGATGCAGGCGATGTCGATGAAGTGGTGGCCGGCGGCGGCGCTCGTTGTAGAGGAAGAAGCCGTGGAGATGTCGGTGCAGCAGATGTGGGTGAAGATGCAGGGCGGCGGCGCTGAAGGGGTGGAGAAGTCGCGGCGGCGGAGGAGCTGGGGTCGGCGATGTGGATGGAGACGGGGTCCCGGTCGCCGAGGTCGGTGTCGGTGGCGATGAGATCGGCGGTGGATGTGGTGGTGCCGAAGGAAGATATGGGGAGAAAAGCAAGATGGGGCAAATGAACAAGTGGATGCAGGTGGCGCACTGGAGGGAGGCTGTAGGGAGCGGCGGTGTTGGCCGGCGGTGCGGGTGAGAAGGCAGAGAAGGGGACTGGCGGCGCAAGGGCAGAGGATGACGGGGGAGACCAAGGGAGAAGAGGAGAGGAGAGAAGTCGCGGCGGCCGGAGGTGGTGAGTGGTGGCGCCGGTGGAGAAGGGAGTGGATCTGCAGAGGGGAGAAAAAGGACGGCGGCGCACTGGAAAGGACCCGCGCCGGGGACACGGGGCGCCGGGTGGGGGAAAAATGTGGCGCGACTTTTTTTCCCAGCGCGCGTGACGGCGGGAGCGGGGATACGGGACCCCTGAAAGTTCCCTATTTCTACCTGGGTTTTGGGAAAGTTTTGGGGGGGAATAAAAATAGGGGGTGTTTAGGGGAGTTGTTGGAGAAGATTTTTTACACAATTTCCTAATAATTTGATTTAGAGGGAGATTTAGGGGGATTGTTGGAGATGCTCTAAAGGGCCCTAAAATGCTAAACAACCATCACTTAGCCAATCCATAGCAAATTTCCTTCAGCTTTTCCCTCATGTTTTGTTTCCATTAGTACAAGATTCTTCCCTTTCCTATGGAATTTGGCTGATGCTTTTCTCCATTCCAAATACCTCAACGGGAGAAATTCCTATCGGAACTGATTCCTCTAAAAATCCTCCAAAATTTAATTTGAACCAAACGGCCCCTCAAATGGCCTCTTGGATCTTACGAATTCTGGAGGAATTTTGAAGGGATACAATCCATTAGAAAATTTTACTATATAACCCTTTGGAACAAAGGATTAACCTCGTAGGATTCCTAATGCTCGTTCTATAGGAATTTTAACATGAGGTTAGATCTTATTAAAAAAAATTCTTTGTTTTTTACGTGTCATCTCCTCAAATTCTTGTAAAATTCCTAAAGTCAAAACACCGCTTTTGAACAATTCCTCTGTTTTGTGTTTCCATAGTAAAGCACTGAGGAATTAGGGCCTTTTGGAATGCTGAAAATGAAAACACGTGAGAATAGAAGAAACACATGAATTGTATAGAAATGCAGGTGTAATTATACGGGAACACAAAATAGAGGAATAGTTCAAAAGCAACATTTGGATACTTCACAAGAATTTAGGAGAGAGGATAAATGTAAGATACAAAGAAAATTTTCTATAAGGCCTAGGACATATTCATATTGACTTTTACTAATGGCTTTTAATTGCGGCTGTTGAATAATAGTGGCAGATGAATTGTAATGGCTGATAGAAGCGACTAATGAATAGTAGTGCATTATGTAAGAAAGACAGTGCAACGAAAGGCACTACAACATTCAGACCACTATATGACTGACAGAATTGTGATATAATAAAATGCAAAATATGTTATAATATGTGAAAGCGAAAAATAATGGCTGATGAATAATATCGACTGATAGAATCAATTTATAGAAACTGGTGCGTTTGTATTGAAACAGAAGTTAATATGAATAGACCTCTAATCTTATGTTAAAATTTCTCTAAAATTCCTATGGAACGAGCTCATAAGAATCCCATAGTGCAATCCTTTGTTTGAACAAGCTATATAGAAAAATTTTCATAGGATTGATTAGAATCCTTCAAATTTTCTACCATCCAAAGAGGCCTTAAGCGGTTTTAATATGATGTTTTATTTTACCATCTTTTGGTAGATATTTTTTCTAAACTAAATGGCTTGAGAAGCTGTTTAGAATGTTGTCAGAAAAGTTTTAGGTATGTTTGCTTAACAGGCCAATTCGCCATAACTAAGTAAAGCACCGCTGATATGAAAGAAAGGTCTCATTCTTTTCAGTTTTTTAACTAATTTTTATTTCGATTTTTTTAGCAATCACTAATGAACATCAGCCAAAAACTATGATCTCTCCTTTTCAGCTTCTACTTTTGGCTTTTGTACATTAACTAGCATTCAAATAGAGTATCTTTTTAAAGCGAGATCTATAAGTCGATTATAATAGTGTAGCGATTTTATTTATATCAGCCAAAAACTCTACGAGTCTCTTTTCGAGTCTCTCACGAACTACCAAAAGTTATAAACCACGACCATAAACTATAACCCGAAGTGCTGTGAATGGAAGGTGAGATGTGATGCGATGATATTAAGGGTGTATTTGGTTGCCTGAATCTCCTTCGTCCTGGCTGGGTGGATCCGTATAATCTGAGAAAGAGCCTGTTTGGTTGCCTGTATGAGTGGATGCAGCCTGCATGAGCGGATGCAAAAATACGCCCTCATCCTGGATGGGTGGATACGCTCAAAATGAGCTTCACTGGCCATCCTGGATGGGTTGATGCAGTGTATCTTATGCGGTCCCACGTGTCAGCCTCTCAGGTTTGGTAGACTGCATCCGCTCATACAGGCAACCAAACAACATCTCAGTTTTTTTGCATCCGCTCATGCAACCTCACCAAACATCTTCTTTTTCTGAAATACAATTCCACTCAATCAGGATATATGATACAACCTCCATCCACGAACCAAATACACCCTAAGTATCAGATCAAACCCCCTCTTAAAAAAGCACTGCCCTCCATCCATTCTAGTTGCCCTACTTGTGGATAAGAGCGATTCCGTCATTCCGTGCTATCATCCAAAGCCGACCGGACCCTGCCCAACGTGTTGCCCGTGGCGGGCCGCCCCACGATCACGAGGCCACGAAAGCGACGCCCACCATTATCCTACCGACAGCCCGTCAGCCCGCTAACACGCCGACCCGCTAACCATCCGCAGCCAATCAGCGCGCGGCATTTGATCGAGCCTTCTCCGCCACTACCCGAGATGCGGCCCGCACACGTGGCCTTCCCACGCCCACCTCCAGCCCCACCGCCCGCCCAATCACCGTCCGCTCCTCCCTGGACTCCTCTCCCTCGGTGGGTAGAGGGGCGCAGACGATACGAGAGCAGAAGACAACTACACGGCACGGGAGGAGGAGAAGAAGCGCCGCATCGGCGAATTGGGGACTCTCTCTCTCTCTCTCTCTCTCTCTCTCTCTCTCTCTCTCTCACTCTCTCTCTTCTTCGTGGCTGGAGATGCGACCGGCGGGGCCCGGGAGGCAGCGCGAATCGGGCTCTCGTTCTGGTGCGGCGGCCGCCACGTGAGCAGGATGTTCGACTGGAACGACGACCAGCAGCAGGTGCGCCGCCGAGAAACCCCATCCCCTCCCCTCCTTCTTATTCTAATCTTGTGCTCTGCTTGCACGGCTGGATCTGCGCCGGTTTGGTGATTCGCCGTGTCATTCCGTGTCCTGTATGTTGCTCTCTTGGTTTAAATGTGGTGGTTTCGGAAGGGAATTTTGCTTTTTCTTTGTTCCGTTTTTGGGGGGTTTCAGTGCGGGGTGCTGGAGATGGAGCAGGTGAGTCGGAGCGGAAGCGAGGAGGACAAGATGCTTTCCATGGAGGTTGATCGCCTTGGCGCAGCAGAGCAAGTCTTTTGGGCATTTCTGTGCTAGCAAGCATGGATTGGGTGCAGTTCTCCCGGGATTTCCGCTAGTTGGAAGTTCTGTAGCCAGTAAAATTGCCTATTGCGTCGAAGAGTTCAGGAATGCTACGACAGATGCACCGGAGGGTAAAAATCAGAGCAAATATTTTGCGTTGGGGTGCTGGAATCTTGCTTCTAGGTATTGGCGTATTGCTATCATCAGTCTTTTCAACAAAACAAAGGATGTAATGAATCAGGGAAATATATTTTGTTTGGACGTGATGGGTTTACTGAATCCTGCGGAAGTGAACTTACCACGGGCTATGTTGTAAATCATTATAAGAGGAAACATTTCTGTTGGATGCTAGTCATTTTGGTGTACTAAAGCTTTTCCGTAGTAGGTCACTCTTTGTGCAATTCTTGGTCCAACTTCATTGTAGGTGGGTGATTTTCTCTGGTCTTGGAAAAAATGGTTTGTGTTCATTATGAATAATGCCCTGTAATTCTATTCGTACAGAAATCTTGAATCCAGACTTAACACATATGAATTCAAAGATACCATGCTTGGTAGTTTGGATACGGTGCTTGGGATGGTGTATTTTTTTATCTTTTTTTTATACCACTCAATTTGAATGAAAAATTATGAACTGATTTTTACGCTCTGAATTACATGGTATTTATTATACTAAATGTTCACATTCTTTTATGCATTTTGACAATATTTCATCTAATTACAATTCTTGAATATCTGTTGTATGATATATTAATCATGTCTATGTGTGGTAGAATTTAAGATTTCCAAATTATATGATTTTCAACGCAATTTTGATGAATGAGGCAATGCTTAATCTTCCCCAGGGTGTTTTTACCTCAGGATGATTTTAGACGATCTTATTCTTTGCCTTTGAAATGCAGGTAGGGGACACAATCTGGGCTGAATTCAATGAGAGTGAAGACCATATTGTGCCTTACACCAAGGATACAGAAGATAGTACATTAGTTAGTGTTGGAGACCAGAAGAAGAATGATGAAGCAGCAGCTAGTATTGCGGGCCTTACTGAAGGTAGTTCGGGTGGTCAAACTGAATTTCCTGGTTTGGAAAAACAGTCTGCCACTCAGGCTAGTGGACATTATTCAGCTATGCGACTCGACATGGAATCCTGGCCCGACCTGCCTTCTTTGAATGCTACACTTGATAGAAACTACAGCGATGATAATATAGCATCGACATATTTGGATTTCAGTTCTCCACCTAGTTTACAGAAAGTCACAGGAAACACGACAGGTTTGTTTCATCCTATTGGTATGCTGCCGCTCGTTTTTTTTTTTTGTACATGTGTGAAATAAAAGTCAAGAAGAGATATACTTTCAAAGCAAATTATATAGCTTTTGTTAACCCAGATACAGTGCAGCTGGATGGTGAACCTGAAGTGTTTGGTAATGACCATGAAGAAAAAAGTAACAGCTTCCTTGACTGCGACTGGGGTAATATTGGAGATTTTGATGATTTTGACCGCTTGTTTAGGTTTGGAAATTCAGACTGTTTTTACTTGAAAATTTATGAATCATCAATCAGTCTCTGACACTTTCACAGTTGGACATTACTATCGACGTAATGAACTTATCACATGTTGTTTTGCAGCAACAGCAACTCCATATTTGGTAATGAGATGGTTGCCAATAGCAGTGATTTTCTCTCAACATCTTCAGATGTGATGGATAGTACTGTACAATCAATCCCCATTCCAGTATGTGGACATAGTACTTGAATATTGCACTGCAAATTTTCATTTCTTTCTGTAGTACTGAGCGCTTTCTTAGCAATATGATTTACATGGTGGTTGTGCAGCATGTACCATTGAATAAACAACCATCTTCTGATCGTGGATCTTCTTCGCTTCTGATTAATGAAACTCCTGGTGGAATTGCCAAACAAGAAAACAAGGTACATGACTAAATGCATATACATATGTTGACATGTTTAGCAATTATTCTTGGCTACTCTTGTTATCCACTTTTGGCAGGCAGTGCTAATGCTAAATCTGGAGAGCAAGCTGAGCGTAAAAATCATCTTAATGAATATTCTGGAAAACCAAACCAGTTCTGGAAGGAGGTAGTCAGACATGTGATGCATCCTATCAACTTTTATGAATGAAATTCATCTCCCACCTTTGATGATAAACTGGAACACTAATTTATTTGCTGAGGTACCTTATTTGCATTGTTGTCATCCATTGTAAAAATATATGATAACACATAAAAGAGCGTTCATCATTTAGGATAATGATTTTTAAGCACCTCATTTTTTTTCTAAGTAGTTTCCTTTTGTCCACAGACCAAATTTTTGACTAGTGTGTTTTAAATCCAGATCCATTTGAACTGATTTGAACAAAACTCAAGGTCCTTTTTGAAAATTTAGCTATATCAACGTGATATCTGTAAGCCTAAGGTCCCAGTAGTTAGTGTTCCAAAGTAAATTAGGCACTGAAAGGAGTCTTAATGACCACAATAAGCTCAATATATGCCCCGACCATAATGGATGTTGTTCTGTTCAATTATTTTGATCTCATAATGTTCTCTGGATCATTTATTCTGCTCTTTTTATCGTTTCCTTTTGGAGACTGCCTTTTCTATGTGCCCTTTCTTTCACTATAAATGTCATTTTTACAGCCTCTGATTTTAGATGCAGTTGAAAACTGCTTAACTCAATTGGCACTTTGTTACATCTGATTTGAAAGGGTGACTTGGCTCTTCATAACTCATTGTAAATATTCTCCTTTATGTAGGGAGATGTGCAGAAGAGGCCAGTGAGGTCACGGAAAAACCCAGAAGAAAGAGGCAAGAGAGAAACATCCAACAATACAAGTGGTAGCTCCCAGAACCAAGGACAGCATCCACCAGCCAGTTTGCATTCCTTGGCCAAAGTTCCTGTGCAGACTGTTCAGACTCCTCAATATACACTGTTCCATGATAGCAAGAACATGGGGCAACTTCAGCATGCTAATCAGTTTATGTTCCCTGGCTATGGATATCCTGTGTATCCATTTCCTACCATTCCTTTAGTATCAAACATTCAGACTGAAGGCCATCAGACAGAGCCAGCTGCTGCAAGTTACCGAAATTCAACAGATTCTCCGAAGCATTTGAGTTCCACAGAAAAGTCACAAGATATACCATCAAGGTCATTGATGATGACTCCCCAAGAAAAGATTGAAAAGCTTAGGCGCCGGCAGCAAATGCAAGCACTGATAGCTATTCAACAGCAGCAGCAGCAATTTGGTCAAGATGGTTCTGGCAGTGACACCATGGTACCCCAAGCATACTCCCCGAGGAACAAAAATCCAGATTCCTTAGGGAGTTCAATTGTCATAGATGAAAATGCAAATAAGGTTTTCTCACCGGAGCAGATTCCAACCAGCCATGAAGAGATTCAGAAGAGTTCTGGAATTCCTGATGATCCTTGTATAAAGGAAATCATATATTATCAGCTTCAAGATGCTCTTGGGAAGGTAATTTATTTATTTATTCTTTAAAATGTTTTGATGTCTCATATGTCGAGTGGAAGCTATTTCAGTTGCAGGAGGTGTTCGAGAAAAGTAAATTGACTATATATTTTCTTCCTAGCACAGTTGGATACCAGAACTCGGCTCTGCATCCGAGACAGTTTGCTTCGTTTAACTCATAGTGCATCAGAGAGACAGATTTCTGGTGACAGAAGTAGCACTAACAAGACTAACAAAGATGAAGATGAAGTTTCAGAAAAGGACACATCTAATAGGAGAGAAAGGTATATTGCTTCATACCAAAATGGGTTTATTAAATATTAACATGTCCTGGCATTTGGATGCTGCTATTAGTAACTCCTCCATTGCTTTATTATAGATAAGGTAATATACAAGTAATATTGTGATTCTAGATTAAGCTCACCCAACTGGTGCATCCTGCTTAAGTATATGCCCTGAAAGGTTGTATAGCTAGGCATGCCATATTATTTTGATGAAATTCCAGTCCTGTGGTCAACTTTACGTAGTTCATAATTAATACATATGTTATGCTGCTGCAAGTAAGGGGGAAAAAAGAAAGTAGACTGGAAATTTGCCAGAATAACAAGTTTTGTATTGGTAGAAATGTCCCATAATACCAAGTTGGACCAGAAATATCAGAACTGCTGGGGATAGAAGAGGAAAAAAGTTAGAAATAGAAAACTATTAACTTAAGTAAATCAGAAATAGGGAAATTTTCTTATCTTATTTTCTTTCTTGAAGTAGTTTATATGTTGTTTAATGATTATTTTTCTTATTTGTTCATAGAGAATACTTGGTTACAAGTATTTCTTTGGCATGGACTACATCTTCAAAGATAGGGGTCCTTTTGTGGTGTGCTGGTGCCTGGTTGTAGCAGTGTGGATGTTAATTTTCCAGTATAATTCCTATGAAACCATAGGAAATTTACAGTATTCCTATTGATTTTGATGGAGTGAAGCCTACATTCCAAATGCATGAACAGTAGCAATTCGTATGGAATTTGAAATCCTACATTTTTCCTCCAAAAATCATCCATTCCAAAGAGGCTGTGTGTAGCTGGAATGTGCAGCCTTGTACACAATAAGATTCAGAATGTGACTTCCACATATAAATACCCCTAAGAAAGATGCTCTGAAATTCCTTCATAACCCTAGCAAGTAGTTGAGGATCTGCAATTCATATCCTTCTAAATTAAGCCTCAAATCATGTCTTATTTACCACTGTGCTGCATGTAAGCAACGATCTGCTTTTTGTGCATATGGTAGCTAGTAGTTTATATGTCAGTAGTTCGATGTTGCAAGTTTTCACAATGACTCATCCTTGCTTCCCATGATCTCAGATCTCCAGTAAAGGAAGCAGAAACAAACACAAATCCAATCGATCGCATTGTGGCCCATTTGCTGTTTCATAGACCTTGTTCAAAGGTTGCAACACCTGCAAAAGAAGAAACCATATCCTCAACTCCCTTGTCACTTGAACCTGGTGAGTGTTTATAATCTATACAAGGGTTAACTAGTTTATATAAACTATCATTACATCTGCTCACACAATGAACAAACATGATACTTTGAAAATCTGCAACACTGGGCAGATCCCAAGATGCCTGCAGACACACCTAGGGGACCATCAGAAGATCAACAGAATGCACAAGAAATAGCACTGCAGCCTTCACTGTAATGTAAGATATATTCTATATTCACAGGATTTTACTCGAATGACAGTGAAATCGGAATTCTTTATTTGCATTTGATGAGCTTGTTTCTCCGTTAATGCCTGGTTTTTCTCCTTAGAGTAAGCGGCTGGAGACCAATGGACTGCTCAACATCAACATGGTAGCTACCGCTATAGAAGACGATCGCAGTCTGCTGATTACCTCCACCGTCGGAGATCGTTACCTACTGTATTTCACCATTATAGGCCCCTTGTGTCGCATCCAGCAAGAACATTTAGAGTCTGGATTCATGCCGAGATGGGACTGCGAGTGTGTATGCCTAGTCCCGGAAGAGAAAGCATGGCTCTGGACAAGTGGACATACTTTTGGTTAACTTACGTGATGTTCCGTTTTCGTCCTATTCCGTTCAGTAAACGTCCCCATGTTTTAAGTTGGTAGCTTGCTTGAAAAAACTTGCTGGCATGCAAAATCGCAAACTGAAGTGTCTGATGACACGTCCGTAGCATGCGTCAGTGGAGAAATCTTGTGCTTTTTTATTAGGCTTTACTGCTTTAGAATTGATTGAAATTTTGTTGTTTTTCTTAAAGAATAATGAACCCTCGGATCAACACGAGAATAGATCGTGGTGCTTGTTTTTTGATTTTGGGACGTTGTCATTGTTAGCTTCCCTAGTGGTGACTTGATATTACCACTAGCTTTCTTAGGGCCTGTTTGGGACTGCTCCGCTCCAGCTTTTTCAACTCTGCTTCAAACTTGTCTAGCCAAACGGGTCTAACTCCAAGAACTCTGCTTCAAGAAAAAGGTGGAGTTGAAGGCCTACTCCACGTTTTTTCTGGAGCTCCTCAAGGGGTACTCCAGGAACTGAAGTTTGTATCTCCTCATGGAGTTGGGGGAAAATTACCCACCACTGCCATTACACAATTCATCTCCGTACCGATTCATTTCTTTTCCTTCTCCCCACCCGCCCCTGCGCGACTCCTCTCCTCCGCCCCGACCCGCCGCGACTCCTCTCCTCCGCCCTGACCCGCGCCGCCCCTCTCCTCCGCCCCCACCCGCGCCGCCCTCTCCTGCGCCACCCACCCGCGCCGCCCCTCTCCTCCGCCCCCCACCCGCGCGACTCCTCTCCTCCGCCCCCCCCCCCCCCACCCGCGCGACGCTCGTGGATCCGAAGATGCTCGTGGATCTGCTCCGGCGCCGGCGCTCTTCTCCGCCCCCACCCGCGCCGCCCCTCTTCTCCGCCCCCACCCGAGCTTCCTCCCCGACCCCCGGAGACACCCTCCCCCTCCTACCCACGCGCCTCCACCCCGAGCGGCACCCTCCCCAACCCGACGTCCTCGCCGAGTGCCGCCCTCCCCGGCCCGGCCTCCTCCCCTGCTCCCGGAGACGCCCTCCCCCTCCTGCCCGCTGCGCCTCCTCACTAGATGTTGATGTTGTGCAAAGAATTTTTTCAAGGTGAAGATTGTTGTTCCTGGAGCAATTCTTGGTCGCATTCTGGTGGTGGTGGCCGTTCTTGATCCGCCCCCTTGGGAGATTTGATTGATGTGGTGGGTTTTCCTGGAGCTCAGCTACCCAATTCGCCATTTTGATGAGTTCCCATTTGTGGGTGAATTTGGTATGATGTATAGTCAAATTGTTGAATGTTCATCATGTGATTTGTGTGTTCCTCAGTTTAGGTAGAGGTCAGTTCTGCTAGTGGAAATGTGGAATGTCTCTGATCTCTAGAGGAATGTTCCTATTTTAGGTCTTCGGCACAAACATTTGCTTGTAAGTCATGGTCATTTGCAGTTGTGTTGACATTAGGAAAACACTATCTAATGGCAAATTCAATGGTTGTCTTGTGCCTCCTATCCCTTGATAATGGTTGGCTTCTTTTGTTATTCCAATGTAGTGGGCAGTGGCTGTATGAGATGAGAATGCAGCTAAAGACCAAGTAAACTTCCAATCCAAATCAGCACGTTGCAATTTATGAGACAAAAGGATAGAATTATTTAACCAAAATATTTGTTTTTTGGTTTTCTCGAATAAATTAATTGCGATTATAATATTTTACATCATATTTCAATTGGCAACAAAAAAAATCAGTTACATATGCTTCGCAGACATCAAAACATACACCAAACATCATTCAGGGGCACATTGGATCTTTCTCAGGGAAACCTCACATTCCTGGAGCTGGAGCTAGCTGCGTGCCAAACAGGACCACCTGCTCTAGGAACTCCACAGTGGAGCTGCTCCATGGTGGAGTTGGTGGAGCAGAGCAGTCCCAAACAGGCCCTTAGTGACACTAGCGCTGCTAGCTTCCCAAAATCAAAGGATACAGTGCATTCTCAGATTGTTCAGAACTTCAGATGTCCTACGAATCTACGATGAAGTTAGCATGTTAACTGTCGTGAGTTAACCATTGATAGTTGATTCGCCTAGTACGGGTAGCTATTCTTGAGGTCATGGCAACTTTTAACAATGGAAGACACCAAATTTTTTTAAAAAAGGAATGGTTTATTCAACAAATTAAACTCTATGCTTGTCTCTGTTTTGTTTTTGTTTATCCATTTATTATGTACATCACAACGCCTCTATTCCGCATCACAACTGAGAAATTCACACCACCAAACTTGCGGCATGTAAACGGAAATCTCCCTCTGCATTGTCTACACAGTATAAAGTATTCACCACTCTCCCAAAAAAAAGCTAGTTATTAAACTCAATATCGACACCATTCCATGCTATAATGGTTTCCTCTGCTCCGTCCCGGATTCCACGCGGCGCCGCCACCTCTGCGCCGCCGCCCAGTGGTGGTACGCCTCGCGCAGCCGGCGGCGGAACCGCGCCATGTCCAGCCGCACGTTCTGGCCGTCCAGGTACACCTTCTTGGTGACCTGCCACCCCTTGGCGTTCACGGTGTCCGGGTCGGTGAGCACAAGGTCATCCTTGGCGTACTGCCCGTACAGCGAGCTCTCGGCCGGCAGGATTTTGTACGGCATATAGCACAGGCCGAGCCGCCGCGCCGGCTCGCCGTAGTAGGTCTCGGCAGCCCAATCGGTGCCGAGCGGCACCACCTGGATGAACACGGAGCCCGGGCGCATGAAGAGGAAGTGCGTCATGGCAGCGCCGTGCACGCCCACCATGACGTCCGACGCGTTCAGGGCGCGGTACATCTTGGCGAGCTCCGTGTCCTGGCGCGGCCGGAGCACGGCCACGCGGAACCCGGCGCCTGCCGCGGCGCGCACCAGCTCGGCCTCGTTCTCGATCGCGCGCGACCCGTTCCGGGACACGATCACCAGCCGCGGCTTGTCGTCCTCGAGCGCGCCGGCGCGCCGGCTATTGTTTCTGCTGCGGTGGTGCCGTCTCCTCGCCACCGCCGCCGCCAAGGCCTTTTCCTCCTCTTCGATGATCGTCTGGATGCGGCCACGGTACGCGTCATCGAGCATCTGTCGAAAGTCTTGGATGGTCCGGTTGCCCGGCATCTGTGCGGCGTCGATGGCGAGCTCGTCGTGGATGCGCAGCCCGACGACAGCCTCCTGGAAGCAGTGCGTGCGGAGGTCGTTGGCGAAGTCGATGGGCGGGTAGTCGGAGAGCTGCTCGACGATGTGGCCGTACTTGGTCATCCACCAGTCGTGGTACTCGAACATGACGAACACCACCTTCTTGTTGTACTGACGCGCGGTGATGTAGAGCGGGATGATGCCATCGTTGAACTCGTGGTACACGTTGCCGGTGTACCCGCCGGTGGAGAACACGATGGCGGGGACGTCGTGCCGGACGTCACAGCGCGATGGCTCGTCGGAACCCTCAGGCACGGCGCGGAGGCGGAGCTCGTCGATGGTGCTCATGACGCTGGACTCCCACTTGCGGGTGTACGGCCGGATGCGCTCGTCAGCCCGGCCGGCGGAGGAGTTGGCGGACACGACCAAGAAGAGCGAGTTGGACGCGGCCTCGGTGCGAACGCTCCCGCGCATGAGGCAGACGTCGGTGCCGAGAGCGGTGCGGTCGCAGCAGATGGTGCCGTTGGCCACGGCCGCGCACGGCGCCGGCGCCTCCTCGTCCTGCCGCGTCCTCCCCAGCTGCAGCAGCTCGTCCATGGCGGCTGAGAAGGGGCTGGCCGGGAGGAGCAGGAGGAGGCAGGATACGAGCGCGAAGCCGGCGAGCATGCAGAGCAGCGCGTTGTGGCCGTGCTTCCGGTGGTGACACGCGTAGTCCACCAGCCGGCGCCGGAGCTCCTTCATCTTGCCGCCCTCCTGGTCCCCCTGCTCCTCCGCTGCCTCGCCCTTCTTCTGCTGCTGGTGCAGCAGGAGGCTCGCCCGGTGGTGGTGCACCATGCCCGTCGATCCCAGCAGCGATCAGAAAAATCCAGACGGAAAAACAGAGCAAGACGGGGAAAAGAAAACAGAGCAAAGAAGGAAGCTTTTCTTTGGAATTGCGATGCACACAACAGTGGCTCTCGATGGCGCGGTGGTGTTTTCCTCGCGTCTTTTAAACGCGGAGTGGGCGTGAGTAGCTCCTTCGTCCGCCAATAAAACCGCGTTTCGGTGAGGGAGGGCGGCGCCGCTGACCCGACCGCTGGAAATGGACTGGCAACGCAACGCAGCGCAGCGGGCGGGTGGTGGCACGGAACCTGCCTTGCGTCGTTGGCGGCTGCAGGAGCCCGCTCGCCTTGCTTGCTGCCGTTGGATTGGAAGTATCCCATGCCATGTAAGCATTTCTGTTTTTTTCCCCTCTTATCATTTCTGTCTGTAGCGGAGCCAGAAATTTTTTTAGATCCAGGCAAACCGATTGCGTTTTTCACCGGCGAGCCAAGAACACCATTACTGTAGTTAGGAATACCCGTTGGCCGTTGCGTTGTTCGCCAGCAAGCCCGAACAGCCGCCTAAGGGCATCTCCAATGGTCTGAGTCAGCTAGCTATATGCATGTACACATCAGCATATATCCTATGTGGAGGAAAGAGAGTATGCAAAAAAAACCGAGCCAGCTCTTCCTTAAGCACTAGTCTATAACGCCAAACGAGACAGCCTCTATAAATTCTGTGTGTGCATATAAGCATCAAATAGTTATCCTTATAGATAGTTCTTTAGAATGCTAGTTTTAGTGTGTACTATATGAATGATGTGGAAGTCTTATAGTTAGTTGCTAGCTAAAATCATTGGAGATGCCCTAAGGTCGCTGGGAGGGAGCCACCGATTTTTGTGGGCTGCATGTGCGTGGGAAGGCGTGGTCGTATTAGCTGTATACAGGTATGCGGTGTTGGTGTTTGGTGCGTATGGGGCTCTGTATTACGCTACATGTGGTTCCGTTGGGACTGAGAGAATCGGTTATTCTTTCCTTCCGTTGCTCAACTTTCAAAAGAGAAATATCCTTCTGTTCCAAAGTACGGGGAAAAACATGAGTACACCTCATATTTTTATTTATATTTTTGTATTTGATGCGTAAATTTAACCGTTAATTTCTATCAAAATATATTGAAAAATTACATATGTATAATGTACTGCAAAGGTTTGTTTTTTAAAACGACAATTCTGTTGGTGTCTTTTCGCATGGAAATTCTAAATAATTTGGAAATATTTGTAAGCAAAGTTACAGAAAAAAAATGTTTTGATTGCACACACACGAAACGGCTTAAAATGTGGGGGACGAAGGGAGCACTTCTGAAGAGACCTTTGAACCATTAGGTGAACAGTTTATTTGATGGAGTGTCTATACAACAGTCAGATTTTGAGCCGTTAGATGGAGATCTAACGCCCTAGATCATTTTTTAAGGGGGGTCATATTTTTTGAGGGGGACTTGTATGGATGATCCGTTGGATGGAGATTTAACGTTTCAGATCAATCTGACTGTTTTTGTCCTAAAAAACAGTCGAATGTTTATAGCAATACTCTTGATTATAGTATCATTGAATGAATGCATGTGATCAGTATGCTACAAACGGGTTTGCAACCAGCTAACATCGGTCAGGATCACCTAGTATGCCCGCTAGACTTGTCATTACCACCTGCTCTTATAAAACTTAGGATAATCCAGCCATTTCCTCCTACCCCTACCCCCTGATTCCTTCCCTGGAGTTCTTTTTTATTTTTTTGTAGACTTCTAGAATGGACGGCGTCTGTGCTGTGTGCAGGTGTATGTTTTAGCAAAATGCACTAAACGGGCCTCAGTCAAATGGGAGCAGGTTCAAGGTTTGAGATATTCTGAAAACCAAACTAGCCCTTATAAATGACCTATGGAACTTTATTATGAAAGAATATACTTAAAGACTGACCAATGAGAAAATATAAGTTCCTCGCAGAAAAAGAAGTTAAGTTACACGATTAATTAGCAGGGGTTTTAGATAATATGAAAATAGTCAAATTGAGTCACTACACCATAAAGATTACACCAACATACTGAAAAAGATCATATAAAAGCGAAGCATGATGGAGTGATTAAAAAACTGACATCCATAAGGCCACACATGATATCTTGGGATGTTATGAGCTGCTACACAATCTTGATCTCTATTCCTAGGGAGTCGACATAAAATCCACGTCTATAAAGTCTCGTGGTCAACAGTACCACATTGCCTTATTACTTGCAAGGTGATGCCAGCAGCCACCTCATGGACATACATCATACATGCCATCCAGATGTCACGTGCTGCTAGAATGGCATCACGAAAAGCTAGAGTACAACGATCCATGGACGTATATAGCACTGTCTGCCCCTAAAATTCCATACATAGCATTCTGCGCATAAAAATTCCGTTTCTGGCCCCCGTTTCGACTGCGTGACTCCGGAGGCTTGACACGTGTGCAGTCGTACGGTCTGGCACTGCACGATCGAGCTACAATCCAGTCGTGTAGTCTCGGACCGCACGTCTTCACTGTGCACAGATTCGTGAGCTGCCGGACCGCACGTCTTCACTGTAGCAACCAAAGATTCGTGCGCTGCCGGACCGCACGTCTTCACTATAGCGCCAATTATACGTCCGAGTGCACAATTTCACGAGCTCAACAACCAGATTCCTCCCGCCCGATCGTGCTTTCCTGCAGTCCAATCCATCCGCTGAAAGAGCAGTTTCCTGCGCTTTTTTGCATGCAGCTCACACACGCATCAGCAGCATGTGATATGGCCCCCTAATATTTGCTGAATGGCTGAGGAGTGTTCGCAATAAAATGGCTTGGAGGTCGCTTGGTGAGCAGATGCATGTGGTGAAGACCTCTCGTTTACAGTTGAAGCGAAGATAGAGCGAGAGTGAAGGGAGGAAAATAAAGAGTGGAAACCCAGAATTTTGAGTTGCTTTTGTTTGGAGTCAGCAGATTTTACAAATACAAAAGTTGTAGATCGTCTCGTGAGCTTCAAGAAAAGGTAATTTTTGCCCCCGTGCAAGTATTTTTCTGTGAATATCATTAGCCCATAATTAGCCAAACCGTCTTTCGTTAATGTTGTTATAAGCCAATCTTTCATACGGTGTGTATTTGTAGGTAAACATCCATATATGATGAATGATGTATTGTAGTGTAGAAAATATTGTATTTTTTGTTGAAGTTACGTATTGTAATGTAGTTACTTTTTGGTGAACATATGCGCTTACATATGTAGGTGTTGAAAAAGTAAATATTTATGTTGAAGCATTTGTAGGTGATAGCAACAGTAGTTAGATTACAGACAATATGTATAATTAGTAGACTTAGTGAATGACCGTAGACAACGTGTACAATTAAAATTAGAACTAAACTTGGATTATTAGAATAGAAATACCAGAAAAGTAGTACGAAGGTATAGTAAAACTAAATAAATTGAGGACATGAAATTACAAAGATTATTATTTTTATTTATGTACAATTTTCGTAAGTGAGAGGCCACATTAAGTGAAATATAGAAAAGAAAGGAAGAAAATTAAGTAATGGGAATTTTGCATTAATCGGAACAAAAATGTAATTGAAATTGGTCAGTGAAAGCAGGCATTAAGTAAAATTTTATGAAAGAAATGAAGAGAAATTAGTAATTGTATTTTTTACATTAACTGAAACAAGCATAATACAGAACAGTAGTGAAAATAAAAGAAAGTTGTAATGTAATTTTCATACAAATTCAAATGTAAGATCAATAAATAAAAGCAATGGAAATAAAAATAAAATGAATATGTAATTTGATGTATGTTAGAATTTGGAAGTAAAATAGTTTACAAATACATCTTCCTTCATACCACCTATAAAATTGATTAGTATTTGTTTTGTATTTATAAATCTACAATTTATTTCTTACATTGGGGTAGCGGGGGTTTGATGATACGATTATTGCATGTTGTGTACTAAGATGGTTGCTTATACACTTATGTTAGGTACAACATGGCTGATATTCAAGACTTGTTCGTATTTTACGGGAGTGGTCTTGTACGCGACGGGCTATACGGGGCGGACCTGTCTAATTGTGACTGGACCGTGATACGGGCACCCGGTCTGAACACCATGAGCTTGTCTGAACTACGGAGGTGTGTCCGTTCGGCGTTCGATCGATACACCGCAAGGAAGAAGTTATGGATCGAGGCAGTGTATGCCTCAGTGGTGGGTGATGTAGGGGAGAGCATGTGGCAACTTCTCAAGGTGACCAGTGATGTCTCATGGGCCAACTACATGGAGGTCGTGTGCAACCCTGCCACTGCGATATATGCCAAGCCAATGGTGTACGTTGAGTTCGTGAAGAGAACATAATCATCCGCCATGGCTGGTTCTGATGCCGCTGGTGAAGATGTAGTGCATGGGTTCTTTTCCGGTGGTCATGAAGACGCTTGTGCAGGAGAACATGTGGGCGAGGAAGTGGGTGATGAAGACCTCATGAGGCGTGTGGAGAATTTCCAGGCCAACGAAGGTGTGGAGAGGTGGTGGGCCGCCCGTGTTGATTGTCATGAGTACCTTGTGGACCAGGTGGAAGAAGTGGGCAGCGAGGAGGACGAGGATGTGGAAACAAGCAGTTCTGGAGAGAACGATGATGGTGAAGCTACAATTGGAGGGGTGGTAGGTGGTGTTGTGACCACCGACGTTGCGTACGTATCGTCCAGACTGGACGACAAAGCAGCGGCATCCCTAGTTCTGCCACAGGCTGAGGAGGCAAAATGGGGGTTCAGCGAGTCCACACTCATTTTGGGGCAGTGCTTCCGTAATAAGAGTGTAGCCCAGCAGGCTATTGCTAGATACGCCGTGAACATTAGCCGGACGTATCGGGTGCATAGGTCAAATCCAGACACGTACATTGTGAAGTGTGTCGATAGTTCCTGTCCTGGAAAAGTTCGTGCATAGCAGTTCAAGGGCGTTGGCATGGAGTTCCGAATAACGGTGCTGCATGATCACAGTTGTGAGCTTGCGGGGCCAGTACATAGGCACCAACATGACATCATCGTATGTTGCGGAGCTGGTGAGCCACCTCATCGTGGCAGATGTGTCTATTTCTCCGAAGATTCTAATGGCAGATGTAGCGAATATGGTGGGATTTGAAGTTAGCTACAAGAAGGTATGACAGGCGAAACGGAAGGTGCTGCAGCGTATGTTTGGGACGTACGAGGAGGCATACGACCTGATCCCAAGAATGCTGCATCAAATTGCAGAATCAAACCCAGGCACGTACATTAACAGGCAGGAGAGGGTTCATCCTACGTAGGGCCTGAATTGTTTTATTCTTGACAGAGTGTTCTGGGCCTTTCGTCAGGCGATAGAAGGGTTCAGGTGGTGCCGTCCAGTGCTAACGATAGACGAGACATTCCTATTCGGCAAGTACAAGGTACTATCCTCACCGCAGTTGCAGCTGACGCAAATGACTAGTTACTCTTAGTGGCATTTGCAATTGTGGAGAATGAGAATATGGATAGCTGGCTTTGGTTCCTTGCTAATGTGAAGTAGGCGGTAGTGCAAGATTGGCCTGAAGTGTGTGTCATCTCGGACCGCAATGCAGGCTTGCTGTCTGTGTTGCGAACGATGCAGAATGGAACGTAGCCCCCCTTCCAGTGGAATGATCTGAAAAACCGTTGGTGCATGAGGCATCTTGCAGTGAACTTCTACAGAAGGTTCCGTAGCAAGGACCTAATGAAGATGTTCAAGAAGCTATGTATGTAGAACCAGAAGAGGAAGTTCAAGACATTGTGGAGGCAACTCGATCAGGAGGCTACCAAGCATGTGCTGTGACCCGACCAGACTGAAGCTGGGGCCATGGAGGGAGGCTCCACAAGAGTTGGGGTGTCTACACAATAGGTTCAGTCAATGCACCTGACTTGGAGATGTGGTCTTTGTTACACGACACCGGTGGGACAAGGTATGGAATCATGACAACAACATGTCCTGACCACCGTTTCGACACAATCAGCTATCGGCAACCGGTAATGACTACTTACAATGTGTTCCCCCATTATTTCTAACTAACAGTACATAATAACAAACTCTCTCGTCTGCCCACAATCCCCGGAGCCGCTATGTGCCTACCGTAAGTGGATCGACCTAGAGATCCACCCACATGACCAGTGGACTCTGGACTATCAGGAGTGGAATGACAAAAGGGCATGCGAGATCCGCGAGGAGGAGCGTCGCCAAGACGAGCAAACCGAGCGTATACGTTGGGAGACAGAAGCTCATCTCGAGGCGTGCACGCGCAGGCAGCGTGAGGCTCGTGAGAGGGAGCGCGAGAAAAAAAAAGAGAAATGGCGGCCAAGGCCAAAAAGGAATCTGAGGATTTCAACGTCGAGCTCGTAAGGAAGAGAAAATGGCCCCGATCTACATAGTAGGTTGGGCCATTCCGCACTACTCCCCTACGTAGTAGGTTGGGTCATTCCACACTACTCCCCTCAATGTCTAATTTATTTTCATGCCAAGAAGGCGCATATGTATCGTACGACTACTTTACTTTGTTACATCGTGCATTGTTCTGTTTCTTATGCACGTAACCAAATCCTATGCGCCGTGTCATTCCCATGTTTATTATGAAGTCTATTTTAATTATCAACATAAAATCTCATCTTTTCGCATTCATTTTTTCCACGTGTTCAATATCACTTTCCTTCCTTTCGTCCAATTGTTCCTATCACAGTTGTCCTAAAAAACTTTTCATTAAATTTCTTCCAATAAAACAACATAACATGATCGCAAAATGTTATTGCCAGTTGAACATATTTTTCACGGTCACCATGTACGAAAATCACAAATAGATCAATCATTACTTCACACAAATTTCGTTCGTACTCTACCAAACAAAATTCTTAATTTTCGTAATTACAAAAAAAGTACACAAACAAGTAAACTGGACTCTACATAAAATTCATATTTTTCAAACATCATTCCATATATCCAAAATTAATTTTATACTAAATATAACTTTACAAATACATATAAATTCTATACCCTAAATTCAATACACAGAGCAAACCCTAAAAAAACTTAGTCGTGTGCTCGGGCGCCGCATGACCGAGTTGCTACAGTGTAAACATGCGCTCCCTGAGCGCACGACCGATGCTACAGGAGAGTCGTGCGGTCCCGGACCGCACGACCGTGCTACAGTGTAGTCGTGCGGTCCCCGACCGCATGATCGGCCAGCTGTCGGCCCCATGCAGTCCCGCGGTCGGCATGACACACTTGGCATGTGGTGTTCAAACCTTAGACCAAATCTGATGGTAGCTTGCATTTGATCTAGTTAAACCTTAGGTACCTATTATCTAATTTTTGGCGACACCCTTAACAACATACTGAAAAATTAATTAACAGGGTTTTAGATAATATGAAACTAGTCAAATTGCGTCACTGTACCATAAAGATTACACCAAGATACCCAAAAAAGGATTGTATGAAGCAAAGCACGATGAATCGATAAAAAAAACCGACATCCATAAGAGCAAGTACAATAATGCTGACTAGGTCGCCTCTAGCGAAATTCACGTCAACATAATCCTATGTGGAAGAGAGAGAAAAGAGAAGAGAGAGGCAAGCTGCGAGGTAACCTCTAGCACATCATACGAGGAGAGAGAGGCAAGCTGTCCCTCATGCAAAAGGTGACCCCTGATATATTTATGCAAGTATTAAATGTTTGAGTGCTTTAGTAGAAGTAACCTCTACTCAACTTATTGTATTAGCTACCTCCACATGAGCCACTTGTACTCTTTTTGCTTATGTGGCTAGTCTTAGAGGTGGTAGCCACCTCTTCTATTAAACTTGCTCTAAGGCCACACACGATATCTTCGGAAAGTATGAGTTGCTACACAATTTTGTTCTCGGCCCATAGGGAGTCGACACAAAATCCACATCCATAAAGTTTTCTTGTGGCAATTAGTTTTCTTCTATGGTTGCTTTGTGAATATAGTCCCTCTGATTCCAAAAGGACATCGATACTTCACTAATGGACACTACAAAATTATTATTATTGCCAGAACAAGCCCATTTGTTGTTGTTATTGTCAAATTTAGAAAAGATCCATACTGATGAGTGACAAGGACATAAAAGCCTTATTTGCACTTCGGTTAGGAATTTATCTGGATGTACCAGACCGATTCCGAGCCCAAGAGCAAATAAGATTTCCATGCCCATTCTCTCTCTCTCTCTCTCTCTCTCGCCCCCCCCCCCCCCTAAATTTCAAACTTTTAGTGGTCATTATGGCAATTGGCAATAATTTGTAATGTCTAGTACTGAATTGTCGATTTTAGGGTGTGTTCAAGCAAATGATATACTTTTGCAATGTGTTATGTGTTTCAAAAGTGAGTTGTTTTGGACACTAACATGGTCTGTGATGTGGCAGTACTTTACAAAAAAGAAGCTGGTAGTATTTTGGTCGCTTATTTTTGTGATAATATGTTGGTGCAAATCACACAAATATAGAATCATAGCTATCTACGGCATTCCTTTTGACCAAATTCCCAAGGACATGTCAGCCAACAAGCCAATACATACTTCAGAAGACGGGTTTGCTCAGCGTGTAGTGCTACTTGTCCAAGCTAATTCAAGGTTGTCGTAGGACCCCATCACGCCATGATGACAGTGTTTCCCTCCTGCGACCTGCATGGAGGGGCGGATCTAGAGCCCGGGCTGGGGTTGTAGCTCCGGTCTAGCTTATTAACTTCAATGGGCCTTTAATGCCATCGCCTAGGCCCTTGGCCGACGTAATCATGCAAATCGCAAAGCAATCATCCCCCATGCGTCTCCTCCCTCCTAACCCTACGCTCGGCCGATTCCTCGATTGGGCGCGTCGTCGTCGCCACCAGCTGGCACCAACCACGTCGCCACAGGCCACTGGCCCTTCGCCCTCCGCTCTCTGCCTGTCAGAGACCGACGATGCCCTTTGCCCCACTGCTAGCAACCAGTGTCACCGTCCACCGCCAATCCATCTCAGAGTCTTCGCTAGGTTTGTAAATTACCTCACTACTCACTAATCAATAGCCACTTTCTAGTTTCATAGTCTAAGTGTCAAACTTAAAATAACTAATTAGAATTGCATATTGCTACTTGCTAGAAAGCCAATATAGGTTGATATAATGCTTAACTAAATTTTAATGTAGACGATGCCAATATAGTGTGGAGATCTATCATAATGGTTTTGATGGAAGGAGTCTTAATTATGTACTTACTCTAGCTACAATACTTTTTTAAAATGTTATTAGATTGTTTCACTATAATATCAGTTGGCTATAATATCAATTGTTGTGTCAGTACTTATATACTTCTGCTATAATATAGTTTAATTGTAACCTACTGATATTTCTAATATGTCATAAGTTAGCTCTACTCTTGCTTCATTTTGGGGTCCGCCGCTGCTGCAGTTGTTCTACCGACCGTGTGCGATGTTTACAAACGGATTGTTGCTTCCATCGGGAGCTAGCTACCTTTGAAGGCGATGCTTCAACACGCGTGCATGATCTAGTACGTACGTAGCAGAAGGAAACTTCACCACTAATTGCATGTAGTACTCCAAAGAAAGCTGCGGGCAGGGGTTCTCTCGCTCTCTCGCCGGATCGGACAGAAGAGACGGATCTGGGCAACGCACGCGCGTGCCCGGTCGTTTTTCCTTCATACTATCAGGACAAATTTCCATTTCCTGGGGTGGAACGGGTCCGCCCACGTACGCGACTGCGTCCGCAGTCGTCCGGTCGTTGGGTGGGGGGGTGTGTGACCGTGCCGTGGGCAGGATTTTGCGTGTCAAGGAGGGGGATCGCGAAAGCGCGTAGATCGGGCGGGGCCACATGCGGGTGCGGCAGGTGGTGTGGCGTGGCGTGCGCGCTTCGCGCGGGGCGGCAAAATGGTGGGAGGGAGCCGCGCGCGCGACGCCTGTGGTCTGTGGGATGGATTTTCCCATGTGGATGTTGTTCCGAACTGTTCACGTATCTGGTGGCAGCTATAGTAACTTTTTAGAGAAGTGATTTTATGTTTTTCACTTCTATAGATACCATAAATCTTAAAGCATCAGCTAAAAGGTAAGTAGCCTCAATCCACTCTTAAAGATGCTTTAATATTTGTGCAATTCACTATTTGAGAGAGTATGGAATCACCTCCCAACTTTTTATTTTAAATTCGGCTTTTGGACACTTGTTTTTTCAAAAATAGTACAATCTCCAAACTCGGAAAGACATGACAGGTAACTGGGGAGCCCAGTAGGGACGAACGTGCACGGCAGGGCGGGCTAGCGAGGCTAGTCTTGGCGCAGCGTGGCAGCAAACGGGCCCAGGGGCGCTGCCGAGCTCCAGCTGCCTCTCGAGCCACCCTTGCTCGGTAGGGCGCTGCCGAGCAGCCTGGGCTCGGCAAGTGGCCTTGGGAAGGCATGCGTACGAGGGGGTCAGGGCGCTCGGTTGCAGTACCGACCCAGCAGCGCCACACAATTAATTTAGTTTTTCTATAATTAGGTGAACACCCGTATAAACTAGTTAAAAACACGTGCTTTGATATACATTAAGAAATTGTATTATCCAGACACGGTTTTGTTCATGTGTGCGTAGGAATTTTTAGGAAGATGCAAGGGGGTTCGAAGGGTCAGATAAACCACTATCAATAACTCTCTGTGTTATGTAGTAGAGATATGTTCTTTCAAACAATTATCGTAATGGACCATGTGTACATCGATAAAGCATTTCGCAATGAAGGTGCGAATTACAAGGTGCGTAGGGTTTAGTTAGGTGCATATGTTTGTCACTACTCATATGATACAAATGGCAATATACACGAACCGTCAACCCCAATTACAGTTAAGATACATATGTGCCTTTTAAAAGTCATGGTTACAGTCATTCGTCATACATATTTGGGTTCATCGGTGTCTTTTCGTTCTCTCCTTTATGGGTTTTAACCCTCGTGACCCGCACGTAGTATTCGGCTTCCACAACTTGTGTAGATTTGTCCTAGTAAAAAATAACCTGATATTCAGCGCGGGCATCGGGGACCACTGTCGCCTTACCCTTGTCCTCCATCATCCTGGCCTTTCCGTTGTCATTTAGGTATAAGGCTTCCAGCGCATGAATCTCTCCGACACCACCGGGTAGGAGAATGTATTTTTGCTCGATGAATTCCTTGTCGTACATCTCTAGGCTGTCGATCCATTAGAAGAAATAGCAATGCTCTATGGTCTATCGGCATAGACAGAGTGGGTTAGAGATGTATGAAATAAAACATATAATTTGAAATACTAATACGTGCTTACAAGAACTTCGGCGCACTTGTAATGCGCATGAGCGGTGGTTGCTGGGTGTGTGAATTGAATAATGTGTGTTGGATTGCCACAATCACACTGCGGCCATAGAAACTTTGGTGGCACGGGTGCATTCCTGCAAGAATATCAAAGTACGATCCCTTCTTCTTGGTCATCCACTTTTACTTACAAAGCATCTCTCTGTAGTTCGATATCCCTATCAGCAGCGTAGTGATGTCCAATACCTATTCTCTCTCCCTCTTCTCTTCCCCTATTTTTGAGATCAGCTTGAGTGAAGTCTTGCATCCAGTCGTGGGGGCTGATCAAATTTTATAGGCGGTCGATGTGCACTATTCAAGAGTAAAGCTTGTACATGTTGTCATTTTACTACGGAAAGATGGTGCTTGATGTCTGATCAATGAGAAAAGGTGTTGCACGTTGTCTATTTAGTCAAAATCTGATACGTGCTGTCAACTCACTGTGAAAAACTAATACATACTGTCAACTCGCTGTGAAAAGCTGATGCGTGTTGTGAACTCACTGATAAATGCTAGTACGTGTTGTTAAATCACTAGGAAAAGGTGGTGCATGATGTGAACTCATTGAGAAAAACTGATACGTGTTGTCAAATCATAAGAAAACACTGATGCATGTTGTCAAATCACTAAGAGAACCTTCACACTGCAGAATTGCACTACAGTCATTGACAAAATCCAATTCAGACTACTACAATAGGGACAAAGCATTATTGGGCACATATTTAAGTTTGACAGTTGGCGCGCCAATGCAGAGTTAGTAGAATAGATTTTTGACTTGCTCAGACTGGAGAGTTGGCACCGAACGTAGTATCGGGTTAAGGGTTGCCTACTGCCTGCTTTCTCTGGCGATGAAGCTGGTCCTGAGGGAAAGTCAGCCTATCCAGGGAGCATCGTACATCACACAAGTGGTATTGCAGTAGTAGCCGAGTGGGAACCAATGCATCAAACAATTGACTAGGCCTAATCCCTTGAGTGCTGAATATCTGTTGCATCCAATCCTCTGTGTAATTGTTGGCGTCCTGTGGAGGGAAATGCATTTCATTAGGTGACAGAAGGTAGAATTGCAATGAAACATGTAATTAAGCACTGGTGTCATGTGTTACGCAGACAATGAACCTCCTGGGTACTCTGGTCCATGGTAGTAGACACCCAAGTTTGGCTCACTAGTAGCATGATGTGAGCCATCGTACAAACCCCTGTAGGTCGCGCACAGAACAGTCGAGCCCGAGCTGTACAGAGGGACCTCAACAGGCTCAATGTTCGCTAGTGACTTAGTGATGTACATGTAGCTAGGGTACACTCAATCTCCCTGAGTCGTAGGAAATAGGACCTACTCGAACATGAAGAGCAAGTAAGCCACTAGGTGGGACCTCACAACCTATACCGTCATAGATAGACCATGGATCTGGGGGTGGAACCACGTGATGACCACGTAGTGGTAGGTCGGTAAGGTACGCAACATCTTGGAGGGTGATGGTTATCTCCCCCACTGAAAATGAAATGTGTGGGTCTCTGGTCTCCACTGGTCAATGAGTGTCGATAGAAGCAGCGAGTCCAACATGAATGACCGTCCAATGTGCATCATCCTTGCTATGAGTAGCAACCCAGCCCGTCACATAACCAATACGTAGTGATCATCAAGAGGCCAGTCCTCCAGAGCTCCCATAGAATAAAGAGGGGGAGTCCATCACCGCTGACCACCCCTGACAATGATGCTACCCATCCCAAGATTGGTCCAGCAATGTATCATGCTCGTGACCACCACCAGCAGCCATTCTATGCAATGCAGAAAATAATGTCATTATCCAATGATGCTAAATACAACCAACCATAACCAAGAATAATCACACACACATGTACATAGCAGAGCTACCAGTTATGCCTACTACCATACGCTTACATGCATGCATACACCTAAACATGTATATGCAAACATATGTACACACATATACTACAACTTACATGTGTATTTCTGCAATTTTGGTATCATTTCCTACAATTTTTGTTGTCATACATGCAGGGGCGGAACTAGAACAAAAATGACCGGGGTTCACCATTTTCACCACATATATAATTACATATATAATTTTGCTCCAATTTGCAATGAAGTAGGTGGATATTCGAATTTCCAAAAAACCAAATTGAAACCTTAATTCTGAACCCTACAATTTGACAAAAAACCAACTAATAATCATAACATTCAAACTATAACTCCTAAATTCACTCCATTTTCTTAAAGAAATTGAAAGAATCAGGAGAAATTTAGCAATACTCTATGTCGATTCAAGACTTAATCCATGCTGCTAAGTATTCGACGAGACGATTGACGGATGATGACAATCAGGAACATAGCAGCTAGCGGGCTGCAGCCTATGCCTTCAAGCTCTGGCACCTGGCAGTTGTGAGCCTGTGACCAAGTGAGAGGGTGGATTTTGCTTTCACACAAGGTGGGGCAGAGGGAGTGAGGGAACGAGATGCAGGTGACTAGGGCAATATGATGGGCATGCAATGTAGCCTCTACCCTGCTATCTTCCCTTCATAGAGTGGCTTGGTGGGCCGAGTGCCTTGGGCCATGCTTGTATCAGTTGGGTTGTACTTGCATATGCTAGGCTGCATGCCTTAGTCCTTGATTGGTGTCGTCTTGGACCCAACTGCAGGAGTACTGAGTGGAGCAGCAAGAGCCAGGAGGTTGAGAGCTTCAATCTTTGGGTTGATTAGGTGTCGTCCGATTTGGACTGGGGGTTCACACCTAAATTTATATGAGCTATACAATAAAAAATTAAAATTATACCCAGTGTCCTGTGCATGGCCTTGTTTGGATCCGCCTATGCACACACACGAGCAATTAGTATATACGTGTAGACTTAAATATTTCCTAAATTACGCACGCACTAGGAACACTAAAAATAATGGCATGTATTTGTTCAACTATTTACAAAAAGGGGTCAATATGCCTAAATGCATGTATATAGGTACACACGTATATGCATATATATGTTCATATAGACACTACAACTAATAGTGTGTACCAAACCATCATTTTCTATAACTTTCTATAATCATATGAGAACAATAAATATATACAAGCCGACTTACATAAAATATTTTAGCTACTTTTTCAGCCCGTATTTTTAGCTATTTATAATAAATAATCATTCTTGCCACTAATATATCCTAAATATGGTTAATTACAGAAACACATCAGTCAACTAATCATGGTTACCTAGCACATTCCATATTACAAAACCACTGTTACGCTAATGAAATGGTAACAACAAATTAAGCATGTTGCCCACATACGAATAAGCATACCTTTTCCTAAGATCTTTACCCGCTCCATAATGCTTCCAACTGCGAAAGATCATAAATCATAGCTAAACCACCTCGAAAATATATTACAAACTCATCATTCAATCTCTATTTCCTTCCCCTCCCTCGTTGCTCTCTCGCTTGGCAGGAAAAAAAATCAAGCATGGTTTAGATGAGAGGGCAGACCGAGGCCTCCTATTTATGTGTGTGGGAAGGTGTTCGCGACAACATTCCCACGCGAGCGCACATGGGCACGAATGACAGTAGAATCCCTAGGCGAATAAAATAGAAATCATACATAATGTTACGTCGTCGTGGTCAGCCATGCAAGAAGGAATCCTCCCTCTATGTAGCCAGTCAACTAGCCTCCCATGGCCCCCTCCTACACATGCCTGCCTGAGGTCACCTGCTGAGCCCGTGTTGCTCGGTAGTGCCCTATCGAGCAAGGGCGGCTCATTAGGCAGCTTCCAAGTAGCTGGAGATCGGTAGCACCCCTGGGGCCACCTACTGTCGCATCGTGCCAGCCCACCCTACCATGTGTGCTAGTCCCTACCGCGCTCTCCAGGTGTAGTGTTTCCTGCCGCTCCTTCCAAGCTCAAGGATAGGGCTATTTTTACAAAAATGAGTGTCCAGAGGCCAAATTTGAAATAAAAAGTGGCTACAATGATAAATACATGAACAATTCCGTTGTTTGGGGCTCCATGTCCAGTCTATAGTGCACTAAGTATTAAGGAAAATAGATTGTTTGCATCGAGGAATAGAATGCAGAGAACTACATAAATAGATTGATTGTCAAGTATCAACCAGCGGAAAGAAGAAGTATCAATGCATAGTGGGTCTTCAGTAAAGGAAGGGAGGAAAGATGTAGCCATGTTTGGCAGAAGTAAAACTCCTGTGGGGATTACGATAGCTGTTTCATGTAAAATTCTATTGGCACCCAAATTTAGTGATAGAATTGCTAATATGGACATATTAATAATTGAGAAACATTGGTTAGATTGATTGTTAAAATAGGGTAATATTTCCGAATGCACCATTGTACGTTAGTCGCCGCATGTTGCCCCATGTGTTCACCATGTGATCATCAAGTGGGAATTCGAACACGTTTGATTTCTATAAAGAGTCACGTGACAGCAAATAGAATTTATATCACACAATACATAGATAACAATGGCGTGTTGAAATTAAGCGGAGAGCTAGGTTGTTTTACTTGTTCATTTCATAATATTTAAAATGTTAAATATCTTTAACGAAGTGTTTGTTTTATATTTCGTCTTAGCCTTTGTATTTATTTTGATGAGTTTAACAAAACATATTGCATGCATGTGCTTTGACTACATGGTAGTAGAAGTGACCAGGTTGCTACCTCACGTGGATAATAGTTGCATCCCCAAGTAGTAATTAATAGTTGCATCCCTAAGCAGTAATTGCTAGTTGCTCTATAACCATTAATCCAACTGGTAATAGTTGAAGTTTTCAAGCACGTAGTTGCTTCCCTAGCTAATAACTGATGATTCGCAGCACAAGCACTTGTCTTCCAAATCTTTAGTAGTTTATATCTCAATAGTAATAGAAATATAGAGTTATCAACAAGTAACATATGAGTTACTAGACGTAACATATTGAGTTCACAACCATTTGTAGTTGTGTATATAAATCACAAATAGTTATCATAAAATGGCAGAAAGTTGCTAGTAAGTGGAATGTAGAGTTGTTAGCAAAGAATGTAGAGCTACCACTCATAGTTATTTGCACAAATCACTGGTAGTGCCTTTAAGTAATACAGAGTTATCTGTAACATGTATAATTGCTAGATATAACATTTGGAGTTGCTAGCAAGATAGAGTTGGTAACAAACACTGTAGAACTACTATTGGTAGTTGTTAGTGAAAATTGTTGATAGTTCCCATCAAGTAATAAAGAGTTATAAATATCAATGTAAGTTGCTAGAAAACAATAAGTATAGTTGCTACGTATTAACATGTAGAGTTGCTAGAGTTGATATCAAGCAACACATAGTTACCACCCTAATTAGGTAATAGTTGCTTGTCAACCACATGTAGTTTCTACCTGATAAACTAATATATCATTATGTTGCCAAAATACATGCAATATATGTCTTGTTTTGTTAACCTCGTTGTCGTAGGGGTGGCCCCCACCTAAACCCAGCAGGCCTGGTAGGAGATTATAAGGCCCAGAATAGGCCATGTGTAATGACATAACTGCCCCCAGAGGGGATAACCAGATGTAAGGGTATAACTGTAAAAGCACTCCTCATGTGTATATATATATATGAATACAGGCCATGGGGAGGGGGCAAGCCATTATACTCACTCCATCACTCTCCACTACCATCTCTCTCTGTTTGGTCTGTAACCACAACAGTTGGCGCCGTCCGTGGGGAGGACAAGGACAAGCCCGAAGACCGAAGAAGAAGGATAGCACCGAAAAAAGCTTCATCAGCGGCGGCGAAGGGAAAGAAGACGGCTGGGTCGGAGCGGCGCGTGAATACCAGGGCTTCGGCATCGGCCGCCGAAGGAGCTGGCGGCGGCGCAGGCGCAGTGGTCGCGGACGTCGACGCTCGCACTACAGCGACCGACCCCGCCAGCGCCGCTACAACGACACCCAACCCCGTCGCTGGCACTACAGCGACCGACCCCGCCAGCGCCGCTACAACGACACCCAACCCCGTCGCTGGCACCACAGCGACCGATCCCGCCAGCGCCGCTACAACGACACCCAACCCCGTCGCCGGCACTACAGCGACCGACCCTGCCAGCGCCGCTACAACGACACCCAACCCCGTCGCTGGCACCACAGCGACCGACCCCGCCAGCGCCGCTACAACGACACCCAACCCCGTCGCTGGCACTGCAACGACCGCCACCCTCCCCGGCAGCGCGGATCAGGCGGCCGGGGGTAGCCGCAATGAAGCATCCGGCGGATCTGGAGATCGTGAAGCGATGGTTCCTGCACCGACCCGTCCGCTGGGTGTTCCGGCGGCCCCGACAGCGCCTGCGGTGGAAAGCGCCATACTAGCAGCCCTCAACGCGTTCCAGCGGGAGCTAGGGGACCTTCGCGGAGCCGTCCGCGATATGCAAGAGGCTCGGAGCCAGCAGGCCGCGCCAGTAATCGCGCCCGAACCCACGCCGGAGAGGGCGGACAGTCGCGAAGCCCCCACGTCTAGCCGTGCGCCGCTGCGGCGCGTAGATCCGGAGTCCCCACTTTCAGCAGGGCTGCAGAAGGCGGCATGGCCTGAAGACTTCAAGTTTCCTAGCGCCATCGACCCGTACAAAGGCGACACGGACCCCCGCGAGTTCGTGCGCGTGTACGAAACCGCGATCGAAGCCGCGGGCGGAGACGACACCACGAAGGCGAAGGGACTCCCTCTCGCGCTGCAAGGAGTGGCGCTCTCTTGGTTCTTTACCATAGAGCCAGGCTCCATCTATGCGTGGGAGCAGCTTCGCGACCGCCTTCACAACAACTTCCAAGGAAACTATGTCGAGCGAGTCGACGCGGACCAACTCTTCGCTGTGAAGCAAAAACCCTCGGAGAAGCTCCGGGACTACTTCAAACGCTTCGCCAAGATTCGATGCCAAGTGAAGGACGTTAATGAAACCACCATCGTTAATGCAGCCATACAGGGCCTTTGTCTGGGCCCGATGGCAGAGTACAATGCGCGAAAGCCAATCAAGACGGTGGCGAAGCTATTCGACAAAATGGAGGAATACGCCAGGGCGGAAGAGGACGCGCGGCGAAGGCAAGGTGACGACTCCGACACCAACCAGCCCGGAGCCTCGGCAAAAGCCGAAGATCCGCCGAAGGACGGTTCTTCGAAGGGAAAACGTAAGCAGGAGTCGTCCAGGGATACGCCCGACCGCAGGGACGCCTCGCACAAGGAGTCGTCCGATCGGCCCAAGCGCGGCCAGCAGAGGTCGAGGCGAAACCGGTACGTCCTCGACATTGAAAGCGGTTCCGACGAGGGCGCTCGCGCGGGCCGAGGCGGTCGGGGGAGCCGTGGCCGGGACCGCGACGATAAAAGTCGTGGAGATTACGACGACCAGCACCAGGGACTCTGGTGCGTAGTCCACGACCGCGGCAACCACGATACCCGCACCTGCACCTCCATCGCGGCGCTCCGCGATAGCGTCGCTAGGGACAGGAACCCGGAGACACGTCCGCCTGCGGTGGCCCACGTCCAATTCCCGTACGAGGCCCCCATGCAGGTACAGGCGCAAGGGATGCAACCCCAGGAAGGCCCCTTACGGATCCAAGCTCACGTACAGCAGCCTCGGGAGGGCCTCCTGTCGCTGCAGGCCCCGAAGGCAACCCACCGCAGGGTTATTAACGTCATATCCGGAGGCTCTGCGCTGGAATTCGCCTCAGCACGGCAGCAGAAGGCCTATGCGCGAAGACTACATCACGTGGCGGCATACCCAGCGCAAGCACCGCCGGACTGGGCGCAGCACGAAGTCACATTCACACCTGACGACGCCCAAGGCGTGGACTTCCCTCATCAGGACCCCCTGGTCATCCGGGTCACTATCGCGGGATGCGACGTGGGGCGTGCCTTGGTGGACGGCGGTAGCTCCGCGAACATATTGTTTGCGGCGGCCTTCGACCAGATGGGGATCCCTCGAAGCCGCCTAGGGCCCTCAGGAATCCCACTGCAGGGCTTCGGGGGACAGCCCCTGCGGGCGCTGGGCCAAATAGGTCTTCAAGTCTCCTTCGGCCAAGATAACAATGTGCGGGCCGAAGATGCCACCTTCGACGTGGTCGACCTTACGTACCCCTACAATGCCATATTAGGGTGCCCAATCCTCAACTCCTTCGGCGCGGTACCACATCACGGCTATCTATGCATGAAGGTCCCGGGTCCCCGGACCATCATCACCGTCCGAGGCGACCAGGATATGGCCCGGCGCATCGAGCCAGGTACCAGGTACCCGCGTCGCGAAGCCCAGCAGCGCTCTTAGATTTGGCGTCACAGCACGGGGGTCCGCGGGGCCATTCAGAGGCGCCTTGGCGGGCCCTGCAGATGTCTAGCGACTAGAGGCTTCGGCCGCACCAAGGACAAATGGTTAGTATATCCATCCCCTGTAATTGCTTACCCGCGCAAACGGGGATGTAATGAAGATCGCCGTTTGCCAACAATCTTTCTTCATCACGCGCAAGTACGTGGCGGACGCGCGCGCAGGCTTCCCCAGCGCGCGCGCGTTCCCGCAGTATAAATCGAAGTCGCACGTTCGCGTGTGCACTCGCCGTAGCCAAAGGTGACGGGCCTGAGTATAAACAAAGACGCACGTTCGCGTGTGCACTCGCCGTAGCCAGGGGTACGGGACTGAGTATAAATCGAAGTCGCACGTCCGCGTGTGCACTCGCCATAGCCAAAGGTGATGGGCCTGAGTATAAACAAAGACGCACGTTCGCGTGTGCACTCGCCGTAGCCAGGGGTACGGGACTGAGTATAAATCGAAGTCGCACGTTTGCGTGTGCACTCGCCGTAGCCAAAGGTGACGGGCCTGAGTATAAACAAAGACGCACGTTCGCGTGTGCACTCGCCGTAGCCAAGGGTATGGGACTGAGTATAAATCGAAGTCGCACGTCCGCGTGTGCACTCGCCGTAGCCAAGGGTGACGGGCCTGAGTATAAACAAAAGATGCAACGGAGGGACGCCCTCGCGCGTACCAGTCCACGGACTCTAAATAAGACGTAGCATCGAGGTCTGCCTCCGCACGCGCGAGTCTCCGGACTATAAAGGAAGTCGTAGCGTCGAGGTCCGCCTCCGCATGCACTAGTCCACGGACTCTAAATAAGACGTAGCGTCGAGGTCTGCCTCCGCACGCGCGAGTCTCCGGACTATAAAGGAAGTCGTAGCGTCGAGGTCCGCCTCCGCACGCACTAGTCCACGGACTCTAAATAAGACGTAGCGTCGAGGTCTGCCTCCGTACGCGCGAGTCTCCGGACTATAAAGGAAGTCGTAGCGTCGAGGTCCGCCTCCGCACGCACTGGATGTTCTCCCTGCGCACTCTACGGAGTCTAAACAAGACGCGGATTCCGCGCATGCCGGGAACCTCGTCCCTGTGCATACTCTGCGGAGCATAAATAAGGCTACAGAGGCCCCCCATGCGTTTCGCAACGCGGGTGGAGGACACGAGTATTAATCGCAGCGGAGCGAGGCTCACCCTCGCGTACTGCGGGAGGTGGGCACAGCGCGCGTTGACGAAGACACAGCGCGCCAGGGGCTACCCCCGCCATGAGGAGCAAGAGGAACGAACGTGCGCGCACTTTCGCCCTCGCCCGCGCCAGTCTAAGGACTATAAAAAGGCGAAGCGTCGAGGTCCGCCTCCGCACACGCCAGTCCACGGACTATAAAAAGGCGAAGTGCCGAGGTCCGCCTCCGCACACGCCAGTCTACGGACTATAAAAAGGCGGAGCGTCGAGGTCCGCCTCCGCACACGCCAGTCTACGGACTATAAAAAAGGCGAAGCGTCGAGGTCCGCCTCCGCACACGCCAGTCTACGGACTATAAAAAGGCGAAGCATCGAGGTCCGCCTCCGCACACGCCAGTCTACGGACTATAAAAAGGCGAAGCGTCGAGGTCCGCCTCCACACCCGCCCGTCTATGGACGGTAAAAAGGTGAGGCACCAAGGACTGCCCCCGCAAGCGCCGTTCTAAGGAACCCTTGCGCGACTACTTCGCCAACGGCGCGCGTCGAGCGTGGAGAGCCCGTCCCCGCGCAGCATGTGGCGTACCGGCGAACCCGAAGCGGCATCAACACACAGCGCATATCTTAAGATGACAGAAAATTTGCATATCGGAAAAATCACACAAGTACAAAGGTCCGGCAGCATCCTTACTGTTCTAAGCTGCTATCCCGCGGGCTCGTCCTTAACGCGCGCTAAAGCTGGGGCCTCGCTCGAAGAAGGCCGGCTTGCCCAAAAGTTCAACGACTCCTCGGCCCTTTGCCAGCGTCGAAGGCGCCGCCGGGTCGCAAGGCCAGACGCGAGCAGTCGCCCCCAGCAAGGAAGCTGCCCGGGATGAAGGCAAGCAATCAGTTCGTGAAGCAAACACGCACTTTATTCATTCAATTAAGGGGCATACGCTACAACGCACGCCCACACCTAGCCACGTTGGCGCCGCACCTGTGAGCCTTCGGCATCTTCGGAGGCCTCCGCGACACCCTCGTCGCGCCGCGGGACCTCAGCGCCGCCCTCGTCGCGCTGCGGGACTTCATCCAGAAATTGGCCGAGGCTCCCCCCACCACGAAGGGACTTCCGAAGCTCGACCTCCGTGGCGGCTATCCCGATGTAGTCCCAGATGCGCTCGTAGAAGAATTTGACGGGGCCGCGAACAGCACGGACTTCACCGGACATCACTCCGGCCCCGCCGGGTATCTCCAGCTGAGGGTCCTCCAGCTCGGCGATGTGCGTGCAACCACGGTGCCGAAGGAGGGCGCACACCAGGCGCGACGCCACAAAGGCACAGTGATCGCCAAAGGTCATCGCAGCCCCGCGCGCAACGTCGGCGGCGTCATGGATCCAGCGAAGGGCCCGCAGCAACTCCTCCGGGCCGAAGGCGTGGTCCGGCACTCCAACCACAAGCCTTTGGAGGTGGACTTCCAGCATTTGCAGGACGTCCCACGCAACCATCGAGGCGTCGCCAAGCGTCTGGTTACGCTCCGCTAGAGTCAAGGCAAGCTCGCTTTTTTCCTTTTCTAGCAAGGCGACCTGTTCCAGGAGTCCGTCCAGCTCCGCCGCAAACTTCTGTTGCGCAGCTTCCGCAGCCGACTCCCGCACCGACGCAACAAGTCCCTCGGCGTGTGCCCTCGCTTCGGCGCATTCCGCCTCCAGCTAACGGATGCGGGCGTCCTGGGCAGAGCGGGCTCCAGAGGCTTCGCGTAGTTCCTCCTCGGCGGCCCGCAGCCTATCTTCGAGCGCCTTTCGGCCACGAGTATAGGCCGTTTGCAAGGCCTGCCCCAGCACAAGTGTCTGCAGAAGGGAAAGACTTAGCAAGCTCAGCCAGCACAAGCGTCTGCAGAAGGGAAAGACTTAGCAAGCTCAGCCAGCACAAGCGTCTGCAGAAGGGAAAGACTTAGCAAGCTCAGCCAGCACAAGCGTTGTCGCATGAGTACTTACCCTCACCCCAGACACCTCGAAGGCGTCTTCAAGGCGCCCTGCTCCGTAGGCTTGCAGCACTTGCGGGTCGACGCTGGTGGCCGCGTCATTCACAATCCCGCACCACGCCCTCAGCGTCTCCGGGGGCGTCACGAAGTCCGCGGGGCTTACGCGCGCGGAGGTCCCGTGTTCCGCCCAGTGCTCCCCCTCCGGAATGAGCAGCGCTGCAAACAAGGCTGCAGGTGAGCACCACAAGGCATGAAAGAATATACCAGAATAAGCTAAGCCACCCTACCTTCGGTAGCAGAAGGAGGATCTCGGGGACTCGCCCCCTCATCCCTGGGCGGGGCGGCGGTGGCGTAAGCCTCCGCAGAAGGAATGGTCCCGCCGCGGGCAGAAGCCCCCGCGTTCGGGGAAGGCGACGGCTGTCCCTTCGCGGTGGGCGGCGTGGCCAGAGGGGCGGAAGGCACATATGCCGCAGGGTCTCCGGTATTTGCACTGGAGTCCCTCAAGCTTCTGACGCTCGTGACCACGACGAATCCCCGCGGTGTCCGGTGGAGCTCCGGCCGCACACACGGCCGTTTAGCCGGGGCGGCTAGCAGCGATACCACCCCCGCAGTCGCGGCTGGGGAAGCCCGCGCAGTTGCAGCGCCTGGGGGCGAAGGTTCCGCGGTGGCAATTGTCGCAGGGGCACCTCGGTTTCTGCCGCTGTCGGTAAAGGCAGCATGGCTCCGTGCGCCCCCGTGGAGGGCGCCTCCGGCACCACAGCGGCCACGTCCGAAGGCTCCACCTCAGCATCGCTGGTCCGCACGGGTTCCGCCTCGGCGACTTCGGTGGGCGGCGAGACCTCCCCCCTCCTACTGCTCGCAGCAAACCCGCCGTCCGGGGCGCTCGCCGAAGATACCTCGCCTTCGGCGTCCGCGCCACCCAAGCCTGAATCGGCATACCTCGCTGAGTCCGACTCCGCGTCCGCCGCGCCCTCGGGAGCACTAGCAGCTGCCGCACCAAACGCGGCAGGCGCCCCGCTGCGGCCCCTCTTCCGAGGCGGCGCCTTCTTCTTCTTCGCCGCACCGTCGTCTGGAGCGACACGGTCCGGCACGGCAAGGCCCAGGGCCTCGCACACGCGGTTTATTCGCCCCAGCCCCGCCTCGGCGATAGCTGACGCGCGCTGCTCGTGCTCCCTGCCGGTGTACAGCCCTAGGAATACGCGCACGGCTTGCTCCGCCTCCTCCAAGCAAATCCCTGAAGCAACGGAGATAGCATCAGCGTATAGCGCATTTCGTGTGAACGAAGGAGAGACGCGGTCGAGGCTTACGAAGACTGGAGGGTGCCGGTAGCAAGCAGATCGATGGCGAAACATTGTCGTCTCGACGCCTCTCGGCGGCAAGACGCCAGTCGCTGGCAAGCGGGGCCACGCCGTACATCACGTACTCTTCGACGAGGTCGCGCATGTTGAGGCGGGCGGCCACGCCTACGAGCCGCTGAGCCCTCCGCCTGTCCTCATCACCGAGCGTCTGGCCGGGCGAGGGCTTGAACGCGATCGGTCGGCCTGTGCACTCAAGGCCGCTCCCGCTCTCCACACGGTGGTAGAACCACCGCTTCATTCTGTAAGACTCCCACTTCCCGCGAGTTGAGTTCGCAGGGAAGAGCTTCTTGCACGACAGACGAAGAATAAAGGTGATGCTACCGAAGCTCGACAGCGTCCCGTCCTTCCGGTCCTTGGGCTGGCACCGTGCCTCGTGAAGATAGGCGAACAACGAGGCGCTGGGCCAACACGCCCCCGAGCGCAAGGCCCAGTTGTACACCACAAGCCGGGCCACGGCGTTCGGAGTCAGTTGCGCCAGCTCCAGCCCGAAGGTCCGCAGCACGTCGCCCACGATAGCCGCCGCGGGGATGCGGAGCCCCGCGTCAAAAAAGGCAACGAACACGACCGCCTCCGACCTCTCGGGATGCGGTTCCGTCTCATCGGCGGCGGGCAATCGCACCTCCTGGCGCTCGGACAACTTCCCCGCACGCAGAAGCCCTTGGATCGTCTTCTCGGTCACGAGCGAGGGGCCTAGCTCGCCGGAGAACGTGCCTTCCTCCTCCCCCACCAACCACTCCTTGTCCGCCGCTGCCGGGTCGCGCTCTTGGAGCGTGTATTTCACCTCCAACAGCGAGGACCGCCGGCGAATGCCGCAGACACCACCCGCCTGACCACGCTTGCCATCAGACGCCATTGCTTCTCCGGGAAGGAGGCCGGCGGCAAAAAATTAATACTGCACGAGTATGGAAGGCGGCGCAAGCAAGAAGGGGGTGTACAACTGCGGGGGCGCGGTCGCAGGGGCTACTTTAAGCCACCTCGCCCCAGTACCGAAGCGTCGCGTCGGCCCGCGTGCAGGACGCGACCGCAGTCGTACAAGCGCCTGTCCAGCGCTGTTCCCCATACCCAAAGCTGAAAGGCCACGACCACGAGCGCCAAGGGTCGTCACAGCACGACCTCCCTAGCCGCTATTAAAGGCGGACTATTGGGCCAGGGGATCGCAACAGCATCGGCGCTGCGCCATTCGTCGCCCGCCCCGTGTCCCCATTGCCTAGGGAAGAGGCGAGCGGCCGCGAGCACGCAACCGTCCACACCCCGCCGCGCACCAGTCATAAGCCGCCACGTGCCCCGTGCGCACCGAGGCGGGTCGCACGGTATAGGCACCTTTACAGCGCAAGACCGCATTGCGAGATCTCAAGTCACCGCACGCGTGGCGATGTTCGCGACGCAAGGTCGCCAGCTCCGCTGCCACCCGTTCGAAGGGTAGGGGACGGAGCACGCGCGTCTACTTCGGCTGGGCGCCAGCTCCACTGCCACCCGTTCGAAGGGTAGGGGACGGAGCGTGCGCGTCTACTTCGGCTGAGGGCCAGCTCCGCTGCCACCCGTTCGAAGGGTAGGGGACGGAGCGCGCGCGTCTACTTCGGCTGGGCGCCAGCTCCGCTGCCACCCGTTCGAAGGGTACGGGACGGAGCGCGCGCGTCTACTTCGGCTGCGCGCCAGCACCGCTGCCACCCGTTCGAACGGCAGGGGACGGAGCGCGCGCGTCTACTTCGGCTGGGCGCCAGCTCCGCTGCCAACCGTTCGAAGGGTAGGGGACGGAGCACGCGCGTCTACTTCTGCTGTGGGCCAGCTCCGCTGCCACCCGTTCGAAGGGTAGGGGACGGAGCGCGCGCCTCTACTTCGGCTGGGCGCCAGCTCCGCTGCCACCCGTTCGAAGGGTAGGGGACGGAGCCCGCGCGTCTACTTCGGCTGCGAGCCAGCTCCGCTGCCACCCGTTCGAAGGGTCGGGGACGGAGCGCGCGCGTCTACTTCGGCTGGGCGCCAGCTCCGCAGCCACCCGTTCGAAGGGTAGGGGACGGAGCGCGCACGTCTACTTCGGCTGCGGGCCAGCTCCGCTGCCACCCGTTCGAAGGGTAGGGGACGGAGCGCGCGCGTCTACTTCGGCTGGGCGCCAGCTCCGCTGCCACCCGTTCGAAGGGAAGGGGACGGAGCGCGCGCGTCTACTTCGGCTGCGCGCCAGCTCCGCTGCCACCAGTTCGAAGGGCAGAGGACGGAGCGCGCGCGTCTACTTCGGCTGGGCGCCAGCTCCGCTGCCAGTCGTTCGAAGGGGAGGGGACGGAGCGCGCGCGTCTACTTCGGCTGCGCGCCAGCTCCGCTGCCACCCGTTCGAAGGGCAGGGGACGGAGCGCGTGCGTCTACTTCGGCTGGTCGCCAGCTCCGCTGCCACCCGTTCGAAGGGTAGGGGACGGAGCGCGCGCCTCTACTTCAGCTGGGTGCCAGCTCCGCTGCCACCCGTTCGAAGGGTAGGCGACGGGGCGCGCGCGTTTACTTCGGCTGCGCGCCAGCTCCGCTGCCACCCGTTCGAAGGGTAGGGGACGACGCGCGCGTCTACTTCGGCTGCGCGCCATCTCCGCTGCCACCCGTTCGAAGGGCAGGAGACGCAGCGCGCGCGTCTACTTCGGCTGGGCGCCAGGTCCGCTGCCACCCGTTCGAAGGGTAGGGGACGGAGCGCGCGCGTCTACTTCGGCTGCGGGCCAGCTCCGCTGCCACTCGTTCGATGGGAAGGGGACGGAGCGCGCGCGTCTACTTCGGCTGCGCGCCAGCTCCGCTGCCACCCGTTCGAAGGGCAGGGGACGGAGCGCGCGCGTCTACGTTGGCTGCGCGCCAGCTCCGCTGCCACCCGTTCGAACGGCAGGGGACGGAGCGCGCGCGTCTACCTCGGCTGGGCGCCAGCTCCGCTGCCACCCGTTCGAAGGGTAGGGGACGGAGCGCGCGCGTCTACTTCTGCTGCGGGCCAGCTCCGCTGCCACCCGTTTGAAGGGCAGGGGATGGAGCGCGCGCGTCTACTTCGGCTGGGCGCCAGCTCCGCTGCCACCCGTTCGAAGGGTACGGGACGGAGCGCGCGCGTCTACTTCGGTTGAGGGCCAGCTCCGCTGCCACCCGTTCGAAGGGTAGGGGACGGAGCGCGCGCCTCTACTTCGGCTGGGTGCCAGCTCCGCTGCCACCCGTTCGAAGGGTAGGCGACGTGGCACGCGTGTCTACTTCGGCTGCGCGCCAGCTCCGCTGCCACCCGTTCGAAGGGTAGGGGACGGAGCGCGCACGTCTACTTCGGCTGCGCGCCAGCTCCGTTGCCACCCGTTCGAAGGGCAGGAGACGGAGCGCGCGCGTCTACTTCGGCTGGGCACCAGCTCCGCTGCCACCCGTTCGAACGGTAGGGGACGGAGCGCGCGCGTCTACTTCGGCTGCGCGCCAGCTCCGCTGCCACCCGTTCGAAGGGCAGGGGACGGAGCGCGCACGTCTACTTCGGCTGCGCGCCAGCTCCGCTGCCACCCGTTCGAAGGGCAGGGGACGGAGCGCGCACGTCTACCTCGGCTGGGCGCCAGCTCCGCCGCCACCCGTTCGAAGTGTAGGGGACGGAGCGTGCGCGTCTACTTCGGCTGGGCGCCAGCCCCGCCGCCACCCGTTCGAAGGGTAGGGGACGGAGCGCGCGCATCTACTTCGGCTGGGCGCCAGCTCCGCCGCCACCCGTCCAAAGGGTGGGGGACGGGGCGCGTGCGCCTACTTCGGCGGAGTGCCGCAAAGGCGGGCGTCTTGTCCCGCAAAGTCTGCCTCATTTTCCTTAACAGGCCACCTACAGTGCATCAACATAAAAGGTAATGCCGGCGGGCTCCATCAGGAACACCGACTGTAGGTAGGCCTGTTAAGAAAAACAGGGCAGACCTTGCTGTCACCTGCGGAAGCGCGGTGCGGGGGCAGGAAGCGCGGCTGGCTGTCGATAACCGGCGCTGACCAAGCTCCCAAGAAAAATGGACCTCCTTCTGTGCATCAACATTCCCCAAGCCGTTCAGCGTCACCCAGGAATGTTGATGCACGGCAGGGGTCCATTTTAGGGGAGCAGCTTCTATCACAACATACGCAGGAGCAACGCCGCACCAGCGACATATATATACCCCATCAGCAGGGGAGCCAACCGGCGGAAGGCCAATCAGCAGAAGTCCAACTGCCGGGAGTCCGCCGTCATATTAATGGTCACGACGCCTCAAACGCCCGCACCGCACCAAGCACGCTTCACCATGTGGACGGCCGGAAGACCGAGCGTCGCAGCACGTCCCTTCTCACTTAAGGCTCATGCGGCGGCTCAGGGGCCCGTTACGCTGACCTGTGCCAGTGCAACGCCCCCCGCGCGCGTCTACTTCGGCTAGGGCCACCTCCGCCACCGCCCGTTCGAAGGGTGAGGGACGGAGCGCGCGCGTCTGCTTCGGCTGCAGCGCAGCCCCGGGTCAAGCTTGGAAAAGTTCACAGGCCGCGGGGACGGAGGGGGCCAAAGGACTCGGCAACATGGCTCCGGCCCCGTGAAGCCCTTTACCATGAGAGGCTCCTGTCGTAGGGGTGGCCCCCACCTAAACCCAGCAGGCCTGGTTGGAGATTATAAGGCCCAGAATAGGCCATGTGTAATGACATAACTGCCCCCAGAGGGGATAACAAGATGTAAGGGTATAACTGTAAAAGCACTCCTCATGTGTGTATATATATATATATATATATATATATATATATATATATATATATATGAATACAGGCCATGGGGAGGGGGCAAGCCATTATACTCATCTCCATCACTCTCCACTACCATCTCTCTCTCTGTTTGGTCTGTAACCACAACACTCGTCGTATAGAACATAATGATTCAAACAGAATGCGAAATGGATGTTTGACAAACGAAATATGATATTTTGAAGAAAATGACATGAATTAGTATAGGGACTCAACTATTATTATGCTTAATCAGACACATGTGAACGACAATGGATGTACAGATGGAATAAAAAGTAAGGGATAAGAACCTGTAGTCACGTGGATAGAAAAAAAAGGGAAAAGTGAGGTGGTCACGCAAAGAAGCAAGTCGCATATTAATCGCGTCCATTAAATAAGGAAGTTGATGCAATTATATATCAAAAGTTAGTTCGAATATGATGCTTATCTGCAAGGGGTTTGACACAAATACAATAAGGGATGACACAAATATGATAAGGGAAGCGGCCATATATACTGAACCAGAGGCATCAGGCAAAGAGCACATGCCAACCCATACACATTTGTCTCTACCTTTCTCGCAATCTACTTTTCACTGTTTTAGGAACAACTCTAGTTTATAGATCCAACTCTTCAACCTCTGTAATTCACTATTGATCAATTTTGTTTCGCATCAACATTTTTATTAACTTTGTGTTACGCCTTTGGTTCTTTGTCTATTTGCATGGAAATTGTCTAGCACATTTTCATGCGTCACCAAGGTGCATCCTTCTTTCAATCTTGCCACATAATGGCACGCTATCACCTTGGTCTCTTTGGTCAACCAACTAGGATAAGTCCTGGTCGGTTATTTGAAGCAAAGGCCTTAACATCTTCATTTGGATTCAGCTTTGGGCAAATGAGGATCCCCCATTGGAGATCTCGATAAGATCTACAATATTGTAGTTATGGAATTTTTCATTTGAGCTCATTGTAGTACCAAAAAAGTGTCCAAAGCTCTGGGCAGCATTTCTTGCTTCCGTTATTTCTCCGGTTTTGCCCAAACTTGACTCCTTTCATTTTTGTTTTTCTTGGGGAGTTCCAAGTGCAGGTATATTGACATAACTTTCTAAGAAGTACATATTTAAGAACCTATTTCAAGAAGCTATAGATTTAGTGCTATTTTGCATCGAAGAACTACAGGTTCTAACATTCCAATCCATTGCAACATGCCCTAATAGCCATGGTCCACCTTCAAACTCACATAAGACAATGCATGTTCTGCCCTCTCCCAAGCATATACCATATGAGCCATCTTAACCCCCTCAAGTCAGTACCGGCAGTTAGGGTTTCATAGTACCAGGCAAGTCTTGCAGGAAATGGCATGTTTGGTTGTCGTGCCTAAGGACAGAGGTCTATGGAAAATTCCCACCGCTGGTCCGTGTGTGCAACGATTTTGAATGGACCAGGGCTTATGCAAGTCTACAAGTAACCTATGGTTGCCAAGACATGTTGCGATGAGCGGTAAGGTTAAAACATGTAGTTCTTTGATACAAGATAATTGTAAATATGTATCTTCTTGAAATAGGCTCTTAGTTCTTTGATAGTTATGTCAATATATATTTGTAGTTATGTGAAATTTACTTACACCTTTTGTTCTACACAAAAATAAATATGTGTGTGTGTTTTTTTTGCAAATAGTTAAAGTCCATGTACCTTGTTCCTTGTGTCATGACAGTTTACAATTGTGTTTTGTTTTTGTTGAGGATCATGTTTTAATCCCTGATTGCATGGTACTATAGTTTGCAAAATTTTTTTGCAAATTGTTGAAGTACATGCATTGTGGAACCCTTCTAGAAAGCTTGGCACGATATGACTGCCATGTGTTGGTCAGTCTGATTACTAGTGTGGGTGATTATGAACTGATCGAAGTTTTCCAAAACAAGTGTTGATCTCTCTCTCTCTTAGTTTCAGACTGGCACTTTGATCAACATGTATCGTCCAATCTGACTACCTGGTGTGATTTGACCGAGCTTTAATAGCCGATCAAATTAACAGAGAGGCTATTTTTGAAGTTCTCTATGACCTTGCCAGGAATAGTTTGATTGGTCGAGCTGTTTGAGTAGGTTTTTTGTCGGGCCCCCGGATTTCCAAACCCGGACCCTCTGTGTATTTCTGCACTAGTCCCAGATCAAAGCTAGTGCACACAGTTAAACAGAAATGATTCATGACCAACAACGTATTTATTACAATTATAAAGAGTACTGACCACCAGGTCTCATTATTACATTGGAGGTTTCAAGACCTCGCACAATCAAAACACAGCGGAAGCAAAGTGAAATCAAAGTAGACCCATCAAGATGCCACAGACAGTTGACTGGGGAAGCGCGACCTAGTCCTCCGGGAAGAATCCGTCGCAGCCACAAGCGAAGCAGTAGTCGTAGTCATCTTCTTGAGCTTCAACTTCCTCTGAGATTTTATTTTTAAGTGTAGCATGTGAGTACATAAAGTACTCCGCAAGTCTTGGGAAAAATGCATAGATGCAAGGCTTAACAAAGGAAGGCCATACGGTTCTTTTGCACAAAGCAATATTTGAAAACTTAATCACTACTAATTATTTTCGAAGGCATTAATTTAATGAAGTAAATGTTTTAACAGAATTAACTTTCTAGTGAAGGTTCCAACTACCAACACTAGCTAACCAATTACCATTGGTCAAGTTTTAAACTGCGGGTTCCATCCACCCTCTCTGGCTCCATCCGCCAGGATACCCTTCCGAGAGTTCCCTCCACCCTCGGAATACAAAACTTTTGATTTTAAAACCAAAACCAGAAATCTACCATGTGAATGCATTCGTTGCCCGCCCTTGACCGTGGGCACGGCTATTCGAATAGTTTTACACTCTGCAGAGGTTGTACAACTTTACCCACAAGAGATAAATTATCCTAAAAGTCAACACGCTTCCTTTGGCATGAGACCCAGATAAAATATCACAAAGCCTTTACCTTACTCTAATCTAGCTAGATACCACCCGCTGAGGTTTCACCGCAGGTAGGCTAACTGCCCGAACCGAAGCCCCCTCTTGCGCCATATGAGTACAGTAAATCCCTGTCCCTCACTGTGAATAACCAGTCCATCCCTAGCATCCACTTTCCACTGGTGGCACCTAAACTAGACTATCATAAGTTAGTTAGCTAGGTCGTACCCATATAGACTTGTGGTTGTACGGTTAATGCTCAGTTTGGACAAACACAAGCGTCGGTCCTTAATTGACTAGGGTGGAACATACACTTAACAAGTTCTCGTGCTTACTGCACCAACCCAAACAGCCATCCACCCTAATCTAAACCAACTTTCACATTTTTATTTTATTTTAAAATCACAGTGACAACTCCAATTGCCACTTCACTTTCAAACACAAGGATTTAATAATAAATCATAATTTCCCATTTTCAAGATTTTCCAAAGTTATTAGATAGCAAGACTAAGCATTAACCTACCATTCTAATATTCACAAAGATTAATAGTAATCTCATTATTGAGACAAAGGAAGTTCTAGGGTGACAAGGTACATGGCAATCAATGTCAAATGAGGGCATAACAAAGTTGGAATAACTAATTCCTAAAGATTTGAACTAGTGACTTATGTAAATAGCAATGCACCTAATTTAAAATATTTTAAAAACATTTCAAAAGCATAGGTTCAAGATGATCAAAGGAGACTTGCCTTCTTGCAGGGTTTCTGGATCTTCTTGTTGCTGTGAAGAGGGATCGTCGACAACGTTGGAATCTACGCGAGGAAAGACGAGGCAAACAAAGCAAATAAATACAAATAAAATTCAAATAAAATCCAAAAATTCAACAGAGGCCATAGTTGGATAGATTATGATTTTAGACGAATTTAGGAGAAAGGATCAACGGATTCGGAGTTCACACGAGGTAGAACGAATATCTGGAAGATTGGTTGGGAAACGAAATTACTGAGACAATATTTGGACCAAGGAAAATAGAATGGATTTTATGGAGATTTGGCAAGATTTGAATTTGAATTTTGAAAGTGCACAGGAAATTTGGAATGGAACTGAGGCTTTGAAATTAAACTGGGCATTGGAATTTGAAATTTAAATATTTGAAATATCAAATAAATTTCAAATATTTGAAAGGATGGAAGAAATGGATAGTTTGGAAGTTTTGATGAATTTAGAAATTTGAATGGGCTCAAACGGAGTTAGGACGAAGAAGAACGGGCTCCGGGAATATTAAATTCAGAGAAAATGGAAAAAGGGATTTTCTGGAATTATTTTCCTAAAGGAAATTCTGAATTATTGCGTCAACAGGGATTTAATTTTCGGGTGATTTATTTTTCAACTGAAAAATGGGTTTATTGCGTCATGCTGGCGTCAGCATGGGGTAAACCCCACTGACAGGTGGGCCCCTGGTCCATGGACCAGGCCCGCGGACCCGGGGATGTGCTGAGGTGGCACGGCCGCACGCGTGCGCGCTGACGGGGCTGAGGTGGCGGCCACCAGGCGGACACGCGGCGCCCACGTCAGCGCCAGCGGTGACGTGGCCAGGCCAGTGGAGCGGCGCTCGGGCCCGGCGTGCTCGCTGGCGCTCCGGCGGGCGGCGGCCGGCAGCGAGGGCAGAAACGGAGAGAGGGGGTCTCGGGGATCTCGGGGGAGTGCTCGGTTTTTACCGCATGTGGCCGGAAGGCGGTCGGCGACGACGAGGGGCAGCGGCGGCTCGGGATCCTCGGTGCGACGGGGCTCCGGTGGCGGAGAGGCGCGGCTGAGGGGTGGTCGGGGTGCGCACGGACGCGGTGAAGGCGGCGGTGGGGTCGACGAGGCGCGTCGATGCCTAAGGCAGCGGCGATTCCTCGCCGAAGTTCTAGACGGCGGCGGAGGCGGACGCGCACGCTGCGGGGGAGCTCCGGCGCACGGGAAAGGACGGGGAGTGGAGGGGGAGGTGGTGCGAGGAGAGGAGAGGCCGGGGAGGGGCTTTTATAGGGGTCGGGGAGGGGGAGCTGGCGGGGATTCCTCGCCGGAGATGGCGGGCGGCGGAAAGGAAAGAGAGGGGAGGAAGGAAAGGGGGAGGCGTGGAAGGAAAGGAGGGCGCGGGGATTAGGGGATTTGATCCCGGGCGGCGAGCGGATACCAAAACTGGAGAAAGGCGAAGAAGGAAAGGAGGCGCGGCGAGGATTCGGTCGGCGGCCGGAAAAAGGAAAGAGGAGAGGGGGAGAAGGAAGGAGGCGCTGCGGGGAAGACGGGCCTGACCAGCGGGCCCGGGCTGTCGGTGGGAGCGGAAGGGGAGAGGGGGCGCCGACAGGTGGGGTCGAGCGGTCGGAGAGAGAGAGGGAGGGAGCGGACGGCGGGGATGGTGACACGCGGCACGGAGCAGATCGTGCGGCCGAGGGAGGAGCGCGGGGCGGACGGGCCAGATTGGGCCACCGGGGCGACGCGGCGCCATCCGAGCGGGCCAGGTGGCGAGCGGGGGAAGGGGAGAGGTGGGATCCGGGCGGGCGACGTGGAGAGGATCCGGCCGTCCACGTGGCGGCCGGAGGAGGGGGAAGATGGAATTTGTTTTTGATTTTTGATTTCGGATTTTCAGAAATTGCCAGAAAATTCATTAAAGCTCAGAAAAATATGAAATAAATTCCAGAAAAATTCACAGAAGTTTCTGGATAAGTTTTGGACTTAATAAAAATACTTCCAACTAATGTTGATATTTACTTTTCATACTTGAAATACTTTTTATTTTCAAAAATACATTTTTAAACTCCAGAAAATCCAGGAAACCAAATAAAAGCCAAATAACTCCAAATAATTAATTTGAATTAGGATTTTTATAGAAATTCAAAATATCTTTTTATTTAATAATATTTTTAGGTTTTACTTAAAATACTTTTCAAATCTAGCTTTTCAAAAACAGAAATTCAGGGCAAATCCAAATAAAACTCAAATACTTTAAAATAATTAAATTGAACTTAAATTTTTCAGAAAGAGAATTTTTGGGATGTTACATTTTTGTTGATCGTCAACTTTTTTTCTAGATAGTGTGTTTTTTAGTCTCTTTGGAGTTCATGGTGCAGTTTGATTGGCTCTTTGTGAGTAGTCTAATTAGCCCTATGGTCTGACTGTGGCCTGTGTGGGCAATCTGATCGAAGTTGGTTAAATGGTTAGTTTTCTAGCTTGGACAGTAGGCCGGTCTGACTAGCCATTAATTGGTGGCCTAACCGCACTTCGCTGAGTTCTGTTCAATCTTGTTCCAAAAGCTAGTTTTATATGTGGGGTATAAATACACCCTTGTGGCCCGTTGGACAAGACTGGTGTTTCATTTCATTCTCTTGAGCTAAGAGCAATCCCTCTTGCCTATTGTGTGCATGTGTTGCAATTGGTGAGCGTGGAGAGAAACATCATTATGCATGTGTTGCATTTGGTGGTGAATTGAGTATCCATCAAATTTTGACACTTGATTTGTTCAAGTGAGTGTCATCAACTTGTTACTCTTGGTGTTTGCCAACATCTAGTCAGCTTAGAGGAGTGGAGCTGGTGATCTTCTCAAGGAAAGCTACTAGTGGATTAAGGAATTTAGTTTAATTTGTAGAACCTATCCAATTAGATTAGGCTTACATGGACCAAGGAAGATTGGCAAGTGTCCGAACACCATGGTAAAAAAGATCATGTGTCATCTTGTGTGGTTTGCTCCCTTGTGCTCATTTACATTCCCACAATTTACATTCTTAATTGAATTACTTGTTTGTCTTCATAGGATTGCAAACCAATACATAATAGGCATTGATGTACTAGTGAGACTAGTTGATTTAGACATTAATTATGCAAAATCATTTTGATTTATATAAACCCGATTTTAGCTAAGGAATTTTTAAAAGCATCTATCCCCTCTCCTTCTCCCACTCTCGGCCTCCTTGACCTTACACCCCCGGCTAAGTAGACTAAGCCGCAGCCAGGCGCGGGCCAGCACCAAAGCCTAACCCTCTTGGTTAGTGGACATAGGAATTTTATGTGTTAGTGATTGAAAACTAGTAGGGTTTAGCTATCAAATGTTTTGTGCAACTGGGACTGCGTTACACGTGATAACATGTGATGAGGACATGACCCCTATGGATACAACCATATTTCCTATGCTTGTTGTCCTAATTACAAGAGTTCCTTCGCATCGCTTAAATTATAAGGTGAGCTCGTTTCAAAGAGGTTTCACTTTGTTTGACAAAGAACTTATGATATTACATAATGAGAGTTTGTTGCGTTTGTTATTATGTACCGACATTTATGATGAAGATCATGCAATACGTGAGGCTACACATATGCTAAAACCGAGGACGGTTTTTCTATCAAGAAGGGGAGGATGATGTGACCACGCCACAAACACATACGACAATAACGCCCAATATCAAGATTGAACTAAAGGTGAATTCGTTTCTTCAGCCTTCATATGTTACTAAGAATAGACCGCTACCTAATTTAATTGTGCTTAGGAACTTGGGAAAGGATGAAGGAAAGGGATATGGAGTCCTGGACATGCATGGAAGGAATAATGGAGGTCACCACGTCACTTTGGGACCAAGTCAAGCACGAATTCGAGTTGGACACGTTTTGGAATCAGACTCGGACTGCTGCGATGGTACCAAGTTCAAACGGGCATAACTTCCTCATACGGACTCCGTTTGGGACGTTCTTGTACTTCATGGAAAGCTTATGAACTCTATTTTCCAACGGATCCAACATCATCTTCAAATTCTATCTGAGCCGGCCGCAATCGTCAAAAGAGTCCACGTTGGTCACGTACTGGAATCGGATTCGGACTGCTGCAATGGTGCAAGTTTAAACGGACATAACTTCCTCATACGGACTCCGTTTGGGACGTTCTTGTACTTCATGGAAAGCTTAACAAGTCTACTTTCCAATGGATCCAACCTCATCTTCAAATCCCATCCGAGCCGGCCGGAATCATGAAAACAATTCACGTAGGTTTCTGAGTCCGAGTCAAAAGGGTGCTGCGCCACCTCCACTTGGGCCCATGGGCCTTGTAACCCTAGGGTGTACCCTTTGGGACGCCTCCCCTGGTTGTTTTCTCTATATAGGAGCCGCCGCCTCCGTTTCTAGGACGGAGGTTTTGTTTAGATCAGTTTAGCCCCTTGTGCAAACTCCACGTTCTCTTGTGTCGGCTAGACCAACAGATTCGTGTTACAGAACCTCAACTATCCTTGTGCGACTTTTATATCTAGCAAATTCAGGTTGCTCACTATCCTTGTTCTTGCTTGTTCTTCGATTGCATGCAGGAATAGACCTTCGTGGTCAGGTCAACCGCGTTCTTGGCACGGTTGATAACGACTTGGGTGTGGTTCAGCGATTGCTAAGGCGCAAGTGACGTCTCGTACGGTTGTAGTCGGATCGCAAGAGTCATCTCCACCAAAATCGATAGTTATCATCCTATCGGAAGATCGGGACCCCATCGCCTCATCAGTTGGTATCAGAGCTTCAGTTGACCGGTAGGAATTTCTTGTATCCCTATTTAGTAGATTGATTTTTGTTTCCCATAGTCCAGAAAAATTGCCCCACAAAAAGAGTTAATTTCCGCTGTCCAAACCCCGTTGTGCTTTTAGATCTGTTAATTTTGGTTTGCTAAATTGAGTTTGTGTTCGTCTTAGCATTTTCTTGTTGCTGGTCATATTTGTGGTCCATAAAACTCCCAAAAAAAAATCCCCACGTCCAAAACCATCAAAATCACATCAAACCCTAATTTCCAATTTCGGCCAGAAGACTCCCTCTTGTGCAGCCGCCACCAAAAACGCCATATCTTTTGTTTCCGATATCTTTTTTGAGTGAAACCACCGCCACTAGACCCATAGCTTCCTTATCTAACTGCTCCTAAAATTTCGCTTCATTCCATTAAGGCAGTTAAAAGATATCTGCGGTGCAATTTGTCCCAAATTTCCGGACTGAATCTGTAACAGTCTGCGCTTGTGATTTTTGTGCGATTTTATCTGTCGGTTTCTAGAATATGGCCCCAAAACAAAAGTTGTAGAAAAAGCCGTCAGGAAACACAAAAAAAAAGAATCATTGAAAAAAAGGCAACTGACAAAAAGTTACGGCCAAAATACCGACGTGCTGTCCAGTGGGCAGAAATCTGCTTTCTCAGAATTGGGTCAATCCTTGTGCTTTTCAATTCCAGATTGCATTCTATTGAATTATCTTGTGCGCATCACTCCTATACATTGTTACACACTTGTTTTGGCCTTCTCCTATCCTTGTTTGATCAGCAACATAGGCTAAGTGCTAGATACGAACTATAATTCAATTCTGTGCAATTTCTGAAATTAATTGATTGTTTTCCTTTGCTACAAAATACATAGCCTATCCAAGCTCCACTTTTCTACTAACCGAACAGGTCTCGCTGTACCTTGCAATCGCTTTACTCATCACTTGAGTTAGATTTATCACGAACCAGCCACCGGTTGCACCACCTGTTTGCTTTGGTAAGAACTTGTAAGAATTTGGTAAGAGCTTGAGAGATGCGTGACTTGATTTGATGCCTCCATATCCTAGTAGTTGATAGGAACATTTACTTGTGATTTGTTTCCTTGTTTTCTACTAACAATGACAGGCTTGAGAAAATTGGTAGATTATGATGTCATCGCGGGCAGATTTGAACTCGAAGGGAAACAATTACCAGTATATATCTTGCCACTCACCGCTGAGAGTACGTCGTCGGACTACTTCTTGTGGGTTACTATGATGGATAACTACTTTGAAAAACAAGATCTTGATCCTTATGAGAAGATGAGCATGGCAAGGACGGCGCTGATTGGTGATGTTCAACATTGGTGGTCAAATCTCGAGTTCCACTATATATACACATGGGAGGAGATGAAAAAGAAATTACGACATCGTTTTGTACCTCCAGCACCCATGGTCACAAGCGAGGTGGAACCTGAGGTAATTGAAAATGTTGATATTGTTTTGGTTCCTACTCCATCTACAGATACCACCGAGATACTTGAAGAGGTGAAGGATGATCTGGTGCATCTTATGCCATTAGAGGAGAAGTTTGAGGTACCTACAGTATCTGATGAGGACGATAATGACAAAGGTACTGATTTGGTGCTACAACAAGACATAGATCAACCTTGTGAGTATATACCTGCTGTAGTGCAATTTTTTGATATCCCTTGTGTTGACTTGAACGAACCATGTGCTGATCTAAATGCTCATAATTTTGCACATGTCGAATTAATTACACATAAGGAAGTATTTGATAGAATATCTCCTGCTGATGCATTGTGCTATATCATGCTTAATGAGGCCGTTAGTTTGGATTGTGCTATGGAGAAAGTTTCTGAACTTGCATGTTCGAAATTCTTGTTTAGTGCCTACACCCCTGGGTATAAGTTTAATTTGATTGGAGATTATGGTGTAGACAATCAATTTTTTGTATATCGAATATGCATAACTTGTGATCACATGGATGAATTGAAGCTTGCTGTTTTAGATAACAATTCTTGTGTGTTGAATCTTGTTCAATATGAGAGGGGAGTAAAATTTAGTATGCATCCAATGCCTATGTGTTCATCTCTTTTTGCATCATCTAGTATGGACAATCTGGATAAAGATGATGAATTATGGACGAACACACAAATCTCTTCACCCTTGCTGGATAAATTTGCTATTGCTCCATTGGGATATGATTATATGGATGAACTATGCTTCACTTACATTTGCAAATCTAGTTGCAATAATTGCTGTGTGAGAAATTTTAATTTGGTCATTGACATATATGATTACTTTTGGGTTAATAATACAATGAGCTTTTATGATTGCTGCTGTGTTATAACATTAATTGTGCAACAACGAAGAACCGTTAAAACGGATGACATATACATATACCATGCATACACCTTGGCTTCTTTGTTACCATACTTTCAGTTTATCAAAAGCCGAGGACGGCTTTGTTTTCAAGAAGGGGAGGATGATGAGGACATGACCCCTATGGATACAACCATATTTCCTATGCTTGTTGTCCTAATTACAAGAGTTCCTTCGCATCGCTTAAATTATAAGGTGAGCTCGTTTCAAAGAGGTTTCACTTTGTTTGACAAAGAACTTATGATATTACATAATGAGAGTTTGTTGCGTTTGTTATTATGTACCGACATTTATGATGAAGATCATGCAATACGTGAGGCTACACATATGCTAAAACCGAGGACGGTTTTTCTATCAAGAAGGGGAGGATGATGTGACCACGCCACAAACACATACGACAATAACGCCCAATATCAAGATTGAACTAAAGGTGAATTCGTTTCTTCAGCCTTCATATGTTACTAAGAATAGACCGCTACCTAATTTAATTGTGCTTAGGAACTTGGGAAAGGATGAAGGAAAGGGATATGGAGTCCTGGACATGCATGGAAGGAATAATGGAGGTCACCACGTCACTTTGGGACCAAGTCAAGCACGAATTCGAGTTGGACACGTTTTGGAATCAGACTCGGACTGCTGCGATGGTACCAAGTTCAAACGGGCATAACTTCCTCATACGGACTCCGTTTGGGACGTTCTTGTACTTCATGGAAAGCTTATGAACTCTATTTTCCAACGGATCCAACATCATCTTCAAATTCTATCTGAGCCGGCCGCAATCGTCAAAAGAGTCCACGTTGGTCACGTACTGGAATCGGATTCGGACTGCTGCAATGGTGCAAGTTTAAACGGACATAACTTCCTCATACGGACTCCGTTTGGGACGTTCTTGTACTTCATGGAAAGCTTAACAAGTCTACTTTCCAATGGATCCAACCTCATCTTCAAATCCCATCCGAGCCGGCCGGAATCATGAAAACAATTCACGTAGGTTTCTGAGTCCGAGTCAAAAGGGTGCTGCGCCACCTCCACTTGGGCCCATGGGCCTTGTAACCCTAGGGTGTACCCTTTGGGACGCCTCCCCTAGTTGTTTTCTCTATATAGGAGCCGCCGCCTCCGTTTCTAGGACGGAGGTTTTGTTTAGATCAGTTTAGCCCCTTGTGCAAACTCCACGTTCTCTTGTGTCGGCTAGACCAACAGATTCGTGTTACAGAACCTCAACTATCCTTGTGCGACTTTTATATCTAGCAAATTCTGGTTGCTCACTATCATTGTTCTTGCTTGTTCTTCGATTGCATGCAGGAATAGACCTTCGTGGTCAGGTCAACCGATGAGGCGATGGGGTCCCGATCTTCCGATAGGATGATAACTATCGATTTTGGTGGAGATGACTCTTGCGATCCGACTACAACCGTACGAGACGTCACTTGCGCCTTAGCAATCGCTGAACCACACCCAAGTCGTTATCAACCGTGCCAAGAACGCGGTTGACCTGACCACGAAGGTCTATTCCTGCATGCAATCGAAGAACAAGCAAGAACAAGGATAGTGAGCAACCTGAATTTGCTAGATATAAAAGTCGCACAAGGATAGTTGAGGTTCTGTAACACGAATCTGTTGGTCTAGCCGACACAAGAGAACGTGGAGTTTGCACAAGGGGCTAAACTGATCTAAACAAAACCTAAGTCCTAGAAACGGAGGCGGCGGCTCCTATATAGTGAAAACAACCAGGGGAGGCGTCCCAAAGGGTACACCCTAGGGTTACAAGGCCCATGGGCCCAAGTGGAGGTGGCGCAGCACCCTTTTGACTCGGACTCAGAAACCTACGTAAATTGTTTTGATGATTCCGGCCGGCTCGGATGGAATTTGAAGATGAGGTTGGATCCATTGGAAAGTAGACTTGATAAGCTTTCCATGAAGTACAAGAACGTCCCAAACGGAGTCCGTATGAAGAAGTTATGTCCGTTTAAACTTGCACCATTGCAGCAGTCCGAATCCGATTCTAGTACGTGACCAACGTGGACTCTTTTGACGATTGCGGCCGGCTCGGATAGAATTTAAAGATGAGGTTGGATCCGTTGGAAAGTAGACTTCATAAGCTTTGCATGAAGTACAAGAACGTCCCAAACGGAGTCCGTATGAGGAAGTTATGCCCGTTTGAACTTGGTACCATCGCAGCAGTCCGAGTCTGATTCCAAAACGTGTCCAACTCGAATTCGTGCTTGACTTGGTCCCAAAGTGACGTGGTGACCTCCATTATTCCTTCCATGCATGTCCAGGACTCCATATCCCTTTCCTTCATCCTTTCCCAAGTTCCTAAGCACAATTAAATTAGGTAGCGGTCTATTCTTAGTAACATATGAAGGCTGAAGAAACGAATTCACCTTTAGTTCAATCTTGATATTGGGCGTTATTGTCGTATGTGTTTGTGGCGTGGTCACATCAACATGCATCTCCATCTCAACCATTCACAAGTTTTGTTAGGATGAGGTATGACGAGAAATTGTTGTAGGATTGAATCACAAAATCTAATCAGAGATATTCTAGTAGGATCACATCATAGGATTGAATCATAAAATCTAATATCCTACTGATTCTATACTATGTAACGTGGTTGAAACCAGCGTGGTCAAGACTAGTGTGGTCGATGACCAGACAACCATTCGATCACGTTTGGTACCTCTTTGCACCACTCAAACAAAATTAATGACTTAAGGGAGCAAAATGATAGTTGTGTGACCTACTTGCACTCACCTTACAAGTTGTGTGACTTGTGTAATTTACTCTTAAAGCTAACATGCCACGTTAGCTCAATCTAAATCATAATTTGCTCATGTGATTGCCATTTAAAATCATTTAGGAATTAGTCTTTTTGAATTTGAAGAAAGTTTTCACATATCACATAACTTTTATAAGCTTCCAATTGATCTTAGTTAGGGTCGAAGTGTCAAATGAACAGTAGTTGCTAACTAAGATTTAGGGGTCTAGACATGCAATCCTTAAGTTTAGAGACCCAAATGACAAACCACAAGTTCAGGGACCTATACTTTACTCTTTATGATAAGAGTGAGAATAGAAGAAATAAATTATAAGTTTATAACACAAGCTGGGGATGCCACCCTCCCGTAAGATCTCCAAATAAGCCTTGATCCAATACGAGAACTCTGTCATGGAAATGGAATGGAATAGTGTAACATCCCATTTTTGGGAAGCTTTTGTGCTAATGCAAAGACTTCAAAATCTAATTTCAATTTCAAAGAATTTAAACCTATTGGTCAGATTGCAACTCAAAAATTGGTTGGGAATTCAAATTTTTGCAAAACTTTTACTTCTCCAACCCGTCTTCACAGCTGTTTTCTCCTTCTCCCTCTTCTTTCTTTCTCTCCCCTTAGCCAGCACTACTCCCTCGCTGACCCAGGGAAGGATGGCGACCACCTCATCTCCAGCGCGCTGCCGCGATAGCTCCTTGGCGTCCGCCTCCCTTTTGCACGGACAGTTCGACCGTGGTCCAGTGCCCTACATGCACGTCAGCCCTTCTCCCCCCTCGCTCGGCTAAAAAGGACGATGATGCCGCTCGTACCTCTGTGTGCTTGGACCTCTACGCAGCCTCGTCCCTCGCGCAGCTCCCTTGTTCCCTAGTTGACCCCTCGCGTGGCCGCAGTTTAGTGCCCCAACCAAGTTGCGCCTGGCCTCCACTTTAGTGCCTGACTGGGCTCCGCCTTGTCTTCCCCTCTACCTTGTCTTCTGCTCTACCCTCCTGCGACTGTTGGGCCAAAGAGTGATCACCGGGCCACGAGGTTCTCCACCGCAACAATCCATAGTACTTGCCATCTTTCCACGCGATAGTGGTGAGCTTCGGTTGCCTCGCCCTACACTGCAGTGACGCTCAAGCTAGCGCCACTAGCATGGCCACCACATGACCGCCTGAGGCTCCACGACGTCGGTCTCACCTCCTCTGCCTATAAAAGGCCGCCTGAGCCTCCCTCAATCTCCAAAAATTCCCACTCGGTTTGCCCTTCCACCTCTCTCATCTGCCTAAGCTCACCGCCTCCTCCGCCGCAAGCTCTTCCACCGGTAGTCTCCGTCGCCAGCTCCCCTCGATGGACGTCGGGACCTCCTGAGCTTCTCCCTGAGTTCACCACCCTCTTCTCCCCCTCCCCTAGTGACTAATTGCCCCCTCTCCCTCTGTAGGCCACCGGCGAGCACCTTCTTCCCCGACTCCAGTACCACACCGCCCCCATAGCTCTGCCGCTTCTCCAACCAATTGGCCTCTCGAGGAGCTTCTCTGAGACGTCCCGAAGCTGACTCCAGTCGCACTAGCCTTCTTCCTCCCCCAGGTGCACCACCCACGTGAGTCACCACGCTGCCAAGACCAACGCCATCGCCAATGCAGCCCCGACCACCCCGCGCTCGGCCGCCACTTCCAGTGAGCTTCCACTAGCCCCGAGTAGCTCCCCTCCTAAGGGATTGAATTTTTATCAAGGTTAGCACTGCTGTGTCCCCTTCCCTGTTCTGACCACTACTGAGCCCCGCCACTAGCAACTGCCGGGTCGATTTTAGCCACGCCGCTTCTCCCAGGGGTGTGCGCAAGGCTAGGGATTCTGTTTTGCCAATGTCACTTTGCCATCGTGGCCATCCTCACTGGCGGCGAGCGTTGCCTCCCACCGGCCGAAGGACAAAGCCACTGTAGCTTTGATAATTAGCTAGCTAAGTGTCGATTAATTAGTGCTTAATTATCTTACTTAGTGCCTGGTTAATTTACTTAATGCCTAGTGGGCCCACATGTCATTTACAGAGGCTAGAATTAGTTCAGAAATTTTTTATACCGGGCCCCACCTATCAGAGAGACATCCTTCTCTCCACTTTTGTTTTGGAGATTTTTCTAAGATTAAATCTTTGAGGAGCTCATTCTCTCTCGATGTAGCTCCAAATTTAACGAAACTTATTTCTAAATTTTTCTAAAATCAAGATCTACCTATTGGTACTAGTTTTGTTCAATTTTGAGTTTAGTTGAATTTTATTTGGCATTAATTTGCTTTTGCTCGTCTGCGCTTATTTTTTGGTATGTTCTCCCGAGTAGAGCTTGAAAGTGCGAACAAGCCCCCCATTGAAGCAGCGCAAGACCCCCAAGCTTTTGATCCAAGCGAGTCAATACTTTGATCAATTTGAACCAATATTTCATGTGAAATTACATTCATTTAAATTATCAAAATGTCATGCTTTACTTTATATGCAAACATAAGGTAGCTAAAATCCTGCTCGTCGAGCTAGTAATATAATACCCCATTTCTTAACAATTGAATATCGATGAACCTTGTCACCCTAGGTAATACTATTGATCTCGATAGCTATAAGTCAAATTAAATGCCATGCAAAGGTCTTGTCTAGAATCCGAGGCACTAGCTTGCCTTGATCATCAATCTCTAAACATGAAAACTGGTTTTTGGGACAGTTACAGGATATAAGTGATGGGTAATTTGCGATAACTTAGTTTATGCTTCTCAAAACCCTAAAATTTTGTTATACATGTCTGGGCGGATGGTAAGAAAGGTTGGTGTGGATGTAATATGAGAATCTAGAGTTTGTGGTACATACCGCCCGGAAAAATTAAGGACTTAATCCTATGATAATCTCCCCGTGTAAAACAGTACTACCACAAGCTGGCAAAGTGTAGGCTTGGCTGAATAATCTACTGTGCCCTAGGGTCATTTCGCAGGTAGGGGAGTGAAGCTATGCATGTGCGGACTGAATAATCCGGCATGAATGGGACACCGTGTGAAGGTGATGTGTACCCATTTCTCTAGCGGTGGGGAAAAGCTGTGGTCTTGCTCCGCTGTGATGTTAGTGTATGACTTCCCACACTAACTTATGGGGGCTATCTCTGGTGGTTCTCCATAAGGGTGAAATGGCATTGAGGTGAGGTATTGTAAAGGCCTTATGATGATCTCTCGATCTGCGTGACTAAGGAATCGCATAGGAACGTCGAGTTGATTGTCTCTTGTGGGTAAAGATGTATAGTCTCTGCACAGTATAAACTATTCGAATAGCCTACCCACGGTCAAGGGCAGACATGGGATCTTACCCGAGTTAGTTCTATTTCAAAACCTTTGTGGGTGGGAAGAAAACTGTCAGGCGGATGTAAACTCGACTTTGAAAATTTTCCTGGAGAGACATACTCCAGTGTTGTTGATAAGGTGGAAGTAACCTAATGATCAAAATCTAGCATAGGTGGATGTAACCATGTAATCAGTGGATGGAACATACACCACTATAAATACTGTACAATTTCAAACTCTTTAAAGCATGTTTGTAAAACGTTAAGTCATAGGAATTTTAATTATGGTTATTGCAAATGTTGCTTCAAGCAAATAAAAGAACCCGAGCCATCCTTGTTTAGCCTTGCATCCATAATTATATGCATTATGTGTGTTGGCTCGCGGAGCACGGTTGGTTGTGTTCACCCTCGCTCTTAACCCCCTTCAAAGTCCATAAACCAAGGCCACTATGTCTACTATGAGGACCAAGGCGATGAAGGCAATAAAGATGGTGGAAACTAGAGTAGGCTTTAGTAGTCTTGCCTCTTACCTCAGTCTAGCTAACCAGGCTAACTTGTGGGTGGTTCCAATATTAGTCAGGTCTCTGGCTAATATCGGTGGCACCTAAGTTGTCTTAGTCGCTTGCCTGTGGTGGGTTGTGCCTTACCACATTTGTCTACGCTTCCGCTTCTGCAGTTTATGTAATGTAAACATTTGGCCTCACAGCCCTATTGTAAACTCGAGCCGACGAGGTCCATTTGAACTCTGGTATTGTAATGGTGTGGTATTTGTCTTGTATGAAATGATACAGCAATGTACCTATGAGTACTATCTACTGATTCAGGGAATAGTGCAGTGAAATCATAGAGGATTTCGGGTTGGTAAAACCCAGGGTCCAATAGGGTTGGTATCAGAGCATACGGCTGTAGAAACTTTAGTTAGATTGGTCGTGTTCTAAGGCCTAAGTCCTATTTTCAAGAATTAAGAAAAACTTTGGCAAAATGTGGTGTACTACTTGCTTTACTTAACCCTCTTAGTTCCTTACTCTTCTATATTCTCTTTTGTATTTTCACATATTCTAACCTCTTGGTGTTCAAAATTTTAGATGGCCAGAGCTTCGTCAGTCAGTCCGTGGAATCACTTCTCCCATGGAGAGGACGACGGGGAGTTTGTTGAACTCCTGCGACAGCTTTTGCAGTACCTAGGGTATAGTTGCAGCCCATCTTTAGGGGCAGGAGGACCCGAGTCTAGAACCGAGACTTGTGGACCATGGAGGTTTTCCTCTATGCATGGGACAGGGAGCTCAACTCCCACACCATCCCGGCCGCCCCCCTCCGGACGCACCTCTTGGACTCCATCCAGGACGGGGCACATCTAGTAGCAGCCTACCTATACCAAGTGCACGAGGAAAGGCTGTGATAGTCCCCTCTCTCCTACTTCCCTCACATCCGCCAGGGGGACTATCTCAGACCCAGATTTTACAATCCGTAATCCTCTGTGATTCCACCGCACTATTCCTTGGATCAGTAGATAGTGCTCACAGATTACAGTTCTGAATATCAAAGTACATATTATGTGGAAGCGTAAATATAATAGTAAACTTACACATGGGCCGATTAGGCTGAAATCAATAAGATGCAGCAGCAGAAACGAAGCACACAGGTGGGACCCTCAGGACATGCCCACAGGCAGCCAACTGGAGGTTCACGACCTAATTCTTGACACCTCATCATCGTCGTCCTCATGTCCAGTTGTATTGCTGAGGCGTAGTGATCTGGTTCCTGATTCTGGATTTGTTATGAGAGCGAGTGTGAGCACAAACCACCGTGCTCCACGAGCCAATACACAGGGTGCAATTATATAATATGCATGGCTTATCAAGGGAAGGCTCAGGTTATTTTATTTGCCATAAATCACTTTTGAAATATGATACATAGAAATTTCCTAAGACCTAGCTGTTTGAACTGAAACATAAGATGTGAAAGAATGCAGTAATAATAGCGATCCAGATTTCATCCACTGTTACATGGCCTCTGCACCATATGCTTAATCCTTCAGCGTCATAATCGCTTAACTTATCACTGGGGCGACACCCAGGGCAACACAAATAAGGGCCTTTCTCTGCCCTCCACTTCATCAATTCCACCCACAAAGTTTTTGAAACAAAACTATATCTAGTTAAGTTCCCATGTCCGCCCTTGACCGTGGGCATGGCTATTCGAATAGTTTTCTACTCTGCAGAGTTTGCACACTTTACCCACAAGAGATAATCTGCTCGTTACCCCACATGATTCCTTGGCCATGCTGTTGAGTAGATCATCATAGAGTTGTTACAATGCATAGTCCTACTGTGGTTACGCCCGCTAAGGTCTATCTTCCGTAGGATGCGCACATCCCTCGGGAAGGGTCCCTCGTGAGCCATCACGGGCAAAGGCGGGGATGAGACCATCCATCCCTTTGCTCGTGGTCATACTTTCACGTAACCACCTTAGAGCCACACAAATTAGTAAACCCTGCCTACATTTTGCCAGCTTGTGGTTGTACTATTGTACACTGGGAGATCATCACAAGGTTCGGTCTTTAGGGTTATCTAGGCGGTTCTACCACTAACCACTTTGTGCTTCCACTGCACCACTCACACACACCCTCGAACCATCCGCCCGGACATTTAAGCACTTGAGGTCTTTGGAAGCATAAAATATCCATAACCAAATATACCAGTCATTTCCACCATGACTGCCCAAACCAATTTCTCATGATTCAAAGTGATGCTTTGGGGCATTTTTGGTGCCCCCGATTATCTAAGCAGTACTAAGCATGGCGTATAGTTATGGACTTATTTTCGAAAGGTTACCATTATAGTTTTTGCTATGGTGACAAGGCTCAGATATTCAACTGTTTCCAAAGGAGGTATAATACTAGCAAGTTGATTAATGGGTATGTAACAAGAATATTCAAACAAACATATATTTACATATGAAATAACAACATGCAATTTGATAATTTAAACAAAAATAAATTTACGAAAAATGTAGGTTCAACATGATCAAAGTATTGACTCGCATGGCGCGGTTTACCACGGTCTTGAGCTCGCACAATGCTTTCTCTTGAGCTTATGGTCTCTATCTTCACTTCGAGCTTAATCTTGTTGAGTCCACTGAATCTTCTTGACTTCCAATTTCTAATTACGCGACAAACGACTGAATCCAAATGAAAGCAAATAACTGAAGAAATCCAAATAAATCTAAATAAACTTAATTTTTGTTTTATTATGAGTTAACGGGTGATTTGAGGCAAGGCCGGTGGTAGAAAACAATGACTTGATCTTTTATTAACAGTTTCTTTTATTATTTTTATATTAATCAAGGAAGTTCCATGAGTTAGGATGGACCTATGAATCGGGATACAGGTCTAATTGGGTATTATTTTGTCGAGCGTTAATTTTCAGGGCATATGATATATATATATAGGACGAGTGTTTCATGCACCATGGTGTCTAGGCACCGATATCAATACCCGTTGATTTGCTTTGAGATTCGCAACGTTTGATGTGGGTATCTTCATATACCCATAAAAAAGTATATTTGAGATGTCAAACTCCGAAAAAAATTAAATTCAACTTCAGTTTAATTAGTTTGAACTATTTTTATGGTATATACTCACTGTAGTCGCATTGAATTCAAAAGTAGTTCAAACTAGTTTGAACTGAGTTCAAAACTTACTTACCATAAATATATCAAGGGTATAAAACATTTTCATACCCAAACTCAAAAAAATTATCAATCATACACGTGTATCGAATGTGGGTGCCTAGGCACCATGGTGCCTTACGTAATTTTCCTATATATATATATATATATATATATATATATATATATATATATATATATATATATATATATATATATATATATATATATATATATATATATATATATATATATATATATATATATATATATATATATATATATATATATATATATATATATATACCGAGTTAATCTTATAGCCTATGTTTATAACCTTTTGTGGTATGATATTTATACGGGTCTCCGCTTGCTACACACACACACACAATTATACTCCATATAAATAGGTACTAAAACTAGTGTTAAGATTCAATTGATGGCACCATTATTATCTTACTTATACTTTAGCTACTTATTATGCTTAGTCTTATTTCTAATTTTAGTTTAAACTTAGCTATCTGAGCAAAGCTTGGTAGGTATCATTTTATGTGACCCTAATTTCTCGTGTTAATGGTTACATGTTTACTTTGGAGTACCTATGTGTCTGTGAGATTATTGTGAGGCTTGATGACCTAGGGCTATTATATTTTAGCATATGTATATTATTATGACCTTTTAATTTGAGTGCTCTATGAAAACTACTGCTACTGATATTTTATCCATTTGTAACTCGAGCCTGCTATATATGATGGTATTTTGTCATCATTATTAACTAAGCTACCATTTAAGATTTTATGACTGGCAGTATTTTTTTAATGACAGTGTTTTCATGTATATCTATTTTTAGGAGGGTCTACGGTGAACGCAAGAATTGTACGGTTATATTTGCTAGTGGGCTGCATACATGCTATCCGCATTTCTCTAACCACTCATATATATAGATGTGTGTGTGTGTGTGTGTGTGTGTGTGTGTGTGTCTACTTAGAAAGTCTCTACATTTTATTTGTTATTAGCTTTAATTAAAATTTATTTATCTAGCAAGGTTATATTTCAATATGTGCTAGTTAGCAAAATCTATCACTAGAATTTATTTAATGGCAGCATTTTAAATATTGGGCCTATATCTTAATTTTAATTATGGGTAATCTCTATTAAATTTTGGTATTTAATCAAAATCATAAATCCTTTATCAATATCTTTAATTAATAATAAATCTTTTAGATAATTATTCAAACCATATAATTAATCATATATGGGCTAATCCAAATTTAAGTCTTAAATAATCTCATTTATATTATAATTAAATTTATTAGCTTCCCTGGATTATTTTCCTTAATTTTTACCAATTAAGTTGGATTAATAACAGTAAAAACAAAAAGAAGTAAACACGTGCAAAGGGTGGACTCGAACTCGGGACCTCTCGGGAGCCTGCTCTCTATCGCGCACGCTAATAACCGCTCTGCCTCTCGGTGTTTCGCGATAGACTGAGGGCAGTATAAAATGAAGAACCAAGCGAGTGGGTGTGGGCTGAAACCGGGGAGGCAGCCGGCGCATTTGGGCATGCGGCGACGCCGACGAGGGGTGGCCGGGGCTGGGAGTAGCCAGAAAAATTAGTTGCCCGGCCGACGTTGGGGCTATTGGTGGTGGTGCATCGGCCGGAGTGGCAGCGAGGCGGGCGGGCGGTAGGGCTAAGCGGCCGGCGACGAGGTGGGTTTGGGGCGGCAGCGCCGTGGTGGAGGAGAGGCGAAATCGACCGCCGTAAGAGCATTAGGGGGGCGTAGGGATACTTACCACGCGGTTCTTCGGACAAAAGATGGCCGGAGACGGGCCGGCACCGTGAGCCTGCGGTGGTGCGGAGGAGCTCATGTTGCCGGCGAGCCATGGTGGAGGGGAGAGCGGGGCGGTGCTCGGGGATGATTTGCGGCGACCTGAGGATGCTCCCGGTGAAGGAAATCGAGCCGAGGTGCTGTGGGCAGGAAACGGAGGCGATGGCGGCGGTTTTGGCCGACGACAGGTGTTGTGGCTACAGACCAAACAGAGAGAGAGAGAGTATGGTAGTGGAGAGTTGGTGAGTAATGACTTAGGGTTTCTCCCCATGGCCTGTGTTGTATATATATGTCCACATGGGGAGTGCTTTTACAATTATGCCCTTACATCCGAGGATTCCCCTCAAGGGTACTTGCGTCATTATACATGTCCCATTTCGGGCCTTACATTCCCCTGACAGGCCTGCTGGGCTTAGGTGGGGGCCACCCCTACAACAAGAGTCTCTCACGGTGAAGGGCTTCACGGGCCGAAGCCATGTTGCCGAGCCCTTTGGCCCCCTCCGTCCCTGCAGCCTGTGAGCTTTTTCAACATCCGTCGAAGCCTTGCTGCTTGGTGTAGTGTTTACCCTACTGCAAAGGTATGGCGCCGGGCGGCTTGGCGAAGCCTTCGTTGTCCACCCGGTCCCGCTGCAGTGGGGTCGAGGTCGACATCGAGACCAAGAGCCGACATCAACGTAGGGGTTGGAATCGAGGTCGAGCCCACCTCCGGTTCGGTGGGGTCGGCGGCTGCCCTAGCCGAATCGGAGGTGTTGGCGGAGTCGGATGCCGAGGCACGCGTAGGCGGAGTGGGCCGTGAGTCGTCGCGCGAACGTCAAGCGACAGGGGGCTCCAGCGTCGAGTGCTCTTGATGGCGAGTGACTGCTAGCCTGCCTGGTGAGGCCTGGTTGACACGGCGCGAGACTTGAGGCGTCGTGGCCGCATCGTGTTGTAACGTGTCATCCTCTGGCCGACCCCGTGGCGGGACGTGCTTGGCGCGGCACGGGTCTTGAAGCGTCGAGGTTGTACTATGCTGCGACGCTCCGTTGCCGGTTGGACTTTCCTTCCGTCGATTGGACTCCTATCGCTTGGGCTTCCCCGTTGATGGGGTATATATATCGTGCTGGTGCGGCATTGTACATGCATTGTGTGCTCAGATAGGTGCTGCTCCCCTAAAATGGGCCCCTTCAGTGCATCCACATTCCGTAGCAACGTTACGCGGCTTGGGGGATGTTGATGTACTGATGGAGGCCTATTTTTCTCGGGAGCTCGGTTAGCGTGTATTACCGGCAACTGGTCACATTTTCTGCTTTCATGCTGCGTTTCTACATATGGCGACAAGGTTTGCCCTGTTCTCATAGATAGGCTCACCTTTAGTCGGGTTTTCTGATTTGGGCCCCTCAACATTACTTTTTGAAGAATGTTGGTGCACCGAAGGTGGCCTGTTTATGAGAACAAGCCAAAACTTACCGCGACATGGCCTCCGCCTTCCGAAGGCCAAACCGGTGTGGGGGTCCAAGGCGGAGCTGGAGTCGAAGCCGGAGTGGGGGCATACCTCGCGCCCCAAACTCCGGCCCAACGTGTCGTGGAAGGTGGCTTCGGTGGCGCTGCTGCAATCTTGTTCACAGGTGGTGGAGGAGAACGAAAACTCGAAGAAGACTTGGGCAGTCCCGTCGATGTAGTCGTGCGCGGCGTGTAGAAGGGTTGTCCGGTGCTTGCCTTCGCTGATTCCTTGCGTCCCTGCAATTCTTTTTCTGCAAGCATAGCAAGCTGGAACAACTGGTTGACAGTAGTAAATTCTTTATAATCAACAATGTCCTGAATTTCACGCCGTAACCCCCCATAGAAACGACAAATCTTATCCTCCGTGTCCTCAACAACCCCACAACGCATCATTCCCTTTTGAAGCTCAGCATAATAGTCCTGAACAGAACGATCACCTTGTTCTAAGCGCTGCAATTTTTTTCTCAAATCAAGTTTATATGTGGGAGGAACAAAACGATTACGCATATCTTCTTTTAACCGCTCCCATGTATCAGGTTGTAAGCGCATGTTACTTAGTTCATTCCACCAGATAATAGCAAAGTCCTTAAACTCACTAGTAGCTTGTCTAACTCTATGTTGTTCAGGAACCAAGTGAGAATTAAATTTCTACTCTACCGTCATCTCCCAATCAAGATATATATCAGCATCATAAAGACCAGCAAAAGATGGAATGGTAAACTTGACTTTAGCAAAAGGGTCGTCGTTACCATGACGGTTCTGGTTATTACCTCCCATACCCTGTCGGTTTTGCTGAAGACGCCGACGTAGTCGTGCATCTTGTGTCGCCCGCCGATCAATGTTGCCATCCGCATCATACACTGTGTCATCATCAAGACGATGGCCATCATTGACAGGTGGCAGGCGTGCCTCCAATGTGTCCATCCGACCAGTGAGGTCAGCCAACCGCCGCTCCACCCGCTCAATGCCTTCTGTGGTGTTCAACTTGGCAATGGCAGCGACGATGGTGTCCATTCTCGCGCCGAGATCAGTGATTGAAGCATTTTGTTTGTCGAGCGCAGCTTGTAGATGGCCGCGACTAACACACTCGTTGAAATCGACCGGTGTCTCGTCTCCTTTGTCTCCTGCCATGGTTAGTGGAAACATAGGGAAAACAAAAGGATTATCCCTATCAACTACAAATGAAGGGCAGGGGGAACTCGCAAAGGAAGTGGCTTACCAAGCTCTTACAAGTGTTCTTACCAAAGCAGCAGGTGGTACAACCGGTGGCTGGTTCGTGATACCATGTCGAGCGTGGGTACGATTGCAAGGGTCAAAACTGTGCTATCCAGAAGTAGATATATGGAGCTTGGAAGGCCAAATATATCAGTGGAACACAAATCAATAACAGATAGTAATGCTAAATAAATGTCCAAAGCACTGGTCCTAGTTGCTGGTCTAAATGTGTCCTATATCAGAGTTAAGATATGATGAACAAGGAGTCAAGACCAGAATAGTAAGGCAAAGACAGCAACAAAGATGGCCAAGCACTGAGAGACTTAATGCAGCATAAGCACAAAACAAATGAATTTCTGTCACCTAAAACTGTGCTCTTTTTTTTTCTTTTTTCTTTTTTTTCTTTTTTCTTTTTTTAGGCACAGAACTCAGGTGCCTTTGCTGTCAGGCAAAACTAGGTGCCGAAATTTTTCTTTTTTGTTTCTTTTTTCTGTTATTTTTTTCACAAAGAAGAGCACAGAAATAGGAACCACACAAAGTTTCACATCAATCTAATGTAAGGTGTGGCCTACAGAAAATGATGAATGTGCTGTAAATTTGGTGATGAAAGTTCGGAGCTCGAGTACTGCACTTTCCAGGCCGAATTTGGGCAAAATAAATTCGCCGAAACCCGACAGAGTCAGGTCGGTTTCGGATGCAAAATTTAATTTCACCCAATTTCAAAAAAAATCGCCTGATTTCGAGTCCGTATGCGAAAGTTATGGCTGTTTGAAGAAGGGGCTCCGAGTTATGGTTTCTGTGGAAGCCGAAACGAAATCGGGTGGAGGAAATTGGTGTCGGAAGCTCGGGGAATGGTGGGGGATGATACTGAGTGATCACAAGACACGAATGATGACTCAAACAGAGGGTGGGATATGGGTGGGAAAACAAAAACAGAGGGTGGAATACGCGATGGATGACGGCTAGGGTTTGTATGGGATGAAGCGGAAGCAAGACAATCCGAAATAAAACACAATCTAAACCAGCAACACAACTCGACTAAGGACACAAACTCAACACTACGGACTCTGGAATCAAATTGTGCAAAGGCTAAACGAGATCTAGGTCAGTTCTCGGATGTCATGAGCATCGAGTTTGAGATGAGTATGATGGGTGAGTTGACCTTCTTCCTTGGATTCCAGATCAAGCAGACTCGGGAGGGTACATTTCTTCATCAGGGAAAGTACACTCGTGACCTCCTAAGACGCTTCGACATGAGTGATGGTAAGCCTGTGTCGACTCCCATGGCTTCTACAGCCTATCTTGACCCAGATGAGGATGGCGAGCCAGTTGATCAGAAGGAGTATCGCAGCATGATTGGCTCCATCTTGTACCTCACTGCCTCGAGACCAGACATACATTTTTCTGTGTGTCTGTGCGCTCGTTTTTAGGCTTCTCCTCGCGTTTCTCACTGCATGCCAGGCGGTGAAGCGCATCTTTCGGTACCTACGAGCTACCATTGACTATGATATCTGGTACTCTTCCTCATCCTGTCTTTCCTTGAGAGCCTTCTCGGACGCAGACTTCGCTGGCTGTAGGATAGATAGGAAGAGCACTTCTGGCACCTGCCAATTTATTGGCACTTCTCTTGTTTCCTGGTCTTCAAGGAAGCAATCCGATGTTGCACAGTCCACCGCAGAGGCCGAGTACGTAGCTGCCGCCAGTTGCTGCAGCCAGGTGCTTTGGATGGCTTCGACCCTGCGGGACTTTGGGTTAGTTATCGACTGTGTTCCACTCTTTTGTGATAACACTTCTGCGATTAACATTGCTAAGAACCCAGTGCAACACTCCCGGACTAAGCACATTGACATTCGCTCCAGTTTGTGGAGAGTGACCACTAGTTGGCTGACATCTTCACCAAGCCTTTGGATAGTTCGAGGTTTTCAGCTCTGCGGGGAGAGCTTGGGGTGGTTTGTCCTTATGGACTGTAGTGAGGGGGAGTTTGGTGCTGTACTGTTTTACCCTATATATTATGCTCTTACTCCTTGCTGTTGCATTGCATTTTGGGTGCATTTGGGGTTAGTCCTCCTAGCATAGATTAGAGTGCTTCTCTTGTCTAGTTGCTTAGACTTCTGCTCTTATCTTGTGCTTCCAGGGTGCTGCTTATTAGCTGTTTCTTTTCTCACTAGGTTGAGCTCACTCACTGCTTGTAGGCTCTAGCGAGGGTTGGGCCACCCTCGGGTAGACAAGGTACGTGTTTACTCTCTAGTGTGTGTGCTTGACGTCAGCTGATAGTCTTGGAGTCATTTGGGGTAGATGAGAGTCTGTCTGAGCCATAGTATCCTCTACATCTTGTCTATGCTTTAAGGACTACCCGTTTGGATTTTCTTTGTCAGCTTCTCGTTTTTACTGCTTTGGTTCAGGGGGAGTTCATTTGGGAGCTTCTGGAGCTTAATATTGACATAACTCAACTTGAACTAAAAGTTGCATCTAATGTTGAGGGGGAGCTGGATTTTCTGCATTTTTAGCATTCTGCATTGTAATATAACTACATGGAGCCTTGATTATTATCCTGTCATGACATGATTACAATGTTTCACACCTTGCCATGATTTGTGCATATTTGCTAGATTTATCATGACTTTATATGTGTAGACTAGCTTTTGCCATGATAAGTTAATTAAAATTGCTCAACTTGAATTAAAACTTGTCACGCTAGCATTTGAATCTAGTCTTTCTTGAGCTATCCTTTTATGATTCATGCCATGTCAAATAGGCTTAGTTGAGCGTTGAATCTTTGTTGAGTCCTAGATTGAGCTATTTTCGTTTCTTGATGATGCATAAGTTAGTACAACTTGTTTAAAAGGCAAAATGATCTCTTCTGTGCGAAAAAACTGATTTCACCAATTCTTTCTCATGAGACGGCTTGCCATTGCACTAGGCATGAACTCAGGGGGAGTTTCGGATGACCTAGACTATCTTCTTAAGCTTCTTGCTTGGAGTAGTCGCATAAGGCTTGAGATCTAGCACATAAAAAAATTGGGTTGGAAACGACCATGAGCTTTAAAAAAATAATGGTTTATGTGTTCAATTTGCTTAAGCTACAAAAAGAACCAAGTACTTAACCAATGTTTCAATCTTGAGCTTATAGCACTCTATTTGGACTCAATATTAGCTTTGTTGTTCCGCTTAGCTTAATTGACATGGCCTGCATCATCCTTGGATATCTCTAGTTAGACTTTTCTTATTGATGACTTAACATGCTCATAAAATGCATTACATTTCAGATCGTCATCTATGTCTTCTAGCTAGGATATACATATCCTGTCATGATCTAGATAGCCTTTTATTGAGTTATGGCTTGGTGTAGTTGAGTATGGTCATTATGGATAATTCTCATGGCTCTACATGCTTAAAATAAACAAACTTCAGCCATATTCATCCATTGACAAGTCATATTCTCTCTTTTGCATCTTGATGTGTTTATTGCCAAAAGGGGAGAATGGAGAAGAAAAAGTCTTTTAGTTTAGAGCTCTGGAGAATAATTTGCTCTTTCAGTTGTTGCTCTAGTGTTCCTTCTGTCAACATGGCCATTAGTTTCAATCTCTTTCTTTGGACCATGTTGGATTCTTCAAACTCAAACTCAACTTCTTGCTTTTTCTGGGTTTGTCAATATACTCATCAAGGGGGAGATTGAGAGACCATGTGGTGGTGATCCCATGTGTATGATGAGTAATTGACATCAGTTTATGAGAGTCGAGTTTGGTTTGAGTGGTTCGGAGTCGAGTCGTTGCATGGTGCGACAAGCTCGGTCGGACTTGGTCATTCCTGGTCAAACGGGTTAGGATGCATATTCTGATATTTTGACAGGTTTGGACTTCAGTGTGTGTAAGTATGGTGTGTTTATACCATTTACACTTTCATGTATCGAACGGTGCTATTTGATGTGTTTCTTGTCTGTGTGGCTGCAGGACATCGGGCGGAGTCGTGGCGAGACACGGTGAACCGGACTAGGCGCAGGTGGCGCTGAGGTCAGAACGGTCGAGGATGTGTCGAAGATGATGTGGACTCGAGGTGGTTGCGAGGCGTGCGAGACAAGGAGCGCGGAAGCTTCCCGGAAGGTGCAGGAGGGGCGAAACGGGAATTTCGCAAGGCTGCACAGGCGGGAGCGGGCTCCGTTGGACTTAGCGGGCGTAACGGGGCGGAGACCCGTTAGCCAAGGCTATATAAAGGATTGGAGGGGCTGCATGCCTCCTCATGGTTTTTGGAGTGAGTTAGGGTTTGCTAGTCAAAAGAGGCTTTGGGAGGTTGTTTCTCCTTTGCTCTTTAGTTGTTGAGAGTTGGTGGACATGTACAGGAAGTTGTCTCCTTCGTAGTTTCCTCCTCCCTGTGTGGGTGAACTTGTTCTTGAGTTCTTGGGTGTGTGAGTGTCGGGACCCGGAGCAACAACTCCAGAACCCTCTGTGTTATTCGCACTATCCCAGGAAAAGCTAGTGCACACAGACTGAACAGTGATACATATCATGCATGATAACCAAACTTTATTATAAAGCGATAGTACGGGCCTTAAGGCCAAATTTACAATAAGGTGGCTTCATGGCCAAACATGAAATAATCAGCGGAAGGTAAATAAGAGGAGCAGCCCATCCTGCCTTCCCACAAGGCGAATTGACTGTAAGACGTGGCCTATTCGTCGCAATCCTCAACATAGTTGACGTCGTCGTACTCTGGCAACATTGTTTATAGCAAGGTGAGCACATAAAGTACTCCACAAGTTACACCAGGAGATATAACAGATTTGATGCATGCATAAGGGGTTACAAAGGAAGGCATAATGTGGTTCATTTGCATAAACAGCATTATTGAATTAAATACAATAACGTAAGTGCAAAAGCTGAATTTGATACAATATATAAAATCCAGATTTAACAAAATAATAACGTTAGTGCAGGCAACAACCTAACACTAACCTATCCACGGGTATCCCACCCGGACCATCTTTCCAAAAGTTTCACAAATTTCCATAAACCAAATTTTATTAAAACTGAAGTCTAATCCGTGAAAAACCATACTAAGCATGTCCTTGACCGTGGACACGGCTATCCAGGATAGTTTGTTACTCTGCAGAGGTGTACAACTTTACCCACAAGACATGTCCCCCGTTTTGCCACCGGATTAACACACTTCCTTAGGTGTGCGGCCGAGGAGATCATGACAAAGCTGTTCCAATGTTCCATTACCAAATTAGCTACGCCGCCACTAAGGTTTCACCACAACATGAATCCACATGTTGGAGCCCCCTCTTGTGCCATGTGAGACTTCTCATGGCCTACGCCACGCTCACATTCAGCCTATAGCGAAACTAAAATGGAACTTCACAAATTACTTAGCCAGGTCTGTCCCATACCAGACTTGTGGTAGTACGGTGTGACTTTGTAATAGTATTTCACAGGCCGGTCCTTAACTGACTTAGGCACCAACCACATACCCCTTGTGCCTGGCAATCAACATTGTGTCACCAAACAACAATGCACACCAGCAGGCACCCACCACTCTAACCATTAGCCTAAGTCTAAACCAAGTTTTCGTATTTTGTTTGAAAATATTTCACAATCATTCTTGACCCACCAAAGTCAAGAACACACTCGAAAACTTTATCATTTTATGTGAAACAATTCTTTCCACCCGAATTATTCTAAGCATAGCTAAGCAATTCCATAAAATGTTCTAGTCAATACTAATGTACCAACTAGGTTTTCATCTATGGTGACAAGGTATGTTCGTTCAATTTCAAGATTGGCCATACACAAAGGAATTGGGTATAACTAGAGTTTAAACCGAATTTAAACTAGATTGAATAAAAGTACGCATGCATATTAATTTAAAAACAACATAATAATTTAAATTACTGGGATCAACATGGTCAAAGGTGTAACTTGCCTTGCTCAAAGTCTTGCTGCGATTCGTCGAAGAAATACTCTCCGGATTCGTCGTAATCTATACGCAAAGAGCCAAACGAAAATTCAAAAAAAAATTCAAATAAAATCCAAAAATTAAAAAAGAGTCCAGAAATGGGTAGTTTAGGATTTTAGAAAAATTTAGAAATTTGAACGAGTTAAATCGGAGTTAAAATGAAGAAGTTATGGCCTTCGGAAGTTCTCACGACCACGGCAAACGTGATCGGGCGGAGCTACGACCACGGCAAATGCGATCGGGCGGAGCTACGACCACGGCAAATGCGATCGGCGGAGCTACGACCACGTAGTCGACTTACGACCACATGGAAGGTTTACGACTACGCAGGGAAATTACGACTACGGCCACAGACCAGTCTACGACTACGACTACACTGAGAACCTACGACTTCGACTACCAGAGAAAACTTACGACTTCGAGTACACAGAGAACCTACGACTTCGACTACCAGAGAAAACTTACGACTACACGGATCTACGTCCACACGGAAGGGTGTTACCTTCGGAAACTGGTTGGCCGCGGGGTGGTCGGAGGGAATCAGGCAGAGTGGCCAGAGACGACGGATGGTCGTAGAGGTTCGGTTACGAGTGGAGACGGTCGGACGACGAGAAGAAGCGGCAGCGCTCGAGTCTTCGGCAACAACGGGGCTCCGGTGGCGGCGTCGCTCGGCGGAGAGGGGAATGGTGGTCGCCGGCGCTTGGGGATCACGAAGGCGTCGTCGGCGAGGCGCGGAAGACACCAGGGCGGCGCCAATTCCTCGCCGGAGCTCGCACGGCGGCGGACGAGGAAGCACGGGTCGGGGCCGATTCGGTTCAGGGCGGAGAGGGAAAGAGGTGGCGGCGCACGGGAAGGCGAAGGAGGGGATAACGGGCTCGGGAAGGAGCTTTATAGGGCAGGGACGGAGGTAACGGGCTCGCCGGAGTTAAGGACTTTAGAAACAGTCGCATAACGGCGAGAGGCTTTAAGCCGACAGATAACGGACGGAGGTGGGGCGGTTACTAGCGCGCGAGCTTAAGGGCCAATAATGGCTTCGGTTGCCGGCCGAGGGAAGAAGTAACCGAAGCTTTTAAAGCTCGGATGGGGTGTTAATGGAGGCCGGCCGGTTGGGGAAGAAGGGAAGAAGGAAACTTCTAAATTTCTTTTTAATTTCCAGAAGTAAATTCTCAAGAGTTAAACAAAACTTAGGGAGGCTTAAGAAAAGAAAAAAAAATAAACTTTTTTTTTTGCTTTAATAAAATATTTTAAATACATTTTCTTGCCTTAGATTTTGAAATAAAATCCAGATAAATCCAATTAAACTCCAGAAAAACAAATAAATTGCAAATAAAATTTTTGGGATGTTACAAACCTACCCCCCTTAAGGAAATCTCGCCCTCGAGATTTGAACTAGCTAGCAAAGAGATGGGGATGGTTGGCTTTCAGATCTTCTTCTCGCTCCCAAGTTGCTTCGTCTTCGGTGTGATTGCTCCATTGAACTCTGCAGAATCTAATAGTCTTTCTTCTGGTCTGGCGCTCGGCCATCTCAAGAATCTTGATCGGTTGCTCTTGATAGGTGAGATCCTCTTGAAGATCAAGGGCTTCTAGGTCTGCTTGTTCTGCGGTGATGTGGTTCACACGTCCTTTAACATAGTTTTCTGGCTTCTTGAACTGCTGACCTTGATTCTGACCTCCCGAAGTATTAGCTGCAGCTTGAAGCTTCTTAGGGCAAGACTTGGCATAATGCCCTGTTTCCTTGCAATAGAAACAGGTCACTCCATCAGATGTAGTAGTGTTCTTCTGAACTTGACCACCAGTAGGAGGAACAGAAACTGCCTGATATTTGGGGCGGTTGACTTGGAAAGTTGGACGGTTAGCTGCTGGCCTGAAGCTGCTTGATTGAGGCTTGAAGTTGCTAGAGTGCGGCTTGAACTGCCCAACCTGAGGTGGGGTACTACGGGGCTTGGGAAAACCTCCAGGGTTAGCCTTTTGCGAGGTCATCCTTCTCTTCCGGTTTTCCATCTCTACAAACTTGCCCTCCTGGCGAATGGCTTTGCTAACCAACTGATGGAAGTCTGCATAGTCACTTGATATCAACTGGACAGAAATATTGTCATTCAGGCCCTCCAAAAATCTTTCTTGCTTGGCTTCATCGGTAGCCACATCTTCTGGTGCATAGCGCGCCAATTGATTGAACTTTTGCAGGTACTCATTCACTGTGCGGCTTCCTTGACGCAGAGCTCTGAATTCCTTCTTCTTCAGGGTAATGGTGCCAGTTGGAATATGAGCCTTGCGGAAACTCTGATCAAACTCATTCCATGAAATGGCTTGAGGGTTGGTATGAGAAGCAATCAGGGTATCCCACCACTCGGATGCAGGTCCATTTAGCTGGTGAGCGGCAAACAAGACCCTTTCTCGGTCAGTGCATTGCAGAATATCCAACTTCTTGACAATCGCGCGAAGCCAATCATCAGCATCCATTGGCTCGGCACTACTTGAGAAGGTTGGAGGCCTTATCCTCAAAAATTCCGACATCCGGTTTTGAGGAGCTTGAGCTGGTGGCTGAGGAGCATGCTGAGCAGGGTTGTTGATAGCTTGAGCTAACAGTTGAATCAACTGATTTTGATTTGCCATCATTTGAGCCCAGTCGGGTCCAGCTGCTATGTAATCATCCCTCTGGTCCTAATGTCCATGCGTATGGGGACGTAGCTCTATGTATTCCTTTTGCTTCAATAAATGGAAATCTAAAGTTTCTCCCGTGCTCCTGTTCTGTTCTTCGTTTCTCTTGTGAGTGATTTCTTGATTTTCTGTATTTTGAGTTCTTGATTGTTGGGAAGGCCCAAAATGGGCTGCTCTTTGATGGGATAGTGCCTCAAGATCGTTTGATCAAGTTTCCCTAGAGCAAACCTCTTTTAATCTCAGATTTGGTGCCTTGCCTTCCTCTGTTCTTCTTTTGCATTTCTAGGGTTTTGAGGCTTTTTGTGTTTCCCTTGAGGAAATGGCCTGAAATTTGGTCTGAAGAGTCCTATGGCTATTGCTAACTTATCTGCAAAATCTCTTGGCCATAGGATCAAGGTTGAGAAGCAATTTGATTTTTGGCTCGGGTCGTGCGAGATTTCAGATTTTTACCCATCATCTGAAATTCTTGTTTCTTGGTTTGATTCTCTTGTTCCCCAAGGTCTCCTTACTATTTAGCATGTTGTAGTAAGGTCTTGGTTCAAAAAGATTGAGAGCAAACCTTCATTTTAGCCAAAAACCCGAAATCTCAAAGTTTCAGCCTGAATATTCTGCTGGCTGTCCCTGTCGTGCAGTACTACCGTTCAGTACCCCGGTACTACCGCCCCAGCGGTACTACCGTAGATAGCACTCCGGTACTACCGCTTGAGGCCAGAATTTTCCCGGTTTGATTTATCTGGTTCGCTGCTCTCTGTATTTATGTTCTTCCTGCTGCTGGGGTGTCTTGTGAGCACTGGTCTTCTACCTTCATAGCTCCCATAGCTATTGGAAAAGAAGATACTTGTTGGGGGCGATTTTTAAAGATCGACATTCACCCCCCCCCCCTCTGTCGCCATTTCGGTCCTACATCACTGTAGAAGATGCCCAAGACGCCCCCAGAGTACTCATGGGTATGTTCTCTTTTAAGTCAGTACCAGCTCAAGTTCTGTTTGATTCTGAGGCTTCTCATTCTTTTATTTCTGGTAAATTTGTTGAAAAGGTTAAGCTGCCAACCTTTAGACTAAAGAGACTTATGTTACTTAGCTCACCAGGTGGACCCTTAACTGCTATTCTAGTGAGCCCCAAGGTAGAAGTCACTATGGAAGACTTTTGTTTCCTAGCAAACCTTTTGGTATTGCAATATCAAACCTTGGATATCATCCTTTGAATGGACTAGTTAGCCAAATATTAGGGTATGATAGACTGTGCTAATAGAAAGGTAGTACTCACCAAGTACCCTAGGCTAGCAATAAAGGTTAGTATGGATCGCCCGTTCTTGGGTCGCACAATCCATCACCTTGAGGAAAAGCCATTAGAAGAAACGCCGGTAGTGCGAGAATACCTAGAAGACTTTCTAGAAGAATTGCCAAGCATGCCACCAGATAGAGATAAAGAATTTGTGATCAACCTAAAGCCAGGAACTGCTACAATCACTAAGAGACCATACCGAATGGTAGTAGATGAACTTGAACTGAAAACTCAAATCGAAGACCTCCAAGAAAGAGGATTCATTAGACCCAGCTCATCCCCCTGGGGTTCACCAATACTCTTTGTTAAAAAGAAGGATGGCACCGCCAGATTATGTGTGGACTACAGAGCCCTCAATGATGTAACCGCCAAGAACAAGTATCCTTTGCCTCGTATAGATGACCTGTTTGACCAATTATCTAGAGCTACCGTCTTCTCCAAGATAGACTTAAGGTCATGATACCATCAGCTCAAGACCAGGGTAGAAGATATCCCTAAGGCAGCTTTTACCACCCATTATGGCCTGCTTGAATATAAAGTAATGTTGTTTGGTTTAACCAATGCACTAGCCTACTTCATGAACCTGATGAACAAAGTGTTCATGAAATGTTTGGATAAATTTGTGGTCGTGTTCATATATGACATTTTAATCTACTCTAAGACCACCGAAGAACATGTAGAACATCTGCGAGTAGTCCTAGAGACACTCAAAGAACACCAATTGTACGCCAAGTATAGAAAGTGTGATTTCTGGTTGCATGAGATCAGTTTCCTTGGACACGTTGTATCCTCTGGGAGAGTAGCAGTTGACCCCTCCAAAGTAGAGGCGGTTCTGGAGAGGAGTCAACCCACCTCAGTCACAGAAGTGCGTAGTTTCTTGGGTCTGGCTGGATACTACAGACGCAATTCATAGAAGGTTTTTCCAAGATATCTAAGCCAATGACACACTTGCTCAAGAAAGAGAAGAAATATGAATGGACAGAGGCATGTGAGAAGAGTTTTCAAGAATTGAAGAAAAAGCTGACCTCGGCCCCTGTGTTAGTCCTGCCAGATATACACAAGGATTTCAAAGTACATTGTGATGCATCATGCCAAGGTCTGGGCTATGTGCTTGTGTAAGGAGGAAAAGTTGTGGCTTATGTGTCCAAAAAACTCCATCCCTATGAGGATAATTATCCAACCCATGACCTGGAGCTAGCCTCAGTAGTGCACACTCTAAAAATTTGGCGGTATTACTTGATTTGGAATCATTGTGATATATACACAGACCATAAGAGTCAAGTACATCTTCATCCAAACTGATCTCAACCTTATACAAAGAAGATGACTAAAGTTAATCAAGGACTACGATCTGGATGTCCACTATCACCCATGGAAAGCTAATGTAGTGGCCAATGCCTTAAGTCGCAAGCCTCACTGCAACAACCTTATGGTGCAAGAATTTTAACCTGAACTCTATAAGGAACTTGAAGCCCTTAACATGGTACTCTAGCTGCCATAGAAGTACACCCAACTCTTGAGGAGCAAATTATGGCAGCTCAGAAAGGATACCCTGAATTCCAGAGGTTTAAGCACCTTATAGCTAAGGGAAAAGCCCCCAAGATGGTAGAAGATCAACGAGGAGTCCAATGGTACGGGAAACGCCTCTTTGTTCCCCGTCAAAAGGACCTCAAGGACCTGATACTCAAGGAAGCCCATAGCTCGTCCTACACCTTAAGTTCAGGCAGCACCAAGATGTATAAAGATTTGAAGATCTTATATTGGTGGCCCCGTATGAAGAGAGATATCGCTGAGTATGTGGTCTATTGCGATGTATGCCAACGGGTCAAAGTTGAACATCAGAGACCAGCCGGACTACTTCAACCCCTGCAGATTCAACGGTGGAAGTAGGAGGAAGTTGGAATGGATTTCATAAGTGGCTTACCCCGCACCAAGTCAGGATATGATTCCATATGGGTGATAATCGATAGATTGACTAAGGTTGCCCATTTTATCCCTGTGAAGACCACCTACAAGAGAAATAAACTAGTTGAGTTATACATGGCCCACATTGTATGTCTACATAATGTGCCCAAGAGAATAGTCTCGCATAGAGGTTCCCAGTTCACCTCGCAATTCTGGTCTAGTCTGCATGATGCCCTTGGAACCCACCTTACCTGCATCACAGCATATCACCCCAAACAGATGGGCAGACTAAAAGAATAAACCAGATTCTAGAAGATCTGCTCCGAGCTTGTGGTCTAGAGTTCATTGCAGACTGGGAGAGATGTTTACCCTATGCAGAATGTCCTACAACAATAGTTATCAATCAAGCCTCAAGATGTCCCCTTTCGAGGCTCTTTACGCCGAAAGTGTAGAACCCCTCTGCACTGGTCAGAAGTAGGAGAAGGATATATTTTTGGGCCAGATACTCTAAAGCAAGCAGAAGAGAAAGTCCGATTGATCAGAGATTGCCTGCAAGCTGCTCAGTCTAGGCAAACGAGCTATGCTGACAACCACTGTAGAGAATTAACTTTCCAAGTCAAGGATCATGTTTACCTCAAGGTGTCACCCCTCCAAGGAATCTGAAGGTTCAAGGTGAAAGGCAAGCTTGCGCCTAGATACATAGGGCCATTCCCTATCATCGCCAAGTGTGGAGAAGTTGCCTACCGATTGGAGCTACCCGCAAGTTTGTCAGATGTGCACAATGTGTTCCACGTTTCTTAGCTCAAGAAATGTCTCAGAGTTCCCAAAGAGCAAAATCCAGTCGAGACTATCGAGCTCCAGAAAGACCTGTCTTACCCAGAATATCCAATCAAGATCCTCGATACTATGGAGAAGCAGACAAGATGTCAAACCATCTATCTCTATAAAGTCCAATGGAGTAACCACTCAGAGTGAGAAGCAACCTGGGAGCGTGAGGACCAGCTTAGATTGGACTTTCCCTTTCTGTTCCCACAGTAGCTCGAATCATGAGGTCGAGATTCTGTTTAAGGGGGTGGGATCTGTAACATCCCATTTATGGGAAGCTTTTGTGCTAATGCAAAGATTTTAAAATCTAATTTCAATTTCAAAGTATTTAAACCTATTGGTTAGATTGCAACTCAAAAGTTGGTTGGGAATTCAAATTTTTGCAAAACTTTTCCTTCTCCAACCCATCTTCATAGTTGTTTCCTTCTCCCTCTTCTTCTTTTCTCTCTCCTCAGCTGGCGATGTTCCCTCACTGACCCAGGGAAGGATGGCGACCACCTCTTCTTCAGCGGCAATGTCCTCGACTTCAGTATGCTGCTGTGATAGCTCCTTAGTGTCCGTCTCGCTCGTGCGCACATAGTTCGACCACGGTCCGGTGCCCTGCACACATGTTAGCCCCTCTTCCCCCGCTCGGCTGAAAAGGACGGTGACGCCGCTCGGACCTCTGCGCACTCAGGCCTTGTAGCTCCCCTATTCCCTCGTTGACCTCTCGCGTGGCCACAGTTCTGCGCCCTGATTGAGTTGCACCCAACCTCCACTTCAGCGCCCGACCTGGCTCCGCCTCGTCTTCCACTCTGCCCTCCTACGACCATTGGGCCAAGGAGTGACTGCCGGGCTGCAAGGTGCTCCGCCGTGACAATCCATAGTACCTATCATCTTTCCGCACGACAGCAGTGAGCTTCGGTCGCCCTGCACTACACTGCAGCCACGCCGAAGTTGGCGCCACTCGCACGGCCACCACATCACCGCCCGAGGCTCCACGACGCCGGTCTCCCCTCCTCTACATAGAAAAGGCTGCCCGAGCCTCCCTCAATCACAAATACCTCCCACTCAGTTTCCCCTTCCACCTCTCTCATCTGCCTGAGCTCACCGCCTCTCTGCCGCAAGCTCTTCCACTGGCAGTCTCCATCGCCAGCTCCCCTCGGTGGATGTCGGGACCTCTTGAGCTTCTCCCTGAGTTCGCCACCCTCTTCTCCCCCTCCCCTAGCGACTAATTGCCCCTCTCCCTCTATAGGCTGTCGGCGAGCACCTTCTTCCCAGCTCCAGTACCACGTCGCCCCGTCGCTTTGTCGCTTCTCCAACCAATTGGCTACTTGAAGAGCTTCTCCGGGATGTCCCGAAGCTGACTCCAGCTACACCGGCCTTCTTCCTCCCCACCGGTGCGCCACCCACATGAGTCACCATGTCGCCAAGACCACTGCCGTCGCCAACTTAGCCCTGACCATCCTACGCTCGGCCGCCACTTCCGGTGTCACTGTGCCGCTTTTCCCAGGGGTGTGCGCAAGGCTAGGGATTCCATTTTGCCAATGTCACTATGCCGCTGTGGCCATCCTCGCTGGCGGGGAGCGTCACCTCCCATCGGCCGAAGGAGAAAGCCACTGTAGCTTTGATAATTAGCCGACTAAGTGTTGATTAATTAGTGCTTAATTATCTTACTTAGTGCCTGGTTAATTTACTTAATGACTAGTGAGCCCACATGTCATTCACAGAGGCTAGAATTAGTTTAGAAATTTTTTTATACAGGGCCCCACCTGTCAGAGAGACATCCCTCTCTCCTCTTTTTTTTGGAGATTTTTTTCTCAGATTAAATCTTTGAGGAGCTCGTTCTCTCTCGTCGTAGTTCCAAATTTAACGAAACGTATTTCTAAATTTTTCTAAAATCAAGATCTACCTATTGGTACTGTTTTTGTTCAATTTTGAGTTTAGTTGAATTTTATTTGGCATTTATTTGCATTTGCTCATCTGCGCTTATTTCTTGGTACGTTCTCCCGAGTAGAGCTTTTGATCCAGGCTAGTCAACACTTTGATCATTTTGAGCCTATATTTCCTGTGAAATTACGTCCGCTTAAATTATTAAAACTACATGCTTTACTTTATATGCAAACATATGTGTGGGACCATGTGAAGGTCACCCCATGGCTATGATGAGTAATTGACCCTTGGATTAGAGTTTGTGTAAAGGTTGAGTTGATTTTTGATGTCTGTGCAGAAGTTTGCTGGCTCTACGACTTCTATTGTTCGAGTTGGTGGTCAGCAGGAAGTTCCATGACTTGGTGGTCGGTAGGAAGTCTTACGACTTCGTAGTCGGTAGGAAGTTCTACAACTTGGTGGTCGTCAGGAAGTCCTACGACTTGGTGGTCGACAGGCTCTATGACTTGGTGGTTGGCAGGAAGTCCTACGACTTGGTGGTCAGCAGGCTCTACGACTTCAGCTTTTACGACTTGGTGGTCGCAGAGGCTTTTACAACTTGGTGGTCGGCAGAGGCTTTTTCGACTTGGTGGTCGACAGAGGCTTTTTCGACTTGGTGGTCGGCAGGAGTTCTTACGATTTGATAGTTGTAGCTTCTGCTGGTCGTGATCGATAGTCGTAGCTCTACCTAGCTTGTGATCGATAGTCGTAAGTCATAGCGACCAACTGCTTGTGTTCGATAGTCGTAGGTCATAGCGACCAGCTGCTTGTGTTTGATAGTCATAGGTCATAGTGACCAGCTGCTGTGAGTGATAGTCATAGACTGGTGATCGATGGTCGTAGCTTACTGCCTGGTGTGATCGGCAGTCGTAAGCTGTGTAGTGGTCGTAGCGCTCTGCCTATGTGATCGATAGTCATGGCGATCTGTGTGGTAGTCATAGCCTGTGTTTTTCATGGTCGTAGCGACCTGTGTGATGGTCGTAATGATTTGCTGAGTGGTCATAAACTGCTGGTAAGAACTCATGGTCTACGAGTACCTCTTGTCTTGTGCATCAGTGTAGTTGTAAGTCTGTTTTGACCAGTGAGTTTGTTGAGATGGTTCATTGAAATACATTCTGATTATGCAAATTGATGATTCTTGTGTATTGTGCAGTGCTATGTGATTGTTTGCTTGTTGGTGTTGGTTGCAGGACTTCGGAGCTAGGTCATGGTGAGATGTAGGAGGACCGGGACTAGGCACAGGGAGGCGTTGAGGTGTAGAACGGTTAGGGAGACACCAAGATGATTGAGGCTAGTGAGGTGGTTGTAAGCCGGGACAACGAGGAACCAGAGCAGGAGCTACCAGAGGTGGACATGACGGGCAATGGCAAGGTGGACCGAGACTAGGCTCAGGGAGGAGTTGAGGTCTAGATGGTCAAGGATGCCGGGTGCTATCATGCATGAGGAGAAGCACGTGGTGCGCCAAGTGACTCGAGTCGTTTGCAAGCGAGGACGGTTCGGTGGGATCCGGACGCGTGAGAGGCTTGACGACAAGTCATTGGGGCCACATGTAAGCTGCTTTGAGAAGTGTGCATGAGTAAAACCCAGGTTAGGTGGGGTTAATGGGTTATCCTCAGTTTGGACTAATGATTGGATCCATTAGGTCTAGGGTTCGCTTGTGAGCCTATAAAAAGGAGAGAGGAGGCAAGAGTTAGTTGAGGCTTAAGATAGACCGTGAGTAGGTCTGGTGGTAGGTAGCTCTTCCTCCCTCCATGGTTGTTAGGTTGGAGTGTGTGGCGGCTCTAGGGTTAGAGTTTGGTCCTCCCAAGGGGAGTGGCTATGAAACCAATTATCAGAGCAATACATCAATCATTGATCTTCTTCTTGAGTATTGTTGTCTGGATGAATCTGAGTTAGCATGGTCTTGTTCGTCTGTGTTCTTGGTTATCTTTGTTCTTTGATCGTTTCTTTCCTTTCTTGATCTGAGAGAAGGTTCTTCCCTGTTTTGTTTTTGATCTGACTTGCTATGTGTTGGTGAATCATACTCAAAGCCATTTTGGTTGTTCTATTCCCATGAGCAAGGTCTGATTGACTTTTCATTCTCCCAGTCTCGGTTTTGAGCGCTTTTGCTGAATTCTCAGAATGATCTCTAGTTTCTTGGTAAGATTTCAATTAAAGTTTAGAGCAGAGTCTTGAAATCTTAATCTTGCTATGCTCAATGTTTCATGGCCATTTTATCTTTGGATCAAAAGTTATTTGGAATCTGGATCTGGCAGTCGTGCACTCTCTGCTTTCCTCTGTTCTTCCTTTGTAGTTACGACCGCCTCCAGATTCAACCACAGTCAAGTTTCCGACCATGTCGCTTTTCATTTCAACCACGTTCAGATCATTCGATCTCTTCTTGTTTCTCTGTTGAGTCTAAATTAAAGAAGTCGGAAGTCAGTGAAATCTTGGTCTGGAACGTCGATCGGTTTTACGATCACGTTGGTTTTGACCATGGACGAGTTCCAAGCTGGAGCATGTGGTTTACGACCACGTAGTAACTTCTGAATGCTACTAGTTCTTCTGTTTTTGGTTTTGAAACAGTCGTGTTGTTAACTGTCTAAAATCTCGATCGCCTTTAAGATCACGTTGGTTTAGACCACGATCGAGTTTCAGATTGCTTTGGACTGTCTTCGACCACGTTCATATCTTTTAATCTCTTCGTGTTCCTCTGTTGAATCTGAATTGAAGCAGTCGATAGTTGGTGCACTCTCTGGAACGTCGATCAGCTTTATGACTACTTTGTCTATTATCGACCACGGTGTTGAGACTTACGACCATATTGTAAGTTTCGACCACATTAACAGAATTCGACCACCTTTTTTCCTGCGCTATTCGTCCTGTCTCTTTGGTTTTCAAGTGGGATTTTAGCTCCAATCTTTATAGCTCTGTAGCTATCAAAAAAGGGTTGAGTGAATACTTGGGGAGGATTTGAAGGTACCATTCACCCCCCCCCCTCTGTTGCTTGTTTTGTCCTACAATATGTTACTCATAAGGTAGCTAAAAACCTGCTTGTCGAGCTAGTAATATGATACCCCATTCCTTGACACTTGAATATCTATGAACTTTGTCACCCTAGGTAATACTATTGATCTCGATAGTTATGAGTCAATTTAAATGCCATGCAAAGGTCTTGTCTAGAGTCTGGGGCACTAGCTTGCCCTGGTCATCAATCTCTAAACATGAAAACTGGTTTGGGATAGTTACGGATGTAAGTGACTAGTAATTTGCGATAACTTAGTTTATGCTTCTCAAAACCGTAAAATTTTGCTATACCTGTTTGGACGGATGGTAAGAAAGGTTAGTGTGGATGTAACACGAGAATCTACAGTTTGTGGTATGTACCGCCCAGACAAATTAAGGACTTAATCCTGTGATGACATCCCCGTATAAAACAGTACTACCATAAGCTAGCAAAGTGTAGGCTTGACTAAATAATCTACTGCACCTTAGGGTCATTTCGCAGCTGGGGGAGTGAAGCTGTGCTTGTGCGAACTGAAAAATCCGACATGAATGGGACACCGTGTGAAGGTGATATGTACCCGTTTCTCTAGCGATGGGGAAAAGCTGTGGTCCCACTCCGCCATGATGTTAGGATATAACTTCCCTCACTAACTTATAAGGGCTACCTCTGGTGGTTCTCCATAAGGGTGAAATGGCATCGATGTAAGGTATTGTAAAGGCATTGTGGTGATCTCTCGATCTACGTTAATTGTCTCTTATGGTAAAGATGTACAGTCTCTGCAGAGTATAACCTATTTGAATAGTCGTGCCCACGGTCAAGGGCGGACGTGGAATCTTTTTCAAGTTAGCTCTATTTCAAAACCTTTATGAGTGGGAAGAAAACTGTCAGGCGTATGTAAATCTGACTTTAGAAATTTTCCTGAAGAGACGTACTCCAACATTGTTGATAAGATGGAAGTAACCTAATAATCAAAATCTAACATACGTGGATGGAACCATGTAATCGGTGAATAAAACCTACACTACTATAAATACTACACAATTTCAAACTCTTTAAAGCATGTTTGTAAAACACTAAGTCATATGAATTTTAATTATGGTTATTGCAAATGTCACTTTAAGCAAATAAAAGAATCTGAGCCATCCTTGTTTAGCCTTGCATCTATAATTATATGCATTCCGTGTGTTGGCTCGTGAAGCACAATTGGTTTGCTCACCCTCGCTCTTAACCGCCCTTCAGAGTCCGTAAACCAAGGCCACTATATCTACTATGAGGACCAGGACGATAAAGGCGATGAAAATGATGGAAACTAGAGTAGAATTTAGTAGCCTTGCCTCTCACCTGTCTAGCCAACCAGACTAACTTGTGTGTGGTTCCAATATTAGTTATAGGTATCTGGCTAATATCGGTGGCACTAAAGTTATCTCAGTCGCTTGCTTGTGACAGGTTGTACCCTACCATATTTGTCTATGCTTCCGCTTCCGCACTTTATGTAATGTAAACATTTGGCCTGACGGCCCTATGTAAACTCAACCCGACGCGGTCCATTTAAACTCTGGTGTTGTAATGGTATAGTATTTGTCGTATATGAAATGATACATCAATGTACCTGTGAGTACTATCTACTGATCAAGGAAATAGTGCGGTGAAATCACAGAGGATTTCGGATTGGTAAAACCCGGGGTCCGACAAATAGCTATGCACAAACGCTTACATTCGCAATTCTTTCAGCATAGTAATAACAAATAAATAAGCTCAGTGGTTTGTATCTGCCAGAAGTATAGCTGCCAAACATAGCTAAATAGAGCCAAGCACCTCAGACGTCAGTCACACTTCACGGAGGTCGACCATATCAAACTTCACACCGGGGTTCATGTACACGTGGGAGCAATGCTCGTAGATTGACGTACCATCTAGAGGCTCCTCATGAGGATGGAATCCACTCTCCTGGCAATCATGAATCACACCCATGCCACCTGGATCCGTGAGATGAAATATGCCATGTTTCCTGTTCAAAGAAAACATAAACCATAATCATATGATCACCTAATCGGAGTAAATATGATTATGACAGCACCAATTGTAAATGAGCATTTCAAGGCACTGAGCAAAACGGTACATAGTCCTTGTTATTTCAGGTTCAGCAAATTCACCAGAACTGAAGACAAAATAACTGCAGCGGAGGAGCTTTACAGTATACAGGTGATGGATGTACATGTTAACAAAATCATAAGCAGATTGATGGTCTTAGGACTACCCTTTCCTTGCACTATCATAGATAAGAAATATCGATATTTAAGGTAATCTACATCGATGAGAACTAAAAGCCGTGAAATCAGCATTCTTTGATGACATAATGATCAATAGCTGTGGAACTGGATTACAGAATAAATTAGTGCAAGTTCAATGGAATTACCTTGTTGTATCGGTAGGTGCCATAACTATTGCAATTGCTTCAGGAAGCATAACCTGTTGACACCAATATGCCAAACAAAAAATAATGAATTTCTACGAGTGATTTCTGAAATATAAAAAAGCATGACGCAGAGAAATATTTCAATTGAAAAATAACCCAATAAATAATAAACTAATTCGCAGGACGTGCTTAACCGCAAGATTCATGCTCCTCACAACATTTAGCAACAAAGATATTGAAATAACAAAGAATCCCGTCATCTTTGGCTACACATTAACATGCCAGAATGGACCAAAACAAACAAGACAAATGCCATGACGCCCACAAAAAGTCAGTTTTCCAGATATTCGTTTCAAGCAAAACCATAGAACTGTAGAAGAAACATGAACAAACAATCATTTAGCTATTGATCCAGAAATTACAACCCAGATGCATTGCTAACATGCATTTTGAATCCCAAATCTCACAACTGAACAATAAATTGTACATGGATTAATAAAAACTTCTCTTATTTGCATCAACAAGATAATAGTTGACAGGACAAATGCATCACTGAGTGCTGAGGACAATACAAACAACAATTACTACCACAGAAGATGGCACTTGGAAGGTAAAGAGATTACCTGATACGAATAATGATTATGAAGATCAATGGAAGACAAGAAGCAGGTCTGTGTTGGATGTGTCTGGAAATAACAGAAAAATGGTGAGACAAGCAGTCAAATAATAATACCGCTATATCATTCCAATAATGCGTTTGGATATAGAAAACAATAAATGCTGCCTTAACACAACTGAGAGTATCATGAAACTCCCACAATTAATATTAACTACATGTGTTTTAAGAATGTAGGAATGAGTGAACAACATCCTTAAGAGTATGAAGGATGGGCCGCAAATTCTTTAAGAGAATTTTTTTATAAAAAAACACATGTTTTATGGTGAGACGGGGGGTTTTGTGAAACCATACGACCATAAAACCAGGGGTTAAGTGCCATTAGCCAAAAAAAACCTGGGGTTTTATGCAACAATGGTCATAAAACCTGTGGTTTTATGTGATTAACTCTTCTTTAAACATGTGACTGGTAACAATGAATTTTGTAGGTGTGCGTAACATTTACTACATCCATGAAATTTCATGGGTATTTTTGCAACAGTGCATCATGCACATTTTGCAAATGGGGACATGGACACCCATGTGCACCAACAAATTTTCCATTTGTGAACAGGCTTTCCAATTTACTCAACAGTGGCAGAACATCTTTGTGCCCGGCTGGATACAGAACGCTTTTGCAGTGCTTAAGCAGAGTAGCCACAGTTTGCCATGCTAGATCAGTGTCTTTAATAGTCTGAGTAGACACAAGATCAGTGTCTTTAATAGTCTTGGTAAGTGAAAAAAATAGAACAGGTGAAGGATTAATGATAACATTTTCTTCAGGTATGATCATTAGATATGCATTAAAATACATGACAACACTGAGAAGTCCAAATATCGGCTTAATTAAAACAATAAACATTCGTTAAACTAGACTTACGTGAATCCAACCAAGAGTAAAAAGTGAGCCCTTGTCCTGAACTTCAAATATTTCTTCTTCATTTGTAGCTTGACACTGGAAAACAAGGAAAACCATGTAATTTATTTCTTAAAATGCTACATTTTGGGTACTGGTCTGCAACATGTAAACTTGCAGTAAGAAGAGACATACAAAAACATAAAGGCATAGGCTCCTAGCTGACGCTTATAATGGATGCAACATTAGCCAATAGCCATTAAACGAGTCAGCTTATTGAAACTCGAGAGTGGTCAAAAAATTTCCAGTGCTCACTGCTCTCTGGCTCCCAGCAATATAACAGAAAACCATAAAGAGGATGTTCCTAAAACACAAGTTTTATATTTATTGAATAAAAAAAGAATTCTTTGGTTGGTAGCATTTTCTTCTATCATGTCAACTGGTTAGGGCGCTGTGTAACATGTACAATTTAGAATCATAAGCATTGGCAGAATTTTTCTAATGTTTTGTTAAGCAATCACTTCAGTCACTGTGAATTACTGATATGCAACATATACTGTACAACGAGAAATACCAGGGTAGTAGGATTTAGAAAGAACTCTACCAAGTATATTGTTTAGAAAAGAGCCCAGTTGAGAGAGAGTTGACATCTAATGGAAGAAAAAGATGCAGAACAAGATAACGGCATAAAAATAACAACTTACTGAATCAGATGTTGATTTCTGCTTAGGAATTATCAGTGTTGTCACATAAAAAGTTCTCTTTTTCTACATAAAAAATATTTTAATATTAGTGATACAGACAAACATAATATTGCTTTCATTTCCTTCATGCAGAAAGTGCATACCAGAGTACCAGCAAGAATCCCACATGTTTCCAAATTATTTGTAGTATTTGCCTCAGCAACCCTCAGAAAGCACTCCATTAACGTCACCGGCTGACAAGAAGGCAAAATCAAACCATCAGTCAAAAGTCAAAACAAGTCTACAGTACATTGGCTACCAATGAAATGCGGATAAAAGAATCAGACACATTCATGTCTTCACTATAATACAGTGGATCTGGAACAATACCATGGAAATGTAAAGAAATTGCAGTTTGAATTTACCACATGCAAATTCTGATAGCGTCCAGTGTCAGAGGTAGCAAGTCCTGGTCTTGGATCAGCAACTCTTGATGGAGAAATTGGTCTACGCTCAGGATGCACTTGTGCCAGGACAGGTGGGGGAGAAGGCTGTCTGATATTCAGCTGGGAAAATTCTTCTTCGAAACCAGCAGGAGAGACAGATGTTGGCTCTTCTACTGGTAAAGACCATCGACCATCGTCAAGTGAGAGAACAGACTGCATATCCTCATAGTTATTTGTGGGACCATCCTGCGATGTTGTACTAGGACCGTGCAAGCCATCTTGGCTCCAGATTGCTGGCACTAAACTGCAGAAGAAATGGAACAACAACGTCAAGTGATCAAAATAAATTCATATCTCAATATTGCTGTATGGACTGGCTTTTTTACAAAGAATAGAGAATAAGCTCAAAACTATCTGAGTTCTCACCTAGTGATATCACTTTGGGTTAATTCAGGATTACTTGGATACTGGATCTGCAACAAGCAGTAACAAAATCCATAAGTCAATAGTTTCTAATCTTTAAAGAAAACACATAAATTAAATGAGAACAAAATAATTATACCCTGATACCAGTAACAGGTCCTGTCCATGCGCCACTAAGCCCATTAGGTCCTAATATTGAATGTCTGGATAGTGTTTCTTCTTTTGGATAAGGCAAATTGGCATATCTGCATAATTTACACAGTAAATGAAAGCTATTTTCTCCTTGTTTATTAACAGAAAGAATTATTGAACAACTATAAGTGCAAATCAACAGTTTTCTAGAACATTCCATATGTTTAGTGAAAGTAAAAAAAGTGAAAATTTCATCTATAGTAGCAAGTTGGATGATAGAAGCAAAGAGGTCAAAAAAGAAATAGAGGAATAGAAATAGGAAAACCAGTCTAACCGTTTTTGCAGGAGCCATGTAAATTCAATATCTTTACTTTTTATAGTACAAAATGGTTTCAGAACAAGATGATACATGTTAATCAGAATGCAGTCAAACCAAACCTTGATTTCAGTATGAAGTACATGGCCCAATCCCAGGTAACACTCATTATGATATTCACAAGAGATTGATAAAGACAACTAACTCTTGCCAGGTCAATGTATGCTTTTATTTTGACCAAAAAATTTGAGCTAGATCTCTTCAAAAAATTGTCTCACTCAACATACATTACATACTCCAATGAGAACTTGAACCTATGGCCTTTGACGCAACATTCAGCAGTCCTAACAGCTAGGTTATCCTACTGAAATCTAGGTAAGCTAGTGAACAGTCCAACTGATCTTGTGCTTACATGATTGTGACAACTGTTCAACCTGAAAGTTCCTGCATCTACTTATCTAATTACTGTTTAAGTCAAATGAAATAAACCAAATCATGCACATAAATAGGATCAAATGATACACATACGATTTGACTAGCTGCCTATCAGGTTTGACACTCTGCGGTGGTGCCATTTGATGCTTCCCTCCAGAGAATGATTTCTGCAATAATCCTGTATGGCTTCCAGCCAATGGCTGCATAAGAAAAGAAATAAAAAAAATGGCTGGAACAAGTGCTACGGAATATGCAGTACATAACCCTTTGTTTGCTAAGTTAGTTTAAACCAGTAATATGGGAAATAAAGTGCAACGCTGGGTGTACCTGTGCCATAGATGAACTTGGCGTAAACTGATCCATCCTACTGCTTGCACTATTTGTAGCATAGGTTTCATGTAGATCATTAGGTTCTTCTGCACCCCCTCTATTGAGCTCAGCAATTTGCTGCTGCACAACTGGCTTCAGAGACTCTAGCTCATTGACAACATTCAAGAGTTTCTACAACAAAAAGGGCCAGTCAAAAAAAATATTTTCATCCTAAATTCAAAAGGACATACTATGTTCCTCGAATGCTATGTTACTCTAAGCAATACATTTTAGAGCTTGAGTTATGCATTTTCATCACGACAACTTTGCACATTTTAACAAAGAAGAACGTTTTTGCACATTTTAACAAAGAATAATGTACTCTGTTGTTCAATTCTTCAAGTATACATCCAATCTATGAATGCTGAAACAGCAATTCTTAAGCTTCAGAAGGCAATACATCAGAGTTATGCGGGCCTTTCTTCAAGAATTCCTTCTCTCTTGACTTGAATGCATGGTAATCACGATGCTTCGGGATTGTCTCACACAGCAAGCTGCCAGTGATCAGACATAACATTTAATACCCAAGCTTAAGATATTAGCAAGCTAATACCAAGATACACCAATGCTGTGCACCCCACCTTGAGTATCTCAGGAGGATGATGTACAGGTCGACAAGGTTCTTCTCCTCTCGATATATGTTAGCCTGCGCACCACATAAAACCACCAAAATGTAACACAAATTGCGAGCTAACAAACAGAATTTGCATCAATTGCGTAGCAAATAAGCCCCAATTCACCGAACCATGTCCTCGAACCAAAACTACCGCTTTTACACGCTAAGCTAACAAATTTAGCACCAAAAGGCAAGATTGCGAGGCAGCGGAGAGATTCTGGAATGGGAATTTCGGCCTAGGGTTTGACCTGGCGGAGGAGGTTGTCGGCGATGCGGAAGTAGTAGGGAAGGCTGATGCGGTGGTCGACGGCGACTGGCCGCGCCATTGCTTCGATGCTGGTGTCCCTCCTAGCTTGCCGGGGTGGTGCCATGGACATTTCCGGTGAGGTCTTATTCTCTGGGGACTCCTCCGGCGAGCTTTTATAGTGACAAGGGTCCGGACGGATCTCCAGGTCACTCAAGTAGTGGGGAGGAGGTGACGGGCGGACACAAGGCGAAGGTGAGGCACGACGGCAGGGAGGCGACGGAGCGAGAACGGCCGGCGGGCAGCCTACGCGGTGCGGAGGCGATACGGAGCGCGCGCAGCAGCAAGGTGGGCGCTAGCAAGGGCGGCGGCGCGGAGGGCAGCGTGGGAGTAGTAGGATGAGCCGAGGAGGAAGGGAGGGGAAGGAGGGAGGCGTCGGCGACGGCGATTTGGTGCGCGATCGAGGGAGAAAGCGCGACTAGCTGAGGGGATCGGCTGCTATGGGAACCGTGGCAACATCATGTAGTCATTCTGTACTTGTACTCCTTATTGATAATGGAAATTGCGAGCGGGGGGGTCGAACATTTTTATACTCACTCTGACTTACCTATTTTATAAGCGCAAAAATGGTTGCATCACAGTATAAAATGTTGGCATTTGTTCTAGGCTCTTGAGATTTTTTCTAGCTCACTGACAAACGTTATTTGCACCCTTGGTAATGTATTTTGCAATTCTAGCCCCCTCCTGGGCACTTGCCCCAATCACTAGGCGCGACAGGCACCTACCCCTCCTGGGCGACGTGCCAAGTGACCTACCCCCTACGCCAGGGGAGGGGGACAGACCTGCCCCTGTGTGGGGTGGGGGCGCGGTAGGAGGATGTTCTTTGCACACGTTTGTCTGACCGATTCCCGTACGATTCGTCTTCACACGTCATTTTCTCATGTGCTTGGCTATTTAAACGCGCGGCTATGCACTCATTCATCACAAACCTCAACCGTATGAGTGCGCAGTCGCCTGTTTAAATAGCCGAGCACGAGAGAAAACATTAACCATTAGTCACTTGTTAATATTAACCATTCAACATTATCATTATTTAATCATCATCATAAAAAGCAAGCATAAACATGTGGATCACCATGACAAGTATTTATTTAACATAAACAATAAGAACAAATTACTTATGTATCATTCTACCATGCACTTGCCTTTTATAGTTACAAGGAATGGGTTGATTCAAAGATGACACCAACCCCGATACTACTCCTATAGTAAACACCTAATCTCAACAACAAGCCACAACAGTAGAAAAACAACAATTTAACAATATCGCTCATATACGCTTCTCAATTCCGCAATACTCCCCTTTCACTGTGACAGTCTCCCTTACTGTTTCGGTACCAAAATAGCATAACTTTCGACTCCCAAACTCTAACATTGCAAACAACACTAGTTCTAGAATCTATACAAGATTTTCTACAACTTCTTAGTTAGCCACAAAACCTAATTAAACTATTTAACCCCTCATTTTTAACCCCGAAAACAGTTCTATTATCTTACTGGACAACAAGCTTAATAATTCCATATCTAGTAAATTACCCATGCAAATACAGTAAATCGTACCACTTCTGAAATCTATAGAAAATTAACTACCTCTATTTAGTTATGCCCAAAATTACCAAAGTATTATCTAATCACGACGGCTCGGCAACCTTACAAAATTGATATCTATTTTAACACTTACTAGAATACAACAAACAAAAATAATTTGAGCATCTACACTTCTAATGCACAATTTCTCAGTTCATCTCAAATATTAATTTAGTATTATACTATTTTTAATCTAAATATTACCATGACAAAGTCTTATTGCAGCTGTTTGCAAAACAGCGGAATTTCAGTTGCCATAACTTTTATTCTCTCCCACTAAATTTAGTTTTGTAGCACTCTATAGAAAGATTGAATAATGATCTACAATTTCATGTAGGGCAAAAAAACCCTAATTCAGCCACCTGATAATTTTAATCTAGGCTTTACCACAATATAGCCCAATGATGACTATTCATCGAAACGCAAGCTTTCAAAATTCATAACTTTTATTCTACTGAACTAAATCATGTGTTTAAGTAATTAATAGAAAGTTGAGAAAATTATCTACAACTATCTAGTAGAACAATTTTCCAAATTAACCATGGAAAGTGCCAAAATTGCTCTTTAATCGTTGTCCATGCAATGACCTAATGACTAGGGTTCCGATGGCGTTACTGGAACTACACACATCTACTCACAATAATATATTCTCTGGACTTCATTTAGATGATGAACTAGCTGAGGAAAAGAGTTCAGATCATTACCCTAAAAACGGACGTTGAGTTTGACATGAGCGTGAAGCCCTTCTCTTCTTAGCCGCCCTCTTCTTCTGTTCCCCGACAAGCAGCCATGCAGGGCTTCAGCAACGCACCAACAAGAAAAGAAAAACTCCACAGCACACGCTCATAGTCTCCCTCTGCTCCTCTTCAACCTTGCTCCTTTCTTTCTTGTCTTCTTTCTCTATCCTTGAAGGGGCAGCAACCAAGGGCGGAGCCAGGATTTAGAAATGAGGGGGCCAAATAACCTATGTAATGTAATTACATTTGATTGGGGGGGGGGGGGGGGGGGGAATAGCACTATTGATAATAAAATTCCTTAAAACATAGAGAGTTATAATTCAAATTTATCCAAACATGCGGGGGCCTAGCCCCTGCTAGCACCCCCTCTGCACCTGGTTGCAACCAGCAGCATGCAGCAGCAGAACTTACGTAGGGGAAGATATATCAATACACATTGATAGTAGTTACTCCATGTAGTAGCAACACACCACTCATGCATCGATGCAGCTAGTGGTAGCCGTGGCATGGAAAGGCCCCCAATGGAGGAGGCGTTCAAGTGCGAGTGAGAGGCAGCAGGTGAGCCAACAACTTTATGTGCGGCGACATCGCAGCAGCATGGCAGCAGGTGGCAGAGCATAGCAGGGCTTGGCATGGTGCGCGGCAAGGGTGACGAGAAAATAAAACGGCCGTGGTGGCGGTGTTTCATTGCCATAGGTGGGTGATTAGGGCATGGGATTAATAAATAGGGATGCTAGAAAGAGTTAGGGTTAGCTAAGATTAGATGGAAATAGCCCATTAGGCCCAAATAGTATTTACTATTAAAATAAATTAAATTAATTCACAATTAAATTCTGGGATGTTACACCTGCTAAGCATGATTTCATATGTAAATGACTTGAAAGAGATTTATAATCTTCTAATTATTTTCTTTTTGCTCTTGTCATTTAATTTATGTTGGAAACATGCTTTTATTACTTGTTAGAATTTCAAAATTTTATTGAAATATTTATTGATACCGCAATTATTACAACAATGTTGTCCCTGGCATTCTTGGTGCTCTTTGACTGAAAGGGGTTCATGCACCATCTCGCCGTTGATGATCTCACACTGGAGTTCTGGGTCCATGTCCTCCCCTCCGACTCACATATGTTGTGTAGCACACATCAGGTGCCGAGTACGGTGGGGAGGTCCTCTTGTGCAAATCAGCAACTAGCATCTCCGCCAGGGTCGGGAGCTCGCTGCCGTGGATTTGGGCTCACTGCCATGGATCTGGGATGAGCGAGGTGAGGTGTGGATCTTGGCTGCTACTGCTGCTTCTTGGTTGAGCTCCTTTCCCTTTTCTTTCTTTCACAAGTGTTGAATCGGCCACACCGACTAATCGGCCATTGACGACTATAGCGAGGTGATGAGAGAGGGTGACAGACGTGAAGGTTGCACAAGAGAGATGGCCTGAGGAAGAGAGGGGATGGAAGGAGTCAAAAGGAGAAGGTTGAGTTAATTTAGGGGTTAACTGAAAAAAACCCGCCACGTTGTCCTCTGTGTTAGTGCTACTTGGTCAGGGTTGTACCACATGGTCTGATTTCGATTGAAATGCACCACTTAAAACTAGTTATGTGACCCATTTGAGTAACCCTCCAGTTTTGTGACCTGGATGCATCCACCTCATAAGTTGTTGTACCTACGATGCATTTTAATCTTAGGAATGTAACTTCAACATAATGGAGCTACGGCCCACTAAGCTTTGTGCCTGTTGTGGGGGTGACCCAACCCCCCGACTGGGCCGTGCAACTGGTCCAACATGTAATAGGCCCAATAGTGTAGAGGAATATACCAGTGTAAATATACCAATGTACCCTCATCCTTTGTAAATACTAAGGGGTAGAATGGGGATTTCCCATTCTACCCCACTCATATATATAAACCCCAGGAGGGGCAAAGGGGGGACATCCTCTCATTCTTACCCAAATCTCCCACACAGATCTGGCTCCTCTCTTCCTCTTCTACTAGTCCCCTCCTCTACTGTTTGGCTTGTAGCCACAATAGATGGCGCCGTCCGTGGGGACTGGGCAAGAAGTCGCGCAAAAGAAGAGTCACCGCTGGGAGGAAAATTTGCTCCATGGCGAGGCTGGGATACATCCTGGCACGCTGAAGAACAAAAAAGGACGCTAAAGGTAAGAGAAGGTAGAGCATCTCTGAATAGTTCAACCCGTTCATCAGGCTTTGTCGCATGTAAGCCCCCATGCGGATATGATAGATCCATTGATCCTGCATGCGAGTCTCCGTGTGGATCTGGTAGATCCATTAATCCACCATCTATTGTTGAGTACTGCTTGAGCAGCAAAAGTGCAACATCGGGGTCTCCATGCTAGCCACGTCGCAGCCTCCGAGCATGGTCGAAGAAGCCCTTGGCCTGGCTATCGCGGAGTTGTAGCTCGCGTCTACTCGTCAGATACTCAGCGCCGAGCCTCTCCGCGTGATGCCCCCACAGTGTGCCCCCCCGCCAAGTAAAGCCCTGGGCACCGTTTGCATGGCCAATGTGCGTACAGGAGCAGGCGTGCGCTCAGTCTCCACGTGCATGCACGCGCTCGGGCCGCGCTGCATGCACTGCATGCATGTACACAGCGTGTGCACTATGGCGGCTCAGCGCGACCACGGCCGGCCCTGAGTTTCCAAGAATATCCGTGGTGGCAAGTACCCATCAAAACTCCGACAGCCTCTTTAGCCTCTTCCACGGTAATATGGTTGACTCGACCGCGGTTGGGGGTCGAGGCCGATTTATTAGCTTGAGGGGTTTGGTGTCCCTTACCGGGTGCCGATACTTGACCTCGGGCAGGAGTGGCCCCCAGATTGAACTTCACTGGAGAATTCTGTCGCTGCGGGCAACGGTAAGCAAAGTGACCCTTTTCTCTGCAGCTATAGCATTTGAGGGAGGCAGCAGGGTTGGTTCCAATGGGCTGGCCCACAGGACGCGGAGTCTGGAAGGAGTTGCTGCTTGGACGGGGAGCTGAAATGGGACTCTGGGACTGGGTAGATCCTGAGAAGGAAGGACTGTTGAAGAGCCTCTGAACAAACCTCCCCTGGGGACGTTGTGCCACTTGCTTGCGCTTGCGGCTTGCTTCCAGGGTTCTCCTCTCGTTTTCCAGGATCAAGGTCTTATTTACCAACTGATGAAAGCTGGTGAAGTCTTGTGTAATTAGCTGCACTCGCAGCTCCTCGTTCATCCCCACAAAGAAGCGGTCAATCTTCTCTTCCTCATCCGCCACGTCTTTTGGGGCGTAGCGGGCTAGCTGATTGAACTTGGTGAGGTACTCGCCGACTGACATGTTTCCTTGCTTCAAAGTACGAAACTCATTTTTCTTCATTCGCATAACTCCTGCTGGAACGAAATTGGCCTTGAAAGCCGCCTTAAACTCAGCCCATGGAATAACTTCTGGGTTTGCTCCGGCGGGGGGTGTCCTCATGACCCTTAGCTGCCAGATAATTTTCCCACCATGCAGCGGCAGCTCCTTGCAGCTGGTGGGTAGCGAAGATGACTTGATCATTATCTGTAATCTTGGCCAAGCGAAGCTTTCTTTCAGTGTCTCTCAGCCAATCTTCAGCCTCCAAGGGCTCATCTGCACCCGCAAATGTGAGGGGGCGGGTTCTTATAAAATCGCCAAGGTCCGAGGTGTGGGCATGAGCGCCAGGCTGCTGGCCTGCGTAGATAGCTTGCAGCAGTTGCGTCTGTTGGGCCATTACTTGGGCCATAGACGGATTGACGGGTGCAGGTGGGAGATTTACCCTCGGGTTTGGGCCTCTTCCCCTTCCAGTAGCTTGCTCCTCTTGGTTAGCCTCAACCTCGGCATGCACATCCGGGTCGGCACTAGCTTGGGCACGAGTGACACGGTGACTGGCCATCTGCAGGTATTGCGATACATTTTAAACTCTAGCTCTAGCCATATAAGGGAACCTCAACCCAAGACAACCACATAGATATTTCAAACATAAGACCAAATAAAGCAACAACAAGGAAATGTTAAACACAAGGCCAGTTCATAAAGCATAACACATACATTACATAGCCAGCATTTTTAAAGTTCTAGACCAAGCTGGACTTACAAACACATCACATACACACTTAGAGTTCATAATTATACATCACAGGACTTAGGAAAATACAAAAGCTGATACTACCATAACCGGGGAACCTACACCCACTGCTGCTAGTCGACCAACTGCAAGCGTCCTACTCCTCCATAGGTCCAACATCGGGGCTGGAGGGGCTGTAGCCCGGTGACTGGGAGCGAGAGCGACTACCACTGAACTCAGAAGGGTCAGTGTCGGAGCAGGAGCGGGAACGGCTACGGCTGCGGCGGGTCTCTCCACGGCGCAGAGCGGACTGCGGCCCTGGGGGCCGTACGCTCTTACGAGCGGTGAGTCGGGTACGCAGTCCCCCTGAGCCTGGCGGGGGTGGTGCGGGGGCCGTAGCTGGTGTAGGAGTCTGCTGGGCACGTGCAGTAGCCGCCTCTGCCTTGGCCTCCGCCAAGGCTGTCTCGCACGCCGCAAGCCTCTCACGTAGAGACTCCGCCTCGCTGTGAGTGGCGTGCAGGCACTCACGCAGCGCCGTAACCTCCTCCTGAGCCCTGACGTGGATCGTCCCCAGAGCCCGGGTGAGGTCCACCTGATGCGTCAGCATCGGGTCGTCCTCCATGTCGGGGGTGAGCGTCTCGTCGTAGCGGTCGCCCTCTCGGCGCAGCAAGTAGTAGCAAAAAGGAGTCCGTCGTAGCGCGGGTTCGTGAAGGCCGCAGAGGAGGGCCACAGCCAAACGGGCTGCGTCCTGAAGTGCTGCGGTCACGGTGCCCCTCCTGTGGATGGCCGGGAAAACATGAGGGTCCTTCTCGTCCTTGGCGTCGATGTAGACCTCCACCAGCCAAGACTCGTCTGCTCCAACTCTAGTCCTCTTGCCCCTGTAAATGGGCAGCTTCTTGTAGCCCAAGTAGTGGAGGAGTCTGCGAAGCAGGCTCGCAAACTCTCCCTCCCTCACGCCATGGGCTAAAAAGTCCCAATGCCCCTCGGTGGCGGCTCCTGCCATCTGCAGTTTACAATACTTAACGTTAGTAACCTTTTTTTTAAAAAAAATAATCAACTGAAAAGTAGAGTAGAACAAATCTAGGAAGGGTACGAACAGCTATAATACTTTATATTTTTAGAAGCTCTTTTGTTAAGGGTTTAAAATTAAATCCCTAAAATCCTGCTAACGACCATTCTAAGGCTTTTACCCTACAGTCGTATGCTCTGATACCAGCACTGTCAGACCCGGATTTTTCAATCCAGAATCTCCTGTGAAACCTGCACTATTCCCTGGATCAGTAGATAGTGCGCACAGGTACATTGCTGCATCATTTCATACATCGCATGGACATTCACAACTCATTCAATATTACATAACAGAGGTTTGAATTATGCCACGTCGGGCAATGAGTTTACATAAGGGCCGACCAGGCCAAATGTTTACATTACAAAAGTATGCCAGCGGAAGCAAAAGTCAAGCAGAGCCAATAATCCACAAGCAGCGACTGGGGTAAAATATGTGCCGTATGATTATTACCTAAGCTAAGGCAATAATTATAGGCACACTATACCTTAGTCTGACTACCTAGGACTCAAAATACGCCAGAGACGCCCTAATTCTCAACGTTATTCCCTTCCTCTACAGTGGGGGCATCTTCATAAGCGTAGTGATCCGGGACTCCAAAATCTGATTTGATAATGTGAGCGTGAGCACTCCGACCCCGTGCTCCGCAAGTCAATACACAGAATGCAATTAAGTAGTATGCAGGGCTTATCAAGAGAAGGCTGAGGTTATTTTATTTTGCGTGGAGTGCTTTTGAATACAATTATTTAAAAATATCTAAGACCTAGCATTTTTGGAACCAAAGTGTAAGTGTGTACCAGAATGCTTTATTACTAGTGATCTAGAGACCATCCACCTTTACATGGCCTCCATACCGTATGCTATATCTTCAGCGTTATAGCCGCTTACATTACCACTGGGACGACGCCCAGGACAACACCATTTAGGGCTTCCCACTGCCCTCCCTTTTAACATTTCATTTGCCAAGATTTTTGAAATAGAACTATATCTAGTTAAGTTCCCATATCCGCCCTTGACCGTGGGCACGGCTATTCGAATAGTTTTGACTCTGCAGAGTTTGTACGCTTTACCCACAAGAGATAAATCCACTCGTTGCCCCCACATGATTCCTTAGTCATGCGGTTGAGCAGACTATCACAGGACCTTTACAATGCATTTTTCCTAGCAGAGTTACGTCCGCTAAGGTTTCCACTTCCTTCGGAGTACGACCACCCTTCCAGAAGCCCCCTCTTGCGCCGTCACGTCGGAGGATGTGGCCATCCTCTACCCGCCCGTGGTCACACCGGCGCAACTCTTACTAAGTCGATGCAAATTAGTTAGCCCTGCCTACACTTTGCCAGCTTGTGGTTGTACTTGTTTTACAAGGGAGATCATGACAAGATTCAGTCCTTAAGGTATCTGGGCGGTTCTACCACAAAACCACACTCTCGTGCACCCTTGCACCATACCCCCGAACCATCCGCCCAGATAAATAAGCAATTTGAGATTTTTGGGAGTATAAAATAATCATGTCCAACATATACCAGTCATTACCACCATGACTGCCCAACCAACTTTTCCCATGATTAAAAATGATGCTGGGGCGCTCTCACGCCCATGAATATCCAAACAATACTAAGCATGGCATATAATTACGGACTTACTTTCGAAAGGTTACCATTATAATTTATTTTTTTGCTAGGGCGACAAGGTTCTCAACTTTAAATATTTCAAAGGAGGCGTAATATTAATCAAGTTAGATAATAGGCATTTAACTAGAATTCTAAATTAAACATGCATTTTCATATAAATTACGGCATGCAATTTGATAATCTAAACAAAAGTAATTTGCAGAAAATGTAGGTTCAACATGATCAAAGTATTGACTCGCCTTGGTCACAGGGGGTGTTTCTGGGTTGTCTGAAGCGTCTAGCGCAGCTGCTTCTGCCTCCTCCTCTTGTGCCTCGTAAGCTATTTTTAACGGGCGCGATAATTTGGACAAAAGGAAAAAGGCAATCAGCAAACCAGTAAACATTTACCAAAAGACCCAATATCTCCAACACCAAATTCCTAGTTTCATTTGTTTTGGTGCTATAGTAATCTCATTTTGAGTAACTAATGTTTAATCATACTCATTTTAATATACTGCATTCTATAATTATATTTGGATGTTATGACCTAGGTTATTGATAACATCTTATAGCCTATCTTGCTAATGGTTGGTTTCTATACCCTTCAACTGATGTGTCATTTTTCCATGTGACAATCTTCCCTAATCACACTATTGCTAAAATCCTATCTTTTGACAAGAAGCTAGAATAACTACTCCTGTTACATCTATATCCATGTGTTACCTTCTAACATATATATGTATCCATACTCAAGAACCCCTAAATACCCTTTGTTGTAATCTGTTGGGATTAATACACAAGGTTAATATACAAGATGCTTGCTATTACATGTGCCATTTTAAATTACATTCAATCATTCATTCTATTCATTTGCTAAAGATTTAAACAAGGTTATTTATTATATATGTTCATATGTGCACGCATGGATATGTGTATATCTAGAATTATACATGACATTTTATGGCACATGCTTTCTATCTATCCTTGCTACAGAACCAGCATACATCCTCACGGTCGGCTGGGTCACTGGCGCACAGTAAAAAGGGCAAAAATTAAACACCGAAAAACCCACCCGGCGCGGCGGAGCGGGCTCGAACGCGCGCTGCCTGGGTGCGTCTTAGCACCGACGCCGCTAGCCAGGAGAGCTCCTCAAGTGTTGCTTACTTATACAGTGGGCCATTACCTATTAAGGTATGCAGTAGCAGAGGCCGGGGCAGAGGAGTTTGGGACCGAGGATGGGCGGCGGTGCGGTCGGCGGCGGGCTGCCGGAGGGTTGAGGGTGACGGCCGAAATGGAATGTCCTGACGCCGGGGATCCCGATGGTGGAGTCGGCGGCGGGCGGGGGTCACCGGAGTAGGGCCGGCGGCGTGCGGTGGCGGCGGTCCAAGGAGGAGGTCAACGCCGGCGAGCCACAGGGCCGGAGAGGCTCGGCCGAGGGTGGGATCAGCTTCGTTGGGGGCCTAGGAAGGTGTGGGAGGGAGGAATTGGACGGAGGTGGCTGGACGCGGCGGCGCGCCCGATCTCCGGAGTTTGGGAAGAAAGGGGGTTGCGGCGGCGATTTGGGGGCGAAATCCCAATTCCTTTCTTCGGGAGGGAGCAGGTGAGGCGGGGAACCCGTAGAGGCCCTCAGTGACACTTATAGACGCGCGAGGAGGGCTGCCCTCGGGAGCTTGCCCGCGCGGTTGCATCGGAGAGCGGCGAGCCAATGGTGGACAGGGCAGGGAAATCTCGCGGGGAGGATTTGGCATCATGGCAAGGGCGACGCGCGCAGTGTAGCAAAGAGGTTGGGCTGCGTGCGTGAGGGAATGGCTCGGCAGAGCGGGGAGGAAAAAGAGGGCGGGTGGCAGAGCCTTGGCGCGGCGGACCAATGGGCAGAGGCAACGTCGTCCAGCGTTTCCGAGGTGGGGCGGAGGAAAGGCGCGGAGGGAGGGGACGACGTGGAGACAGCTCGGCCGCGCAACAGAAAGAGAAGGAAGGAGGAAGAGAAACAGCGCTGGGGGGCGTGCTCGGGCAGAAGGAGTGGAAGGCGGCCGCGCGCTGAGAAAAGGGAAGAGCGGGGAGTTGGGCTTGGCTGGCTTGGTCTGGCCTGACTCCCCCCCCCCAATATATATATATTTATTTTTCTTTTGCTATCTCCATCACATTTATATGAACATATACACATATGCTCATGGGTTTATGTACATGTAATTGCACTCTTCATTTACTGGTTCATTTCCCCTTATGTGCCTTTTCCATGTAGCCCAAGGTTGTGTGTGTGTACATATATATATAATCATATGTTGACCCATTTTATTTTAACTTGCCACCTTGCCACTCATACTCTTATTTTTGTTGATGACATTTTATGCTTAATTACATTTCTCTCCTTACATTTTATGGATCATCTTTTCAGATTTGCAAATCTCTACTATTCAAACATATATGTTTCTTTTTGGATCCATTTAACTCTTAAATCCTTTTGCCAAATTTTAGGAAAACATTCTAACTCCAAATGCAATTGGAAATACATTGCAAAATTAATTCAAAAGCTTTATATATTTCTGATTTAAATTTCAGGATGTTACACAAGGTCACCTCCACGCCACGGCCTCCGCTGCGACTCTCCGCGCCCCCGATCCTTTCCTCAGCGTGGACCAGGCATAGGCGAAGACCACCTCGGCCCCCGCGCACGCGAAGACTCACCTCAGGGTATGCACTGAGGATTCCACGCTATGAAGACTTCTGCCTCACCCACGCGGAGACGAACTAGCAAGATACTATGTAAGTAACAGTTTGTTCTATGCTATTTCTCACCTCAATTAATGGGGCAGGTGAGGTGCTATCCCTCGAAATCATTTCACAGTGGCACATGCTAGCTGTGTTATGTCAGGGATCGCTTTCGCAATTTTCACTTGACTAGCTTGTCCCTTGCTTTCATTGCCGTCGTCGCGTGTTTACTGGCCTAGCCTCGATCTCTTTTATTGCTGTTTCCTCCTCTTTCGTGCAGCGGTGTTTGATCGGCTTCTGGCTTAAAATCGCACGATGGCCTCGTGCCTCGGCGTACTCTACGGAGTATAAACAAGACGTAGCGCGAGGTCCGCCTCCGCACGCACCTTCACCGCCCACAATGCGCGGAGGCTTACCTCCGCGCGCAGTCTACGGACTCTAAATAAGACGTAGCGCGAGGTCCGCCTCCACACGCACTCTACAGAGTATAAATAAGACGCAGCGGGGGGACGCCCCCGCGCGCACTCTACGGAGTATAAATAAGACGTAGCGCGAGGTCCGCCTCCGCACGCACCTTCACCGCCCGCAACGCGCGGAGGCTTGCCTCCGCGCGCAGTCTACGGACTCTAAATAAGACGTAGCGTGAGGTTCGCCTCCGCACGCACTCTACGAAGTATAAATAAGACGCGGATGTTGTCCCTGCGCACTCTACGGAGTATAAACAAGACGCGGATACCGCGCACGCATGGACATTGTCCTTACACGTACTCTCCGGAGTATAAATAAGACGTGGATGTTGATCCCACGCACTCTACGGAGTATAAATAAGACGTGGATGTTGTCCCTGCGCACTCTACGGAGTATAAACAAGACGCGGATGCCGTGCACGCATGGACATTGTCCTTACGCGTACTCTCCGGAGTATAAATAAGATGTGGATGTTGATGCCACGCACTCTACGGAGTATAAATAAGACGTGGATGTTGTCCCTGCGCACTCTACGGAGTATAAACAAGACACGGATGCCGCGCACGCCTGGACATTGTCCTTACGCGTACTCTCCAGAGTATAAATAGGACATGGATGTTGATCCCATGCACTCTACGGAGTATAAATAAGACGTGGATGTTGATCCCACGCACTCTACGGGGTATAAAAAACTGCACGATGGCCAAGACACCAGGGAGTGCACCGCTTTAGCGACGCACCACCAGGATATCGCGCCCTCGCGCGCGTTGCATTAGGGAGTGCGGACGCTGTTTTTGAAGGTAGGGGAACGACGGCTCTGCCTCCTTGCCTCCGCGCGCGTATTGCCCTCGGCCTACGCTGTAAGCGCCCGCTCTTCGCGGGCACTATTTTTTGAAGGTAGGGGAACGGCGGCTCCGCCTCCTTACCTCGGCGTGCGTAGTGCCCCAGCCTACGCCGCAAGCGCCCGCTCTCCGCGGGCACTGTTTTTGAAGGTAGGGGAACAGCGACTATGCGTCCTTACCTCGGTGTGCCTAGGGCCCTCGGCCTACGCCGCAAGCGCCCGCTCTCCGCGGGCACTGTTTTTTGAAGGTAGGGGAACGGCGGCTTCGCCTCCCTGCCTCGACATGCGTAGGACCCTTGGCCTACGCCGCAAGCGCCCGCTCTCCGCAGGCACTGTTTTTTGAAGGAAGGAGAACGGCGGTTTCGCCTCCCTGCCTCGGCATGCGTAGGGCCCTTGGCCTACGCCGCAAGCGCCCGCTCTCCGCAGGCACTGTTTTTGGAAGGTAGGGAAACGGCGGCTTCGCCTCCCTGCCTCGGCATGCGTAGGGCCCTTAGCCTACGCCGCAAGCGCCCGCTCTCCGCAGGCACTATCTTTTGAAGGTAGGGGAACGGCGGCTTCGCCTCCCTGCCTCAGCATGGGTAGGGCCCTCGGCCTACGCCGCAAGCCCCCGCTCTCAGCGGTCACTCTTTTTGAAGGTAGGGGAACGGCGGTGTCGCCTCCCTGCCTCTGTGTGCGTAGCGCCATCGGCCTACGTCGCAAGCACCCGCTCTCAGCGGGCACTATTGTTGAAGGTAGGGGAACGGCGGTGTCGCCACCCTGCCTCTGTGCGTAGCGCCCTCGGCCTACGCCGCAAGCGCCCACGCTCCGCGGGCACTATTTTTGAAGACAAGGGAACGGCGGCTCCGCCTCCCGTCTTCGGCGCTCGACTTCGCCGTCCGCCTCGTAGGCATCGCCTCGGCGGGACGGCACGCCTTCGGCGCTCGACGACACATCTTCGGCGCTCGACTTCGCTGTCCGCCTTGTAGGCATCGCCTCGGCGGGACGGCACGTCTTCGGCGCTGGACGACACGTCTTTGGCGCTTGACTTCCCCGTCCGCCTCGTAGGCATCGCCTTGGCGGGACGGCGTGTCTTCGGCGCTCGACTTCGCCGTCCACCTCGTAGGCATCGCCTCGGCGGGACGGCACGTCTTCGGCGCTTGACGACACGTCTTTGGCGCTCGACTTCGCCGTCCGCCTCCTAGGCATCGCCTCGGCGGGACAGCACGTCTTTGGCGCTTGACGACACGTCTTTGGTGCTCGACTTCGCCGTCCGCCTCCTAGGCATCGCCTCGGCGGGACGGCACATCTTCGGCGCTTGACGACACGTCTTCTGCGCTCGACTTCGCCGTCCGCCTCGTAGGCATCGCCTCGGCGGGACAGCGCGTCTTCGGCGCTCGACTTCGCCGTCCGCCTCGTAGGCATCGCCTCGGCGGGACGGCATGTCTTCGGCGCTGGAAAACACGTCTTTGGCGCTCGACTTCGCCGTCCGCCTCGTAGGCATCGCCTCGGCGGGATGGCGCGTCTTCGGCGCTCGACGACACGTCTTCGGCGCTCGACTTCGCCGTCCGCCTCGTAGGCATCACCTCGGCAAGACGGCACGCCTTCGGCGCTCGACGCCACGTCTTCGGCGCTCGATGACACGTCTTCGGCGCACGACTTCGCCGTCCACCTCGTAGTCATCGCCTCGGCGGGACGGCACGTCTTCGGCACACGACGACACGTCTTCGGTGCTCAACTTCGCCGTCCGCCTCGTAGGCATCGCTTCGGCGGGACGGCACGTCCTCGGCACTCGACGACACGTCTTCGGTGCTCAACTTCGCCGTCCGCCTCGTAGGCATCGCCTCGGCGGGACGGCACGTTTTCGGTGCTCGACGGCACATCTTCGGCGCTTGACGACACGTTTGTGGCGCTCAACTTCGCCGTCTGCCTCGTAGGCATCGCCTCGGCGGGACGGCGCGTCTTCGGCACTCGACGATACGTCTTCGGTGCTCAACTTCGCCGTCCGCCTCATAGGCATCGCCTCAGCGGTACGGCACGTCTTCGGCGCTCGACGGCACGTCTTTTGCGCTCGACTTCGCCGTCCGCCTCGTAGGCATCGCCTCGGCGGGACGGCGCGTCTTCGGCACTCGACGACACATCTTCGGCGCTCGACTTCGCCGTCCGCCTCGTAGGCATCGCCTCGGCGGGACGGCCCGTCTTCGGCACTCGACGACACGTCTTCGGTGCTCAACTTCGCCGTCCGCCTCGTAGGCATCGCCTTGGCGGGATGGCACGTCTTCGGCGCTCGACGGCACGTCTTCGGCGCTTGACGACACGTCTTGGGTGCTCGACTTCGCCGTCCGCCTCGTTGGCATCGCCTCGGCGGAACGGCACGTCTTCGACGCTCGACGACACATCTTCGGCGCTTGACTACGCTGTCCGCCCCGTAGGCATCGCCTCGGCGGGACGGCATGGCTCCTGCGAAGGACTCCACCGTCTGCCTTGTAGGCATCGCCTCGGCGGGACGACACGTCTTCGGCGCTCGACGGCACGTCTTGGGCGCTTGACGACATGTCTTTGGCGCTCGACTTCGCCGTCCGCCTCGTAGGCATCGCCTCGGCAGGACACCGCATCTTCGGCGCTCGACGACACATCTTCGGCGCTCGACTTCGCCGTCCGCCTCGTAGGCATCGCCTCGGTAGGACGGCACGCCTTCGGCGCTTGACGACACGTCTTCAGCGCTCGACTTCGCCGTCCGCCTCGTAGGCATCGCCTCGGCGGGACGGCACGTCTTCGGCGCTCGACGACACGTCTTCGGCGCTCGACGACACGTCTTCGGCGCTCGACGACACATCTTCGGCGCTCGACTTCGCCGTCCGCCTCGTAGGCATCGCCTCGGCGGGACGGCACTTCTTCGACGCTCGACGACACGTCTTCAGCGCTCGACTTCGCCGTCCGCCTCATAGGCATCGCCTCGGCGGGACGGCATGTCTTCGGCACTCGAAGACACGTCTTCGGTGCTCAACTTCGCCGTCCGCCTCGTAGGCATCGCCTCGGCGGGATGGCACGTCTTCGGCGCTGGACGGCACGTCTTCGGCGCTTGACGACACGTCTTGGGCGCTCGACTTCGCCGTCCGCCTCGTAGGCATCACCTCGGCGGGACGGCGCGTCTTCGGCGCTCGACGACACGTCTTCGGCGCTCGACTTCGCCGTCCGCCTCGTAGGCATAGCCTCGGCGGGACGGCACGTCTTCGGCGCTCGACTACGCTGTCCGCCCCGTAGGCATCGCCTCGGCGGGACGGCATGGCTCCGGCGCAGGACTCCGCTGTCTGCCTTTTAGGCATCGCCCCGGCGGGACCGCGCGGGGTTCAGCGCAGGGGTTCATTGATTTCTTCGTAGGCATCGCCTCTGGGGTCTACAAGCTACCAATTGCAACGGCTCACCACTCGGCACCCACGCGCTTGCTGTCGGGGAACGGGGGGCTGGGGTGGTTGATCACATCAGCTCGCCCATTGGGTCCTCAGTGCTTGCTGTCGAGGGAGTACTGTTGTGGGGGTGACCCAACCCCCCGTGACTGGGCCGTGCAACTGGTCCAACATGTAATAGGCCCAATAATGTAGAGGAATATACCAGTGTAAATATACCAATGTACCCTCATCCTTTGTAAATACTAAGGGGTAGAATGGAGATTTCCCATTCTACCCCACTCATATATATAAACCCCCAGGAGGGGCAAAGGGGGAACATCCTCTCATTCTTACCCAAATCTCCCACACAGATCTGGCTCCTCTCTTCCTCTTCTACTAGTCCCCTCCTCTACTGTTTGGCCTGTAGCCACAACAGTGCCAATGGAAAACACAAATAAAACCTAAGGGATGTACCAAAAGAAGGGATTTGAATACATAATTCTAAATGTTTCTCCATTTGAAATGGATATGCCCTTCTGAGGAACACGACAAAGGAGCTTCAAAGCTGGGGCTAGTGGAAGGTAGGAAACATAAACTACAATTAGACATGTCTTAAGGAGATTATCCTCATACTAGAAGTTGCTTAGCCGAATGCCCCCACAAGAGCACAGTATCGCTGCCAATAACTAGTTCGAATGGGTAAGGGTATCATATCAATGAGGAGTGATAGATTTTGTATTGCAAATGTCTAGTCCTAGTATTAAATAAAAAGAATTAAATAGGTAATATAATAAATTACAGAAATATAAATTGTATGATATGTAATAATTAAAGGCATTCTTGAGGCATCGGTTCTCCACTACTAAAGCTCAGAGGTTCGATGGGTACCATTGTGGTATCCATAACATCTTAGGTGGATGGGAACTGAAGATGAACATGTGTGTCAAACATACCCCTTGTAACATCCACTCATAACCACCATATATATTATTAATACTAGTAGTGTGCCCGTGCTAACGCTACGGTAAAATACAAAACAAGATAAAATTTGTAAAAAATAAAACGAACAATCAGATTCATTAAGATTCACGTCTCATATATTGTATAACCAAATATTTTTGTCACACAATGAATGTCACATAACGACTGATCCTTTGAGGAGGCGACAACATCATTGGACTCACCCACCGACGACTTTCTCCATCCCCACATTGTTTAAACTTTGCCCAGAACCTTTACGACCTCTCATGATCGCCTAAGACCGGGTTCGACTGCTACCAACCGCTTCCGACCGCCTACTGCTGCCAATCGACCACTTAGGCAGCCGTTCGATCGCTCTTCTCCGTCGCCACGCTATTCTTTCTACGACCGCGAACGATTTACCGTGATTGCACGCAGTGATGCTAGCGATAACTGTTCCCCATAGTCGAAACACTCTTTCGACCACGTTCACTTCCTTACAACGTGGTTGGAATCGCTTCCGACCACGTTCAAGTCTTTTCGGCTCGATCGCACTACCTTCCGACCACGTTCTAGTCAGCAAAATTTTCTACCAGAGCAGCAGTAAGATAGTGAACAGTGGAGCTAAGGGAAACCAATGCTGGAGATGCAATTTCCTTTTGATTGTTCACAGTACCCTATAAAGTCAGCACTACCTGAAGATCAACCTCATGCTCAGCAGGTACAGAATTCTCCTTGGAACTATCCTTGGACTGTAAGGCGATAGATTCCTTTACTGAACCAATTTCTGATGTCATAATCAGTGCATCTTTGCCAGATACCCTAATGTTGAACTGCTCATCTAGAAAATCATCCGTATGTGTTACTGCAGCAAATTCACTATCTTCGGTACTATCAAGCTCTTTCGGACTTTTATGACTGTCAAGATCTTTTGGACTGTTATGATTATCAAGCTCTTTTGGGCAGTTATAATCATCGAGCTCTTCCAGACTGTTGTAATGCATGATGACTATATTAGATTTAGATCAGAACACCAAGATATAGGGGGAGAACAAAAAAAAAAACACACGACTTTTGCATCTAGGTTGATAATAAACTATCCACTGTGGTGATGTTACCATGCATACTAATTGCCATGTGAGATTAAAAATTTGGCACGGAGCAGGGGATCTCGCAACTACGGCAATGAAGCAGCAGCGAACTGTACAGTTACTTCTATGGAGAAGAGTGATTCCAAACGATTCCTGTCCTGGTAATTTGCCTATGTATACCTTGTAATTTTACTTGCTACCAGAATGGCTACATGGCATAGGTCGCAAAGCAGAAAATTACAATAGTATTGTACGTGAAATTGGCAATTAAGATTCCCTAGATTTTTTTCTTTTTCTTTTGAGAAGTCCCTTATGAACAGACAGATTTTTCTTTTGAGAAATGAGATTGCCTATTCACTGACGCAGATAAACAGATACGGCATTTACAAAATTTTAATTAGCAATCACACCATAATCACATAAGAAAAATCTACATTAGAAGGAACACACAGAATCGAAGTGACGTATTAGCAACAAATATCGGAAGAACATGCACTTCAACCAATCAGATACATTCCTTTGTATCTATGTACGCATCAAGAAGTTTCCATTCTTCAGTCCCTACTTCTGGTTTCTGCAAACAAATGGCATTTTAGCAAACTTGCCCAAATTTAAGGTCCAAGAATTCAACGCTGTAACAAAACCAACTCCCCACATTCACATTATACACCAGAACACTATCACTAAAACCTAATAATTTCAAATATATGTTTCCAAACTATTCAAAATTGGAAGCTTTTTAATGTTTTAGCGCCTTAAAACAACAAGAACTTGACAGCTTAATGCTTGTTGGAGCTGGATAAGAGAGCATCACAACTTACATGATCATACTCCCATCGTGCGGTAAGAGGAAGAGAAACAAGGATACTCTCAATCCTTCCTCCAGTCTTGAGGTCAAATGTGGTGCCACGATCATAGACCTTCACGACAAGCAAGTATAAGAGCCAGAGTAGAGCTAACAGTGACAAGCGATATGACTGTTCATGTAAAATCACTAACAGGGTTGAACTCCACGTAGCGACCCCTCTGTGGCTGCTGCCATGACTTGTGCTCTTCTGTAAATGCGGTATCGTTCCGGCGTTCTATGATGGGGATGTATGCAAGAATAACTGTCTACGCACTCTGCAGAGAAGGAAGTGTCTTAATAGGCATAACTTTGATCAGCAGTTAGAAGTGCAGGCTGCCAGCCACAAAAATGCTGAATTTCTATTAGAATCCACTTTAACCAATAAAACATGGTAGAAAAGGAATCAAATCCAAGAAGCTAAATATATCTGCATTTTAAAGTAGGTCCTTGTGACATAAGGTGATGAAAATGCCATCTCATGCATGATAGATGTGTAGGCCATAGTGTCAAGCAACACAAATGCAATTATAAGTTTCATTCAATGGTACCTGTAGGGAAGTCAAGAAGCGTGTCTTGATCATAATCATTAAGATCATCAAAAAAATATTCCACCCACCCCACATCGTTCGCGACGATGCTGCAGTCAAATATAAATAATCATCTCTGTCTTATTGTCGGGACCCGGAGCAACGACTCCAGAACCCTCTGTGTAAATCGCACTAGTCCAGGATCAGCTAGTGCACACAGTGATAACAGGGATACATATCAAGCACAATGACAAACTTTATTTAACTGAATATGGGCCTGATGGCCAAAGTTTACATCAATGGTTCATAAACCAAAATTAAATATGAGCAGCGGAAGAAAAACCGAAGCGGAAGAAGCCCACTGAGCCTGCCCACAGGCAAACGACAGTAAGACACGGCCTATACGTTCTGATCCTCACCGGAGTCGAAGCTGTCCTCTGAAAAATGATGAATTGAGCAACATGAGTACATAAAGTACTCCACAAGTTACACCAGGAGGTTTAACAGAGTTGATGATGCATATGGATTGACAAAGGAAGGCATAGTAAGGTTAGTTGAGCATAAAGCGACATTGAAGTAAATACTGTAAGTAGATTCAAAAGCTGATTTTGATACAATAGATAGAAACAAAATTTTAACAAAATAATATCGTTAGTGCAGGCTCCGACCAAACACTAACCTATCCATGGGTATCCCACCCGGACCATCTTTTCCAAAATGATCTCATATGGATTCCATCCATCCATAAGGTTTTCATAAACCATTTTGAAAAATAAAGTCTAATTCGTGAAAAACTTTACTCAGCTTGCCCATGACCGTGGGCACGGCTATCCAGAATAGATTATACACTCTGCAGAGGTTGTACAGCTTTACCCACAAGACATGATCATCCCTTTTTGCCACCGGATTAACACACTTCCTTAGGTGTGCGGCTAGGAGATCATGACAAAGCCTTTACAATGATCCGTTGTCAACATAATCACGCCGCCACTAAGGTTTCACCACAACATGAATCCACATGTTGGAGCCCCCTCTTGTGCCATGTGAGACTTCTCACGGCCTACGCCGCGCTCACATTCAGCCTATAGCGAGATTAAGTTGGAACTTCACAAATTATTCGGCCAGGTCTGTCCCATACCAGACTTGTGGTAGTACGATAGGGCTTTGCAATAGTAGCTCACAGACCGGTCCTTAACTGACTCAGGCACCAACCACATACCCCTTGTGCCTGACAATCAACATTGTGTCACCAAACAACAATGCATGCCAGCAAGCACCCACCACTCTAACCATTTGCCTATGTCTAAACCAAGTTTCCATATTTTGTTTGAAAATATTTCATAATCCTTCTTGACTCACCAAAGTCAAGAATACATTTGAAAAACTTATCATTTTATGTGAAAAAGGTATCCCAATCATGATTATTCTAAGCATGTCTAAGCTTTGATATAACATGTCCAATTAATACTAATGTATCAACTAGGTTGTTCTCTATGGTGACAAGGCATAGGTAGTTCAATGTCAAATTTGGCCATAAACAAAGGAATTGGGTATAACTAGAATTTAAATCGAATTTAAACTAGGTTTCAATAAAAGTATGCATGCATAATAATTTTAAAAACAACATAAATAATTTGAATTACTGGGAGCAACATGATCAAAGGTGTAACTTGCCTTGCTCGAAGACTTGATGTTGCGAATCGTCGAAGTCGAACTCTCCGGAATAGTCGTAGTCTACACGCGAAGAACCAAACAAAATAAATTCAAATAAAATCCAAATAAAATCCGAAAATTATAAAATATATACTGGGAGATAGATAATGATCTTAGATGAATTTAGGAGAAAGAATCAACGGATTCGGAGTTTGTATGAGGGAGAACGAATATCTGGAGGTTTTGGACATCACATGAAATGATAACGACATCTGAGACTTATCTTTTGAATAGTACGGTGTCGATTGGCTGCGAGGTGGCTGTCGAATGGGCAAAATCGAATTCTGGCGATGAGATGAAGGTGGTGACATGGATACGACGACGAGGAACGGAGACGATACCATCGACGTTTGAACGGCGACGGTAGAGAGAAAGGAAAAAGTTAATATCTTAGTGCTCGGTGAAGCGAATCTAAAACCATTTGAAATGTAACTACCTGGGATGGTTTGACACAATATGACGCGAACGGATTGGGGAAAACACCACCGGATAGATGGGGACATGAGATGCCATTGGCGGCCATGGCGAGATGTCGGAGGCGAAAATTTATGGAGGCTTTTTGGGGAAAAGGAAGGAAGCACGGCGTAGAACGTAGTGAGGCAAGTCTAAGAAAAATTACGGCATGGGCTAAGGCTTACCGGAGGCGACGAATCGACGTCGGGAGTCAAAAATGACCATTTTCGCGGAAAGCTCAATTCCTGACAATTGGCTCCACGAAAAATTAAATAAAATGGTAGAAAAATTTCTTAGAGGCTAGGACATAATATGACGTGAATAAAAATCAAAGCGCTTACCAAAAAGAGGTGTACACGCGAAGGTACAGTTTTAGTGTTTGGGCCTGACAAGGTTGACGAGGACTCGGGGGATCTTTAGGTGATGGCGATGAAAGCATGACGTAGAACGCGTCGAGGCAAAGTCAACGGTACATACGGTTCGGCCAAAGGATATCGAATGGTGGCGGAACACGATGAAGAAGATCTTTTGCGACTGTCGGTTTGACATCGGCATTCCGGACAAACGGAGAGGAGTTAACATGCAAGACTTGCGGCGAAACGAAGAGTAGAGCGTGGGGAACGTGATGCTCACCTTGGTTTTGGTCGGGCATGCACGGACGGCCGGTGGCGACGCGAGGAACGACAACGCGCTATGGCCCACGGTGGTGACGGTGCTCCGGCGAAGTTCCGGGGGAAGGCGAGGTGAGCATCGCGTAGAACGCGACGAGGCGAATCCGGGGATGTGCTCAAAAGTGGCGGGGCTCCACCGGATGAGGCGCAATAAGCCGAAGAACGCCGCTTGGAACACAAAAGAAAAACTCCGATTGCGCCCAAGAGAAGAGGAGTGGAGACTTGATATTTTCGGGGTTGAGTGAGGATGAGGAGGGGCTCACGGTGCTCCCTTTTATAGGGGCGGGGGAGGTCCGAGACGGGAGATCAAGAGACCATGTCCATCAATAGCATGGGTTAATTTCTCGCGAAACGGCTCATGAATGAGGGGAAAACGGTAGGGAAATGAAAGAGTTTGATGAGAGGAGTTGAATGCAATTTATTTCGCTAAAAATCGTTGAGAAAATCAAGAGATATGAGAGCTTCAAAGTTGCGTTCATGGTGGCCATGCTCTGGACGAAACGCACGTTCGTGAGGAAGATAAATGGGAGGAGAGAGAAAACAGGAATTAAAATAATATATTTTTCTTCCAAAAATAATAAACTAAAATAAATTCGAAAAAAATTCAAGAAAATTCTACAAATAACCTTGGAACCCGAAAATATCAAATAAAATAATTTCGGATTTAATTGAAGTATATTTTAACCATTTAAAATATTTTTACTTTCTAAGCTTTAATTTAATTCAAATAAATTCGAAAATTCCAAAAATTTTAAAAGAGGATAGAAGTGGATAGATTGGGATTTTAGATGAATTTAGAAATTTGAATGAACTTAATCAGAGTTAAAATGAAGAAATACGAACTTTTGGAAGTTCGAAAAGAGAGAAAAAGAATAAACCGATTTTCAGGAATTATTTTTGAACTGAAAACCCAGATTATGATGTCATCAAGGGAAATGATTTTCATAGGAATTATTTTCTGTGGGAAAAGGGATTTATACGTCAGGGTGACGATAGCAAATATTTTGATTTTCTCATCGAATTATTTTTAACAGAAAACAGTTTTATTTACTGACAGGTGGGACTGGGTCCATGGACCAGGGAGAAGGCTGAGGTGACACGGGGCCAGCGTGGCGCTTGCGTGGCTCACGGCTATTGAGTTGGCTCACAAGGACTAAGGGCATCGGCGGATGGCGGCGCTGCTGGGGTTGGCGAGGGTGCGCGAGAGGGAGGAGGACACGGGGAAGTTCAATGCACATTGGCGCGACGCTCGGGAATGCTCGGTGGTGGCCGGCACGAGGATGCAGGGGCGGCGGAGTGAGGGCGTTGGCGGCGGGGCTCTTCGACGGTGGATTCGCTCGGTGGAGGGGCGGGCGATGCGCGCATGGGCCTAGCGAAGGTGGAGGCGACAAACGGCTATCGGTTACACTAAAGTTAAGGTCGGTGCAAAGGAGGTAAGCGGGGTTTAAAGTGGGGAAATGATGGAGGTTGAATGCTGGAGTGATTAGGCTTTCAATTGTAGCAAATGCTTGGGCTAACGACCAAACTTAAGAGCTCGGGCGGGGCAACAATGGCAGCGGTGGAAGGTTGAAGAAGCAAGGAGAAAGAAGAAGCTGATAGGCGGGGTTGGGCTATCGGCGAGAGAGAAGAGAGAGGAGGAAGGAGCGGATGGTCGGATGAATGCCACGAGGCAAAAGAGAAATCAGGGCCATCAGATTAAAACGAAAAGGTAAGTGAAGGCAGGTGGCTAAGATTAAACCGGGCGAGGATGGATTGAATCAGGGAGCGACACGTGTTGGCTGAGGAGAGAGGTTGAGGATTAAATTTGATTTAGATTTTCAGAAACATTAGGAGGGTTTAAAAATACTTAGAAAAAAATATTTTCAACTTAAAGTTAGTCTTTTAATTTTTACAAAAATACTTTTTTGCTTTGAAATTGATTTTTAAAATTCAGCAAAGCACAGAAAAACCAAATAAAAGCCAATTGCTTAAAATAATTATTTTGAACTAGGATTTTATAGAAATTCAAAATAATCTGTATTTAATAATATTTTTAAGTTTTTAGTTAAATTACTTTTAAGAAAAGCCTTTTGAAAAAAAAACAGACGAATAAAATCTCCAAAATTCAGGCAACCAAAGAACACTTGATTTTATTTTAAATTAAATTAATTTTTAATTAATTTTTTTACTAAAATTATTGAAATAAACAGCTGGACTGTTACACTTATTCTGGCCACAAGGCATGACAAACTACCTAATGCCCAGTACTGAATAAGACTAACAAGCCTCATACCACTTTTTAGATGTCTGGGCCTGTTTGCTTTGGTTTCTATAAACCACTTTTCTATAGTAAATGGTTTTTCTACATAGCTTTCAAACGGAGTGCCTTTTCAAGGCGGGATCTACTATAATACCTGGCTCCTATAATACCATCAACAATCTTTTCCAAAATATTAGCCAAATGAAATATGTAATTAACAATTTCAACTCTGTGACTTGTACAGAAATAGCACGTGGTGGTGCTAGGCGGCCGACGGTGGGGAGGAGATGGGGCGCCGGCGGCCGGAGGAGGGAGGGTAAGAGGGAAGGTGTGCGTGAGCACAAGTACCACTCCAGGAACATACCTTCACTTGATGATTAGGTGGTGCAAAGCATAATTTACTCCAAAGGAAACAAAGAGAAGTTGCTACCTTCACTTGACAAAATTGAAGATAATGACGCGAAAACGATATACGCACGAGGTGAGCGTGCGCACTGCAATCGTCCAAAGTCTGATGCATCATAGAGAAAAATAATCAGGACCACAATCTTGTAACACAATTAAACACAAGATACAATTTCTTTTTGATGAAAAAGAAGTCACATGATCACTCCTCTCCTTAGGATTACATGCGAGAGTAATGTGAAGGTATTATTTGTTGGGTCATCCAAGTTCTTTTCACTCAGAAATCATCCCGAAAATGTGAAGATATCAAAAGTTGTAGCCTTCTTCCAAGCCTAGAATACTAAAGCCTCTCCTTCAGGTTTCTCGAAGAAAGTTTTCTTGATCCAGTCAAATGGCTGAAAAAGTGGTAGAAAGAATTTTCAGTCTTGGAGATGGTGGCACTAAACTCTATAAACCTAATAAAATCATGGATTGCAATGAAAAAATGCAGAAGAAAACTCATTAACAACAAAACTTAAACTTGAGAGTGCAAACAACACACAAAATATCTAGATACAATAAGTTATGTCCTACTCGAAATCGAAGCATGTGTTAATAGAGTAACCACAAATGTGAAGCCAAAATAGTGAGAGGGTGACAGAGTATAATTGCCATAACCATAGCAACGGTTATAAGTCTAAGAAACTCAGATAAAGTTGGTAATGACCACAGACGATCCATGGATCATAATAAACATGTACTATTATGTGCCAGTGCTCCAGAAGATAAAAGGAAATTCACCAGCGAGAAAAAAGGTGTGGAGACTTGAGAGCATACTTATTGTACATGGTATGTAGAATACCTTTAGCTAGATATGTTCATAACAGTATGAAATCATCAAAACTTCAGTAAAGAGAACGAATGGTGTATGGACTGGTCAGTCATTTGAAAGTCCGTAGCTGATTGATATAACATACAAGTAAAAAAGACTACACAGTGCGTTTCAGAAGGGTGAATATCACCATATCTAGGACATCCGATTATAAGCATATTTGACGAAAATGTTCTTTTCGGAACATAGGACCTAAATAGCATCATGTTTGATGATTGCATCAACAAATTGCAATCAATTTGATTCTAAGAAAACATCGCAACAATTTTTTTTTTGCTAAACTTGCTTCTAATATATGAAGCGTGTTGATTTTTTTGGTCAACTAACTTGCTTGACCAATGCGCCATCTTAAGATCTGAAGTATTGCAAAACGTTCCAGTTCAGTAATAGCAAACCCGGCGAACAAATTTGTGACCATTACAAGATCACTGATTCTTCTTCCCCTTGCACTTCCCTATTAGCCAGATCGAGAATCCAGACAGATAGTACGACACTAACGCAACGACCATCTAGAGATTCCTTCACATCCCGAATAGATCTCCCAATCACTCTGATCACTGAGGCTATGACGATGTAACAAACCGCATATCCAGGCCAACAACGAGCGCACAAACATGACAGACCCAATCTACAGAAACCAAACCCTAACAACGATGTAACAAACATATATACCGATCAAGCCATGACCATGAGAGGACATAAGGACAGGCCAAACGGACGGAGAGTTGGTGGTGGATATGAGCCGTTAATTAACCCTGACCTGGACGAGGTAGATGGCGGCGCTGCCGGCGGCGACGCCCCAGGTGGCGGCGGCGGCGATGTCGGTGGGCTGGGGGCGGAGGCGGGGCGAGAAGAAGCGGAAGAAGCCGGACCTCGACAAATTGCTGAGGGCTAACAAATTGCTGCAACAGAGCAATCAAATAAGGGCTCGTCGGGAGGGGAGGCGAGGTGACCGGAGTAAGGGGTGAAGGGGGGAGGAGGGTTAGCTTGCAAGCGCGAGTGATCGACTGACCTCTTGATGGAGCGGAAGAGGCCGACGGCGGCGGGGCGGCGCATGCAGTCGAGGAAGTCGTAGAAGTCCACCCGCGACGCCGGCGACGTGGGGCTCTCCATTGCCTCATCTGTTGAGGCGTCGGCGGCGCACGGGAGGATGCGATGAGGAGCGGCGGGGAGAGGTGACGGTGATGTCGACGGCCGGAGGTGGTGAGGTTGCGCCCCGGTGAATCTGGAGGAGATGACGGGCGTCGGCGGTCGGAGTAGATGGCAAGGAGGAGAAGGGAGGCGGCCGGTGTAGAGGGCGGCGGCGGATGTAGAGAAACGGCGCCTCCTGTTGCTCCCTTCCCCAATCCGATCGCCGCTCACACCGCCGCCCTCGCCGCCGCCCGCCCGAAGTCCCCGCCGCCGCTCATAGTCCCGCTCCCGCCTCCGCCGCGGCAGATCTGAAGCTAGGGTTCGGTTTCACCGCCGCAAACCCGGATTGGGCACCGCAATCGGCCAAATGAAATATGTAATTAACAATTTCAACTCTGTGACTTGTACAGAAATAGCACGTGGCGGTGCTAGGCGGCCGACGGTGGGGAGGAGATGGGGCGCCGGCGGCCGGAGGAAGGAGGGTAAGAGGGAAGGTGTGCGTGAGCACAAGTACCGCTCCAGGAACATACCTGAGCAGCCGAGCTGGCCGGAGTGTGGTGGAGACGAGCTGGCGACGGGCGCAGGCGGCGGTGCGGGGGAGGCGACCGTGGCGGAGAGGCTTGGGCGGTGGAGAGCTTCGGCCGACGGTGGGGGAAACTGCGGGGTGCTGAGGCGCTGCTCTTGCCGCACGGAATCGGCCCGGGACCGCTTGAGGAGGGGACGGCGGCGGAAGTGGCGGTGGTCGGCCGGAGGCGGAGAAGAAGCGGGCGCGGGGTGGTGTGGGGAGGAGAAGACGGCGGCGCGGGGTGGGGTGGGGAGGAGGAGGAGGCGGCGGCGCAGGGGGTGGGGGGAAGAGGAGGCGGCGGCGGAGCGGGGGAGGAGGCGGAGGAGGAGCAGCGGGGGAGGCGGCAGTGGGAGATGGGACGCGGCGTGGGGGGTGGGGGGGGGGGGGAAGCAGGTCTCGGGCGGAAATATCGCGAGGTGGGGGATATCAGAGAGAGAGAGAGGAGAAGTTGAATGATGTGCATGATCCAAATAATTTTGGCCTTAGGATCTTCAATGAGTAAGAGAAGAAGATTTGAGGAGAGATCCAGGCTATTTATTTGTATGAAGTTGGATTACTTGGTACACAAATCTGGGTGGACTTAGATTAGGCATGACTGTGGGGGTGGTTGAGGGGGTGGATTTAGTAAAGAAAATTTTGGTGTATTATAGAGTAAGGTAGATAGATGAGATGGACTTAAGGAATGCCTTATGATGGACCCTAGGCAATAGACTTAGGTGGATGGGTCTCCATAATTCCCCCACATCAATTTTCCAGAGAATTAGGTATAGCCTATCACCTTTCATCTCTATCTCATCTAGCGGTGCTGTTCTTCATGTCCTATAAGGGCAGTTGGAGTTGGAGGCATAATGTCTTGCCAAGTTAGGACCTACATTGTTTTGGCATTATGTTTGGAGTGAGAATATCTAGTACAACGGTTCCTAGACTATTCCTTTGCAAAAAAAAAAAAAACTAAGATATCTCCATTAAAGATTTTGTCTTAGAGTCAGATGTGGGAGAATTGTTTCATTTGTCATTGACGGTGAAAGCGTATTAGGAATTTGAATAACTACAGTTTTTTTAAATCAAATGCCAAATAGTGGGGAAATGAAGGACACTTGGAGATACATTTTTGCAAATAACAATTATACATCACTAAGATTTTACATGCTCATGTTTCAAAGTTTACAGCCTCCACAACCTCTTACCCATATATGGAAAAGTAAGCGCGTTATGAAAAATTAAAGGTCTTTGCTTGGTTGCTTATGTCTAATCGGTTGAACACTACGAACATGCTTCAAAGAAGACACTGTCCTATTCAAGGTGGTAATAATTGTGTACTATGTACACAAAGAATTAAGGAAACAATCATGCATCTATTTTTGAATGTGCTTTCAGTCGGTAATGTTTGAAATACCTAGGTATTAATTGGAATATGATAGCGAATTTCTTCCAGATGATAGCAGAGGCTAAGCAAGATTATCAGCACCCTTTTTTCATGAAAGTTTGCATTATTGCTGTGTGGCATATTTGGAAGCGAAGGAATGGTAAAGTGTTTGAATATAGAACCCCACATTTCAATACCTGGAAATTACTTTTCAAGTAGGAGATCATTATTCATGTGCATAGAGTGAAGGAAAGTTACAAAGCACCCCTGTTTGATTGGCTAGACTCTCTTAAATAATTTTTGCCCCAAGTTGGGCCTCCTATATATTCTTCCTTTTTGTCGTCAATATTTCTACCTTAATTACACACAAACACCCCTGTGTGTGTGCATGTGCGAGTGCTATGTCAGGGACTCCCCAACAGTTTCTGAAGGACCATGTAAGAAAGTTCAACGGTTTGTTATGATGAACCATTACCATTTTAGAGGAGTGAAAATTTAGAATTTGTAAATTTGCAGATTTTTTAGACAGCTAGAAGTGATGGTCTGATCGGCCAACTTGTATTACTTTGCCAAAATGGATGATTTTGAAAAATTTGAGACATGAGATGATTTGGTTTGACCTAGGCCTATGCATATGTGTGGCATGATGCATGTTTCAACTAACATAGGTTAAGTTGTGATGAACTTATGCCCAAAAATGATTTCTTGGTCTTTGGATGGGTAGAGGCACCAGAAGTCAACCATGGTCAATAGCGAGAATCGAGACTACGTTCATGGAGGAGTTGAGGCCCAAAATAATCAAGAATACTGTTGTGGTTACAGACCAAACAGAGAGAGAGAGAGAGTATGGTAGTGGAGAGTTAGGTGAGTAATGGCGTCCGGGTTCTCCCCATGGCCTGTGTTGTATATATACATCCACATGGGGAGTGCTTTTACAATTATACCCTTACATCTGAGTACTCCCCTCAGGGGTATTCATGTCATTATACATGTCCCATTTTGGGCCTTACATTCCTCTGACAGGCCTGCTGGGCTTAGGTGGGGGCCACCCCTACAACAGGAGCCTCTCATGGTGAAGGGCTTCACGGGCCGAGGTTTCCTGGACTTGCGTTGTTCGCGCTTGGGCCTATCGCCTAACGAGTCATTGTGTTGGGAATCTTTGTGTTCGGAGGCGCCCTTCGACTGCTCCTGCTTGCGGTTGCTTTTCAAGGAGCCCTGCTTTGGCGAGCCTTCGCTTTTTGCTGAGCGTTCCGCCTTGTTGGTGTCGGAATCATCGCCGTGTCGCCGCCGCGCGTCCTCTTCCGCACTGGCGTATTCTTCCATTTTGTCGAAGAGCTTCGCGACCGTCTTAATGGGCTTGCGCGCGTTGTACTCGACCATCGGTCCCGGGCGGAGGCCTTGTATCACTGCGTTGATGACGGTTGTTTTGTTGACATCCTTGACCTGGCAATGTACTTTCGCAAAGCGTTTGAAGTAATCCCGGAGCCTCTCCTCGGGTTTTTGCTTGACTGCGAAGAGCTGGCCCGCATCGACACGCTCGACGTAGTTTCCCTAGAAGTTGTTGTAGAGTCGATCGCGGATCTGTTCCCACGTGTAGATGGATTGTGGTTCGATGGTGAAGAACCAGGATAGCGCCACCCCTTGTAACGCGAGAGGGAGTCCTTTTGCCTTCGTGGTGTCGTCTCCGCCAGCGGCTTCGATAGTGGTCTCATACACGCGCACGAATTCTCGCGGGTCGGAGTCACCCTTGTACGCCTCGATGACGCTGGGGAACTTGAAGTCCTCAGGCCATGCCGCCTGCTGCAGGCCCGCGGAGAGCAGGGACTCCGGGTCTACACGCCGTAATGGGACGCGACTAGACGTAGGGGCATCGCGGCTGTCCGCCCTTTCTGGAGCGGGTTCCGATGCCACCGCCGGGGGGCGTGTTGGCTCCGGGCCTCTTGCATGTCGCGCACAGCTCTGCGGAGGTCTGTCAGCTCCCGCTGAAACGCGCTAGGGGCCACCAACAGGGTGGTCTCCACCGCGGACGTGGCTGGGGCCGTCGGTACGCCTGGCGGCGCGATCGGCACGGCGGTGACCACGGCCTGCGCACCCAAGCTGCCCGCTGCATTGTCCTGGAGGGCCCTGGGGCTGGTGACGAGACCCACGTCGTTGCCAGGACCGCTCACCGCTCCTGCGCCGGGTGGGAAAGTGGATGTGCCGGGGTTGCCACCGTCGGGGTTGGTCGTTGGGGCGGTGGCGGCGGGGTCTGGCGGCGCGGCGACAGTAGCGGGGTCGGGCGTTGTGTCGCTGGCGGCGGGGTTGTCCGTCGCGGCGGTGGCGGGGTTGGGCGTCGTGTCGCCGGTGGCGGGGTTGTTCGTCGCGGCGGTGGCGGGGTTGGGCGTCGTGTCGCCGGTGGCAGGGTTGGGCGTCGCGTCGTGAACGCCGGTGCTCACAGTCGTCACACCTGCATCGCCACCCGTACCTGCAGCTGCTAAAGCCGAAGCCCTGGTATTGACGCGAGATTTCACCGCTTCCGCCTTCTTCTTCTTCGCCGCCGATGGTGAAGCTTTCTTTGGTGCCATCCTCCTTCGGATCTGGAGGCTTGCTCTTATCCTCCCCACGGACGGCGCCAACTGTTGTGGTTACAGACCAAACAGAGAGAGAGAGTATGGTAGTGGAGAGTTCGGTGAGTAATGGCGTCCGGGTTCTCCCCATGGCCTGTGTTGTATATATACATCCACATGGGGAGTGCTTTTACAATTATACCCTTACATCTAAGTACTCCCCTCAGGGGTATTCATGTCATTATACATGTCCCATTTTGGGCCTTACATTCCTCTGACAGGCCTGCTGGGCTTAGGTGGGGGCCACCCTACAACAAATACCATGTGAGTTAGCTAACCTCAAGCATGGCATAGAGAAGGTAGGAAATGTTAAAGGGAAGTTCGAGTGACGAACTGTACCATATGGCTTGATTGATCCAAGTGAGGCATGGTCTGGTGGAACCTAAATAGGAGAGACTTGCCAATATGTAGCAAGCTAGTGGTTCATCTACATGTGGCAAATATAGTAATTGCTTACAAGGAAAGATAAAAACCAGGTCAAGAAAAGGTTTTTTGGTAAGTTGATGAAAATACCTAAAACTACCTTTGGATCAAAGCCGTGGTGCCTGAGCGATGTTGGGAAGATGGTTTAGTTCAAGGAGGACCTGAGATAGTCAAGTGGATCAAATGCTATGGACTTAGCAGGTTCAGGTTTATGTACTTCTAAAAGCGTGCATAAGTGTAATGTGTTAGTAAAACCCATGTTGTGTGGGGTTAATAGGTTTTTCCCGTTTGCGCTAAGTCAACAGTATCTATTAGGGTTAGACAGAGCTGGTTGCCTTATCTATTTAACGGACTGCGATAGAGACTTTCAAGTTAACCATCCTAACTTTACTCATGGAAACCAAGTATTCTAGGATTAGGGTTTGAGAAGTGTGAGTACTATGGTGCGCTTTCTTATCCTCCAGATGGAGTGGCAGTAAAACCTTCATCCTCAAGTGGCAATATATCAACTTTGTTCATCTCTCATGGATCCCTTTTGTTCTGGTTGGTTTGATCTTGTTTTGGTTGGTTTTGTTCTTGCCTCTCCCCTTTCTTGATCTTGTTGGATTTCAAGGTTGAGTAAGTGATAAAGATATACCTTAAAAATCAATTCTCATCTATCTAGGCATTATGTTTGGTAAGTTCTTGAAGTTGCCCGGTTTTTGCTTGATTTGGCCTCTCCGAGAGATTTCTCAATCCAGTTCCTTTTGGCCTTGATTACTTGGGTGTTCTAGCTTGTTGTGATATGTGAGAATTTATCTAAAGCTATCTCGAATATCATTCACCCACGAGCAAATCATATTCACCATTTTTGTTTCAGGCCTAGTTTTAGTGCATCCTTCTTTCAAATAGAAAAATGTCAGAACTTCAGCGATGATTTTCTTAATCGTTAAATAGAATAGGTTCATGACATCCTATATACGGTGCATACCAAATTTTAAGTGATTTGGAGTCTTGGTTTGAAGTTTACTTAATTTATGGTTTGGCTTAGTTTTGGTTCAACAAAGCTTTAGGAACTAAAAGATCTCAATTATTTTAAGTTCTTTCAAGATATTTGATTGAGATAGGTTCTTAAGGTCATGATCTAGTCTTGATTCAAATTTCAAGTCTTTTGGATCTATGAATCAAAAGTTACAAGGATTTTTAGATTTGAAATAATGCTTGTTGTGGTTACAGACCAAACAGAGAGAGAGAGAGTATGGTAGTGGGGCAATGGCTTAAGGTTTCTCCCCATGGCCAGTGTCGCATATATATATATCCATATGGGGAGTGCTTTTACAATTATACCCTTACATCCGAGTGCTCCCCTCAGGGGTGTTAGTGATATGCCCTAGAGGCAACATGGAGATGTTATATATATCACATACTATGTTTATGATGCATTAGTTTGTTCCTTGAAATAGACATTATCATTATTGATCAATGAGTATGTGACTTATTCATGAGACTCTTAATGTCAAAATGTTGCTATTTCTAAATGATCCCTGATTATATATCATATGAGGAACAAATATGATTCAAAGATCAGCATATGTATTGATTGATGATCATGTCTCATGGATCATGGTATGGAGATACCAAATCAATAATATGGACATGTGTTAGTGAACATATGTTGGATAGACCCGCCATGAGACACTGCAGAGATTCCATGTGTCATTAGTTGGTCTCAAGTAGTGTTTATGTAGAATCCTTAGACTTGAGATCATCATGGTTCCCAACATGCGTAGTAGCCTATTTTGGGACTACTAACCACTACTCCGTAACTGGGTAGTCATAAAAGTAGTCTTCGGGTTTGCTATGAAACATGTAGTGGGATGTGAATGATCAAGATAGAATTTGCCCCTCCTTATGGGAGAGATATCTCTGGGCCCCTCGATGTAATGGATTATGAAAGTGCATGGCCATGCCAATGTGATTGAGGAGTCAATCACAAGTTTATAATCCATCACGGAATCGAGAGAGTGATTGAGCTATTAAGAGGATGACACAGGTCTCGCCTTGAGCTTAATCTATATCGTGAGGCAAAGGGATTCGTACATGAGAACATTACAGGTTCAGCCGATATGATCTTTACGTATACTTTGGGGTTAATATGTCTTGCTAGAGGCCGCTATTAACAGGGTGACCGGAAAGGCGTTTCCGGGTCGCGACCAAGTATACGTGAACCTACAGGGTCGCACACTTAACGGGTTGGAACACTAATTCGAATGTGATTCGGATGTGGGCTCAATTCGGATAGAGATCCGGATAGACTCCTATTGGGCCTCGGTCCACGAGGCCCAAGTGAGGAGGTCTATATATATGGAGGCGGGGGGGGGGGCTGAGGGATACACGCTTCTGTTCCTCCTGAGCAAAACCCTAGCCGCCACCTCCCGAGCCAAACCCTAGCCGCTCGCGAGTGCTGGTACACTCGCGATCGGCGTTCCAGCCCCGGACGTGTGGATACCGGTGGAGGCGCTGCTCGTTGCGGCGTTGATCGGCATCAACAAACTACAGATTGGATCTGCTCGTGGTGTGGTTGATCGCGTGGAGGAGACGATCTGTTCGGGACAATCGGCTACTTCCACTACTACCTTGACGCGCGTGGTTGGATCGGCTTCTCCAACTCTTCTTCCGCTGCGCTGCGCGTCTAGTGGTAACGATCTATGATCCCTCCTTAGCTTGATGTCCTGGTGTGCGTGGTAGAAATTTTTATTTTCTGCTATCGTAGCCTACGCGCGTTCCTTCAGTTGTATCAGAGCCATCTTGCTTAGTTTGCGATCTGGATCAGCGCATATGTTGATATGCGGTTGTAGTAGATTGGATCTATTACAGTCTAGATCAATCGGTTCATGTGATGAATCGATGGTAGCACGGGTTGATGAGATCAATCGGTGAATTGGGGTTAGATGAGGCGTAGATTGTATTACTACTAGTGCCCTAGAGATTGTCTCGGATCGGCATAAGGTGGTTATGTCGAATACTAGTAGGATATGAATCTGATAGCCTCGGTCCAATGAAAAAACTAGTGTCCTAGAGAATGTCTCGGATCGGCATAAGGTGGTTATGTCGAATACTAGTAGGTTACGGATCTGATGGCCTCGGCCCAGTGGAAAAACTAGCTTCCTAGAGAATGTCTCGGATCGGCATAAGGTGGTTGTGCTGAATAGTTTTTCCATTGCGATTTCATAGATTGGATCTGTAAATTCCGTGCGTACCCGCCTTGTATAGCGTCCTGGGTTCACATCGTTAGGTAGAATACGATTCTACGTCTAACTTGTTTTTGCAGAGAATGATGTGAATAGTATGGCCCTATATCTTATTGGAATGTATAAGATGTATGTGATGCATGTAACATTCGTTCATGGCCTGCGTGTCATGATTATTTCAGCTATTGTTAGCTGTCTATATTGTATTTAACGACCTGCGTGTCGACCTTAATGCTTGAATCTATCTTTGTAATCTTCAATTTCTAGCTATTATAGGTAGTAGCCTAGTTTTGAGGTTACAAGCTTTCAAGCATGGTGGCCTAAAGGAGTGATGTGGAGGATGGAGATCGTCTACACCTACATGGAGATGGAGATCACCATTTTTTGGGCCATACTACTTCACAGTTAAATGTGTTTATCTGTGATATTATCTATCTTATTCTTATGCAATGTTTTTGTGATATATTGCTTTGGTAGGATAGAATCCCTCATAAAATTAGGTGTTCATGCCCTTCCATATGTTGCACCAAAAGATAATGATCACCGCATGGTAGGTCTACCAAAGTAGAGTGCCGTCGGTTATCATCATTATTTGGGGTAGATGTCGGACATCTACATGCGGAAGCATTTGGTTTACTTAACAAGGTTATCAAAACAGTTTTGGACCTTGGGGCATAGGTTGGGGCCGGGGCATATTGATGTCACCCAACAAGCAAGAGTCACATAGGGATGTGATTAACAAGGTGTTGCTTACCCATGTCACTAGTTTTCTAGCCGTGATGCCAAAGCTCACTAGGAATTAGTGAAATGAGGATCTTGACCCACTATGTAACTTAGAGGGAGTTTTGTTGCAAAACACATAGTGGGAGTCTTTTGTTAAATAGTTTAATAAAAGATGAACATAAACATAGTGCTAAACTTTGCATATTCTTTGTTGTAGATCATGTCAACTAATGCCGCATCCAGTTCTTTTAATTTGCGATCTATTCTTGAGAAAGAAAAACTCAATGGAACGAACTTTATGGATTGGTATCGCAACTTGAGAATTGTTCTCAAGCAAGAGCGCAAGGAGTATGTCCTTGAGTCTCCTTATCCTGATGACTTGCCTGATAATGCTACTGCGGCTGCACGGAGAGCTTATGAGAAGCAAATGAATGATTGCCTTGATGTGAGCTGTCTCATGCTTGCCACAATGTCCTCTGAGCTTCAGAAGCAATATGAGAACACAGATGCCTACAATATCATTGTGGGGTTGCGTGGTATGTTTGAGAACCAAGCAAGGGCTGAGAGGTTCAACACTTCAAAGTCCTTGTTTACGTGCAGGCTTGCAGAAGGGAATCCCGTCAGCCCTCATGTGATTAAGATGATTGGCTACATTGAGAGTCTGGAAAAGCTTGGTTTTCCCCTTAGCCAAGAGTTGGCTACTGATGTGATTCTCCAGTCGCTCCCCCCGAGCTTTGAGCCATTCATACTGAACTATCACATGAACAACATGGATAAGACCTTGGCAGAGTTGCATGGGATGCTAAAAGCTGCCGAGGAAAGCATTAAGAAAAGCAGCAATCATGTGATGATGATGTAGAAAGGCAAGGGCAAGCCCAATGTCAAGAAAGGCGCGGTCAAAAGAAAGTTAGCTCCCGATGAGATCGCGAGCAGTTCTAAGGCCAAGCAAGTCAAGAAGGGCGCTGCTCCTAAAGCAGATTGTTACTACTGTAAGCAATCAGGTCATTGGAAAAGGAACTGCCCAAAGTACTTGGAGGATCTTGAGAAGAAGAAGGGAAGTACGACTTCCTCTCCAGGTATAAATGTTATAGAGATCAATCTTGCTACTTCATCCACTGATTCTTGGGTATTTGATACCGGATCGGTTGCTCACATTTGCAAATCGTTGCAGGGGCTAAGAAGAAGTAGAAGTTTGAGGAGGAGCGAAGTGGATCTTCGCGTTGGCAATGGAGCAAAAGTTGCTGCGGTGGCTGTTGGCACCATGCCATTGTCTTTACCTTCAGGATTAGTTTTGGAATTGAATAATTGTTATTGTGTTCCATCTCTTTCCAAGAACATTATTTCTGCTTCATGTTTGCAAGCAGAAGGTTATGACTTTAGATCTATGAACAATGGTTGTTCTCTTTATTTCAAAGATATGTTCTATTGTCATACTCCATTGGTGAATGGGTTATATGTTCTTACTCTTGAAGAGTCACCGGTCTATAACATTAATGCAAAGAGGCAACGTTCGAATGATTTGAATCCCACGTTTATTTGGCACTGTCGCTTAGGTCACATAAATGAGAAACGCATGGAGAAGCTCCATAGAGATGGTATTCTGCACTCATTTGATTTTGAATCATTTGAGACATGCGAATCTTGTTTACTTGGCAAGATGACAAAGGCACCTTTCACCGGTCAAGGTGAACGGGCAAGTGACTTATTGGCACTCGTACATTCTGATGTATGTGGACCAATGAGCTCAACAGCCAGAGGTGGTTTTCAGTACTTCATAACTTTTACTGATGACTTTAGTAGATATGGGTATATCTACCTCATGAAGCATAAGTCTGAATCCTTTGAAAAGTTCAAAGAATTCCAAAATGAAGTGTAAAATCATTTAGGCAAGACAATCAAGTTTCTACGATCTGATCGTGGAGGCGAGTATTTGAGCCATGAGTTTGGCAATCATCTGAAGGATTGTGGAATTGTTCCACAATTGACTCCGCCAGGAACACCTCAATGGAATGGGGTATCTGAACGGAGAAATCGCACCTTATTAGATATGGTGCGCTCCATGATGAGCCAAACTGATATTCCGTTGTCCTTTTGGGGGTACGCTCTTGAAACAGCCGCTTTCACACTAAACAGGGTTCCATCAAAATCAGTAGAAAAGACACCATATGAGATGTGGACAGGACAATGTCCTAGCTTGTCTTTTCATAAGATTTGGGGATGTGAGGCTTATGTAAAACGTTTACAATCTGATAAGCTCACTCCTAAATCTGATAAATGCTTCTTTATCGGGTATCCTAAGGAAACAAAAGGATATTACTTCTATAATCAAGGAGAAGGCAAAGTGTTTGTCGCCCGGCATGGTGTCTTCTTAGAGAAAGAGTTTCTCTCAAGAAGGGATAGTGAGAGCACGGTGCAACTTGAAGAAATTCGAGAAACACCTGAAAACGTTTCAGCTCCTACAGAACCACAACAGGATGAACAAACTGTTGAAGAACCTGTTGTGGACACACCGGCACCACGTAGGTCAGAGAGGTCACGTCGTGCACCTGAGAGGTACATGTTCTTGACTACTCAACAACGGGACATATTGTTGTTAGACAACGATGAGCCTAAGACCTATGAAGAAGCGATGGTGGGACCAGACTCTGAGAAATGGCTTGAAGCCATGAGATCCGAAATTGAATCCATGCACAGTAATCAAGTTTGGAACTTGGTTGATCCACCTGATGGTGTTAAAACCATTGAGTGCAAATGGATTTTCAAGAAAAAGATAGACATAGATGGAAATGTTCACATCTATAAAGCGCGATTGGTGGCCAAAGGTTTCAAACAAATTCAAGGTGTTGATTATGATGAAACTTTTTCGCCCGTCGCAATGCTAAAGTCTATTCGGATCATTCTAGCGATTGCTGCATATTTCGACTATGAAATATGGCAAATGGATGTCAAAACAGCTTTCCTTAATGGAAATCTGAGTGAGGATGTGTACATGACACAGCCCACGGGTTTTGTCGATCCGCAATCAGCTGGAAAGATATGCAAGCTGCAAAGATCCATTTATGGATTAAAGCAGGCATCTCGGAGTTGGAACATTCGTTTTGATGAAGTAATCAAAGGGTTTGGTCTCATCAAGAACGAAGAAGAGCCTTGTGTTTACAAAAAGGCTAGTGGGAGCGCACTCGTGTTTCTGGTCTTATATGTGGATGACATATTACTGATCGGAAATGACATTCCTATGCTCGAATCTGTTAAGTCTTCATTGAAAAATAGTTTCTCTATGAAAGACTTAGGAGAGGCGGCATATATTCTGGGCATCAAGATCTATAGGGATAGATCAAGAAGGCTAATTGGATTAAGCCAAGATACGTACATTGACAAGGTGTTGAAAAGGTTCAACATGCAGGATTCCAAGAAAGGCTTCCTACCTATGTCACATGGTATAAATCTTAGCAAGAGTCAGTGTCCTAGTACACCTGATGAGCGGGATAAAATGAATGCGATTCCATATGCTTCGACTATGGGATCCATTATGTATGCCATGCTTTGTACACGTCCAGATGTCTCGTATGCTTTAAGTGCTACAAGTAGATACCAGTCAGATCCAGGTGAAAGTCACTGGATTGCCGTAAAGAACATCTTGAAGTACTTGAGAAGAACTAAAGATGTGTTCCTCGTCTATGGGGGTGAGGAAGAGCTCGTTGTAAATGGTTACACCGATGCTAGCTTCCAAACTGACAAAGATGATTTTAGATCGCAATCTGGATTTGTGTTCTACCTGAATGGCGGTGCGGTGAGCTGGAAGAGTTCCAAGCAGGAGACGGTTGCTGATTCTACAACAGAAGCCGAGTACATAGCAGCTTCTGAAGCTGCTAAAGAGGCTGTTTGGATCAAGAAATTTGTTTCTGAGCTTGGTGTGGTGGCTAGTGCCTCCAGCCCAATGGACCTCTACTGTGACAATAGTGGGGCCATTGCGCAAGCCAAGGAGCCTAGATCGCACCAGAAGTCCAAGCACATTCTACGGCGATTTCATCTCATCCGCGAGATTGTGGAGAGAGGCGATGTGAAGATATGCAAAGTACAAACGGATTTGAACATTGCAGATCCGTTGACAAAGCCGCTTCCCCAGCCAAAGCATGAGGCTCACACTAGGGCAATGGGTATTAGATACCTACAAGGTTGACTCTAGTGCAAGTGGGAGACTGTTAGTGATATGCCCTAGAGGCAACATGGAGATGTTATATATATCACATACTATGTTTATGATGCATTAGTTTGTTCCTTGAAATAGACATTATCATTATTGATCAATGAGTATGTGACTTATTCATGAGACTCTTAATGTCAAAATGTTGCTATTTCTAAATGATCCCTGATTATATATCATATGAGGAACAAATATGATTCAAAGATCAGCATATGTATTGATTGATGATCATGTCTCATGGATCATGGTATGGAGATACCAAATCAATAATATGGACATGTGTTAGTGAACATATGTTGGATAGACCCGCCATGAGACACTGCAGAGATTCCATGTGTCATTAGTTGGTCTCAAGTAGTGTTTATGTAGAATCCTTAGACTTGAGATCATCATGGTTCCCAACATGCGTAGTAGCCTATTTTGGGACTACTAACCACTACTCCGTAACTGGGTAGTCATAAAAGTAGTCTTCGGGTTTGCTATGAAACATGTAGTGGGATGTGAATGATCAAGATAGAATTTGCCCTTCCTTATGGGAGAGATATCTCTGGGCCCCTCGATGTAATGGATTATGAAAGTGCATGGCCATGCCAATGTGATTGAGGAGTCAATCACAAGTTTATAATCCATCACGGAATCGAGAGAGTGATTGAGCTATTAAGAGGATGACACAGGTCTCGCCTTGAGCTTAATCTATATCGTGAGGCAAAGGGATTCGTACATGAGAACATTACAGGTTCAGCCGATATGATCTTTACGTATACTTTGGGGTTAATATGTCTTGCTAGAGGCCGCTATTAACAGGGTGACCGGAAAGGCGTTTCCGGGTCGCGACCAAGTATACGTGAACCTACAGGGTCGCACACTTAACGGGTTGGAACACTAATTCGAATGTGATTCGGATGTGGGCTCAATTCGGATAGAGATCCGGATAGACTCCTATTGGGCCTCGGTCCACGAGGCCCAAGTGAGGAGGTCTATATATATGGAGGCGGGGGGGGGGGGGGGGGGGCTGAGGGATACACGCTTCTGTTCCTCCCGAGCAAAACCCTAGCCGCCACCTCCCGAGCCAAACCCTAGCCGCTCGCGAGTGCTGGTACACTCGCGATCGGCGTTCCAGCCCCGGACGTGTGGATACCGGTGGAGGCGCTGCTCGTTGCAGCGTTGATCGGCATCAACAAACTACAGATTGGATCTGCTCGTAGTGTGGTTGATCGCGTGGAGGATACGATCTGTTCGGGACGATCGGCTACTTCCACTACTACCACGACGCGCGTGGTTGGATCGGCTTCTCCAACTCTTCTTCCGCTGCGCTGTGCGTCTAGTGGTAACGATCTATGATCCCTCCTTAGCTTGATGTCCTGGTGTGCGCGGTAGAAATTTTTATTTTCTGCTATCGTAGCCTACGCGCGTTCCTTCAAGGGGTACTTCTGTCATTATGCATGTCCCATTTTGGGCCTTACATTCCTCTACCAGGCCTGCTGGGCTTAGGTGGGGGCCACCTCTACAACAGGAGCCTCTCATGGTGAAGGGCTTCACGGGCCGAAGCCATGTTGCCGAGCCCTTTGGCCCCCTCCGTCCCTGCGGCCTGTGAGCTCTCCCAATGTTAGGCGGAGTTTTACTTCTTGGTGTATTGTTGGTCGTGCCGCAAGGGTATCGGTCTGGCCGGGATGGCAAAGTGTTCGTCGTCTGCAAGGCGACGTCGTCGTCGGAGCTTGAGTCGAAGGCAAGGCCGAAGTCGCATCCGATCTGACGGGGTCGGTAATTGCCCGGGCTGCCCTCAGCCACGGGTTCTTTTGGGCTGCGGAGGCGAAGTTGGAGCGGAGGCAGATCTTGCACCGGTGGCCTTTCGTGGGTGCGGCTTCGCAGTCTGGCGGTGCGCCTTAATGGCTCCTGGAATCGTGCTGACCCTTGGACGGCAGGGTCAGGCCGCTACGGCCGTACATGCTTTCCCACCCGAGATGCACATGCGGCGGGCCATGACGGGCGCGTCGTGGGTTGTTAGCGGTCGCTCGACCGTGGTCGCTCATCCCTTCCCTAGAAGGGCATGATGCGTGGCAGGTTGCTATGGGTGTGTCGTGCGCCGTGTGTCCACCTACCTGTGCGCGCGCCCAGTTGCCAGCGGTTGTGCTTCCCGATCGTGGGTAGCCGAACCGTTGGGCTCCCATCGGTTGCGCCGCGCTGGTTGGGCTTCTTCCAGTTGGACTTCGGCGAGCTGATCGGGCATATATATTCGGCTGATGCTGCGTTGTACCCGCATCGTACAGCCGGATAGGTGGCCTCCTGCTCGCGCAACGTGTTCCCATATAAAAATGGTGAGGCTTGACATGTTCTCGTAGACAGATATGCTTGAGTCCATCCGCATCCTCTGATTGAGCCCACCGGCGTTACCATTGGGAAATGTTGATGTACTGAAGCTTATCTGTTTATGAGAACACGTCGAATCCTACCGTAAATCAGCTTTTGCGTTCCCGAATTATAGGGAACCCGGGCGGCTGGATCCTCGCCGGTTTAGGCTGTGAGGTTGTTGCGTGGACTCCGAAGCCGAGGTGGTCGCCTGCGCTGCTCTGCGGGTTCGGCCAGAGCTAAACATCGGGTCTTCGTTGGCAGAGGCCGAGGGTTACACGGGCGTCGGAGTCGTGGTAGCTTCCGAATCTTCGCGCCATCCTGGTGAGATGTCCCTTCGCGGGAACGGAGGCAAAGCCGGACCGGAGACCCCGTCAAAGCTGTTGCGGTTGATTGGTCTTGAGAGTCGCGCCGACACGCGCTGGGGGCTACATTACGCTGCGCGACCTGCATTTACGTCTGGTGGGGAGCCGACTTGCGGTGGGGTGCTACTGGCGCGTCGTGCGCTGACAAGCCTTTGTACGGCCGGGGTCACGCCCAACTCGCGTGGGTGGCCGCGACGCTTCGGCTCCGGTCGCGATGCTTCGGGTCCGGTCGTGGGGAGGCGAGTGGTTTTTCGTCCGCCGGTACGCTTGCGAGGGGTCTTTAAATACCCCTGCGATACTACGTCTGCGCCCCCTCTACACGCTTTCTGATTGCCCTTCTCGTCTTCTGCTCTTTGATTTTCTTGCCACCGCGCTCCCTTCCACCGTCATTTAGTTCCCGGACAACGATGGCGCCCGGCGGCGAGCATGCGCAGTCGGTCAGCAAGTACGCTATCCGCTGGTGGTCCTCACCGCTCGAGGTGGAGTATACGCTCAAGGGGCGCGACCCGGCGGCGGCAGACAAGTGGTGGGTGGCGACGGAAAGGAAGGAGGGCCCTTACTCCAACATCTTGGGTCCGACGCTCGTGACAGAAGAGACGATCCGTACCCTGCTGCATGAGGGGAAGCTGTCGGACCGCCAGGCGGTGCAGCTGCCCACCGATGACGAGGCGGAACCGCGACCTGAGGAGTCAGAGGCGATTGTTTTCATCGCCTATTTTGAAGCCGGGCTTTGCATCCTGGCCGCGATGATTGTTGGTGATGTGCTGCGAACCTTCAGGCTGGAGCTAGCGCAATTGACTCCGAACGCGCTGGCTCACCTCGCCGTGTATAGCTGGTCCTTGCGCTCAAACGCGTGCTGGCCCAGCGCCTCGATGTTCGCCTATCTGCACGATGCGCGGTGCCAGCCGAAGGAGTGGAAGGACGGGACGCTGTCGAACTTCAACAGCGTCAACTTTATACTGCGGTCGCCGTGCGGGAAGCTCTTCCCCGCGAACTCCACTTGAGCGAAGTGGGAATCTGGCTGGACAAGACGGTGGTTCTACCATCGTGTGGAGAGTGGTAGTGGCCTCGAGTGTACGGGCCAGTCGATGGCGTTCAACACCATGCCCAGCATAATGCTCAACCCCGAGGACAGGCGAAGGGTGCGAAGACTCGCGGGGGTCATCGCCCGCTTCAACATGCGCGACCTCGCCGAGGAGTACACTATGTACGGAGTGGCGCCGCTCGCCCATGAGTGGCGCCTCCCTGCTGGGAAACTTCGGGACGACAATGTCCGCCCGTCCATTTGCTCGCTACCAGTGCCCTCCGGCCTTCGTAAGCCTCGGTCGTGCCCTCCTTTTCATTCGTGCTCGCTGCATCGTGTTTGACCATGCTTCTTGTCTTACATAGGAATGTGCTTAGGAGACGCAGAACGCGCGGTGAGCATGTTCCTTGGGCCATATACGGCCAGGGAACACGAGCAGCGCACGGCTGCCACCACGGAGGCAGGGCTAGGGCAGAGAAACCGCGCGTGCGAGGCCCTGGGCGTTCGCGTGCCGAAGCGTGTCCCTCCAGCCCTGAGCCAGGCGCGACATCAAGATGATGGCACCCAAAGAAAGAGGGCGCTGTCTCGCCGGAGGACTCGGGCTACTGCGGTCGCACCCTGCACGGCGGCTACCGTTGCCCCCGTTGTTGCGGGCGGCGCTGAGTCTGATTTGATGAAGTATGCCGATTCGGACCTGGGGATGGGCGCGTATGGCGGAGGCGAGAGGTCTCCGGGTGGTGTCAGGGACCGAGATTGCACCATGGGCGTCCGAGAGGAGGGAGTCCTGTCTCCCGTGGTGGGCACCGAGGTGGAGCTACCGTCTGCTGGCAGCACCGGGGTGAAGTCACCGCCTACCGCGGTGATAGTGTCAAAGCTGCCCGTCGCAAGGCCGATGGAACAAGAGCTCTGCCAACAGTGGCGGTCGAGACAAAGGTGCCTCCCGCGGAGGTTACTAGGGTGGGGCCTCCGCCGCGAGTGCTGCTACCGCGGAGCCTTCCGCAGCGGCTACTGGGGCGGGGCCTTCGCCTTCTCCTCCCATGGTGAAGCGGCCGCGCCTGCGATCCCCCCTTCATCGGACTCCGAGGGGGTTTGCCGTGGCGACCTGTGTTGGCAGCTTGTGGGGCTTCGACTCCGAAGCCGAAGTCCCCATGTCTCGCATCCCTCCGGCCCCTCAGGCCTCAGTGGCCGTGGCACGGGATCAGCTGGCGCTGGGTCCTACTGTGGAGACTCCCCTGGCTTGTGGGCCGGTGCCGTCCCCGGGGGCCAGCGCCCCTGTCACTCCGCTTGAAGTCGGGGGGATGTCCCAGCGAAGTCCACCGTTTGCCACCGAAGGTAAGTTACCTTGACATAACCTGACACGGCTTTGCAATACCCCTATGGGACGCTAACCGGTTCACCCTCTTGCAGTGACGCTCATTCCGGAGGACGGGCGATCTCCGGGACATGGGGACATTCCCTTGAGGGGTGGTGTCCGACGTACCCGAGGCTGGCGACGCGAACGCCGCGCACCCGAATCTAGCGGACTTCGTGCCCCCTTTGGAAGTGATGGGGGCGTGGCGCGGGGTCGCGAACGACGCAGCCGCGAGTGTTGATCCGCAGGTTATGTCATCCTACGGGACGAGGCACCTCGGGGACGCATTGGAGGTATCGAGGGTATGTATTTAACCTCATGACGACACGTGACCGTTTTAGAGTCTTGCTGACCACTTTTTCGTGCAGACCCTCGTTTGGCCCAGGCGCTGTAGGCAGCTAATGCCCGCGAGCGGGGAACGCTAGACGGCCGGTTGCGAGCCGCCGAAGAGGCTCTGCATGCTGCCGAGGGGACGCGCGCCACCACGGACGACCGCATCCGCCGCTTGGAAGTAGAATGCGCAGGGACAAAGTCGAACGCCAAAGCGCTTGTGGCCGCGGTGCAGCTGTCGGCCACGGAGGCAGCGCGGTGAGAAGTTGCGGAGGAGCGGGCTGGCTTGCTCCAGCAAATTGCCGCGCTGGAGAAGGAGAAGGACGGACTTGCCGCATCTCTGGCGGAGCAGGACCGTGCGCTGGGCGAGGCTACAGTGGCTGCTTGGGATGCCATGCTGGCCCTGGAGAGTACCCTTGAGGATCTTATCACCAAAGTGCTGCCCCGCTCCTTTGGGCCCGAAGAGCTGTCGCGGACTCTTCGCCGGATTGGGGATGCGGCCAACATTGCCCGCAGCTCCGTGACGACATTCGGCAACCACTGCGCGTATTTGACGTCGTGCCTGATGTGCGTGCTTCTGCTGCACCGGGGCTGCCAGCACGTCGACGGGCTGGTGGATCCCCATTTAGAGATGCCGGCCGGGGCTGGGGTGATGTCCGGCGCCGTGCGCGCTGTTCGGCGCCCTGTGCGATTCTTCTATGAAAGGATCTGGGAGTACATCATAAAGGCTGCGACGCAGGTCGAGCTGCGGAACAACTTATACAATGAGGGGGACATTGGCTTGTGGCTGGATGAGGTCCCACGACGCGACAAGGGTGGCCCCGAGGACTCGGAGGGCAGCGCGAACCCACAGGTGTGACGCCATGGTCTCTGTGTGTTGGTGTGTGTTGTAAAACGAGGCCTTTTCCTTATGAATAAAGTGTAAATTGCCTCACCGATGTTCTGATTTGTGTGCCCCTGTATCCTGAGCAGTTACTTGACCGGGGTCGGTTGCTGGTTTCTAACCCTGTGACCCGGCGATGTCTCCGGCGCTGGCGGAGGGCCGAGGAGTCGCTGGACTTCTGGGCAAGCCGAGCTTCTTCAAGTGAGGCCCTGGCGCGGGCGCATATTAAGGCACAGCATGCCGAGTAGCGGCTTTGGGCACCCTAGGATGTGTACGCTTTACTGCGTACCTTTGTAAACATCCGCCGATGAATACATAGTATGGGGGCGGGTTTGATTGAAAAATGTTGTCCGTGCCTCCACCCTTGCTTATGATAACGTAATCCCGTGGTAGAATGGCGAGCCTACGCCGTGCCCGCCTACAAGCAACGAGCCGGGCCTAGCCGAAGGATGCGCCTTAGTCGAAGTAGAAGCGCGAGCGCTCCGTCCCCTACCTTTCGAAGTGGGGGCAGCGGAGCTGGTGCCATAGTCGAGGTTGATGCGCGAGCATTCTGCCCCTTCCTTTCGAAGTGGGGGCAGCGAAGTTGGCGCCATAGTCGCGGTAGACGCGCGAGCGCTCCGTCCCCTACCTCTCGAAGTGGGGGCAGCGGAGCTAGCACCTTAGTCACAGTAGACGCGCCAGTGCTCCGTCCCCTACCTCTCGAAGTGGGGGCAGCAGAGCTGGCGTCTTAGTCAAAGTAGACGCGCGAGCACTCCGTCCCCTACCTTTCGAAGTGGGGGCAGCGGAGTTGGCACCATCGTCGAGGTAGACGCGCGAGCGCTCCGTCCCCTACCTTTCGAAGTGGGGGCAGCGGAGCTGGCGCCATAGTCGAGGTAGACGCGCGAGCATTCTGCCCCCTTCCTTTCGAAGTGGGGGCAGCGAAGCTGGCGCCATAGTCGCGGTAGACGCGCGAGCGCTCTGTCCCCTACCTCTCGAAGTGGGGGCAGCGGAGCTGGCGCCTTAGTCGAAGTAGACGTGCGAGCGCTCCATCCCCTACCTTTCGAAGTGGGGGCAGCGGAGCTGGCACCACAGTCGAGGTAGACGCAGGAGTGCTCTGTCCCCTACCTTTCGAATTGGGGGCAGCGAAGCTGGCGCCATAGTCGCGGTAGACGCGCGAGCGCTCCGTCCCTTATCTTTCGAAGTGGGGGCAGCAGAGCTGGCGCCTTAGTCGAGGTAGACGCGCGAGCGCTCCGTCCCCTATCTTTCAAAGTGGGGGCAGCAAAGCTGGCGCCATAGTCAAGGTAGACGCGCGAGCACTCTGTCCCCTACCCTTCGAAGTGGGGGCAGCGGAGCTGGCGCCTTAGTCGAGGTAGACACGCGAGCGCTCCGTCCCCTATCTTTCGAAGTGGGGGCAGCGAAGCTGGCGCCATAGTCGCGGTAGACGCGTGAGCGCTTCGTCCCCTACCTCTCGAAGTGGGGGCAACGGAGCTGGCGCCTTGGTCGAAGTAGACGCACGTGTGATGCCCGTGAGTGCGAGCTGCCGCCACGTCTCCCGCCGACTGTACAAGCACATATGGAGGCGCACCTCGATTGTTTTTGGCGCGATCACGGTGAGGTACCCTCATAGGCGAGCCTCTAGTGCGTCTTACCGAAACTCATGGTGCGAGGATCGTCGATCACGCGAAGTTTATATACTCCGGAGAGTGTGCACAGGGGTAATACCTATGTGTGCGCGGGAGCTTCCACGTCTCATTTATACTCCGTAGAGTGCACACGGAGGTATGCCTCACGCTGCGTCTTATTTATACTCCGTAGAGTGCGCACGGAGGTAGGCCTCCCGTTGCGTCTTATTCGTACTCCGTAGAGTACGTGCGGAGGCGGACCTCGACGCTACGTCTTATTTAGAGTCCAGAGACTGCGCGTGGAAACAAGCCTCCGCGCGTTGCGGGCAGTGAAGGTGCGTGCGGAGGTGGACCTCAACGCTACGTCTTATTTATACTTCATAGAGTGTGTGCGGAGGTGGACCTCGACGCTACGTCTCATTTAGAGTCCGGAGACTGCGCGCGGAGGCAAGCCTCCGTGCGTTGCGGGCGGTGAAGGTGCGTGCGGAGGCGGACCTCAACGCTACGTCTTATTTATACTCCGTAGAGTGCATGCGGAGGCGGACCTCGACGCTACGTCTTATTTAGAGTCCGGAGACTGCGCGAGGAGGCAAGCCTCCGCGCGTTGCGGGCGGTGAAGGTGCGTGCAGAGGCGGACCTCAACGCTACGTCTTATTTATACTCCGTAGAGTGTGCGCGTGTGTCTTTGTTTATACTCATGCCCGCGTTTTTTACGGAGAGTGCACGTGCGAACGCGTGTCTTTGTTTATACTCATGCCCGCGTTTTCCACGGAGAGTGCATGCACGAACGCGTGTCTTTGTTTATACTCATGCCCGCGTTTTCCACAAAGAGTGCGCGTGCGAACGCGTGTCTTTGTTTATACTCATGCCCGTGTTTTCCACAGAGAGTGCGCACGCGAACGCGTGTCATAGTTTATACACATGCCCGTGTTTTCCACAGAGAGTGCGCGCGTGAACGTGTGTCTTGGTTTATACTCATGCTCGTGTTTTCCACGGAGAGTGCACGCGCGAACATGTGTCTTCGTTTATACTCATGCCCCTGTTTTCCACGGAGAGTGCGCGCGCGAACACGTGTCTTCGTTTATACTCATGCCCGTGTTTTCCATAGAGAGTGCACGCGCGAACGCGTGTTTTCGTTTATACTCATGCCCATGTTTTCCACGGAGAGTGCGCGCGCGAAGGTAATCCTTCACGCGCGTCTTGTGAGAAACAAGACAACTTTTGCAAACGATGAACTTTATTAAAGTCCCGTTTGCGCGGGTGAGTGATTACAAAAGGTGGGATATTGACCACTGACCGTTTAAGGACGGGAACGGCTGTGGCCGTCATCGCCCGGTGATGAGGCGGGGCACGATGGGAGCCTTTGCTGCTGGGGTAACGTGCGCGGGGGCCCCGGCGGGGTGCTTTCTGGAGCTGCCAAAGATCTTCGCACTTGCGCCCCCGGCCTAGGTGTTTCCCCGAGCGTCGCGGAGCCTTGCTACCGAGCTTTATGCGCCGAGCCATGTCCTGGTCGCCGTGGACAGTGATGATGGCACGCGGTCCAGGAAGCTTCATACATAGGAAGCCGTGATGTGGGACTGCCCGAGAGAGTTTAAGATTGGCCGCCCCAATATAGCGTTTTAGGGGTACAAGATGTCAACAACGTCGAAGGTGGCGTCCTCACTCCTCACATTGTCGTCTCGGCTGAAGGAGACTTGGAGGCATATCTAGCCCAACGCCCACAGAGGTTGCCCTCCGAAGCCTTGCAGCGGGATGGCCAAAGGGCCCAATCGACTCCGGGGGATCCCCATCTGATCGAAGGCCGCTGCGAACAAGATGTTCGCGGAGCTTCCTCCATCGACCAAGATGCGCCTGACTTCGCATCCTGCGATGACGACCTAGATGACCAGGGGATCGTGGTGGGGGGAATTCCACGCCGTCAGCATCCGCAGGAGTGAAGGTGATTTCGTGTTGTGCCCACTCTGGTGGTGCCTGTGCCGAGTATGCTGCAACGTGGTGTAATCTCCTCGCATAGGCCTTCCGCTACCGTGCCGAGGCGAACTCCAATGAGGAGCCCCCGGAGATGACATTTATGACCCTGTGCTGGACTCCGTCCGGGGCTTGCAACTGCAGGAGGCCCTCCTGAGGTTGCTGCACGTGGGCCTGGATCCGCAGGGGGCCTTCTTGGGGTTGCATTCCTTAGTCCTGGGGGTGTTGGACGTGGGCCACGACAGGCGGGCGCGCCTTAGGGTTTCTGTCTCTGGCGACACTCTGCCAGAGTGCTGCGATGGTGACGCACGCACGCGTGTCATGGCTGCCCCGACCGTGGACTTCGCACCACTGCCCCTGGTGCCGGTCATTGTACTCATCGCGGGCTCTGTCGTCACGACCCCGCCCGCGCCCCCGCCTTCGGCCGCGGCGCCCTCTGCCGCCGCGACCAGCAGGGGCGTTATCCTCGGAGCCACCCTCGATGTCGAAGACGTAGCGAGGTTTCCGAGATTTGCGCTGGTCGCGTTTGGCCTTGTCGCCCGACGAGTCTTTGTGCTGGACCTCCTGGCGCTCGGAGGCGTCCTTCGATGGCTCCTGCTTACGCTTACCTTTCGATGAGCCCTCCTTTGGTAAGCCATCATTTTTTGCCGAGCCCTCCGCCTGATTGGTGTCGGAGTCATCGCCATGTCTTCGCCGCGCGTCCTCTTCCGCTCTAGCGTACTCTTCCATCTTGTCGAAGAGCTTCACCACCGTCTTGATTGGTTTCTGCGCGTTATATTCGGCCATCGGTCCTGGGCGGAGACCTTGTATCGCTGCATTGATGACGGTTGTTTCATTGACGTCCTTGACCTGGCAGCGTACCTTCGCAAAGCGCTTAAAGTAATCCCGAAGCCGCTCTGAAGGCTTTTGCTTGACTACAAAGAGCTGGTCCGCGCTCGACGCGCTCGACGTAGTTTCCCTGGAAGTTGTTGTAGAGCCGGTCACGGATCTGCTCCCACGCGTAGATGGAATGCGGCTCGATGGTGAAGAACCAAGAGAGCGCCACCCCCTGCAACGCGAGTGGGAGCCCCTTCGCCTTTGTGGTGTCATCTCGGCCAGCAGCTTCGATGGCGGTCTCATACACGTGCATGAATTCCCGGGGGTCCGTGTCAGCTTTGTACGCCTCAATGACGCTCGGGAACTTGAAGTCCTCCGGCCATGGCGCCTGCTGTAGGCCCGCGGAGAGTGGGGACTCCGGGTCCACGCGTCGTATTGGGACACGGCTGGATGTAGGGGCTTCGCGGCTATCCGCCCTTCCCGGTGTGGGCTCCGATGCGACCACCGGTGGGGTTTGTTAACTCTGAGCCTCTTGCATATCCCGCATGGCCCCGCGGAGGTCGTTAGCTCCCGCTGAAACGCGCTGAGGGCTGCCAGCAGGGCGTTCTCCACCGTGGGCGTGGTTGGGGCCATTGGCGCGCCTGGGGGCACGCCAGAGCGGCGGCAACCACGGCCTATGCTCCCAGATTGCTTGCTGCGCTGGCGTGTAGGACTGTGGAGCCGGTGACGATGCCCGCGTTGCCACCAGAGCCGCTCACCATTCCTGCGCCGGGTGGGGGAACTGACGCCGTGCCTACATGGGCATCGGCGTTGTCGCCCCCGACCACCTGAGCACTGCTGTCGGCGACTGTTGCGGTACCTGCAATGGGGTTACCTGCCATGCGTGGGGCGGTTTTGACTGTCGCACCAGCGGTGGCGGGATCAAGCGTCGCGGCGGTGGTGGCGGGGTCAAGCATCACGGCAGTGGTAGCGGGACCAGCGTCACGGCGGTGGTGGCGGGGTCGATCGTCGCGGCGGTGGTGGCGGGGTCGGGCGTCACGTCGTGAACACCGGTGTTCGCTACCGCCACACCCGCATCGCCACCCACACCTGCGGCTGCCAGCACCGAAGCCCTGGTATTGACGCGGGATTTCGCCGCTGCTACTTTTTTCTTCTTTGTCACCAACGATGAAGCTTTCTTTGGTGTCATCCTTCTTCGGATCTGGAGGCTTGCTCTTGTCCTCCCCACGGACGGCGCCAACTGTTGTGGTTACAGACCAAACAGAGAGAGAGAGTATGGTAGTGGGGAGTTAGGTGAGCAATGGCTTAGGGTTTCTCCCCATGGCCTGTGTCATATATATATATATATCCATATGGGGAGTGCTTTTACAATTATACCCTTACATCCGAGTGCTCCACTCAGGGGTACTTATGTCATTACACATGTCCCATTTTGGGCCTTACATTCCTCTACCAGGCCTGCTGGGCTTAGGTGGGGGCCACTCCTACAACAGTGCTGTTTTTACTGTTTACCAAGCTAATTTTGTTGTAGCCCAATGAATTTTTGGAATTTTAGTTTCTTGATCTTCATAACTTCTCATAACTATTAGAGTGAAGAATTGACAAATACTTGAGGGAAATTGAAGGCACAATTCAAATCCCTCTGTTGCCATACCAGTCATACAACTGGTATCGAAGCTCTGTTAGTTCTTCTCATAGATCTTAATCGATCATAAAAGCCATGGCATCAGAAAGTATTCAACCAAACCACCTGTTTTAGGGGTGGCCCCCACCTAAGCCCAGCCGACCTGTTAGGAGGCTGTAAGGCCCAAAATGGGGCATGTGTAATGACATAAATACCCCTAAGAGAGATACTCAAATGTAATGGTACTGCTATAAAAACACTCCCTATGTGGATATATATATACGATACAGGCCATGGGGGAAATCCTAAGCATTGCTCACCTAACTCTCCACTACCATACTCTCTCTCTCTTTGTTTGATCTGTAACCACAATAGTTGGCACCGTCCGTGGGGAGGACAAGAGCAAGCCTCAAGATCCGAAGAAGGATGGCACCAAAGAAAGCTTCATCGTCGGTGGCAAAGAAGGCAGGTGCGACGGAGTCTCGTGTCAACACCAGGGCTTCAGCGTCGGTAACAGCAGGCGTGGACGGCGACGCGGGTGCGACAGCCATGAACATCGATGCTCACGGCACGACGGTCGACCCCGCCACCATCGCCACTACGGTCGACCCCGCCACCATCGCCACGACGGTCGACCCCGCCACTATCGCCACGACGGTCGACACCGCCCCGCACGACGAGCGATCCCGTCGCGGGCGTGGCGGCCAACGTCGGCAGCGCCGATCGGGTGGTTGGGGGCGGTAGCGCCGGTGCCCACATTGGCACGGCCGTCGTCCTTACACCTGGTGTGGGAGCGGCGAGCGGTCTCGACGGCAACGCGGGCCTCATCTTTGACTCTGGAGTCCACGCCGGCACCGCAGGCAACCCAGGAGCACAAGCCGTGGTTGCCGCTGTCCCGGCCGTACGACCAGGTGCACCGACTGCCCCGACTACGCCTACAGCGGAGAACTCTCTGCTGGCGGCCCTCAGCACGTTCCAGCGGGAGTTAGCGGACCTCCGCGGGGCCGTGCGAGATATGCAAGAGGCTCAGAGTCAGCAGACCCCGCTGGTGGTCATGCCAGAGCCCACGCCAGAACGGGCGGATAGCCGCGACACCCCTACGTCCAGTCGCATCTCGCTGCGACGCGTGGACCCGGAGTCCCCACTCTCTGCAGGCTTGCAGCAGGCGGCATGGCCGGAGGACTTCAAGTTCCCCAATGCCATTGAGCCGTACAAAGGCGACACAGACCCTCGAGAGTTCGTGTGTGTGTACGAGACCGCCATCGAAGCTGCCAGTAGAGACGACACCACGAAGGCGAAGGGGCTCCCCCTCGCGTTGCAGGGAGTGGCGCTCTCTTGGTTTTTCACCATCGAGCCAAACTCCATCTATGCATGGTAGTAGATCCGCGATCGACTCTACAACAACTTTCAGGGGAACTATGTCGAGCGCGTCGACGCGGATCAGCTCTTCGCGGTTAAGCAAAAACCCTCGGAGAAGCTCCGGGAGTACTTCAAGCGCTTCGCGAAGGTCCGCTGCCAAGTTAAGGACGTCAACAAAACAACCATCATCAACGCAGCGATACAGGGCCTCCGCCCAGGGCCGCTGGCCGAGTACAATGCGCGAAAGCTAATCAAGACAGTGGCGAAGCTCTTTGACAAGATGGAAGAGTACGTCAGAGCGGAAGAAGATGTGTGGCGACACCAAGGTGACGACTCCGACACCAATCCTACGGAGGGCACGGCGAAGAGTGAAGATTTGCTGAAGGAAGGCTCCTCGAAGGGCAAGCGCAAGCAGAAGCCACCGAAGGATGCCTCCGAGCATAAGGATGCCCAGCACAAGGACTTGTCGGGCGACAAGCCCAAGCGCGGCCAACAGAAGTCTCAGAGAGCCCGTTATGTTTTCAACATCGAGGGTGGCTCCGAAGATAACGCCCCCGCTAGCCGCGGTGGTTGATCCCACCGGGGCCGAGGGCGGGGGCGCGGACGAGGTCGCGATGATAGAGCCCGTGGAGAATACGACGACCAACACCACGGGCAGTGGTGCGAGGTGCATGGTCGTGGTAGCCACGACACACGTGTGTGCACCACCATAGCGGCACTTCGGCAAAGCGTCGCCACGGACAGAAACCCCGAGGTGCGACCGCCCAAGTAGCCCACGTTTAGCATCCCTTGGAAGGCCCCATGCGGATCCAAGATCAGCGGTTACAGCCTCAGGAGGGCCCCCTGCGGATCCAAGCTCACGTGCAGCAACCCCGGGAGGGTCCCCTGCGGATCCAAGCCTCAGAGGGAGGCCAGCGCAAAGTCATAAACGTCATCTCCGGGGGTTCCTAGCTGGAGTTTGCTTCGGTGCAACAACGAAAGGCCTACGCACGGAGACTACACCACGTGGCGGCATACCTGGCACACGCACTGCCGGACTGGGCGCAGCACGAAATTACCTTCACGCCTGCCAACGCCGAAGGCGTGGAGTTCCCCCATCAAAATCCCCTGGTTATCCAGATCGCCATCGTACGATGCAACGTCAAGCGTGTCCTGGTCGATGGAGGAAGCCCCGCGAACATTTTGTTCGCAGCGGCCTTCGACCAGATGGGGATCCCCCGAAGTCGCCTGGGCCCCTCGGGAATCCCGCTATAGGGCTTCGGAGGCCAGCCCCTGGGGGCGTTGGGCCAAATATGCCTATAGGTCTCCTTCGGCTGGGACGACAATGTGAGGAGCGAAGACGTCACCTTCGATGTTGTCGATATCCCATACCCCTACAACGCTATATTGGGGCGACCAACCCTCAATTCCTTCGAGGCAGTTCCACACCACAGCTTCCTATGCATGAAGCTCCCCGGCCCGCAGGGCATCATCACCGTCCACGGAGACCAGGATGTGGCTCAACGTATAAAACTCGGCACCAGAGGTCCACACCACGAGGCTCAACGGGACGCCTAGGCTGGGCATGCCAGTGCAAGGATCCTCGACGGCCTCAAGAAGCACCCCGCCAAGCTCCCACGTGGATTGCTCTGGTAGTAGAGGCTCCCGCCGTGCCCTGCCTCATCGCCACGACGACGGCAGCCGCAGCCATTCCCGTCCTGGAGCGGTCAGTGGTTAGTACCTTGTCTTATGTAACCGCTCACCCGCACAAACGGGAATTCAAGAAAGTTCACCGTTTGCAAAACTCCTCTTGCCACTTGCAAAAACGCATGGCGGCTTGCCTCCGCGCGCACTCTCCGTTAGTATAAACAAAGACACGCGTTCGCGCGCGCACTCTCTGTGAGTATAAACAAAGACGTGCGGGGGGACACCTTCGCACGCACTCTACGGAGTATAAATAAGACGCAGTGTCGAGGCATACCTATGTGCGCACTAAATAAGACGTAGTGTCGAGGCATACCTCCGTGCGCACTCTACGGAGTATAAATAAGACGCAACGTCGAGGCATACCTCCGTGCGCATTCTACGGAGTATAAATAAGACGTACCGTCGAGGTCCGCCTCCGCATGCACTCTACGGAGTATAAATAAGACGCAGCATCGAGGCATACCTCCGTGCGCACTCTACGGAGCATAAATAAGACGCGGATGTTGTCCCTGTGCACTCTACTGAGTATAAACAAGACATGGATGTCTTCGCACACGCGTGCGCATCGCTCCTACGCGTACTCTTCGGAGTATAAATAGATGTGGTTGATGTTCCCACGCACTCTACGGAGTATAAATAAGACGTTGTGTCGAGGTTCGCCTCCATGCGCACTCTCCGGAGTATAAATAAAACGTGGTTGATTGTCCCACGCACTCCACAGAGTATAAACAAGACGCAGCAGAGGCCTGCCTCCGTGAGAACAACGCGAAGTACGCATAGGACGCAAAAGAAGCTTGCCTCTGCGCGTACTCCACGGGGCGCCAATAAGGTGCAACAGAGGCTTGCCCCCCACGCGCGCCCCGTAAAGCATAAGTTCGACGCGAAGCCGTCATCCCCGCATGCGCCCCATGATAGTGGGTATGAGAGTCATCAGCATCGGGAAGTAGCCCCACTCGCGTGTCTACCTCGACTGGCGCCGGCTCCGCTGCCACCGCTTCGAAGGGTAGGGGACGAAGCGCTCGCGCGTCTACCTCAACTAGGTGCCAGCCTCGCTGTCACCACTTCGAACGGTAGGGGACAGAGCGCTCGCGCGTCTACCTTGACGAGGCGCCAGCTCCACTGCCACCACTTCGAAGGGTAGGGGACGGAGCGCTCGCGCGTCTACCTTGATGAGGCGCCAGCTCCGCTGCCACCGCTTTGAAGGGTAGGGGATGGAGGGCTCGAGCGTCTACCTTGTTGAGGTGCCAGCTCCGCTGCCACCACTTCGAAGGGTAGGAGACGGAGCGCTCGCGTGTCTACCTCGACTAGGCGCCAGCCTCGCTGCCTCCACTTCGAAGGGTAGGGGACAGAGCGCTCGCGTGTTTACCTTGATGAGGCGCCAGCTCCGCTGCCACCGCTTCAAAGGGTAGGGGACGGAGTGCTCGCACGTCTACCTTGATGAGGCGCCAGCTCCGCTACCACCGCTTCGAAGGGTAGGGGACGGAGCGCTCATGTGTCTACCTCGACTAGGTGCCAGCCTCGCTGCCACCACTTCGAACGGTAGGGGACGGAGCACTCGCGCATCTACCTCGATGAGGCGGCAGCTCCGCTGCCTCCACTTCGAAGGGTAGGGGACAGAGCGTTCACGCGTCTACCTTGATGAGGCGCTAGCCTCACTGCCTCCGCTTCAAAGGGTAGGGGACAGAGTGCTCGCGCGCCTGCCTCGACTAGGCGCCAGCGCCGCTGCCACTACTTCGATGGCTGGAGGACAGAGCACACGAAGGTCTACCTAGCGTATAAGGAGAGCGCAAAGCAAAGCCCGACGAGCCTACCAGAGGAAAGCGCGGTCGCAACAAGTGACGAAGACGCAGGAGGCATATTCAACTATAGCCTTTTTTGTATTCGTCAAAGAACGTTTACAAGGGGGCGCGGTAAAAGTCAAATGTACAAGCGTTCGTGGATGCTTGCAGTCGTTACTCGGCTGCCTCCTCCTTAACGTGCGTCCGCGCCGAAGCCTCGCCCAAAGAGACCCGGGCCGCTCAGAAATCCAGCGACTCTTCAGCCCGCCGCTAGCGCCGAAGACGCCGTCGGGTCATGAGGTCAGAAACTAGCAGCCGTCCCTTATAGAGCAGTTGCTCGGAACACAAGGACACTAGTCAGAACATGGGGGCAATTTCTCTTTATTCATACAAGGGGGCATGCATATTACAACGCACGCCAACACGAGAACCCCGGTGTCACACCTGTGGGTTCGCATCACGCCCTGAGGCCTCGGTGCCACCTTCCTCGCGCTGTGGAACTTCATCCAGCCATTGGCCGAGGTTCCCCTCGTTGTACATGGTCCGACGTAGTTCGACCTTCACCGCGGCCTCCCCGGTTTGAGTAAAAACCGTCTGTGATACTGATCATCACAGACGGTTTTTGAGTAAAAACCGTCTGTGATAGCTATAATCACAGACGGTTTTTAACTAAAAACCGTCTGTGCTATTCTCTTCTACCCCTAAATCTATTTCTTTTTATTGGCTAGCATAAGGAAATGCTAGCCATGCTCTCTGAAACAAGCAGATCAACATGTATATGTATACATCCAATTCACATCTCAATTCATTTCACAAACATAAAACATCCATTTCGCAAATACAGTATGAAACACAGTACACATTTTAAGATTAGAGTCTACCATTACAAGAATAGACAGACAAACAACAAACAATAAAGAGGAGGAGAACAACAAACAGGTTGCTCGTCTAGCTAACACAACAAGAACAGAGAAAAGCAAAGATCCTCTATGCCTAGGCCTTCTCGCCCCTGATGCAGCGCGCGAGCTGGATGTCTTTGACGCCCACCATCGTCGGTGTTGATTGAGCACTGCCTTGGCACGAGCTAGTTGCTTCTGCGGTGTCTTGCCTCCCGTTGACGTGTGCGTCGTCTGCAAGGAGGAGGAGAACAGCAAGGAGAGGATAGCAGTGAGGAGAAGAACAACAAGAGGAGGAGAACAAGGACAGCAAGGAGGAGGAAACTAGCAAGGAGGTTGGGTTTTGGTAATATTTATAGGGGAGGGAGAGGGAGGGAGAGGCGGGAGTTCAAAATTTTGTGCGTGGGAAAAGAGAGGCGGAGCTACGATCCGTGGGGTGAGGAGGATTGACGGGCCTAGTGGTCAGATTATCACAGACGGTTCTATTGGCTAGAACCATCTGTGATGAATGAATATCACAGATGGTTCTATATATAGAACCGTCTGTGAATTAGAGCACAAAATTTTATATACCGATGCAATATAAACAACTAGTATGAAAAGATAAAATAGCAAAGTTTTATGTAACTTATATATACTCATTTGAAAGGTTTCGACGAGATCTACAACTTTGCAGTTGAAGCAAAATCCAAATTCCAAAAGGAAGACCAAGAAAAAGGGCAAAAACAGACATCAAAAACTTGCGACGCAGGTTTAGGTCCAAAGATGGCCGATTTTCAGGGTCTTGGAGGGCGACTGGCACAAGTAGGTCATTTTTTTTGATCGGGCTTGTTGTTAGCTTTCCAACGAGTATAAGAACGTCGAAAATGGACACCGTATGCAAAAGTTATGCCCGTTTTACTGAAGGTGTGTCAAAACTGAATCCTACTCGGACTCAGGCGAGAAATTATGAAATTTTGGGGAATTGCAAGGCGGGAAACATATCACAGATGGTTTTTAATAAAAAAACCGTCTGTGATAATTCCAGATTATCACAGACGATTTTTAATAAAAAACCGTCTGTGATAATCTGGAATATCACAGACGGTTTTTATTATAAAACTTTCTGTGATATTCCAGTATCACAGACGGTTCAGAGGTAAGAACCTTCTGTGATACTCCTTTTTCCCACCACAAATACTACAGACAGCCTTCAAATTAAAACCGTCTGTAATAGTGTACATCACAGACGGTTTCACAAAACCATCTGTGATTTGGCGTCTACTATTAGCCCGAAGAGAAGGTTCGCTGTGGTTTTCTGTATTAGTTTTTCCCACCACAAATACTACAGACGGCGAGGTTGGCTCGGGGCCGGAGGGGCGCGCTCCGGCACGTGAATGCCCAGGGCCTCGCACACACGGTTTATCCGCCCCAGCCCTGCCTCTGCAGTCGCAGCTGTGCGCAAGTCATGCTACCTGGCCGTGTACGGCCCGAGGAACACGCCCACCGCGCGTTCCACGTCCTCCAGGCGGATTCCTATATGCGGCAAGGGGCGAAGTTAAGAAGATAGTCCAATAGGCAGAAGTGGAGGGTAAGACTTCGCCAACACTTACGAAGGTCGGAGGGTCCCGGTAGCGAAGACACGGACGGGCGGACATTGTCGCGTCGAAGGCTCCCAGCCATGATGCGCCACTCACGGGCGAGCGGCGCCATGCCGTACATGACGAACTCCTCAGCAAGGTCGCGCATGTTGAAGCGGGCAGTGATCCCCACGAGCCTCCGCGCCCTTCGCCTGTCCTCGTTGTCGATGGGTATGCCGGGCGTGGTGTTGAACGCCACCGGTCGGCCCAAGCACTCGAGGCCACACGGTGGTAAAACCACCGTCTCATCCAGTTCGGCTCCCACTTCGCCCGGGTTGAGTTGGCAGGGAAGATCTTCTCGCATGACGATCGTAGGACAAAATTGACGCTGCCGAAGTTGGAGAACGTCCCGTCTTTCCGCCCTTTTGGCTGGCATCGCGCGTCGTGAAGAAACACGAACATCGAGGCACTGGGCCAGCATGCCTCCGTGCGCAGGGCCCAGCTGTACACAGCAAGGCGGACCAGCGCGTTCGAAGTCAGCTGTGCCAGCTCCAGCCCGAAGGTCCGCAAATGTCGCCGACAATCATGGCGGCTGTTATGCGAAGCCCGACTTTGAAGTAGGCGACGAAGACAATCGCCTCTGACTTCTCTGGGTGCGGTTCTGTCTCGTCGCTAGCGGGCAGTCGTACCTCCTAGCGGTCTGATAGCTTCCCCTCGCGCAGCAGCGTGCGTATTGTCTCCTTCGTCGCAAGCGTGGGGCCCAAGATGTGGGAGCACGGGCCCTCCATTTTCTCCGTCGCCACCCACCATTTGTCTACCGCCGTTGAATCGCGCCTCTCGAGCGTGTACTCCACCTCGAGTGGTGAGGACTGCTGGGAGATGGTGTTGTCACTAACCTTCTGAGCGTGTTTCTCACCATGTGTCATCACTCTCCAGGAACTAGACGACGACGGGGGCAGCACGGCGGTAGGGAAGGCAAGAGAGCAGGGCACAGGAAGAGGGACTAGAAGGTATGCGGAGGAGACGCAGACGTGGTGCCACAGGGGGTATTTAAAGCCCCTTCATCTCCCGCACCACCGGTAAGTGTAACCGACGGGAGACAAACTGCTCGCCTCCCCACGATCGAAGCCGAAGCGCCGTAGCCGCCCACGCGCGTCGTACACGACCGCAGTCGTGGAAGGGCCTGACAGCGCACGACGCGCCAATGGCATCCCACCACACGTCTGCTCCCTCAGGAATAAATACAGGTCGCGTGGCGTGGCGCATCCTCCGGCACGTGTTGACGCGGTTCTCGGGGCCATCAATGCAGCAGCCGCAAGCCATGGGCCAGTTAACCTCAACAGCAACCTCGACGGGGCCTCCGCTTCAGCAGAAAGACTCCAGCTCTGACTTCGGCCCTACCCCCGTGAAGCCACATCTCATTACGCCGCCGCAGATCTGGCTTCCTCTTCTCCAGCCGGCGGGTGCTTGGCGGTTTGGCTCCTTGTGATCGAGGAGCGCAACCGCTGGTGGGCGAAAGAGCGCAGATGCAAGCCGCCTGACAGCGCACGACACGCCGATAGCATCCTGCCACGCGTCCCATCTCTCTCGTGAAGGGACGCATGACCGCGGTCGTACAACCACTGGCAGACCACGACGCACCAATCGCGCCCGCCACACATACTCTCCCATCGGGGCAACGTGCATGGTTGCGGCTGCTCACCTCCTGACATCCCAGGGGTCAGCGCGATTCGTGCCGGCACTAGGATAACGACTCCGGGCCCCCGTGAGGAACCCGCTTCGGACTCGTCTCCGGGCGGGGTCCCCCGCACTCGGCTACGGTGTCTAGCACGAGAGCTGGCCCCGCCAAACGCCTCGACCAGTCTGTGACAAGAGCACGTCTCCGCTGTGACTGCGACTTCGACCCCGCCACTAAAGCGCCCTGAGGGCGGGGACGGCTCCGGCAACCCGTCCAACGCTATACCCTCGTTGCGGGGCGGAGACTATACCAGGCCATAGGGCTTCATCAAACAATACAGAAGTTCACAGGCCGTAGGGACGGAGGGGGCCAAATGGCTCGGCAACATGGCTTCGGCCCGTGAAGCCCGTCACCATGAGAGGCTCCTGTTGTAGGGGTGGCCCCCACCTAAGCCCAGCCGGCCTGTTAGGAGGCTGTAAGGCCCAAAATGAGGCATGTGTAATGACATAAATACCCCTAAGAGGGATACTCAAATGTAAGGGTACTGCTGTAAAAACACTCCCCATGTGGATGTATATATACGATACAGGCCATGGGGGAACCCTAAGCATTGCTCACCTAACTCTCCACTATCATACTCTCTCTCTCTCTGTTTGGTCTGTAACCACAACACCACCCATTTTTTATGAATTTGATTTCTCTTATTGAAAGGCTCACATTTAATCCTACATCGAGGCTCAAGGGTATGCAATTTGGGTTAAAGTCAAGAATCTTTTTGTTATGTCCGTTGATGATCAGGTTACGCTGTATGTAGAGGCAAACAATAAGGCTCACAATTTTCTTATTCCAGGGGTTAGTCGATTTGAGTTTGATTGAGTTGCTCACTTGAAGTCTGCTGATGAGATCTGAAGAACCTCGTTGACTACCATGAGAGCTCTACCGTGATCAAGAAAGTGAGACAGAACCAACTGAAGAAAGAATGCTCAAAGATCAAGCAAAAGCTCGGTGAATCCTTGGATGAGTTGTGAGGAAGGTCTAACAAAATCATTTATGATCTTTGTGCTGTTGGTTTGTCCTTTTCCAATTATGAGAATGCACACCAAGTATTGGTTGCATTTGATGTGAATGTTTGGGAATGAAGATCATTTCCATTAATGACAACACTGTCATGAGTGAGCTTACCATGGATAAGTTATAGTTAAGGTTGAAGATGCATGAAATTGACTTCATCTCGTATCTCCCTAAGATAGAGTTGATGGTACCTGTGATTGACCCTTCTCAGAGTAGCTCTCCAATTCCTTATATTTTGCCTCTTCTAGATTTTCGTTATCGACTTTGCATTCTTTGAGCGATGAGCAGCTAGAGAAGCTTTCTGAAGATGACTTTGACCCACCCATCCACAAAATTGATGGGAGTATAAAACAATGTGAAGAACAAGAGGAGTGGCCATGTCACTTGTTTTAATTGTGATAAGCTAAACCACATTCAGGCCAAGTACCCCAAATTGAAGGGCAAGGGGGAAAGGTCTTCCAAAGGCATCCTTAAGCTCATGACATGAAGTCTAAGAAGCACAACTGTCGTAGGGGTGGCCCCCACCTAAACCCAGCAGGCCTGGTAGGAGATTATAAGGCCCAGAATAGGCCATGTGTAATGACATAACTGCCCCCAGAGGGGATAACCAGATGTAAGGGTATATCTGTAAAAGCACTCCTCATGTGTATATATATATGGGTAAGCCATGGGGAGGACCCAGGAAATCACACTTATCTTCATCACTCTCCACTACCATCTCTCTCTCTGTTTGGTCTGTAGCCACAACAGTTGGCGCCGTCCGTGGGGACGACGAAGACAAGCCTAAAGACCGAAGGAAAAAAGATGGCACCGAAGAGAGCTTCACCAGCGGCGTATGCGTCGTGGTCGCGGGCATCGACGCCCGCGCGGCAACAACCGACCCCGCCAGCACCGCTACGACGACACCTAACCCCGTCGCTGGCACTGCAACGACAGCCCCCGCCATCCTTGCCGGTAGCGCAGATCCGGCGGCCGGGGGTAGCCGCAACGAACCATCCGGCGGATCTGGAGATCGCGAGGCGATGGTCCCTGCAGCAGCCCGTCCACTGGGCGTTCCGGCGGCCCCAACGACACCTGCGGTGAAAAGCGCCCTACTAGTAGCCCTCAACGCGTTCCAGCGGGAACTCGGGGACCTTCGCTGGGCTGTCCGAGATATACAAGAGGCTCGGAGCCAGCAGGTCACGCCGGTAGTCGCGCCCGAGCCCACGCCAGAGAAGGTGGACAGCCGCGAAGCCCCCACGTCTAGCCGTGTCCCGCTGAGACGCGTAGATCCGGAATCTCCGCTTTCGGCGGGGCTGCAGCAGGCGGCGTGGCCCGAAGACTTTAAGTTCCCTCGCATCATCGACCCGTACAAAGGCGACACGGATCCTCGTGAGTTCGTGCGCGTGTACGAAACCGCGATCGAGGCCGCGGGCGGAGACGACACCGCAAAGGCGAAGGGACTCCCCCTCGCACTGCACGAAGTGGCGCTCTCTTGGTTTTTTACCATAGAGCCGGGCTCCATCTACGCGTGGGAGCAGCTTCGCGACCGGCTTCGTAGCAACTTTCAAGGACATTATGTCGAGCGGATCAATGCGGACCAGCTCTTCGCTGTGAAGCAAGGACCCTCGGAGACGCTCCGGGGCTACTTCAAGCGCTTCGACAAGATTCGAGGCCAGGTAAACGATGTTAATGAAACCACAGTCGTTAATGCAGCCATACAGGGCCTTCGCCCGGGCCCGATGGCCGAATACAACGCGCGGAGGCCAATCACGACAGTTGCCAAGCTCTTCGACAAAATGGACGGGTATGCGCGGGCGGAGGAGGATGCGCGAAGACGCAGCATCACCACCCCCGGCCTCGCCCGTGAGGAGCACCCCCCGCGCGAGGTCAGGGTGGGTGGTCCCTCCTCGAACCTGGGCCGTAGCCGAAAGCCCCGAGGAGGCCCTCCCCGAGGCAGGGAGGCCGAGGTACAGGAAGGCTCCTCACGGTGCAGCCCTAAACCTCGGCGCCGCCAGCGCCGGTCGCAGGCGGCCCACCATGTCCTCGCCACCGAGAGCGCCCGCCAAGGACCCGACCCCGCCTCACGGAGGGGAGACCGGGGATCGGAGGGCGGATTTGACTACGACAGCCAACCCCACGCAGAGCAAGAGCTCCTGCACTATGGCAAGTGGTGCGAGGTACACGGCTACGGCGATCATTACACAAGGGCATGCATCGCGGTGATGGAGCTACGGAGGGCGACGGCCGGGTCTCGGGCTCCGCCTACTCGTCCCCCCGCCGAAGCCCACGTAGGGCACCCAAGGGATAGCCCCATTCGGGCCACCGCAACGGAGGGCGCGCAGCATCGCACCATCAACGTCATCACCGGAGGCTCCTCTTCAAAAGCCCCCGGGGAGCAGCCGCAGCTGTGGATGCCACCCCGAAACATCACCTTCGACTTGAACGACGCCAGGGGCGTGGAGTACCCTCACCAAGACCCTCTAGTCATCTAGGCCCACATAGCACGCTGTGAAGTCAGGCGCGTCCTTGTCGACGGGGGAAGCTCCGCGAACATCTTATTCGCAGAAGCCCTCGACCGCATGGCAATCCCCCGAAGCCGGCTAGAGCAGCCAGGAGCTCCACTTCAAGGCTTCCGGGGTCAACCGCTGCAGGTCCTGGGGCACGTGTCCCTTCCTGTCACTTTCCGTCAAGAGGGCAACAAAGGTAACATCCGGACCGAGCATGTCACCTTCGATGTCGTGGATATCCCGCACCCCTACAACGCCATACTAGGGCGACCCGCCATCAACTCTTTCAAGGCAATCCCGCACCACGCCTTTTTGTGTGTAAAGCTCCCGGGCCCGGAGGGTGTCATCACCATCTTCGGCGACCAGGACTTGGCCAGACGTGCCGAAGGCGGCAGCCGCGTCTCGCATCGCCCAGTGCATGCCCTCTCCGGCGCGCCCGGTGATGGGCCCTCCGCTCCCGGGTGGACGCCCAAGCCTCGGCCCGAAGGCGGCGTCAAGAAGGTGCCGCTCCAGGCGGAGGGGCAGTTTGTGTCCATCGGCGAGGGGCTCCCGCCGGGGGTCGAACGGGAGCTGCTCCGAGTGCTTCAGAACAACGTTGACATCTTCGCATGGTCCCCGGAGGACATCAAGGGCGTAGACCGAGCAGTAATCGAGCATCGTTTGGCGGTCCGCCCCGACGCCAAGCCGGTCAAGCAAAGGCTCTGGCGTATGTCGATGGATCGGCAACAGGCGGCCAAAGCAGAGGTGGCGAAGCTCCTTCGCGCCGGGGTCATCCGCGAGGTCCACCATCCATAATGGCTCGCCAACCCGGTGCTAGTCAAAAAGGCCAGCGGGGCCTGGCGCATGTGCATCGACTTCACGACACTCAACAAGGCGTGCCCGAAGGACAACTACCCCTTGCCGCGCATCGATCAGCTGGTTGACGCCACCGCTGGGTGCGAACTCATGAGTTTCCTGGACGCCTATTCCGGCTACCACTAGGTATACATGGCCGAAGACGACGAGGAGAAGACCAGTTTCATCACACCACTTGGGACGTTCTGCTTCGTCAGAATGCCCTTTGGCTTGAAGAATGCAGGCGCTACCTTCACCCGACTTGTCACCATTGCCCTGGCCGCCCAGCTTGGGAGGAACATCGAAGCCTATGTCGATGACGTGGTGGTCAAAACTCGGCAACTTGCTCTACACGGCCGGGACCTCCAGGAGACCTTCGACAACCTCCGGAAGGCGGGCATCAAGCTCAACCCCGACAAGTGTGTCTTCGGGGTACAGGCGGGCAAACTCCTAGGTTTCCTCGTGTCCGGGCGGGGCATCCAGGCGAACCCCAACAAAGTAGACGCCATCCTGGGTATGGAGCCGCCCAAGACAACGAGGGACGTTCAGAGGCTCACGGGCCGCATGGCAGCATTAAGCCGCTTCCTCTCCAGGGCGGCGGAGCGGGGCCTGCCGTTCTTCAAGACACTCCGCGGGTGTGATGGATTTCGTTGGGACGGAGACTGCGCGAAGGCCTTCGACGAGCTCAAGCAGCACCTGGCAAGCCTCCCAACTCTGGTCGCCCCAGCACCAGAGGCTCCCCTCCTGCTCTATCTGGCCGCGTCAGCCACCGCGGTCAGCGCCGTCCTCGTCTTAGAGGAGGGCGCCACGCAACGGCCCGTCTACTTTGTCTCCGAAGCCCTTCAAGGCGCCAAGAAAAGATACACGGAGCTTGAGAAAGCTCGCCTACGCGCTGATCATGGCCTCCAGGAAGCTTCGGCATTATTTTCTGGCTCACCCGATCACAATGCCTTCCTCATTCCCCCTGGCAGAGATGCTACATAACAAGGAGTCCACAGGGCGTATCGGTAAATGGCCGCCGAGCTCGCTCCCTTCTCCTTGACGTATGCTTCGCGGACGGCAATTAAATCCCATGTCCTGGCGGATTTTCTCGCCGAATGGACCCCACCCGCCCAACCCGGCCAGACGCACGATGATTCTGTCTGGACGCTTACAATCGACGGAGCTTACAGCGTCGCCGGCGCGGGCGTAGGGGCGGTGATCATCACGCCCGAGGGACAGTGTTTGCTGTACTCGGCGCGCCTTGCCTTCCCCGCCACCAACAACACGGCTGAATACGAGACACTGCTCTTTGGCCTGGCAAAGCTCAAGGCAGTCGGCGCGAGACGGGTGTTGGTCCGCACCGACTCGCGCTTGGTGGCCGGCCATGTGGACAAGTCATATCAAGCCAAGGACCCTGAGTTGGCCAAATACCTCACGGCGGTGAGGGCGAGGGAAAGGCACTTTTTGGGTGTCACCGTCAAGGCCATCCCCCGGGCGGAGAATGAGCAAGCCGACGCCCTCGCCAAGGCGGCCAGCCAGCAACTGCCCCCCCCCGAGGGGGCATTCTACGAGGTGGTAGCAAAGGCGGCCATCGCGCAGGACAACCGGGACGCGGCACTTGTCCACCGCATTGATCGGCCAGGAGATTGGCGAGAGCCCATTTTCAATTTCTTACAAGGTCTCGCCGAGCCGGAGGACCCTGCCGAACTGCGACGCTTGCAGCACCGCGCACGGTCCTTGCAGGTGTTTGAAGGGACACTCTACAAGAAAGGGGTTTGCGCGCCGCTCCTGCGCTGCCTCTCGGCAGCGGAGGGAAAGGAACTCTTGGCGGAAATCCACGCGGGCGTGTGCGGATCCCACCTGGCGCCGAGGTCATTAGTCGGCAAGGCGTTCAGACAAGGCTTCTACTGGCCGACTGCCATCACCGACGCCCAGGACCTCGTCCGTCAGTGCCAAGGGTGCCAGTGGATGGCGCGCATCATCCGCAGGCCCCCGGCAAGCCTCAACCCAATTCCCCCGGTGTGGCCACTGGCGCGCTAGGGTCTCGATATAGTAGGACCACTTGCCCGAGCTCCAGGGGACCTCCGGTTCGTGGTAGTCGCGCTGGAGTATTTCTCCAGATGGCCGGAAGCGATCGCTCTGGCCAAAGTAACTTCTGCGGCCATACAACGCTTCCTATGGCAAAACATCATATGTCGCTTCGGTGTGCCTCGGGAGCTCACGGTCGACAATGGCCTGCAGTTCGACGCCACCCTCTTCAAAGATTATTGTGGCAGCATGGGCATCACCCTCCGATTCACCTCGGTGGGCCATCCCCAGTCCAACGGGGCGGTCGAACGAGCGAATGGCGCCATTTCTGCCGCCATCAAGAAGCGCCTGGTTGGGTTGCCGAAGGGCAAGTGGCCAAGCGAGCTTCACAGCGTTCTATGGTCGCTTCGCACAACGGTAACACGCCCGACGGGATTCACGCCATTTAAACTCCTCTTCGGTGACGAAGCAGTGACGCCCGAGGAAATCAAGGCCGGCTCGCAAAGGGTCCTCGTCCAAGCACCCGAAGACGAGCGCCGTGTGTCCTTGGACCTCCTCGACGGGATACGGGCAGACGCAGCCCACCATGTCGAGAAGTACGCGCGGCAGACAATGCGTACTCGGGACCGCTCTATATGCCCGCGGGGGTTCAAGCCTGGGGATCTCGTCCTCAGAGTGGCGCTCCAGGCCGAAACCGTTGGCAAGCTGGAGTCCAAGTGGGAAGGCCCGTACATCGTAACAGAGGCATTGCCGAAGGGGGCATACCGCCTCGCCACGCTCGAAGGACAAGCCTTCTGGCACACATGGAACGCGGACAGGTTGCGGCGGTACTACGCCTAGAAGTAGGACAGCAGGCGTAGAGCCACCAGCCCGTTGTTAGGCGATGCTCGCCCGCGCAAACGGGAGTTCAATAAAGGTTGCTGTTCCCAGAGCATCCCCTGTCCGCGCTGAGCAGAACAAAGTCCACGGACTTTAAATAAGACGTAGCGTCGAGCCTAGCTCCGCACGCGAGAGTCCGCGGACTATAAATAAGACGTAGCGTCGAGCCTAGCTCCGCACGCACCAGTCCACGGACTTTAAATAAGACGTAGCGTCGAGCCTAGCTCCGCACGCGAGAGTCTGCGGACTATAAATAAGACGTAGCGTCGAGCCTAGCTCCGCACGCACCAGTCCACGGACTTTAAATAAGACGTAGCGTCGAGCCTAGCTCCGCACGCGAGAGTCTGCGGACTATAAATAAGACGTAGCGTCGAGCCTAGCTCCGCACGCACTCTACGGAGTATAAATAAGACGCAGCGGGGGGACGCCTCCGCGCGCACTCTAAGGAGTATAAATAAGACGTAGCGTCGAGCCTAGCTCCGCACGCACCAGTCCACGGACTTTAAATAAGACGTAGCGTCGAGCCTAACTCCGCACGCGAGAGTCTGCGGACTATAAATAAGACGTAGCGTCGAGCCTAGCTCCGCACGCACCAGTCCACGGACTTTAAATAAGACGTAGCGTCGAGCCTAGCTCCGCACGCGAGAGTCTGCGGACTATAAATAAGACGTAGCGTCGTGCCTAGCTCCGCACGCACCAGTCCACGGACTTTAAATAAGACGTAGCGTCGAGCCTAGCTCCGTACGCACTCTACGGAGTATAAATAAGACGCAGCGGGGGGACGCCTCCGCGCGCACTCTAAGGAGTATAAAGAAGACGTAGCGTCGAGCCTAGCTCCGCACGCACCAGTCCACGGACTTTAAATAAGACGTAGCGTCGAGGTTCGCCTCCGCACGCACGAGTCTCCGGACTATAAAGAAGACGTAGCGTCGAGCCTAGCTCCGCACGCACCAGTCCACGGACTTTAAATAAGACGTAGCGTCGAGCCTAGCTCCGCATGCGAGAGTCTGCGGACTATAAAGAAGACGTAGCGTCGAGCCTAGCTCCGCACGCACCAGTCCACGGACTTTAAATGAGACGTAGCGTCGAGGTTCGCCTCCGCACGCGCGAGTCTTCAGACTATAAAGGAAGTCATAGCGTCGAGGTTCGCCTCCGCACGCACCACTCCACGAAGTATAAACAAGATGCGCAGACCTGCCCTCCGCGTTCGGCGGCAGGTAACACCAAGCATAAGGTACTATTTGGTTCCATTATAAACGCAAAGGGGTTACATGGTTACAAGCGTAGGACCCAGTGCGTCATTCCCCTGCCCTCCCGACCAACCGCTCAGCCTTGGCGCGGCGCGGACGAGCCCGCGCCGTCGTCACCACGGCGCCGAAGGACCCCTTCAAGCCACTGGAGGAGGTCCCCCTCCCCATGCAACGTCTGCTGCACGGCGACCCTCGCTGCACCTTCCCCGAAGCAGCCCCAGATCCGTTGATGGAAGTTCTGCAGGCTAGATCCGATGGAACGGATGGCGTCGACATAACCTCGGGGCGGTCGGGAGGATCCAGTTGAGGGTTCGCTAGCTCATGGGTATGCCTACACCCACGAGTGTGAAGCAAGGCGAGGGCGAAGCACGCACCAACATAGCCGCAGTGCTCGCCAAAGGTCCTGGCGCCACGAAGAGCAACGCCGGCCCCCTCCTCGATCAGCCCGAGCGACTCCGACAGGGCCTCCAGCCTGTGCGTAGTGTCCGGCACTCGGACACACAGATCCCGGAGGGCCTGGTTCAGAGCCTCCATGGCCCGCCATGCCGACAGGGATGCATTTTCCAGGACACGGCGGTTCTCGGCAGCAGACTCCGCCAGCTGGGCCTTCTCCCCTTCTAGGACGGCGATCTGCTGCACGAAGGCGGCGCGCTCCCCAGCTGTGGCAATCTGAGCTTCCGTGGCCTCGAGTTGTGCGGCCACCAGGGCGTCCCCCAGCGCGCGAAGTTCTTCATCCTTCGCGGCGAGAGCAGTGTTTGCTTCACGGAGGCTGGCTTCCAGAGCCCTCCGCTCCCGGACGCGGGCCTCGTCAAAGGACCGGCCGAGGGCAAGCGTCTGGCAGAAACAACAAATCAGCGGGCGTCCAGAAATACCTTACAAATGGAAGCGCGCGTATTTACCCTCATCTCGGAGGCCTGCAGCGCGAGCGCTAGGAGGTCCCCCGCGCATGACGACAGCGCCTCTCGGTTGAGGCCGTTATCGGCACGCTCTGCGGCTGCGGTGAGGTCGCAAAATACCTCCGGGCGAGGGAGGAAGTCCGAGCAAGCGAGCCCCGGCCCCAAAGCGCCCAGATTTATCGCGGCCACGGCCACGTCAGCAGCAGCGGACACCTGCGGGGCACCCTGCACAAGGCTCCCAACTTCGCGCATACCTCCGCTGCTCGATCCTTCGCCACGTACGGGAGACGTCGTCTCACCTGATGTCGGCAGAATGAGCGAGCAGATCGGAGAGAGTCTCGCGAAGTCTGGTGAAGAAAGGGACTCACACCTACCTCCTGCGCCCCTCGTCGCGGTCGGAGGTGGCGCCGGTTCGACTGCCCAGGGGGAGGCAGGCGCCTCGACGCTCGGGGAGAACGTCTTCTCGACCGTGCCAAACGCCGTAATCCCGCGGCAAGGCCCCGCAACAGCGTATTGACCCCTAGTTGGCGGCGGGGACTGCATCCGAGGGCGTTTCGCCTGTGGTGGCACAGGCGAGTCTTCCACGGCAGGACCAGCTCCAGTCACTGTTGCCCCCACGGCTTCCTCTGTAGGGGGCACGCCCTCGTCGGCCGCTACGGTTGATAACGCACCTTCCACCGTGGTTGGCTCGCCAGGAACGGCGCCACCCCCCGGGTTGATGAGTTCCAACTCAACGACGGTCGCGAGCCCAAGCACGGGCTCGTGGGCGTCGGCAGAAGGTGCCGGGGGATCCGCGGCAGTGCGCCCCTCCGAAGCAGTATGGCCAGGCCCACCGCCGGTCGCACGCCTCGTCTCAGCTGCCACCCGTTCGAAGGGTAGGGGACGGAGCGCGCGCGTCTACTTCGACTTGGGCGCCAGCTTCGCTGCCACCCGTTCGAAGGGTAGGGGACGGAGCGCGCGCGTCTACTTCGACTTGGGCGCCAGCTTCGCTGCCACCCGTTCGAAGGGTAGGGGACGGAGCGCGCGCGTCTACTTCGACTTGGGCGCCAGCTTCGCTGCCACCCGTTCGAAGGGTAGGGGATGGAGCGCGCGTGTCTACTTCGACTTGGGCGCCAGCTTCGCTGCCCACCAGTTCGAAGGGTAGGGGACGGAGCGCGCGCGCACCTGCTTCGAATCAGGCGTCCGCCTCCGCTAACACCATCGCAGACTTCGGGCTCCCCAACTACAAGCTTGGAGGCATTCACAGGCCGCAGGGGACGGAGGGGGCCAAAGGACTCGGCGACATGGCTTCGGCCCTGGGAAGCCCTTCACCATGAGAGGCTCCTGTCGTAGGGGTGGCCCCCACCTAAACCCAGCAGGCCTGGTAGGAGATTATAAGGCCCAGAATAGGCCATGTGTAATGACATAACTGCCCCCAGAGGGGATAACCAGATGTAAGGGTATATCTGTAAAAGCACTCCTCATGTGTATATATATGGGTAAGCCATGGGGAGGACCCAGGCAATCACACTTATCTTCATCACTCTCCACTACCATCTCTCTCTCTCTCTATTTGGTCTGTAGCCACAACAACAACAATTGCAATTTCATCAATTGGGTCCCAGCCGCTGTTGAGAATATCGACATGGGAGATGTAGACTTAGGGACTAAGGATGACTCCCATGGTATGAAGGCCCAAGACTTCACCGGCATGCGCTTCATGGCCAAGAGTAGCACTAACGTTGACTCCTCCAACAATGAGCCCTACAGTGATCCCAACCAGGTATACCCCCTCATTCAAAGAGATGAAACATGCTCTTATTGCTACCAAAGAAAAACTGAAAAAATAAGCTAAGATGGTTAACAACTAGGACATCATGATTGATAACTTGAACCTAGCTCAAATCCATGTATCCTGATAATAATTATGAATCTTGTTTGTGCTTGCATGATCAAATGACTAATCTAAAAATTTCTCATTCCTCTGCTGTTAGCCAACTTAAGAATGCTCTAGATGAACTAGAATCTTTCAAGTCTAGTGATAATCATGATTGTATGAATGCTATTGCTTCAGAAGTGATTTTTTTAGATGTTATTTCTTCATCATATTCAAATTGTGTCTTACTTGATTAAAGTTGGATAGTGCTACTAAGAAATTAATCTAATTTAATCCTGACCATACTTGCTCTCATTGTGGTGATAGCAAAATTAAAATGAAAGAAATGACTAAAATGCTTATTTATTATAGGACTCAATCTTGTGAAAATTGTTCTAGACTCACAATTGAGATTGATGCTCGTAACAAGCAATTGAGGAGAAATGTAAAATTAAAAACTCCATATCAATGACTGTATCTAAGAAAGCTATTGATTCTATTATTGTGCATTTTGTGTTGAAATTGGGACTATTTTAGATGAGATACATGAGGGTTTTAGAGTCAAATATAAGGAGTAGTTAGATAGGGTTAGAAATTCCTCTTATGTGGCTCAGGAAGCTTTGAAACTAGAGGTAACTGTTCATAAAGAAAGATATGCTAGGGTAGCCAATATCAATAAGTGTGCCACATGTGAGAATCTAACTCAAGAGAATAACTACCACAAAAGGACCCTTGAGAGATTTTCTAGTGAAAAGAAGAATCTTAACTCTTGACCAATCTATGGTAAGTGTGAAGAAGAGAGGCCTAGGATTTAATTCTCTAGAGTATTTTAAGAACCACCCACCTAAGGTTGTGAGAGTAGCAATTTTGAGGTAAAACCCCCAAGTCATCTAAGACAGTCTTTAAGTCAGCGGGTTTTATCCAAACCCCTTCTAACAAGCGAGGTGCATCTACATCAACAGGCTAGACCCCTCAAAAGGTTAAGTACCATTGCATCTTCGGTAAGAAGAATGACCACATTAAAAGCTGATGGTTGCTTCTCTAGTAGGTCCTTAGTTAGCTTCACACATTTTTCATCTAATGCAATCAAGTCAATTTTTAGTTTTTCACAATTTTTGCATGGTGAGCTAACAGGGTCCTTAGAAGCATAATTAGCCAGTTTCTTATTGTGGTCAATCATTTCTTGAAACTGCTTGGAAACAGATTCAAGTTCAGTAGTTAATTTAGGACAGTTTGAACATGAAGCAGCTGGCTCAAGCAACCAAGAATACAACTCAGATATTTTATGATCTGCCCGTTTTAGGTTCATCTTCAAGTTATTGCAGTTTTCACAAGACTCGAGCAGATCTAACAGCATGGTGTAAAGACCTCTAAAAGCATTGTCCTTATCCTCACATGAGGTGCAAGCAATAGTCTCAACAGGAGTAGATGAAGTAGAAGCAATCCTACTCATTTCTAGTTCAGCCAAAAGACTAAGATTCTCCACCTTAACAATTTCAAGCTCGGAGGACAAACTATCATGCGAGGTCCTTAACTTCTCCAAATCACCCAACAAAGCAGAGCATGTATCACAATCATCACTAGAAGGAGCAGATGTAAGAGCAATAATCTCTAGTGACAATCTATCTACCTCCTTCTCCAACTCAGTACACCTAGCCCTAGCTCTAGCATGAAATCCACCTAGCTTAAGAAAAGCATGATTGAGCTGGTCGTAGGTGGGCATACCTCGTCCGAGTCGGAGTACAGCTCGCTGTCGCTCAGTTCGCCCTCGAGGGCCATGAAGCACATGCCGGAGAAGTCATCGCCGCTCTTGGGATCTTGGTCACTCGTCCCATCGTCATCGCTCCATCCCTCCACCTCGCTGAGGTCGAGGTCGTCGAAGGCGGTGAGGACGCGGTGAAACAACTTCTTGGCCTTCCCGAAGTCGCGGGACTTCTTCTTGCCTTGAGGGTGCGCTGGAGTCTTCTTGTTGCGGTTCTTGTCGGTGTAGTCGTTCTTGCCCAAACTGCCGAAGTCAGCTTTGCCCTTCTCCAGTTTGGGGCAGTTTGCCCGAATGTGGTTGGGGCCACCACACTCGAAGCAAATCACGGGCCCTCCCCTCTTTCTGTCCCTCCTCCTCTTGTAAGCATGGGAAAACTTTCGAGCTAGGAGGGCCAGTTGCTCATCCTCGAGCTGCTCTAACTGATCATCGGTTACATCACATAGAGCAGCAAGGGAGAAATCGCAAAGCGAATCAGAAGAGTGACCTGAAGCCAAGGTGGGATCGGTGACTAAAGCCATCGACTGAGACTTCGACTTACGAGAGACAATGTCAATCTCGTGCGTCTTGAGGCGCGAGTACAGCGCGTCAAGCGTCAAAGTCGAGAGGTCCGTGGTGTCCTTGATGGTAGTCACCTTCATCTCCCAAACGCGAAGGTCAAGTGCAGCGAGCATCTGACGAGCGTTGTCCGAGTCGGGGTATGTGAGACCGACCGCTCGGAGGTTGCTCAAGATATTGTGAAAACGCGCAAAACACTCATCCAAAGACTCACCAGCAAGCATCTCAAATTTGTTATAGTCCCACTTGAACTGGTCCTGTCGCACCGTCTTAATCTGGGTGGTGCCCTCATGGTATGCATCGAGGGTCTCCCAGATATCGAAGGCGGACGAAAGATGAGATATGCGGTCAAACTCGCTATGACTCAAACCCTGGATGATGATGTTTCTTGCCTTTGCATTCGCCTCAACATCGGCCATGTTCCCGGTATTGATGTTCTCATCGGCAGGAACAACAAATCGTACCTTGACCTTCCGCCAGATGGCATACCCCTGGGCCTGAATGTATGTCTCCATTCGGCTCTTCCAGAAGGGGTAATCGATGCCATCGAAAACGGGCGGCTTGGTCGAGTACTTGTCCGTCGCCATGGCTCTTGAGACCGGTTAAGATCTATGAATTAGAGCTAACCGACTCTGATACCAATTGTTGGATCGAAATGGTCGACAGAGGGGGGGTGAATGTCGTCTCTTTTAAAAACTACCCTCAATAAGTAAATCCCAACTCTCCTAAAATCAGAGGTGAATGGTGCCCTTTCAAATTTCCCTCAAAAATACCCACTTAAAAATTCTCCGATAGCAACTAATGCTATGAAGAAGAAGTTCTGCTACTTACTAAAATAAGAAGTAAAAGCAGGGAGAGAAAATAGATGCAAGAATTGAAACTCTAAAAGAGAACAGTAGCCAAAAACATTCTTGAAGAAATACTCACTGGAGCAATTCATCCATACCAACTCAGTGATCTTTTTGAAGAAACTGTCCAGAGGCTTCACGAAAAACATGATTGTCAAGCATCAAAAGCACACGTGACTACATAAAGGCTTGACTGCAGTAAAGAATTAAAGCATTGGCACACAAGCTGTTGGAAAACAGCTAGCTGTCCACCTTTAAGCCAAAAAAAATAATACCAAGGTGCAGCAAGGTAGCTACTAAAGCGGAAAAGCAAAAGCATGAAAAAGTAAAATCAGCAGGACAAAAATCAGCATACAAGCTGCAGTTTCTGTTGGCACATCAGAGAACACGAACTGAGATAAAGGAGAAGCTTTACGGGCAGCAGAACTGCAGCAAATTGAAAAGATAAATAGCAGGAAATAAAAGAACTCAAGTGCTAGCTGCCTAAAAGAATAGATCCCCAGTTCTAATGAGCTTTCGGCTAGCAAGGAAAACAAAATAGGAGCTGCAGCAAGTAATCTACCCTAGAAACCACAAGCTCAAATGGACTGCAAAAAAATGCTCTCATGAATTAACTTAGCCAAAAGGCTTTGAGAAGGTTTCACATGAGACAATAAAGGACCTATGCAGTCAATTGAACAAAAACGCAATAAAGAGAAGATATCACAAAGAAAATCACAAAGAGAGCATCTCAAACACAAACATTCTCATATCGAAATAGAGAAAGAGACATGAATGATTAGATAGCTAAATTGTTTACACCCATCTCTCCTCTCTTACACTTAAGAACAAAGACTCACACACATGGAGAGAACCAAATAAAACCCTAACTTTCACACACCTCTCTCTAAATTTCAGCACAACCTCTCCCCCTCCTTTTATAGCCTCCCACTAATGGGTTTGCACATGCTTTACCCATTAGGTCACCACCTACTTGATGCTTTATCCAAACCCGCTTCCTTTTTACCGAAACGCCCCTCGCGCACCTTCCAGGAAGCTTCCTCCTTTCTTGCCTTGCAAGCCTCGCAGCCACCTCGAGCCCTCGCCGTCTTCGAAACCTCCCGACCGTTCTGACCTCAGCGCCACCTGCGCCTAGTCCGGTCCACCGTGTCTCGCCACGACTCCGCCTCGACGTCCTGTAGCCAACACAGACAAGAAACACATCAAATAGCACCGCTCGATACATGTAATCAAAATTAGCATGATAAAGCCCAAACCTGACAAGTCGACATAATATGCAATCTAAACCCTTTGACCAGGTTTGACTAAGTCTGACCGAGTCCTTTGCACCACGCAACGACATGGTCCGAACCAACCAAATCAAACTCGACTTCCCTAAACCGATGTCAATTACTGATCACACACATGGGATGACCTCCACATGGTCTCTCAATCTCCCCCTTGATGAGTATATTGACAAACCCCGAAAAAGCACAAAGTTGAGTTTGAAATGCAAGAAGTCAAACATGGTCTAAAGGAAGGAAATGAAGCTAATAACCATGTCGACACAAGGAGCAAAAGAAAGAACAAGTTTTCCTCAAAGCTCCCAAAATGGCTTTTTCTACCACTATTCTCCCCCTTTTGGCAATAAACACATCAAGGGTGCAAGGAAGAGAACAAGTCATGGAAATGGCTGAAGTTTGATTATTCTAAGCATTTGGAGCCATGAGAATTATCCAAACTGACCATTAAGTGTTACATCAAGCCATAACTCAATAGAATGCTATCTAGATCATAACAAGATATATATAAGCCAGCTAAACCAAATAGATGACAATCTGAAATTTAGTGCAAGTTGTGAACATGTCAAGTCATCCATGATCAAAGTCTAGCTAGAGGTATCCAAGGATAATGCAAACCATGTCAATAAGCTAAGCGGAACCATGAATCTAGTATTGAGCCAATGAAGAGTGCTACAAGTTCTAGAATGATACATTTGTTCAAGTACTTGGTTCTTTCGTAATTAAGCAAATTGAGCACATTTGTCATGAATTTTCTTTTAAAGCTTATGGTTGATTTTAACCAAAATGTTCAGATATGTGCTAGATCTCAAGCCTTATGCGACCATTCCAAGCAAGAAGCTTAAGGAGATGATCTTGGTCATCCAAAACTCCCCCTGAGTTCATGCCAAGTGCAATGGCAAGCCATCTCATGAGAAAGAATTGGTGAGATCAGTTTTTTCGCACATAAGAGATCTTTTTGCATTCATAAATGGTTGTACTAATTTATGCAACATTAAGAACTAGCATAGCTCATCTAAAGCTCAATAGAGATTCAACGTTCAACTCAGCCTATTTGACATGGCGTGAATCATAAAAGGATAACTAGAGAAAGACTAATCTCAAGAGCGAGTATGACAAGTTTTAATTCAAGTTGAGCAATTTAAATTAACTTATCATGGCAAAAGCTAGTTTACACATATGGAGTCATGATCAATCTAGCAATGAAGCACAAATCATGGCAGGATGTAAAGCGATGTAAACATGTCATGAAAGGATAATAATCAAGGCTCAATGTAGGTTTTTACAATGCAGAATGACATGCAAGAAAAGTCCAGCTCCCCCTCAACACATGATGCACCTTTTAGTTCAAGTAGAGTTATGTCCATATTAAGCTCCAGAAGCTCCCAAATGAACTCCCCCTGAACCAAAACAATAAAAACGAGAAGCTGGCAAAGAAAATCCGAAAGGACAGTCCTTAAAGCATAGATAAGATATAGAGGAAACTATGGCTCAGACTGACTCTCATCTACCCCATATGACTCCGGGACTATCAGCTGGTCTACTAACAACCTAGGGAGCAAACACGTACCCTGTCTACCTGAGGGTGGCCCAACCCTCGCTAGAACCCACAAGAAATGAGTAAGCTCAACCTAGAGAGAAGAGAGACAACTAACAAGCAGCATCCTGGAGTCACAAGATAAGAGCAAGAAGTCTAAACGCTAGACAAGAAGACCACTCTAACCTATGCTAGAAGGACTATCCCGAATGCACCCAAGATGTAATGCAACAGAACGGAGCAAGAGCATAATCAAAATAATAAAGCAGTAAAACACAAAGCTTCCCCTCACAACAGTCCGTAAGGACAGACCACCCCAAGCTCTCCCCGTAGAGCTGAAAACCTAGAGCTATCCAATGGCTTGGTAAAGATATCAACCAACTGGTGGTCACTCTCCACAAACTGAAGCACTATGTCACCCTTCTCCACATGGTCTCGAAGGAAGTGATATCGAATATCAATGTGCTTGGTCCGGGAGTGCTACACTGGGTTCTTAGCAATGTTAATCGCACAAGTGTTATCACAAAAGAGTGGAACACTGTCGATAACTAACCCAAAGTCCCGCAGGGTCGAGACCATCCAAAGCACCTGGCTGCAGCAACTGGCTGCAGCAACGTACTCGGCCTCTGCGGTGGACTGTGCAACACCGGACTGCTTCCTTGAAGACCAGGAAACGAGAGAAGTACCAATAAATTGGCAGGTGCCAGAGGTGCGCTTCCTATCTATCCTACAGCCAGCAAAATCTGCGTCTGAGTAGGCTCTCAAGGAAAGACAGGATGAGGAAGAGTACCAAATACCATAGTCAATGGTAGCTCGAAGGTACCGAAGAATGCGCTTCACCGCCTGGCGGTGAGAAACGCGAGGAGAAGCCTGAAATTGAGCACAGAGACACACAGCAAAGTGTATGTCCGGTCTCGAGGCAGTGAGGTACAAGAGGGAGCCGATCATACTACGATACTCCTTCTGATCAACTGGCTCGCCATCCTCGTCTGGATCAAGAGTGGCGGAAGTTGCCATGGGAGTCGACACTGGCTTACCATCAGACATGTCGAAGCGTCTCAGGAGGTCACAGGTGTACTTGCCCTGATGCAAGAAAGTACCCTCCTGAGTCTGCTTGATTTGAAAGCCAAGGAAGAAGGTCAACTCACCCATCATGCTCATCTCAAACTCCAAGCTCATGACATCGGAAAATTGGGAAACGAGAGCATGTGAAGAGCCGCCAAAGATGATGTCATCCACATAAATCTGGACGAGCAGAAGATCAGTGCCATGCCGGCGGATGAGCAAGGTCTTGTCTACTTTACCCATCTCGAAACCATGACTCAACAAGTAGAACTTAAGCCTCTCATACCAAGCTCTAGGGGCTTACTTAAGTCCATACAATGCTTTGGAAAGCTTGAAGACATGGTTTGGGTATTTAGGGTTTTCGAAACCTAGAGGCTGTCTAACATAGACTTCTTCCTCAATGAACCCATTAAGGAAGGCACTCTTGACATCCATCTGGTAAAGCTTGAAACCCTTAGAAGCTGCAAAGGCAAGCAGAATTCTAATAGCCTCAAGTCTAGCTACAGGGGCAAAGGTCTCCTCAAAGTCTAGACCCTCAACCTGAGAAAAGCCCTGAGCTACCAGTCTAGCCTTGTTTCAAACAACCACCCCATCCTCACTCTGCTTGTTCTTGAACACCCACTTGGTCCCTATGACATTGTGACTATGAGGGGGCTCAACAAGCGACCAGACCTTGTTTCTCTCGAAATTTTCAAGCTCCTCATGCATGGCATTGACCCAAGACTCATCAGATAGAGCATGACAAACGTCTTTGGGATCAAAGGAGGCGACAAAGGTAGAATGGAGACAGAATTGAGACACGCCGGATTTTGAACGAGTGACTCGCTCAAACAGGTCTCCAATGATCTGCTCAGAAGGATGAGCTTTTTGGATATGTCTAGAAGGTCCAGGATGAGATGAAGAAGTGGACTCTACCTTGTGAGCTGACGAGGTAGGAACAGAGCCACTAGCTCTAGAAGAAGCCGAAGGCATGGGCTGATCACCTCGAGGTGCGGTGGAAGAAGGCACCTCAAGGGGTGGATGAGAGACTGGATCGGGTAGACAACCCTCATCTCCATCGTCCTCATCATCCAGAAAGGTGGGCTCGGACTGCTCTAAAGAACCTGAGATATCGGGCCTAGTCCCCGGATTGGCCTCATCGAAGGTCACCTCACAGGTTTCTACCAATTTACTAGACTCGCAATTCCAAACCCGATAAGCCCGCGAAGAAGACGAGTAACCTAGAAAGATACCATCACAAGAACGTGACTCGAACTTATCTAGGTTCCCGGACTTCAAAATAAAGCACTTACAACCAAACACACGAAAGTGAGAGACGCTGGGCTTTCGCCCATATCAGCTCATAAGAAGTGCGATGCAAGTGTGCTCGAAGAAAAACTCGATTGGAAACATGGCACGCGGTCACAATAGCCTCAGCCCAAAACTTCCTCGGTGTAGAGTACTCATCGAGCATCGTTCTGGCCATCTCGACCAAGGTACGGTTCTTCCTCTACACGACGTCATTCTGCTGTGAGACGTGCGGAGAAGAGAACTGGTGCTCTACACCTGTCTCATCACAAAACCTCTCAAAGTAGGAATCCTTGAACTCTGTGCCATTGTCACTGCGGATTGCTCGTAAGGCACCCGGGAGCTCGACAGACAGCCTACTGAAAAGACCTCAAAAATGGGTAAACGTCTCATCCTTCGAGGCTAAGAAAAACACCCAAGAGAACCTCGAATAGTCATCGACCACGACAAGGACATACCACTTCCCTCCTGCTGACTGCACTCGAGCTGGTCCAACAGTGTCCATATGGAGTAGCTGTCCTGGTGCATCGGTCATAGTAACTGTGATCGGAGGGTGAGAAGCGGCAACCATCTTGCCGTGTCGGCATGGAGCGCAAACAAGATCTTTGACCATTTTGAGTTTCGGCAAACCACGAATGAGATCGTGGCCGCTAACTCGGGTCAAATGGTCAAATCCGATATGACCAAGTCTCCTATGCCAGAAAGTTAGATCGCGGGACTCCAAAGCAACCAAACATCGGAGAGGATCACTAGAAGACTCAGAAAAATCAGCACGAAAGATCCTCTCATAACGTGAAATCCCGCAAACCAGACTACCCGAAGAGTCAAGAATTTTGCAAGCATTTTTCTTAAAGCTCACCTCATAACCGTCATCGGTAAGCTGAGAAACCGAAAGCGAATTATAACGCAGCTTACTAACCAAGGCAACATCTCTCAAAAGAAACAAATCATTAACGCGCACTGCATCTTTGGCGATGACGCGCCCAGATGAAGCATCTCCGAAGGTGATCATCTCATCACCTGGAGCATGGGCTAGGGAAGAGAACCAACGGGAGTCTCCGGTCATGTGTCGTGAACACCCGGAGTCTACAAGCCAAACCTCTCCCTTCCCAGCCCGGCGAGCCTGAGTCAAACAGAGAGTAAAGTCTCAGTACTGGGGTAAATCAAAAGTGATTTTGGCACCCAATACTGAACAACACGTCGAGCAGATGAAGTAGTCAAGCACGACTGACCTCTATCTACCCTACGCTCTCTGTCACTCAAGAACCCAGAAGGTCTACGTGTAGACCCGAAGCTGTTGCTGGGTCCGACTGCTACAGGCGAGCGAGTTGGAGCACCGGCAACATGCTGAACACGCCGCGGGTAGCCATCTCGACGGGGGAAACGAGATATACCCTCAGGACGGCGGAAGTCACAACCAAGAGCAGCATGAGAACGAAAAACAGAAGACTCAGAAAAACCAAGTCCTCGATGCTGCCCAAACCCATTAGAAACAAACCTAGACCCCGTGCTTTGTCTTAGGTGCACCCAAGGTCTGGGGCTGACCCTGAATACACCTAAATGCCTCAGCACGATCTCTACGCGCAATCCTGGCATGCCTGAAGCATCGATCGACCGTGTGTCCATCCTTCTGACAGAAGGTGCAGTGATACTTCACCTTCTGAGAGGTGGAAGTAGCACGAGAGGGCTTCGGCTTCTGAGAGGCCGAAGCAGCAAGTGGTATCACCTTGCTGTCAGAGATCCCTTGGACAAAACCCGCTGATTTGAATTTGACCTCATCAGATCTGGGCTCAGTCTCGATCACACTTGGTGCTATGGGTCTGAGCACAGCAGGTGGATGCTTCCTCATATCCTCATAAAAATCATATCCTAGACCCTGATTAAATCTGCAAATCTTGGACTAGTCTAGAATAAGATTAAGCTTCTTCTTGCCTCCTACAAACCTTTCGAGAGTGTTCATAAGATACTGACACTCTCGAAAGAGAGAGGTGCAAGAAGAGCAGGGAGAAGAGGGAACAGCAGAAGATAAGGGAGCAGAAGAAGAACCAACAGTAGAGGAGAGAATGGCTTGTGCACGCACAGCCGACCCTGACGGGACAGTCCTACTACTAGCAGTTTGGTTCACGTCGCTAAGCGTCTCAACATTACCCTTGGACTCCATCCCCTTCTCAGCAATCACATTACAAGCTGATGGTTGCTTCTCTAGTAGGTCCTTAGTTAGCTTCACACATTTTTCATCTAATGCAATCAAGTCAATTTTTAGTTTTTCACAATTTTTGCATGGTGAGCTAACAGGGTCCTTAGAAGCATAATTAGCCAGTTTCTTATTGTGGTCAATCATTTCTTGAAACTGCTTGGAAACAGATTCAAGTTCAGTAGTTAATTTAGGACAGTTTGAACATGAAGCAGCTGGCTCAAGCAACCAAGAATACAACTCAGATATTTTATGATCTGCCCGTTTTAGGTTCATCTTCAAGTTATTGCAGTTTTCACAAGACTCGAGCAGATCTAACAGCATGGTGTAAAGACCTCTAAAAGCATTGTCCTTATCCTCACATGAGGTGCAAGCAATAGTCTCAACAGGAGTAGATGAAGTAGAAGCAATCCTACTCATTTCTAGTTCAGCCAAAAGACTAAGATTCTCCACCTTAACAATTTCAAGCTCGGAGGACAAACTATCATGCGAGGTCCTTAACTTCTCCAAATCACCCAACAAAGCAGAGCATGTATCACAATCATCACTAGAAGGAGCAGATGTAAGAGCAATAATCTCTAGTGACAATCTATCTACCTCCTTCTCCAACTCAGTACACCTAGCCCTAGCTCTAGCATGAAATCCACCTAGCTTAAGAAAAGCATGATTGAGCTGGTCGTAGGTGGGCATACCTCGTCCGAGTCGGAGTACAACTCGCTGTCGCTCAGTTCGCCCTCGAGGGCCATGAAGCACATGCCGAAGAAGTCATCGCCGCTCTTGGGATCTTGGTCACTCGTCCCATCGTCGTCGCTCCATCCCTCCACCTCGCTGAGGTCGAGGTCGTCGAAGGCGGTGAGGACGCGGTGAAACAGCTTCTTGGCCTTCCCGAAGTCGCGGAACTTCTTCTTGCCTTGAGGGTGCGCTGGAGTCTTCTTGTTGCGGTTCTTGTCGGTGTAGTCGTTCTTGCCCAAACTGCCGAAGTCAGCTTTGCCCTTCTCCAGTTTGGGGCAGTTTGCCCGAATGTGGTTGGGGCCACCACACTCGAAGCAAATCACGGGCCCTCCCCTCTTTCTGTCCCTCCTCCTCTTGTAAGCATGGGAAAACTTCCGAGCTAGGAGGGCGAGTTGCTCATCCTCGAGCTGCTCTAACTGATCATCGGTTACATCACATAGAGCAGCAAGGGAGAAATCGCAAAGCGAATCAGAAGAGTGACCTGAAGCCAAGGTGGGATCGGTGACTAAAGCCATCGACTGAGACTTCGACTTACGAGAGACAATGTCAATCTCGTGCGTCTTGAGGCGCGAGTACAGCGCGTCAAGCGTCAAAGTCGAGAGGTCCGTGGTGTCCTTGATGGTAGTCACCTTCATCTCCCAAACGCGAAGGTCAAGTGCAGCGATCATCTGACGAGCGTTGTCCGAGTCGGGGTATGTGAGACCGACCGCTCGGAGGTTGCTCAAGATCTTGTGAAAACGCGCAAAACACTCATCCAAAGACTCACCAGCAAGCATCTCAAATTTGTTATAGTCCCACTTGAACTGGTCCTGCCGCACCGTCTTAATCTGGGTGGTGCCCTCATGGTATGCATCGAGGGTCTCCCAGATATCGAAGGCGGACGAAAGATGAGATATGCGGTCAAACTCGCTACGACTCAAACCCTGGATGATGATGTTTCTTGCCTTTGCATTCGCCTCAACATCAGCCATGTTCTCGGTATTGATGTTCTCATCGGCAGGAACAACAAATCGTACCTTGACCTTCCGCCAGATGGCATACCCCTGGGCCTGAATGTATGTCTCCATTCGGCTCTTCCAGAAGGGGTAATTGATGCCATCGAAAACGGGCGGCTTGGTCGAGTACTTGTCCGTCGCCATGGCTCTTGAGACCGGTTAAGATCTATGAATTAGAGCTAACCGACTCTGATACCAATTGTTGGATCGAAATGGTCGACAGAGGGGGGTGAATGTCGTCTCTTTTAAAAACTACCCTCAATAAGTAAATCCCAACTCTCCTAAAATCAGAGGTGAATGGTGCCCTTTCAAATTTCCCTCAAAAATACCCACTTAAAAATTCTCCGATAGCAACTAATGCTATGAAGAAGAAGTTCTGCTACTTACTAAAATAAGAAGTAAAAGCAGGGAGAGAAAATAGATGCAAGAATTGAAACTCTAAAAGAGAACAGTAGCCAAAAACATTCTTGAAGAAATACTCACTGGAGCAATTCATCCATACCAACTCAGTGATCTTTTTGAAGAAACTGTCCAGAGGCTTCACGAAAAACATGATTGTCAAGCATCAAAAGCACACGTGACTACATAAAGGCTTGACTGCAGTAAAGAATTAAAGCATTGGCACACAAGCTGTTGGAAAACAGCTAGCTGTCCACCTTTAAGCCAAAAAAAATAATACCAAGGTGCAGCAAGGTAGCTACTAAAGCGGAAAAGCAAAAGCATGAAAAAGTAAAATCAGCAGGACAAAAATCAGCATACAAGCTGCAGTTTCTGTTGGCACATCAGAGAACACGAACTGAGATAAAGGAGAAGCTTTACGGGCAGCAGAACTGCAGCAAATTGAAAAGATAAATAGCAGGAAATAAAAGAACTCAAGTGCTAGCTGCCTAAAAGAATAGATCCCCAGTTCTAATGAGCTTTCGGCTAGCAAGGAAAACAAAATAGGAGCTGCAGCAAGTAATCTACCCTAGAAACCACAAGCTCAAATGGACTGCAAAAAAAATGCTCTCATGGATTAACTTAGCCAAAAGGCTTTGAGAAGGTTTCACATGAGACAATAAAGGACCTATGCAGTCAATTGAGCAAAAACGCAATAAAGAGAAGATATCACAAAGAAAATCACAGAGAGAGCATCTCAAACACAAACATTCTCATATCGAAATAGAGGAAGAGACATGAATGATTAGATAGCTAAATTGTTTACACCCATCTCTCCTCTCTTACACTTAAGAACAAAGACTCACACACATGGAGAGAACCAAATAAAACCCTAACTTTCACACACCTCTCTCTAAATTTCAGCACAACCTCTCCCTCTCCTTTTATAGCCTCCCACTAATAGGTTTGCACATGCTTTACCCATTAGGTCACCACCTACTCGATGCTTTATCCAAACCCGCTTCCTTTTGTGCAGCTTTGCGTTTTTACCGAAACGCCCCTCGCGCACCTTCCAAGAAGCTTCCTCCTTTCTTGCCTTGCAAGCCTCATAGCCACCTCGAGCCCTCGCCGTCTTCGACACCTCCCGACCGTTCTGACCTCAGCGCCACCTGCGCCTAGTCTGGTCCACCGTGTCTCGCCACGACTCCGCCTCAACGTCCTGTAGCCAACACAGACAAGAAACACATCAAATAGCACCGCTCGATACATGTAATCAAAATTAGCATGATAAAGCCCAAACCTGACAAGTCGACATAATATGCAATCTAAACCCTTTGACCAAGTTTGACTAAGTCCGACCGAGTCCTTCGCACCACTCAACGACATGGTCCGAACCAACCAAATCAAACTCGACTTCCCTAAACCGATGTCAATTACTCATCACACACACGGGATGACCTCCACATGGTCTCTCAGGTAGTCTATTTTAATGATATTTTGATATATAGCCGCTCATTGGAAGATCATGTTGAACACATTAGACAAGTGCTAGAAGTGCTAAAAACTGAAAAATTGTATGATAATATTGAGAAATATACTTTTTGCACAAACAAAGTGGTGTTCTTAGGCTATGTTGTTTCAGCTCATGGAATTGAAGTAGATGAATCTAAAATTGAAGCTATTCAAAATTGGCCTACAGCTATCAATGTTAGTCAAGTTCGTAGCTTCCATGGGCTTGCTGGTTTTTACCGATGCTTTGTGAAAGATTTCAGCACCATTACTGCCCCATTAAATGAATTAACTAAAAAGGGTGTTGCTTTTGAATGGGGAGAATCACAAGAAAAGGTCTTTGCTGAATTAAAGAAATGTTTGACTGGAGCACCATTGCTTGTTTTATCTGATTTTACTAAAACTTTTGAGATTGAATGTAATGCTAGTGGAATAGGTATTGGAGGTGTTTTGATGCAAGAACGAAAACATGTTGCATACTTTAGTGAGAAACTTAGAGGTGCACAAGTGAATTATCCTGTTTATGACAAAGAACTATATGCGCTTGTGCACGTATTAGAGACTTGGCAACATTATCTCTGGCCTAAAGAATTTGTCATTCATTCTGATCATGAAGCTTTGAAATATTCGAAAGGTCAAGCTAAACTGAATCGTAGACATGCTAAATGAGTTGAATTCATTGAAACTTTTTAATACATTGTTAAATATAAGAAAGGTAAAGAGAATGTGGTAGCGGATGCATTGTCAAGAAAGAATGTGCTTTTAACTCAGTTGGAAGTAAAGGTACCTGGTTTAGAGAATTTGAAAGATTTATATGTTTCCGACCATGAATTTTCAGTACCATATTTTAAATGCAAAGATGGAAAAGGATAGGATAAATACCATATTCATGATGGGTTTCTCTTTCGTGCTAACAAACTGTGTTCCAGAATCGTCTGTGCGTTTGCTATTGTTGTAGGAATTTCATGCAGGGGATTGATGGGACATTTTGGTAGGGAGAAAACATACATGATGTTGGCTAATCACTTTTATTGACCCAGGATGAAATGTGACTTCGAAAGGTTTGTTCAACGATATATCACATGCTATAAAGCTAAATCAAAACTTAATCCACATGGTTTGTATACTCCACTTCCAGTTCCTAGTGCAACTTGGGAAGATATTAGCATGGATTTTATTTTAGGATTGCCTAGAACTAAGAGGGGTAGGGATTCTGTTTTGTAGTTGTGGATAGGTTCTCCAAAATGGCTGATTTTATTCCTTGTCATAAGAGCAACGACGCGTCGCATGTAGCTAACTTGTTTTTTAGGGAAATTGTAACACTATATGGCATACCAAGAACCATTGTTTCTAATCGTGATGTCAAATTTATGTGTTACTTTTGGAAGAATTTATGGGCCAAGCTTGGGACGAAGTTGCTCTTTTTGATAACTTGTCACCCACAAACCGATGGACAAACGGAGGTGGTGAACCGTACACTCTCAACGCTGATGTGGACAATGATCAAAAAGAATTTAAAAGAGTGGGAAGATTGTCTACGACATGTTGAATTTGCTTATAATAGGGCAGTGCATTCTACGACTCAATTGTGTCCATTTGAGGTGGTGTATGGTTTCAAACCGATCGTGCCACTTGATTTGATGTCACTTCCATTACAAGAACATACAAATCCAGGCTTCTAAGTGTGCTGATTTTGTGAAAAAGCTCCATGAAAAGACTAAAGAGGTAATTGAAAAGAAGGTACGTGCTTATGCTTTTAAAGCTAACAAGTCTAGAAAGAAATTGCTGTTTGAACCAGGTGATTTAGTGTGGGTACATCTTCACAAAGAACGCTTTCCAGAGAAGCGTAAATCAAAATTGATGCCCCATGGTGATGTGACCACGTCACCAACACGTACGACCATAGCGGCCAATATCAAGATTGAACTAAAGGTGAATTCGTTTCTTCAACTTCAACATATTTTAAATGAGAATATGATGCTATCTAATGATGAATATATATATATATATAGCACCACATCACTTTGGAACCAATTGAAGCAAGGGTTCAAGTTGGACAGGTTTTGGAATCCAATTCGGCCTCCAGATCAATTCGGATTCAGCTTGACAGGTCAACTTCAAACGGCCATAACTTTTGATCTAGAAGGCTTCTTGGGGTCCGTGAGTACTCGTTGGAAAGCTCTTGGAGTCTACTTTCAGATGGATCTAGTCTCACCTCCAAACTCTACTCGAGCAGATCAGAAACTGCGAAATAAGTCATATCACTTTTCCAGTCCGAGTCAAAGTGGGCCGAGGGCCTTGTAACTTGGGCTATTTGGGCCGGTACTGTTCACATGAACAGTAACATGGCCATGTGAACAGTAACCATGAATAGAACCACATCCCTTTTCATTAGATAAGTGGGGCTTCCCCCTCCCCTATTTAAGGAGGTCGCACCCCTTTAGTTTTCCTTCGGGTTTTTCTTAAGAGTTTATTCTGCTTAGCAGTTTCACCGCATGTTCGGTTGAGGAACTCCAACTTGTGAACTTAATCTTTATTCGCAATACAATTCAGATTGCATCTTGAACTCTCTTGCTTGTGTTCTCGATTCGCTTGCAGGAGATAGCCTTCTTGGCGAGGTCAATCGTGTTCGGCACGGTTGATAACCAATGGAGCAGTGGTGTAGTGATTGCGAGGGGTTCGATCTGTTTTGGTCGGAGCCTTTGGATCATCAACGTCGAGTTCTCCACAATCGACTTATCAGTACCTCTCGGAAGATCGGGCCATCGTCACTTCAGTTGGTATCAGAGCAACGGATGCCCGTGAGGTAATTTTTGTATCCCTAGTTAGTAGATTGGTTTTTATTTCCTATAGTCCGGAAAAAAAATTACCCCACAAAAAGAGTTAATTCCGCTGTCCAAACCCCGTTGTGCCTTTCAATCTGTTAGTTTTGGTTTGCTAAATTGAATTTGTGTCCGTCATAGCATTGTCTAGTTGCTGGTCATATCTTTGTTCCATCAAAAATCCAAACAAAAGAAACGAATTCACCTTTAGTTCAATCTTGATATTGGCCGCTATGGTTGTACGTGTTGGTGACGTGGTCACATCATCCTCCCCTTCTTGACAGAAAACCGTCCTCGGTTTTAACATAGGTGTAGCGTCACGTATTACATGATCTTGATCATAAATCTTGGTACATGATAACGAACGCAACAAACTCTCATTATGTAATATCATAAGTTCTTTCTCAAATAATGTAAAATCTCTTTGAAACGAGCTCACCTCATAATTTAAGTGATGCGTAAGAGCTCTTGTAATTGGAACAACATGTATAGCAAATATGGTTGTATCCATAGGGTATATGTTCTTATCACATGGTGATGATCCTTTTAAAGTACTTGCCAAGATTAATGATAATGCATACAAGATAGAGATTCCAGGAGACGATTATGGGGTAAGTACTCCTTTTAATATTGCTAATTTGTCACCATTCTTTGGGCAAGACGATACAGAGTCGAGGACGACTCCTTCTCAAGAGGGGGGATGATGAGGGCATCTCTACAACTCCTATGGCATCTTCCCTAAATGTGCATGAGATTATAAATCATGATGAACCGAAGGGGCCAGTGACAAGGGCAAGAGCTAAATTACTTCGATAATAGGTGAATTTGTTTCTTAATGACTTTCCTTGCTTTGACGAGAATAGTATACTACCTCATGCAAGCTCTTTATGTATTCTCATGTTTGATTCATGTGAAGACTTTGGAAGCAAAGCTTTGGGGGAATACCTAGAGGAAGAAGGCCATCAGATTGCCATGCGACCAGGATACTCAAGACCAAGCAGCCACCAATCAAAGAAAGGTCACGTGATCACAATCCCATGGCGTGAAGAAGATATGGCCTGCATGCCAATTGACTGACCGAAACCAATCACTAGTTCGGTTTGTATCTTGTTAAACATTGAGTCCGAACTAGTATTGCTTAGATGGAGTTGTCGATCTCTTGGCTAAAGCGGGCTTGATCTTGTTTTAGGCCCAATTCGGGCGTGTGTGCGTATGATGACAGCTGCCATATATATACGCTCTGATATCATCAGAACGGGAGGCCAACTAGAAAACAAGGAAATGGGATTAGTGTGCGACTAGATAATGGAGTTCTTGAGATTGTACATGTTTTTTGACATTTTTAATTAGCCACTAAATTTAATAGAAGATTTGTGAGTTCTTGCAATTCGATATCGTTCAACCTTTCCGCTGGGAATTGCGAGCGCGATAGGGCTTTCACTTGGTGGTCATAAATTCCGGCGCGTGTGATCTTGCGAATTAAAAAGCGTTCGTTCTTGCATTCACAACGGAGGATTGCTATGATTCAAGAGGCTGCACGTGAGTATCCAATCCTATGTCGAGAAGATCGAGCAACCCCGTATCAGGTGTTATGCACTCTCTTCGCACTTTTTCTGATGCTGATTTTGTAGGGTGTAGGATAGATAGGTGGAGTACCTGTGGCACTTATCATTTCCTAGACATATTTCTTATCTCTTGGTCATCTATGAAGCAACCATCTGTTGCACAGTCCACTGCTGAGGAGGAGTACGTAGCTGTTGCTAGTAGTTGCTCTCAAGTTATCTGGATCTTATCGACTCCGTGAGACTATAGGTTGACCTTATATTGTGTTCCCCTCTTCTATGACAACACTAGTGCCATAAATATTAGCAGAAACCCAGTGTAAAACTCTAGGACAAAGCACATTGATATTAGATACCATTTTCTTAGAGACCATATAGAGGGGTGATGTTGTACTTCATTTTATAGAGTTGAGCACCAGGCTGCAGATATTTTCATTAAGTCTCTTGATTCTTCTCGTTTTGCTTCTTTGCTAGGGTTGGGAGTTATTAGTCCTTTTGGCCTATTTTGAGTAGGAGTTTGACTTTCGAGGGGGAGTCTCTTCATTTGCATCCATTGTAACATAATACAAATCTAAATTCAACAACTTGCATTGTATAATACTACATGCAGTTTTGACTATTATCTTTGTATGACATGATATCTTACTTTACATCTCGCCATGTCTTGTGCTAGTTTGCTTGATTAATCGTATCGTTCCATGTGTAGCTTAGCTCTTACCATGCTCGCTTCCTTAAATGTGAAAATTTTGAACTAAACATGTTTGTTGGATCTTATGGCTAGTTTTATTGTAGTGATCTTCTTATAATTTATGCCATGGCAAATATGCTAAGTTAAGTCTATAATCTAAATTGAGGTTTAGATTAAACTATGCTAGTTTTTTTATTAAAGCATGAGTTTACTTCTTCAAGGCTTTTACGACTCAGGTCTAGTATAGCTTGTGGTCTAAGGAGTAGCTATTTGTTCTTGAACTAAAAATAAAATAAAAATGATCCCTTTTGTGTGAAAAACTGATCTCACTAATTTTTTCTTATGAGATGACTTGCCATTGCACTAGCCATGAACCCAGGAGGAGTTCTTGCTTTGGATGGTCATAGTGAGGCTTGAGAAAAATAAGAAAAATGGTTGAAACTTAGGAGAAAGTTATGGATTGTAACAGCCCAGTTGTTTATTTCAAAATTTCTTAGTAAAAAAAATTAATTTAATTTAAAACAAAATCAAGTGTTATTTAGTTGCTTGAATTTTCAAGATTTTGTTTGCCTGTTTTCAGTTTTTCTAAAAGGCTTTCCTTTTGAAAACTAGTTTAAGTAAAAGACGAAATTATTATTAAATAAAGAGTATTTTGAATTTCTATAAAAATCCTATTTAAAATTAATTATTTTAAAAGCATTTGACTTTTATTTGGTTTTTCTGTGCTTTGCTGAATTTTTTTTAAAAAAAATAAATTTCAAAGCTAAAAAGTATTTTTATAAAAATTAAAAGACCAACTTTAAGTTGGAAATATTTTTCCTAAGTCTAAAATGTCTCCAGGAATTTCTGTGAATTTTCCTGGAACTCATAGACTTTATTTGCTATTTTCTAGTTTTTTTAAGCTTCCTAGTATTTCTGAAAATCAAAAATGAATTTTAAATCTTTTCTCTTCTCAGGCTGACAAGTGTCACTCCCTGATTCAATCCATCCTCGCCCGGTTTAATCTCAGCCACTCAATCTCACTTACCCCTTCGTTTCAATCCGATGGCCCTGATCTTCTCCATGCGTCGCGTCGCTCATCCGACCGTCCGCGCTTTCTCCTCTCTTTTCTCTCTTGCCGACAGCCAACCCCGCCCGTCAGCTTCTTCTTTCTCTTTGCCTTCTTCAACCTTCCACCGCCGCCATTGGTGCCCCGCTCAAACTCTTAAATTTGGCTGTTTCTTCTCGTTAGCCCAAGCATTTGTTACAATTGAAAGCCTAATCACTCCCGCATTCAACCTCCACCATTTCCCCACTTTAAACCCCGCTTACCTCCTTTTTACTCGCCTTTGCGCCGACCTTAACTTCGGTGTAATCGATGGCCGTTTGTCGCCTCCACCTTCGCCAGGCCCGTGCGCGCATCGCCCGCCCCTCCACCGAACGAATCCACCGCCGAAGAACCCCGCCGCCAACACCCTCACTCCGCCGCCCCTGCATCCTCATCGCCAGCCACCACCGAGCATTCTCAAGCGTCGTGCCAAGGTGCACTGAACTCCCGTGTCCTCCTCCCACTCGCGCACCCTCGCCGACCCCAGCAGCACCGCCATCCGCCAATGCCCTCAGTCCCCGTGCGCCACCTCAGCAGTCGTGAGCCACGCAAGCGCTACGCCAGCCGCGTGCCACCTTAGCCTTCTCCCTAGTCCATGGACCCAGTTCACAAAAGCTGGTCCCACTTGTCAGTGAATAAAACCCTTTTTCTGTTGAAAAATAATTCGGCCACAAAATCGAAATCCTTGCTGACATCACCCTGACGTATAAATCTCTTTTCCCATAGAAAAATAATTCCTCGAAAAATCATTTCCCTTGATGACATCATAATCTGTTTTTTCAGTTTAAAATAATTCCTGAAAATCGGTTTATTCTTTTTCTCTCCTTTCGAACTTCCAAAAGCTCGTATTTCTTCATTTTAATTCCGATTGAGCCCATTCAAATTTCTAAATTCATCTAAAATCCTAATATATCTATTTTTATCCTCTTTTTAAATTTTTGGAATTTTCGAATTTATTTTAATTAAATTAACGCTTAGAAAGTAAAAATATTTTAAATGGCTAAAATATATTTCAAATAAATCCGAAATTATTTTATTTGGTATTTTCGTTTTCCAAGGATAGTTGTAGAATTTTCTTGAATTTTTTTCGAATTTATTTTATTTTTTGGGAAAAGAAATAAATTATTTTTTAATTCCTGTTTTCTCTCTCCTCCCATTCATCTTCTTCATGCGTGCGTTTCGTCCAGAGCTTGGCCACCAATATCAACCCTTTGAAGCTTTCATTCCTCTTGAATTTCTCCACCGTTTTTCATGAAATCAAGTGCAATCAATTGCTCTTTTCATGACTCCTCCATTCCCAACCGTTTCCCTCCACCTTTATGCTCATTTACACAAAAATAAAACCATTGCTCTAAAAGACATGGTCGTTCGATCTCCCTCTCCCGTCCACCTCCGCCCCTATAAAAGGGAGCACCGGGTGCCTCTCCTCACCCTTAGTCATTCCTAAAAGTTTCACATCCTCTCTCCCTTCCTTCTCCCCGCAATCGCCATTTTTCTTTCGTCAACTAAGCGTCGTTCCTTGGCCTTTTGCGCCGCCTACAGTGGAGTTCCGTGACTTTTGACCACACTATCGGCTTTGTCTCCGCGCGTTCTACGCGGTGCTTCCCTTGCCTTCACCGGAGCTTCGCCGGAGCATCGCCGGACCACCGTGACCAAACCGCGCCGTCGTTTCCCTCCTCGCTGCGAACCGACCGTGCATGTTCCACCATAACCGAGGTGAGCATCATGTTCCCCACATTCTCCTCTTCGTTTCGCCGCAAATCTCACCTGCTAACTCCTCTCCGTTTGCCCGGAATGCCGATGTCAACCCGTCGGTCGTTGAATGTCTTCTCCGCCGTGTTCCGCCACCATTCGATGTACTTTGGTCGAGCCGTTTGCACCGTTGAGTTTGCCTCGACGCGTTCTACGTCGTGCTCCTATCGCCATCACCTAAAGATTCGCCGAGTCCTCGTCAACCTTATCAGGCCCAGACACTAAAACTGTACCTTCGCGCGTACACCCCTTTTTGGTAAGCGCTTTGATTTTTGTTCACGTCATATTGTGTCCTAGTCTCTAAGAAATTTTTCTACCATTTTGTTTAATTTTTATGGAGCCAATTGTCAGGAATTGAGCTTTCCGCGAAAATGGCCGTTTTTGACTCCCGACGTCGATTCGTCGCCTCCGGTAAGCCTTAGCCCATGCCGTAATTTTTCGTAGACTTACCTCGGCACGTTTTACGCCATGCTTCCTTCCTTTTCCCCAAAAAGCCTCCACGAATTTTCGCCTCCGACACCTTGCCATGGCCGCCAATGACATCTCGTGTCCCCATCTATCCGTTGGTATTTTTCCCAATCCGTTCACGTCATGTCGTGCCAAACCATCCCATTTAGCTACCTTCCAAATGGTTTTAGATTCGTTTCACCGAGCACTAAGATATTAAGTTTTTCCTTTCTCTCTACCGTCGCCGTTCAAACGTCGATGGTATCGTCTCCGTTCCTCGTCGCCGTATCCATGTCACCACCTTCATCTCATCGCCAGGATTCCATTTTGCCCATTCGCTAGCCACCTCGCAGCCTACCGACACCATACTGTTCAAAAAGTAATTCTCAGGTGTTGTTATCATTTCATGTGATGTCCAAAACTTCCACATACTCGTTCTTCGTCATCCGAACTTTGAATCTGTTGATTCTTTTTCCTAAATTCATTTAAGATCATAATCTATCCCTCAGTATATATTTTATAATTTTTGGATTTTATTTGAATTTTATTTGAGTTTATTTTGTTTGGTTCTTCGCGTGTAGACTACGACGAATCTGGAGAGTTCGATTTCGACGATTCGTAGAATCAAGTCTTCAAGCAAGGCAAGTTACACCTTTGATCATGTTGCTCCCACTAATTTAAATTATTTATGTTTAGTATTAACTGGGAATTTTATGGACTTGCTTAGCCATGCTTAGAATAATTCGGGTGGGAAGAATTGTTCCACATAAAATGATAAAGTTTTCGAATGTATTCTTGACTTTGGTGAGTCAAGAATGATTATGAAATGTTTTCCAACAAAATATAAAACTGGTTTAGACTTAGGCAATTGGTCAGAGTGGTGGGTGCAGGCATGCCCTGTTGGTTGGAGCCGCAGTGGTTGATTGTCGTGCACGGGGGTATGTGGTTAGGCCTAAGTCAAGTTAAGGACCGGTCTATGAGCTACTATTGCAAAGCTCTAACGTACTACCACAAGTCTGGTATGGGACAGACCTGGCCGGATAATTTGTGAAGTTCCAACTTAATCTCGCTATAGGCTGAATGTGAGCGCGGCGTAGGCCGTGAGAAGTCTCACATGGCACAAGAGGGGGCTCCAACATGTGGATTCATGTTGTGGTGAAACCTTAGTGGCGGCGTGATTATGTTGACAACGGATCATTGTAAAAGCCTTGTCATGATCTCCTGGCCGCACACCTAAGGAAGTGTGTTAATCCGGTGGCAAAAAGGGATGATCATGTCTTGTGGGTAAAGCTGTACAACCTCTGCAGAGTGTATAATCTATCCTGGATAGCCGTGCCCACGGTCATGGGCAAGCTGAGTAAAGTTTTTCATGGATTAGACTTTGTTTTTCAAAATGGTTTTACAAACTGCTTATGGATTGATGGAATCCATATGAGATCTTTTTGGAAAAGATGATCCGGGTGGGATGCCCGTGGATAGGTTGGTGTTTGGTCGGAGCCTGCACTAACGATATTATTTTGTTAAAATCTTGTTTCTATCTATTGTATCAAATTCAGCTTTTGAATCTACTTACAGTATTTACTTCAATTTCGCTTTATGCACAACTAACCTTACTATGCCTTCCTTTGTCAATCCTTATGCATGCATTAATTCTGTTAAACCTCCTGGTGTAACTTGTGGAGTACTTTATGTACTCATGTTGCTCAATTCATCATTTTTTCAGAGGACAGGTTCGACTTCGGTGAGGATCAGAACGTATAGGCCGCGTCTTACTGTCGTTTGCCTGTGGGCAGGCTCAGTGGGCTTCTTCCGCTTTGGTTTATTTCTTCCGCTGCTTGTATTTAATTTTGGTTTATGAACCGCTGATGTAAACTTTGGCCATCAGGCCCATATTCAGTTAAATAAAGTTTGTCATTGTGCTTGATATGTATCCCTGTTGTTACTGTGTGCACTAGCTGATCCTGGACTAGTGCGATTTACACAGAGGGTTTCGGAGTTGTTGCTCCGGGCCCCGACATGGATGGCTCCCAATTTAGGACAAACTTTGCTAAGATAAAACCAAAAATAATTTTTGGTAAATGATAAATGTGCTAATTATACTTAATTACAAGTGCTCAAACAAAATCTTTCAATTCTAAACTTGTAGCACTCTAAATAGACTCTATTGTATATTTTTGGTTCCATTTAGTTTATTAACATGGCTTGACACATTTTTTTGATACCTTTGGCTAAACTATGACCTTGAACAACTTGACACGCTAAAAATCTAGTTAATTTCATATTCTTGCTTAAATGGTTTAGCCTTACTATATATGTTTTGCAATGATTTATATAGCTACTTCACATAATATGGCTTGGTGTAACACTTATAGAGTCACTTTGGATAACTTTTATGGTTTCTTAAGCTAAAATTGAATAAAATATAGCTACCTCATTTCATTCATGCTTTTTCTTCTTCCAAGCATCTTGATGATTCCATTGTCATTGGGGGAGAAAGATTGGTAAAAATACATATCTAGAGTTTGATTTAGAATTTTTGTGTGAATTCTTGCTAAGTTGTTGTTTCAATATTTTGTTATGATTTTCTTGATCTTCCGATCTCTTCTCGCTGTGATCAAGGTCAAATAGAACAACTATTTTTTCATGTGGAGCTAGAGTGGGATTTTCTATTTTATTTGGTGGATTTGAAGTTTTTCTGGAAACTTATTATCCTTAGTATCTTCGCTCCATTTCTGCCTCATGTGGTCATTTTTAGTCTTTGCAATACTTGAGTGACACTTTTGTGCTTTTATTTGCCAAATTCCCTCTCTAAGTTCTTAAAACCACATGTTATTTGTGAGAAATTACCAATGGGTTCACCAAGGGTGAGATTGAATGACCATATGAGAAGATACAGGGTTTTGTTGTAACCATTGTCATTTTAGAGGAGTGAAAATTTCAAATTTGCAGATTGTAGGTTTATTTTTGACAGCTTACAAAGGTGACAGTCTGATTGGCCAGCTTGTATTGCGTCGGCTGAAATAGATGATTTTGGAAAATTTGAGTCATGGGATGTGACGAGGATGTAACATTCCTCAAATTATTATTTATCTATAAATGATATTGTTATATCATTGTACTCCTTAAGTATACCTCTTATCTATAAGATAGAGATTTCACAAGGTAGTCATAAGCTTTTTTTTGACCATTCCTTAGTAGTAAGCTCTTCTACGACTACTCCTTAGTCGTATGCTCTTCTACAACCACTCCTTGATCGTAAGTCTTGTCACAACCACTTCATAATCATAAGTGTCGTAGGGGTGGCCCCCACCTAAGCCCAGCGGGCCTGTTAGGAGGTTATAAGAACCAGAGTAACGTGTGTAATGACATAGGTGCCCCTGATGGGGAGGTACGGATGTAAGGGCATAACTGTAAAAGCATATCCCATGTGAATATATATATCAGGATGAGGGGGAGGATGAGGCATAACACTCCCACCTCTCCACTACCATCTCTCTCTCTGTTTGGTCTGTAGCCACAACAGTTGGCGCCGTCTGTGGGGAGGACGGGGACAAGCCCGAAGACCGAAGAAGAAGGATGGCACCGAAAAAAGCTTCATCAGCGGCGGCGAAGGGAAGGAAGACGGCTGGGTCGGAGCGGCGCGTGAATACCAGGGCTTCGGCATCGGCTGCCGAAAGAGCTGGCAGCAGCGCAGGCGCCGTGGTCGCGGACGTCGACGCTGGCACCACAGCGACCGACTCCGCCAGCGCCGCTACAACGACACCCAACACCGTCGCTGGCACTGCAACGACAGCCCCCGCCTCCCTCGCCGGCAGCGCGGATCAAGCGGTCGGGGGTAGCCGCAATGAAGCATCCGGCGGATCTGGAGATCGTGAAGCGATGGTCCCTGCACCGACCCGTCCGCTGGGTGTTCCGGCGGCCCCGACAGCGCCTGCGGTGGAAAGCGCCATACTAGCAGCCCTCAACGCGTTCCAGCGGGAGCTAGGGGACCTTCGCGGAGCCGTCCGCAACATGCAAGAGGCTCGGAGCCAGCAGGCCGCGCCAGTAATCGCGCCCGAGCCCACGCCGGAGAGGGCGGACAGTCACGAAGCCCCCACGTCTAGCCGTGCGCCGCTGCAGCGCGTAGATCCGGAGTCCCCGCTTTCGGCAGGGCTGCAGCAGGCAGCATGGCCTGAAGACTTCAAGTTTCCTAGCGCCATCGACCCGTACAAGGGTGACACGGACCCCCGCGAGTTCGTGCGCGTGTACGAAACCGCGGTCGAGGCCGTGGGCGGAGACGACACCACGAAGGCGAATGGACTCCCCCTCGCGCTGCAAGGAGTGGCGCTCTCTTGGTTCCTTACCATAGAGTCGGGCTCCATCTACGCGTGGGAGCAGCTCCGCGACCGTCTTCACAACAGCTTCCAAGGAAACTGTGTCAAGCGAGTCGACGCGGACCAACTCTTCGCTGTGAAGCAAGGACCCTCGGAGAAGCTCCGGAACTACCTCAAGCGCTTCACCAAGATTCGATGCCAAGTAAGAGACATTAATGAAACCACCGTTGTTAATGCAGCCATACAGGGCCTTCTTCCGGGCCCGATGGCCGAGTACAACGCGCGGAGGCCAATCAAGACAGTCGCCAAGCTCTTCGACAAAATGGACAAGTACGCGCGGGCGGAGGAGGATGCGCGAAGACGCAGCATTATCGCCCTCGACCTCGCCCATGGGGAGCGCCCCCCGCGCGAAGTAGGGGCGGGTGGTCCCTCCTCGAAGCAGGGCCACGGCCGAGAGCCCCGGGGAGGCCCTCCCCAAGGCAGCGACACCGGAGTACGGGAAGGCTCCTCAAGGAGCTGGCATAAACCTCGGCGCTGCCAGCGCAGGTCACAGGCGGCCCATCATGTCCTCGACACCGAGAGCGCCCGCCAAGGACCCGATCCCGCCTCACGAAGGGGGGACCGGGGATCGGAAGGCGGACTTGATTGCGGCGGCCAACCCCACGCAGAACAAGAGCTCCTACACTATGGCAAGTGGTGCGAGGTACACGGCTACGGTGATCATTACACAAGGGCATGCACCGCAGTTATGGAGCTACGGAGGGTGACGGTCGGGTCTCGAGCTCTGCCTCCTCGGCCCCCTGCCGGAGCCCACGTGGAGCACCCAAGCGGTAGCCCCATACGAGCCGCCGCAACAGAGGGCGCGCAGCATCGCACCGTTAGCGTCATCACCGGAGGCTCCTCCTCAAGGGCCCCCGGGGAGCAGCCGCAATTATGGATGCCGCCCCGCAACATCACCTTCGACGTGAACGACGCCAGCGGTGTGGAGTACCCTCACCAAGACCCTCTAGTCATCCAGGCCCACATAGCACGCTGCGACGTCAGGCGCATCCTTGTCGACGGGGGAAGCTCCGCGAATATCTTGTTCGTCGAAGCCCTCGATCGTATGGGGATCCCCCGAAGCCGGCTAGAGCAGCCAGGAGCTCCACTTCAAGGCTTCGGGGGTCAACCACTGCAGGCCTTGGGGTACATGTCCCTTCCGGTCACGTTCCGTCAGGAGGGCAACAAGGGTAACATCCGGACCGAGCAGGTCACCTTCGACGTCGTAGATATCCCACAACCCTACAACGCCATACTGGGCCGGCCCGCCATCAACTCTTTCGAGGCGATCCCGCACTACGCGTTTTTGTGTATGAAGCTCCCGGGTCCAGAGGGTGTTATCACCGTCTTCGGCGATCAGGACCTGGCCAGACGTGCCGAGGTCGGCAGCCGCGTTCCGCATCGCCCGGTGCACGCCCTCTCCGGCACGCTCGGCGATGGCCCCTCCGCCCCTGGGTGGACGCCCAAGCCTCAGCCCGAGGGCGGAGTCAAGAAGGTGCCGCTCCAGGCGGAGGGGCAGTTTGTGTCCATCGGCGAGGGGCTCCCACCGGGGGTCGAACGGGATCTGCTCCGAGTGCTTCAAAACAACATTGACATTTTCGCATGGTCCCCGGAGGACATCAAGGGCGTAGACCGAGCAGTAATCGAGCATCGCTTGGCGGTCCGCCCCAACGCCAAGCCGGTCAAGCAAAGGCTCCGGCGTATGTCGATGGATCGGCAGCAGGCGGCCAAGATGGAGGTGGCGAAGCTTCTTCGCGCCAGGGTCATCCGCGAGGTCCACCATCCAGAGTGGCTCGCTAACCCGGTACTAGTCAAAAAGGCCAGCGGGGCCTGGCGTATGTGCATCGACTTCACGGCACTGAACAAGGCGTGCCCAAAGGACAATTACCCCTTGCCGCGCATCGACCAGCTGGTCGACGCCACCGCGGGGTGCGAACTCATGAGTTTCCTGGACGCCTATTCCGGCTACCACCAGGTGTACATGGTCGAAGACGACGAGGAGAAGACCAGTTTCATCACACCTCTTGGGACGTTCTGCTTCGTCAGAATGCCCTTTGGCTTGAAGAACGCAGGCGCTACCTATACCCGTCTCGTCGCTATTGCCCTGGCCGCCCAGCTCGGGAGGAACGTCGAAGCTTACGTCGATGACGTGGTGGTCAAAACCCGGCAGCTTGCTCTGCATGGCCGGGACCTCCAGGAGACCTTCGACAACCTCCGGAAGGCGGGCATCAAGCTCAACCCCGACAAATGTGTCTTCGGGGTGCAGGCGGGCAAACTCCTAGGTTTCCTCATGTCCGGACGGGGCATCCAGGCGAACCCCGACAAAGTAGACACCATCCTGGGTATGGAGCCGCCCAAGACAACGAGGGAGGTCCAGAGGCTGGCGGGCCGCATGGCAGCATTAAGCCGCTTCCTATCCAGGGTGGCGGAGCGGGGCCTGCCATTTTTCAAGACACTCCGCGGGTGCGACGGATTTCGTTGGGACGGGGATTGCGCGAAGGCCTTCAACGAGCTCAAGGAGCACCTGGCAAGCCTCCCCACTCTGGTCGCCCCAGCACCAGAGGCTCCCCTCCTGCTATACCTAGCCGCGTCCGCCACGGCGGTCAGCGCCGTCCTCGTCTTAGAGGAAGGCGCCATGCAGCGGCCCGTATACTTTGTCTCTGAAGCCCTCCAAGGCGCCAAGACAAGGTACACGGAGCTTGAGAAGCTCGCCTACGCGCTGGTCATGGCCTCCAGGAAACTTCGGCATTACTTTCTGGCCCACCCGATCACAGTGCCTTCTTCATTCCCCCTGGCGGAGATGTTACACAACAAGGAGTCCACAGGGCGCATCGGCAAATGGGCCACCGAGCTCGCCCCCTTCTCCTTAACGTATGCTTCATGAACGGCAATCAAATCCCAAGTCCTGGCGGATTTTCTCGCCGAATGGACCCCGCCGGCCCAACCAGTCCAGACGCACGACAACCCCGTCTGGACGCTTACCATTGACGGAGCTTACGGCGTCGCGGGCGCGGGCGTAGGCGCGGTGATCGTCACGCCCGAAGGACAGCATTTGCTATACTCGGCGCGCCTCGCTTTCCCCGCCACCAACAACACGGCTGAGTACGAGGCGCTGCTCTTTGGCCTGGCGAAGCTCAAGGCAGTCGGCGCGAGACGGGTGCTAGTACGCACCGACTCGCGCTTGGTGGCTGGTCATGTGGATAAGTCATATCAAGCCAAGGACCCTGAGTTGGCCAAGTACCTCGCGGCCGTGAGGGCAAGGGAAAGGCACTTTTTGGGCGTCACCGTCAAGGCCATCCCCCGCGCGGAGAACGAGCAGGCCGACACCCTCGCTAAGGCGGCTAGCCAGCAACTGCCCCCCCCCCCGGATGGGGCGTTTTATGAGATATTAGTGCAGGCGGCCATCGCGCAGGATAACCGGGACGCGGCACTCGTCCACCACATTGACCGGCCGGGTGATTGGCGAGAGCCCATCTTCAATTTCTTGCAAGGCATCGCCGAGCCGGAGGACCCCGCCGAGCTTCGGCGCTTGCAGCTGTTGGTGATATGCCCTAGAGGCAACATGGAGATGTTGAATATATCGCATACTATGTTTATGATACATTGCTTTGTTCCTTGAAATAGACATTATCATTATTGATCAATGAGTATGTGACTTATTCATGAGACTCTTAATGCCAAAATGTTGCTATTTCTAAATGATCCCTGATCATATATCATATGAGGAACAAATATGATTCAAAGATCAGCATATGTATTGATTGATGATCATGTCTCATGGATCATGGTATGGAGATACCAAATCAATAATATGGACATGTGTTAGTGAACATATGTTGGATAGACCCGCCATGAGACACTGCAGAGATTCCATGTGTCATTAGTTGGTCTCAAGTAGTGTTTATGTAGAATCCTTAGACTTGAGATCATCATGGTTCCCAACATGCGTAGTAGCCTATTTTGGGACTACTAACCACTACTCCGTAACTGGGTAGTCATAAAAGTAGTCTTCGGGTTTGCTATGAAACATGTAGTGGGATGTGAATGATCAAGATAGAATTTGCCCCTCCTTATGGGAGAGATATCTCTGGGCCCCTCGATGTAATGGATTATGAAAGCGCATGGCCATGCCAATGTGATTGAGGAGTCAATCACAAGTTTATAATCCATCACGGAATCGATAGAGTGATTGAGCTATTAAGAGGATGACACAGGTCTCGCCTTGAGCTTAATCTATATCGTGAGGCAAAGGGATTCGTACATGAGAACATTACAGGTTCAGCCGATATGATCTTTACGTATACTTTGGGGTTAATATGTCTTGCTAGAGGCCGCTATTAACAGGGTGACCGGAAAGGTGTTTCCGGGTCGCGACCAAGTATACGTGAACCTACAGGGTCGCACACTTAACGGGTTGGAACACTAATTCGAATGTGATTCGGATGTGGGCTCAATTCGGATAGAGATCCGGATAGACTCCTATTGGGCCTCGGTCCACGAGGCCCAAGTGAGGAGGTCTATATATTTGGAGGCGGGGGGCTGAGGGATGTACGCTTCTGTTCCTCCCGAGCAAAACCCTAGCCGCCACCTCCCGAGCCAAACCCTAGCCGCTCGCGAGTGCTGGTACACTCGCGATCGGCGTTCCAGCCCCGGACGTGTGGATACCGGTGGAGGCACTGCTCGTTGCGGCGTTGATCGGCATCAACAAACTACAGATTGGATCTGCTCGTGGTGTGGTTGATCGCGTGGAGGAGACGATCTGTTCGAGACGATCGGCTACTTCCACTACTACCTCGACGCGCGTGGTTGGATCGGCTTCTCCAACTCTTCTTCCGCTGCGCTGCGCGTCTAGTGGTAACGATCTATGATCCCTCCTTAGCATGATGTCCTGGTGTGCGCGGTAGAAATTTTTATTTTCTGCTATCGTAGCCTACGCGCGTTCCTTTAGCAGCACCGCGAAAGATCCTTCCAGGTGTTCGAAGGGATACTCTACAAGAGAGGGGTTTGCGCACCGCTCTTGCGTTGCCTCTCGACTGAGGGGGGAAAGGAGCTCCTTGCGGAGATCCACGCGGGCGCGTGCGGATCCCACCTGGCGCCGAGGTCATTAGTCGGCAAGGCGTTCAGGCAAGGCTTCTACTGGCCAACTGCCATCACCGACGCCCAGGACCTCGTCCGTCGGTGCCAAGGATGCCAGTGGATGGCGCGCATCATCCGTAGGCCCCCGACGAGCCTCAACCCTATTCCTCCGGTGTGGCCACTGGCACGCTGGGGCGTCGACATAGTAGGACCGCTTGCCCGAGCTCCAGGGGACCTCCGGTTCGTGGTGGTCGCGCTGGAGTATTTCTCCAGATGGCCGGAAGCGGTCGCCCTGGCTAAAGTAACTTCTGCGGCCATACATCGCTTCCTCTGGCAAAACATCATATGTCGCTTCGGCGTGCCCCGGGAGCTCACGGTTGACAATGGCCTGCAGTTCGACGCCACCCTATTCAAAGACTATTGTGACAGCATGGGCATCACCCTCCGATTGGCCTCGGTAGGGCATCCCCAGTCCAACGGGGCGGTCGAACGGGCGAATGGCGCCATCTCCGCTGCCATCAAAAAGCGCCTGGTCGGGTTGCCGAAGGGCAAGTGGCCGGGCGAGCTTCACAGCGTTCTTTGGTCGCTTTGCACAATGGTAAGGCGCCCGACGGGATTCACGCCATTCAAGCTCCTTTTCGGCGACGAAGCAGTGACGCCCAAAGAAATCAAGGCCGGCTCGCAGAGGGTCCTCGTCCAAGCACCCGAAGAGGAGCACCGTGTGTCCTTGGACCTCCTTGACGGGCTACGGGCAAATGCAGCCCAGCATGTCGAGAAGTATGCGCGGCAGACAATGCGTACTCGGGACCGCTCTATATGCCCGCGGGGATTCAAGCCTGGGGATCTCGTTCTCAGAGTGGCGCTTCAGGCGGAGACCGCTGGCAAGCTGGAGTCCAAGTGGGAAGGCCCGTACATTGTGATGGAGGCATTGCCAAAGGGGGCGTACCGCCTCGCCACGCTCGAAGGGCAAACCCTCCGACACACATGGAATGCGGACAGGTTGCGGCGATACTACGCCTAGAAGTAGGACAACAAGCGTAGAGCCACCAGCCCTTTGTTATACGATGCTTGCCCGCGCAAACGGGAGTTCAATAAAGGTTGCTGTTCCCGGAGCAGTCCCTGTCCGCGCTGAGCAGAACAAAGTCTACGGACTTTAAATAAGACGTAGCGTTGAGGTCTGCCTCCGCACGCGAGAGTCTTTGGACTATAAAGGAAGTCGTAGCGTCGAGGTCCGCCTCGGCACGCACTAGTCCACGGACTCTAAATAAGACGTTGCATTGAGGTTTGCCTCCGCACACGCGAGTCTCCGGACTATAAAGGAAGACGTAGCGTCGAGGTCCGCCTCCGCACGCACCAGTCTGCGGACTTTAAATAAGACGTAGCGTCGAGGTCTGCCTCCGCACGCGCGAGTCTCCGGACTATAAAGGAAGACGTAGCGTCGAGGTCCGCCTCTGCACGCACCAGTCTGCGGACTTTAAATAAGACGTACCGTCGAGGTCTGCCTCCGCACACGCGAGTCTCCGGACTATAAAGGAAGACGTAGCGTCGAGGTCCGCCTCCGCACGCACCAGTCCCCGGACTTTAAATAAGACGTAGCGTCGAGGTCCGCCTCCGCACGCACCAGTCTACGGACTTTAAATAAGACGTAGCGTCGAGGTCCGCCTCCGCACGCACCAGTCTCTGGACTTTAAATAAGACGTAGCGTCGAGGTCCGCCTCCGCACGCACCAGTCTACGGACTTTAAATAAGACGCAACGGGGGGACGCCCTCGCGCGCACCACTCTACGGACTCTAAATAAGACGTAGCGTCGAGGTCCGCCTCCGCACGCGCGAGTCTATGGACTATAAAGCAAGTCGTAGTGTCGAGGTTCGCCTCCGCACGCACCAGTCTACGGACTCTAAATAAGACGTAGCGTCGAGGTCCGCCTCCGCACGCGCGAGTCTCCGGACTATAAAGCAAGTTGTAGCGTCGAGGTTCGCCTCCGCACGCGCCAGTCCACGGACTTTAAATAAGTCGTAGCGTCGAGGTCCGCCTCCGCACGCGCGAGTCTCCGGACTATAAAGAAAAGCGTAGCGTCGAGGTTCGCCTCCACTCGCACCAGTCTGCGGAGTATAAGTAAGATGCGGGTGTCCTCCCTCCGAGCTTTGCAGAATATAAACAAGATGCGGAGGTCTTCCCTTCGCGTTCGACGGCAGGTAACACCAAGAAAGGTACTACTTGGTTTCGTTATAAAAGCAAAGGGGCTACATGGCTACAAGCATACGAACCAGTACATCATCCCCTCACCCTACTCGACCAACCGCTCAGCCTTGGCGCGGTGCGGACGAACCCGTGCCATCGTCGCCGTGACGCTGAAGGACTCCTTCGAGCCAGTGGAGGAGGTCCCCCTCCCCATGCAGCGTCTGCTGCACGGCGACCCTCGCTGCATCTTCCCCGAAGCGGCCCCAGATCCGTTGATGGAAGTTTTGCAGGCTAGGCCCGATGGAGCGAATGGCGTCCGCCATAACTTCTGGACGGCCAGGAAGATCCAGTTGAGGATTTGCCAGCTCATGGGTGTGTCTGCACCCACGAGTGTGAAGCAGGGCGAGGGCGAAGCACGCACCAAGATAGCCGCAGTGCTCGCCAAAAGTTCTGGCGCCACGAAGAGCAACCCCAGCCCCCTCCTCGATCAACCTGAGCGTCTCCGACAGGGCCTCCGGCCCGTGCGCAGGGTTCGGCACTCTGACGCACAGATCTCGGAGGGCCTGGTTCAGAGACTCCATTGCCCGCCACGCCGACGTGGACGCATTTTCCAAGATGAGACTATTCCCTGCAGCAGACTCCGCCAGCTGGGCGTTCTCCCCTTCTAGGGCGGCGATCTGCTGCAGAAAGGCGGCGCGTTCCTCAGCCGCGGCGCACTTGGCCTCCGTGACCTCGAGTTGTGCGGCCGCCGTGGCGCCCCCAGCACGCGGAGTTCTTCATCCTTCGCTGCGAGAGCATCGTTTGCTTCACGTAGGCTGGCTTCCAGAGCCCTCTGCTTCCAAACGCGGGCCTCGTCAAAGGACCGGCTACGGGCAAGCGTCTGGCAAAAACAACAAGTCAGCAGGTGCCCAGCAAGTATCTTGCAAGCTGAAGCGCACATGTTTACCCTCATCTCGGAGGCCTGCAGCGCGAGCGCTAGGAGATCCCCCTCGCATGACGATAGCATCTCTCGGTCAAGGCCGTTGTCGGCACGCTCTGTGGCTGAAGCGAGGACGCGAAGTATCTCCAGGCGAGGGAGGAAGTCCGAGCGAGCGAGCCCCAGCCCCAACGCGTCAGGATTTACCGAGGCCGCGGCCACGTCAACAGCAACGGACATCTGCGGGGCACCCTGCACAGCTCTTTGGACTTCGCGCATACCTCCGCTGCTCGATCCTTCGCCATGTCCGGGAGACCTCGTCTCACCTGATGTTGGCAGAACGAGCGAGCAGATCGGAGAGAGTTTCGCGAAGTCACGAGAGGAAAGGGATTCACGCCTACCCCCTGCGCCTCTCGTCGCGGTAGGAAGTGGTGCCGTTCCGACGGCCAAGCGGGAGGCGGGCGTCTCGGTGGTCGGCGAGGAGGTCTTCTCGGCCGCGCCAAACGCCGTAATCCTGCGACAAGGCCCCGCAACGGCGTATCGACCCCTCGCTGGCGGCGGGGACTGCGTCCGAGGGCGTTTCGCCGGCGGCGGCACAAGCGATTCTTCCGGGGCAACACCAGCTACGGTTCCCGTCGCCCCCACGGTTTCCTTTTTAGGGGGCGCGCCCTTGCCGGCCGTCGCGGTTGGTAGCGCGCCATCAACCGTGGTTTTTTCGCCGGGAACGGTGCTCCCCCCGAGTTGGTGAGTTCCAGCTCACCGATGGCCGCAAGCACGGGTTTGTTGGCGTCGGCGGAGGGTGCCGGGGGATTCGAGGCGGCGCGTTCCTCCGAAGCAGTGTGGCCGGGCCCACCGCCGGTGGCACGCCCTGTCCCAGCTATGCTAGTCGCCGAAGGGCCTGCGGGGTCGCATACGGCGGATGGGGAACGGGCCCGGCGTCGCGAGGATAACACCCTCGCAGGGCTATCACCGTCCTGAGTGCCCGGAGTCCCGGCGGGAAGCTCCTCCGGCACCAAGCGTTCGGGCACAGTAATGCCTAGAGCTTCGCATGTGCGGTTTACCCGCCCTTGCTTGGCCGCCTTGACTGCGGCCTCGCGAGCCTGGTGCTCCTTAAGTGTGTACGGGCCGAGGAGCGCCGCAACCGCGCGCTCCGCATCTTCTAGCCGAGCCACTGCGCAGGAGATCACGTCAGCCAGGCGGAGACCAAACAGATACAACGGCGCGTGTAAAACGTACTGGACAACTTACAAGGAGCGGAGGGCGGAAGCAGGCGAGATACGGATGGGCTGAACCCGTCCTCGCGGGGGCCGTTCTGTCCAACATACTTCCCCTGGGAGGAGAGGGGCGCCGCCCATACATTGTGAACTCCTCGGCTAGGTCGCGCAGGCTCATTCGACGTGCGACACCGACAAGACCCTGTAGCCTTCGCGTGTCGTCAGTCTCTGCCTTCAGACTTGGCGTGCTGTTAAACAAGATCGGCCCACCTCGGCACTGCATTCCACTCTTGTCGGTCACGGTGTAGTAGAACCACTGCCGAGTCCAGCCGGACTCCCATTGCCTCGGCGAGGCTGGCACGGGGAACAACGTCGCGCACGACGCCCGGAGCACGAAGTCCACGCCGCCGAAGTTGGACACCGCCCCGTCAACTTTTCGGGGTCGACAGCGTGCGTCGTGCAGGGTGGCGAATAAGCTCGTGCTGGGACGCCACCCCTCTGTCCGCATCGCCCACGTGAAGACAGCTAGGCAGAGTATTGCGTGGGGCGTCAGTTGGGATAGCTCCAACTTGTAGGCCCGCAGGACTTCGCCCACAAACAACGTGGAGGGCATTCGAAGACCGGTGTCGAAGAACGCGACAAAAACAATCGCCTCCATTGCTCAGGGCTTCGCCTCGTCCCGACGGGGTAGGCGAGCCCCATCGCGATACACGATCTTCCTCTCATCCACGAGTCGCTGCAGCGTCCCTTCAGTCACACGGCTCTTCCCCAGCACACGGGAACAGCTGCCTCCCGAGTGCTCCACGGCGTCCCACCACTTGTTGGCACGCGAGCTCCCCCGCGGCACCAGCTCGTACTCCCTGGAAGGAGGGGACACCTCGCCTTGGCTAGGCAAGGAACCGCTGCGGGGATGGTAGGTGGCGGCGTCATGGCTAGCCATCGCTCTTCGCGACCAGCGAGAAAGAAGCAGGGAAAAGAGCAACTGGCGTTACAATTAGCACGGGCGGAAGCAAAGCCGCAAATCAAAAACAGTCAAAAAGCAAGCAAGGGCGCCTCCACCTCAACACTGGCACTTTATAAAGGCCGCTCGCCTCTCATGTGGCTCGAAGCGCAGACAGATCAAACGCGCAGCGATTCGGCTGCCCACGTTTTGGAAAGAAGAACCGCCGGGGCTTGGAGGGCCGTGCCTGGTAGGTGACCAAGCAGCGCACAACGCCTCCACGCCTTCAACACGCATCCAACTTTCCTGGGCAAAAGGCGAACGGCCGCGGTCATGCAACCGCTCACATCCCACGACGCACCAGTCGTGAGTCGCCACGTGTCCCACCTGCAGAATGGCAGACGGCACGACGTGACAGCGTGACTTCTGCCAGGCCAGGCGTCGGCGTGATTCCAGCCGCCATTAAAAGTGCACTACCAGACTGCAAGGTCACAGCAGCTCCAACGCGCAACAATATCGGCGCCATGCTCCAATTTTAGCGGGGGACGGAGCGCGCGCGTCTACTTCGACTAGGCGCCAGCCTCCGCTGCCACCCGTTCGAAGGGTAGGGGACGGAGCGCGCGCGCCTCAGCTTCGACTAGGCGCCAGCCTCCGCTGCCACCCGTTCGAAGGGTAGGGGACGGAGCGCGCGCGCCTCGGCTTGGACTACGCGCCAGCCTCCGCTGCCACCCGTTCGAACGGTAGGGGACGGAGCGCGCGTGCCTCGGCTTCGACTACGCGCCAGACTCCGCTGCCACCCGTTCGAAGAGTAGGGGACGGAGCGCGCGCGCCTCGGCTTTGACTACGCGCCAGCCTCCGCTGCCACCCGTTCGAAGGGTAGGGGACGGAGCGCGCGCGCCTCGGCTTCGACTAGGCGCCAGCCTCCGCTGCCACCCGTTCGAAGAGTAGGGGACGGAGCGCGCGTGCCTCGGCTTCGACTAGGCGCCAGCCTCCGCTGCCACCCGTTCGAAGGGTAGGGGACGGAGCGCGCGCGCCTCGGCTTGGACTACGCGCCAGCCTCCGCTGCCACCCGTTCGAAGGGTAGGGGACGGAGCGCGCGTGCCTCGGCTTCGACTACGCGCCAGCCTCCGCTGCCACCCGTTCGAAGAGTAGGGGACGGAGCGCGCGCGCCTCGGCTTCGACTAGGCGCCAGCCTCCGCTGCCACCCGTTCGAAGGGTAGGGGACGGAGCGCGCGTGCCTCGGCTTCGACTAGGCGCCAGCCTCCGCTGCCACCCGTTCGAAGGGTAGGGGACGGAGCGCGCGTGCCTCGGCTTCGACTACGCGCCTGCCTCCGCTGCCACCCGTTCGAAGGGTAGGGGACGGAGCGCACGCGCCTCTGCTTCGACTACGCGCCAGCCTCCGCTGCCACCCGTTGGAAGGGTAGGGGACGGAGCGCGCGCGCCTCGGCTTCGACTGCTCGCCAGCCTCCGCTGCCACCCGTTCGAAGGGTAGGGACATAGCGCGCGCGCCTCGGCTTCGACTAGGCGCCAGCCTCCACTGCCACCCATTCGAAGGGTAGGGGACGGGGCGCACGCGTCTACTTCGACTAGGCGCCAGCCTCCGCTGCCACCCGTTCGAAGGGTAGGGGACAGAGCGCGCGCGTCTACTTCGACTAGGCGCTAGCCTCCGCTGCCACCCGTGCGAAGGGTAGGGGACGGAGCGCGCGCGCGTCTACTTCAGGATGAGGGAGAGGATGAGGCAGAACACTCCCACCTCTCCACTACCATCTCTCTCTCTGTTTGGTCTGTAGCCACAACAATAAGTATTTCTGCATGCATGATATGGTCGTAAGTCGTTCTACGACCACATTAAGTTCGTCGACTCTTCTACGACTAGCTTAACTTCCGCTAGCTTGTCTACGATCGCCTGCGACATCATGTGTATGTTTGGCAAGTTAGTTAACATGTGCGCTTATTCTCTGAAATAACTATGCATAACTTCTCTCTATTGATTACCACTGCACAACGAGTGAGACACCATGTCTCTAACAATTATTCCCGTTGGACGGTTATCGTCCGAAATGTTAAGGCGTCTTTTGGCATGGAACAACCGCCACCCCTTCGCATGCTATATAAAGGCTAACATCCAGGAGAAAGGGGAATCGGGATAGACCCATAGGAAAATAGAAGTAGAGCAAGATATTCCGCATTACTTTCTTTCCCGATTGTAATCAGCTCATTGAGTAATAGCCACACAGGAGTAGGTATGTTATTCTCCCTGGAGAAGGCCCGAACCTGTATAAAATCACTGTGTCTTTCTCTATGTGATCATAGCCAGGTCTTCAAGAGTTCCCTCGAATCCAAATAATCATACATAAGATTGATACTAAAACATCGACTGTCGGCGCCGTCCGTGGGGATTTCTTCCAAACTCTGGTAATTCCTTGTCGGCAAGTTCTCTTCTTTCTAAGGTCCCCGTGGCAGGAGAATGGAATGAGGAGAATTGATTCGACCTGGCCAACTACACAGAACTCGACATGGATAACTACTAGCTAGACTACGAGCAAGCCATGCATTCATCCGGCGGTGAGGCTATCTCTAGAGATCCACCATGAGATCCCAGAGATCACACCATGGATAAGGCTAAGGAGGGATCCTTATTCCCCACAGCGTTACACACAGCAGAGGGATCAGTTTCCCCAAAGGGCAAGGGTCGAGTCGACCATAAATAGGACTCGCAACATGACCAAGGGCCTGCCTCTAAACATTTGAGTCCCTCTACGACCATTTGATCAGGTTCAATGAGTCCTGGAATCCTGCATTCTGGGACTCCATTAACATCTGGTGGTTGTCCCTGCAGATAATGTGGGTGGGCTCCCTACAAGTTCGACGACACTTTCGTAGGGTTCAACTCCAACTGGAGATGGTTATAAGCCCGAATTCCCGTAGTTGGAGGTAACCTACTCTAGGTCACGATGCACTCTCGTTGGATGACTCTTCAAGCTAGGGGGTGTACGATACAAGTGGAGATTATATCTAGGAGGTCTTTGCCCTCCCCGCAGATACTGATCACTCTCCCAAAGGAAGGGCTGATGATGCTCCCCACCGCTCACACACCGCGACCCCTCATGGTGACAGTGAGGAGAGCTCCAGTGATGAAACAGGTGAGTACTCTGATGAACATGGGAGAAATCTTAAAAATAATTGCTCTCCTTTAAGGTGGGCCCAAGCAGTCTAAGATGTTGAGGATCCCGAGATCGCTCAAGGAGAAGATTGGCTGACCAGAGGTCTTTACCTAGGCATGTCCAGTACCAATCTAAGGAGGCTCGAGAGCTTCAACGCATAAATGACTTGCTCAAAAATCCAACTCAAGAGCTGGCTCGAGCACTAGGCTATGACCATTTCGCTAAAGGGATCGTGCAAAGACTCCGAAGCATGATGGCTAGACTCAAGCAACCCCGCTGACACAATTCTGGGAGTCAAATAAGTACAGGTGCGTCAAGTCATTCGCAAAACTCACATCAAGAAAATCGGCATAATGACAAGTCACATCATTCTCCTAACCATAACTCTAGTCAGAGAATAGTTCTCTGAGCATACCTGATCGGCAAGCTTTCAGAGGAGGTGAACATTCGTCAATTTGAGCAAGAAATCTGCGATGGCAAATGGAGTATGAGGAGTACAACCCTTGTATGGACGAGACCTACTACCTGTCGAGTCCATCGACTGCTAGGCATCATCAAGTATGATCGCCTGAAGATACCAATCATCCTTTCCCACAAAGGAGGCAGCATGAACTTGTTACTGAATATTGTCCATTTACACCTGAACTTCGAGTGATTTATGGGCCACCGCAGTTTCGGCCGGTAAACATGGAAAATTTTGATGGGTCCCAAAATCCTATCGAATTTTTTCAAGTCTACACAATCACAGTTTGAGCAGAGGAAGAGGAGAACATGTCATGGAAAACTACCTTCCAACTGTGCTTAAGGAATTTGCTCGATCATGATTATTGAATCAACCGCTAGAGTTGATCCATTCACAACAACACCTCTGTGATCTCCTTTTGGCCAATTTCTAGGGCACATACAATCGCCCTGGAAAGGAGGATGACCTACATCGGATGAGGTAGAACAACAATGAAACCTTATGATAATTCATCAGACATTTTAGTCAGGTTCATAATTCAATTCTGGAGGTTTTTTATGCTTTTTTCATCAGGGCATTCAAGCAGGGAGTCCGCAATAGAAGATTCACAGAAGATATCACCTTGGATCTTCTAACTACAATCGTCAAGCTTTTCGAGATGGCTGATCATTATGCGACTACTGTTGAAGTAGTCAAATAGAGCAAAACCATTGATCAAGCTAACCAAATTTCCAAAGAGGAAGGCGATAGTATCAAGAGGAAGGAGAAGGTCAAAAAAAATTTAAGAACAAGGCAAAAGGCTAGAAGCCTAAAGCTGCAAGTTGCAAGGAGGTCTTCACCGTGGGTGACAAGGAAACACAAAATCCCAAGTAGTACTCTGATCGGGGCAAGGAAAAATCCCCGCTTAGAAGGAGAACAAGCCAAGGTGGTGCCCTCTCCACAAAAAGGAAGGACATGACCTTCATAATTACTGAGTTTTCCAATGAAAGCTAGAAGATTACTACTTTGGTAAATGATCACTTCCCACATTCAAAATGTTAGGGCAAATGAGTGGTCGGAAGTAGTCGGATGAGAACGAGGAGATGCCATTTCATGATTCGAAGCATACCATCGAGCACATATATGGAGGATCTTTGGCATATGAGTCAAAACAATAGTATAAAGCTGTCGAACGAGAGGTAAACTCCATTGACCCTCCCCTTATCAATAATGTTCCTAAATGGTCAGAAGTCACAATTTCCTTCAAGAAAAGTGATTGTCTAATCCCTTCAACTCGACCAGGTCAAGTTTCGATCATGGTCGAGCCTGCCATCAATAATTATCGTGTGAATCGAGTGTTGATTGATGGTGGTAGTTCTTTAAATATTTTGTTTGTAAATACTCTAGATGAGATGCAAGTTCCTCAGACTAGAATAAAGCCTGTATGATACCCATTCCATGGGATCATACCAGGATCTTCGGCCAAGCCAATTGGCCAAGTTTCTCTACCAGTTATGTTTGCTTCTCTAGGCAGCTTCAGGACATAGAAAATCTCTTTTGATGTGGTTGATTTTGACACGACATATGACACTATACTTGGACGACCAACACTAGCATGTTTCTTGATTGTTGCTCACTATGCATATCAATGTCTTAAGATGTTAGGTTCTAAAGGAGTAATCACAGTCCACTATGATAAAACGATGGCGCTTACACGCGACTGTAAGTCTGTCGAGATGGTCAGCCAGTTACCAACTCGAGAAGTAAGCAAGGTGCTGCCTTCTACCAAGCACTCAAAGCCTAAAGCTGCACCAAAACTGAACAAGCAATTAAAGGAAGTTCCTCTGAATCCAAAGGAGCCTTCGAAGATCGTTCACATCGGGGTTACTTCCAACCCCACATAAGAAGATGCTCTCATCACCTTCCTTTGGGCAAACACAGATGTATTCACATTGCAACCATCCGACATGCCCAGGGTTCCCAAGAGGTGATCGAGCACAGGCTAACTCTACGGCCTAACAAGAAGCCCGTAAAACAAAAATTATGGATATTTGCACCTAATTGACAGGAAGTTGTTAGGTCAGAATTACACAAGCTACTGAAAGCAAGCTTTACAAGAGAAGTCAATTACTCAGAGTGGTTGGCTAACCCTGTAATGGTAAAAAATCTAATGGTAAGTGGCGTATGTGTATAGACTAAACTGATCTAAATAAAACTTGTCCAAAAGATGATTTCCCTCTTCCTCATATCAATCAATTAGTTGATTCTATTGCTAGTTGTGAAGTGTTAAGTTTTGTAAATGCATACTCTGGTTATCATCAAACTAGTATGTCTCCAGAAGATGAAGAGAAGACTGTATTTATTACACCATTCGGAATGTTTTGCTATGTCAAAATTCCATTTGGTTTGAAAAATACTAGTCATACTTTTCAACATTTGATGCAATTGCCTTTTTTCACTTCCACTAGGCCGAAATTTGGAAGCCATATTGATGATCTAGTTATAAAAAGAATCAAATGACTTGATCACATTTCGGACCTGCAGGAAACATTCGACAACCTTGAAAAACACCGCTTGAAAGTCAATCCTAAGAAGTATGTGCTTAGAGTTTCTCCAGGAAAATTGTTCAGATTCCTCAAATCCTGAAAAGATAAAGGCCATTGAGCAAATGTGCCCTCCGACCATAAGAAAGACGTCTAAAAGCTCACAGGGTGCATGGCAGCTTTAAGTCATTTCATTGCATGACTAGGGGGAAAAACTTCCTTTCTTCAAACTTCTAAGGAAGCACGAGGGATTCGAGTGGTCAAAAGAGGCTAACAATGTCTTCAAGAATGTCAAGAGATATCTTACAAGTGCTCCCATTTTGGTTTCTCTAAAACTAAAAGAGACGCTCTTAATATATCTAGCTGCCGCACCACGGGTAGTAAGCGCAGTACTGGTTGCAGAGTGCGACAATGTCCAACGACGAGTTTAGTACGTAAGTGAAGTTTTACACAGGCCTAAGGAGCGCTACCCTTAAGTTCAAAAACTTTTATATGCCCTTTTCATGTCTTTGAAGAAATTAAGGCATTATTTTCAGGTGCACAAGATTATTGTGCTGTCTGAGTTTTCCCTTAGGAGAGGTCCTCCAGAATAGGGAAACATGGGGACACATGGCATAATGGTCAATCGAGCTTGGAAATTTGACCTCCATTTCATGTTCCGAACAACCATTAAATCTCAGATCTTGGCAAACTTTCGCCGAATGGATAAATCCTAAACCTATTCAGTAGGGAGTGCACTTTCCACGACTAGTGGATGATGTACTTTGATGGGTCATTTAGTGGCTCGAGGTCTAGGTCACCCTAGAATCTTCCATGGGAGAAACCTTAAAGTACACCGTTCAGTTAAACTTTCTAGCTGCTTATAATGTGGCTGAATACAAAGGTTTGTTGGCCAACATGCGAGTAGCGAAAGCACTCGAGATTCGTTGACTACTCGTGAGGGGAAACTCTCAACTAGTCATTAATCAGGTCAGAAAAGAGTACCAATGCTTTAGTTCAACCATATCTCAGTATTTATCAGAAGTTAGAAAGCTTGAGAAGCAGTTTTTTTCAATTTTGAGATATAGTATATCCCTTGAAAGGATAATTTTCTTGTTGACCAGTTGGCTCGAATGGTTTCTTCCCGATCACAAGTACCAACAGGAGTCTTCTTAGAGCAATTCCAAAAGCCGTCTCTTGTCAAAACACCATAAACAACTCCTAATGAGATAGCCTCTCTAGAGTATGAGGATACCTGGATGGGACCCATGTATGAGTATCTTCAGAATGGTTCGGCACCCGAGGAAGATTTTGAAGCAGATCGTTTATCCCGTAAGGCCAAAATGTATACTTTGGTTGATGGAGTACTCTATAAAAGAAGTACTTAAGCGGTTCTCATGTGGTGCATATCGCAAAAAGAAGGATTACAACTCCCTCATGATATATATAAGGGCATCTGTGGAGCACATGCTTCTTACAGAACACTAGTCGAAAAAGCCTTTTGACAAGGTTTTTATAGGCCAACAACCCTTAATGATGCCAAAGAGCTGGTTAAAAGTGTGTACAATGCTAGTTTCATAGCAGGCAAATACATCAACCGACTTAGGCTCTACAGACTATAACAGACTATATCTTTATATGTGCCTTTTGTGACATGAGGGCTTGACATCCTAGAACCATTCCCAAAAGCACTAGGGGATTCGAATACCTTTTTGTGGCTATTGACATGTTCACAAAATGGTTGAAGTCGAATCTATCACTGGGATAATAACAGAAGCTGCTAAGAGGTTCATGATGAAGAGTGTGATTACTTGATAACGGTAAGCAATTCTTGAGTGCAAAGTTTCAAAACTTTTGCGAGAAATTGGGTACCAAGTTATGGTATACCTTTCTCGCCCATCCTCAAAGCAATGGGGCAGTCAAAAGAGTGAATGGCCAAATAATGCAAGGGATTACAACTCAGGTCTTCGACCAGCTTGTTAAGTGCTCAAGGGCTTGGGTACAAGAATTACCCTTGATATTATGCAATTCACATAACTTCTAGTAGGGCGAGAGGTGAAACTCCATTTTTCCTGGTTTTTTGGGTTGTGTTGGACCGAAATGGCGACAGCGGGGGGGGTGAATGTCGACTCTTTTAAAAATTGTCCCCCGCAATTTTCCACTAAAAGATACTCTTCTCCAATAGCTACCAAGCTATGAAGAAAGATCAAAAGGCTTACTGAAAATGCAAACTAACAGCCACAAGACAGAGGCAAGAGAGAACAAACCAAACGGGAAAAACAGCACAAGAAGAACCACAAATCAGAACGGGCTGCAAAGGAGGCCGGTCAGACCGCAGTCCCAGGGCCGGTCAGACCGCCTTCTTCTGGCCGGTCAGACCGCCCGTCGGGATTCAGAACAGAGTGCAGTCTGCATTTTCAGGCAGCAAGAACAGAAAACTCACAGCAAAAACTTTGAGGCTTTCCTTCTGGTTTCTTCAGCCCAGAATTGCATGACTATGACCAAAATAGCCAGTGGAGCCTAGGGAACCAAGAAATCCAACACAGAACAGAGGAAATGAGGACTTGACCTAAAAACTGAAAATGAGCAGAGAGCAATACTAAACATTAAATTCCCATCTATCCTTTGATTCTCTGGTCATGAAACTTTGCAGATAGCTACTTCATAGCATCAGGACTTAACATGCCAAGTTTCATGCCATCTCAAGAAGGGAATCAAGATTTACACCAAAACCCTAGAAGTGAAAAAGAAGAACAGAGGAGCAGAAAAAGGCGTAGCTTTGATTCGATCAATTTGCTCTTGGAAAAAATCGATCAAATGATCTTGAGGCATCATCCCAACATAGAGCAACCCATTTTGGGCCTTCTCAGCAAGAAACAACTCAAAAACAAGAAACTGAGAATTCAAGCAAAAAGAAGAACGAAAAACAGAAACAACTGAGGGAGCACTAGAACTCAATCAAACTCAAGCAAAGCCATCTTGGATTGATAATGAGGAAGAGGGATACATGATTACATAGAGTATCAACTCATATCATCTCTACAACCCCATACATGCTTAGAGAAATCAAGAACTCATCTCTCCCTCTCACAACCCAAGAACACCCAAGAACAGGGAGGCTACGGGAGACAACACACACAGCCAAGCCTCCACTCCTGCTCTCAACAACCCATACCAACTAAAGCCTAAAGCAAAACAACCTCTCCAAAGGTCATTTTGACTAAAGCAAACCCTAAAGCCATGCACTCCCTCACCAAAGACATTGTGACTACATGCAGCCACTCTCTCCTATTTATAGCCCTTGGCTAACGGGTCTCCATCCCATTACACCCGCTAAATCCAACGGAACCCGCTCCCGCTTGTGCAGCCTCGCGAAATTACCAATTCGCCCCTCCTGCACCTTCCGGGAAGCTTCCGCGTCTCTTGTCGTCCAAGCCTCGCAACCACCTCGAGTCTCCGCCGTCTTCGACACATCCTGACCGTTCTGACCTCAGCGCCACCTGCGCCTAGTCCGGTCACCTCGTGTCTCGCCACGACTCCGCCTCCACGTCCTGCAGCCATCACAGACAAGAAACACATCACATAGCACCGCTCGACACATGAAAGCATAAATAACATCAATGAATCTCATTAAGCATGAAATAGCCCAAACCTGACAAATCAACAGAATATGCATCCTAACCACTTTGACCAGGTTTGACCAAGTCCGACCGAAGCCGATTGCACCGCGCAACGTCATAGACCGAACCACACAAACCAAACTCCACTTTCCTAAACCATTGTCAATTACTCATCACACACATGGGGTCACAACCACATGGTCTCTCAATCTCCCCCTTGATGAGTATATTGACAAACACAGAAAAAGCACAAAGTTGAGTTTGAAAAGAAACAAGAGTCAAACATGGTCCAAGAGAAATCAAAGAAGCTATGACCATGTCGACAAAGGAACACCAGAGCTACAAAAGAAAGAGCAAATTGTTCTCCAAAGCTCAAGAAGGTCCCCAAATGGCTTTTTCTCTGCTATTCTCCCCCTTTTGGCAATAAACACATCAAGGATACAAAAGAGAGAATATGACATGATGTTGGATGAAATGGCTGCAGGAGTTTATTTTAAGCATTTAGAGCCATGAAGATTATCCAAAATGACCACATGAGAATTTCATCAAGCCATAACACATAAACATGTTATCTAGATCATGACAAGATATATATAAGCCAGCTAAACCAATGAAGTCACAATCTGAAATTTTAGTGCAAATTCTTAGCATGTCAAGTCATCCATGATCATAGTCTAACTAGAGGTATCCAAGGATGATGCAAACCATGTCAATAAGCTAAGCGAAACCAAGAAGCTAATATTGAGTCAATTTAGAGTGCAACACGTTGGTTCTTTTTGTAGGTTAAGCAAATTGAGCACAAGTGACATATTTTTTTTAGAAGCTCATGGTCGTTTCCAACCAAAATTTTAGTCATGCGCTAGATCTCAAGCCTTATGCGACTACTTCAAGCTAGAAGCTTAAGAAGATAGTCTTGGTCATCCAAAACTCCCTCTAAGTTCATGCCTTGTGCAATGGCAAGTCGTCTCACGAGAAAGAATTGGTGAGATCAGTTTTTCGCACAAAAGAGATCTTTTTGCTTTCTTAAAAGGTTGTACTAACTCATGTTTCATCATGGAACTATCATAGCTCAATCTAAAGCTCAATATAGATTCAAAACTCAACTTAGCCTATTTGACATGGCATGAATCATAAAAAGATAACTAAAGAGAGACTAGTCTCAAAAACTAACATGACATGAATTAGCTCAAGATAAGCATTTTTAATTAACTCATCATGGCAAAAGCTAGTCTACACATATGAAGTCATGATAAATCTAGCAAATAAGCACAAGTCATGGCAAGGTGTAATGCATTGTAATCATGTCATGAAAGGATAATAATCAAGGCTCTATGTAGTTATTTACAATGCAGAATGACATGCAAGAAAGTCCAGCTCCCCCTCAACATGTGATGTGACTTTTAGTTCAAGTAGAGTTATGACAACATTAAGATCTAGAAGCTCCCAAATGAACTCCCTCTGAACCAAAGCAATAATAACGAGAAGCTGGCAAGAAAAGCATAAAAGGGCAGTCCTTAAAGCATAGATAAGATATAGAGGATACAATGGCTCAGACTGACTCCCATCTACCCCATATGACTCTAGGACTATCAACTGGTCATCTAACAGACTAAGGAGCAACACGTACCCTGTCTACCCGAGGGTGGCCCAACCCTCACTAGAACCTATAGGAAGTGAGTGAGCTCAACCTAGTGAGAAAAGAAACAGCTAATAAGCAGCATCCTAGAATCACAAGATAAGAGTAAGAAGTCTAAACAACTAGACAAGAGAAGCACTCTAATCTATGTTAGGAGGACTAACCCATATGCACCCATATGCAATGCAACAGAAAGGAGTAAGAGCATAATAAATATGATAAGGCAGTAAAGCACAAAGCTCCCCCTCACAACAGTTCATAAGGACAAACCACCCCAAGCTCACCCCGCAGAGCTGAAAACCTAGAGCTATCCAAAGGCTTGGTAAATATATCAGCCAACTGGTGGTCACTCTCCACAAACTAAAGCACTATGTCGCCCTTCTCCACATGGTCTCGAAGGAAGTGATATCGGATATCAATGTGCTTGGTCCGGGAGTGCTGCACTGGGTTCTTAGCAATGTTAATCGCAGAGGTGTTATCACAGAAGAGTGGAACACTGTCGATAACTAACCCAAAGTCTCGCAGAGTCGAGACCATCCAAAGCACCTGGCTGCAGCAACTGGCGGCAGCAACGTACTCGGCCTCTGCGGTGGACTGTGCAACACCGGACTGCTTCCTCGAAGACCAGGAAACAAGAGAAGTGCCAATGAATTGGCAGGTGCCAGAAGTGCTCTTCCTATCTATCCTACAGCTAGCAAAGTCTGCATCCGAGTAGGCTCTAAGGGAAAGACAGGATGAGGAAGAGTACCAGATACCATAGTCTATGGTAGCTTGAAGATACCGAAGCATGCGCTTCACCGCCTGGCGGTGAGATACACGAGGAGAAGCCTGAAACCTAGCACAAAGACACACAGTGAAGTGTATGTCCAGTCTCAAGGCAGTGAGGTACAAGAGGGAGCCAATCATGCTGCGATACTCCTTCTGATCAACTGGCTCGCCGTCCTCATCTGGGTCAAGAGAAGATGTGGACGCCATGGGAGTTGACATAGGCTTACCATCACTCATGTCAAAGCGTCTCAGGAGGTCACGAGTGTACTTGCCCTGATGCAAGAAGGTACCCTCCTGAGTCTGCTTGATCTGGAAGCCAAGGAAGAAGGTCAACTCGCCCATCATACTCATCTCAAACTCGGTGCTCATGACATCCGAGAACTGTGAAACAAGAGTATGAGAAGAGCCGCCAAAGATGATGTCATCCACATAGATCTGGACGAGCAGAGGGTTAGCGCCATGCCGGTGAATGAACAAGGTCTTATCCACCTTACCCATCTCAAAACCATGACTCAACAAATAGGACTTAAGCCTCTCATACCAAGCTCTAGGGGCCGGCTTAAGTCCATACAATGCTTTGGAAAGTTTGAAGACATGGTTTGGGTATTTGGGGTTCTCGAAACCTGGAGGCTGTCTCACATAGACTTCTTCCTCAATAAAGCCATTGACTCCTCATGCATGGCATTGACCCAAAACTCATCAGAAAGAGCATGACAAACGTCCTTAGGCTCAAAGGAGGCAACAAAGGTAGAATGGAGACAGAAATGAGACATGCCGGATCTTGAGCGGGTGACGCGCTCAAAAAGATCTCCAATAATCTGCTCGAAAGGATGGTCTTTCTGGATATGTCGAGGAGATCCTGGATGAGATGAAGAAGTGGCCTCTACCTCATGAGCTGATGAGGTAGGAATAGAGCCACTAGCTCCAGAAGAAGCAGAAGGCATGGGCTGATCGCCTGGAGGTGCAGTGGAGGAAGGCACCTTAGGTGAAAGATGAGGAATTGGATTGGGTAGACAACCCTCGTCTCCATCATCCACAAAGATGGGCTCGGACTGCTCTAAAGAACTTGAGATATCGGGCCTAGTCCCCGGACTGGCCTCGTCGAAGGTCACCTCACAGGTTTCTACCAACTTACTAGACTCGCAGTTCCAGACCCTATACGCCCGCGAAGAAGACGAGTAACCTAAAAAGATACCATCACAAGAACATGACTCGAACTTATCTAGGTTCCCAGATTTTAGAATGAAACACTTGCAACCAAACACATGAAAATGCGAGACACTAGGCTTTCGCCCATATCTCAACTCATAAGAAGTGCGATGCAAGTGTGCCCGAAGAAAAACTCTGTTCGAAACATGGCACGCGGTCGCAATGGCATCAGCCCAAAACTTCCTAGGTGTAGAATACTCATCAAGCATCGTCCTGGCCATCTCGACCAAGGTGCGATTCTTCCTCTCCACGACGCCATTCTGCTGTGGGACGTGCGGAGAAGAGAACTGGTGCTCTACACCTACCTCATCGCAAAACCTCTCAAAGTAGGAATTCTTGAACGCCGTGCCATTGTCACTGCAGATCGCTCGTAAGGCACCCGGGAGCTCAACAGAAAGCCTACTGAAAAGACCTCAAAAATGTGCAAACGTCTCATCCTTCGAGGCTAAGAAAAACACCCAAGAGTACCTCGAGAAGTCATCGACCACGACAAGAACATACCACTTCCCTCCTGCTGACTGCACTCGAGCTGGTCCAACTGTGTCCATGTGGAGCAGCTGTCCTGGTGCATCAGTCATAGTCACTGTGACTGGAGGATGAGAAGCGGCAACCATCTTGCCGTGCCGGCAAGGAGCGTAAACAATATCTTTGACCATCTTGAGTTTCGGCAGACCACGAATAAGATCGTAGCTGCTGACTCGGGTTAAATGGTCAAATCCAATATGATCAAGTCTCCTATGCCAGAAAGTCAAGTCACGGGACTCAGAAGCATCCAAACACCGGAGAGGATCACAAGAAGACACAGAAAAATCAGCACGAAAGATCCTCCCATAACGAGAAATCCTGCAAACCAGACTAACCGAAGAATCAAGAATTTTGCAATTGTTTTTCTTAAAGCTCACCTCATAACCGTCATCGGTAAGCTGAGAGACTGAAAGCAAATTATAATGCAGCTTACTAACCAAGGCAACATCTTTTAACATAAAAGACTCATTAACACATGCTGTACCTTTGGCGATGACGCGCCCAAATGAGGCGTCTCCGAAGGTGATCGTTTCATCACCTGGAGCGCGGGCTAAGGAAGAAAACCAACAAGAGTCTCCGGTCATATGTCGAGAACAACCGGAGTCAACAAGCCAAACCTCTCCCTTCCCTGCCCGGCGAACCTGAGTCAAACAGAGAGTAAAGGCTCAGTATTGGGATAAATCAAGAGTGATTTTGGCACCCAATACTGAGTAACACGTCGAGCAGTAGAAGTAGTCAAACACGACTGACCTCTAACTACCCTACGCTCTCTGTCGCTCAAAGAAGCAGAAGGTCTGTGAGCAGACCTGAAGCTGTTGCTGGGTCCGACTGCTATGGGAGAGCGAGTCGGAGCACCGGCAACACGCTGATCTCGCCGCGGGTAGGCATCTCGACGGGGGAAACGAGATCTACCCTCAGAACGGCGAAATTCACGACCAAAGGGAGCATGAGGACGAAAACCAGCAAACTCAGAAAAACCAAGTTCTCGATGCTGCCCAAACCCATCAGCTGAAACAAACCCAGATCTCGTGTTGGACTTAGGTGCACTCAAGGTCTGGGGCTGACCCTGAATACGCCTAAGATCATGAACACGGTCTCTCTGTGCGATCTTGGTGCGCCTGAAGCATCGATTGATCAAATGCCCATCCTTTTGACAGAAGGTGTAATGATACTTCACCTTCTGAGAGGTAGAAGTAGCATGATGAGGCTTCGCCTTTTGAGAGGCCGAAGCAATAGGTGAAATCACCTTGCTGTCAGAAATCCCTTGGACAAAGCCTGCTGACTTGAATTGAACTTTCTCAGTTCTGGGCTTGACCTCGATCACACCTGCGGCTATGAGTCTGAGCACAGCAGGTGGATGCTTCCTCATATCCTCAGAAAAATCGTATCCTAGACCTTGATTGAATTTGCAAATCTTGGACTGGTCTAGAATAAGATTTAGCTTCTTCTTGCCTCCTACAAATCTCTCGAGAGTGTTTATAAGGTACTGACACTCCCGAAAGAGAGAGGTGCAAGAAGAGCAGGGGGAAGAGGAGATAGCAGAAGGTAAGGGAGCGGAAGAAGAACCAAGCAGAGGAACGAACGGCTTGAGCACGCTCAGCTGACTCAGAAGGGACAGTCCTACTGCTAGTCAAGTGGTTCACGTCGCTAGGCGTCTCTACCTTACCCTTGGGCTGCTTCCCCTCCTCAGCACAAGCATTACAAGCAGAAGGTGGCTTCTCTAAAAGGTCCTTAGTCAGCTTCACATATTTCTCATCCAATGCAATCAAGTCAGATTTTAGTTTGTTACAATTAATGCATGGTGAGCTAACAGGGTCCTTAGAAGCATATTGAGCCAATCTGTTGTTCTCATCAACTAATTCTTGAAACTGTTTGGAGACACTTCAAGCTCAGCAGTAAGCTTGGGACAATTTACACATGAAGCAACGGGCTCAAGAAGAAAAGCTTGTAATTCAGCAATTTTATGATCTGTCCGTTTTAGGTTCATCTTCAAATTATTACAACTTTCACAAGTCTCGGGAAGATCGAGCAACATGGTATAAAGACCTCTAAACGCATTGTCCTTATCCTCACATGAGATGCAAGATGTAGTCTCAACAACAGTAGATGCAGGAGTAACAATCCTACTCATCTCTAGTTCAGCCAAAAGACTAATATTCTCCACCTTAAGCACAAGCTCAGAAGACAGACTATCATGAGAGGTCCTTAATTTCTCCATATCACCAAGCAGAGCAGTACATACATCACAATCGTCACGGGAGGGAGCAGATCTAAGTGAAGTAAGCTCCCGTGACAAGCTCTCTATTTCCTTCTCCAACTCGCTAACCCTAGCTCTAGATCTAGCATGGAATTTACCTAGCTTAAGAAAAGCATCATTAAGCTGGTCGTAGGAAGGGTATACCTCGTCGGAGTCGGAGTACAGCTCGCTGTAGCTCACTTCGCCCTCAAGGGCCATGAAGCACATGTCGGAGAAGTCGTCACCACCCTTGGAATCTTGCTCGTTCGTCCCATCATCGTCGCTCCACCCCTCCACCTCGCTGAGGTCGAGGTCATCGAAGGCGGTGATGACGCGATGGAAGAGCCTCTTGGCTTTGCCAAGGTCGTGGAACTTCTTCTTGCCTTGGGCGTGAGGTGAGGGCTTCTTGTTGCGGTTCTTGTCGATGTAGTCGTTCTTGCTCACACTGCCATAGTCGTCCTTGCCCTTCTCCAGCTTGGGGCAGTTTACCTGAATGTGGTTGGGGCCACCACACTCGAAGCAGATCATGGGTTCTCCTCTCTTTCTGTCCCTCCTTCTCTTGTAAGCATGAGAAAACTTTCTAGCTAAGAGGGCTAACTGCTCATCTTCAAGCTGCTCTAACTGATCATCAGTTATGTCACAGAGAGCAGCCAGAGAGAATCCAGAAGAAAAGTCGGAAGAACCAGAAGCAGAGCCGGGATCGGTGACTAAGGCCATCGACTGCGACTTCGACCTACAAGAGACTATGTCAATCTCGTAAGTCTTGAGGTGTGAGTACAACGCGTCAAGAGTCAGGGTCGAGAGATCGGTCATGTCTTTAATCGTGGTCATCTTCATCTCCCAAACACGCAAATCAAGAGCAGAAAATATTTGGCGAGCGTTGTCCGAGTCGGGGTATGTGAGACCGATTGCTCGGAGGTTGCTCAAGATCTTGTGGAAACGCGCAAAACACTCATCAAGGGACTCGCCAGTGAGCATTTCAAACTTGTTGTAATCTCGCTTGAACTGGTCCTGTCGAACCGTCTTGATCTGGGTGGTGCCCTCATGGTATGCATCGAGGGTCTCCCAGATATCGAAGGCCGACGACAGATGAGAGATGCGATCGAACTCGCTTCTGCTCAACCCCTGGATTATGATGTTCCTTGCCTTCGCATTCGCCTCAACATCAAGCATGTTTCCAGCGTTGATGTTCTCATCGGCACGAACAACATATCGTACTTCGACCTTACGCCAGATGGCGTAGCCCTGAGCCTAGATGTAGGTCTCCATCCGGCTCTTCCAGAAGGGATAGTCGATCCCATCGAAGGCCGGGGGTTTGGTCGAGTACTTATCTATCGTCGTGGCTCTAGAGACCAGTTAAGATCTATGAAGAAGAGCTAACCGGCTCTGATACCAATTGTTGGACCGAAATGGCGACAGAGGGGGGTGAATGTCGACCCTTTTAAAAATTGTCCCCCCCCCCAATTTTCCACTAAAAGATACTCTTCTCCAATAGCTACCAAGCTATGAAGAAAGATCAAAAGGCTTACTGAAAATGCAAACTAACAGCCACAAGACAGAGGCAAGAGAGAACAAACCAAACGGGAAAAACAGCACAAGAAGAACCGCAAATCAGAACGGGCTGCAAAGGAGGCCGGTCAGACCGCAGTCCCAGGGCCGGTCAGACCGCCTTCTTCTGGCCGGTCAGACCGCCCGTCGGGATTCAGAACAGACTGCAGTCTGTATTTTCAGGCAGCAAGAACAGAAAACTCACAGTAAAAACATTGAGGCTTTCCTTCTGGTTTCTTCAACCCAGAATTGCATGACTATGACCAAAATAGCCAGTGGAGCCTAGGGAACCAAGAAATCCAACACAGAACAGAGGAAATGAGGACTTGACCTAAAAACTGAAAATGAGCAGAGAGCAATACTAAACATTAAATTCCCATCTATCCTTTGATTCTCTGGTCATGAAACTTTGCAGATAGCTACTTCATAGCATCAGGACTTAACATGCCAAGTTTCATGCCATCTCAAGAAGGGAATCAAGATTTACACCAAAACCCTAGAAGTGAAAAAGAAGAACAGAGGAGCAGAAAAAGGCGTAGCTTTGATTCGATCAATTTGCTCTTGGGAAAAATCAATCAAATGATCTTGAGGCATCATCCCAACATAGAGCAACCCATTTTGGGCCTTCTCAGCAAGAAACAACTCAACAACAAGAAACTAAGAATTCAAGCAAAAAGAAGAACGAAAAACAGAAACAACTAAGGGAGCACTAGAACTCAATCAAACTCAAGCAAAGCCATCTTGGATTGATATTGAGGAAGAGGGATACATGATTACATAGAGTATCAACTCATATCATCCCTACAACCCCATACATGCTTAGAGAAATCAAGAACTCATCTCTCCCTCTCACAACCCAAGAACACCCAAGAACAGGGAGGCTACGGGAGACAACACACACAGCCAAGCCTCCACTCCTGCTCTCAACAACCCATACCAACTAAAGCCTAAAGCAAAACAACCTCTCCAAAGGTCATTTTGACTAAAGCAAACCCTAAAGCCATGCACTCCCTCACCAAAGACATTGTGACTACATGCAGCCACTCTCTCCTATTTATAGCCCATGGCTAACGGGTCTCCAACCCATTACACCCGCTAAATCCAACGGAACCCGCTCCCGCTTGTGCAGCCTCGCGAAATTACCAATTCGCCCCTCCTGCACCTTCCGGGAAGCTTCCGCGTGTCTTGTCGTCCAAGCCTCGCAACCACCTCGAGTCTTCGCCATCTTCGACACATCCCGACCGTTCTGACCTCAGCGCCACCTGCGCCTAGTCCGGTCACCTTGTGTCTTGGTACGACTCCGCCTCGACGTCCTGCAGCCATCACAGACAAGAAACACATCACATAGCACCGCTCGACACATGAAAGCATAAATAACATCAATGAATCTCATTCAGCATGAAATAGCCCAAACCTGACAAATCAATAGAATATGCATCCTAATCACTTTGACCAGGTTTGACCAAGTCCGACCGAAGCCGATTGCACCGCGCAACGTCATAGATCGAACCACACAAACCAAACTTGACTTTCCTAAACCTTTGTCAATTACTCATCACACACATGGGGTCACAACCACATGGTCTCTCAGGTTGAAGCCATGCTTTCTTTAGAACTAAAGATTTGATCGACAAGTGTCAAGAATTTCAACGACTCCAACCAAGAACAACTTCAAGCAGATGACATCAACCTACTCGAAGAGAAGAGGAATCAAGGCTTAATCTGTTCGGTAGTCTATCAACAGGCCATGCGTAAATACTACGATCGTAAGGTCCAACTTCATAGCCTTTCTGTAGGTGATTTGGTATTAAAGAAAATTCAATCTCAGTCTAATCAGGACAAGCTTTCCCCCAAGTGAGAAGGTCCTTACATAGTGGTCAAAGTTACACGACCGGGTTTAGTACAACTTGCCATAGCAGATGGCTAGATTCTCTCAAACTCTTGGAATATCGACCAATTGCGTAAATTCTATGTATAACATTCATACTCTTTCAATAAAGTTTTTAGTTTATTCAATCTTTGTTGTTTGTGTTCTTTTATATTTGTTCGACTACTTCTGGTACATTCAAGTTGTTCAAACTGATCAGAGAAGGAAACATCACTAGTCGAAGTCTCTCCTCTCTGCATGTGGCATTGCCCACTAGAAGGAGCTTCCTAGTATCGCACTGTTTCTAACTCTTGCTATCAACACACAAGAAGCTCTTTCTTCATCTAAGCTTTTAGTGACATTAGCTGTCATCAATAGGGTGGAACACATTAACCAGTAGAAACCTTACTTCAAGGTAGATTCTTACATGTTTGCAATTGAGTTAACTAAGAAAAAGTAGAACAAATTTAAAAGAAACTAAGAAAAAGTAGAACAAATTTAAAAGAAGGAACTCTGAGTGTTTGTCCTATTCTCGTTTATCACTTCGATTTGATTAACCTGGTCGAAGAAAGGTAATGCCACCTAGTCGAAGTCTTTTCCCTTTGTTTGTGGTCCCACCCACTAAAAGGAACTTCCTAGCATCGACTCATTCCTAACTTTTGCTACCAGAACATCATAATCGAAGTTGACAAATGGTAGTCAGATAAGCTGCTTTGTTTTCCACAAACCCTACTCTGTACTATTTTCTTAGTTTATTCATATAAACTAAGTAAATAGTCGGGGGCTAAGATAGAGTTATAAATATAACTATGATTCTTAGTCATAATTACACTTTTCTTCTTTTCTTTTTAATCTTACGAGGATTAACTGCTCAACAAGATAATTTGCAGGAAGATAGATTTCATTAACAAAGTGCTTGTTTTTACAAAGTTCCCCTAATTACAAACTACTCTAATGAAGGAGATCCAATATGCATCTCCTCCATGACCTTCTGACTAACTAGCTCCATTTCTTCGATCATGCGGGTTGCCTCTACTTCAGAGTAGACGAAGTCGTGCTCAATTGGTCGAAGATTGAGGCTTTGGTCACATGTCTTGAGTTTTGCCAAGGCATAGCTTACTGCACCTTAACTACCTCTCGTAATGAGTCAACCTAGGTGGTCTTTAGAGTGGTTATGAGCTTCTCTAAAGCACTGACTTGTTGTCCAATTGCACTCGTGTGGGCAATCGTAGTGTCCACAAGAGGAGTAACCTCAGCACCAGACCCACCGAGTAGATTGTTTAAGAGTGAAACATTGTCCTCAAGAATGATCTTCATCAATTTTGTCTCCTCTTGACTATGAGCCAAAGCCTCTACAAGTCGCTTAATTTCAACTACAACATCTGCAAATAGAGTAAAGTTGGTTAGAAAAATAATTGTCAAAAGACTAGTTAGCAAAACTGGTCGAAGGTAAAGATTTTCTTACCTTCTAGTTGAGACTCAAGCTTCTTGACTTTATCTTTATGTTGGTCTTTCAGCGACCTGATCCTCTGCTTCCTTTCCTTGACGATACGAGTAAGCTCACCGATCACTTTAGCCTTTTCATCGACCTCAATGTGAAGCTTGCCCATTTCGACCTCCTTATCGATAAAAAGGAAGAAGTTAGAGAGACAAGAAAGACATCTAAATAAGCAGTCTTAAGTTCAAAACTTATTGTTTATTTTCTCTTACAACTTGTTAGTTGCAGAACTGGCCATAAAAGCTCAATCATAAGATCGACGTTCTCCTTCTTTAGCTTCTACGTCTCAACCTTCTCATTGACCAAGTCGATCGAGCTCTTCAACCTTGTTCCACCACACATTCTCGAGGCGCTCACCACCAAAGACATTCCCCTTGTTAGTGATATCTTTTGGGTGAGGAACTCGGTCATGAGGTTGACACGAGGGAGATCCCATTGCAAAGGCAGGGTTGAAAAACTTAGGGAAAAAGTTAGGTTCGTCTTCTTCTTTTTCGGTTGTGACTCCTTGGAGACGAGGAGGAGCCTCCTCGGTGGTTCCCCCTTCAGTGTGGCAATAGAAGAGATTTCACACTTCTCGACCAAGTACTTCTACCCTATCTTTAGCAGCTTTCGCTTATGTCACTTCGACCACGTCGGTGGTCATAGTAGCTTCTACTTCAGCGGTAGCTTCTGTAGCCAAGATGGTGGTCGATTCTCCAACCATCTTTTCTCTCGTCTCTTCGGTTGCGGGAATAACAGCAAGGGGCTTCTCAATACAAGCATCCTCAAACGATGGAGGAGCCAGCCTAAAGTCACGAGAAGAGAGGTGAATTGGCATTTAAGAAGAGAAAACGATAAAATGCAATTCTTATGCTTATATTTACATACCTTGTTTTCCTAGCCTTGATTTTGAATTTAGAAGGAATCTTCCATAAGGAAGGATTCTTCGACTTCTTTCCTATGACATCTGATCGTAGAGGAGTAGGGTCATCTCTGACCACGTCTGATCGTAGACATAGTGCAAGTGCTGCAACTCCTTATTCCTCTTGCCCATCCTGATGGTCAAGACTGGTTTCAATCACCTGAAGGGTAGTCTCCTTCTCGATCATTGGTTCTGCTATTGCAGCAGTCTCCTTCATTAAAGATACAAAACTCTTCCAATTGTCCTTTTTAAGTTGCTTAATAAAGCCTTGTGAAGCGCCAACTAAGAAAGTTTTCTTATCGTAATAGTATGGTACCTTGATCTTAGTAGCTAGTTGCGCTAGTACAACTACCCCCATCTCTTCTGCAACAGCCGCATCTACAAAGAACTACTCGATGGGGCTAGACTAGGGAGGAGAGGAAGAAGCAGCACTCAAACTTCCACCTTGCTTGTTGACAACTCCGGTTAATCGGCGTTTTTTGGTCAAAGGAGCCTTAATTTCCTCCACTTCTTTTTTCATAACCATCAATTCAACCTCTTGGTCGTCTTATTGTTTTCCAAGCCAACTTCTACAATACGGAAGAATGCTAAGTACTCATTTCCTACAACTATGAAATCCTAAAGATGAGATCAAACTTTGATTACCTTTAGGCGTTCTTCTTTTTCCTTGGTGGATACATCCACTAAGATACGAGGAGCCTCCATATAGAGTGTTGGAGCCTTCTCATAGATAGCTTTGACTCGAGTGTCAAATCTCTCCCAAAGCAAGGTCTGCATAGATAGATAAAAGTGGTCGGTAAAAAGAACTCGAAATTCAGAATCAAACTAAGAGTGAGTCCGATTGTTACTTACCATCCTCGTAGTCTCCAGTCATATCCTTGGCTCCTAAATACATCTACATTGGATGTGCTCATTTCTTCAAAGCACTGATATGACGAGCGATGAAGTCTTTCACCACATGCCAGTCGGTGAACCCCTTTTCTCTTAGTTCTTTAATGGCTTGGATGTAGGACACTATCCGAGTGAGGTCTTTGGGGACCGAATTCCAAGAAAAGTTTTTCTCTGCGGCCTTCCTCACAAAAAAAAAGACTGTCTTTGTCAGTTGTCTCCGAGTAAAACCATTTCTTTTTCTAGTTCAGCCACAAAGTCTAAGTGAACATTTGGATATATTCTTTTGTCTTGCCATCGTGGAGCTTCAGACCACAGCTCCTGGCAATTCGAGCTCTAAATCTGGAGGAATCCCCAGACAGTATTCGCACAAGTACACTAACACACTCAGCATGGTAATGGAATTGGGAACTAGGTTCGCCAATTCCACCCCAAAGTGCTCAAGTACGAGTTTGAGGAAGGGATGGGCAAGTAATCGAAAGCCACACTCACAATAGGCCTGGAACACCAGAATTTGCCCAATTTCTCCCATGGCCAATGTTGTCCAACAGCTTCGATCTACGTTACAAATTTCTTTGAAGGGATCTTTTCAGTTGCGACCAAGGCTTTCGTCTTCACTGCATCCATCTATGACACCGGCCAATTGGAAGAGGACTTCGTCATTTTCTCTTTGAGGTTGGTTTTGATTTGAAAGAAATCAAAGAATGAGATGGCTTGGTTGGCGGTAGAAAGCTCAAGAGGAATCAAAGTAGAAGGGGAAAGTAAGAAGCCAAAAAGTTACCCCATGGTGAGTTTGTATAACCGTACGAGACAGTAACCAATCTCAGAAACCCAACAATTACTGCCTCTTTCGGAACCGCTCCAAATGGATAGATCAGCAAGAGTCGATTGGGACTCTAAAATTCTTCTGTTCAAAATTAGCATGTCTTTACAACTCAAGCAAAATTATCTTTTTGACCAAGTTCAATTCTGGTCAAATTAGATCGAAAAGGCTTTGCTTTGGATCTTCATTCAACTATGACTTCTCTTTCTCAAGTAAGTTATTTTCACTTGATGTTGGGGCTATATGAGGAGGATATAACATTTCTCAAATTATTATTTATCTATAAATGCTATTGTTAAATCATTATACTTCTTGAGTATACCCCTTATCTATAAGGGAGAGATTTCACAAGGTAGTCATAAGCTCTTCTACAACCACTCCTTAGTCGCAGGCGCTTCTACGACACTTCTTAGTCATAAGTCTCTTCACAACCACTTTATGATCATAAGTATTTCTACGAGCGTGACATGGTCGTAAGTCGTTCTACGACCACCTTATGTTCATAGACTCTTCTACGACTAACTTAACTTCGACTAGCTTGTCTACGACAGCCTGCCACATCGTGGGTCTATCTGACAAGGTGTTTAACATGCATGCTTTTTCTCTAAAATAACTACGCATAACTTCTCTCTAACAATAACTGCTACACGACAAGTGAGACACCATGTCTCTAATAATAACTCCTGTCACACGGTTATCATCTGAAATGTTAAGGCATCTTTTGGCATATAACAACCGCCACCACTTTGCATGCTATAATGTTGATGTTAGGGATAAAGGAGGAGGATCGAGACAGACCTGAGAGAAAATAGAAGTAGAGTAAGATATTCTACATTACTTTTGGAATCAGCTCATTGAGTAATAGGCACAAAAGAGTAGGGTTGTTATTCTTCCAGGAGAATGCCCGAACCTGTATAAAATCCATATGTCTTTCTCTATGTTATCTTAGCCAGGTCTTCAAGAGTTCCCTCAAATCTAAATAATTATACGTAAGATCGATACTAAAACATTGACATGATGATTTGGTTGGGCTAGGTCTGTGCATATGTGGCATGATGCATGTTTCAGCTAACGTGAGTCAAATTGTGAAGAACTTATACTCGAAAATGATTTCTTGGTCTTTGGATGTACATGGACACTTGGAGTTAAGTATGGTCAACGATGAGGATAGGGGCTACGATCATGGAGGAGCCGAGGCCCAAAATGATCAAAAATTCCATGTGAGATGGCTGAGCTCAAGTATGGTACAAAGAAGGTAGGAAATGTTGAAGGTGAGTTCGAGCAATGGACTGAACCATGTGGTTTGGTCGATCCAAGCAAGATGTGGTCTGGTGAAACCTGAACAGAAGAGAGTTGTCAATACGTGGTAAACCAGTAGTGTATCTACACATAGCAAGCATGATGTTTGCTTGTAAGAGAAGATGAAGACCGGATCAAGAAAAGGTATTTTGGTAAGTTGAGTAAAATACTAGAAACTACCTTGGATCAAAGTCGCGGCGCTTGAGAAGATGGTTTAGGTCAAGGAGGAGCTAAGATAATCAAATGGATCAAAAGCTAAGGGCTTAGTGGATTGGGTTTATGTGCTTTGAAAGCGTGCATAAGTGTAGTGTGTGAGTAAAACCCGTGTTTTGTGGGGTTAATGAGTTCCCCCATTTGTGCTAAGTGGATAGTATCCATTAGGGTTAGATGGGGCTAGTTGCCTTGTCTATTTAACGGGTTAGGTTAATGACTTGTAAATTAACCATCCAATTATCCTAACTTTACTCATGGAAGCTAAGTGTTCTAGGGTTATAGTTTGAGAAGTATGAGTGTTGTGGTATGCTTTCTTGTCCTCCAGGTGGAGTGTATATAAAACATTTATCCTCAGGTAGCAATATATAGCAACTTTATAAATCTCTCATTGATTCCTCTTGTTTTGGTTGATTTGCTCTTATTTTGATTGATTTTGATCTTGCCCCTTTCCTTGCTTGATCTTATTGGATGCCAATAATGAGTAAGTGATAGAGACATATACCTTGAAAATCAATCCCTATTCATCTAGACTTTAGATATGGCAAGTTCTTCAAGTTACCCAGTTTTTGCTTGATTTGGCCTCTCCGACTGATTTCTTGATCTAGTTGTTTTTTCCTTGATTTCTTAAGTGTTCTAGCTTGCTGTGATATGTGAGAATATATCTAGAGCCATCGTGGCGATCATTCACCCCACAAACAAGTCATATTCATCATTTTTTGTTTTTGCTCAACTTTAGTGTAACCTTCCTTCAAACGAAAAAAGGTAAGAACTTTTACAATGATTTTCTTGATCATTGATTGGAATTTTCTGTTTCTTGATCTTCATAGCTTTTCATAGCTACTGGACTGCAGAATCGGCGAATACTTAGGGAATGTTGGAAAGCACCATTCATCCTCTCTCTGTTGCCATACCGGTCCTACAGTTTCTTTTGAAAAGAAAGTGGTGTGAGGAGTGTTGAGAAGCATGTTGGCCGAGAAGACGCCTGGCCAAATGGTTCAGCACCTTGTTCTACCAGAAATGTTGGCATATCATCAAAAACGATGTCCTCACCGCACTGTCCAAACTAGCTTAACTTGATTGTAGCCATCTACATATGGTAAATCAAGCCTACATTACTCTGCTGCCGAAAAAGGATCAAACCTTGTATATCAAGGATTATCAGCCAATTAGTCTGTTACATAGCCTTGTGAAGCTCTTCTCCAAGTCGCTCGCACACCAGTTGGCGGCCGGTAAGGTTGGAAGAGCTAGTGTTGTCGAATTAAAGCACATTCGTTGAAGGCCCTACGGATCTTGATGAAGCTCGACAAAGAGCATGCACAAAAGAACTCGATGAAAGCATAGAAGAAACTTGACATGAAGAAGAAACACGAGAAAAGAACTCAACGTGAAGAAGAAACACGAGTAACTTTTTCTGATCATTGCTCTCCTTTTCTTATTTCTCTTGTTTGATTACAGAACTTAGTTATGCCTTATAAAGGCTAATTACACATTGATTACTTGGACTCTACGGCCAACTCGGCTTCCTACTTGAACTTTGACTTGTATACAAGACTTATACGTCCTTTACTTGGACATCAACTCAACTAAGAGTATAGAGGATGTTCGTCTCTCCTCCCCCTCTCCTTGTCTAAGAAACAAAAATGAAGAACAAGGTGCTCCTCTCATTTCCCTCCTCCCAAGCATCCATCCAGACAAAAGAAAAATCATGGAGGTCCAGTTGCGAAGCTTTCTAGGCGGCGCCCGTGGTGTTCGAGGGGTTTCCGGAGGGCCTACCGCGAGGCGCAGGGGGAGCCGGCCGCGCCCCCCGTGGCGGCGGCCGCGAGGGGCGTCGCTCGATACGTCGTCCCGGCCGGGGCGGTGCTCGCGCGGAGCTTTGAGAAACTAGAGGAGGGCGCCGCGCGGCCGCGCCGAGTTGTCTACCAGCTCGCTGCCTTCGCCCGCCGTCTGCCCTCAAGCTCGGTCAGCGGCAGCGCCCCTGCCAGCTACTGGTCAGCCGCGCACTGCCTCCTTCGGCATCTACCAGACCACCACCACCATCCACTGTTCCAGATTCCAGATCCAAGCGGCCAGAGCTGACGATTCCGGCAGCCATGGCTTAAATCCTGCCGGATCCAGGCCGCCTCTTCCCGGTGCTCAGATCCGGCGGGAGAAGTCGACGGGCGGCGGCGGCAGTGGCGGCAGAGGGTGCGGTTGAGGTCGCTGGTCTGCAGAGGCGCTGGAGGGACGAAGGCCGGTGAAGGTGGCTGCCAAGCAGCGGTTGTGCGGCAGCTTCTGAGGCTGGTGCGGGCAAGGTGTTCGACATTTTTCCCAAACCGGTCCTAGTTTCAGGTACGTCTTGCTCGCTTCCTCTAGTCTTCGTTTCTTATTTCCCTATCACTTGGAGCTAGTCTCCGGGTTAGTTGTGGCTCCGTTTCTTCAACGGTGTGAGTTGGGAGCTAGTATCCTTTCAGTAAAGCTCGGTTAATGGTGGATTTGACCCGTCTTGATGGAGGTGGCTCATTGTGCGCTAAGTCGCAATCCCATGTTGAGCATGAATGGATTGGGGTGTTGCCAAGAAGGCAATCAGCGCCTGATCTCCCCAAGTTCTCTGCTCTGCTAGTCGGAGATAGAAATTTCACGAGTAGATCAAAATTTTGGGCAGTGGATGGGGAGGATAGCTCTGAGGAAGAAGATGAAGCTGCTAGTCCTGTTTCATCTAATTCAGGTTCAGAATTTATTCGAGATGCTTTGCGAGTGGGTTTCTCAGTAGATGAATTGATCAGAGCTGAGGCAATGCTATCTGAAAACATTGAGTCTCCGAAATTTGGTTCGGTTGACTGTGGGGCTGGCCATGTGAGGCATCCTAGGCCTCTACCATCAAGGATAACCGAGAAGGTAGCGGACTGGCGTTTGTCCTCAAAAATTCGTCCTTGGAAAGGCCCCTTACCTAAGTTTGATCGGTCTTCAGTTAGTAAGCTGGGGGAGTTTAAAGTTAAGGACATGAGGAAGGTTAATCTTGGTAAAACAGGGTTGTCCCTGAATGAGTTTAGTCGGGGCTCTGAGGAGGTATGTGGGCCGACGGTGTCGACTGGTCTGGGCCAATTTGTTTTGGCCCAAACTGAAAGACGACGTTTGGCCCGCTCTGGTGTGATCCGGATTGGGAGCAGGTCGGTCCGTTTTCCAGCCGGACTGTGTGAGCTTTTCTCCCGGGGAGGTCGCTTTCGTCCCAGGTTTCTCGCCTCATCTCACAACTGTTCGTCTACCTGCGGCGTTTCGTTGCCAGCGGACAGACCTGGGTTGCAAGGAGCCGGGGGCGGAGTTGAAGCCGTCGGCAACAGTTACGCCCAGGGTGATGCGATGGATAGTGGTGTGCACAAGGGACGACATGGCTACCAGTTGGGAGGCTCTAGTCCTGACTGTGGTGGCCTTGCTGGGCGCTTTGGCCGCGGCGGCGCAGGCTTTTATGCAGCGGCAACGACCAGCATTCCAGCTGGCCAGTGGGGTGGTTTGCCGTCGTCGCAGGGTCCAACAAGAAAGGCTACTTCCCAGGTGACTCTTGAGGCAAATATTAAAGTTATGGCAGAGCATATTAAAGAACTTGAAGCAAAAATTAAAGGTTTGGAGGTTCGGATACTGGATATGGCTTGTGATCTCAAAATTAATAACAATTGTTGTAACAAGGTTCTTGTGGAGAATGATAATGTTCTTGTTGACGAGATGGTGGAAGATGTGTTCACTGATGAGGTTGGTGATTTGCTAGGTGTTGAGGGAGTTGGAGCAGCAGCATCTAATGATGTTGGGGTGTTCCATGCACTGATGGAGGAGCGGGTACATCACGGGCTGACGCCGGCAGGTGCTGGCCAACGGCTGGTTGTGCCGGAAGGTGCTCGACAGCTGCCTGATGCAGCAAGGTTGCAGTACCCGGCCTTGGCACAGGAGGCGCCCAAGATGGCGCCACTACCTCCTGCATTGAATAATTTGGAGCAGGTTGAAGGTAACAAGCAAAATCTGTCCTTCACTTCTTTTTGAGATGTTGTTGTTGCTTCCAAACTCATCAACCTAGGCCTAGATGTTGGCAAAAATGAGAAAGAAGTTTTAGGTTCAGTTCGGGTGCTTAAAACTGTAGAACGCAATAGACTGTCGACTTTTTTTCCTAGAATTATTAAAGAACTTGACAGTGATGTTGTTTTTTTAGAAAGTGATGAAGATGATGACGTTAATAACCTGACTCTTGGTCACCTATGTGGTGATTTGATGGAGGAGGTTATGGATGACGACAGTGATCACCTAAGTTGTGACTTCGAAACTGTCTTCAAGAAGAATAAATCTATGTCATCTTTTAATAAGAAGAATAAGAAAATTGGAATAGTTAGGAAAATAAGAAAATCAAATCGATCAAAATGAAAGGAATCTTTTGGAATAGCAGAGGTCTTAGTGACTTGGCTAAATATAGGTTCCTTTCTGAATTATCTAGAGAGCATAAGCTAGACTTTATTGCTCTTATGGAGACCGGGAAGAAAGATTTTCCAAAAGCGGCATTGAACAATATTTGTGGTGGTCGAGATTTTTTGTGGCACTGGTCAAAACCTCATGGTAGGTCCGGTGGCATCCTTCTTGGGGTGAATCTAGAGATTTTTGACTGTGGTAGTTTTGATGACGGAGATTTTTATGTTAAGATCCACTTGAGAATGAGAGGTGATGGTTTCCAATGGGTTCTTATAGCAGTTTATGGGGCTGCTCAACCTGAACTTAAGGAGGCCTTCCTTGCAGAGTTGGTACAAACATGTGCCAAGGAAACACATCCGGTTCTTGTCGGAGATGATTTCAATATTATTAGGAATCCACAGGAAAAGAACAATGATAGGTTTGATGATAGGTGGCCCTTTTTATTTAATGTCGTCATCGATGGTTTAAATTTAAGGGAGCTTGAATTATCTAACCGAAAATTTACGTGGGCTAATTCTAGGGATACACCAACATATGAGAGACTTGATTGAATCCTTGTTAGTACAGAGTGGGAAACAAAATTTCTGCTATCAACGGTTCAGGCGTTGACTAGGGAAATTTCGGATCACACTCCTCTGTTACTAGATACTGGAAACGGTACTCGTTGCAAAAATCAACCTCTGTTCAAATTTGAGCTCGGTTGGCTGCTACGTGATGGCTTCTCAGAGTTGGTGGCGGAAGTGTGGAACAAAGAAAAAAGGGGGAAAACATCGTTACAAAGATGGCAATTTAAAATTCAGAGACTTAGACAATTCCTACGGGGTTGGGCTAAGAGTGTTAGCGGTTCATACAAAAAAGAAAAGGAAGAATTGATTCGGAAGGGTAATGAATTAGATAAGAAAGCTGAGACTCAGCTTCTCAGTGCTGCAGAAAATGATTTAAAGCATTATTATAAAGAGCGGTTAGTTCATTTGTTGCGAGAGGAGGAGATAAAATGGTACCAAAGAGCCAAAACAACTAAGTTGTTACTTGGCGACTGTAATACTAAGTATTTTCAGTTGGTAGCCAATGGAAAACATAGGAAGACTAGGATCTTCCGCCTCGAGTAGGAAGAGGGGATTATAGAGGGTGATGAGAACCTTAAGAAATATATCACTAATTATTATAAAGGTCTCTTTGGGGCGTCAGAGAGAAATAATTTCTCAACGATGGAATCCTTTAGGGATGATATACCTCAGGTATCAGAAACTGAGAATGAGATTTTAGCGTCCGCTTTCACAGAAGAAGAGGTTAAAAAGGCTATATTCCAAATGGAACACAACAAAGCCCCGGGACCTGATGGTTTCCCAGCTGAGTTTTACCAAGCTTTTTGGGGTCTCGTCAAAGGAGATCTCATGGCTCTCTTCTCTGATTTTCACAAAGGAAACCTCCCACTTTTTAGCCTCAATTTTGGTATAATTACATTATTACCGAAACAAAATGAGGCTACTCAAATCCAACAGTTCAGACCCATTTGCCTACTTAATGTTAGCTTTAAGGTCTTTACTAAGGTAATGTCTAACCGTATAGCACTAGTGGCTCAGAAGGTTATACAACCATCTCAAACAGCTTTTATGGCAGGGAGGAATATCATGAAAGGGGTTATTATCCTTCATGAAACCATACATGAAATGCATAGGAAGAAGCTTGATGGAGTGATTCTAAAGCTGGACTTCGAAAAAGCATATGATAAGGTGAAATGGTCTTTTCTTCAACAAACGTTGAGGATGAAAGGTTTTTCACCACTTTGGTGCAAGTGGATAGATCAAATTGTTAGGGGTGGTAGTGTGGGCATTAAAGTTAATGACATTTTAGGGCCTTATTTTCAGCCAAAAAAGGGACTTAGGCAAGGTGATCCCTTGTCACCAATCCTCTTTAATTTAGTGGCAGATATGTTGGCAACGTTAATTGGTAGAGCTAAGTCTGATGGGAGGTTTCAAGGAGTTGTTCCACATCTTGTAGATGATGGCCTCTTGATCCTCCAGTATGCAGATGATACTATTCTCTTCATGGATCATGATCTACTCCAAGCCAAAGACCTTAAACTAGTGTTAAGTACCTTTGAGCAACTTTCGGGGTTGAAAATTAATTTCCATAAGAGTGAGCTCTTCGGTTATGGTAGTGCTAAGGATTGCGAGCATGAGTATGCGCAACTTTTTGGTTGCAAAACCGGGGGCTTACCTTTTAAATATCTTGGTATTCCTTTGCATCATCGTAAACTCTCTAACAAAGATTGGGCCATCATTGAGGAGAGATTCCAAAAGAAGCTCAGCAGTTGGAAAGGAAAGCTTCTTTCCGTTGGAGGAAGGCTAGTTTTGATCAATTCGGTCTTAACTGGTTTAGCTATGTATATGCTTTCCTTTTTTGAAGTCCCTAAGGGTGTTTTACAAAAACTTGATTTTTACCGTTCAAGGTTCTTTTGGCAAAGTGATAGTCATAAAAAGAAGTACAGGCTTACTAAGTGGAGTGTACTTTGTAGACCAAAGGACTATGGCGGGTTGGGTATCCAAAACCTTGGGATTCAAAACAAATGTCTATTGAGTAAATGGTTGTTTAAACTTATTAATGAGGATGGTGTTTGGCAAAATCTTCTAAGAAGGAAATATTTGACCAATAAAGCCATAACTCAAGTTTATAAACGACCGGGTGACTCCCACTTTTGGTCGGGGCTAATGAAGGTCAAGGATGATTTCTTGGCTCATGGTTATTTTCGAATTCAAAAGGGAACACAAGTTAGATTTTGGGAGGACATTTGGTTAGGAAATAAACCCTTAAGGGATGTCTATCCTTCACTCTATAGGATTGTGAGGAAAAAGAATGATACTGTAGCTAAGGTTTTAGCTTCTACGCCACTGGATGTGTCATTTAGAAGAGGTTTGGTGGAAGGTAATTTGACAGCGTGGTACGACTTAGTCTCTAAAGTTGTGACAGTTAACCTTACAAATGAGAAAGATGTGTTTGTTTGGAACTTGCATAGGAGTGGGTCTTTCACGGTTCGCTCTATGTATTTGAATTTGATTCAAGATGGAGTCTTACCTACGAAAAATCCACTATGGAAAATAAGAGTGCCTTTGAAAATTAAAATTTTCCTTTGGTATCTCCAAAAAGGGGTCACTCTTACAAAAGATAATTTAGCAAAAAGGAATTGGCAAGGGAGTGTCAAGTGTTGTTTTTGTAACTCGTTGGAGACGATACAACATCTTTTCATTGATTATCACTTTGCTAGATTTATTTGGAACACAGTGCACATCACCTTTGGAATTCATCCACCATCTAGTATATCGGATATGTTTGGCTCTTGGCTTCATGGCATCGGGGCAAAACTCAAAAATCAGATTTTACTAGGTGCTGCGGCTCTCTGTTGGGCAATGTGGTTGAATAGAAATGACGTGGTGTTCAATAATGCTAAAATCAACACCTTTCTGCAAGTCATTTTCAGGGCAACATATTGGATCCGGCATTGGTCCTTGTTAAGTAATGAAGAAGAAAAACCAGTCTTCAAGACTGGATGCCAGATTTTGGAGACGGTCATCATCGAGGTCTTTGCAAAATTTGGATGGAAATTCCGGAATAGGATTGAGGCGTAGTGTCTGTTTTTTCATGTATCTTGTGTCTTTTGTTTTGTGTTAGTTCTTGTGCTTGAATGCTCTTGGTTGTAACCTTTAAGCTGCGTACGATCTTCGGATTGTAGAGGCTGGGACCTTTTTCATTCGCTTAATGAAATTTTCCCTTGATCTAAAAAAAACTAAGAGTATAGACTATAGACTCGTATACAAGATTATTCTAACATTCATCTCCTTAATCTTGTTGTTTTACTTCTCGAAATCTGATTGTTTATGCATCTCCAAAAACTTGATGTGTCCAACAGGCTTCATCAGGATGTTGGCTAGTTGGTCCTTGGAGTTGATGTGCTCTACGATAATCTTCCCTCCTTCCATATCGCTATTGCTATAGCTGGTCAAAATGAGGTTCATCATCTTCTCCACCCCTCTCACAGTGGCAGCCAAAATTTAATGTGCCATAGATATACCTTGATATATGCTTAACCATTGTCATGTGCTCACTTCTTGGATTTTCATGAACCGACTCACATAACCAACAACATAGGCAATATTCGGTCTTGTATGGACTAAATATCTCAAACTCCCAACAATACTTCTATAATAAGTAGCATCAACAAGTCTTCTGAACTTTGGCAATTTCTCATCAAGGGAAACTAGAGAAGTTGATGAAACGTGTGCTTGAGATGTCATCGTGGCTGCTCCATCTCCCGTGTATGCTTGGGTCAGAGCTGGTACACCTAAAGCTGCTAATTCGCCTACTGTGCCAGGAACCGTCATTGCACTTGGGAACACCATCGCGCTAAGAGCCACCGCTCCTGCTATGTCTGTGCCCAACATGGGCATGGTTGGGGAAGAGGATTCAGCGTATCACCAACTTCGTCACCTGCTTGATTTTTAACAGAAAAAGTGATCCAATTTTGCATATCACGGACCATTCCTTGATCCTCCTCCCAAGTCCACTCCTTATCTTCTTGGAACACCCATCTCGACTTGACTTGAATTCTTTCGCTTTATGGATCATACAATTGATAAGCTTTGCTCACCGGTTCCATTCCTAGATAAATCATCAGCTTGCTTCTATCATCCAATTTCTTATTGGAGGTGTTCACTTTTACATGTGCAATGAACCGAACACTCTTTGGTGTTCAACATTCAGCTTCTTCCCCGTCCAGGCTTCATATGGGGTAAGCCCATCAAGTGCTTTTGTGGCAGCTTGGTTGAGGATGTAGATGACATGTCTTAGCACCTGTCCCCAAACTTGCTCTTTAGGAGACTACTACCATTGCCATCGTTGTTTCATGACTTTGTTCTATTGCGGGGAATATGGAGATGTGAAATAGCATGTAATACCTTTAGCTTGTCGCAAACTCATTTGAAAGGGATACGTCTCCCCGATCTGACCTCAAAGCCTTCAAGTTGTGATCTAACTCGTTTTCAGCTTGTGCCAAAAACTTTTGGAATGCCACCTTTGCATCTCCCTTCTTCTTAAGCATCTACACCCACATTGCCCTAGAATAATCATCCACAAAAATCATTAAATATTTATTACCAACATAAGTCTATGGCATAATTGGGGCGCATAAATCAATATGCACCAATTCCAGCGGATGAGTTGCTCTGAACTGTGCCTGTGTCAGAAATGGACTCCTTGCTTGTTTTGCCACCAAGCACCCTTCACAAATTTGTGTCGGGTGATCAATCTTGGGCATCCTAATCACCATCTCCTTCTCTACCATATTTTTTAGGGACATCAAATTAATATGCCCCAATCTTGTATGCCATAGCCATGTCGTCTCCTTTTTACTAGCCTTCAGGCAGACCAGCTTATAGGTTTGCAAGGAAATCTTATAAAGTCAGTTTGATGATCTCCTCACCTAACCCTCAAAAACAGGCCCTTGAGCTCAGCTCTGCATCCTTCTTCCGTTAGCTATCCAAGGCTTATTATATTGTTGCATAGCTTTGGTATATAATATACCTCACATAGCAGTTTTTGATCTCTGTTCTTGCACTTCAGAAGCAGCATTCCTTTTCCCTTAATCTGAACTGTAGAGCCATCGTCAAATTTTACTTGACCAAAAATTTTCTCATCAAGTTCACGGAACATGGAGTAGGTGTGTCATGTGATTGCTCACCCCATTGTCCAAGTACGACACATCAGTGTGTTCATGACTGCCTGTCTCCTGTACGCAATTTTGGCACCGCATTCACCTCATTTAGTATCACCATGGCTAGCGCCTCTTCCAAGTAGAGAGAGAGAGAGAGAGAGACGAGGAGCATCGACTCATCATTTTCATTGGCTTGGGCGAGATTTACTTCCTCAGTCTTCCTCTTGTTGAGCAAGCCAATGCATAGTGCACATGTTTCTTGAACTTACAGCATTTGATATGGCTGCAACACTCCAATGAGTAGTGACTGAGCTTTTGGTATTCAAAACACTTGATGTATGATTTATCTCAGCTCATGTCACTACCACTGTGCCCAACCCTCTCTCCACGGCCAATGTCGCAGCCCCAGCCACCTCTGTCACGCCTGCGGCAACGACCGCGTCATCGCCCGCCTGGCGAACCGTGCCCTCTTGGCACCGATGCAGATTCCTTGTGCCCCTGTCGTATGTCGCTTTTTGCGTCTCCTTTCAGCAACAACGCCTGCTCATGGCACACTTGAAAACTCTTGAGCAGTTCCTCATATGCCTTGAGTGTGCCCATGACTTCTTCAATCTTCATCTTCCGAAGGTTATGGAAATACATGAGCATGGTCATTACCGGGAGAAATTTCTCTGATAGCATGCGCAAGTATTTCTTCACAGCTACACTGTCTTCCAGTTTGTCGCCAAGAGAACATATATCATTGACGATGGAATTTAGCTTGTTGGAGAAATTGTTCACCGATTGAGTTTCTCCCATCTGCATGCCCTCAAATTCAGCCCACATGGTTTGGAGTTGAACTTCCTTCACACGGTCGATGCCCTCGTGCATCGTTTGAAGCATCACCCACGCCTCACGTGTCATCTCCTTACCGATGAGCTGCCACATCATGGAGTCTGGCACTGCCTGATAGCTGATGGCCAAAGCTGACTTGTCCACCTCATTGTCCTTCCCCTTCTAGACTCCTTCATCTTCATTGTCCATACTGGGTTATTGTCGGCGGTGACTGGTGAGAATAGGATACTGAAGAGAAACTGGCCCATTCTTGGCCCTCAAAGTCGACGCTTTATCTCCCATATTCTTCGGTGGCATCACATGACGAGTGAGCCCATCGCTCTGATACCAACTGAATACCAATTGAAGGCCCTACGGATCTCGACGGAGCTCAATGAAGACCATGCACAGAAGAACTCGACGAAAGCACGGAAGAAACTCGACGTGAAGAAGAAACATGAGAAAAGAACTCTGACGTGAAGAAGAAAAACGAGAAACTTTTCTGATCGCAAGCCTTGTAGCTACTGCAGGCGTTGCTCTCTTTTTCTTGTTTCTCTTGTTCGATTACAGAACTCAGCTATGCCTTACAAAGGCTGATTACACGTCGTTTACTTGGACTCTACGGCCGAGTCGGCTTCCTACTCAGACTCTTGACTCGAATACAAGTTTTATAGGTCTTTTACTTGGACATCAACTCAACTAAGAGTATAGACTATGGACTCGTATACAGGATTACTCTTAACATTCGTGAAGGGTCGCTGCATCCAGGATAATCCAGGATAACGTCATGTTGGTGCAGCATCGGCGGCCCCGAGCTTGCACCAGAAGAAGGCGGCAATTATGCTCAAACTTGACATTGCTCACGCGTTCGACTCAGTGGCTTGACCGTTTTTCATGGAGGTGCTGCAACACGGGGTTCAGCCATAGGTGGTGCTCTTGGATTGCTATGCTGTTGTCCTCCTCTAGCACAAGGATTATGGTGAATGGGAATCCTGGGCAAAGGATTTGGCATGGTAGAGGGTTGAGGCAAGGCGATCCCTTGTCGCCAATGCTCTCTATGCTAGACTACTAGTCATGTCTCCGAAGCAAGTAACGGTGCTCAAGAGAGATGTTGGGGGGGGGGGGGGGGGGGGTTGTTGTTGTCAAGCATAGGATGTCGATCTATGCCGACGATGTCGTGGTGTTCCTAACCCCAGAGCAGGATGAGCTGACGGCAATCCAGGGGATCCTTCAATCGTTTGGTCAGACCTCGGGACTCCAAACCAAGTATGCCAAAAGTTCGATAACACTAATCAGGTGTGACGAGGAGCAGGGACAGCAAGGCCTTTCGATCTTGCCCTGCAGCTCATCGGTCTTTCCGTGCAAGTACTTGGGCCTTCCTCTAGCTCTACAAAATTCAAGAACTTTCATCTTCTATCCTCGACCGGTCGGTCAGTACTTGTCTAATCAGTTTTGACGGCATTACTATGGTGGCTCTTGACTTACCCAAATGGGTGCTGAGATGCATTGAGAAGCTTTCTCGGGCATTCCTGTGGAGAGGTTCAGACAATGTTCAAGGCGGGCACTGTCTGGTAGCATGGGAAAAGGTGTGCCATCCGAAGAAGTATGATGGGCTTGGCACTCAATCTACAGAAGCTTAACTGTGCCCTGCAGGTTCGATGGCTATGGCTTCAAAGGGTGGCGCCAGAGAAGCCATAGACTGGTTTGAACATCCGGTGCTCGGTGCATGTTCAAATTTGACCATTAGTATATATTAAAATATATATATAGATTAACTATATAAAATAATGTTATTGGATTTATCTTACAAAATTCTTTCATAATATATATTTTTATTTTTGCTAGTACATTATGATAATAAATAATAGTCAAAGTTATGCATTAGAGACTGTAAAAAATCAAAAACGACCTAAATTTGTGAATGGAGGGAGTATCTAGTTATGTGATGAGCGCTGGACACCCAATCAGATGTATAGTTCAAAATCGATGCCATGTTCATCGGATCAATTAAATGGGCCGTGTGCTGAGATAATATGGTCGGCCTGGCCTCCCTTCAGTTAAAATTTTTCATGTGGCTAGCTGTTTTGGACCGTTGTTGGACGGCTGATCGTTTTACTGAGGGGGCTGCAGAGCAATCAAACCTGCGTTCTCTGTGGCCAAGAGGATGAAACGATCGACCATCTCCTAGTCCAATGAAGCTACTCACGGCAGGTGTGGTATCAAATCTTCCTGTGGGTACGGTTGCAGCGCCTATCACCAAGACTCCTTTCAGAACTGGTGGATTGCAGAGCAGAGCACCCTGCTGAGTGACAAGAAACGTGGTTCAGGAAAGCGGAACGTTTCGTAGACATCCTGCTAAGAGAGATCGAAATGCTTGCTGTGGAGGTCGTCCGGGGCTAAGGGGATTGAACATCTTTTCATGTAGTCAAGTTTGGTTTGGTAGGGGTGGAGAAAACTTGTAATAGCTATGTAGTCGAACTCTGGAGGCTAACAGCCTCGTATAGACTTGTACCCAACTCTGTTGTTTTGCCTGTTCTCTCTTAATGCAAAAGACGCACAGATCTCCTGTGTGTTCTTGAAACAAAAAGATACAAGACGATCGCCCAAAGTTGTATACATAATTGGTTATATTAACGGTCATATGCCCAATTGAACAATGAACAGAACGACAAATCCACGGAAGCATCACAAATTAGCAGTCTTCTAGTATTAGTTTGATCTGTATGCCACAGGTAAACCGTAACAGTGTAATTGAAATGCGGGCTTGATTGCACACCTCATGTGCCGGTCTTGAGCTAACAAACACGCTGGTCGTGTGTTGATGATGCCGCATGGCACAATTTACCAAAGTGACTTCATCATACCGTTCTGAGAATGTAAAATGGTTGAAAACAAAATTGTCCACCATTTCGTTGAGTTGGTGAGATCTGTTCTATCACCTCGCAGAATTCGCATGCAAGGAAGCAAGGTGGTAAAATATGCTTTCCAGGGTAGATTGGCTGAGACTATATTCTTCTATTCCGAGTCGTTCCCTAAGTAAGACCATCAAGTTAATGATTGAACACATCAAAAGAACACGCAACGAAATAGGTGTTAATAAAAACCTGTTACGATCCAAATGCCCGAATATGTCTGCAAGAGACCAGTCCTTGCCATAAGGCAACTGAAATTAACAAAAGGTGAAAATGTTAACCTGCAACTAGTGACAAATCATGAACAGAAAATCTGTGAATCATCAACTACGAAACACAAACCAAGCAACTTGTTACCTGGTATTTAATACTCAATCCACCGTAGCCATCGAATGTAGCTCCAGGGAATGATGTGTGGACGAAAGAATCAATTGACATGAACTTTTGCTTTGCTAACCACCACTCAGCGAACACACTCAATGGTATAGCACCTAGTGCAAATGTCATTGAATCATAAGTTTTATTCCTAAAAATACTTGAAATGAATAAAGTGTAGAAAAATCAGGCCAGGCCAGGCCAGGCCAGCCCGATTTTTTGGGTTCATGCCCAAAATTTTGGCCCGCAGCCCCAGCCCAAAGGATGATAAGACCCGATAAAAATTATATTTCATTAGGAAAATAATAATAATAATATTCAGAAAATAAAAAAGAAATGATTTGTAAGGCGTTGGGCCTGTCTGGCCCTGCCCGGGCCTTGAACAGCTCTATAGTCTATTGTGCAGCTTACAACATGTATAACATTATCAATGAACATTCGACAATTGTTCCATGTTTTGAGCATAACAGCATAATGTTTCGATATGACATCCTGAACTGATTCCCCAGATGCAACTAGAAGGTTCCTTCCCAAACTTCAACGAAGGTTATTTCCCTATTCTCATCCTATTCAAATTAAGGGCAGAAGCAGAGTTTGGTGTCATGAGGCCACCAAAGATGGATTCAGTGGGTATATGTAGCAGGTGTTCTCTTTATCTTTACGAGGTTCATAGAAACAATTGTGACATTTCCACATAAAATAGATCAAGTTTGCCCAAGAAAGTATGTGATGCTACTATGACTGAGGAAGAAAGCAGTGACTTAATATTTCACTAAATCATGCTGACAAGAGTTTTGTGGAGTAGGCATGACCAAAAGCATTCAAAATATCAAACAATCGACATAATCCGTACCATCACGGGCGAGCTGATCTGGGAACAGTTCAATGGAAACTCCACTTTCTAGCTTGGTATCTGAAAGTGTCTGCAAAAGTTCCTCATTTCCAATCATCTGTGCCACAGTAATTATCATTTCCTGTGTCAGATGGATTTCTGCTGTCTTCTGTGATGATCCCTGCCCACCTTCTTCAGCGCATATCTCAATGTCATCGGGTAAGCTTTTAGAATGAATAGTGCAGTTAGAAAGTAGTCGCTGGACTGTCATAGAAAGAGCATCGACCTCAGTTGAGTTAACCTCACAGGGTTTGACCTATAACAAACAAAATTGTGCATTTCAGTTTTCAAATTATGCATGATGAAGTTAATGAGTATATTGTGAATTTTTTATTATAATTTACCTGAAGTTCAAGGTAATCTCCAAAGCGAGTTTTTAAGTGTTGTGTGCTCCCAATGCATCGTAGTTGGCCACCTACCTATATAGATAGCAGTACTATTAACATGTGGCATAACGAGTTACTGTTCTACACACCATTTTGAAACAAGATAATATGGTAGTTTGCTACAAGCCTACAAGTACAAAAGTGCTTAAAGGATCCTCTATGCATATATCTTAATTCTAAAGTATGTAACATTTATTTATGTGGGAAGTTAGGAAGTGGTTGAACTGAATGTTGATTGATTCAGGAGCAAGCAATACAATGCATATATATATAGGCAAGGATGTCTAGGGTTTGGCTAATAGAAGTATGGGCCAACCCTGAGGGATCCTGGGCTATACTTAGAAGCTATCAACCACAGTAAACACATATGGGCCTAAAGCCAAGAGCCCAAGATAGTATGTCTAACACCCCCCCGCAGTCGAAGCGTCCACACCCCGGACGTTGAGACTGGACCGAAACTCATTGAAGATCGAAGACGGAAGACCCTTGGTGAAGATGTCGGCATATTGGGAAGAGGTAGGAACATGCAGGACGCGAAAATCACCAAGGGCCACTTTCTCCCGAACGAAGTGAAGGTCAATCTCAATGTGCTTGGTGCGCTGATGCTGGACGGGGTTGGAGGACATATAGACTGAACTGATGTTGTCGCAGTACACCAGGGTAGTCTGCCGAGGTGGAGTGTGCAGCTCCAACAGAAGTTGACGTAACCAGGAGGCCTCGGCAACAGCATTTGCCACACCGCGGTATTCAGCCTCTGCGCTGGAACGGGACACTGTGTTCTGACGCTTGGAGGACCAGGAGACCAGGTTATCTCCAAGGAACACGGCATAACCCGAGGTGGACTTGCGCGTGTCCGGACAACCGGCCCAGTCAGCATCAGAGTAAACCACGAGAGCAGACTGTGAAGAAGGCTGAAGAAAGAGCCCCAAGTGAAGAGTGCCACGAATGTACCGAAGAATCCGCTTGAGGGCAGCAAGATGGGGCTCGCGAGGATCATGCATATGGAGGCACACCTGTTGAACTGCGTAGGCGATGTCCGGCCTGGTGAAGGTGAGGTACTGTAGGGCCCCGGCTAAACTGCGGAAATCGCTGGGATCGCTGACAGGAATACCATCTGCGGCTGACACCTTGGGATTGGTGTCGACAGGGGTGGTGCATGGTTTGCAATCTGCCATGCCTGCGCGCTCTAGGATGTCCAGCATATACTGACGCTGTGAGAGGAGAAGACCACCGCGACACTTCTGCACATGAACCCCCAAAAAGTGATGAAGCTCACCGAGATCCTTCATAGAGAACTCATGCTGCAAAGCAGTGATGATGCGCCGGAGAAGACCAGGGGAGGAGGCGGTGAGGACGATGTCATCAACATAGAGGAGCAGGTAGACAGTCTCAGAGCCGCGGTGGTAGACAAACAGTGATGTGTCAGTCTTAGCCTCAAGAAACCCAAGGGAGAGCAGATAGGAGGCAAACTGGCTGTACCATGCACGGGGGGCCTGCTTGAGACCATAGAGTGATTTGTTCAGCCGGCAGACAAACTCCGGATGAGTGGAATCCTCGAATCCGGATGGCTGTGAGCAATAGACTGTCTCGGACAAAATCCCGTGAAGAAAAGCGTTCTTCACATCTAGCTGATGAATCGGCCACTGTTTGGAAAGAGCAAGAGCCAGCACTGTCCGCACTGTGGCTGGCTTCACAACTGGACTAAAGGTCTCGGCGTAATCAATTCCCGGGCGCTGTGTGAAGCCACGCACGACCCAGCGAGCTTTGTACCGCTCGAGAGAACCATCAGCGTGGAGTTTGTGCTTGAAGATCCATTTGCCAGAAACGACATTCGCCTTGGCAGGACGTGGAACCAAGTCCCAGGTATGGTTCTGCAAGAGAGCAGTGTACTCGTCCTCCATAGCTGCCCGCCAATTGGGGTCGGCAAGGGCGGTGCGGTACGTCCGAGGCACAGGCGACAGTGGCGCGGCGTGGTAGAGAGCAGGAAACCGAAAGCTGGACTTGGTGCGCGTCGTCATTGGGTGCTGGTTCCGCACGGGAGACACTGGCACGGCACCTGGGGGAGGCGGCGTCGAGGAAGGTGCCGGTGGAGGGCTCGGAGGAGAGACCGGTGGCGCGCGTCGGGTGTAGACGTGGCGAAACCGGCGGTCAGCGTGATCAGCCCGTGGCGAGGGAGGAGGGTCGGTGGTCGCACGGAGCTGTGCAGGTGCCGGAGGTGGAGGTGCCCCGCGCGACGCATTGACCTCCATTGTCATGCATGGCAGGGCCGGTGGGGCAGTATCCTCGACGGTGTCCAGGGCCGCGCGTGGCACGGGCGCGGAGACGTCAGCACGCACGGGACCCATGCGCACGGGAGGACCTGCAGGCAAAGGGGTGGGCGACGGGCCTATAGGCACCGGCACCGGATTAGTGTAGTCATCCAGAAAAGCAAAATCAGCCGTGGAAGGAGTGGAAGGAAGAGTGGCAAAGGGAAACGACGTTTCATCAAAGATGACATGGCGAGAGAGGTAGACCCGATTGGAGGCCATGTCAAGACATCGATATCCCTTATGATGGGTGGAGTATCCGAGGAAGGTACACAAGGCGGAACGAGGAGCGAGTTTGTGGGCGGCTGTGGCAGTAAGATTTGGGTAGCATTTGCACCCAAAGACGCGAAGATGCTCATAAGATGGTGGAGAGCCAAAAAGAGCTTGATGTGGGGTGGAGAATTGAAGCGTCTTGGTGGGGAGGATGTTGAGGAGATAAGTGGCGGTGGCCAAGGCCTCAACCCAATAGGATGGTGGCATGGACGCCTGAAACAACAGCGAGCGAATGACATTGTTAGTAGAACGAATGATGCGCTCAGCTTTACCATTCTATTGGGAGGTGTAGGGACAGGACATGCGTAGGTGGGCACCATGAGTGAGGAAGAACGTGCGGGCGCTGGAGTTGTCAAACTCGCGGCCATTGTCGCACTGAACTGCCTTAATACTGGTGCCGAACTGAGTGGACACAAAAGAGAAGAAGTTAGCAAGTGTCATGAATGTGTCAGATTTGAGACGAAGGGGGAACGTCCAAAGATGATGCGAACAATCATCAAGAATGACCAAATAATACTTGTAACCCGAAACACTTTCAACAGGAGATGTCCAGAGGTCACAGTGTATTAGATCAAAGTTGCGAGAAGCACGAGATGCTGACATAGGGAAAGGGAGGCGAACATGGCGACCCAGTTGGCAAGCATGACAAATAGAAGGACCTATGTTTTTATTACATGAAGGAAGAACTGCAGAGCCTGCTAACTTAGACAAAACTTCATGACCGGGGTGACCAAGCCGGCGATGCCAAAGAGGAGCGGAGGACTCGGCGAGGAAGGACTTGGCGACTGGAAGGTGCAAAGGGTAGAGCGGTCCGGAGCTATCGCACCTGAGGATCACGTTCCGAGACCGAAGATCCTTCACAGAACAACCAGTGGGGTCAAACTCAACAGAGCAGTCATTGTCAGATGTAAACTGACGAACAGAAATGAGATTCTTAATCAGTTTAGGGGAGACAAGAACATTGTTGAGGCGAAGAGAGCCATGAAGGCCGGCTGTCCCAGTAGATGTGACGGGAAGGAGGGAGCCATTACCGACAACAATAGAGGAAGGGACAGAGTACCGAGAGGAGGATTGAGAGAGGATACCAGGGTCGGATGCCATGTGAGAGGTAGCTCCGGAGTCGAAATACCACTCAGGCTGGTGAGGGGGAGTCAGTGTCATGGTGGAGAAGGCGCTGCCGAGGGTGTTCTGGTCCCACGCGGGCAGGCCACCAGGAGCAGCAAAGTGGCCGGGAGTCTGAGCGTTGGAGGAGCCGTGGGATGCCATCAGTCCTGCAGGTTGGCCAGAGAAACCCGTAGGCTGACCGTAGAGAGCCGCCGGCTGGCCGAGAAGACCCGCAGCCGGACCGTGGGGATGAGGAAGAATCCACGGGTCCTGGGTCTGAGTGGCAGCCAGCAAGGCGTGGGGTTGCGGCGGCGCCTGAGGAAGAGGTGAAGACCCGGCGAAGCGTCCGTTCGGCAGAGGAGCGAGGGGTGGCCGGGGACCGGGCCACATCTGGATGGTGCCGGTCCACGGATTGTAGAAGCTGGGCCAGCTGCCGCCTGCGCCGGAGGTCTCGGAGGTGGTGGTCTGGCTGGCTCGGCCGGAGCGCTTGCCGCGCCGTCCGCGGGAGTGGTAGGAGCCACCGCTGCCTCCGCCTCCGACTTTGTTTCCACCGCTGGAGCCGCCGCCGAAGCCGCTGTGGGGCGAGGAAGATGGGGCGCGGTTGGTGGCCGGCGCAGTTTGTTGGCCACCGGTTGTGAGCAGGGCAGTGGCCGGAGAGGATTTGCGATTAGCCATGTTGAGCTCCTCCAAGAGCAGGTCCGCGCGCGCCTCAAGAAAGGAAGGGAATGGCCGGCTCCGTTGAAGATGAAGACCAATGGCGGAGAACTTGTCGTTGAGGCCGCGGATGATGTTGAGGACGAGGGTACGGTCGGCGACAACCTCACCGAGATCAGCAAGGGCGTCAGCCATGGTCTTGAAGCGCCGGCAGTAGTCAGCGATGGAGAGATCCCCCTGGACGAAGCTCCGGAACTCAGCGTCGAGGTAGAGGGCGCGTGATTCCCTGTTGCCGAGGAACTGAGTTTCGACGGCAAGCCAGGTGATGCGGGCGGTGGCTCGGCGTTCCAGCACAATCTCGACGAGGTCGGAGGAGAGTGTGCCGAGGAGCCAGGATTTGACGACACAGTCCATCCGGAGCCAGTCGGGAAGAGTCGGATGGTGGTCGTCGGCGAGTACGTGGTCCTCGAGGGAGAACTTCCCGAGGGCTAGGAGGAGCTCGCGCCATCGGGAGTAGTTGCCGGAGTTGAGGTCGAGGACCAGGGGAACCAGAGACCGGATGTTTTGTACACCGACTGCCTGGGCATGGATATTGGCGATGGCGGCTGCTTCATGGAGAAGAGCGTCGTAGAGAGGAAAGGGAGTTTCGTCCACGTGCTCGCCGTCGGCGATATCTTCAGTGGTGGCGCTGCGCTCGCGAGCGGCGCGCGCTAGGGCAGCGCGCTCGCGTTCTACGACGAGCTCGGCATCGGCGACGTCTCCAGCGGCGGCGGCGCGCTCGCGAGCGGCGCGCGCTAGGGCTGCACGCTCGCGTTCAGCGGCCTCTGCGCGCTCGTGGGCAGCGGCGGCAGCCTCGCGCTCAGCCGCCTCGGCCCGCGCAAGAGCAGCAGCGCGAGTGTCCGGCGGCGGCGAGGCGTGCGTCGGAGACGGCCGGAGCGGCGCGCGCGGCCACCTCTGTTCTGGCGGCGGCTTCCTCAGCTCTGGCGACGACTTCTGTGGGGAGGTAGTCGGCGACGGGGAAAGAGGGAGCCGGCGGCGGCGGCAGCTCGCTCATGGCGCCGGGAAACAGGGGAGAGAACAGAGGCGCTAGCGTTGCCAGCGGAAAAGAGTAAAGCAAAAGAAAAAGTGCTCTGATACCATGTGGGAAGTTAGGAAGTGGTTGAACTGAATGTTGATTGATTCAGGAGCAAGCAATACAATGCATATATATAGGCAAGGATGTCTAGGGTTTGGCTAATAGAAGTATGGGCCAACCCTGAGGGATCCTGGGCTATACTTAGAAGCTATCAACCACAGTAAACACATATGGGCCTAAAGCCAAGAGCCCAAGATAGTATGTCTAACAATTTAGACACACCCTGATGTGCATATGCAGATCTTAAGGGTCCAGCAAGAACCACCCCATCAGAAGTCCAACAAGTTTGGACCCCCCAACCAAATTTATTTTCCACATGCAAGGGATAGAGATAGAACAAGGAATCACTATGTATAAACCAGGTTAAATGTTCAAAACCACCCATTTTTGTTTAGACTGGATTAACTTGTATCTGGCTGCATGGTTGATAGCCTTCCAAATTCCAAGACATTCGGTTGTCTCATAAGATTTAGAATTCAATGAATAAAACTATATATGTATTTACCATTATGCCAATACGTGTGCACAGTGCCTGAGCTTCAGCCATGCTGTGGGTTGTAAGGATAATAGCACTCTTTCCCTGTCTAGTTGACAAGCAAGATATGACATCCCACATAAAACGCTTCGCAACAGGATCCATGCCTTCATTGTGAAATACAAATTATAAAACAAAACAAAATTTTCACAATTAATCTAAGTGTTTCTGTAAGAAGGGTACGCATCGAAATACACCATGCGCAACATAATGCTTACCTGTTGATGGCTCATCAAGAATAACTATTGGAGGGTTGCCAATCATTGCAATTGCAACAGAAAGCTTCCGCTTGTTGCCTCCACTTAATGAATATGATGGTTTATCCGCATGCTTCTGTAAATCAAACTCTTCTAACTTCTCACTGACAACCTATATGAATGAACAGTGAGTAGCTGATTAGTTTCAGAAAGTGTAAATTTCTCTTCCCCAAATAAATATATATCCATACATGAGCCATGGTCGTCTCAGAAACTCCTTTTATTCTTGCATAAAGCTCAAGATGCTCTCGTGGTGTCAAGAACTCTAAATGTGGATCAAACTGAGGGCAGTAACCAATCTAAAAAGGAAGATGAAAGTCAGGAAAGAAAAAACACATTTTAAATCATTTATGATATGTTACTTAGAAAGAATATGCATCTAATTACATTCTGTCGAACAGCTTTTGGATTTGATCTGATGTCATTGCCAAAAATGTATGCAGTTCCAGCAGATGGACTTTCTTCCCCTACAATAGAGATCAAGTGGTTCAGACGGCAATATGAATGGAGCTACCTCTCATAAGAAAGCTATCATTCAAAAAACTTAGCGACCAAGAAACAGATGCATACAGTCAAATGGGAAGCAAAAAGAACTACTAAAATAAAGGATATTTGAAAGAATTGTACTCTGTTTCACATTGTGTCACTATGGTTTGCTTGCAGTCAAACTTTCAAACTTTATCCACTAATATCATTAAAGTTGCGTCTTGGAAAGCATGTAAAGCATCATATGAATATGAAACGTGGGGAGACGAAGAAAGCAGCATCAAAATGTCAGATCATGCCAAAACAAGACTGGCCCAAATGTGGTACGGATCAACCAACGGTAAACGCCGATTGATGCGCGAACAGCCCAATCTTTCACAGTACCACCCACAAAACCTCGCAAATTGATCTGATATGATCTAATTGCAAGATCAATACCTTCGGCACAATCTGAGAACAAGGTGTTCTCAACTTGCACACAAGACTCGATCTTTCTCTCTTGCTGAAAATCACGAACTCTCTTCTCCATCATGGCAATCTCTCCTCTCTTCAACTCACGAACACCCAAACATGGTACCAAGTGGCTTTTCTGTTTCATTTCATATTCTAAACAAAATGATCTGGTCTAAAGATACAATGGGTACACCCCTGACCTTATATTGGTGCCCAAAGGCACGGTCAACTCATATCACGTACCAAACATGCACCAGATGGCCGAAGACGACTCCAACGTAGAAAACGTGTAGAACACAACTCCCTAAGAAACCAAGACTACTACTAAAAACCAAAACTGGTCTTTGAAAGAAACTCCCCAAAACCGATACAAACTCAAAGAAACCGAACAAACAAACTGAAGCTAATACGAGATTACAAAGGATAAGCAAATTTAAACTACAAATTCAAAAAGGAAAACTGTTCGACCATTTGAACGATCATGAATATAGTGATGATGAATAATTGACATTTGGATTGCTTTGGAATTTGCATTTGTAAAAGTTTAGGTCGGGTCCGAGTGGTTTTGGCCGAGTTTGAGTGGTTTCAGTGGCACTCTTCTTTCTTCTCATGTTCCACCACAGTTCTGGGCGGAAGCTGTTTCTACGGTTGCATATCTCATCAATATGCAGCCTTCCACTGCTCTTAAGGATGTCAGTCCTATAGAGCGTCTCTACTCTAGAGCCCCCTAGTACATCCACTTTCGTGTTTTTGGCTGCACTTGTTTTGTCTTTGCTGCAGCCTCGTGAGCGCACCAAACTGTTAGCCCAGTCAGTTGAGTGTGTGTTCCTTGGGTATAGTTCTGAGTATATGGGTTATTGCTGCTATGATCCTTCTGCTCGACGGATTAGGATCTCTCGAGACGTTGTCTTTGATGAATTTCGACCTTTCGTCTATCGAGATTCAACACCTAGTCTTGCTTCCACCATAGACGATCTCTTGATTGTCTCTCCCTGACTCTTCACCCATTTCTCCTTTTTCACAACCTTCCTCTAGCCTGTCTCCAGTGGTTCCTTCTGTACCTTCACCTCCTGTGTTGCCTTCTGCAGCACCGCCTCTTGCTCCTGCAGCACCACCATCTCGTTTCTCTGGGGTGCACTACTCCAGACGTCCTCGTCCTTCACCAAACTCATCTTCTAGTATTTTGCCGACACCGACTTCTGATTCCTCTTATGATGCACCTCGTTACGCCCTTCGTGACCGGACATCTCTTCGACCTCCTGATCGTCTTGGTTTTACTTTGATCGCTCATGCTCTCTGTCATTGAGCCCACCTCTTATCGTGAGGCTGCTTCTCATTCTGAGTGGCAACTCGCTATGACAGAGGAGCTTGATGTTCTCAGGCGAACGAGGACTTGGGATATTGTACCGACACCTGTGCATGCTTGTCCTATCACGTGCAAGTAGGTGTACAAGATTAAGACCAGGTCTGATGGTACTATTGAGCGTTACAAGGCTAGGCTCGTGGCTCGTGACTTTCAGCAGGAGTATGGTAGTGATTATGATGAGACGTTTGCCCCTATTGTCCATATGACCACTGTTCGCACTCTTGTTGCAGTTGCTTCTGTTCGCCAGTGATCCATCTCTCAGTTGGATGTTAAGAATGCATTTCTTAAAAGTGTTTTGCATGAGGTTTACATGTAGCCACCACCTGGGTATTCTGTTCCAGATGGCCATGTTTGTCGTCTTCGACGTGCACTTTATGGCCTCAACCAGGCCCCTCGTGCCTGGTTTGCACGTTTTACCTCAGTGATTACCGTTGCCAGTTTCACTGTCAGTGCCCACGATCCTGCTCTTTTTGTTCATGTCTCACCTCGAGGTAGGACACTACTTCTATATGTGGATGATATGCTCATTATTGGTAATGATTCCTCATTCATCACATATGTGAAGAAGCATTTCAGTGAGTAGTTTCTGATGATTGATCTTGGTTTGCTGACGTACTTCCTTGGGATTGACGTTTCTTCCACACCTGTGGGTCACTACCTCTCCCAGCAGAAGTATTTTCAGGATCTTCTTGATCGGTCTGGTTTGACTGACACTCGTATGGAGCTCTCCCTTCAGCTTCATACTACTGATGGTGATCTTCTTGAGGATCCTACCCGTTATCGCCATCTTATTGGGAGTGGTATATCTTGTGAGCACTCGCCCTGATATTGCTTATGCTGTTCATATCTAGACTCAGTTCATGGCTAGTCCTACTCATCTTCACTACAATCACCTCCTTCGTGCTCTTCGCTACTTGCGTGGGACAATTTCTCGTCGCATGTTTTTCCCTAGCTCCACCTCACTACAGCTTCACGCGTACTCTGATGCAACCTGGGCTAGTGATCCTTCTGATCGTCGTTCTCTTTCTGCTTACTGTGTTTTTCTTGACTCCTCAATTGCTTGGAAGATAGAAGCAAACTGCAGTTTCCCGTTCGAGTGCAGAGACTGAGTTGAGAGCTATGCTAGCAGTGACAACAAAGATTACTTGGTTGAGGTGGTTACTTGCAAACTTTGGTATACCTATGCGGGGGCCCTACAACACTTATGTTTGACAGTACAGATGCTATCAGTATTGCTCGTGATCCAGTGAAGCATGAGCTCACCAAGCACATTGGAGTGGATGCTTCATACACTTGCTCACAGGTGCAAGAGGGAGTACTTGTTCTACAGTTTGTGCCATCAAAGTTATAGATTGCTAACTTCACGAAGTCTCAAACTAGAGCACAACATTTGTATTTTCTCTCAAAACTCAGTGTGTGTGATCCACCATGAGTTTGAGGGGGGTGTTAAGGATAGAATAGGATTGTTATTCGTTTCCTTATATGCCTTGGTTTCCTTATCTGTATATGGCATATTCCTCTGTATATCCCCTTGTACTCCCTATATATATTGCCCTTTGAGCCTCATGAATATACACACAATATTCATAACAATTTGAAGATAATTGTGCCATCATTGGAGCTTGCTTTTCACTATTGTAATACCTCACTGAGCTTGCTTTTCACTATTGTAATACCTCACTAAGCTTGCTACCTCACTGAGCTTGCTTTTCACAATTGTTCCCAGTTCCTACTTCCTCCAGAATTTTTCAAAGCTTGTTCCTACTTTTTCTTAATTTCATAGTTAGTCTCTCATCTTTCAATTATGAAAATTAAGTCACATGGATGCATCATACCGACATGCACTAGTACGATACGATACAGGCAATACCACATAGATGAAGGGGGATTCTCATGAATAATGGAAAAATAGCATATGAAAGCACACTATGCTCCAACAGTAGTTTTGGATAAAGATATGGTGATATGACAATTTCCCAGATATACTGCTACAATGATACACACGCACGCGCGCGCGCGCGCACACACACATATATATATATAAACTAAAAAAGATAAAACTTAGATATAAACACATATAATTGAGGTCTTCTTTGCATAGTTTCTGTTAAGGATATTAGTGCCATTTCCTATTGTCTAGGGTTTAGGGTTGTATGTGTGTCTCATATACTATATAATGCCCCTTTGAGTTGTGCAATATATACACAACTATTCATCTCAACTAACACAATTTCCACATGCAATGCTATCGCATATGCCTTATATTTGTGGGGGGTGTTACGAGTATTAGTCATTTCTTATTGTTTAAGGTTTATGTGTATCTCATGTACTATATAATGCTCCTTTGGGTTGTGCAATATACAGACAACTATTCAATCTATTCATCTCAACAAACAGTTTCGTCACCATAATTTTTATTCTTGAATAACAAGATTGTAACACAAGTAACATAACCAACATAAATCAGATGTTCCATAGACCAAATAACTCAAAAGAAACAAAGGCCAAATAAATAAAAGGAAAGCAAGTGTTCTAATTTGTATTTTGTTCATCATTTTAGTAGGATATAACTAAAGATCAAGTGAACATACAGGCAAGCTTTTCGTACCACAATTAGGAGGGGAATGAAATGGTAGGAATAAGCAATTCACAGGGACTATGGTTTTTGTGGGCTGTTAAGTTTTGGAGCAATATCAAGATTGTTTTTTTATTTTTTTAAGATGATAAATCCAGTACTTCCATAATATGAATTGGAGTTGTACTAGGGAAGTATCGATATTAGATACGCATCCCGATATCGATATGCTGCCTTTCTGACATCTCAGTGCAAGCTGAACACTACTTCAAAAGTTGCTTCAACCTAGTCCTACTTTCATTTTGGAAATACGATAATGCTTAGTGGCTATCGGTAGCGGCGTTAGGCACCGCGCACAACCAGGCAAGCCGTCCATCCGATTTGTCCAGAGAAGTGCGGGGCTGTGGGCCGCACATCTTCACTTATTCCATCGGGTTTTCTAGGGGCGTTTTTTTTTCTCTCAGGCCCACTTTGCGGATGTCCGTATCATGGACTTTGTTTTTGTATGTATGCATCTTATTATCGTTAAACGTAACTTTGTAACAACTTTGTAGCTGTGTCCGATTTGATTTTCATTTGAACCGTTGTGATCTATATGGCAAGCTTGAAAAACTAGACCCATATTGTACATGTTATAGAGATATAATAAGTTGAATTTCTAAATACATAGCTGCCACCTCCATTTAACATTAATTGTATTAATTGCTAGTAGGGTAAATTCAAGCCCCAGAGAGTTGCTACCCCTTCATAGTTACTACTCGATTTTTTAGTTTGATACTCTTCTCAGCAAGCTGCTACTCGATTTTTTTACGTAGTTGCTACTCGACTACCAGTGAGTTGCTTTTTAGTTGCCATTACTATCTAACATTAGTTGCTAGTAGAGCGAATTCAAGTTTTCAGTGAATTGCTACCCCCTTCTCAGTGCATTGCTACTAATATAGAGTTGTTAACTAATGTAGAACCACCATTAGTAATTGATTGCACAAATCGTTGACAATTGTCATAAAGAGATGCTAGCAATTAACATGTAGAGTTGCTAGCAACTAATGTAGTAAGAAGCATGTATCTAGCAACTAATAATATGTAGATCTAGCAACTAAGTAGCAAATAACATGTAGAGCTAGCAACTAATATAGAGTTTAATAGTTATCAGCACCTAGATTTGCTAGCAGTGGACTTATAGAGTTGCTAGTGAGAAACAATGCTATCTACATGTCTACAAAACATATTCAATATGATCTTGTTTTATTAAGCTCATCATATATATCTCAACGCTTCAGACGGAACATGAATCATACACTCGGTTGAACAGATATGGTCATTTGAAGACAGAAAGGTGAACAAGTACAAACTTAGCATCGTATCATGTAGTCACTGCATCCGTGTGAGCTTCACATCATTTGGGCACGCATTCTATATACATGCGCGTTGAACCAGTAAAGGAAAGGAAGTGAAAGCACTTGAGCCAAAAATAGAAAAAAGATGTGGTCGCGTGGAACGATCACACGTTTGTCGCATCCTTGAAACTAATATCATACTTACAAATTAACTACTAGTTTAGGAACTTATGATTGCATGATTATGTGTCATATCCACCGTCACCGTAGCTCGATTTGCCAGTCCTCGAGCTCGATCCAATGTCGTCGGAGGTCGGTCCAATGACCGTGTGAACAGTATGGATTGAGCTTCGATGACGATGAAACAAGCTCAAGGAGGACTAGTGGTGACAGATCGACAACGACAAATCGAGCTCGGGTAATGCTGGATCGAGCTTGGAGAGGACCAGCGATGATCGAACTTGGTGTTGATGCCAGATCAAGCTTAGGGAGGACCAATGACGATGGATCAAACTTGGGGATGACCGATGACGACGGATTGAGCTTAGGGATCACCAATGACAGTGAAAGATGGCAGCAACATTGGTGAGTGTAAGCCGATATGAATCGTGTATATTATGACCATAGGCATACAAGTATATATAGGCAAAGAGTCCTGAGGCTGGTTTATAGAAGTAGTAACAGCCGAAGGATATCATGCCTAATACAGATGAAACCCAATGTACAAGGCCCAAAGGGCAGGCCTAAGCCAGCTGTCTAACACGCCCCCGCAGTCTGAGCGTCGTCACTGCGGACATTCAGACTGGACCTAAACTCCGTGAAGATGGAAGATGGTAGGCCTTTGGTGAAGATATCGGCGTACTGTGACGATGTAGGAACATGCAGTACACGGACATGACCAAGGGCAACGCGCTCCCGGATGAAGTGAAGATCAAACTCGATGTGTTTGGTGCGCTGATGCTGAATTGGGTTGCTGGACATATAAACAGTGCTGATGTTGTCACAGTAGACCAAGGTGGCTTGCTGAAGAGGAGCGTGCAACTCGAGGAGAAGCTGACGTAACCAAGTGGCCTCGGCAACAGCATTAGCCACTGCTCGATATTCTGCTTCTGCACTGGAACGAGAGACTGTATTCTTATGCTTGGAAGACCAAGAGATGAGATTGTCCCCGAGAAACACCGCGTAACCTGAGGTGGATTTGCGAGTGTCAGGGCAACCGGCCCAGTCAGCGTCTGAATAAACCACAAGGTCGGTCTGTGTCGATGGTCGAAGAAGAAGTCCCAAATGCAAGGTGCCGCGGATGTACCGAAGAATGCGCTTAAGGGCGGCAAGGTGAGGTTCCCGTGGGTCATGCATGTGAAGACAGACCTGCTGGACAGCATAAGCAATATCGGGTCGTGTGAAGGTCAAATACTGAAGGGCGCCAGCCAAACTGCGAAAATCAGAGGCGTCCTGAACTGGGCACCACTTGCAGCGGAGACTTTAGGATTTGTGTACTGGTGTGCTGCATGGTTTGCAATCAGACATCCCGGCGCGAATCAAAATATCCAACATGTACTGCCGTTGGGACAAAAGGAGACCTCCATGACAGCGCTGAACATGCATCCCAAGGAAGTGATGAAGCTCGCCCAAATCCTTTATAGAGAACTCACGCTGCAGGGCCGTGATAGTGCACTGGAGGAGCGTCGAAGAGGATGCCGTGAGGACGATGTCATCAACATACAACAGGAGGTAGATGGTGTCATTGCCCCGGCGGAAGATGAACAGTGATGCATCTGACTTGGCCTCCACAAACCCAAGAGAGAGCAGATGAGCAGCAAAACAGCTGTACCACGCACGGGGTGCCTGCTTAAGACCATAAAGCGATCTATTGAGACGGCAAACAAAGTCGGGATCAGCAGAATCCTCAAAACCTGATGGCTGAGCGCAGTAGACAGTTTCGGCCAGTGTGCCGTGGAGAAAAGCATTTTTCACGTCGAGTTGATGGATCGGCCAACTGCGGGACAATGCCAAGGACAGGACAGTGCGCACCGTGGCTGGCTTTACAACGGGACTGAAGGTCTCATGAAAATCCACTCCAGGGCGCTGAGTAAAACCGCGAAGGACCCATCTGGCCTTGTACCGCTCAAGAGATCCATCAGCTTTGTATTTGTGGCGAAAAACCCATTTACCTGAGACAACGTTTGCTCTTGGTGGTCGAGGAACGAGATCCCAGGTGTGATTTTGCAGCAGGGCGACATGTTCCTCCTCCATGGCAACCCGCCAATTTGGGTCGGCAAGAGCACCTTTGTATGTCTTCGGGACCGGCGAGAGGTGCGCTGTGTGATACAGCGCAGGGAGGCGAAAACCATCCTTGGCACGGGTCGTCATGGAGTGCTGGTTCACCACTGGCGGAACGGGAATAGCTCCTGTTGGAAGAGAAGCAACCGCGTGAGGCGTGGCAGAAACTTGGCGGCGAGTGTAGACGTTCCGAAAGTCCCGATCACCAACTGGTATGGTGGTCCTGGAAGCCGGTGGCGGCTGTACCGATGATGGATCAGGGGCTCGACGGCGAGTGTAGACGTGCCGAAAATCCCGATCAGCAACCGGTATGGTAGTCCTGGGAGCCGGGGGCGGTTGTGCTGGCGATGGAGGTGATGAAATCGGCGCAGGGGAGACCGCCAGGCGAGGTGCGGCAGCTGGAGGAGCTGGAGATGCCGCGGGTGGCGCAGCAGGACAGGTACTGGAGCCGACCGCGCTCAGCCGAGAAGAGTCGGCAGGGGCCGCATGTGGCAATGCAGCAGATACACCATGCCGGGCAGGACTTGCAGGAAGAAGAGCACGAGCTGGGCCTATTGGCGCCGGCACGGGGTTATGGAGATCATCCTGGAAGGCGAGATCATCATGGTTGAGCTGGGAGTCCGATTCAGCAAAGGGAAAAGCGTTCTCGTCAAAGGTAACATGACGAGAAATGATTACTCTGTTGGAACAGAGGTCAAGACAGCGGTATCCTTTGTGATGAGGGGAATAACCAAGGAACACACATCGAGCAGAGCGAGGGGCAAGTTTGTGTGGTGCAGTGGCGGAGAGGTTTGGATAGCAAGCGCAACCGAAAACACGAAGATGATTGTATGAGGGCACGATGCCGTGAAGAGCAAAGTGCGGGTTGGTGGAGTTCAGTGTCTTGGTGGGTAGGATATTAAGCAGAGATGTAGCAGTGGTTAGTGCGTCAGCCCAATAGGAAGGTGGAATGCTAGCCTGGAACAGAAGCGAGCGAATGACATTGTTGATAGAACGAATGATCCGCTCGGCTTTACCGTTTTGGGCGGATGTGTAGGGGCAGGACATTCGAAGATGAACACCACGGCTAAGAAAGAAGGTGCGGGCACTGGAGTTGTCGAATTCGCGGCCGTTGTCGCACTGCACAGCTTTAATGGAAGCACCAAACTGAGTGTGCACGAGAGCAAAAAAAATTGGCAAGTGCAGAAAATGTGTCAGACTTGAGTCGTAAAGGGATCGTCCACAAGTAGTGAGAGCAATCGTCAAGAATGGCCAAATAGTATTTGAGCCCCCGGAACCAGTAGATGGCTGCGGCTGCAGAGGTGATTGAGGCCGAGTGGTGTTGCTGGAGGAAGAAGTTTCACCGGTTGTGGCGATGAGAGCAGTGGATGTCGAGGAGGATCGGTTCGCCATGTTGAGCTCTTCAAGAAGAAGATCAGCACGGGCCTCCAGGAACGTGGGAAAGGGGCGAGCCCGCTGTAGATGGAGACCAATGGAGGAGTACTTCTCGTTGAGGCCGCGGATCACATTGAGTACAAGTGTGTGGTCTGCGACAGACTCGCCGAGATCACCGAGGGAATCAGCCATGCTCTTGAAGCGTCGGCAGTAGTCGGCAATGGAGAGGTCACCCTGGGAGAAGTTCCTGAACTCGGCGTCGAGGTAGAGTGCACGTGTTTCACGGTTGCCAAGGAATTGAGTTTCAATGGCGAGCCAGGCAACACGCGCAGTAGCGCCGCGATCCATCACAATCTCAACAAGCTCGACGGAGATCGTGCCATAGATCCAGGACTTGACAACACAATCCATGCGTGCCCAGTCAGGGAGAGCAGGCGCGGGATTGTCGGAGAGGATGTGGTCCTGGAGAGAATACTTGCCGACCGTGAGGATGAAGAGTTCGCGCCAGCGAGTGTAGTGGCCGGACTTCAAATCGAGGACGAGTGGGATCAGGGTGCGGATGTTCTGGACCGCCACAGCCTGAGCGTGAAGGTTGACGAGAGCGGCTGCTTCGTGCAGGAAGATGGCGTCGTGAACAGGGAGGGGCGGATCGTCGGAGACGCGGGACTCAACATCTGCGGCGGCGTCCAGCTCCTGGTCTTCGTTGGCAGCGGCGCGTTCACGGGCCGCGCGCTCAAGAGCAGCGCGAACGCGTGCGGCGGCGGCATCGCGTTCCTGGGATGCCGCGGCCACTTCGCGCTCCGCCGCAGCAGCACGGGCGAGAGAGGCGTCGCGCTTGATCTTGACGACGCAATCGCGTTCCGCCTGTGCCGCCAGCTGATCTGCAGCGCGCTTGGCAGCAGCGTCTGCATCGATGGCATTGGGGGAAGAAGGGGTGGGAGGTGTTGCCATGAGGGCAAGGAGAGGCAGCGGCGACCAGGGGAGTCGCACGCGTGGTGGCGGCACAGCCGAGAGGCGCGCTCAGCCTAGGGCAGCGGAAGAGGAAACCGCAGCAGCGATTGGAGAATCGCTCGCGCGGCAGCGACGCAGCCGAGGGGCGCGCACGCTAGGGCAACAGAAGGGGATCGGGAAAAGCCCGATGCATCTGATACCATGTAAGCCGATATGAATCGTGTATATTATGACCATAGGCATACAAGTATATATAGGCAAAGAGTCCTGAGGCTGGTTTATAGTAGTAACAGCCGAAGGATATCATGCCTAATACAGATGAAACCCAATGTTTAAGGCCCATAGGGCAGGCCTAAGCCAGTTGTCTAACAGTGAGGTGGCGACAGTGAAGGTGGAGGTGGATAGATGGCTAGGGTTTCCTTACTCTGATACCATGTTAAGAGTAGAAGAGAGGAAATGTCCATATATATCTGCCTATTATTCCATTAGCAATAGAGACAGTTACGACCTACATTGCGCGGATACTTCACAAAAGTCACGTATCGGTATCAGATACTGTACAGGATACGGATACTGCCCCGATACATTCCGATACGTATCTTGCACGTATCCTGAATCTATGAATATTCAAAAAAAGAAAATAAATCCGATACCTATCCGATACTTAGTCTATACTTCGCTGATACATTTGACCTAATAACCTCGTCCCTTCACAAAACACATACAGATCCTAGATCCAGTCGGCCCATAGCCCGCATCTCAAGAGTCGACATTCTCAGCGCCGCCGACAGGCGTGGAGGCGGCATCGTCAGTGCGCCATATCCTCGGCACTGCTGGTCCCTCCAGTCGCCAGCTCCCTCCATCCGGTCGTCGGCTTCCCTTCCCGCCCCGGCCTCGACCCGTTGCCTCCACGCCTCGAAGAGTCGGAGACCCCGCCACCTCAACGCCCATCGCCTCCGCACCCACCGCCTCGGCCTGCCGCCTCAACGCTCGTCGCCTTGATGCCTCTAAGAGTCAAGAGGCCCCTCAGTGAGCCCAACTGCCCAATCCCCTTATCTTCTGCCTGTTTTGTCTGCTGCTGCTAGCCACCAATTTTATTGGTTGAGGTGTAACTGAATGTTAGCATATGCTTCCTGCTGTTTAGCACACATTAGCCATGGAAGCATTGAAATGTTAGAATAGGAATGTTAGCATAATAGCATAAGCTTCCTGATGGTAGTACACACAAGCCATCAGTCTTCATTAGCTTATTTATTTGCTATATTTTGTCCTGGCTAAAGAACTATGAGCTCATTCGATGTTTGAACTTGTTAGATCAGATCATGGCATCTAGTAGTGGTGGATTCGGAGGCTCAAGTGCGTCATGTAGCACTGGTACTAGTGTCCTGCCCCATCCAGTGGAGCCGCCTTGGCCAAGAACATCCTAAATGCTGCTCATGCGGTACCTCCAACTAACAACGAAAAGAAGCCGCTTTGGAGGTATGTTGAGTTGCTACAGAAGACTAGGAATGGTGCATGAGGGAATGCACAGTCTAGATGTAGGCTTTGTGATCATATTATCCATAGGAGCTACTCAAGAGTTAAAGCACATCTCTTGAAAATAGGAAATTATGTTGTCATGTTTTGTCCAAATGTTACAGTCGATGTTCTCGCTCAACTTAACGACGAAATTGCTAAAGCGGAGGAGATGATTGCGAGAAGACTACCAAGGGACAAAATTATTTCATTATTTGTGTACATGTACTTATATATTCTCTTATTATTCGCAGATGGTTCATTATATATATATATATATATATATATATATATATATATATATATATATATATATATATATATATATATATATATATATAGGAAAATTACGTAATGCACCATGGTGCCTAGGCACCAACATCCGATACACGTGTATGATTGATAATTTTTTTGAGTTTGGGTATGAAAATGTTTTATACCCTTGATATATTTATGGTAAGTTAGTTTTGAACTCAGTTCAAACTAGTTTGAACTACTTTTGAGTTCAATGCAACTACAGTGAGTATATACCATAAAAATAGTTCAAATTAATTAAACTGAAGTTGAATTTAAATTTTTTCGGAGTTTGATATCTCAAATATACTTTTTTATGGGTATATGAAGATACCCACATCAAACGTTGCGAATCTCGAAGCAAATCAACGGGTATTGATATTGGTGCCTAGGCACCATGGTGCATGAAACACTCGTCCTATATATATATATATATATATATATATATATATATATATATATATATATATATATATATATATATATATATATATATATATATATCGGCATTTTTGGAAAAATGGCTCATCGCGATATCATGTACCCGTATCGAGGTATCCGGGCAACATAGGTTATAGCTAACATGGGCCAAACCTACACTTGATGGGCCTAGAAAGACTATAGACATATATTACACATTTACACTTAACAGTCACATCACCGTTTTGCTAGCCCAATTACAATAGTTGAGTCGTGAGACCCATGAAAATAACAAAAAAAAAGAGTACCTAGGAGGAACTAGGTATTTTTTTCATTAAGAAAATAGACACCCAAATTCGCATCGAAAAGGACTTGGAACTTGGGTGCTGGGGATGTACACCCACACCTCCCACCGAGTTAGGCTCGGTTCCTAAATGAAACCTAATGTTACAAGTTAAAGTGGGGCAACTAAGAAACGGGGCCATTTCATTTGTCTTTCTAACCTACAAATGAAAGAATAAATGAAACCTATCGTTAAAATAGTCTCAAAAGAATAAATGAAACCTAATGTTACAAGTTAAAGTGGAACAACTAAGAAACTAGAGAAAGAAACGGGACCATTATCCCACCAACTGAGCAAAGGCTCGGTTCCTAAATGAAACCTAATGTTACAAGTTAAATTGGGACAACTAAGAAACTGGAGAAAGTGGGACCGTTCATTTAAATTTCTCGTTTGTCTTTCTAACCTACAAATGAAAGAATAAATGAAACCTAATGTTAAATGTTAAAATAACCTCAAAAGAATAAATCAACATTTAAAATAATCTCAAAAGAATAAATCAAACCTAATGATACAAGTTAAAGTGGACACAACTAAGAAACAAAACAAATGGAGCCATTCATTTAAATCTCATTCGTCTTCCTAACACTACAAATGAAAGTTACCATATGCTACAAAATATAACATATACCTTAAACTAAGAAATTGAAAAAAATAAATTCACAATCATGAAAGTTTTGCATACTTTCACCAAGTGACCTAAAAAAACATATGCACATCACAAAGTAAACCCAGACACCAAAAACATATGCCAACACCGGATTACCTACCAGTTAACATGGACAAAGTTGTGGTCTTTCCTGCTCCATTTGTTCCTAGAAATCCAAAGCATTCACCTTCTTGGACAGAAAAGGTTAGTGAATGTACAGCAACCTTGGCATTACAGTTTCTTCTAGCAGGATAAACCTGCAAAAGGGGGCAAAGGTAATCAACTGTTAGTGTATGACTACAGGCATGAAAATATCAAACTTAAGCAGAAAGCATGTTAATGAGTAAGTTCCTAGTACAGATACAAAGGTGTACATATAGAGATGCCAATGGGATGCAGTAACTTAGCACCTTACGAAGATTACACAAGTAAAGCATGGCATTATCAATATAACCACCAAGTACTTTCTGCCTTTCAGCTTTAACATCTTCATCTTCATCAATAATTGATACTGATGTACTAGCATCTCTCTCCCTAGTTGCAGAGATACAATGCTTCCACCAGTCATTAAATGTGCTCAAAATTGGTTTCTCATAAGGAAATAGCTCCAGCAAAATGGTGATCATAAAATATGTAACACTCTGTTAACACAACACAATAAAAGTGAGGAATGACATTAGGATCAGAAAGGTTAGGATCAAGTATAAAAAGGATGAGCTAATAATTGAAGCTTACTCTCACAAAAAGAAATTCCTTGACTCTTGCACACAATGGGAACCAAAACTGTAACCTACCACCTATGACCGGATGCTTTTCTACTTAAACTATGCAACAATTTCCATAAACGTTTGGACAAATATTACATGCAAACTGTAATGAATAGCGCTTGCGCTTGTATTCATCATGAGGTCAGTGGGCCAGTATATATGCACATACAGGTATGGTAGGGGCGGACCCACTGGGGGTCAGGTGGGGCTGGTGCTCCCCTACTGCCAGCCACCCCTCCCCCAGTGGCCATGGAAGAAAGTGAAGATCAGAGGACACAGGAGGGAGGAAAAAGTGAAGAACATAGGACACTGTTAGACAGCTGGTTTAGGCCTGCCCTATGGGCCTTGTAGATTGGGTTTCATCTATATTAGGCATGATATCCTACGGCTGTTATTACTTCTATAAACCAGCCTCAGGACTCTTTGCCTATATATACTTGTATTGGTCATAATACACACGATTCACATCGGCTTACATGGTATCAGATGCATCGGGCTTTTCCCGATCCCCTTCTGTTGCCCTAGCGTGCGCGCCCCTCGGCTGCGCCGCCGCCGCGCGAGCGATTCCTCTGGTCGCCGCTGCGGCTTCTTCCCGTTTCCTCTTCCGCTGCCCTAGGCTGAGCGCGCCTCTTGGCCGCGCCGCCACCACGCGTGCGACTCCCCTGGTCGCCGCTGCCTCTCCTTGCCCTCATGGCCAGCACATCGCCTCCCGCCCCTTCTTCCCCCCATGCCGCCAATGCAGATGCCGCTGCCAAGCGCGCTGCAGATCAACAGGCGGCACAGGCGGAGCGTGATTGCATCGCCAAGATCAAGCGGGACGACGCTCTCACTCGTGCTGCTGCGGCGGAGCGCGAAGCGGCCGCGACATCCCAGGAATGCGACGCCGCCGCCGTACTGGTTCGCACTGCCCTTGAGCGCGCGGCCCGCGAACGCGCCGCTGCCAACGAGGACCAGGAGCTGGACGCCGCCACAGATGTTGAGTCCCGCGTCTCCGACGACCCGCTCCTCCCTGTTCACGATGCCATCTTCCTGCACGAAGCAGCCGCTCTTGTCAACCTTCATGCTCAGGCCGTGGCAGTCCAGAACATCCGCACCCTGATCCACTCGTCCTCGATTTGAAGTCCGGCCACTACACTCGCTGGCGCGAGCTCTTCATTCTCACGGTCGGCAAGTATTCTCCTCAGGACCACATCCTCTCCGACAATCCCGCGCCTGCTCTCCCTGACTGGGCGCGCATGGATTGTGTTGTCAAGTCCTGGATCTATGGCACGATCTCCGTCGAGCTTGTTGAGATTGTGATGGATCGCGGCGCTACTGCGCGTGTTGCCTGGCTCGCCATTGAAACACAATTCCTTGGCAACCGTGAAACACGTGCACTCGTCCTTCAGCAACGCCCCTCGGCCTCCATCACCTCTGCAGTCGCAGCCTCCTACAGGTTCCGGGGGCGGTAACGGCGGCCGACCTCAGCAGAACAACCGCCGCCGCGGGAAACGCGGGGGTCGTTCCGGTGGTAACACCCCTGCTGGGGGCGGCAGCAACCCGCAAGCCGGTGCACCCAAACACGGCGGGTCCTAGCCCTCGTTCTACAACCCTTGGACGGGTTCTATCCAAATGTGGCCAGTATCCCACCCTCCTCTTGCACCCCTGCCTCCGGTGCGTCATCCGGCGCAAATCAACAGCACCAGCAGCACCACCAACAGCAGGCGCTGCTGGCTCAACATCTGCAGCAACAGGCACTGCAGGCTCAGCAGCCCGCGTTCCAGCCTCAAGCGTTGGTGGCCGGGGCACAAGGGTACTGGACTGCCCCTCAGGGAACCTACACCCCGGCGCCCCCCTCCTGGGATCAACAATCGCTGGTCTCCTCCTTCAACACCATGACCCTTCAACAGCCTCAACCGCAACATGAATGGTACTTCGATTCAGGTGCCACTTCTCATATGACCTCCACGTCCAATTCTCTTTCTAGTACTTCACTTCCGCGGTACCCTATTCCCTCCTCCATTGTTGTCGGTGACGGATCCTTACTTCCTGTCACCTCCACTGGCATTGCTTATCTTCCAGGTTCATTATGCCTTAATAATGTTCTTGTCTCACCAAACCTTATTAAGAATCTTATATCTGTTCGCCGTTTTACTTCTGACAACAATTGCTCAGTTGAATTTGATCCTACTGGTTGTTCTGTGAAGGATCTTCAGTCTCGGAACGTGATCCTCAGGTGTGATAGCTCCGGGCCTCTCTATCCTCTGCGCCTGCCTTCCACATTGCCGAGCACCTTCCTCGCAACATCTACTTCGTCCCTTTGGCACCGTCGGTTGGGTCATCCTGGTCATGATGTCATGGTCCAGCTTATGCATTCCTCCTTCATTCCGTCTTGTCATAAAGAAAACAGCATCTCTATTTGTCATGCTTGTCAGTTAGGTCGTCATGTTCGTCTTCCCTTTCATGTATCCAATTCTCGTGCTCGTCAGAATTTTGACCTTATTCATTGTGATCTTTGGACATCACCTGTTCTCAGTGTCTCCGGTTACAAATACTATTTGGCCATTCTTGACGATTGCTCTCACTACTTGTGGACGATCCCTTTACGACTCAAGTCTAACACATTCTCTGCACTTGCCAATTTTTTTGCTCTCGTGCATACTCAGTTTGGTGCTTCCATTAAAGCTGTGCAGTGCGACAACGGCCACGAATTCGACAACTCCAGTGCCCGCACCTTCTTTCTCAGCCGTGGTGTTCATCTTCGAATGTCCTGCCCCTACACATCCGCCCAAAACGGTAAAGCCGAGCGGATCATTCGTTCTATCAACAATGTCATTCGCTCGCTCCTGTTCCAGGCTAGCACTCCGCCTTCCTATTGGGCTGACGCACTAACCACTGCTACATCTCTTCTTAATATCCTACCCACCAAGACACTGAACTCCACCACCCCGCACTTTGCTCTCCACGGCATCGTGCCCTCCTACACTCATCTTCGTGTCTTCGGTTGCGCTTGCTATCCAAACCCCTCCGCTACTGCACCACACAAACTTGCCCCTCACTCTGCTCGGTGTGTGTTCCTTGGTTATTCCTCTCATCACAAAGGGTACCACTGTCTTACCTTTGTTCCAACAAAGTAATCATTTCTCGCCATCTTACCTTTGACGAGAACGCATTTCCCTTTGCTGAATCGGACTCCCAGCCCACCCATGATGATCTCGCCTTCCTGGATGATCTCACTGACCCCGTGCCGGCGCCCATAGGCCCAGCCCGTGCTCTCCTTCCTGCAGGTCCTGCCCGGCATGGTGTCTCTGCTGCATTGCCACATGCAGCCCCTGACGACCATTCTCGGCTGAGCACAGTCGGCCCCAGCACCTGTCCTACCGCGCCACCCGCGGCATCTCCAGCTCCTACGCTGCCTCGAGCGGTCGTGCCACGCCTGGCGGTTTCCCCTGCGCCTCCATCGCCGGCACAGTCGCCACCGGCTCCCAGGACTGCCATACCGGTTGCTGATCGGGACTTTCGGCACGTCTACACTCGCCGTCGAGCCCCCGATACATCACCGGTACAGCCGCCACCGGCTCCTAAGACCACCATACCAGTTGGTGATCGGGACTTTCGGCACGTCTACATTCGCCGCCAAGCCTCCGACGCCACAGTGTCCACCACTCCTCCCGCGGTTGCTTCTTTTCCCACAGGAGCTGTTCCCGTTCCGCCTGTGGTGAACCAGCACTCCATGACTACCCGCGCCAAGGACGGATTTCGCCTCCCTGCGCTGTACCACACAGCGCACCTCTCGCCGGTCCCGAAGACATACAGAGGTGCCCTTGCCGACCCAAATTGGCGGGTTGCCATGGAGGAACATGCCGCCCTGCTGCAAAATCACACCTGGGAACTCGTTCCTCGACCACCAAGAGCGAACGTCGTCTCAGGTAAATGGGTTTTTCGCCACAAATTCAAAGCTGATGGATCTCTTGAGCGGTACAAGGCCAGATGGGTCCTTCGCGGTTTTACTCAGCGCCCTGGAGTGGATTTTGATGAGACCTTCAGTCCTGTTGTGAAGCCAGCCACGGTGTGCACTGTCCTGTCCTTGGCGTTGTCCCGCAGTTGGCCGATCCATCAACTCGACGTGAAGAATGCTTTTCTCCACGGCACACTGGCCGAAACTGTCTACTGCGCCCAGCCATCAGGTTTTGAGGATCCTGCACATCCCGACTTTGTTTGCCATCTCAACAGATCGCTTTATGGTCTTAAGCAAGCACCCCGCGCGTGATACAGCCGTTTTGCTGCTCATCTGCTCTCTCTTGGGTTTGTGGAGGCCAAGTCCGATGCATCACTGTTCATCTTCCGCCAGGGCAACGACACCATCTACCTCCTGTTGTATGTTGATGACATCGTCCTTACAGCATCCTCTTCGACGCTCCTCCAGCGCGCTATCATGGCCCTGCAGCGTGAGTTCTCTATGAAGGATTTGGGCGAGCTTCATCACTTCCTTGGGATGCATGTTCAGCGATGTCATGGTGATCTCCTTTTGTCCCAACGGCAGTATATGTTGGATATTTTGACTCGCGCCGGGATGTCTGATTGCAAACCATGCAGCACACCAGTTGACACAAATCCTAAAGTCCCCGCTGAGAGTGGTGCCCCAGTTCAGGATGCCTCTGACTTTCACAGCTTGGCTGGCGCTCTTCAGTATTTGACCTTCACACGACCAGATATTGCTTATGCTGTCCAGCAGGTCTGTCTTCACATGCATGTCCCTCGGGAACCTCACCTTGCCGCCCTTAAGCGCATTCTTCGGTACATCCGCGGCACCTTGCATTTGGGGCTTCTTCTTCGACCATCAACACAGACCGATCTTGTGGTTTATTCAGACGCTGATTGGGCCGGTTGCCCTGACACTCGCAAATCTACCTCAGGTTACGCGGTGTTTCTCAGGGACAATCTCATCTCTTGGTCTTCCAAGCGTCAGAATACAGTCTCTCGCTCTAGTGCAGAAGCAGAATATCGAGCAGTGGCTAATGCTGTTGCCGAGGCCACTTGGTTACGTCAGCTTCTCCTCGAGTTGCACACTCCTCTTCAGCAAGCCACCTTGGTCTACTGTGATAACATCAGCACTGTTTATATGTCCAGCAACCCAATTCAGCATCAGCGCACCAAACACATCGAGATTGATCTTCACTTCGTCCGGGAGCATGTTGCCCTTCGTCATGTCCGCGTACTGCATGTTCCTTCATCATCGCAGTACGCCGATATCTTCACCAAAGGCCTACCATCTTCCATCTTCACGGAGTTTAGGTCCAGTCTGAATGTCCGCAGTGCCGACGCTCAAACTGCGGGGGCGTGTTAGACAGCTGGTTTAGGCCTGCCCTATGGGCCTTGTAGATTGGGTTTCATCTATATTAGGCATGATATCCTACGGCTGTTATTACTTCTATAAACCAGCCTCAGGACTCTTTGCCTATACATACTTGTATGCTTATGGTCATAATACACACGATTCACATCGGCTTACAGACACAAGACGAAGAAGAACAGAGAACACATGCCAATGCTCGGCCCTTTGTTCAAAGCCCAAAAGGCATGTACTGTTACATAGGTTGATATGCCTCTCTTTACGCCAAGGCAAAGGCCCTGCCTGCCAGTTTGTTAACATCTGTATTGGGCTAGAGCCCACCCAATGACCCAATACACGATGAAAATGATACCCGATGACCCAATCCAATAAATCCATGCAAATATGTAACTATGATGGTCTTCGAACAAAGCAGAGTCCACCAAGCCCAACTGCGGTCTTATCGTCACATCCAACACTCTACCCCACGTCCCTGCTCACCAAACTCCTCACCAGCCCACCCGATCAACACAAGCCCCAGGACCAATTGCTGATGACAGGTGTTACAGTATTTAAAGTCGATAATCTTGAAAGACGTCCATTACTGATAGGTGTTGGTGGAATTGTGAGGTGTTCGTGGAATTGTGAGTAAGTTTGCTCTTTCCAACAATTTGTTTAGATTCTATGGATTGTATGGGAGTTCCAAGATAGCCTGCTATAGCCGCAATGGCGTTTTTCTCTCACCGATAATGCAGCAGTCTACCGCAAACTGGCAACTCGGCATTCGGCAAACCAGTGAGCAAGTCCTATTAGCCCCCTAAATTTTGATCCTGGGTCCGCCACTAAAGTATGGCATATATGCAGGAAACCCCTGACGCAAGTAAATACACAACTATATAATATATAACACCCCCTTAAACTTATGATGGATCAACAACATGAAGTTTGAAGAGATAGAAGCTAATGCTAAGCTCTGATCTATGCCTTTGTAAAGAAGTCTACCAACTGAAGCTCTAAAAGCACATACTTAAGAGCAACAACCTGGTCTGCACTTGTCTGCATATAAGAAGCATCAATACCAATATACTTTGTAAGCTCATGCCTTTATGCTTCACCAAATCTTTAGCAATGCTAATAGCACTTGTACTGTCAGACAAAAGAGTCGGTGTAAAAACAGAAACACCAAAATCCTCAACCACCGTAGCCAAGTAACCTCCGCAGTCAACAAAGCCATAACTCGCAACTCAGCCTCAGCACTCGAACGAGAAACTGCTGTCTGCTTCTTAGTCTTCCAAGCAATGAGAACCACTAAGAAAAACACAATAAGCAGATAGAGACCAGTAATCAGAGATCCCTGGCCCAGGTGGCATCAGAATATGCCTAGAGTTGTAAAGAGCTAAAGCGAGAGAAAAAGACGAGAGATAGTTCCACGAAGGTATCGCAGAACACGAAGAATATGACTATAGTGGAGCTAAGTGTGAGCAGAAACACACCGACTCAAGATATGCACAGGGTACGAAATGTCAGGAAGAGTGACCAAGATAAACAAGGTCCCAACAAGATGACGATAATGAGTAGGATTAGTAAGAGACTTACCATCAGTGGGACGAAGATGAACATTAAGCTCTATTAAAGTCTTAGTTGTGTGCTGATCAGTAAGAGGCACGATCAAGATCATAGACATACTTTTCTTGGGACATATAGAGCCCTCAGGAGCAGGATTAACCTCAATGCTAAGAAAGTAGCGAAGAGGACCCAGATCAGACATGAGAAACTGCTCATGAAGATGCTCCTTGACAAAAGTGATGTACTGAGAATCATCTCCAGTAATAATCACATTATCAACATACAAAAGGAGAAGCGTCCGACCACGAGGCGAAATATGAATAAAAAGAGTAGGATCATGGGCACTGACAGAAACCAGCTGCAGTGATAACAAAAGAGAAATGATCAAACTAGGCACGAGAAGCTTGCTTGAGGCCATAGAGAGATCGACGAAGACGACAAACCATACCCTCAAGAACAGAATACCCAGGAGGCGGTTGCATGTAGACCTCACGCAGCTCGTCATTGAGAAAAGTATTCTTGACGCCCAACTGAGAGATAGATCATTGTCGAAAAGAGGCCATAGCAAAGAGAGTACGAACGGTAGTCATGTGAGCGACAGGAACAAAGGTCTCATTGTAGTCACGAACATGCTCCTACTAAAAACCACGCGCTGCAAGACGAACCTTATAGCGCTCAAGAGAACCATCAGAGCATGTCAAACTTATACCCACTTGCACATGATAGGAGTAACATGCGCAAGAAGAGGAACGTGCCAGTACGCTCAAGGGTAGCGATATCTCTCTGCCATCGCATGCTGCCACTCCTGATGAATAGCAACATCACACCAAGAAGTCGGTTCATCAAGAGCAGCGGCAGTATAGACTAGTGATCACGAAGCGTATATCGAGGAGAGGCCGAAGAGGATGAACCATCAGAAATAGATGGCACATCAAAAGAATCCTCAACTGATGGACGAGTATAGTAGAGAATAACAAAGTCAAGAATAAACGCTAGACGGTGTCGGTGGTGAAGAAGGTGCCAACTGGGAAGAGGGCACCGGAGAGCCCAAAGGGTGTGTTAGAGTGGTGACTATGGGGAAGAAAAAGTCAGGAAAGAAAGTGGCTCGACAAGAGATGCTGAAGTAGAGGAAGGACGATAGAAAAGACGAGACTCGTCAAAAGTAACATCCCAAGAAATCCACATCCGTCAGCCAACAGGATCCCAACAACATCCCTTGTGCTCAGCGCTATAGCCCAAAAAAACACACTCCACAGGCTGAGCGATCAGCTTGGTGCGCTCATAGGGTGCAAGAAGAACATAGCACACACACCCAAAGAGACGAAGACTGGAATAATCAGAAGTCTTGCCACAAACATGCTCAACTGGGATCCCACCCTGAAGAGCAGAAGAGGACTGAATATTGATCAGAAAAGTTGCAGTAGAAAGTCTCAGCCCAGAAGTGTGGTGGAACAACAGAAGCAAGCATGAGAACACGAGCTGTCTCAAGAAGATGATGCTTTCGTTCAGCCATGCCATTCTGGGCATAAACATCGGGACAAGAAAACTTGTGCCCTGCTCAGCAAGAAAACCCCAAGAACTCCCGACAAGCACTCCCCAACAGAATCTGCGCGAATGACACGAATAGGAGTCAAACTGAGTACGGATCATAGTGGCAAAACTCTTGTAGATGGATAAAACCTCACTACAAGATGATATAAAGTATATCCATGTATGCCGAGAAAAATCATCAATAAAAATTATATATCGATGACCCCTTTCGAAACGAAAGAAGCTGGCCCCCATACATTAGAATGAACAAGATCAGAAGGACGCTGAGACTCAATGGAAAGGATAGGGAGTTGAAGCTATTTGCCAAGCTTACAACCCTGACAATTTAGAGAAGCATCACCTGATACAGACCCTAAAAAACCACAACGAAGTAATGAAGACATACGTGACCCATAAGGATGTCCTAAACGATGATGCCACTGTGCAAAGACGCGGTGGAGGATGTAGCAGATGCGAAAACGACAATACTGACAGGGGCAGCGGAAGAAAGATGAAGCCAGTCAAGCTCTTAGAGCCGTCATGAGTCACAACGGTGAGGGCCAGTACAACGAGTCCCCATGCGACGATCCTGAACACAGCAAGAATCAAAATCTAGAATAACACGACAACCATGATCAGTGAGCTGACCACCAGATATCAGCTGCATGGTTAGTTTTGGAATATGAGAAACAACACGAACATGAGAAACAGAGGAACATGAGATGATGAATTTGAAAGAGGTACCATTTGCTGTTTAAATCGTGATAGGAGCAGCTAAAAGACTAATAGAAGTGAGACTGGTGGAATCAGATGTCATATGAAAGCGCCAGAATCAAGAATACCTGAGGAACAAGAAGGTGCTCTCACTAGAAGACTTAAGCAGCAGAACGAACAGCAGAACCGGACGATGCAGAAGCAACCATGCGACGCAACAGTGTGAAAAGCCCCTGAGTGTCAAAGGCAGGACTTCGCTAAGAGCAACCTCTAGTGCCCCTCGGAGGATGGCCACCACAACGAAAATCTTTACTTCCTGTAGCAAAACTGCTCCACATGTCCATCTTTGTTGCAATAGGTGCAGTGGAGTCCCCTACCAACAGCAGCTGTCACCGGTAGAGGCGCAACTGGTGAAGGATTAACCAGAGATGCAATAGGTGTACAAGCTAGAGTTGCCAAAACCGAAGGAAATGACGGTGACGACAGCAAACCTAAACCATAAAGGCGAATCTTCTCAGCACGAACAGCTGCACGAGCCACCAACAATCACACAAGGGTGACGAGCCAGCAACTAAGCACGAGTCTGCTCAAAACTCAGCCCGTAGACATGTCAAAAAGTCATAAATGCGGCGAAGCTCCAGGTAAGACGGTTGACGCTGACAGCACTAACAAGTGTGGCAAATATCAGGCCCCAAAGAGTTAATCTGACGCCATACTGCGGCCAGCTGAGTATAGAACTCGTCCACAATGTCATCTCCCTACTGCAACGACTACTCCTGACCCACAATAGCAAGATGCAAGCGACTGCTCCTGACCCACAATAGCAAGATGCAAGGAGTCACCAGATGGATTGTAGCGGTTGCATAGATGTACCCACATCGTCTGTGCGGAAGCCAAACCAACCACATCACCAGTGAGATGCACTTCTATGCTAGCAAACAAAATAGCAAAGACGAGCATATTCATCAATCCATGTCTTGTAAGCAGTATACTTTGTCTGAAAAGTCTTCATGGCATCCTAAAGAGCCTCAGATCCTTTTTATGAGCATCTTCAGAAGCATCCTTCGAGAGCACAGGCTCAGCAGGTGGAGTAGGGCAAGACAGACAAAGCAACTCGCCAGTAAGAAACTCCCAAAGACGCTAGCCACGCATGTGGAGACACATGTGCTGAAACCAGTCCCGATAATTGAGACCATCGAACAGAAACGGTGCCTGAAGAGGACATTTTTTTTCTTTTTATCTCCTTTTTTTACTTCTTCTGGTCGGTCAACAAAAGGATTACCGAGTCCCGGTCGGCCACAACCCAGTCCACACACCAAGGCGGCGACCGAAAGACCCGTAGACTGGAGACAACGAACCACGCCGGTGACCTCAACGGTGGCCAACCAGATGAAGCGCCGACGGTGACCCGAAGACCGAAAGACTCAAAGATGGTGGCCGACCTCGAGACGATCTGGCCTGCTCGAATCGAGCAAGATCCCCCCACTGGTGTCGGGTGGCGGAGGTCTAGTTGGAGCGACTAGCAGTGGAGGAAACCCGACTGAAGGCGGCGGCGGAAGAAGCCTAGATCCGATCGATCCAGATAGGAGGAAGTCGGCGGAGGTCTCGAGTTGAGCGACGGCGGCAATGGAAGAATCCCAGATCGGATCCGGTCAATCCAGATGGGAAGACGTTAGCCTCCTGGGCAGACGGGCAACTGGAGGAGGCGGAGAGCCTCTTGCAGCGGCGGCGGCAGGCAAAGAGCCCGTGCGACGATCTGCAGTAGACAGCGACGAGGCAGCGCAGCAAAGTCAGTTGGCGACGGCGCAGGAAAGCCCGCTTGACGAAACCCTAAGTATTGCTCTGATACCTTGTTATGAATAGCGCTTATATTCATCATAAGGCCAAAAGCCAATATATATACACGTACAGGTATAGCATATATGCAGAAAACCCTTCACACAACAGGGTAAATACACAATTATATAATACATATCTAACACAAACCATGTGCTACTTATTCACTAGAATATAAATACTTTTATCACACTATCAATCTTGATCCTCTACATTTACAAAAGCTTAGGAGATGGAATATAAATACTACCTTTGTATTGCATAATCAATTAGGTGATAAAGAACAACAGTATGAACTCTCGATTTCCCTACTACTATTTACCAGGGAACTTATATTTCCTTCAGTTTTTCTGGCGTATACTTTAAGATGTCACAGATCAAATATGCTAGTACACATGACATTTTTTCTATCTTTGAACATGGGTTTGAAAACAGTAACAGTAATCCAAGATTATTACATCACAACACTTGAATTTGAAACAGAGTCAAACTGGCCAAAAACCTGACAACGGGGAAAAAACAGGCCAAAATTTAAATTTGAATTTGAAAAACAAGAGCAATTTGGAAAATCTTGGGGGCACTGAGACTTCTGAAAACCGGCAGTAACAGGACGGTTTTCGAAATCCTGGGGCTCAACTGCCCATTGACCCCAATAACAGTAAATAAGTTACATTCTCATGTGTAAATATGGAATTTCTGTTAGACTGTTACAGTTGAATAAATTATTTGTGTTTCTAAGGAAAGGAGGAAGGAAATAAAACCTCAGCAGCTAAATAGCAGATAGAGGCACCAGTGACATTCCAATCAAGAACACTGCTTCCAGCTCTCAGTTTCAAGCCTTGTTCCCGAAGAGCGAGTGAAGCAAGACCATCAGTAAAGCAAAATCCTGGAAATAATCTGAAGAAAATCTGAAACAATATTTAAATGTAAGCAAGTGTATAAGAATCTTGTGCACCTGTACAGTTTTGGTAAGAGTGAGTTAAATGTATACAAATAAAAATAGTACTAACATACCTTAAGCACAGAATTTATGCTTTTAGTTCCTTCAATTAGCCCCATCACAAAGCTAATAACCATGAGAATTAGTCCACTGAAAAAGTGGGCAAGCAACACAACATTCTGCAAATAAAAAATGGGAATGGTAAAACAGAATAGAGCAAAAAATGAACCATCGACATAGTAGTTTTGATCGAAACACACCTGTGCTACTGTATGATCAGAAAAAAAGAATGTCATGCAATATGTCAGCGAAGCAACTGATAAACCATATCCCAAGAAGATAACAAGAGTCGGCAGAATACAGCCGGTTCCGATAAATTGATTTAGACCTGTGTTATATATATTACGTAAGTGCAATATATACTGCTTGCTTCAAACAGCATAACATAATTTGAAGCTGAAGGCTTCTATGATGTATATGTCCAGAACAAATATAGAAGAATAAAATTCTATAAGCCAGATAACTGAAGTGCTAATTATTGCCAACTGTAACTTAAGAAATACAAAAGTTGCATGGGCGAAAGTCATAACAGAAGTGATGAGTGATGATCACTGGCAACAAATACTCTTGCAGCGCTTTGTCAAAAAAATGAAACGAATTAATAACTATTTGTCGCAGATAGAAGTACTATTACCCACCAAAAATTGAAAATAAAATCAAGGCAAATGATGTAGGGAACAAGAAGCTGATGAAGTCCCACACGTATGTTGATATCCAGTAAGATAGCAAAGAAACCTGGCAAATTTAAGAAGCATTATGTATTTTTCTAAAAGAGATGATGTAATTTACATAATTCATCATAATACCCCACTAATTAACTGCTGGTGTTTTGCCTTGACTTCACGCTCCTGCATTGATACAGCAAGACATGTAAATTGATAAGACTATAAACTGAACAACATTTTCCACTGAATCATATAACATATTAACATTTATGCCGTAATCTAATATTCTCAGGACACAAGTTGATGATGGTGGCATACCAACTGTTTCATCCAATCTCAAAATAGCTTATTCATTATGTGAAAGATTGTTAGTAAAGCCGAGCACACTGTCATGAACATTATATATCAAAGATTTCCTTAGCTATATCATTTTCAAACTAACACACATTGGACAAAACGTGGATCAACTCATGGATCATCAGTGCTCTAAATCAAGGCTGCTCGAGCCATACAAGCGTTAGCAGTAGGTCCACCACTCCACTATGCCACTCATCCGCTTATGTCAGCTAGTGTATTCATCATGTTTGGAATATAGTGGTTATGTCTTTCCCAATGTCATTAGTCACATGCTGTTAGTTCATTTATGTTATTTGGTGCATGTATAGGAAAATTTTAATGCTTAAGGCCTATTTTTGTCATTGGGTGTAACCACTCGGTTACAACTTACCACTATTCAGAAATTGGATCAGACAAATAATTGGAAGAATGCAAAACTTTGTTACGCATCACAGATGAAGAACTGGTGCAGAAATATATGAACAGAAATTACCTTGACAATTGAAACTGCAAAGGAGGCTGGGATGAAGGAAAAGGCGATGCCAACAATTATTGAAGCAGAAAATGCATCCAAATCCTGCATTAAGGCACCAAACAACCAAAATCTGTTGGAATATTATAGACAATTCTCCTCAGTCATGAAAGAAAATGGTCAAAGCCATGCAGTCAAGTAACAGAGTAGTTGCACAGATGCAGAAATACGAGCTAACTCCGATGACCTAAGACCAAATAAAATCAACATTTGGCAGAACAAAAGTTTGCTAGTTATGTTCCAAATAGTAAACTGGTAACGCTACAAAATCCTTAAATCATAGGAGCCACAAATAGTGTGAACTTTCTTGTTCTAACAGTTGAGAACTATTATCAAGTATACTTCCTATTAACATTGATAGGAGGAATAATCGCACAGGAGGGGCTTTTGTACAAAATAGACTTCTAAGTAATAACCCCATAGAATCTATCTATATAAAGAGGCAACATGTCAGGAAGCAGGTTAATTCTTTGGCCAAAGGGTACTTCAAACTTGAAACAAGCATGAAGAGATTAACAAGACTTCTTTCAGTTTTTCTGGAGGACCAGTCACACAAGATCTTTGGTCTTCCCCCAGAACCGAACAGGAGATGGCAACGGTTTCACTCAACTTGTAGTGTTGCCATAATGGAGATAATGGGCTTCAGGAAGTGCACTAGCGTCCAGCAGTTCACACAATATTGTGTTAAAAAAAAGAGCTAACCATTTCTTTGTTAGAACAAAAGAAATAAAGGCATCAAGTAAAAATGCATACATGTCGTTGTGCTCTCTGCGATGCGGTCAGTGGCAATGGGTGATTATGAGTATGAATTGTCATATTTTTATCGGCTGTCACAAGCCTCAAGATAGCAGCATTCATCAAATTGATATAGGTTGGTGCAGCATGCTGGCAGGAACTATTGTGAAGAACAGTATACCCAACATTTCCAAGGTGATCCTGATAGGACTAGGGGTCCCGATCTTTCGATGAGAGTGGTAGATTCGATTGGGGAAGGAGGTGACGTTGACGACCCGACTACAACCATCCAAGGACGTTGCGCCTTAGCGATCGATACACCAACTCCAGAGATTGTTCGTGACCTTGTCGGCGCACGATCAACCTAACCACGAGGGTTCTCGTTCCTGCAAGCAATCGAAGAACAAGCAAGAACAAGATGAACAGCAACTCAATTGCAAATAACGATGTAAGATTCAATCTGAATCAGGAAAACAGTGGGGTTCCGAAGACAAGTATTCGGGCGGTCTAGCCGACACGCGCGAGTACAAGGCAAAGCAGCAAAAGCTAACTTAGTCTAAACAAAACCCAAACCCTAGAAGAGGGTGCGGCTGCCTATTTAAGGGTCACGGAAGGTGAAGGGTCGGCCAAAACACAAGGAAGCCGAATAGGACTCGAATTACAAGGCCCAAGGCCCACTTTGACTCGGACTGGAAAAGCGACGTGAATTGTTTTGCAGTTTCTGGTCGACTCGGATGGAATTTGGAGGTGAGGCCGGATCCATCTGAAAGTAGACTTCAAGATCTTTCCAACAAGTACTCATGGGCCCTGAGAAACCTTCTGGATCAAAAGTTACGGCCGTTTGAAGTAGGCGCTGTCAACAAGGCCGAATCCGAGTCAAACTCGTGAACAGGACTTGGTTTGCGCTTGACGGTTCCACTTCTATACTTGAGCTCATGTGGTTCTTCCCCATGGTTCCTAAGGACAATTAAATCATCACAAGAATTAAGTAGTATTCCATTCTTTGAAACATTTGTATGCAAACTTAGGAACGCATTCACCTGATGGTTAAGCTGACGTGCTCGCGCTCTAGTCATTGGTCCTTGTATCATAGTTTCAGTTTGATATGGAGTCGGCATGGTTGTATGCATGGAAAGGATGTCCTCATCATCCTCCCCTTCTTGCATTTGAGTCGTCCGCGACTCAAGCTCATCGTCTTCTCCCAAGTATGGCTTCAAATCTGCAATGTTAAAGGTGGGACTAACCCCAAAATCTGCAGGCAACTCAAGTTTATATGCATTGTCATTAATCTTTTCCAACACTTTGAAAGGACCATCAGCTCTAGGCATCAACTTAGACCTCCTCAATTCAGGAAATCTTTCTTTTCTCAAATGCAACCAAACTAAATCACCCGGTTGAAAAGTTAAATGCCTCCTTCCTTTACTACCAGCAAGTTTATATTTAGCATTCATGCGTTCAATATTTTCTTTGGTTGTCTCATGCAATTTCAACATCAAGTCAGCACGCTGTTTAGCATCAAAATTTAACTTCTCCGAAGATGGAAGTGGTAGCAAATCAATAGGAGCACGAGGCACAAAGCCATAGACAATCTCAAAAGGGCACAACTTTGTAGTAGAATGCAGCGAACGATTATAAGCAAATTCAATATGAGGCAAGCATTCTTCCCACATTTTAATGTTCTTTTTCAAAACAGCCCTAAGCATGGTAGATAAAGTTCTATTCACAACTTCAGTTTGCCCATCAGTTTGGGGATGACACGTAGTCGAAAATAACAGCTTAGTCCCCAATTTAGCCCATAAAGTTCTCCAAAAATGGCTAAGGAATTTAGTGTCACGATCCGAAACTATTGTATTTGGCACACCATGCAAACGAACAACTTCACGAAAGAACAAATCAGCAATATTGGTAGCATCATCACTTTTATGACATGGTATGAAGTGTGCCATCTTAGAAAATCTATCCACAACAACAAATATGCTATCCCTCCCCTTCTTTGTCCTAGGCAGTCCTAAAACAAAGTCCATAGAAATATCTTCCCAAGGCACACTAGGAACAGGTAGAGGCATATACAAACCGTGAGGATTAAGTCGTGACTTAGCCTTTTGACACGTAGTGCAGCGAGCAACAAAACGTTCCACATCACGTCTCATCTTTGGCCAAAAGAAATGACTACCAAGTATGTCTTCCGTCTTCTTCGCTCCAAAATGCCCCATCAGCCCACCTCCATGCGCTTCCTGTAACAACAACAAACGAACGGAGCTAGCTGGAATGCATAGTTTGTTAGCTCTAAACACAAATCCATCATTTAGAACAAATTTATTCCACGTTTTTCCCTCTTGGCAATGCAGCAACACGTCTTTAAAATCATCATCATGAACATAATGCTCCTTAATTGTTTCCAATCCAAAAATTTTGAAGTCAAGTTGTGAGAGCATGGTATATCTCCTAGACAATGCATCAGCAATAACATTCTCCTTTCCCTTTTTGTGTTTTATGACATAAGGAAAAGACTCTATGAATTCAACCCACTTTGCATGCCTACGGTTCAATTTTGCTTGACTTCTAATATGCTTTAATGACTCATGATCAGAATGAATGACAAATTCTTTGGGCCATAAATAATGTTGCCATGTCTCTAAAGTTCGAACTAGAGCATATAATTCCTTATCATAAGTAGAATAGTTCAAACTAGGCCCACTCAATTTTTCACTAAAGTATGCCACAGGTTTACCTTCTTGCAACAGCACACCACCCAATCCAATTCCACTAGCATCACATTCTAGCTCAAAAGTCTTACTAAAATCTGGAAGTTGAAGTAATGGTGCATGTGTTAACTTATCTTTCAATGTGTTGAAGGCGTCTTCCTGTGCATTTCCCCAAGTAAACGGCACCCCCTTTTTAGTGAGCTCATTCAATGGTGCAGCGATGGTGCTGAAATCCTTCACAAAACGACGATAGAATCCAGCAAGTCCTAGAAAACTTCGCACCTGCGTGACCGTTTTAGGAGTCGGCCAACTCTGTATTGCCTCAACCTTGGCTTGATCAACTTCTATGCCCTGTGGAGTAACAACATAGCCAAGAAAAGAGACTCGATCCGTGCAAAATGTGCACTTCTCAACGTTACCAAATAAACGTGCATTACGTAAAGCATCAAAAACAGCACGTAAATGGCAAAGGTGTTCCTCTAGTGATCTGCTATATATCAATATATCATCAAAATAGACCACTACAAATTTACCAATGAAAGCACGCAAAACCTCGTTCATTAATCTCATGAATGTGCTAGGTGCATTAGTTAAACCAAATGGCATTACTAACCACTCATACAAACCGAACTTAGTTTTAAATGCTGTTTTCCATTCATCTCCCAATTTCATGCGAATTTGGTGGTATCCACTACGCAAATCAACTTTAGAGAAGACAATAGAGCCACTTAATTCATCAAGCATATCATCTAACCTAGGAATAGGGTGACGATATCTAATGGTAATGTTATTGATCGCTCTACAGTCCACACACATACGCCATGATCCATCTTTCTTAGGCACTAAAATTACCGGAACAGCACAAGGACTAAGAGACTCACGCACATAACCTTTATCAAGCAATTCTTGAACTTGACGTTGAATCTCCTTAGTTTCTTCCGGATTGGTCCTGTATGGCGCACGATTGGGCAAAGATGCCCCGGGAATCAAATCAATCTGGTGCTCAATCCCTCGCATTGGTGGTAGCCCTGGTGGCACGTCCTTCGGAAAGACATCCATGTACTCCTGCAAAAGATTAGTGACAGCAGGAGGCACAGAAGAAGGTACCTCCTCGAATGAAAATAAAGCTTGTTTGCAAAGTAAGGCATAGCAAATAGAAGTACTAGCATCCAGCTCATTCACATCAGACTTAGTAGCAAGAAAACATGCACCTTTCAATTTAATCTCATTTTTCATCTCATGAACAGATTTAGAGTTTTTCTTTTTATGTTGCTCAAGTTCACTTGCAACAATCTGATTTTCACTCCTATTATGCTCCTGATTTTTCTCTCTACTAGCTCTAGCAATCTCATCTTTGAAAATAGCTTCAGGAGACATAGGATGTAACACAATTTTCTTGTCATGATGCACAAAAGAATATTGGTTTGTCTTACCATGATGCAGTGAATCTTTATCATATTGCCACGGTCTACCTAACAGCATAGAGCATGCTTGCATAGGGACAACATCGCATTCTACAACATCGTGATAAGAACCAATAGCAAAATTTACTCTCACCATTCGTGTTACCTTCACCTTGCCGCTGTTATTGAACCATTGAATGTAGTAAGGGTGTGGGTGAGGTTTGGTGTTCAACGCAAGCTTCTCCACCATATCGGAGCTCACCAAGTTGTTGCAGCTCCCTCCATCAATTATCACTCGGCATGAACGTTCCTTCACGACGCACTTTGTTTGGAAAAGGATGTGCCGCTGATTTTGCTCCGCCCTCTCCATTTGTGCACTCAACACACGCTGCACAATGAGGCTCTCATAGCGCTCTGCATCTTCAGCACCAATGTGCTCTTCTTCTTGCTCCTTCCCACTACCTGCATGGTCAGCTGCAAGCATAGCATATGTATCCTCATCCAAATCACTAGCAGAAGAATACCCACCATCATCTCTCACAATCAGAACACGCTTGGTTGGGCACTCACTCCTCACATGGCCATACCCCTTACATTGATGACATTGGATATCCCTCGTTCGCCCCGTAGATGCAACGGACGAAGAGCTCTTTGCATGTGCTTGGGCTGTCCCCTTTGTTGCTTCAGATGCCCGAGATGCCGAATTTGATGATGAAAACCGTGGCTTGCTGTTGGAGGAAGAAGGTGCAGGGGGTTGGCTTGATGGTGCGGCAGATGCACGTTGAGACCAAATATTTCCACGACCTGCAGAAACATTAGTCCTAGTGCTCGCGCGTCGTCCCTGTACTTCTCTTTCAGCTTTACAAGCAAGATGAAATAAACGAGTGATAGAATTATATTCCTTGTAAGCTAAGATGTCCTGAATTTCCCGATTCAAACCACCCATAAACCTAGCCATAGCGGCTTCCTCAGTTTCCTCTAAGTCACAACGCAGCATGCCTGTTTGCAATTCTTGAAAATATTCCTCTACGCTTTTACTACCTTGCCTCAATTGTTGCAACTTATGTAACAAATCACGTGCATAATATGAGGGAACAAATCTAGCTCGCATGATTCTTTTTAATGCATCCCAAGTTTGTGGTATGGTGAAAGGATTTTTCTTACAATATTCACTCCACCAAACAGACGCAAAATCAGTAAACTCACTAGTAGCAGCCCTAACCCTTTTGTTTTCAGGGAATGCATGACAAGCAAATTTCTGATCGACAGCCAATTCCCAAGTGATATAAGCATCAGGGTTATATTTTCCATCAAAAGGTGGTATAGTGAACTTAATCTTACCAAGCGATTCATCATTGTCACGTACCTCATTCCGGCGTGGTTGACGATGACGGTGAGCGTCCTCATCATCATCAATCTCAGTGTCAGCCGCATAGTCGTCTCCACCATTTTCGTCCACCCTGCTGCCCAAGACACCAATATTGGCACGAGTACGCTGAGTTGGTGCAGCGGGAGATGCACGGCCCCTCTCATCAAGACGTCTCAAAATCTCAGCAAGTGACACGTTGACGGTGCCAACGGAAGCCTCCAATGTTGCAAGCGTAGTGTTGGTGTCGATCTGCGCGGCCTCCAATTGGCCAAGGCGTTCGTTGGTGACCCGTACATCCTCATCAAGTCCCTCAGTGTGCAGCTTCATTTGGCGCTCAAAGTGTTGTATGATGCCCCTAGTCCGAGGGGAATGTTGCGCTGCCCGCAGGTCCTCCGATTCCCCTGACATTGTTAGAAGAACACAAGAAACAAACCAAGAAGATAAAAATAATAAAACTGCAGGTTATGCCCTCACAACTACTGGGATGTGGTTAAATCAAGTCGCACACTCTCAACCTGTTCTGTCAAGCTCTTACAAGTTCTTACCACAGCGAGCAGGAGGTGATGGCAGCCGACAAGTCAAGACAATATCTCCTGGAAATTGAGTGTATCGCTGCCTTGGTCGCTAGTCCCTGTGAGGTGGTAGCCAAATCTGTGGAGCTATAGGTGGGCTGAGAGTGAACAAAGGATAACTAGAACCACATTAGTCAAAGCAAGTTGAATAATCGCTCAACGACGGCACCGTGCTGGTCCTAGGCTAGACCGTACTAGAGACGCGAGCCTAGAACACAAACGAAGACACACCGTGCAGAAAGAAACTAGATGGCGCTGCACACGGAGTTCTGTAGCTCGAAAAAGGGTGCCGTCTTCACAGGGTACCTTAGAATCACGTGCAGAAGGGCTCTGTCAATTTTGAGCGAAATCTGAGAAACTTGATTTTTCCTCGGTTTGCAGGCCCGTTTTGAGGCCCTAAACGATGTTTTTTGGGGTCGAAGCTGCCGCGTATGTGCCTGGTGGCTTACGCGGATCTGAAATCTCCAGTTTTTCCAAACTTCGTTTTTTTTAGCTCTATCTTTTGATTTCCTTTCCAACGGATCAAGAATCGCCTCAATCGGAGGTCGTATGCAAAAGTTAGCTATTTCTCTCTCCTCTTTTTTTTTTTTTTTTTTTGGCCGCGGCTCTTTTAAATGCGGCTGCCTGTTTCTTCCTTTTTTTTTCACTCTTTTTTTTTTAACACACGACGCGGTTGAAACCTACTCCGAAACCAACTCTGAGATTGTGGCCTACTCCGAAACCAACTCTGAGATTGTGGCCTACTCCGAAACCAACTCTGAGATTGTGGCCTACTCCGAAACCAACTCTGAGATCGTGGCCTACTCCGAAACCAACTCTGAGATCGTGGCCTACTCCGAAACCAACTAGGGCAAAGCCTCCCTAGAAATCGAGTCCTCCTCCTTTCCTTCCCCCACCGTGGCAGTTCGGATCTAACTACAGCGGTGAGACCAAATCGTGAACAGAACTCGAAACTCTAAAGGAACTAGACACTAAGACCAGCAAAGGACACGACGATGCAACCGAAGACTCAACAAACAAAGACTATGCAGCAATAGATAAAGGCACAAATTGTTTCGGATTTTGGGGAATAGATCTACTATTTTTTTTTGGGTTTTCTGGACTGTAGGTAAAAAAAATTGCAAAGACTAGATAAGATCTCTCACCGATCAACCTTGAGCTCTGATACCAACTGATAGGACTAGGGGTCCCGATCTTTCGATGAGAGTGGTAGATTCGATTGGGGAAGGAGGTGACGTTGACGACCCGACTACAACCATCCAAGGACGTTGCGCCTTAGCGATCGATACACCAACTCCAGAGATTGTTCGTGACCTTGTCGGCGCACGATCAACCTAACCACGAGGGTTCTCGTTCCTGCAAGCAATCGAAGAACAAGCAAGAACAAGATGAACAGCAACTCAATTGCAAATAACGATGTAAGATTCAATCTGAATCAGGAAAACAGTGGGGTTCCGAAGACAAGTATTCGGGCGGTCTAGCCGACACGCGCGAGTACAAGGCAAAGCAGCAAAAGCTAACTTAGTCTAAACAAAACCCAAACCCTAGAAGAGGGTGCGGCTGCCTATTTAAGGGTCACGGAAGGTGAAGGGTCGGCCAAAACACAAGGAAGCCGAATAGGACTCGAATTACAAGGCCCAAGGCCCACTTTGACTCGGACTGGAAAAGCGACGTGAATTGTTTTGCAGTTTCTGGTCGACTCGGATGGAATTTGGAGGTGAGGCCGGATCCATCTGAAAGTAGACTTCAAGATCTTTCCAACAAGTACTCATGGGCCCTGAGAAACCTTCTGGATCAAAAGTTACGGCCGTTTGAAGTAGGCGCTGTCAACAAGGCCGAATCCGAGTCAAACTCGTGAACAGGACTTGGTTTGCGCTTGACGGTTCCACTTCTATACTTGAGCTCATGTGGTTCTTCCCCATGGTTCCTAAGGACAATTAAATCATCACAAGAATTAAGTAGTATTCCATTCTTTGAAACATTTGTATGCAAACTTAGGAACGCATTCACCTGATGGTTAAGCTGACGTGCTCGCGCTCTAGTCATTGGTCCTTGTATCATAGTTTCAGTTTGATATGGAGTCGGCATGGTTGTATGCATGGAAAGGATGTCCTCATCAGATCCAGATCATCCATTACAACTGCACCGTACCTAGAGAACAAAAGAAAGGACAACAGAATAAAATATACACTACTGTGTCCAATAAATTATCATATGAAAATAACGCGATTATTTTCTGAAATATGCTGGCAATTAAGCTACAATATAATGCAGATCAATTAAATTTCTGATCTACTTCAACACAATTAGATGTTGGACTTCTGCTGCATCTTTGGTGGCATACAATAATTTAGGTATGGTATACATATGATTGAAACATCGTTTACAAAAAAAAATGGCATATGAGTTTAGTGTGAATGTGTGATATGTTTGTATAGCAGCGTCCACAAGCACATGCTTCACTTCTAATTTCAAAATGACACAATTGACTCATCTCCAGATATCAAACTATTTCATCCTCATTGCCTTATTTATTTTCTTCAACTATATTCCTGCATAGAATCATTGTCAACCACCCACATCACCATCTTCATCCCCACCAGAGCACTCTAGGACCATCCACATCAAGTTGTCACGTGTGGTGCAGCATGTTCACTCCTTGTTCGCTAAGGGTTTCCAAAACCGTTTTGGACTGCATCCAATAAGAACAGGAAGATCGCTTCTAGATTTAAGAACATCTGCATATCAACATTCTGTATATGTACAACTGTCCGCATCCATGCTCCATAGGTTAGCTGACAGCAAAGATTTGATTAAATTTAAAGAACTGTCATTATAGCATGAAAGGAAAGAGTGGACACATGGTTTACTCCCAAATCATCCTGGGTTAAGAACCTTCTTCAAATCAAGGAATAACTGTGACACTGTTACTGTATTAGTGTAGCAATCGATACTTCCGTAACGCAGGCCAAAGCCAATTTCCACATGGGATCGGCCACAAATACACGTAGCAAGTCATTCAGCTCTTCACTCAACCCAAAAGACTTAACACCGGGGTTGCTACACTCGACTCCCTTGGGTTTATATGTTGTAAAAAGTTATATGAACTCCCAATATGGGACTAACTCATACACAAGCACACATGGGCCACCTCAACTTGAGCCAGCATGTTACACTCACCGTCCATAAAAGGCTAATGCCCTCATCAAAATACTGCATACACGAAAAATAACCAAAAACACCCTTGACACACGTTCGTGCGTCCTTGCCGGCCCCATGTGCCTGCACATGCGCCCAAATGTGGCATAAGCCATAAGTTCGCTGTCCTGGCCCATCACATGACTGTGCATCAAGGGCGATCATCTATAATGGTCTAGGTCCAAACATGCTTCAGCCTACCACCACATGGGAGGGCCCATGCATACGAGCAGGACACTTGCGCATTCATGGTGCTTCCCAAAAAGAGTTAACTAGGAGTTGCTACACTTAACTTCCTTGGGTTTACATGCTGCACAAAGTACAAACTCATCTAAACTCCTGATAGCTCACACGCAAGAACATGGCCCACCTCAACTTGGGCAAGGGTATTACAGCTTAATGATCTAGCTACCATTCCCTTCGTATAGAAGTCTCAGGCATGGAAACCGTCCATAAATCATTCTATATATTACTTATGTAAAATAAATTTTCTAACAGACACGAAGAGCTCAAAACTCACTCCTCATCATGGTTATCAAGGTGACGCCTAGGCGCCGCCAAGGCGTCCTAGCAGCCGAAGGGAGACGCCGTAGACGATCGCCCAGCCCGCGAGAAGTTAGGCTGTGCTGGGTGACACCTAAGCGTCCAGGGCGTCGCCAAGGGTGTTGTGGCGGCTGCTTGGGGGGAGGGGGCCGATCTACAGCCGGAGGAGGGCGGAGGCAGTGGAAACGGCGGGTCGAGGAGATGATCTGCAGCCTCCCACCACTGGCGCCGATCTGCAGCCTCCTCCCACTGCCGATCTGCAGCCAGAGAAGGGCGGAGGCGATGGGAGGTGGTGGCTGGAGCAGCCAACGGGAGCGGCGGGTCGAGGCGACAGCTGGAGGAGAGGCGGAGCCGGCAAGAGACAGCGGCCAGAGGCGGCTGACAGCAGCAGCGGGTTGAGTCGGCAGTGTCAAGCGAGAAGAGGGGTCGAGTGAGAAGAGCACAGGCGGCGGCATCAAGCGAGAAGAGGGGTCTGGTGGGAAGAGCATAGGTGGCAGCAGAGGCAATGGCGACGGAGCCCAACCCTAACCCTAACGCAATCAGGTGGTGGGAGCGACTTCGGGTCTATACCATGGAACATGGGCCAAGAGGCCAAGTGCCCATATATATGTTGATGTAAATTTGCAATTAACCCCCTACAATAAATACAAATAACAAAAATCAGATCTGATTTTGATATATTAATGCTATTTACTATTATAGACCTTGTTATTTAGATAATTTGTGCTATTATGTTATATGGTTATTTAATTTTCGGTCATATAAGATATTACTTGTATTTATTGCTATCTTCTAACTACTATCGTCTGTTGTTATAGCGGGCGCCTAGTCAACTAGACGTCCAGGAGCTCCGGTCTCACCGCGACTTGCCGGAGTGCCATGACAACCTTGCTCCTCATGACATGAGAAAGTAAATGCATAGCAGAACAATGCAAAAGGTCGTTTTGCGAAATCATTTGAATCAAACTCACCTTGATTGGTAAGATTCGTTCAAACTAGTAATCAGGTATTCACTCATGGAAAGAAGCACAGGGCCTAATTTTGGTCCTACAGCATCAATAGCATCAGCTAGTTCCTTCTCTGGATTGGGAAATTTGAAGGACCTAGGCTCTTGTTTCTGAATCCAACCACCCCTTATATTAGCTGCAACCTGTGGAAAAGGAACATATTAAACTAGATAAAAAAAATATGTACTGTGTATAGAGTAATAAACATACAACTTTCACTACATGTTACACAAAAGTCAGGAGTCGTAACGAGACACGTATATGAACCTTCTTGGCGATATCTAGAGCTATGAGTTTCTAAACTCAGGAGTGAGAATGAGATGTGTACGAACCTGTTTAGCAATATCCAAAGACAAATTGAAAGGAATAGGTCCTGCACCACCACCGCGGAATAATGGATTGAAATATGAACTTGTCAAAGTGATCGAGCCCTCATCGGGATGTGGCTTAAGTTTTAGAAAAAGCAAACCAATTAACAAGAATATGGCTGGTATAAACAGCTGAAACACAATTGTCCTTCGGTCCCTTCGAGCACTGACTGCCCTCTTAATGAAAAGAGCTTTGCAGTGTTTCCAAAATGTGGAGCTTGTAATCATGCTAAAACAACAGAATTTAACTACAGCTAAATTAATGACACTCCCCAATGAATTGAGCACCAAACTGCATGCTGTTGCTAACAAACAACAAACCCAACTGAGAAATTTAAATGGGAAGTTACAATCCAGTGTTTGTTTTGCAATTGAACAAAGAGAACCCTCAGGTAATGCACCACCAGATACCCTTTGAGACACATTGTCTTCAATAGTATCTTTGCAGTCAAAGCTTTGTGCAGATACTCTCAGAAAGACCTCTTCTAAAGTTGTCACAGAGATTCCATAACTCTCAATGCCAGGCAGTTTCTCACTGTACAATGGGCTTTCCACGGTTGGTTCACGAATGCAGTTTTCAATCTCCCGAAACATACCCTCAAAAGAAGAAGATGATGAAAGAGGAAGCCTAAATGAAATTTCCGTACCCACCTGAAAGCAAAGTCAAAACACAAGCATCTTGAGAATGCGTAATAATATGACCATTATCTTCAAGTAGTATGAACTATGAACTTTTCAGTATATAACTATTACAACAACTAAGCCTTTTGTCCCAAATAAGTTGGGGTAGGCTAGGAATGGGACTTTCTCAAGATCAAAGAGATATGAGCCTTGAAATAAAACCTACAATGCTAAAACCCTAAGCTGTACAATCTGCTATCTGAGCCAAGAGCCTAAAATGCTGCCCCTAACTTTCTTATGGTTCCGGTACGTGGATTACTAACTTCCATACACTTCTATCCAAAGCTAATTCTTTAGACACATTCCAATCTCTCAAGTCTCTTTTAACTGCTTCCTCCCACGTCAGTTTTGGTCGACCTCTGCCTCTTTTTACATTTTCAGTACGTCTTAAAATTCCACTACGTACCGGTGCCTTAAGAGGCCGTCGTTGGAGATGTCCGAACCATCTCAAGCGATGTTGGACAAGCTTCTCTTCAATTGGTGCTACCCTCACCCTATTACGTATATCATCATTGCGGATGCAATCCCGCCTTGTATGACCACAGATCCACCGCAGCATCCTCATCTCCGCTACACTTATTTTCTGTATATGTTGTCTTTTAGTCGCCCAACATTCTGCTCCAATATAGCATTGCGGGTCTGATCGCCGTCCTATAGAACTTATCCTTTAACTTTTGAGGGATTTTTTTGTCACACAGAACACTAGATGCTTGACGCCATTTCACCCACCCCGCTCTTATCCTATGGATTTTTCAGTATATAACTATATATGGTGAATTTCAGTCACCAATTTTTTTAATTGGGCAATATTGCTCAAGGAATGGCAAAGATCACCTAGTTGGAAAATATCCAGTGTGTCACCAACATGTGGCCCTGGACCTCACATGTAATCCTCGCACTAGACGGTAATTTCCAATTTATACCTCTTTGTGATGGTGTTGAGCTAATTTTCTTTTTTATTCTAACAAAGTATGCACACTTCGTGCATTCTATAACATGGAAGAATGACCAATCAAGCAGTGGTGTTCACTAAATTAGCATCATACTCGCAATGAATCGTAGAAATGAATATATATATATATATATATATATATATATATATATATATATATATATATATATATATATATATAGGACACTGAAATGGGGCACCATGGTGCCCGGGCACCAAGCCTCTCTGCCTTTGGATGGCTTTTAGATGCGTGCTAGTACAATAGTATGGAAAGAAAGTCATTAACATGGATGGAAAATCTCACTCATAGATGAAAAGTCTCATTCATAGAGCCTGGGCACCATGTGCACCTGTTATTTATACTATATATATATATATATAGACAATTGAAAACAAAAGATGTGGCATGAAGGCCGCTTAGAGCAAAAAAGGACAACAGATCTGACGCATATACATGAGGTATGTAACAATTAATATGTCAAGACCAATTTAAGGGACAAGTAATTGTAATACTTGCGTAACCTTTCTTTTATATTGGAAAATTTGCACCTCAAATCCCTGTACTTCAACATTCAGGCCCTTTCACTTTCAAATGCATCACTTCAAGTTCAAACCCTGTACATTAAAAAATTGTTCATCCCGACCATTTTACTTTTGACTTGTTTTCATATTAGATACATCCCTGGTTTTGTAGGATATGGCCAGAGTTGAGGTAATTTTGGCACTATTTTGACGAATTATTTGTTTTTAAAAGGCAGCTGGGAAAAGAAAAACAGAAACCAGCCAGTTTTCGCTACCTGAGGGGCAGTGAGATTCACCTGGTAAACAAAAACCTGGACACAGGGTACAAGTGTACAACTGAAGGAAGACCAAAGATGATCATTTTCTCAAAGTACAGGACATAAGCTGAGGATTTGGAAGTACGTAAACCTGCCCAACCACAGAATGAAGCTGAGCAAGTAATGAAGGATAACAATTGAAGGACAATTCTTGCAAGTGCCGCCTAGGATCATCAAACGAAAAATAAAAATAACACCCCAGAATCCCAGATCAGCAGCTTGGTCGGTAGGAAATAATGTAATAAATATACGGCAATGCTTTTTTGCAACTGGTCACACGTTAAGCGAACCACGTGACCCACGCTCGCACCGTCAGATACAGAGAGGAGAGGAGAAAGCCGCACGATGTTCACTAAAGGGTGGGAGTAACGTTCTGTGGGCTTCATGCACCGTGTTTACACTTTTGTCAGACGTATTTACACCTTGTGTTGTACATATGCATCTTATTAGCATTAAACTAACTTAACTTTGTAACCGAGTGTACGATTTGATTTTCGTTTGAATCGTTGTGATCTATGCAACAAGCTTGACAAAACTAGACCAATATTGACATAATAAGAAGTTGAATTTCTAAATACATAGTAGCCAACTCCATTTAACATCACTTACTAGTAATGTAAATTCAAGCCCCTATTGAGTTGCTACCCCTATCCTACTGGGTTACTACTCGATTTCTAGTGAGTTTATTACCCACTTCAGTGAGCTGCTCGATTCTTTTAGCGAGTTGCTACCCCCTTCTCTACGAGTTGCCTTTTTAGTTGCCACCTTCATGTAATGTTAGTTGCTACTAGGTGAATTCAAGTTTCCAGTGAGTTTCTATCTCCTTCTCAGTGAGCTGCTACTAATGTAAAGTTGCTAACAACTAAAGTAGAGCCATCACTAGTAATTGATTGCACAAATTGTTGACAATTGTCATGCAGAGATTCTAGCAAGTAACATGTAGAGTTGCTAGCAACCAATGCAACATGTAACATGTAGAGCTAGCAACTAGTGCAGTAAGTAACATATAGAGCTAGCAACTAACTAGAGTTGCTAACAACTAATGTAGCAAGTAACATATAGAGTTGCTAACAACTGATGTAGAACTACCAATAGTAGGTGCTAGCAAATAATATATAGAAATGCTAACAAGTAACATGTAGAGTTGCTACACAGTTGCTAGTGTTATGAATGTAGGCTTGTATTCCAATGGGCCAAAAGTTGGGTATATACATGAGAGATAATATGCAATGAGCCTCCTATACAATGTGATAACCCTGCAACCTCTACATGTCTAACACACCCCCCCCCCCCCTCAAACTCATGGTGGATCAGAAACACTGAGTTTAGAGAGGTAAAACTATGCTGAGCGCTTGTTTGTGCATTGGTAAAGAAATTTGCTAGCTGAATCTCAGAAGACACATACTGAAGAGCAACCATCTACGCCTGTACTTGCGATCTCATGTAACACCAATAAGCTTTATGAGCTCATGCTTCACTAGATCATGAGCAATACTGGTCACACCCATGCTATCTGATATGAGAGGAGTCGGTGCAGAAATAGAAACACCAAGTCCACAAGGAGCCACCGTAACCAAGTGATCTCAGCAATCAGCAATGCCATAGCCCTCAACTCAGCCTCAGTACTCGAACGAGAAACTGCAGTTTACTCTTTAGTCTTCCACGCAATGAGAGGAACCAAGAAAGACACAGTAGGCAGAAAGAGACCGACGATTAGAATGATCACTGGCCAAGGTCGTATCAGAGTACGCCTAAAACTGTAAGGAGCTAGAACTAGGAAAGAAAAATGACGAGAGACGGTCCCGCAAAGATATCGCAGAACATGAAGAAGATGATTGTAGTGGATCTGAGTGGGAGCCGAAACAAACTGACTCAAGATGTGGACAGAGTGGGAAATATCCGGTCTAGTAATCCCAAGACAGACCAGACTATCAACAAGGTGACGATATCAAGTGAAGTCTTCAAGAGGCTCACCATCAGTAGGTCGAAGATGGACTCCAAGCTCTATAGAAGTATCCAACGTGCGTTGATTAGTGAAACTAGCACAAGCAAGAAGATCCTGAATGTACTTCTCCTAGGAGAGGTAGCAGCCCTTAGGTGTAGAAGAAAACTCAATCCCAAGTAACAAGGGGGACCAAGATCAGACATCAAGAAATACTCACCAAGACGCTTCTTCACATATGCAATATGGTGTGTATCATCCCTAGTGATAATCGTATCATCCACATAAAGAAGTGTACGTCCACGAGAAGTGTGAACAAAAAGAGCAGGGTTTTGATCACTAGCGGTGAAACCGGAAGTAGTGACAACAGAAGAAAAGCTCGCAAACCAAGCACGAGGGGTTTACTTGAGCCCATAGAGAGCGACAAAGGCGACAACCATACCGTCAGGGATAGAATACCCAAGAGGCAGCCACATATAGACCTCTTCACGCAGCTCACCATGAAGAAAGGCATTCTTGACGTCCAACTGAGAGATGGACCACTGAGGAGCATAAGCCATAGCAAGGAGTGTGAATAGTGGTCATATGAGCAACAGGAGTAAAGGTCTCATCATAGTCATGACCATACTCCTGCTAAAAACCACGCACCACAAGACGAACTTTGTAGCACTCAAGGGAACCATTCGAGTGAGTCTTGATCTTGTACACTCACTTGCATGTGATAGGAGTGGTACAAGCAGCTAGGAGAATAAGATCCCAAGTACCAGTACACTCCAGAGCAGCAATCTCCTCTGCCATCGCGTGTTGCCACTCTGGATGAGCAACAGCCTCACGGTAAGTCATAGGCTTAGCAAGAGCAGTGGCTGTTAAGCCTAGCACTTAGGAGGCCTAACTAAATGACAATCATGAAGATCATACTGATAGATAAGTCTTTGTGTTGTCTTTGTGTTGTCTGCACATGGTATACATGGTGCTTTTGTTTTTTTGCTTTAGCATCTAGGACTTGTTTTTGCTTTAGCATCTAGGACTTGCTTTTGCTTTAGCATCCAGGACTTGCTTTTGCTTTAGCATCTAGGACTTGCTTTTTGCTTTAGCAGCTTTTTGCTTTAGCGGCTTTTTGCTTTAGCATCTTAGACAAGCTTTAGGACAGCATCTTGGACTAGTCTAGGATAGCATCTTGGCATATGCTTGGCTGACTAGCAGCCTATAAATATGTATCTCCAACCCCTCAGGTTGGTACGGCATTGTGTGAGAAATAAACAAGAAAATTGTCTCATCCCCAAGTGTCATCCTCTCGATGAGAGTAAGGATCTTGCTATCACCAACAGCAAGACTCCAGCGAGTAACAAGTGGTATCAGAGCCATACTATCCTGTAGCCTGAGCATCTCCTGCTCATCTCCTTCTCCGGCCTCGCAGCAGCCCTAGCCGGTAGCAGCAGTAGCTCCGGCTGTCCCCGCTCACTCCTCTCCGGAGACAGGCAGCAGCTCGTCAGAAGCAGCCCTCTCTCCACGCAACACCCCCCTAGTAGCGCGCCATGTCCGCAGGGCAGTCTCAGCGCTCGGTCGCCTCGAGCACGCGGCGTCAGCAGACGGCCGAGCTCGCCGCGGCAGAGCAGCGCGAGCGAGCGGCGGCGGAGACCGCTGCGGCGGCGGAAAGGGCGTCAAGGCTGGCAGCGGCAGAGCTGGCAGCAGCCAGAGCGGAGGTGGAAGCGGCGGCGGCGGCAGATGCAGCGCGTGCGGCAACAGCGGAGGTCAAGATTCTGCGCGGCAGCAACAGCAGCTCCATCTCTGCTGATGACAGCGCCGACGCGGATCTTGAGCCGCTGGAGAGGGAGGCAGCGCGAGGGCGAGCGGCGCAGTGGGCAGCCGCGCACGCCCACGAGCGCGGCGGCAGCCCAGACAGGCGCGCACGCGCCGGTGACGCTCCTGGAGGAGGCGCGTACGGCGGCGGTGTACGGGTCGACGGAGAGCGCGGCCCTCACAGGCGACGCGGCTCTCTCCCCGGTTCGGTACCGTGGTCACCACGAGTACCAGGCTGTCGTCAGGGACGTCGGCCCCGGCGGCGGGTGGCCTACCCTCACCAAGACCAACTACGTCGAGTGGGCTGCGGTGATGAGGGTAAAGCTCCAGGTGCGGCATATGTGGGATGCAGTCCGGTACGGCGACGTCGACTACGACCAGGATCGACGGGCGCTGGATGCTCTCATCGCTGCAGTCCCGCCCGAGATGCAGTTCTCGCTTACCAACAAGCGGACTGCCAAAGAGGCTTGGGACGCCATCGCTGCAGCACGCATCGGCAGGCACTACGCACGGAGTGGGAGAACCTGGCCTTCAAGCCAGGTGAGGACGTTGATGACTTTGCTCTCCGTCTCAACACTCTGTTGCAGAAGTTAGTGTAGTTCGGTGACGACACCTACGGCGAAGAGAGAGCTGCGGAGAAGCTCTTCCGCTGCGTCCCCGAGAAGTACAAGCAGATGGCTCGCTCGATCGAGTCTCTGCTGGACCTCTCCACGATGACGATCGAGGAGGCGTTGGGTCGCCTCAAGGTCGTTGACAGCGATGAGCCACAGCGCCTCTCGGGACCCGTCACCATTGGCGGGAAGCTCCTCCTCACTCGGGAGCAGTGGGCTGCCGGCCAAGGTGACAGGAAGAAGGGGGAGCCTTCTTCCACGACAGGCGGCCACAAGCGTGGCAAGCGCGGCAAGCCGCGCAAAGACACCCAGGCAGGGGCGCGAGGACGTGCCGAGGGTGATGACCGTGGAGGCGCCCAGGGCGGCGCTGCTGGCAAGCAAAAGCCGGCACGAGACGACTCTTGCCACAACTGCGGCAAGCTTGGTCATTGGGCCAGGGATTGTCGACAGCCACGACGCGGCCAGGCCCACGTCGCACAGGCAGAGGAGGAGGAGCAGCCGGCTCTGTTCATTGCTCATGCGAGCATCGAACTACCTCCAGCGGCACCGGCCGCAGTGGCTCTCCACCTTAACGAGCCAAAAGCACACGCCCTCCTTGGCTACGGCTCCGGCAACGACAAGACTGACGGGTGGTGCCTCGACACCGGCGCCACCCATCACATGACCGGTCGACGGGAGTTCTTCGCCGAGTTTGACTCTAGCGTCCGAGGCTCCGTCAAGTTTGGGGACGCCTCCGGCGTGGAAATCAAGGGCGTCGGCTCCGTCATCTTCACCACCGTGTCTGGTGAGCACAGGCTGCTCACCGACGTCTACTACATCCCCGATCTGCGGAACTCCATCATCAGCTTGGGACAGCTGGATGAGAACGGCTCGCGTGTCGAGATCGAGCACGGGGTGCTGCGGATTTGGGATCTTCGTCGTCGCCTTCTTGCCAAGGTAACCAGAGGCGCAAATCGACTCTACATTCTTCACATGCAGGTGGCACAACCCCTCTGCCTTGCTGCTCGTCGGGACGACGAGGCGTGGCAGTGGCACGAGCGCTTTAGGCACCTTCACTTCGAGGCCCTGAAGCGGCTCAGTGCCACAGAAATGGTGCGAGGCCTGCCGTGCCTTGACCATGTGGAGCAGTTCTGCGACGTCTGCGTGATGACGAAGCAGAGGCGACTCCCCTTTCCCCAGCAGGCGAGTTTCCGAGCCAAGGAGAGGCTCGAGCTCGTGCACGGGGACTTGTGTGGCCCGGTGACACCGGCCACACCGGGAGGACGACGCTACTTCCTGCTGCTCGTCGACGACCTCTCCAGCTACATGTGGGTCATGGTCCTCGGCAGCAAGGGAGAGGCTGTGGACGCCATCAGGCGCACGCAGGCTGCTGCGGAGGCGGAATGCGGCCGCAAGCTGCGCGTGCTGAATTCGCGTCGTACTGCGCTGATGAGGGCATTCAGCGCCACTACTCCGCGCCGTACAGCCCGCAGCAGAACGGCGTCGTCGAGCGGCGCAATCAGACGGTTGTGGGGACGGCTCGGGCCCTCCTCAAGCAGAGGGGGATGCCGGCTGTCTTCTGGGGAGAGGCGGTGGTGACGGCCGTCTACATCCTCAACCGCTCGCCTACCAAGGCGCTCGACGGCAGAACGCCGTACGAGGCTTGGCATGGGCGCAAGCCGGCGGTCTCCCACTTGCGGGTCTTCGGCTCCCTCGCGTTCGCCAAGGAGCTTGGCCACATCGGCAAGCTCGACGACAGGAGCACTCCGGGAGTGTTCATCGGCTACGCGAAGGGCTCGAAGGCCTACCGCATCCTCGACCCTGTCACACAGCGCGTCCGCATCTCGCGTGACGCTGTGTTCGACGAAGGGCGAGGCTGGACGTGGGACAAGGCGGTGGACGACGGTTCGACTTCGACTCTCAGGGACTTTGTTGTCGACTACGCCCACTTCGAGAGAGCCGGGGGAGCTAGCAGCTCGTCTTCACCGAGCTCGTCCACCTCGACACCTTGCTCGCCACCAGCTCCGGCGAGTGCTCCACCACCTTCGGCACCGGCTACGCCCCACTCTTCACCACCGGCTCACCACTCTCCTGCACCGACGGCCACACCACCGGGATCGGCCCCAACAGTTTCGGTCCACGACGAGCAGCGCATGGTGGAGTTCGCTACCCCGCTGTCCCACGACGAGGACCGCGTCGACGCCTACCACGACGACGAGCCTCTGCGCTATCGTACCATGGACAACATCCTCGGCGAGCTGCCCGTCCCTGGACTGGCGCAGCGCGACTGCGAGGCGGAGCTGCACTTGTCATGCGACGACGGCGATCCCCGCTCCTTCGCTGAGGCGGAGGGAGACGCGGCGTGGCGTGTCGCGATGAAGCAGGAGATGGACGCCGTCGAGCGGAACCGGACGTGGGAGCTAGCGGATCTTCCTGCCGGTCACTGCGCGATCACCCTTAAGTGGGTGTTCAAGTTGAAGCGAGATGAAGCCGGCGCCATCGTCAAGCACAAGGCTCGCTTGGTGGCACGAGGCTTCGTGCAGCAGGAGGGGGTCGACTTCGATGACGCCTTCGCACCCGTCGCACGGATGGAGTCCGTGCGACTCCTCCTTGCGCTAGCTGCCCAGGAAGGCTGGCGTGTTCATCACATGGATGTCAAGTCAGCATTTCTTAACGGCGACTTGAAGGAGGTCTACGTGCATCAGCCGCCGGGATTTGCGATCCCCAGCAAGGAGGGCAAGGTGCTCCGCCTGCGCAAGGCCCTCTATGGCTTGCGACAGGCACCGAGGGCGTGGAACGCCAAGTTGGACTCCACGCTGAAAGGGATGGGCTTCGAGCAAAGTCCGCACGAGGCGGCCATCTACCGGCGGGGTAGTGGAGAAAATGCCCTGCTGGTGGGTGTCTATGTCGACGACTTGGTGATCACCGGCACCAAGGATACGGAGGTGGCGGCATTCAAGGAAGAGATGAAGGCCACCTTCCAGATGAGTGACCTGGGGCCCCTCTCCTTCTACTTAGGGATCGAGGTGCACCAGGATGATTCCGGGATCACGCTTCGACAGACCGCCTACGCCAAGCGCGTCGTTGAGCTAGCTGGGCTCACCGACTGCAACCCAGCTCTCACTCCGATGGAGGAGAGGCTTAAGCTGAGCCGCGACAGCACGACGGAGGTGGACGCTACGCAGTACCGGCGTCTTGTGGGGAGCCTTCGCTACCTCGCCCACACACGACCGGACTTGGCATTCTCCATCGGCTACGTTAGTCGGTTCATGCAACAACCGACGACGGAGCATCAGCAGGCTGTGAAGAGGATCATCCGCTACGTTGCGGGGACCCTTGACCACGGCCTCCATTACCCGAGGTGTCCTGGCGCGGCACTTCGTCGGGTACAGCGACAGTGACCACGCGGGCGACATCGACACCAGCAAGAGCACAAGCGAGATTCTCTTCTTCCTCGGCAAGTGCCTCGTTCACTGGCAGTCAGTCAAGCAGCAGGTGGTGGCCCTGTCCAGCTGTGAGGCCGAGTACATAGCGGCTTCCACCGCTTCGACTCAGGCACTCTGGCTCGCTCGACTGCTTGGTGATCTCCTCGGCAGGGACACTGAAGCAGTGGAGCTCAGGGTGGACAGCAAGTCCGCTCTAGCCCTGGCAAAGAACCCCGTTTTCCATGAACGGAGCAAGCACATCCGGGTGAAGTACCATTTCATCCGAGGCTGCTTGGATGAAGGAAGCATCAAGGCAAGCTACATCAACACCACGGATCAGCTTGCGGATCTGCTCACCAAGCCTCTTGGAAGGATCAAGTTCCTTGAGCTCTGCTCCAAGATCAGGATGATTCAACTCTCCCACAAGACGACGCACAAGACTTAGGGAGAGAATGATAGATAAGTCTTTGTGTTGTCTTTGTGTTGTCTGCACATGGTGTACATGGTGCTTTTGTTTTTTTTGCTTTAGCATCTAGGACTTGCTTTTGCTTTAGCATCTAGGACTTGCTTTTGCTTTAGCATCTAGGACTTGCTTTTGCTTTAGCATCTAGAACTTGCTTTTTGCTTTAGCAGCTTTTTGCTTTAGCATCTTAGACTAGCTTTAGGACAGCATCTTGGACTAGTCTAGGATAGCACCTTGGCATATGCTTGGCTGACTAGCAGCCTATAAATATGTATCTCCAACCCCTCAGGTTGGTATGGCATTGTGTGAGAAATAAACAAGAAAATTGCCTCATCCCCAAGTGTCATCCTCTCGATGAGAGTAAGGATCTTGCTATCACCAACAGCAAGACTCCAGCGAGTAACACATACCAGGGAATAGAGACCGGAGCAGGACCTAGCAGGGACTGAAGAGGGGAAGGAGCAAAAGGAGGCACAACTGAGGGTGTATCAAGGCAAGGACGGCGAGAGTAGTGCAACAGACAAGGAGGGACGACCTCAACAAAAGAAGTGGTGGGAGTAGGAATAAGGGTCTTAAGAGGAAGGAGCAGATGCAGGTGAAAGAGATGAGGGTGACAAAGGTAAAGTCGGAGGACGCGGAGTCAGAAAAAATCAGAAAAGAAAACGCGTCAAAAGACCCTAAACTGGTGGAGGACGAACGAGGGTAATGAGGACGAGACTCGTAAAGTGACATCTCGAGATATTTTCATCCTACGAGCAATAAGGTCACAACAGTGATAACCCTTATGCTCAAAACTGTAGCCAAGAAAAATACACTCAACTGACTTGAGCAGTCCGCTTGATACGCTCGCGAGGAGGAAGAACAAAACAGACAACCAAAACAACGGAGATGACTATACTGAGGAGGCCTACTAGAAAGACACTCAACCGGAGTATAACCCTAAAGCGCAGATGAAGGCTACAGATTGACAAAATAAGCAGCCGTGGAAACTACCTCAGCCCAGAAATGAGGCGGAACATCAGACGCAAGCATCAAAGCACGAGCGGTCTCAAGTAAGTGGCAATGCTTGCACTCAAAAACACCATTCTGAGCATAAGCGTCAGGACAGAAGTACTGAGGAAGAGTACCCTAGTCAACAAGAAAGCGACGAAGGGCAGCAGATAGGTACTCACCAGCTAAGTCAGCATGAAGAACACGAAATAGTTGAATCAAACTGAGTACGAACCATAGTGGCAAACGACTGATAAAATAGGAAGTACCTAACTACGAGAAGTCATAAGATAGATCCAAGTATATCGAGAATAATCATCAATAAAATAACATAGTAGCGATGACCCCCTTTTGAAACAAGAGGGGTCGAACCGCATACATCAGAATGAACATGACCAAAAGGTCAGAGACAGAATAACTAGAGGGGTATGAGAGCTACAGCTGTTTGCCAAGCTTGCAACACGTACAACGTAAGGAAGTGTCACCAAAAATAGAGCCAAGAACACCACTCCGAACTAATGAAGACAGATATGAACCACCCATGTGACCCAAACAATAATGTCACTCTACAAAGTAGAGGAAGCGACTGAAGCGGATGCAATGGAGAGAACCGGCTGGCTGGTGGAGGTAGTGAAAGGAAGGTGCAGCCACTCAAGCTCCCAAAGACGTTGCGAGTCACGACGCCTAAGTCCAATCCCAACCAGAGCCCCGGTGCGACAACATGAACACAACACGAGTCAAGAGTCAAGAATGATACAACAGCCATTATCAGTGATCTGACCAGCGAACATAAGCTGCATAGCTAGTTTAGGAACATAAGATACTGCAGGAACAAGAAAGGACGAAGTAGGAGTGCCTCGTCCTGCAACAGGAATGGAGGTACCACCTGCAGTCATAACTATGTGAGGAAGAATGGGAGCCCTCACAGAAGGTGAGTAGAATCTGGTGTCAAATGAAACGAAGCACCAGAATCCAGAATCCAAGGGAATGAGATACCTGAGTAAGGAGGTGGTGGTGGTGGTGAAGCACCAGAAGACTAAGCAACAGAACTGGACGAAGCTGAGGCAGTAAGGCACCAAAGAAGAGTGAGCATCTCCTGCTAAATCTCAGTGGCGGAGCTCTGGCGAGAACATGACGGAGGGGCCACCAGTGCCCTTGGGAGGGCGATTACCCCTACCGCCCTGGTTCTCCAGCTTGTAGCACTGCTGAAACGTGACTATCGCGATCACAGGTGAAGTGAAGACCCGTGGTAGAGGCCACTATCACCAGTGCAGCTAGGCACTGGTGCAGTGGGAGCAAGTGCTGGAGAAGACACCCGAGCAGCCAGAACAGAGGCAGGCCATAGCTAACCCATGCTACGAAGATTAGTTTCATCAGCACGAGCAATGGTGACAGCCTCTAGCACGGACGAACACGGCTGACGGTCAGGAGGTGAGCACAGACAGGCTCAAACTCTAACCGAAGACGTGTTAGGAACTCGTAGAGACGGTGAGTCTCTAGGTGAGCACGCTGACGCACACAACAGGGACAAATCCGACAGACGTCCGGTCCCAGAGAGTCAAAGTGATGCCACATCGCAGACATCTATTGGTAGAAGTCGTACACCGTGGCATCAAGCTGACGAAGAGAGTGCACCTGAGGTATGACCAAGAGATACAAAGCATCACTCGTCAGCTTGTAGTGGGCACGAAGGCGCTCCCACACCAGCTAAGATGTCAGCAGCTCCACCGCATCTATGGAGATAGCGACAGTCAGGCTACCCACCAGGATGGCAAAAGCACGAGCCTTATCGTTCTACCACCTCTCGTGGGAGTGAAGCTGAGCCTAGGACACCTCCATAGCCTCCTCAAAGGCAGTGATAGCAGCTTTCTGGGTTGCTTCATCAGCAGCTACAAGGATCTGAGGGGCAGGCGGCAACGAAGGGCAAGTTGGTCAAGGCCTCTCGCCAATAAAATGGCCCCAAAGGTGCTGACTCATGTGGATCCGTATGTACATGGCCCACTCACGATAGTTCATCCCATCGAAGATGATCTTCAAAAGCGGGATAGCAATATGGGTGGCCGTCATGTGCAGGAGACGACTGGCGTGACACAGACACGGATCTAACAGGGGCGACGACGAAGGAACAGCGGCCAGATGTGGCTAAGGCAAGCAGTCGAAGCTGACCAGGGCGGCAGCTAGGAGTCACCTACCAGATCTGGTCGGTTGACGGTCGGGAGATGGCTGGTTGGGGCAGCGTCAGGCCAGGTCTGGCCAGGCGGTGCCGGGACGAGGTGGAGGTAGGCCTAGGCGCGTTGGGCAGACCGGGGCGGCGCAAGAGGAAGGCAGCGGTGTTAGTCGCTGGACTCTTGCTCTTGGTGATAGCAAGATCCTAACTCTCATGGAGAGGATGACACTAGGAGATGGGGCAATTTTCTTCTTGTTTATTGCTCACACAATGCCATACCAACCTGAGGGGTTGGAGATACATATTTATAGGCTGAGAACCAGCCAAGCATATGCTAAGATGCTATCCTAGATGCTGTCCTAAAGCGGTCAATATGCTGTCCTAAAGCAAAAGCAGATGCTGTCCTAAAAGCAGATGCTGTCCTAAAAGCAGATGCTGTCCTAAAGCAAAAGCAGATGCTGTCCTAAAAGCAGATGCTGTCCTAAAGCAAAAGCAGAAGCAGTCAAAAAACAAAAAAACTACCACAGCCCCACAAAGACCACAGTACAGGGACTTATTCATCATTCTCCCCCTAAGTCTTGTGCGTTGTCTTGTGGGAGGATCGAACCATCCTGATCTTGGAGCAGAGCTCAAGGAACTTGATCCTTCCAAGAGGCTTGGTGAGCAGATCCGCAAGCTGATCCGTGGTGTTGATGTAGCTTGCCTTGATGCTTCCTTCATCCAAGCAGCCTCGGATGAAATGGTACTTCACCCGGATGTGCTTGCTCCGTTCATGAAAAACGGGGTTCTTTGCCAGGGCTAGAGCGGACTTGCTTTCCACCCTGAGCTCCACTGCTTCAGTGTCCCTGCCGAGGAGATCACCAAGCAGTCGAGCGAGCCAGAGCGCCTGAGTCGAAGCGGTGGAAGCCGCTATGTACTCGGCCTCACAGCTAGACAGGGCCACCACCTGCTGCTTGACTGACTGCCAGCTAACGAGGCACTTGCCGAGGAAGAAGAGAATCCCGCTTGTGCTCTTGCTGGTGTCAATGTCGCCTGCGTGGTCGCTGTCGCTGTACCCGATGAAGTGTGCCGCGCCGGGACACCTCGGGTAGTGCAAGCCGTAGTCGGAGGTGCCCGCAACATAGCGGAGGATCCTCTTTACGGCCTGCTGATGCTCCGTCGTCGGTCGCTGCATGAACCGACTGACGTAGCCGACGGCGAACGCCAAATCCGGACGCGTGTGGACGAGGTAGCGAAGGCTGCCCACGATGCGCCGGTACTGCGTCGCGTCCACCTCCTCCGCCGTGCTGTCGCGGCTCAGCTTCAGCCTTTCCTCCATAGGAGTGTGGGCTGGGTTGCAGTCGGTGAGCCCGCCCAGCTCGACGGTGCGCTTGGCGTAGGCGGTCTGACGAAGGGAGATACCGGAGCTGTCCTGGTGGACCTCGATCCCCAGGTAGAAGGAGAGGAGCCCCAAGTCGCTCATCTGGAAGGCGGTCTTCATCTCCGCCTTGAACGCCTCGACCTCGGCCTCCTTGGAGCCGGTGATCACCAGGTCGTCGACGTAGACGCCTACCAGCAGAGCATTGCCGCCTTTGCCCCGCCGGTAGACCGCAGCCTCGTGTGCGCTCTGCTGGAACCCCATTTGCTTGAGGGTGGAGTCCAGCTTAGCGTTCCAGGCTCGTGGTGCCTGCCGCAAGCCGTAGAGGGCCTTGCGCAGGCGGAGAACCTTGCCCTCCTTGCCGGGGATGACGAATCCCGGCGGCTGACGGACGTAGACCTCCTCCTTTAAATCGCCGTTGAGGAAGGCCGACTTGACGTCCATGTGATGGACGCGCCAATCCTCCTGGGCTGCAAGTGCGAGGAGAAGACGAACGGACTCCATGCGCGCGACGGGTGCGAAGGCGTCATCGAAGTCGACCCCCTCCTGCTGCACGAAGCCTCGTGCTACCAAGCGAGCCTTGTGCTTGACGGTGGCGCCGGCTTCATCCCGCTTCAGCTTGAACACCCACTTAAGGGTGATCGCGTGGTGACCGGCAGGAAGATCCGCCAGCTCCCACGTCCGGTTCCGCTCGACGGCGTCCATCTCCTGCTTCATCGCGACACGCCACGCCGCGTCTCCCTCCGCCTCAGCAAAGGAGCGAGGCTCGCCGTCGTCGCACGCCAAGTGCAGCTCTGCCTCGAAGTCGCGCTGCGCCAGTCCAGGGACGGGCAACTCGCCGAGGATGTTGTCCATGGTACGATAGCGCAGAGGTTCGTCGTCGTGGTAGACGTCGACGCGGTCCTCGTCGTGAGATAGCGGAGTATCGAACTCCACCATGCGCTGCTCGTCGTGGACCGAAGCTGTTGGGGCCGATCCCGGTGGTGTGGCCGCCGGTGCAGGAGAGTGGTGAGCCGGTGGTGAAGAGTGGGGCGTAGCCGGTGCCGAAGGTGGTAGAGCACTCGCCGGAGCTGGTGGCGAGCAAGGTGTCGAGGTGGACGAGCTCGGTGAAGACGAGCTGCTAGCTCCCCCGGCTCTCTCGAAGTGGACGTAGTCGATAACAAAGTCCCTGAGAGTCGAAGTCGAACCGTCGTCCACCGCCTTGTCCCACGTCCAGCCTCGCCCTTCGTCGAACACAACGTCACGCGAGATGCGGACTCGCTGTGTGTCAGGGTCGAGGATGCGGTAGGCCTTCGAGCCCTCCGCGTAGCCGATGAACACTCCCGGAGTGCTCCTGTCGTCGAGCTTACCGATGTGGCCAAGCTCCTTGGCGAACGCGAGGGAGCCGAAGACCCGCAAGTGGGAGACCGCCGGCTTGCGCCCATGCCAAGCCTCGTACGGCGTTCTGCCGTCGAGCGCCTTGGTAGGCGAGCGGTTGAGGATGTAGACGGCCGTCACCACCGCCTCTCCCCAGAAGACAGCCGGCATCCCCCTCTGCTTGAGGAGGGCCCGAGCCATCCCCACAACCGTCTGGTTGCGCCGCTCGACGACGCCGTTCTGCTGCGGGCTGTACGGCGCGGAGTAGTGGCGCTGAATGCCCTCATCAGCGCAGTACGACGCGAATTCAGCCGCCGTGAATTCGCCGCCGTTGTCTGTGCGCAGCACGCGCAGCTTGCGGCCGCACTCCGCCTCCGCAACAGCCTGCGTGCGCCTGATGGCGTCCGCAGCCTCTCCCTTGCTGCCGAGGACCATCACCCACATGTAGCGGGAGAGGTCGTCGACGAGCAGCAGGAAGTAGCGTCGTCCTCCTGGTGTGGCCGGTGTCACCGGGCCACACAAGTCCCCGTGCACGAGCTCGAGCCTCTCCTTGGCTCGGAAACTCGCCTGCTGGGGAAAGGGGAGTCGCCTTTGCTTCGTCAACACGCAGACGTCGCAGAGCTGCTCCACATGGTCAAGGCACGGCAGGCCTCGCACCATTTCCGTGGCACTGAGCCGCTTCAGGGCCTCGAAGTGAAGGTGCCCAAAGCGCTCGTGCCACTGCCACGCCTCGTCGTCCCGACGAGCTGCGAGACAGATGGGTTGTGCCACCTGCACGTGAAGAGTGTAGAGTCGATTTGCGCCTCTAGTTACCTTGGCAAGGAGGCGGCGTCGAAGATCCCAAATCCGCAGCACCCCGTGCTCGATCTCGACACGCGAGCCGTTCTCATCCAGCTGTCCCAAGCTGATGATGGAGTTCCGCAGGTCGGGGATGTAGTAGACGCCGGTGAGCAGCCGGTGCTCGCCAGTCTTGGCGACGAAGACGACAGAGCCGACGCCCTTGATCTCCACGGCGGAGGCATCGCCGAACTTGACGGTGCCTCGAACGCCTGAGTCGAGCTCGGAGAAGAACTCCCGCCGCCCGGTCATGTGGTGGGTGGCGCCGGTGTCGAGGCACCACCCGTCGGTCTTGTCATTGCCGGAACTGTCGCCGAGGAGGGCGTGTGCTTTTGGCTCGTCAAGGTGGAGGAGAGCCACTGCGGCCGGTGCCGCTGGAGGTAGTTCGATGCTCGCATGAGCAATGAACAGGACCGGCTGCTCCTCCGCTTGCGCGACGTGGGCCTGGCCGCGTCGTGGCTGTCGACACTCCTTGGCCCAATGACCAAGCTTGCCGCAGTTGTGGCAAGAGTCGTCTCGTGCCGGCTTTTGCTTGCCAGCATCGCCGCCCTGGGCGCCTCCTCGCGCCCCTGCCTGGGCGTCTTTGCGTGGCTTGCCGCGCTTGCCATGCTTGCGGCCGCCTGTCGTGGAAGAAGGCTCCCCCTTCTTCCTGTCACCTTGGCCGGCAGCCCACTGCTCCCGAGTGAGGAGGAGCTTCCCGCCAATGGTGACGGGTCCCGAGAGGCTCTGTGGCTCATCGATGTCGACGACCTTGAGGCGACCCAACGCCTCCTCGATGGTCATCGTGGAAAGGTCCAGCAGAGACCCGATCGAGCGAGCCATCTACTTGTACTTCTCGGGGACACAGCGGAAGAGCTTCTCCACAGCTCTCTCCTCGTTGTAGGTGTCGTCACCGAACTGCACCAACTTCTGCAGCAGAGTGTTGAGACGGAGAGCAAAGTCATCAATGTCTTCACCTGGCTTGAAGGCCAGGCTCTCCCACTCCGTGCGTAGTGCCTGCAATGTAGACTTGCGGGCGCGGTCGCTGCCGATGCGTGCTGCAGCGATGGCGTCCCAAGCCTCTTTGGCAGTCCGCTTGTTGGTAAGCGAGAACTGCATCTCGGGCGGGACTGCAGCGATGAGAGCATCCAGCGCCCGTCGATCCTGGTCGTAGTCGACGTCGCCGTACCAGACTGCATCCCACATATGCCGCACCTGGAGCTTTACCCTCATCACCGCAGCCCACTCGACGTAGTTGGTCTTGGTGAGGGTAGGCCACCCGCCGCCGGAGCCGACGTCCCTGACGACAGCCTGGTACTCGTGGTGACCACGGTACCGAACCGGGGAGAGAGAGCCGCGTTGCCTGTGAGGGCCGCGCTCTCCGTCGACCCGTACGCCGCCGCCGTGCATGCCTCCTCCAGGAGCGCCACCGCCGTGTGCGCCTCCTTCAGGAGCGCCGCCGGCGCGTCCGCGCCTGTCTGGGCTGTCGCCGCGCTCGTGGGCGTGCGCGGCTGCCCATTGCGCCGTTCGCCCTTGCGCTGCCTCCCTCTCCAGCAGCTGAGGGTCCGCGTCGGCGCTGTCATCAACAGAGCCGGAGCTGCTGTTGCTGCCGCGCAGAGCCTTGACCTCTGCTGCTGCCGCACGCGCTGCATCTGCCGCCGCCGCTGCTTCCACCTCCGCCCTGGCTGCTGCCAGCTCCGCCGCTGCCAGCCTTGACGCCCTTTCTGCCGCCGCAGCGGTCTCTGCCGCCGCTCGCTCGCGCTGCTCTGCCGCGACGAGCTCGGCCGTCTGCTGACGCCGCATGCTCGAGGCGACCGAGCGCTGAGACTGCCCTGCGGACATGGTGCGCTACTGGGGGGCTGTTGCGTGGAGAGAGGGCTGCTTCTGACGAGCTGCTGCCCGTCTCCGGAGAGGAGTGAGCGGGGACAGCCGGAGCTGCTGCTGCTACCGGCTGGGGCTGCTGCGAGGCCGGAGAAGGAGATGAGCAGGAGATGCTCAAGCTACAGGATACTAAGGCTCTGATACCACTTGTTAGTCGCTGGACTCTTGCTCTTGGTGATAGCAAGATCCTAACTCTCATGGAGAGGATGACACTAGGAGATGGGGCAATTTTCTTCTTGTTTATTGCTCACACAATGCCATACCAACCTGAGGGGTTGGAGATACATATTTATAGGCTGAGAACCAGCCAAGCATATGCTAAGATGCTATCCTAGATGCTGTCCTAAAGCGGTCAATATGCTGTCCTAAAGCAAAAGCAGATGCTGTCCTAAAAGCAGATGCTGTCCTAAAAGCAGATGCTGTCCTAAAGCAAAAGCAGATGCTGTCCTAAAAGCAGATGCTGTCCTAAAGCAAAAGCAGAAGCAGTCAAAAAACAAAAAAACTACCACAGCCCCACAAAGACCACAGTACAGGGACTTATTCATCAAGCGGGTGGCGGCTGCCGGAGGGGCGGAGCTTCGCGGGCGGCCCGGCTTGGCGCGTGGAAGTTAGGCAACGGCCAAGAGAAGGTAGGCCGGGGCGGCATCGGGTAGACCAAGACAGCGCCGGCAGGAAGGCGAGCGATGACAGCCAGAGATGAAGGGCCACGCAAGTAGCCCAGCGTGGCACGACGGTGCGTGCGCAGGGGTGCGGTGCGACAGCCGAAAGGCAGAGGCACATGCACAGGGGCACAGGGGAGGTGCGGCGATGGTGGTTGGGAAACCCTAACCCTAGCCCTCTCTTAGGTTGATACCATGTTATAAATGTGGGCTTGTATTCCAATGGGCCAAAAGGCCAAGTATATGCATGAGAGACAATATGCAATGAGCCCTCTATACAATGTGATAGCCCTGCAACCTGTACATGTCTAACAGCTAGTATCTAAGTAACTTTATCATGATGTTATCAAAGCATATGCAATGTGGGTATTGTTTTGTCGAGCTCATTGTATGGAACGCAACGGCTCAAACAAAATGCAAAACGGACTCTTGACGATGAAGATATGATCATTTCAAGGTAAAACAATGAAAAGTACAACTAACTGTTATTAATCTTTGATGCATGTTCATGTGCATACAGGGACAATCACGACCAAGAAGCTTGGGACAGTGATGCGGTTGCTCGCGCACTCAAACAAAAGAGGGAGGCACACGCGGACAAAACAGAAAAGGAAAGGGGTGGGTGCTCGCGCTCGTGCATTAGCGTGCGAGCGGTAGCGTGTTACTCGTGTCCATAAATATAGACAGCCTTATTCTTTAGGGAGAACAACAATCCCATGTTTTGTTAATTGTATCGCTAGCAAGAATGGCAGACCTGCTAACATTATATGACACTGTTCCTAAGACAAACATCAAATGTAGGGGGAAATCAGTTTTGGTAAGGAACATACATCTGACAAGCACATAGCACTTGGAACATGGCGATGAACAATATCCGTAGCCAATGAGGGAGCGTTTTCACTCTGGTAAAATGAGTAAAATGATGTTAAAAATGAGCACATTTGGTGTAAATAAATTGAACTAAAGTAGTAAAAAAAACCTTTGCAATTGTGAGTGTGTACCCAACACCATATCTGCGCTTCAGGAAAAGAGAGCTGAAAAGTTAAAAAAAAAATCATAGGTTCAATTGATGATAAAACAAAACCAACATGGACAAGGATGGAGAGTTCTTGGAAATTTTTATTATTACAGCATAATTGGACTATAGCCAACAGTCAAATTTCATGGTTATAATTTCGGAAATCCAAAATTTTAATTCCATATTCTTATTTTCATATTTCCATATATTGAAATATCCAAGTGCTATATATATATATATATATATATATATATATATATATATATATATATATATATATATATAGGAAGCCTCTTTTCTACACCCGGGTGTAGTTACACCCTATGTCGTATCTCGCAACGTAGGGAGTATCTAACGCAACAGAGGGTATGTACATATGGTATATGAGTAGCATGTTAAGAATATTTAAGTGGTATGTATACTTTTTTAAGGTGTTATGTACAGTTTTTTGAACATACTTCTTTTTATGTATAAATATGAAAGTATTAGCAAAATATGGTACAAATCATGCGCTCCCTTGCAATTTTTTAATGTGGTTGGCATTAGAGTATCTTAGAATTAGTACATGAGTATACCTAACGTGATAAAGATATATATATTAGCAAAATATGGTAAAAATCATGCGCTCCCTTGCAATTTTTTAATGTGGTTGGCATTGGAGTATCTTACAAGTAGTACATGAGTATACCTAAGGTGATAAAGAGGGGTGTGTGTGTGCGCGCGCGTGCGTGCGTGTGTGTATTTTGGATTTAAAGTGTATGCTTTTTATTATCCTTGGTTCTAGATCACATGTAGGAGAGGATTTGGGGATATAGAACTACTGAGAGAAGAGACCTTTATTATGCAAACCAATCTACCTAGATAAACTGCCTGACAATCTAACAGATAAGCCCTAACTAAAATATTAGAAGGCCTAGTCGAGGTCTCAGGTCACTAGTCAAACCAGTCGTTAATTGTTTGGACCATGGGTCTTATTTAAAAATTTAAAATATACATGCCACAAAGTTGGCTGTCGGTAATTATATATTGCTACCTAAAAACTTAAATGAATTATATATTCCCCATACAACATAACAGGGTCGCTAACCTGCCCGTTTTGCATGCTGGAGGTGCAGAGTTTGAGCCCCCATCCCCTGCTTTTCGCATTTATGCAAAAGAACTTGGTTCATTGCTTATTTACGGTTTGCATGAAAACAGGGAGCTTCAATCTGGTTTTCTCCGATTCAAGGCTGCGAAGTGCAGCTCGACCCAATGGTACAGACCAGATCAGCCGAGGTTCTGGATCTGGTGTTTTTCCTTTTCGGGTCAAATCACTGGACCAGTTTGGCTCTGACAACACTGGCTGTTATGGTATAGACCCCAAGCGAAGGTACAGTGCTGTAGCGTGGGACTGTAGCGCTTGTTTGCTGTTCACATAGCTGCATCTCTTGGGTGGCAATTAAGAGATAATGTTAAAGGCTCAATTGTTAGGCATCTAATCTGTTAGTTAGGCAATTTATCTAGTTTGATTGGTTTCCATAATATTAGAATTGTTAGGAATATAATATTAGAATTGTTAGGAACTCCTATGTAAGGAGAGTTTACCATCCTTTTGGGTTTAGGCAAGAATGAGGTGCAAGCTTCCCCCCCCCCCCCCCCCTTCTCCCCCACCACCACACCCCAAAGGCCTTCTTCTGCCCCTCCCATAGATCTAATCATAAAATATAGAATTGTTAGGAACTCCTATGCAGGGTTAAAAAAACCGGTGGTTACTAGCCAATAACCACCGGTAACCGGATTTACCGGTAGGAACCAGTAAACAAAAAACTGGCTGGATTACTTTTAGGTGCATTTTCTAGGTTAGTTTAGGGCCTTTTAGGTCTTTTTGGTGCTAATTTGCCTATTATATGAGCTAAATATGCTTCAAGTATTGTACTCTGAGGCTTGACTTTAGAAGAAATGAGAGACTAGAGACTTATATAGAGGGCTCTTCTAACAATTATGGATAAGATCAAGCTAAATCATAACTTTCCTAACTAATAGATAAGACACCAATTAACTAATCACTATCCTAGGAAACTAATTAATTATTTAGGGAAATAGATATTCTTATTTACAAAGGTAATCCCTTCCAAATCCCAATGTTACAGTATATGTTACTGTTCACACAAAGCACCCGCAACCATAATGGATATATTTAAAAAAGCAACAAAATGATTGAAAACCCAAATTACACTGCTCTGTGGTGATGCATATCAAAATTTCCCTAAACAAGGCAGAATGTTAAAAGAGATACATCATACATGAAACTAAACAGCCTATAACAAAAGATAGCATCATGACATTAGATTAACAACCTACTAAGAGGAATAGACAATTTTACTTCAAGCAATATTAGTGCAGTTTGTCATGCGAGTGCAGATGCTAAGAAGAGTAGGTATGCCCATGCACAAAGTATTTAGTAACCTTCCGCAGCACTGCAAATGACCGTCAGCCATAATTGCTATTCGATCACCTAGAACATCGGCTTCTTCCATTGAATGTGTAGTCAAAAGTATTATTCTTCCCTTCTTAATGTCCTTTATCAATTGCCAAGTTGAACGCATTGAATACGGATCCATACCGCTAGTTGGTTCATCAAGGATGATCACCTAAATGATACAAGAAGAATTCTAACTTATGCTGGAAATAAAATGTAACAAAATGAAATGAAGCAATTCAGTCCTAACCTTACTATTCCCAAGTAATGCAATTCCGAGGGACAGTTTCCTCTTCATTCCACCAGAAAGTGAACCAACAGTAGCATTAACTTTGTCAGCCAAACCAACCTGGTTTGAACAACAAATGATTTGATTGGCAGGTGTTCCACAACAAATAATGTGTGAACTACAAAGTCTATGAATCAATCAGTTGCCTACAATCAATGAGTACTGTACACAAATAATGTAAACAAACAAATCTATATTATAAAACTCCATTCCAATGTTGAGAAGAAAATCGTTAACAAGTTGCCATTCTCATAAACGCAACTTTTAGGTTGGGATAACCAAAAGGTTCTCAAACATCAATCCTTAAATACAATATCTCAAAACAAAGGTTGACATCCAAAGGAATATCTACATGAAGATAAGAAGATAGTTCTCCATACAAGAGACTTTGGAATGCAAAAGACTTGCTAGGCATAAAATCTTACAGTCTCAAACATTTCAAAGGATAGTTCTCCATACTTTGGAATGCAAAAGACTTGCTAGGCATAAAATCTTACAGTCTCAAACATTTCAAAGGATTAAAACATATAATCAAGGGAAAGTAGTAGGAGTGTAATACCTTAACCAACTCGCAATTCTCAGTCTTGTCATCATTACGGATTTGTTATGAAAAGAGAAAGGTTCAGAAAACTGGTGAAAACCGGGCGGTTACTACCGGTTTTAGGAATTTCGATGCCTCCCGAGATTTTCCAAACCGTTCCAGTTTGAAAATTCAAATTAAAATTTTGACAAGTGGCTGTCCTGTTTGACCGATTACTGTCCGGTTTCAAATTCAAATTTGAATTCACTTTTTTGAGTGGTTTTCAACTGTTACCAATGAGAAACTGGCACACACACACACACATACATACATACATACATAGTCTAGTAGTAAATAAAGTCGAATGTATTTTGGAAAGTATATCTAGAATGGATACCTTCTCAATCATCTCCAACACTTCCCTGTGAAGGCACTCTTTCTCGACACCTTTCAGGGTTGCAAAACATTCCATATGCTCTTTCACCTGAAAGAAATCTCAATAACTTGCGTATAAGATTATAAAACCTGCATGGCATCATACCATATCTTTCACAAAACAGAAAACATAAGAGCGAAAAAAAGAAAGAAGACACCAATAATAACAATGTCTAAGGAGTCTAGCGTCTAGATACATGCTGTATTTGGTCTTTAGAATCATATGGATCAGGCCCATGGTTGTATCCAAAATAATTTCAACAAAGAACCAGTAGTTCTTCCTAAAGGTCCACTGGAAGAAGAGATGCTTTAAAGCTTATCTTTGTTGACAAGGAACGATTCAAAGTTTCTTCAGCATCGTAGGGGCAACAAACACAATCAAAATCTGGCAGCCAAATTTTTTCCGAATTCCAAAGAAGAAGATGGCAAGTATTCAGTCCGTTCTTGAGTAGTATCCAAAGAAATGCATTATCCATCGCTTTTTGTTATTATGAGTTGTTCTAATCATAGCCAGGACCAGGGATAGAAATCTCGGAACCGGTGCAAAACCCAACCGGCGGGTGGTAATGGTAAACCGGAAAACCCGGGAAAAATCCGAATGAAATTCACGTATCAAATTTAAATTTGGGCGGTTTGAAAACCAATAACCGGAACGGTTACCAGAGAAAACCAAAAACTGCTAAAAACCGGGAAAAGCCAAAGAAAACCAAGAACAAAATGTTGAGACTGGCATATTTATGCATATTTAGTTCATACAATAGATAATCTAGCACCAAAAAGATACCTAAACCAACCTAGAAAGTGTATTTGTAACCATCGGGATTTCGACCAGTTTTTCTCTCCCGGTACCCACCGGAATTTCCAGCAATCGGCGGTTACCAGGTCAGGACTCATGATATATATGATATTGCTATTGATCTTTTTTTTAGATATACTATTGGACGTTTCATTGGCTTAGTGATTGGACATCTTTTTTCTTGGTAGCTGTAGATTAGACTAACATGCTCATTTCGTCAGTTTGGATTACAGATGCGGTTGTTGGGGCAAAATGAGTTAGATGTAAACACTTACAAAAAAAAAGCTTTATGGTAAGATCTACCAGGTCCGAATTAGACGTAAACATTTACACAAAAGCCTTCTATTGCGTTTATGGTAGATCTGTTTAGCACTTTTCAATATACACCATCCTTATTCAAATAAAAGTGAACTAAGGTCAATAGGTCACAGTTTATGGAGGTTAGGTCACTGTGTTTCTAGTCACAGGCGATCAGGGAGGCTTATCCATGTGTGAGACTATGTGGAGGTTACCCCCTAATATGTGGTGAGTATTTGACTTTGTTGTGTAAGTATTGTCAATGTTTGAATTTGGTTTTTGGGAATTGCATTTTTTGATTTGCTGACTGCCTCAAACCGGCCTTCAGAGATGGTCTAACCGTTGTGCACTAACGGTCTGACCAGCCTACAGAGGTGGTCAAACCAGTGTCCTTTTATCCAGAGAATGTTGGGCAATCTAACCGACCTGTTATTGGCAGTCAAACCGGCCTTGGAGGTTTAGAGCATGAGTTAATTTGAGCTGAGCTTGGTTGAGTGTGTGGACGGCATGGGTGCCGTTGCTTAGGTACATCCATGGTGTATGAAATATGTTTAGACTAACGTGAGTCAAGTACATAGAACTTGATCTCGATATGGTTGCTTGGTCTTTGGATGTACGGGTGGCTTGGAGGATGTAGCGGTCGGCGGCAATGGTCCGAGACTAGGCAAGGATACTGGGTCCATAGCGGTCATGTAAGTCCGAGTGAGGCTATATGGTTCAAGCGAAGCATAGAGAAGACAAGGATAGTGGCGAGGCAAGTTGGTACATGTGGTGCACCAAGTGCCAAGGCCAATGCACATAGAAACGGTTCGAAGACCGAACGCGTGAAGGCATGATGGCTAGTCATTAAGCACTACGGGCTGCGTGTCAATATACGCGGAGATGCTTTGGTGTGAGGCAAGGATTCTTGGCTCATTAGTTGTGTCGATGATTTTGTGCCATATGGTGCTACATGATGGTTTGTTTGCTGTTGTTGGCTGTAAGACTCCGGAGTTAGGTCATGGTGAAGTGGAAAGGATCCGAAGTAAGCTGGGGGAGTGAGATCTAGAGCGATTAAGGTGCTGCTGGAAAATAACTGAGGCTAGCAGGGTGGCTACAAGCCAGGAAGATAAGGAACCAGAGTGAGAGCTATTGGTGGTGGATGGAAAGTCATGTGACGCAAGTGACTTGGGCCCGTTTGTAAGGGATGACGGTTCAGTGGGATCCAGGTGCATGAGAGGCTTGGCAGCAAGTCATTGGAACCACATGGCGTTGACGTCGAAGCACAAAGTTGCTTCATGGCCAGATCTCATCCATCTAGATACTTGATCTTTGCAAGTTCTTAAATTTGCCCGGTTTTGATAAAAGAAACGGTGATTTGGGCGTTTTTACTCTTGAGGGCTTTTGACTTGATTCTTGTTGTGATTGAGAATTCTAGGACATGTGTGAAACCATTCTTAGTCATCTTGGCTTAGTTCCTCCCACGAGTAACTTTTCTTAGAATCAAGAAAGGTCAAATCTTTACAAGAATTTGCTTTGACTTCTTGTTGGAATAGGTTCACAATATCATTGGTAAGGTGTGTGCAAAATTTCAAGTAATTCAGAGTCACGAATTGAAAGTTCCATCGATTTTGGATTTTAAAATCGTGCTGAAAATATATTCTATTCTTGGGATAGGTCAGACTGCCAACCAACTAGAGATTAGCCCGCCAACCAAGTAACGGTCAGACCGCCAACCAAGGAGTGGTCAGACCGCCAAAACCCGTCGAGGCTCGTTTTGCTCGATTTTCTTGGATCTTTCCTTGTGGGTGATTTATATCTATTTTCATAATTTTCATAGCTATTGGAGTGAAGAGTTTTGCTTTCTCCTTTGGAAAAGTGTTGTGTTGGCTCCTATTCAAATCACCCCCCCCCCCCCCGGGTAAGCATTCTCAGTCCTACGCCAGACTCTTATAGTTTGATTTTTTTGTGTTTTTTGTATTATCTATTTAACTCTCATGGTTTTGATTTTTTTGTATTATCTATAATTCAGTTTTCTACTCACAATGCACTTTCTAATATAAATCCTATTTACCAATGTTGTTAAGGCGTCGCCTTGTCGTCGCCTAAGCGGCGCTTTGGCGTCGGAACGGCCTGGAGTTGCCGCCACGGCCGTCGCCTCGCCACGGATGCGTATGGCGTCCGCCTCGGAGCCAAAGGCGTCGCCTAGTCGTCGCCATGGCCGGGACGGCGCGTCGCAAGCGCAAGGCGCCCGCCATACCCCTGTGCCAGGCGGGAAAATGGAGGGAGGGAGCGAGCGCGGGAGAATAAGTGAGGGGGGGCATAATGGGGTTAGGGTTACCCGATACATTCGGCGGGCGAAGCGAAGGGACTCGGAAGCGGCGACCTCGGGCGACCTCGGGCAACGGGCGAAGCGAAGCGAAGGGCCTCCACGCCGCCGCCTCCCTCCGGGCCTCCACGCCGCCACCTCCCTCCGAGGCTCCGAGCCGGCCACCTCCCTCCGAGGCTCTGAACCGGCCGCCTCCCTCCGGGCCTCCACGCCGCCGCCGCTCCATCTGCTGCGGCCTCCATCTCCAGGTACGCCCTAGCTCCCCTGCCTCCTCCCCTATCTCCCCGGCCTCATCCTCCCCCTACCTCCCCGGCTCCCCCTCCTTGCCGACCTTCACCTCCCTCGGTCCCTCCCTTCTCCCCGCGCTCCCCATGGTGGCTCACTGGCTCCGCCTCCGCCTCGCCCCCCTCCCTCCCCTGCTCCCCCTCCCTCTCATCCTCCCCCTCTCTACCGGCCGCCGGCAGAGAGGGGGAGGATGAGAGGGAGGGGGAGCAGGGGAGGGGGGCGAGGCGGAGGAGCGCGGGGAGAAGGGAGGGACCGAGGGAGGCGGATTCGCTGAGGAGAGGAGCGAGCGAGCGCCGAGCGAGGGGGATGAGAGCAAGCGGAGGCGGCTGAGTGCGAGAGAGAGCGAGACAGATGAGCGAGTTGCGCTGGATTGTTTGCTCGCGGCGGTATTTGGCTGTAGTAGTGTAGTGTGCTGTTTGCTACTGTGTGTTGTGATTGTTTGCTACTGTGTGCTGTGATTGTTTGCTAACGTACTAGGTTGCTCAATGACAGCAATGCTATTAGAAGGTGTTAATAGTTTGCTAACTACTAAGTTGCTCTATGGCAGCAATGCTATTAGAAGGGACTCATGGGATGTGAGTATGGCGTCGCCTCGCCGCACGCCATACTCGCCTAAAAGGTGTGAAGGTAGTCTGGCGCCTAGCCTCGCCTTATCGCCGTGATAACATTGCTATTTACCGACCTCTAGACTAAGCCAACATATGAGACATCTAATTTTTAAGGTGCATTCCTGTAAATCCCTTACCAATCTCATAAGGAATCCGATGTTCCTACTGTAGCTTGTCTTTTCAGAACAGTTATCAACATTACTTTAACCCTCACGAGGTTCATATGTGATAAAAAATCTTGGAACAGCAGGTTGTGAACTACACTTACAGTAAGTTCATTGAAAAGAATATCGTTTTGTGGGCATACTCCTAACACCGTGCGTATGTCATCCTGAAAGGGAAAAGGAAGCATAATCTCATAAGAAAACTAAATGAAGATGGCTGCATGTTGGGCTTATTTGGCACTTAAATTGGAAAAGACAGTGTGTTATAATTTACAAAATTCTTTTTAAAACCTCCCATTAGTTCTTGAGAAGACCAATGAGTAAGAAACTTAAAAAGAAACAATCAAGATGTCATCAATGTAAGACTTATGATGTTAACTGTTAAGGCTACAACAAGATGTTACAGTTTCCTACACCATACAGTCATACAAGTTGTGATTATGGCGTTAGCCCAGAGGTTGACCCAAGTAGATAGGGCATGTTTGGATAGGGCCATAGGGGGTTTTTTTGGGTAATTTTCGGGATTTGGCAGGAGAAAAATGTACCGGCCAGTTACCGACCAAAAAAATTTCATTTAAATTTGAATTTTGAAGGGTTAAAAACCGTGGAAAGCCTTAAAGCCACAACACAGCAGCAAGCCCAGCGGCAAGTCTCATGGCTTGCGTGCCCATGGTCTAGGGATCAAATCCCAGCTCTGCCTATACCTTTTTCCCTAAATCTAGCTCTGACATGTGGGTCCCACGGCTTCAAAGATGGAAAAATAGCAACATGCAAGGTGGGAAGTTGAACCCATGATCTGCACACACGCGTGGGCTCTTTCCACTAGGCTGGTTGCATTCCAATGATTATATCATGGTTGAAGTTTCTTTTATCCTTAACTTTTAAGTTCAAAATTCAAATTTGATTAAAGGTTTTGGGCGCTAACCAGGCTAGTAAGGCCAGCCTTACCGGTGACCCTCGGTAAAAATTTTAAAACTGTAGGGTTTTCCCTGGGATTTTGTTTCCTTAAAGAAAAAAAAATCCCCCTTGTCTAAACACCCACTCAATAGTTGATTTAAGAATTTGGGTAGTGAGAAGACAGAAGTAGAAGCCAAATATCTATTGTAAGCTCCATTAAAACCATAAACATTAAACAGAAGTGTACAATTGGCAGTTGGCACTGCAAAAAAATGTTAGTCACTACTCCTGTATGCTCACTCGACTAGCCATGTGTCATAAATATTTCTAAAACTTGTAAGTGTGAAGGGAAAAAAACAACTAACTAATTATGAACTTCAAGAATGTTTTAACCTAGTTGACAACTGATAAAATCGGATCAAGAGGGTATTCTAGGAGGGCATTACCATATCAGTCCTTACACTCTTGCGAAAAATTGTTGCATCACCAGAAGTTGGAGGTACAAGACCAACAAGCATTGAAATAGTGGTGCTCTTACCAGCACCATTGTGCCCTGCAAGTCCAAATTAAAATAAAGCTTTCAAAACTAAGAAAAAACAACAAAGAAAATTGCAGCAGCTGCACACTGTGCATGAACTAAGAAAAAACAACAAAGAAAATGCCAGCAGCTACGCTTTGTGCCTGTGCCCATGCACGATGGTTACGTGATCAAAGAAAAGGAGCATAAGAGGGAGCAAGGAAAACTAGCCCTACAATATAGAAATTAAATCACAAAAACTTGGATGCCGCATGCTTCCTTTGATATCTTACTACATCCCTAAATTAACCGATCTGTGTAAGAACCAAGTTTGAAAAAAGTATATTTTCAGATATTTTTATTGAAAGCTTTTTTTACAGGAATAATACTTCAAGAGATTAGATAATGAAATTAAAAAGTAACCTTTTTCACGAATCCCTTCTCACTTGCTAATAAGTTCACATGTAACAACCACTATCATATTATATATTTGGCCCTTACCTCCTCCAATCTACAAATATATTAGTAATAAGTTACTCATAGATTTGTTTATAATAGGATAGTAGTGAGTGGCTGCAATAGATAACATAAGTTTTTTTGGTAAGATCTTTCTAACAGGGAATTTTTTTTTTTTTTAATCTTACTGGCGAAGGTTATGAGGCACAATTGATGTACCTTCCTACCCAAAATGAAACTATGGGATAACAGAAGTAATGAAGATAACATAAAATTTACCCAGAAGAGCAAGTATCTGATTCTCAAAAAGAGTTAGCTCCAGTGAGTTTACTGCAGTGCACTTTCCACCCTTTGTCTCATAGACTTTCTGTAGATTCATAATTTGAATGCAACTGACCACCAGTAAAATTTGCATTAGACTAATAAAAACAATTTATGTTTTATCTGAATCCTGCAGGATGGTGCCATACATACCGGCCGTCAAGTTCCTGTTGTTTCATATCCAAACTTACTCCCTCTATTGCAGGTTTACACAAACTACTACCATAATATATTTTCTTGTCTAAAAGTTGAGCTTTAAGAATGGACTCTGATTTCTCAGGATAGGAGTGTGGAGTTGCCTTTTTTCGCCTAAAGAGCCAAGTATACACAAAATTCCAAGAATAGCGGGCTCCGTATTCTCGAGGAAGAACCTGCTTGAGGGAATCCACGAAGAATAACAGAAACTAAATATTTAAAAAGGTAAAATTTGCAATAGATATGTGCATGGTAGATTACATAATTAACGTGCTACTACAAGTGCTAGGGCAATCAATGGCATGCATCAAGATTGCAAAAGGGTCATTTCAAGTGAAGGAAGTAATTAAAAGGCACAAAGAGCCGTTGAGCAGCCTAAGTTCACAATGCATCTCAAAAGCAGAGGAAGCCACTCTTGTACTGAAGTGTTAGCCTGTTAATGATTAGAGAAAATTGCACCGGACACATTTTCCTAATATTGCAATACCGACATGTGATTTTTTATGTTGGAACTTCAGGACCTGTATTTTTTATTTGCTACGAATTGCCACGTGAACTTTGAGCCTTATCAATTTTCTGCCCGCGCATTTTTGATTCAGAGCAAACCATGACCAAATATTACCACGAAAATCATCCACTAGCATGAAACATTAGAACATTAATGTAAGCCAAATGCCTATATTATCATCCATACCTCTTGTAAGTATATCATTTCATTCCAGTATTTCAATAATTTAATCAACAAAACAAGTTGACATGTTGCAGCGCATTTAAAGAGTCTAGTTGGTAAGCCACACACTTAAAGACAGTGCAAGTAACTTGCAGTAACTCAAAAGTACATGTGGCAAATTGCTGAAATATGGTGGAGATATGAAATCTTAGGAAAGTACAGGTGGCAGCAGTATCTCTAATGATTATGCAGTTTATATGCATACATCTATAACATAAAAATGAATAGTAATCAAGTACCAAAAGCAATAAAGGAAAAGTTCAGTTTTGTACACACCCAATACATAGTTGGCTTCTGTGAACCACAAAAAAAGCTTCAACTCAGTTACACGGGTCAAATTTGTTAAAAATCTAAGTGCTGCTAAGATAAAATTTTTGGGCAAGAAACACTAAGGAATGGTAAGTACAATAAAAAATAACATGCTAAATTCTCTTGAAACAAGCAAAGAAACAGATAAGAGCTGTCCAAGAGAAGTTAATGTTGTGTACTATAATTTGCCAAGTAGCTTAAATTGTTCGGTTCAAGTTGTATAACATGGCTACAAAAGTCTCTGACACATATATTCAGCTTTCACCTAAGCCACTGTAACACAGTTGTCACAATCCAAAATTTGAATCCGAAGTCTAAAAAAAGGTCCTGATAAACAAAAGCTATTGAGATGAATAAAGTGGTTTCCTGCATAGATTTGGACCCTCCTGCCCCCCAATGCCATTTGGCAACGCTCAATCCCTTGCTTAGTACATGCCCAGTTTGATTGCACTAAAGAAGCTTTCATGTAAATACCTTATCAAAATATAAAGTCAGCAAGCAGTACAAAAGTGTGTCAACCATCATCATCACAAGACAGACCAGAAAGTTCACTCCAGATGAAGCCTGCACAATTTTGAAAGATGAAACAAAATGCAGTTCCAATGTTCCATAAAAAAACACAAGCAGTTCTAATGGCTTTAATATTTGAGAATGCTTACTTGCCACATGTTTGTCCACCGAACTCCAACATGAGCACACTCATAATCAGCAAAATTCACTGTTCCAAGAGCAAAGGCAGTAGGAGACAGAAAAGACGCCATGATTTTCCATAACCTAAAAAAGAAGACAAGTTTATGAATGCAATTACTGAAAAGATTTACTAAAATGACATCACAGGGGTGTCAGCAAAAGAACCAACATTGGAACAGCAGAATCGTTTACAGTATAATACGGAAAGAAAGCTCCTAGGAATGAAAGGGTGCCAATTGCAGTAGCTGCCTTTGCTCGTGAGAAGAATGTAGAGATGAAGAAAGAAAGCATAATTGCACTTGAACCAAACAAAAAGAAATATACGAAAACAAGTGATTTGTCACTGTAAAGGAAAAGGCTGTTCATGGTACATGCTGTGATGATTCCTGAAGATACTCCAAACTGTCAAAAGAAAGAAAACAACGGGTTAAACCAGTAAAGTTGCTAGACAAAAGTCAACTCATGCAGGGATACATGTTCATGTTACAAGATATTTTCAGAATGCTATAGTTCCAATGCTGAGTATAGTGCACACTGAACACAACAACGAGAAATGGAGAACATAAAATATTATGAACAAACTTCAACTGTGCAAGAAAAGATTTAGTGTGTACTGTTTTTCCTAAGTGCAACAAATCATAGAGACAATTTTTTTATTGTTAGAATGTGTAATGTTGGCCCTTTAGCACCATACCTACACTTTTGAAGTTACTGATAACGCTGGTTGAGCCTATGATGGAGGGGACTTATGATCAATCAAACAAATATGTGCAAAATTTCATTAAATTTAGATAATCAAATTCAAAAGAAGGAATTGGGGATAGTAGCTTAACAATCAAATGTTCTAGTGAAACAGAAATCTCAATTATTGCTGCAATTGGATTTTAGTAGAAGTGGTGTCATGTCTGTTCAAAGGAATTTAGAACACAAGGATCACTATTCACTACAAAATGTCATAATAAAAGTCTTGTTATTACCAAAATGTGTTGGGAAAATAGTCCCACATGGATTGTGGGAAAGGAAAAAGGCACAACTTATAAGTGTGAGGGAGCCTCCACCCATTGAACTAGTCTTTTGGGGGGAGAAGGCCCAATACCACTTATAAGATTGTTGCTTAAAGGGCTTGCTTGCGGGCAGCCGTGGGCTCAGATGTGTGGGGTGCGCAGCCCATTTAAGACCTGGGGACCGGGGCACGGGCGCGTACGGGTCAGGGGCGTGGGCATATGACGCATGGCGCGTGTGGGCCCGTAGCGGACACACGGCATGGTATATGCGGCCAGCACTGGACGTACGGACGTGTGCTAACAGTGGTATCAGAGCCAGGCACCCAACATCTCCCAGAAGTGCGGTGTGCACAATCCATGTGTGAGGGGGAGATTGTTGGGAAAATAGTCCCACATGGATTGTGGGAAAGGAAAAAGGCACAACTTATAAGTGTGAGGGAGCCTCCACCCATTGGACTAGTCTTTTGGGGGGAGAAGGCCCAATACCACTTATAAGATTGTTGCTTAAAGGGCTTACTTGCGGGCAGCCCGTGGGCTCAGATGCGTGGGGTGCGCAGCCCATTTAAGACCTGGGGACCGGGGCACGGGCGCGTACGGGTCAGGGGCGTGGGCATATGACGCATGGCGCGTGTGGGCCCGTAGCGGACACACGGCATGGTATATGCGGCCAGCACTGGACGTACGGACGTGTGCTAACAAAATGTTCCAAAACAAGATTAGTTACAGTTATTCTGGACAGAATTTTTCAAAAGAAAAAACAATAGTTATTTTCACAGCACTTGACACAGCTCAGTGGACTAAATGCTGATGGGTTTGGAACCCCATGGAACTATTAAAACAGAGGCTGAAACACATATCAAGTCAACAGGGAGTACTTGTACTTTGATATGTTTAGGAAATACCTGGATGAAGTATGTAATAAACCATGAAAGGTAAAATATGTCATCTTTCAGGCCCATCATGAATAGGCCTTCTTTAATCTTCAGCTCCTGATTAGTAAAAGATAGTGATATGAGTACGGTAATTAACGATGAATAAATAACATGAATCTACAGTACCACAAATCTACAATCCAACATCAGTGAGGCTACCTTCTCAGACACAGTATAAGTAATAAGACAAGAAACTGGATAAAGAAATCCCAAAAGATATCTGCCCACAAGGAAAACAAATTGCAGTAGTTAAATAACCAGAGAACCGATTATCGACACATTTTTAATTGGCAAAGAGATTAAAGTAATGAAAGTAATATTGTATGCTCCTAAAAAAAACTGCACAGATCCTAAAACACCAATCGTAACCACAGGTTCTTTAGAACCTGGGCAATTTTCTGTTGATGTGACAGCCCTCTAATAGTGAACCACTGTATACTGCAGGATATTTCCATTTACTAAACATCATTTCACACCAGTAAAATGGGACTGAAAGAAACAGTACTCACAGCACACCCATGACTCTTTTCACAATGGATTGAAAATTATCATCTGTGTACTCTCGTGTTGGAAATGGAGCTATTCTGATATTTGCAGGAATAAAATATCCTGAATGAAGGTGATCGCTGGACTGTCTGTCTAAAAGGTGAGGTAATGTTATCTCTCCACTCCCCTGTCCGACAACATTTCCACTTTGCTGCGAAAGAAGTATTACTAATGAATCGACCATCTGCTGCAACTGTACAGATAGTTACAGAAAAAAATTAGCAAGGAACAAGATAAATGTAGGGACAAGCTGGCACATAAAAAATAAAGACAATGATGACTATTATATGAGCTCAATATTTAGGTTCGAATATTGACGGAAGGAGAGAAGATTCATACAGTCAGAAAACCACTTAATCCATACTGAAGAGTGGGCACAATAGTAAATCCCAATTCCAAGTCATTGAGGTATGGCCCATTTACATCCATGATGGTATGAACATCAGGAAATCCTGAGAATGCCCAGGTATGGTTGAGACGTATGCTATAGTCAAAGAGTTGTGGGCCTTGAGAGTGGAAGACAATTGCTCCAAGTATTATAGGGTTGGATAAGTTCCTAAAGAAGCAAAATTGTCAGCTTGTGCACAAAAAAGATCACGAGTATGGAGCATGAGAAATAGTGGTACTTATTAACAAAGAAGCAACTCAACATAGTGTGGACCAACAACAGCGATAATCAGAACCCAAGCGACACTCATTTCTGAGGGAATATGATAAGAAAACACTATACCTAGTATAATCATTAATACCATACAGGTCTGAGCGAATGTAACCTTCGAGTTCTGATTCGTCCTTGTATACTCTCGCAACCATCTGGTACAGTGGAAGAATTGTTTGAAGTTATTATTTCAAGTACACAAATTTGAAAACTGGTAGCTCTATCATATTTTTACTTGTAGCTCTACCAAAGTAGTTCTGTAATTCTTCCTGTAGCTACTATTGTATTCTCTTTTCTTTCCAACTACATTACTTACAGACAACAAAAAATTTGACCCCACAAAGAGAGGAGAAAATGATCAGCAAAAAGAATTCAAAAAAATACTTAAATAGATTATACTTTCGCCAACAAAATCATGAGGCAACCAAATCAATAATGGCAAGTAGAATATTCCAACAAGAACTAGCTACATACAGAGTTAAGTCAGGTTGAATCTAAAGTTTGATCTCTGGGTTTAGATAGCATATAGTTTAGAGGAGATGGCACGTTGTTCATTAGCTGAATAGATCAATGTACAAAGCTAGGTACCCTCAGAAACTAACACTGGCAGTGTATAATGGATAGAAGCAAGTATGGAACTGGGACATACATATGCTATCTAAGAAGGTTTTTCAATGGAAATATATATTGAAGTTTGTCTGTTATTAACTAATTACCCCCTAAGCCGGTAAGCTCACCCGCTATTTTTACTTTTACAGGCTACAAGGATGTCCAATCTGACAACATGTGCAAGTAACACATAGTACCAATTAGCTCACAGTATTATTTAAAAACTAGTGAATTTAATTCACATCGGCAGTTATTTAATTTGGATATGTTTACTTGCAGTATTTTATTTAAAAGTTTTATCTAGATGAATATTGAACTTAATATCAATTAGATGAATGTCAAATAAATTTTCTTGTAGTTAATCATTTGCTTTTCACATATTGCTATCTCTTTTTTATAGACAAAGGTTCAACATCTATGGCAATTCCTATTTTTCAGGCAGTTGCATTAGCAAAGGCTTTGAATTTAACCTTGCTAAAAAGTTTATCTAGTGAATCATACAAACCTACATAAAAGGAGCATTAAGCATTCCCTATTAATCATATAAACCAACATAAAAGGAGCATTAAGCATTCCCTATTTAAGGAATTGTTCATTTATCAGAAGTACCTTGACAAGTGGGAATTTGGTGGCGAGCAAATCCAGCATGTACGTAGTTTTGCTGGTGTCCGGAGCAAAAGCAAGTTGCTCCCCTCTTGCAAACATCAACTTCAAGATACTGTCGAAGCTTGGGGAGATCTCACTTTGGCCCACCTCAACAACCATGCCCTTTTTAATATACCTAAAAGTTGCATTAGAAGTAAGAAGCTATCATGACACAAGCTCACAAGAGCAAAAGAAATAACTCTCCTTCAAAACAGGAAAAAAATGTTGTGAATAGTCGACAATTAACCATATTACAATCTAGAAGTGGATAATTCTAACTTCACTGTACCGATACCCACGGGAAAACATGACGCACTGAAAATTCCTTCTAAGGTTTAAATCCCTTAAAAGAGCCCTAAAAAATCTCCGGCTCGTAATCTATTTCTGCACAACCCCTTTTCTCTTTCTGTCTTCATCAGAAATCAGAATGCTCCAAGCATCACATATCTGCCAATTAGGCTCCCGTGAGTCCGTGACACCCTGAGGCGGCTATGTAATGATATTCAAAAACCCATTTCGGTTTCCGTTACGATCACCCCCGCAGCAACAGCGAAAGCAGACGGCAACTCCAAACAAACCAACAGAGAGAGAAGCAAATGTGCTGGTGAAATCTAAACTTACGGCTGGACGGGGTGGATGGTGGTGTCGACCCGCGTGCGCACGGCGACCAGCAGCATCATCACCACCGTGGGGAGAAGAATCTGCGACAAGCACAAACAGAGAGAGCGAAGGTATTAAACCCTAAACCCCAACGAAATCCCCCGGCGACAAAAAAGATTAAACCCTAAACCCCAACGAAACCAAAAATGAAATAATCACAAACCAAAGCGCAAAACTGCTTGCCTCGGTGCAGGTGACGTATGGGTGGCGGATCTTGAGCAGCCAGTTCTTCCGCAGCATCGCCGCCAGCTGCCGCCACCGCTGCCGCGGCCGCCGCCCGGTCGAATCCCACCGCCCCATCTCCCAAGAAATCAGAGAGAAGCTTCAGTTTCTGAGTTTTTTTTTCTCTAACCCACCTTCCGTCGCAATTTTTTTCCCTTCTCGTGTTCGCTTTTCGTGCGCGGGCTAGCGTCGGTTGTGGGGGGAGGGGAAAGAAGGCGTGGGAGAGCAACGGAGAAGGACCGGCAGGAGTGTGGTGGGACCCGGATGTCAGTCTGTGTGGACGTGTGGGAATAGATGGTTGAGGCGGGGGCCACCACTTGGAGTATTTGGGCAGGCGGATGTTGCGGGAAGAGAGACGTTGCTTAGAGAGGAAGATATTTTCACTGACTTTACAATTTTCCATTTCCTTGGGTGGAGCAGACGTAACGGGAGGAATTACGATTTGCAAACCACTCATAGAAAATGGACATGTATGGCGGATATATATAAAACCACTTCCAAAATGGATGCGCCCTTTCGTTGATATGGACTGCGTTCTTTGGTTGACATGGAAGGAGTAGTGATAATATCTATTATAATTAATTTATAGATTCTATTTTTAAAAAATATTTCTTTTAAAACCAATTATTGTAGAAAACCAAATCATAAGTCTAAAAAAAGAGTCTACAACTGTGTCTTTGGATTTAGTATAAGTATTTATACGAATAAATTGAATGCTGATAAGTTGATAAGTCGTTTTGAAAATATTGTCATAATAAACTATTTTAAAATAGCGACCAAGAAATCACCCCGTTTAGAGAAAATAATAAAATAAAAAGAATTGGACTAATACTTATCTTTTTCTTGAATGATCACGTATTCAAGTCCATCGAAAGCTCAAAAGAAACAACAATTTCTCAAAAAAAAATAAGGCACGCAGAGTCCTGGGCCTTCGCGTGCACCCTACGGACGTCTAAATGAGACACGGAGTCTACGGCCTTCGCGCATAATCTACGGAGTCTAAATTAAGATGCAAGGACTCCACAACCTCTACACACTCTACGGAGTCTAAATTAAGGCATAGAGATAGGGAGCACACTCCCTAAGGTTTCGTCCCTACGCAGACTTCGTCGACGTACGTCTGAAGGGTAGGGGACGGAGTGCACTTCCTGAGACTTCGTCCCTACGCTCATCGACGTACATCCAAAGGGTGGGGGACGGAGTGCATTTTCTCTAAGGTTTCGTCTCTACGCAGACTTTGTCGACGTATATCCGAAAGGTGGGGGATGGAGCGCGCTCCTTAAGGCTTCGTCCCTACGCATACTTCATTGACGTATGTCCAAGGGGTGGGGAATGGAGCGCGCTCCTGAGGCTTCGTCCCTACGTAGATTTCGTTGACATGCGTCCGAAGGGTGGGGGACGGAGCGCGTTTTCCCTAATGCTTCCTCCCTACGCAGACTTCGTCGACGTATATCCGAAGGGTGGGGGACAAAGCACACTTTCTGAGGCTTCGTCCCTACGTAGACTTCATCGACGTACGTCCGAAGGGCGGGAGACGGAGCGCGCTTCCTAAGGCTTCGTCCCTACATAGACTTCGTCGACGTACGTCTGAAGGGTAGAGGACGAAGCACGCTCTCTAAGGTTTCATCCGTACGCAGACTTCATCAACGTAAGTTCAAAGGGTAGGGCACTGTCGTAGGGATGGCCCCCACCTAAGCCAGCAGGCCTGGTAGGAGATTATAAGGCCCAGAATAAGCCATATGTAATGACATAACTGCCCCTAGAGGGGATAACCAGATGTAAGGGTATAACTGTAAAAGCACTCCTCAATGTGTAGGTATATATACGAGTAAGCCATGGGGAGAACCCAGGCAATCACACTTATCTTCATCACTCTCCACTACCATCTCTCTCTCTGTTTGGTCTGTAGCCACAACAGGCACAAAGCACGTTTTTCCTAAGGCTTTGTCCCTACGCAGACTTCGTTGACATATGTCTGAAGGAGGGGAATGGAGCACATTTTCCCTAAGGCTTCGTGCCTACACAGACTTCGTTGACGTAAGTCCAAAGGATGGGGGATGGAGCGTGTTTTCCCTCAGGCTTCATCCCTACGCACACTTTGTCAATGTATGTCCAAAGGCTGGGGGATAGAGTGCACTCCATCACCTTCATCCCTATGCACACTTCGTCACCTTCGCACGCACGGTCATTTCATATATGAAGCCTCTTTTCTAAGTTACTCCCTATGTTGTATCTCACAACGTAGGGAGCATCTCATGTAACGGATGGTATGTATATGTAGTATACGAGTATATAAGACCATCCAGGTGGTATGTATATTTTTTAGACATACTCCCTTTTATGTGTATAATAAGGTATTTGCAAAATATGCTAAAAACTATAGATTCCCTTGGAATTTTTTCGTGTGGTTCACATTGGAGTATCTTATAATTAGTATACAAGTATAGCTAAAGTGATAAGAGACTATTTCAAGTTCGTTTAGGTGGTATATCAAAGTTGGAAATAACTACACTTGTGTGTGTAGTGCTAATGCAATATTTAGTGCTAACATGCTAACCCGAATGTTGGTTGTCATATCTAAATTAAACAGCCAAGATTCATGTGAGTGGGAGACACCCAATTTGCTTAATCTTTTTGCACTTAATCCCCCTCTTGTGACTACCGTTTTGCCTTCCCTTTTTGGTAATTACTCCTCGAGCATAGACGTCTGAACTCCCTGCCCAGATCACACCGGAGTCGGCCGCCACCTCCCTCAACTACTGGCATGATCTTCCTCCCTCCACCGCCGGTGTGTTCCGCAGCTTTGCACCATTGGCGTGATCCGCAACCTTGAACTGCTGGTGTCATCTGCAGTAGGGCTCAGGCACCTTCTTCTCATGCCTACTCACAAAGATTAAGCAATTCTGCTTAGTCAAAAGAAAAAAAAGAAATGTTAACCTGCCTACTCTAATTTGCATGACAATACATGTGTTGGTTGTTGTTTTTAGTTGTTTTCAGAGTATATATGCTTGTTTGTTTTTTATTGAACCTATAGTCCAACAGTTCTAAACACTCTTCTTGTTGCAGGGGATTGGTTCTTCACATGTGGTCCTAAGAAACAAGTTGTTAACGCAATCTGACCTCCAGCCACCACTTGACTTTCTTTTGGCTTTGTGGCTTTTGGACTGATCTTATAGCGATCTGGCTCATGTGAACTCTGAGTACTACTCTGAGTGGTGATGTTCCATGTCTGGAAGTCTATGTTTTGTGATGTTCCATGTCTAGAAGCCTATAATATAATATACTATATGCTTTCATATTCAAGTATATTGGAACTTGGGCATTATTTTATGAATTGAGATCTATGCTTTCATATTCAAGAATCTAATACTATTCATTGTCCAAAATCTGATCTGTACTACATCATATCAATTTCATGATCAAACTGCATATTGTAACAACACTTGATAAATTGTGAGCCTTTTCTATGGTACTTCCATAGTTTAATGATGAAGTGTATATTTGTGTGGGTACTAGCTACTAGTTGCTCTAGTGTATCAGCTCATACGAGATGAATGTGACCAGATGCCAGGAGGAGATTACCTTTTTATCACATCCACAAGATTCATAACTCAGTCTATGTTAACCATTCAAGATGATTTTTTTAAAGTGTCCATGAGATGGAGCTTAGGTCTTGGGCTCCTTGCACCTTCTTTCTGTGATGGATGTTTTAGTTTGTGTTTGTGCCCAAGTGCATGAGATGAGCCTAATTCATTTGAAGAATTGTTGTATGCAGAAATTGTTGTCATTGATTAGTAGAAAAAATATTTAATGCAAATGTGAATGCATAGTGTCAGATTGTTGAATGCAGATGCAAGTTTGAGTGATTATTGAAGGGTGATGGATGTTTCAATTTATGGTGCTTCGATCTTTGGAATATGACTATAGGAGCCTTTTGCACATTTGAAATTTGGGTGAGCCACTAGTAACTGACCTCACCTACTGACAGTAGGAGATCTGACATTATCAGCATGGATGATGAGTTTGTTAAACAACAAAAGATTATTTTTTGATTAGCTGAGTTATATGTTGATTTTTCATGTTCTATGGTTCAGAAATAGGAAATGCATGGCCATTATTCACTAGGCAGTGGCATGGTTACTTGTTCTATTCTATGTTACTTCTCTAGAAGGAGATCTACAAAGAGTCCCCAAAAAACTAATTTCTCATTGGGCAGGCATTCTCAATAGTTTTTGTTAGATTCAGTTACCACATATGTTCAACTCTCACTTTTGGCCTTGGACTGGTCAGTCAAAGTAATTTGACTGTTAAATATTCCTTCATAATTTTTTCTGCTACATCAATTTTCAGACATCAATTGACCTACCATCTTCCCATGATTTGTAGTACAAAATTTTGCTCTGTTAGTACATTCTTGCCGACATTGCTACTATAATTTTCATTGCTAGGGTTTTGCCATACCAATTATACTGTATAATATCATTCATAATTTTTCTGCTCCTTGTACCTTTTCAAGATGAATTTTTCAAAGCATCCATGAGATGGAGTGTAGAGAAGAGAAATGAACTACCAAAACAACTTGCAACAGTATAGAAGAATTTTTTGGCAGCATATCCTCTCAATGACAATAGCATTTAGTTATAGAATCTGTAAATTACAGAACCTAACAATATGCTTTTAGCTCTCAAGTTATAGAATCTGTAAATTACATAATTTTTCACAACAAATTTGCCTTACAATAGAATTTTTCAAGTTATAGAGAAGAATTTCTCAAGTTTGCCTCAACTGTAAATGTAGTGTGTCTGCCAACTTCCCTGTAGCACGAGCTAACTCTTTCTCCTTAGAAAGATGATATTCCATTACCCTGCAGCAAGGCATATGGACAATCAGGCATTACTACTATTATCAGCATAATTGTCATGCAAATTGCAATCTAGGAAAACAATAGCGTTATGAGTTTACTAGTCATAAGATACTTGAACTCAAAGAGCAGAAGTAACCAATGTTGCATAGTAAAATATGATAAATAATGTACATATGAATTTAGTTAATTTTCAGTAGAAAAGCATAATATCTCACGTACACCTGAAAACATTTCTGAAAAAGATTAAATATGTGCACTTACTAATGCTACATGGAATCAGGATCAATGTGCATTGCATACTAAAGCAATGTACCATGGCATCTTGATTGAGGAAGAAAAGAGTTAGCCTTCCAGCAAATTCTCCTTCTATTGGGTTAATATAGCTTGACTCCATATGTTTCGTAGAGAGCCACTAGTACATTGTGTTAGGTTTCTCGCATGGTTTGTACATGTCAAGTAGTTATGCTCTCAAAACCCAAAAACTGGGGTAAAATCAAAATTTTCTTGTAGTACCAACGTATCAAATATTACCAACAACCAAATTTGTAGAATATATGACATCTCTACTCCCAATTGTACAAATCACTGAATGTCTCCTCCAAATTGCCCAATCACCTACTAAAACTTTACAAATCAAAAAGGGAATTAGGAGCAAGGTTTCACTCACTCACTATTCCTCGCCCTGAAGCACACACAAAGATCCTTTCTCCACCAGTAGTTGTGGTTGTTGCTGCTGCTAGTATAAGCGGAGGTGCGGGGGATGGAGGCAGATTGGAGGGGCAGCCAGTGGGTGGTGAGGAGGCGGCACTACAGCACGCAGAGGAGGGGAGGAGGTGGTGACAGGGGAAGGGGAGGTGGCTAGTTGAGGAGGAGGTAGCTAGTGGGCGGCTTGGAGTGTGGTGTGCTGCCCTAGCTCTAGCTCTCGGGTGGAGGATGAAATGACCGTGCGTGCGAACAAGGGGTACGAAAGGAAGAAGGAGGTGGGGTGTTTTTATGAAACAAACGTGACCAATAGGGGTTTTCTGAAAATTGGCATAAGTGACGAGGGCATCCCACCCACTTGCATCCAGGGCGTCCTCGTGAGATCCGATGACCCACGGCAACGTTAGCATGTTAGCATTGAACAGTCTGTTAGCTCCAGATATGCTCCCTATATATATACATGAGTAAATTTCACAAAACTCCAGGTTTTGTGGTCCAAGTTATATAAAACAATAGGGTTTTTAGTATGTGACACATAATCGCAGGTATTATAGTATTGCAGTTTCACAAAATACCACCCCTAGCAAATCTAATCTGCTCTTACATCTAGGGCCCACTCGTAGGTTGATGTGGCGCTAAGGATGGTCCAACTTTGCAGATGTTGTGGATTTTGAGTGACACGTTGGATTGAGGTTTTTACCATTGGTTAGGAGGAGATCGATCAGATACCAAGATACGTGACTCCGACTCATGAACTCTGGTCAGTTCATCCCCCAGGCTAGTCGTTGCCTCGCATAATTGGATGCATATCGTCACTTTTGCCTCGCACAACTAGACACACTTCGCCAACATCGCCGCTTAGTCGCCTCTCAACCGTCCACATCATTGCACAACGACGGGCGCGAAGACAAGAGAAGGAAGGCATCGCCGCCCCATGTCCATGATGTCGCCATCATCCGACCGCCTCCCCAGTGCAGCGCTAGCACTGTAGTGATTGCTGTGGCCTATCTTGTTGTGTTAGACTTCAAGCTGTCGATTTGTTAGTAATTTTTTTGTTTGATATGTGCTTACTGTGGCCCTAGTCTTGTTATGATTAGTTCAATTTGATGTAAAATTATCAGAATTTGACACTGTTAGTGTGTCCATAGTTGTCTCAATTCCATTATATAGGATTATATGGGAAATTTTACTAGGGAATTATATATTATTCATGTGAGAGAGTGTTTTGCCTGAGTAATGAGCACTTAGATGTGGATAGATACTATATGATTGACGAGGAACTTTGCTAACAAGTCACATTATAGGTATCACAAATTAGTTGCAGGTTGGATTACCCATTGCTGAGCGAAGAACTTGTACTAGATGTAAATTATGCTCTTGTAGGACAATGTAAATTTTGGCCATGTATGTATCTTATGCAAAGTAGCACTCTTAGTTGATGTGGACAAGAGTGTTTTCATCTAGATTTTATTTTTGCTAGTGGGTAACCTACTCAAACAGGATTCAAGAGCATGTTGCAATGATGGCATGCGAGGTGATGTCAACGTTCCTGATTGCTTCTATTTGTTGTTTGCAAATGTAAATCTGGGTGAAAAGTGGGGCTGCGTGCCACTATTAACTGAATATTTCATTGGCACTACCTGAAAAGAAGTAAAGAACTACTTTGTATATTTGCATATGTGATATGGAAATTGTACATCGGCACTGCATATAGTTGATTGCTATTTTGTGTGTGAACTTGACATGAAAATTGGATTGTTATGTATGACCAGTGAAGGGCCCTACAATATCTATCAATGGTTTATACTGCCACAATACTAGCAAATTATCCCTGATCTCTCTAGTCTTCAGTTGTAGTATCAAAAGTGAAGTAAGCAAGATCTTATGACTAAAGGAGCAAATATTTTTCACCACCTGTCAGGCTAAATGGTCTAATTGTGTATTTGTGAGTGAAAATTTACATGTAATTGGTGGCTCTGGCTGATTTCAATTTACTAGGCAATTGTTTTTGAGCTCTTTAGCTTTCAGATATAGTTTAAGCAAATAAACCAAGATCTTCTGACAAATACCTCTATGCACAATGCATCCAGTTTACGAGGAATTAGTTTTTAAGCTGTTTCAGAGCATATGAAGCATCTTTACAACTGAAATAACAAGATACTTTGACAAATTTCACCAGAAATTGACCAAAAGCAAAATGATACTTTGGTAGTTTCATGCATATGCTTGATGGAGGAAATAATCTTGTACATTTGACAATAGCACTTAGTTATTTAGCTGCAGGCAAACATTTCCAGTCTAAACATGGTTATTTCCATGATATAAAAAACTAACATGTACAATGTTATACTCGAAAAAATAAAGACATTTGCAATATGGCATCTACAGGTTCATGGCCAGAACAGTAGAAAAAAGATATAGTTTAGGATTAACTTCCATAATGAAAACACATGCACATGCTTCATATTCATGTCCATCATGTCAAGAGCAATGGAAATTAAGATCTTTGTCAATTTATACCTTAACTTTCTAGAAAATCATGCAACCCTAACATTGTCCATAACAAAAAAAAAGGACTTGACTGTTTGACCAACTTTATAACTAAGTTGTCGATAACAACCATAAAAAGGTCCTAAGATTGATATGGAGCACTAAGCAGTACTGGTGTTCCCTCTAGCTCTTCCCCTACTTTCATTGGTAGCAACCCTTCCCCTCCTAGAATGAATTTTTCCTCCTTGTCTTGCTCTTGTTTCATTGGTTGGCTAATGTGAGCTTTTGATATGGATTGATGCATGTTGTGATCTTGGAGCTTGGCTGGTTGGCTCATGTGAGCTTTGAGTTTGGTGTGGTGGCTCTTATGACCTTTTGGCCTAGGAAAAAGAACATGTTATAACTTGCATCATGGTACAAGCAAGAGAACAGGTTAATGGATTAGTATTAGACTTACTAATAGAAGAAAAAATATCAAGTTACCTTGAGAGCATCTAGCCTGATCTGGAGATCAGGCCTCAGCTTCTTTTTGTAGGTTGTGTAGTTGTGGTACATTCCTCCATAGTTATTATACCTAGTGGTTATCATCTTTGCCATGCCAGTCACTCTAAGGGCCTCATCTTCATACCTTCTCTTGCTTTTCTTTGGTCTTCCTGGATGCTTTTCAAACTTTGGAGGATCAATGTCAGGTGACTTAGTTCTTGCCCAATCATGCTCTCTTGGGACAGGATAGACAATTGGGGCATATGCTCTAAGGTAGGCTTCCTTCCTGAAGTAGTCATCAACATAGTCCTCAGGCCTTTCATTTGCTACAAATATTGATGCCACAACATTCTTACAAGGTATTCCAGTAAGTTGCCACTTGTTATATCCACATGTTCTAGAAAACAAGTTAACCTCATGTTGTCTGTCTGAACCTAAAACCTCCCAAGAGCCCACACCAAATTAGTATGAACTACAGTACCTAACCCATTTCTTCTCCACCTCCAATTTACCAGCAATAACAAGGGTGATCTCCCACATGGCCTACTAACCTCCATCCCTCTTCTTGTTTGTCCTCACCATTAGTTTCTTCATAATACTGTCAATCATGGTTACAATGGGCTTGTCCTTGAACTCAATGATGTAGTTGTTGAGTACCTCACTGAGGTTGTTCACAACTAGGTCTGTCTTGCTCTTAGGGGAGAAAGTATGTCTACTAAAGTGTTATTTGCCAAGGTCATTGAGCCACTTCCATGCTTTCTCATTGAATGCCTTTTAGTGCATCCATTGTTGTATTGTAGTCATGTTGGGTGTAGGCATAAACAGTAGCCTCTACAAAGCTCTTGTACTTCTCTGTAACTTGTTGTTACCGTATTTGCTAGCAAATGCCTTTTGCAATATCTATGCTCACAATTTGGGAAGACTGTAGCCACTGCATTCATGAGCCCCTATACTTCAGCCACCATTACTCAGTTACAATTTAGGGATAACTCAGTCATAATTCAACACTTAAATAACATGTATAGGTATTACCTTTTACCTGTTAGACATGATTATCCATCCACTGTGCTCATCCCCTCGACCAATGGCCATCTCCAACATCTCGAGAAACTAGTTCTAGTTTTCAGTATCCTCTTTGCCAAACACCCTAAATGATATTGGGAATAGGTTGTTGTTCCCATCCCTACCAGTAGCTGCAAGCACTTGTGCACCATTACCGAGCTTCACAAAGCAACCATCAATGTCTGCAAACAAAAGAAGAAGAAATTACAAATGACTTGAGACTATGATCTCACAAGGCAAAACAAAAATTAAGGAAACTTACTTACGAATGGTCTGAAACCATCAAGAAATCCTCGCTTTTGAGCATTCAAGAAAATGAATAGACCATAGAACTTGGATTCATCTGTAAGTTGTCCTATCCAAATTTGACACAACTACCATGCTCCCTAGGTTCTTATCGATTACAATTTGCAGGCAATCCCTGATTCTCTTGTATTGTTTCTTATGGTTTTCTAGAACTTTTGCTCCTGCCTTTCTCTAGGCTCTATATGCCATGGCCTTGGAAATTTTAGTGCCTAATTCCCTCTTGACCTGATCTTGGAATGGTTTGATCTTCTAGTTAGGATCACTTCTAAAATTGTCAAGGTACTAGTTCAACCATGTGCTATTTACCCTTGATTTGTCCCTGGTCACCCCACATGTGTGAGGTATTAGCTTTCTCAGCATGAAAGTGTATTCACTGCCAATGTTTGACCCTCGCATGATGAATGGACATAATGGATCTATGCAATCTACATTCACCCTATCATGATTGTTCCTTTTGTAGTCATAGTTTCTTCCCTAAACAATGTGATAAGACTTCAATGTTCTTTTGTATCGCTTCACATTGGTAAAGCAAATACCCTCGCATAATTGTGTGGGGTCCATCATATTATCCTTGACAAAGTAAGTCCTCTTATTTGCTACCCTCCTATCTCTTCTTCTCCTCTTTCTCCTCTTAGCCTAAGCATCAAGGTTCTATTCCCCATCGCTACTTTCATACTCTACACCACTAGCTCCACTAGCCTCACTAGGAGGGTCAGAAAGTACCAAGGGCTCAACACGGGATGACCCTGCACCATACCCTCCCTTGGCCTTTTTGTCCCTTGCTAATGATGCCTCTGCCTCATCTTGGAAATCACGACTACCACCATCATGAGCCCTTCTTGATTCTACCCCTATCCCATCTTGGTCATCACCAACACCACTACCCCCTAAGCTCTAATGGTACTATAGAAAGAGATCCCCAATCCTCCTTATCAGTGTCACCTTCACAATGGTTCCTAAAGTCAGCTGAATGCCTCTTCATCTCTTGCAACTGCCGAATATAGTCTACTCTTTCTTGTTCAAGGTCAACATCCTCATCATTATCCTCTGTTTCTTCACCATCCACCACAGACAATGCATCATCACCTTGAACTGGACATAAGTCTCCCCCATTATTGTTCAAATGTTCAGTACCTTCATCACTGCTCAACCTTGGAAGATCATTGCCATCATGAACAACATTCTCTACTAGTGCATTCCTTAAGTCAAGCTTCTTCTTAAAAAGATGTATGTCTACCTTCTTAATGCGATCATTCTCCCTCAGCATGTCATTAACAATGTTGTCATCCTTATTTTTTGACATTGATCCACAAGAGTAACAATTAGGGCTGGCATATAACATCTCATCACTTCTCTGGTACTCGAGCTTCAACATAATCTCAACTATATTGAAAAAGCAGATAAAATCTCAATTCATCGACCTCTCAATGACCTCACTTCGGGGACCACAACTATGTTTGAAAAACCTCAATGTCCAACCTCGGTGGCCATCCTACCAAAGGAGGAACAGAGACAAATTACATTAATTGCATTTAAATCCACTATAATTGATTCTATAAAATTTCCTATATAATCCTATATATCGAATTGAGCCAACTATGAACCCAGTAATAGCGCCAAATTATGATAATTTTGCATCAAATGAACTAATCATAACAAGAATGGGGCCACAAAAAGCACATATCAGACAAAAAACTTACTAACAAATCGACAGCCTTGAAGTTTAACACAACAAGACGGGCCACATCAATCACTATGGCGTTGGTGCTACACTGGGGAGGCGGTCGAACAATGGTGACATCACGGACATGAGGCGGCAATGCCTTCCTTCTCCTGTCTTCACGCCTGCCGTCACGCAACGGTGTGGGCTGTTGAGAGGCGATTGGGTGGTGATTTTGGCAAAATGCGTCCAATCGTGCGAGGCGAAGGCAGCGATGTCCATCTCGTCGTGCGAGGCAACGATGGAGGGGAAGATGAACGGGGCGGAGTTCGTGAGTTGGAGTCGTGTATCTCGGTATCTGTTCGTTCTCCTCCTGATCAATGCTAAAAACCTCAATCCGATGTGCCACTTAGAATCCACATCATTTGTTCGACCGTCCTTAGCGTCACGTCAACATATGAGTGGGTCTTAGATGTAAAAGTAGCTTAAATTTGCTAGGGTGAAGTTTTATAAAATTGCAATATCATAACACCTGTGGTTTTGTGCAATTTTTAGACTGTAAAACCTTAGGTTTTGCGGTTTCGGCCCTGCTCATTTGGGCTTGGGCTTCTGACTTTCGTCTAATTTTTTACTATTCCTAAATTTCGTCTTTTTCTAACTTTACGGATTTTTTTGAGCTTTTTTGCCAGTTTTTTTCCGTATTCGTTTGCATTGTACGTGCTGGGCTAACCCTTTTTTATTTTTAATTTTTTAAATTTAATTATGCCAAATAAGCCATCATCAGCTATAGTATAATTTCAATCAGTTACAGTGAAAATTCAGTCATCTTTACTATTTTAAAAGTTTGAGTTGGTGGTTGGTCCATTATATCCCACCCTTCCCACCCCTTCTGACAAAAAAGGTACGCTGGCTGACGTGTGGGCCTACCCAACCCTCCTCACAACCGTGCGCCTGCCTCCCCACCGAATCCCGTGCGCCTGCCTCACAGATTTCTCTGCCGCCCTCACCTCCTCAACCTCCCTACAGATTTCTCCGCCGTCGCATGGGGATCTCTCCTCCTTCCTCTCCTCTCCCCACCCCGCCGTAGCCGCCTAGACCATGGCCTCCCTCACCCGCCTCGCCGCCACCCGTGCCGACCTCATCCCTCCCAACCTCGCCCTCCTGCTCCTCCTCGTGCCCCTCTCCGCCTCCCCCTTCCCCAGCAAGCAATTATGAGGGTGATTGGTTCCTGTTTCCACGGATGTTAATGTTATTGTTTGGATTAGTAGATAGAGCACATTTCAAGAAAAAACATGGAAGTTTATGTATCTCATAGTGCATAATTGGGAATGTATTTGGTAGTGTATTATGTAATTGTCAAAGCTTCAAAGGGGAATTAGCTTACTCTGAGCTTACTTGTGCATGCTTTTCTTCAGGAAGTGATGCTCTAGCTTAGTTCTGTGGAGTACTTGGTGGATGCTTATGTGGTATTGTTGAGGAAGTTGGCTCATGCTCAAATGGTACTGCTCTCTACCAATTGCTTAGTTTTTGAAAAGAAATGTATTCCTGGCTTACTGATATTAAGATGTTAGATATTCATGTAATTCATATTCTAGGCTATTCTTCTTAAGTTAGCACCAAACAGTTTACTTATGCTCTCTTTATAGAGCTTTGTCTGCTAGGACCTAGGAGTTATTTAAATGGATGGAGTACTAATTTTATATATTTATATGATAATTAACGGAATAGTGCTTCCCTCGCAAAAATTATCAACCTCTGAAAACTTAATTTATGTAAATATAAACTTAACATCATGGCGATACAATGTCATATTGCCAGGAAGACAGCAATACTCATAATGTTTGATGTTTATGGTTGCAACGCTCAAAACAAATGAAGCAGTATATTACTTCAGTGAAAAGCTTCTCTGTGTTTTGCCGGTTATCAACCTTGTATTTCACCATCAAAATTTGTCAAAGCAGTGGCATCTCATGTTCTGTCAAGATTTAGCTTGCTTGTTTTAGATTTGCCTAATTATGGAAAGTTGCAAAAAGTTTGTTAGGAAAGGAGTAGCTAAACTGATAAAGGGGTTGGATTTAACAATTTAACTCTACCCTCTTGAATTGTATAAATGATTCTAAAAATGTGTTTTATTTTCTTTCCATTTTTTGGCTAACAAATGCTCGTATGCATGCTTAGAATGGAATAATTTTCGGTACATTCGCTGGCTACGATGGTCTCTTTGAAGATGGAAATACCTAATCAAGCCTGGGAGAATGATCCTGATGGCATTGCACTTGCGAATTTCATTAACTCAAATTTACCAAACAATGTCAGAGTTTTCAGTGTCTTGCCTGCACAAATGTAAGGGAGATGTTCTACAAAAATCATTGATATCAGTTGATTGATTGAATTGTATAAAAATAACCACTTGTTTTTATCATGACATGGTGTGCGTTCCATTGTAGAAGCTTTGATGTAAGGAGGGAATGCTTGTATCTGGAGTACTACAATCTTCTACCTGCTGAAATTATTGGGATTAAGGGTGATTGTAGCTCTGAAGAAGTAGAGGAGCACTTGTCGGAATTCAATAGCATATTGAAAAGTTTTGAGGTATGTTCATAATTAAAATTTAGATTTTGTGTTATTAATTATTTGATATCTGTTGTACCATACGAGCATTTGACTAGTAAACCATAAAAAAATAAGCAACGGAGCACGCTACCTCTCTCTCTTGGGAGCTTTTCTACGCTTTTTCTCTCCGTAGTTTATTCTTCCTTCCTTCGTTTGTTGCTGGTAATGGTATCCATCAGGCCATCACTTCATTCACCTATTGCGGCCAAGAACTTGAGCAGTCAGTCCTCTCACTGGTCTTCTCCGCTTCCCCAACCTTCCTTTCTTTTCCCCTCTTGACCAAAAATCCAATCTCTTTTCTTTCTTTTTGGAGATATCGTAGATGGCGTTCAAGCAGGTGTTCTACGCCCTGCGAGAGGTTTTCCCGCAGGTATGGATCCTGTCTGCGCTACTTGGTTCCAATGTTCTAAATAGCGGGATTTAGCGGCAGCTTTAGCGGGCTATAGCGTTTGGGAAGGTCAGACGCTAAGCTATGCCATATTTGGCGCTACAGGAATTTTTCCGCTATTAGCGGCTAATAGCGCGCTATTGCCGCTAAATGGAGGTTTATTTAGCGCCGCTATCAGGCAAGTTTCTGCGTGCGGGGAGTCCGTCCGATCGGAATCCAACAGCCGAGAGTGCGTGCGGGGAGTATAGGACCTCACGAAAACCCTAACCCTAAATCAAAACGTCTGCCTCCACCCTAAAAACACGGGCACAGGCGGCGGCGTGCACACGGGGCGATGCAAAACGGCGGCCGCGTGGAGGAGCAGCGCGGCGCCCGCGAGACGGCGGTGGAGGCCTCGGAGCGAAGCGGCGGTGCGGCGCCTGCGGAGTGGTAGCGCGGCACCAGCAAAAGGCGGCGGCGCGGCGGCCCCGAGCAGACCGAGGCGGGGCCCGTGCGTAGCGGCGGCGCACGCGACAGCGACGGGCGGCATGACGGGGTGGGGCGCAAGGCGTCGGCGGCGGCCCCAGCGGAGCGCGGCGGCTGGGCGGCGCAACCGGTAAGTCCCGATCCCCTTCTTCCTTTTTTTTCTTGTTCTTCCCGATCTAAAAATATTCAATTGATTTGGGAATTTGGGGTTTCTAGAGTTCGGGATTCATCAAAAATTTGGGGAAAAGCCTTAGGGTTCGCATGCAATTTGATTCCCCTCCTTCTAATATTCTACCCGAGCCCAAGAACAAGCATCAGAAAACCCTAATCCTAAGCATAACCGAGTACATCAGGGGCTAGGGTTCTACCCGATCAGGGCGCGTGAACGTGGGGTGAGCCCACGTCTTCCTCATTCGGCCGTTTGGCCTAGATCAATATCCAACACTCTGTTCTTTACGTATTGGGCTGTTGGATGTGAATGGTAGTGACGTAGTGGTGCATCTTATTCTCATGGTGAATTGGATAACTGATTGGCTTAGGATAAATTGGCATATTTTTTGGTCAGCCGCTAAATGGCTTAGCCCGCTATTTAGCCCGCTATAGCCTTTCTTAGCTTTTGGGAGAGGCAGCCGCTAAGGGGCTTAGCCCGCTATTTAGAACATTGCTTGGTTCTGAATATCCCTTTTTGTCCTTTCATTCTTTAAGGGCCAAATTATGTGAAGCTGCTTTTGTTTGTAATTTCGCAAGGTCAATTTTCCTGTAGGTGACATGAGAAGAGTTTTTAGGGAATTTCTCTCTCTCTCTCTCTCTCTTTTGCTTTTTGATTATGGGGTGTTCCCCCCTCTCTGTAATTTTCCTGATTGCTCTAGTTCCTAGTAGAAGGCGCCGCCATAGGATGCCAACAATTGTTGAAGGGTTTGATGAAATTTGCAAGGTATATAGATCCAGTTATGCACTAGTAGGCTCCGAAGAAAATTTCAGTTCTCTTAAGAAAGGATTAATGTTCGATTTAAGCCAAATAAAAGGAAGGGAATGCTATAAATTCATATTCTATTCAGAAAAAGTAGATGACTAGAAACTAGATTTTTTTTAATAAAAGAACATGGGTGATAGGTGCACACGTGTAATATAAGTTGAACAAAATAATAGGGAATATAAAGGATAACAAACCTTTTTTAGTTAATTTGGACTGTGGGAACAGAAATAGGATGGACTAAGTAGAAAGTACGAGTAGCAAGTCAAATGCTGCCGTTCATTGTGCCAGCCCGGCTGAAATAATTATTTTCCGAACAGCCGATGCCAAACAAGTTTTACTTCCTCTATAAAATTTGAATTCAGTAACATGAACCAGCTCAATCAAATATATTGTACTGTATCGAAGCAATTCTAATATATGTAGAACCTAGGTTTACGGTCTTATTTACGAAGGGTAACAATTAGTTATTTACATTGAGATATAGAAAACATGATCCGCATAATGTTATTTTGCTGTTGCATTTGTATTGCAGGTTGATCTTCGAATATTGAAGGCTGTAGCTAGTGAATATTCCTCTGATGTCGATGCAGCTGTTGAATTTGTTCTTTCTGATGTCCTTCCAGCAGTAAGCGAACCTACTGAACCGCAGTATACACTCCAAGATATTGATTATGCCGAACATGATCATACTGATTGTAAGTAATTTTGTGTACTACATATTGCATCTAAAGATATTTTGGTTGCATTGCTATTGTCGGTTTGCAGCCATTGTCTGGAAAACACTTATAACCAACTATTAGCTCCATCTGCTAGTTTATTCAATAGGGCCTTCAATTTCATGCTTTTTTTCTCTTGTACATTGTAGCCGAGAACCCTAAATTATACTATGGAAGAATCTCATTGTCAGATCAAGGAGCTAGAGAGGATACTAATGTCCTGTTTGGTCCAGCAGCTGGGACCAGTGGCATTCCTAGTAAAAGTGATCCATCCCCAGGTTATGCTGGACCACTATGCACTAACAACAAAACTGAAGAATGCTCCCAGGTTGAGGATAAGTTGGTGATAAATGAAACAAGAACTGCTCCAAATGTAGATTATGCTCAAGTTGGGTCATCTTCAACATCTGCAGCTGAGCCACATATAGAACAACCTGGTTCAGGAGCATATGTTGATCATTGCGCGACTAAAAAAGACAAAATGATTCCAAAGGCTGAAAATATTGACAACCACAGGCATTTCAACAATAATTATGAACTATCAGATTTGTTTGCCTCTTCTGGGAGTATGTTACCGTTATTTATGCAGAGTCCTTCAGATTGTGCAGTGAAACATGAAGGGCAATTGCCTCTGAAGCTTTGTAAAGCTGAAAGTATACATGGTTTCTCCAAGTCAGAAGATAATTATTACTTGGAAACCTCATTTGTGAATTTTCGCTCAACTGAAGATGGACAGGCAACAAAGAATTTGCCAAGTGCTCAAACTGTCCATACACTCTCCAAATCAGAAGATAACTATGCCTTGCAGGTTTTGCTTGAAAAGAAAATGCCTCTGAAGCTTCCTAAAGCTGAAAGTATACATGATTTCTCCAAGTCAGAAGACAGTTACAACTTAGAAACCTTATTTGTGAACTTTTGCTCCATTGAAGACAGACACACACCAAAGAATATGCCGAGTGCTCCAACTGTTCAAACACACTCCAAATCAGAAGATAATTATGACTTGCAAGGTTTGTTTGAAAACATTGACAGTTCTAGAAAAGAATTGGACGTGCTCCATATTGCAGAAAATACCCCTGAACTCCACAAGTCAGAAAATGATGATTACTGCTACAATTTATTTGAGAAACCATGCATAGCTAATGTGCTGTGCAAGCTAGACAAGCAATGCAATTCCTTTGACTTATTTGCCTCATCCAAAATCACCGATAACTCATTACATATGTTCAAAGAAAAGGATAGTTCCCATACAGTTGATAGCGAAGGGCAACCATCAATAGATTTCAAGAATCCTGGAACTTTTACTAGTATTTGCAATCTGAATGATGATTTTAACCTGCAGAAGTGTTTTCTTCCACTCAGAATGTTTTACTGTCAGATCCAGACTCTAAATGTGAAGTGAGAGATGAAAGTGAAAGGGAAATCCTGTGTTCTAACAATGTGGATAAGCACTCTATGTGCCCAATTATTGAGCATGACACATTTCCGCTCAATGGAATGAAGGTGATGCCTGCTGCAGATAGAAGTGAGGAGTTTCCGGATATATCTGCCCAGTCACATCAGATCGCTGAAATAAACAAGTTCATTTCTGACTTCACTAAAAGCAAGGTGATTTCAGTAATCATTAAGCTTTCTCCTCAGCAACAGTTATCTGTGCTCTGAACCTTTGGGTAGCTCAAAATAAAGCTTAAGACAAAACCAGTCTGTAAATCACAAGCTATAGGGTAAATAAAAAAATTGGAATCTACTTTCAGACCAACCATTTTAATGCAGCCAACCGGCAGTTTCACATCTTACAGGCTTATTTGTCTAAAACATGCACCACTTTACAGATAAATTAAGTTAATGAAATTGTTCATGACTCGATCCTTAATTCTTAATTGTGACAAAAAAAAGATAATTATCGATTTAAGTTTACTTGGAAATCAATTTTAATCCTATTTTGGAAATTTGCATGCACACAGCCAGAAATTTCTTCTTTTTTCTCTTGACATATGATTTTTGTAATAACATTCCATTTATTTTGTTCTTAACATAAAATCATTAAGTTAAATGTTTCTGGAACACAATTATTTATCTAAAAGTTGCTATAAAGAATGCTTTTAGACAGGATTGCTTATAAATATCTGCATGGTGATGCTAGATAATTCAATGTAAAGCTCATTACAGGATGCATTGAGTTCTTTGTATGACTCGACAACTATAAAAATGAAAGAGGTGGAGCTTCAGGAGGGAAATTCTGGACAAGCAAAACAAGATGCTGTCAAGGCACATCAGGATTTTCTTGCCATGCCAAAACACTATAATCAGCTCATTGAGAATTATAAAGAATCAAATGATAAGGTAGTCCTTTTCTTAATGCTCTGATACCTGCATATGCTGAAAATGTCAGCTTACGTATTCATTCCTTAATAGCAAGCTCAAATAGTGTGGGAAGAAAAATCTTCGCTGGTAGCTTTAGCTCAGGACCTTCAGTCTCGTATTACCAAGTTGTCTGCTCAGAGAGATGATGCGCTCACAATTGTCGAGGAGGTAACGACTACACTTAAGAGCAAAGTGTTCAAATGAACAACATTCAAGTACAAGGATATGTGCTGTTATTTTGAGAAAAGTATAGTTTTGAGAAAAGTATAGTGCTGTTCAATTTTCATATCCAATACAACTCCGCAGATTAAATTTGAACTGGATGCACAACTAGCAACTTCAATGGAAGAAGAGACTGCAGCAAGGGAGCAGATTAGTCAGCAGGAGAAGTTAACTCTATCGGTGCGTAAAGAGAAGGAAGCTACAATGGAAAGCATGATGGAGGAGTCAAGGAAGCTCCAGAACGAAGCCAGAGAAAACATTTTGGTAATTGCATCAGATACAAGATAAATGCATATTTTGTAGATATCGTTGTTTCATTCAACACATGCAATCATTGCTCTTCTGTCATGGCTTTCATTAATGCCTTAAAACAATTTTTTATTGCAGTTGAGAGGGTTATTGCTGGAACGTGGTCACATCATTGATGTATTGAAGTATGTTACATTCTCCCCCAGTAATATTGTCTTGCTACCTAGGAGTTGTTTTATACTTCCTATATATCAATACGACTTTCAAATCTTACAGCATTTGTTTTACTCTTGCAGAGGAGAAATATCCAGCATCCATGCAAATGTTGTTGCACTCAAAGAGAGAACCCGTAAAAGCAAGCATGAATTAGCCCTGGTGACAACTAGGTGCTCAGCGACTACTTTCCACATGGATGATTGCAAGAGCATATCAATCGACACAGACCGGTCTTTGGGGAATGAGAACAAACATGGTCTGCCTCAGGAGGAGATGGCAAGGAGTCATCTTAAGGATCATTCCGCATCTTCAGATGACGAATGGGAGGTGCTGGAAAGAACTCAAGCTTAGACTGAGGTTTAATGTTCAAATACAGTAAGTTGATAAGAGGAGAGAGTCTTTTGTTTACGCAACAGCTATCTGCCAAGCGGATGTACAACCTCAACACTGCGTATGGAAGATTCATGTACCAAACAGCCTGCTGTTGGAACTTCCAACCTATGCAAGTTTTTTGGTTTGTTTTTAGAAACAAGTTTTTTGGTTTTTGCCTTGTAAATATATACATATATGATATATCAGTGTTTACTGTCGTAACTAAACCTGGTTATCAGCATGTAAATTATTATGAATGATGTACTTACGTTTTTCTTTAGGCATGTGTATAAAGTCAAGTTGTTATAGGCGTGGGCCTTGGGCCCAGCCAGGTTATTATTAGGAATTAGAGATTGATTTCTATTTAAGTTAGAGATTAGTTTCCTTATGTTAGAGATATAGTTAAAGATATGATATTGTTAGAGATATGATTGAGATTAGATTCGATCTGTTAGGGGGAGCTCATCTATATAAAGAGGGCTACAGTATGCTATTGGAATCAAGCAGAGCAACGTTTGGTTGCAGGCTTCCCTGCGGAATCCCCTCTATCCACCGCGCTCTATCAATCTGGTATCAGAGCAGTCGATCCCTTCCCACGACTTCTGCTACCATGGTTTCTGCGATTCGTCCTACTGCCGAGTCGTTGGCCATAATAAAAGCTAGCGCCGACAAGGTGGCCAGCATCGACAAGGGGATGGGGGACGCCTTCCTCAACATACATGCCCTCTTGGAGAAAATCTGGAAGGAGCGGGAGGAGGCGCAGCAAGAAGCCGCTCGCAGAGCAGAGGAGGCGACATATATTGATCTGCCAGCTGTTAGCGACGAGGAGAACGAGACTGGCCTCACACTCGTTGACTTGCCTCCCTCTAGCAACAAGGAGGATGACCTCACCCCCGTCGCCTTGCCTCCCTCTAGCGATGAGGACAAGGCAGACTTCGCCACCCTCGCCATGTTCACCGGCCACGGTTTGGCCGCCCGTCAGTCAGCAACCGTCGGCTCTCGGCGGAGCCTTGCTTTCTGCGTGGGCCACTGCCGCCATGGCCGCATGAGCCGCCGCCGGCAAACTTCCGTTCGCCAGCACCCATCTGCTCTCTGCGTCGACCGCTGCCGCCAAGAACTCCTCCGGAGCGCCGTGGGGAAGGTGCTCGTCGCGCCAGCACGATCTGAGAGCCGACATCGCTGCGCCATCCCCATCCTCGGTCGCTGGTCGCCATCCTCCGCCTGGATTCACGGTCATCGACGTCGCCGTCGCCTTCCTCGGTCGCCGGTCGTCATCCGCCGCCTGGATCCATGGGGGTCACAGTCGCCGTCGTCGTTTCCGGAGTTGGTCGCCGGAGAGGGTCGCCGCTCGAAGCCCGGCCGAAGCATCCGCCGCCTGCGCGCGACGTTGCCGGCACGCGCTCGAGAGCCACCGTCGCCGGGGGCCGCCCGAGCCCGCCGCCGTCGCCCGGGCCGCCTCCATCTGCAGCTGCTCCGCAGCCACCGCCGCCGCCGGGTCTGCCTCCGCCCGAGCCGCCTCCGCAGCCGCTGCTCCCACCGGCCGCTCCGTCTCCGCCTCCGCCCGAACCGCCGCCGCCGGCCGCTCCGGATCCGGTCCGCACCGGCCGCCGCTCAGCCGCCTGCTCCGCCTCTGCTTCCGCCGCCCGGATCCGGTCCGCCGCTCTTCGCCGCCGCCGACCGCCGTGGGTCGCCGGAACCGTCGCCGCCGCCGACTGCCGTGGGTCGCCCGGAGCCGCCGCTCCTTCCGTCGCCACCGACCGAGTCGAGGTGGGGTGGCCTGGTGGTCTCGGTCGGTTTTGAACCGACCGATTGAGTAGTTTGGGCAAAAAAAAAACTTTTCCAAAAAATTCAAAAAAAAAACTTTTCCAAAAAAAAATTCAAAAAAAATTCCAAAAAAGCTTATTTTGCAGGCATTATATTCCTGAAGGCGTTACACTTCGTCTAGTCTTGTTCCGCGTGAATCTGGCCGCCCGTCTCCATCCGCTGCAACACCCTGCCACCGTTCATCTTCTACATCGGCGTCAAAGATCTTCCATTGGCCGCAGTCTAGCAGCTCGAGGACGAGCTGCATGTCCGGGAGGGGTGTAGTGTTATAGGCGTGGGCCTTGGGCCCAGCTAGGTTATTATTAGGAATTAGAGATTGGTTTCTATTTAAGTTAGAGATTAGTTTCCTTATGTTAGAGATATAGTTAAAGATATGATATTGTTAGAGATATGATTGAGATTAGATTCGATCTGTTAGGGGGAGCTCATCTATATAAAGAGGGCTACCGTATGCTATTGGAATTCAAGAGAGCAACGTTTGGTTGTAGGCTTCCCTGCAGAATCCCCTCTATCCACCGCGCTCTATCACAAGTGTACGTATGGTTACAAAGAAGGGTTTTGGCACCTTTTGGCCTGGTATTTACAAAAATGACGTAGTCATGTGGTATTAGCAAAAATATCGCTTTTGTCACATGGCCACCGGGCGGTAGTCGTGGAGAGGCGATATGTGGTGGATTTACACGTACTGATTGTTTGATTTTTTAAATATAGCTAACGAGTCCAAAAAATTACGAAGTTTTATGTACAACCTTCCGACACAACGTATTAATTGTGTATATTTTTAATAATTTTATCCACTCTGAATGTTACTCGAAAATTCATACGATTATGTTGTTTGTAGGAGTTATTACATATAGCAACGAGCTCTAAAAATTACAAAATTTTACATGCAGTCTCCCGACACAGCCGACCTAATTGTCTATTTTTTCATGATTTCATCCATTATGAGTTTTGCTAAAAAATTCATACAAATGAACTTTTAATGCAGAAAAATGATGTCTAAACATTACAAACTTTTTTCTGAAGGCTTAGCACACAGTGTACTTCATTGCTTAATTTTTCTACGATTTTATATGTACAAAAAATAACAAGCGGCTTATTTTGAAGAGAGCAGTCACAATAAACAAAAAAATCCCATTAAAAATATAACCTTATGCACCTATTAAAGCACAATGAGCCTTGAGTCATTGGTAATTAAAAATAATCTAGCTAAAATTTACCATTAAATGGCAATGATTTGATATATAATTACATGCGATAATAGATTACGGAGTTAATAATTTAAGTAATCAATTAATTAATTGGCAATAAGGACCACATGAAATACTACATCTCAAATTGCTAGAACTATGAATTAATTCGATAAACTAAAAGATACATTTAGTATTTCAGTTGGTGCCCAAAAACTGTTAGTCTGTGCATCACATGAATCTTCCGTATATGAACCTCGTTAGTACTATAGTACAGAGCAACATAAGCAATTTAATTACAACCACATAAAAATACTTAATCTTTGTACCATAGTACTAGCGAGGTTAATTTAATTATGAAATTTCTCCACAGTTTACATGTTCGAAATTGTCAGTTTTACATGTTCAAAATTGTCTTAAAAATTAAGGGTTTAGGTCTCGGGAAATTAGACTTCTGTTTTCCGAAATTAGGGTTTTGTGATTTTTATGTGACTTGGAATGTGGGAAGTTAAGTATGAAATGACTACTCTATGTCACCCTATTGCTTCGGGCAGCCGTTTAAGTTAGGGTTTCATGGTTAATTTTTTTATCGAATTATGCAAGGAATAGACAACCTCAAAAGTATTACTTTGTGTGTTACATAAATATTTTGAATATGAATCTTTCAAATTTAGCCAACCTTGATATTACTACGGTATAGAGCGACATAAGCATTCGGACCATATACGAATAGAAGCCTTTAGAAGATACAACAATATGGTGGGTAGGACTATGTGCTACTACGGAATTGCATGATCTACTACGTGGACCGGGGCCATTTGCCCTTCGTGCTGAGTTCGACGTTGTAGTCCTCGCCAATTGCCCTTTTGCGCTTTCTCTCGCGCTCCTCCTCATGAGCCTCGCACTCTCTGTGCCTGCACGCCTCCAGATGAGCTTCTGTCTCTTGTCGAATACACTAGCTATGATCTTCGTTGCACCTCTGCTCCTCCCTCCTCTCACGGGCTATCTCAGCATCCCACTCCTCGTAGGCGAGACACCACTTGTCATTTGGGTAGATCTCTCGGTCGATCCATTTGCGGAACACGCATAGCGGATCCGAAGACTATGAGTAGATAGGAGAGATAGTTAGTACGTGCTTTCGATTATTTGCAAGGGGAATGTACTGTAACTAGTCCTTACCAGTTGGTAGTACTGCCTCGTATCCCCACAAAGGTCAGGGTAGTCATAGGCATAGTTACGGTAACCCAGCATCGACTTGAAGAACTTACACATGTCCTCGCACCAGCAGAGGGGCGGCGTCTCCCACTTGGGAGGGTCTTGCGGGGAATGCTTGGTGGGGACGTTGTTGTAGGGGTTGGTGCCATGAAAGTGTTATTGTGGGGAGGTGGCCTCCTAGCACGGGCGCTTTGCTCGTCGTGGGCTGTAGCAGCTCTTGCTAAACGGGTAATCTCCTCCCATTGCTTTTTCATATGAGGGTGGTAGTGTGGTAGTCTTGTTGCGTGAAAGGCCATCGAGCAAGGGATAGTACTTATACACGGAGCCTGAGCGGCAAATGCGATAGAAGTCCAATTGGGTTCATGCAAATTTACGTCTGCAAGGCAGTGGTCCTGAGGAGAAATCTTGCTGCAGCATGCGTCACCTCACTGCAAAGTTGCCTTGCTAGGTCACATTGGTCTGTAAGGCTGCCTCGTTGGGTCATGTCACCGCAGAAAGCTGACTTGTTGGGTGTCGTGCATGTTTTTTGTGCATAAAAAACAAGGCGGACAATGCCGGGCTCATCAACATTTTACGGCACCCTGTGTACGATGAACGCATGTGACAAAAAATTACTTACCCTTCGGGCGAAACAATCAGAACTATTACGATTGTAACGACTACTTTGATATTTACTCTCCAGAAAATCTTAATTATGCTATGCACTCTTAATTCTCATTGGTGAGCATGAGAATGAGAAGTGAAACACAGTTGAGATGAGCAATGAGTGACTGCGAGAGCTCTGTATTTGTAGCTGAGCGAAAAAGGAACCCGGTGTATTCACACCAGAAATTATGGACTCGTTGTAGACGTACAACACCGTGGGCGAGGGGGGACGACATGGTAGGAATGACATGTGTGGATGAGGGAGCGAGCGAGAGAGAACGGTATGGACAGAGTGACATATGTGAGGATGAGGGAGCGGGCAAGAGGGGGAAGCTATGGATGAGTCAACATATGTGCGAAGGAGGGAGGGGGAAAGGGAGGATAGCATCAAGGGGGTGATATATGTGTGAAGGCGGGAGGTCATGCACTACAAAAAATGGCTGCCGCATGGTGGCCGTACAGCCTACGATTTAAACTGTGAATTAAATGAGCATTGCATGTTGCTAATTATGATTAAACTAATATAAATTAACATGGCAAATTCATAGCACATAAAATTTACAAAAAAATAGACAATTAGGTTGACTATGTTGGGAGGATGGACATAAAATTTTATAATTTTTAGAGTTAATTTGTTATGTGTAATAACTTCTACAAATAGCATAATCGTATGAATTTTTGAGCAATATTTAGAGTGGATAAACTTATGGAAAAAAATTACGCAATCAAGTATGTTGTGTCATGAGACTACACATAGAATTTTATAATTTTTGGGCTCATTTGCTATATTAAAAAAATTAAACAAGTAGCAAGCATAAATCATAATTAAGGTAGCTAATTAAGATGGTTAATTAACCAACTTAATTAGCTGCCGTCTGGTGGCTGGGCGGTAGAGGGAAGGGCCGTACGATGTCCGTGTGGCCTTCATGCATTGTACGGTGGTCGTGTGGCACCACCACATGTCACCTCTCCACGGCTGCTGTCCGGTGACCGTGCGGCAAAAGTGATATTTTTGCTAATACCGCATGACTACCGTCATTTTTGTAAATACGAGGCCAAAGTGCCTAAAACTCGATGTTTCATATAGTGTATGCATACCTACCATAATTTCTTAGAAAATCTCTTAGTTTTTTGTGGATCTTTTTTAGATTATTTTATGGTGAATCTCTTCCACCCATTGCAATTTAGCATTTTTAAATAGGGTTTGTTTCTTGTACCCATGAAATTTGGTTCATGCTATTTCAATGAGCTTCGATCATGTTTTGGTCTCATTCTAAGTTACCAATAAAATCTGAATCACACCGTTGTATCTCACTATTGACGATTATTTTCAAAACTAACCACAATGCCCCCAACATACTTTTCGGGGGAAAATAAAAGTTTAGGTCTTTTCTAAACATTTAGCTATTCTAAAATGTGAAAATTTCAAATATGTAAATCTAAATGTGAAATTTAATTCTGGAATTCTAAATTCAAGTATTTACATCATTTGAAAATCTCTAATATATAGCAGGATTCAAATATGAAAATGATGAATTATTGAAGCTTGTGTGCTGCTTTAGTTGAATTGAATCAATACTCATGAAGACAATTAAAATGAGCCAGCCTTTCCCTATTTTCAACTTTTGTTAGGTCGAGGGATTGTCCTTAAAAAAATATTAGTCTTATATCTAAATTTGTAGGAAAAACCATTATTTTTAGCCACTTCATTTTCCAAAGGCCGAACATATGCTAAATAATGATACAGATATAGAGCGAATATGAATCAAAATGAATACGGTTACAAATATTTATTGGAACATGAAAACCCCTTAAACTATACATCCAAAATTAATGAAAATACATAAATAGTTTATCTTCTTAAAACATTCATGAAATCTAAACAAAAAAAGGTGTTCCATTTTTTACCTTTATATGTAGAATTTAATTTTGATATAGAATTATGCTGCATATAAGACGCTGCTAGATGATTCAATTCTATCATGCCTATCAGAACTATGGTTAAAGTTTTGCGTCTTTATGTATAGAATTTGTTAGAAAATGTGTACCATGATATGACTCAATTAACGAAAATTGCAATATTGCACTGTTCTCTCATTTGGGAAAAATATCTCATAAGTTACAATGTACTCAAGGCTGCAGTCTTCCACTATGGATCAATAAGCTTGATTGTTGAGCCTTGCCGGTCAGCACATCTGCGCGCCATGGAGATTGCCAAAGAGGTTCGTGCGCTGCTCTCCTATGACCCAAACCTGAGGGAGACATTGTGGCCATCCCGTGAGGAGGCCCGCACCCAGACCTTATACCCAGAAAACATTCATGGACTACCAGGGCCACGACGACGTCGACGTCTGATGGGCCGGCGCCGGTTATGGGCCTTTGGCCTTATGGTTATGGGCTGGGTAATGGCTATTGGGCTAAAATTTCGGATATCCAGTTTCATATTATCCGGATAATCCATATTCGTATTCGTATTCGATGGATACTAAGCTTACTATATTGGTATTCGTATTTGATAAAAAAAATCCGTATTCATATCCAATCCGAGAATTATCCGAAGAAAATCCGATCCGACACAATCCGTATCCGTTTTCGTCCGGATCGGTTGGAAACTATCTAATCCGTTTTCACCCCTACCTGTTAGGATACTCGTAGTACACGAGATAGTACTTGCCCGTCGTACAAATTATATAAGCAAGAGTCAGAGCAAATACTGTAGGTAATATCAAGACATTGTTGTAATACCGAAGCGTTTCACCTTGGGAGGATGCGGGAACATGTGCGTGAAACCAACCAAAGTGTCTAGCAGAATACGTATGTCATGCATTGACCCGGGCCAACCTGCGAACATGAAGGTGAACCGCATGTTGAAATCGCACACCTCTAGCACATTCTGACTCATGTACCTATTGTTGATTCATGTGCATAAGTCGATCCTCCCGTATTGTGACAAGAATGTTCGTCCTGTCGATGGCCTAATGCATCAGTTGAAATATGGATAAAACCTTTCCTCTGTAAGCCTTAGATGTGCAGTACTGATGGTAGGATCTCTAGGTTTGACGTTGTCCTCCAACATGTGGCACACACAATCAAGTACTTCATGAAATTTTGCACTCACAGTAGAAGAGGAGTGCACAAGCCGGTTTTTAGCTGCCTGTTTGATTGCAGTGCAGTGATGGTCCAGAAAAAATTCCGAGCGCTTCTTTCAACGAGATGTCCAGTGAGGATGCAAACCATAGTTTGTTACCAACGTGTTATGCAGCAGGCTGAACGTTGTTCTCCCCATCCTGAACATGTCATGGCACAACTCAGGTAAGGCCAGTTGCTCATCGACCCATTCCAATCATATCATTATGGGTTCTCTACAAGGCCTCTTGGAAGATGATGCTGTTGGATCGAAATCGGCAATAGAGGGGGAGGGGGTGAATGTTACTTATTTAAAAATAACACCCCCGAAAAGTACTTAAGAGCGAGTCTCCTCTCCTATGGCTACAAAAAGCTATGGAGAGGAAGACTTAGACTCTCTGGAACCTCAAAGAGGGCATAAAAGAGAATTGAGAAGACACCCAAGGGAAAAACCGAAGATCAGCACAAAATGCAGAGGGGCCGGTTTGACCTCAATGTGCCAGGCGGTCAGACCGTAATAGCCAGGCCGATCTGACCGGTCATTTGCTGCCGGTCAGACCGCCGGCTCCCACCCGGTCCAACCGCAATGTCAAGTCCGGTCAGACCGGCCACCCTGAAACTGATGGCTGCAGTGAGCCCAAAAATGCTGAAAATCCTGAAACTTGGTGAAATCTTCAAATTTGGTAAGAAGCTGCAAATATTTTCAGGCCTAAGGGACAGGATTGGAAACAAAATAGCAGAGGGACACCAAGGTTCAAGAGAAATCACTAGGAAATCAAGAATTTGAGATTTTACCCAAAAGTCTGAAAATAGTCATGGGAAGTGACTGAATTTTAGATTGCTTGCTAATCCTTGATCTATTGCTTATGAAACTTAACAATCAACTTAGCAATTAACTCAGGGTTTTCCCATCCAAATCTCATGGCAACCTATGAAGGGAAACAAGAAAACCCACTATCCCCTGACAAGAAACCCTAGACTTTGTAAGAGCAGGGGAAGAAGTGACGAAGAAATATGATTTCACATGAGAAGCTAAATCTTCAAAAAGCTCTAGAAAATGGAATGGTCATAAGACCATGAATCTTTTCTATCACAGAGCTTTCAAGAATTGATTGCACAAATCTTCTAAATCACCTCACCCTCATGTCACGAGAGAAGAAACAGAGGAGGCAGAAATTGAAGTTCATCACAAACGAAACCAAAAGATGAAAACAGCCAACAAAATCATTCTTGTATTGATAGAGAGGAAGAGAGATGAATGATTGTACAGGGATTACAACTATCTCCTTACACAAACATCTCAATAGCTCATCTCATCTTTCTGTTACACAGACCAACGAAGAGGAGACAGAGCAACAGAACCCTGCTCTCTCCAACAACTCTCAACAACTAAAGAGAAAGCAAAAGCAAAACTAACTCTAACCCTCTCTCCAAGCCATCACTCTCTACCAGGGCATCCATACAACTAGGAGGCATGCACCTATTTATAGCCTTACTTAATGGGTTCACCTTTGCTTTGCCCAATAAGCTTTACTCTTTACCCACTAACTCTAACCAAATCCACTTCCTTTAGTGCAGCTTTGCGTATTCACCAAAAACGCCCCTCCTGCACCTTCTGGGAAGCTTCCTCATTCCTTGCCCTCCAAGCTTCGCAACCACCTCAAGTCCTTACCATGTTCGGCACACCTCGACCGCTTTGACCTCGGCACTACCCGCGCCTAGTCCGGTCATCCCGTGCCTCGCCACGACTCCACCTCGACGTCCTGCAGCTATCACAGACAAGAAACACATCACATAGCACCGCTCGAAACATGTAATCACGATTAGCATCAATGAATCGTACTCAAGAATAAAATGGCCCAAATGACCGATTGGGAAGAAGAATACGCCTCAAGTCCGACTAACCAAACCCGACTGAGCCAAATGCCATCATGGCGCGAAACGCACAAACCAAACTCAATCTTTTCAGAACCCTCGTCAATTACTCATCACAAACATGGGGTCATAACCACATGGTCTCTCAGATGCGGACTGATCATAGAGATATGATAGCACCACCACCTCCAAAAAAGGAGGCATGTCACTTGCGTGATGCCCATCATCATCATGGTTGGCATGCAGCATTGGTTCTTGTGCATGTGAAGGCAAAGCAAGAAGTCTGTACGTTTGCATGTATCATGCAATAACTAGGTTGCATAAGATATTGAGACATTGAATTTGGCAACACATGACATGCGTCCATTCCCCATAGGATGGGAACAGTACTTAATACAGGACCAATACAAGCAAATAACAAAGGTTTCAACAATACGACCAAATAGAACACAAATTACTACAAAGCATGCAACAGTACAAATGAATCATGAATACAAACTCGACCAACCAAACCAAATAGTAAAGTAACTAAATCACTATGATAGGGCATGAACATGAGAAGTAACTAAATCGATAAGGCTAGAACATAGTCAGAATCGTCCCTGCACGTGTGCCCAAACATTGCAGAGCCATCCAATGCGGCCCTCCCGTGTAGACAACATGATGAACATGTCCATGTACTCATTTTTCATGAATAGGATGGAGGCGTAGAAGTGCTCATCATTGTACTCATCGGATCTGTCCGCTCTGATGAAGTCAAGTAGATCGCGTACCTCTTATCGAGCTTGATCAGGCTGGGTAGTTGAAAGGATCATGACTGATGGATGGCTAGCCTGTGACCTTTTGTACAGATTGATGCGGCACTCAATTTTGTCATCCTCCCGGTTGCTCTTTGATTTCTTCCTGTTCGACATGTCAAGCAGTGATGTGCGGCTCCTCCCCTTGGAAGGCTTCTTGTGTGATGTGCTGGATAGCTAATCTCCTATTCGATAGTGGCATCATCTGAGCTCATGTCAAGCTTTCACTAGCTGGCTCTAGGAATGAATTCGTGCACGTTGCATTGCCAAACATGAAGTCCAAGAGCTCCTCGTTAGTAGTGATTAATAAGGCAGCTTGCGCAGCTGCCCAAGTGTCGTCTAGTTGCTCAGCAACATGGCTCTACCATGCCCATAGTGGTAGTCAGCTGGCTAGGCAGATATGCACTGAGGCGGTCCAAGGTGGTAATAGGAGGGCTTAGCACAGCGGTTGGCTCGGTGGTCACGGTGGCTAGGCGACACTGATGTGGTGGAGTCAGCTGCCTAGGCACGCTAGGGGGAGAACAGAGAAGGGGTATATATAAGTAACAGAGGGAGGGCGGGGAAACTTACCAGTGGAATGACCACGATTTGGGGGTGCCGCATAGGGGTTAGGTAGCAGTCACATGTGCATAGGGCATCCATCACTGACTCATTGGATACCCAATTGCTGACTCGTTGGATTCCCCATCGCCCAAGTACGCCATCTTCTCTGCTTCACCTTCTTCTCATCCTCATCTGCCTTCTTCTGCGCCCAATGTGACCTACCTCTTCTCACACCCTTCCTCACCACATCTCTCCAACTCGACCAGGACAGTGCGGTTGTTGAGGTGGATGGAGGTGGTAGTGAGGAGGAGGGAGGCGCGGTTGAGGTGGCGGCGTGGATGTTGTCAATCGAGAAGGCGGTGACAAATACAACAGTGATAGCCACTAGAGTCAGTGAAGAATGTGGTAGCGGGAGAGGCGATCGACATTGTCAGAGGAAGAGGAGGCGGTAGTAGCTGAGGGGAGGTGGCGAGCCGGATGTGATGGGGTGGCGGTGGTTGGGAGTAAGGGTTAGGGGGTGGGCTGTGGTTTTTTATATGGCCTAGGTGGGATGATTTGGACTGTTGATTATCCATCCAATGGGTACAAAAGTGATTAATTTTGATCCGAAAAATCATTAACACCATTAATTCTAAGTGCATACATGATGTATAAACCTCTGGCCATTGTTCTCTCATCTACACAACTGTAGGTTGGAATAGGGTTGCATATATTAGTTGGGAAACGAGCAATGTATTGTTAATTAGACATCATTATATGTATGATAGCATCTTCGCAATATGATCCTGTATATGCAAAGATAAATAAAGATACTTGGAGCAATTGCTGCATTGCTGTGTGTTGTGTCATATCATGATCACATGCAAGCTAATAAAGGTCCAGTCTAAGTACAGGGCACATCCAATGGTGAGACAACTCTCTTCTGATCCAATGCATGATTGCTTATCTTCGGTCTGCTGTTCTTATTTTTAATTCAGTTGCCTAGACCCTGCCTAGGCCCCCTAGGTGCTAGGCCCCACCTCACCACCCGCCTAGTGCCTAGCGCTTTCTTGAAAATTGCTCATTAGGCAGGAGAGCATTCCTGCACTTGCCGCAACCATGCATTGCCTGCAATGAATGCACAAGCAAATCTTTAGTACAAATAGCAGTCTACTTACCATAATCTGTTGCTCCCACTAGTTATCACTTACAGCTATCGACCTTGTGTTAGGATTAATTCCTAAACTGGAGAATTCAGTTTCAAAGTTTTTCATTGCACGTAGTCACATTTCAGTGCGTCCCAACTGTTGAGCTATTTTTTTAGTGTACTCTCTACCAGTGAGTTCTTTGAACTTTCTAATGAGATTGTGGTACTCTCTCCTATTGAGACAATCCATTGGTCAGTTGTTCGCCACCACCTCCTCATAATAAATCTCAAGCATGGCTAAGTGTGTAACATCGTCCCAAACGACTGAGGGTGAGTTCGATTTGTCCATATAAATGTAGTGACAATAATATGAAAAAGACTCATGCATTGTAGAGGAAAAGAATGAAACCAATAGGCCATGACGCTGTGGCAAAAATTGTCGAATGCAACTCCAAGTGCATCATGAAATTGGTTGCTACATGTTGAAATTGAGCATAGACAGGTGGTAGACGACGTACCGTGGAGGTGCACAGCAGAGGCTCATAGCAGAGGCTCGGTCTCGAAGGGGGAGGCATTGAGCAGGATGACCTCAGTGTTAATGGGGAGAGAGGGCACACACGACGGCCCTAGCGATTGTGGGGGAGCACCTCAGTGAAGCCAGGGGAGGCGGCTGGTAGGAACGGGGTCCCGATCTTCCAACAGGTTCTGGATATGTTCGATTTGGTGGAGGCGCGACACAATCGATCTGGCTTCCGAACAACACGTTCCAAACCCCGCAATCGCAGCACCACGTCTCCTCAGGTTATCAACCGTGCGCAGCCCGGTTGACCTCACCAAGAAGGCTAATCCTCGCCTGCAATCAAAGAACACAAGCAAGAACAAGGAAGAACACAACTGAATTGCAGATGTATTGATTTAGCACTCGAAAGTTGGGGTCTCACAAACCGATGAACGGCGAAACTGTTCAAAGACAGAATAATCTAAGCAAAACCCAAACCCTAATGGTGGGGGTGGCGCCTGGATATAGAGGAGTGAGGGGCGTGCAAAACCCCTGGACGCGCCCTAATGGGCTCCAACACGATACAAAGCCGAATGGCCCAAAAGACGGTGGCGCAGCACCCTGGCAGATTCTGAACGCCTAATTGTTTCAACGATTCCCATTGACTCAGAAGGAATTTTGATATGGGACCAAAGCCATTGGAAAGGTCGCCTTCTCAGCTTTCCATCCATATAGAACATCCAAAACGGAGCCCGGATGCGATCTGGGCGTCCATTTTAGTGCGGCCTGGTCCTGGACTCCGAATTGGATTCGAAGTCAGCCTGAGTTGGGCATCCAACATGATTCGACCGCCTTTGCTGGACTTGTGCGCCTCATAGCCCTTCTCCAAGTACTTCCTGGTCCTCTCCATGGTTCCTAATCATAATTAAATCATTAGGTAGTAATCGATTCTCAAATGAAAAAAAAGAAATACTTAGGAACGAGCTCACCTGTAAATTCAATTGTCGGGCGTGAGCTCTAGTGATTGGTCCTTGAATGTCAAGTGGAGGAGTGTTGTGTGTATCCGAAGAAGTGATGTCCTCATCATCCTCCCCTCTTGAAGCGGCACTGCTACAGACAGCCCTATCATAGACGGTTCGGAACCGTCATCACAGACGGTTCCTGAACCGTCAGTGTCTAGGTGTCAGTGATACTTGTGGTTATCACAGACGGTTCCCAAGCCGTCTGTGATAACAACATTACAGACGGTCTTTATTACTAACCGTCTATGATATTCGAGTATCACAGACGGTTTTTTTATAAAAAACCGTCGGTGATAGTCTTGTATCACAGACGGTTTTAAAAAAACCGTCTGTGATACGAGACTATCACAGACGGTTTTTTATAAAAACCCGTCTGTGATACAAGACTATCACAGACGGTTAGTAATAAAGACCGTCTGTGATATATACAATATCACAGACGGTTTTTATTACTAACCGTTTGTGATATTTTGTATATCACAGACGGTTTTAATTACTAACCGTCTGTGATATTTGTGTATCACAGACGGTCAGTAGTAAAGGCCGTCTGTGATATCATTCACACCACAGACGGCACTCTTTGAAACCGTCTGTGATATTGTATCACAGACGGATTTTAACAACGAACCGTCTGTGATACCAAGTGCATCATCCATTTTATTTGATATTTTTTGGCTAGCCTCAGGATATGCTAGCCATGCCCTCTGAACGCAAGCAAGCAAGCAGATTACAGATAAATGACAGATATAAGTTAATTGCAACTCATAGTAAATTACAACAAAATTCGTACACAGCAGATCACATACATATATATATAGAATGAAAATCGTTACACAAAATCTGACAAATGAATTCATTTGAAGGAATTGTTTGATTTGTACAGTTGAATCCAATGTTTCAACATCTAATTATCACCATTGCCGGCGTAGAACTCTCCCTTCCTACTTATGACCTCTCCTAGCAAGAATTGGGAGATGATTGCACGAATCTCCATGAGATTGTCAAGATCATATGCACTTTCGTCGAAGTGCACCCGCTGTCGCTAGGAGCAATGTTAAGTCATTAATTAGCATGTGTGTGTAATACAAATACATATATATAATCAGAAAGTAATAATTATTGGAAGGACCTGACAAACCTCTGGATCATTGATCTTAGTAGCAATGATTTCCTTCATATGGCGGCAAACGTAGAATCCACATACGTTGCCCTGTAGCTGCTGGTGGCACTGCAAAAATAGAATTACATACATCGGTATTGTCAATTCTAGAGGCATTATAACAAAGTATGATATAGGATTGTTGTGTTGTAGCGGGTACCGGAAATCGCGTTTTGTGTCGTAGCGTGTCACTGGATTTGTCGTGTCTTCCTCCTTGAGCAACATAATCGGCAAACGCCCTACGTGATTCAAAAAACTTATCCTCGGCCGTGGCAAACAAAAGAAATATTACAATAGAGTTATGTATGGAGGAAATGAGTTTACCTGTTAAGTACTTCTTGCACAAGACTGAAGTCGTGGTTGCTCCTAAGGAGGGAATCAAGGTATATTACCTTGCTCCACTTTGGTACAATCACAAGCAAAATCCAGTGATGCCTAGTCATGTGTGTCGCCATAGTGATTAATCCTAAGTTCATGCCGCATGTAATGTACAAATGAAACATATGTGTGGCAACTAGTGAAGCACTTACCCTTGGTTGAAGGGTACCATGATGTATTCCTTGTCGGTGTGAGCAATCAATCCCCTCGTTATGTAACCTTGCACGAAGGATGCATCTGCATTGATACATTGCTCGGAGACCAAGTGAGGGTTGAGGAAACCCACCGGTCGTCGCGATCGCCGGACTTCTTGGATCATGTATCTATACATAAAGAAAGAGTAATGACATTTATCTGTATAACGTGAATGTAGAACTTCATTGTGCAGTACACTTACAGTGTCCAACATCGTAGAAGTGAGGCGTCGAGTTCGTCGAGATTGAATAGTAAGAATAAATCATCGAATGTCACGACGATGTAGCCCAAGTCGTTGAGGAAATGCGTGTCGTTATATTTCAGAGTCAATGCACTCTGCCGGTTTGGCTTCATGTTGGACTTCTCCATGTACCAGGCATGCAATCTATTGCAAATCATACCAACCTGGCGTAATTGTGAATCGGGCAATAACGACACTCCTAGAACAAACTTCCATGGCACGGGACGCGGCTTAACTTTCGTCACATGAGCCTTGGAGGCCTTGGAGCCTCGCTTATGATATGTTCTCGGTGGCGTCTCGGCGGGAGCCGATGCAACAGACTTTACTGGATTTGGAGGTGGAGGTGAAGCCACCGGAGCCGATGTGCCAGGTCCAGGGCGACGTCCCTCTTGGGCCACTGGATGTGAAGATTGTGGCACAGACATGTCGAGGACGATGTCCCTCTTGGGCCACTGAATGAATGTGTGGACGGCATCCCCGTATGTCTTAATCTCTTCGTTTGGGGGCTTCTCAAGAGGGACGGGCTTAAAAATATCATTAATCATGTCCACCTGGACCTTCATGAAACCGGTGTCTACTTGTACACCGTGCACGAGCGTCCCTGGTAGCAATGGATACACCATGCCGCGCCCAGCATCAACGGGAATAGAGCCAACAAGCCTGACTGTGAGGGTGCAAGGCATGGGCTCCTACATAACGATACAAGATGAGTTAAGGCGTCCACCAGAGAGATCTATGTACCATTCTAAAGAGGTACATTACCTGAATGTCATCAATACGTAAGTGGTCGTCGCTATGTTCAGAAATTGGTGTGGACGCGCAGCTACTGCGACGTTGAGGGGGACTGGGTACCGCAGTACTAGGAGTGGGTTGCGATTGGTTGCGGACTTGTCTCAGTTCTTCCCGCAACGAATCTATCTCTCCTCGAAGTGAGGCAGTCTGCTCTTGAAGTGAGGCAGATAGTTGTTCCTCAAGTTGAGCACGAAGCTCCTGTTTTATTTGTTCGCTGCGGTACGCCTTGGATCTCTTCCTACTCCTATATGTCTCGGAGTAATCTGGAAATCCGTGCCTCCAAGGTACATAAACCCCCATGCCTCGTGTGCGACCTGGGTGCTCCTTGTTTCCCAAGGCCTGTGATAGTAAATCTATCTCCCTATATTCTTCAAAGGAGCCACGAGAAGATTCGGTAGTCAATGATTGCTGCAAGAGGCAATTAATCATGTTATTTTTGAACCCATGAAGTTCAAGAGGTGTTAACAAGTATGTTGTTTAACATATTTTACCATGCGTTGGGACACTTCCTCATCTGCGGGGTTTTTGAAAGAGACACCCGAAGATGTGGTTGATGACCTCGCTCTTAACCAGTTTCGAGCGCGCTCGTTTGCGATCCCGGCAAATGGCGGAGAGGCCTCCGATCGGATTGCGACCTCATCTTGCATCCTCCATTGCGGGATTTTACCCGCGTACCCAGCAGTGTCGAGTCTGTGAGGGTGCGTGTTTTGTGACTGGAGATCCTTGTGCGCCGCACTTTGTTGTACAAATTCGGGCGTCGTCTTCATCTGCACAAAGGCCTCCCATGTTTCCGGCGACACGAAAGGATACTTCGTGAAGGGCGTGACATCCTCGGCCACGTACTTCGTCACAAGAGTGCTCTTAAAATTCTTCCATGCTTTTCCCATCGCGAGGAGCGCTTGCCGTTGCACGAGTCCCTGTGCTTCTGCTGGGAACTCGAACGAATTTGTAAGTTCCTCCCATAGCTGATTTTTGTGATCCTTTGTCAAATCTTTCCAGCTTGCTATGGTGATGGGGACCCGTTGCCTTCCAATTATTCCGCAGGTAGTCCGAAATGATGACGCTGCTTTCGACGGTTCCAGAGGGACCCCATCCGGAGAGACCACCGTGATGGTCATTCGGCCCTCTGGCCATTTCGATACTCCTCGGCCACGTTTAGATTTCGCAGTCTTGGGAGCGTGAGACCCAGATGACGACGACGAAGACTGTGTGGACGCCATCTCTCTTCTAAGAAAAAACTAACTGAAGTGAGCTATGGACCCAGCTTGTCAAAGTTCTATGAATCAAGTGACACAAACCAGTGCATCAAGTTCATTGAACAAGATACACTGGAGTGTGTCACTTGCTTTATGCCCTTTGACAAAGTTCTAACGATTAGCTAATTGCAGTGAGCTATGAGCCTTCCAAATAGACCTTGCGAAGCATATAACATGTGAAGCATATATATATATATATACATACATGTGAAGCATATACATGTGAAGCATATATATATCATGTGAAGCATATAACATGTGAAGCATATATATATATATATATATATATATATATATATATATATATACACATGTGAAGCATATAACATGTGAAGCATATATATATATACATGTGAAGCATATATATATATATATACATGTGAAGCATATACATGTGAAGCATATAACATGTGAATCATATATATATATATACATGTGAAGCATATAACATGTGAATCATATATATATATACATGTGAAGCATATAACATGTGAAGCATATATATATATATACATGTGAAGCATATACATGTGAAGCATATAACATGTGAATCATATATATATATACATGTGAAGCATATACATGTGAAGCATACAACATGTGAAGCATATATATATATATACATGTGAAGCATATAACATGTGAAGCATATATATATCATAAAGCTAACATGTGAAGCACAGGGAGGGAGCGGCGTCGGGGGGGACCGCCGGCTTCGGGAGGGAGCGGCGTCGGGAGGGAGCGGCGGCGTCGGGAGGGAGGGACCGGCGTCGGGGGGGACCGCCGGCTTCGGGAGGGAGCGGCGTCGGGAGGGAGCGGCGGCGTCGGGAGGGAGGGACCGGCGTCGGGGGGGACCGCCGGCTTCGGGAGGGGGCGGCGTAGGGAGGGAGCGGCGGCGTCGGGAGGGAGGGACCGGCGTCGGGGGGGGGGGGGGGACCGCCGGCTTCGGGAGGGAGCGGCGTCGGGAGGGAGCGGCGGCGTCGGGAGGGAGGGACAGGCGTCGGGGGGGACCGCCGGCTTCGGGAGGGGGCGGCGTAGGGAGGGAGCGGCGGCGTCGGGAGGGAGGGACCGGCGTCGGGGGGGACCGCCGGCTTCGGGAGGGAGCGGCGTAGGGAGGGAGCGGCGGCGTCGGGAGCGGTGGCGTCGGGAGGGAGGGAGCAAAACCTAGCTAGCAGGGGCGCTGCAGAGTGGAGACAAGAGACTGCGGCAGAGCGGACTCCGCAGACCTAGCTGCGGGTATTTAAAGATGATCTATCACAGACGGTTCTATCAATATAACCGTCTGTGATATGCATTATCACAGACGGTTCTATCAATATAACCGTCTGTGATATGCATTATTACAGACGGTTCTATAGATAGAACCGTCTGTGATAATGAATATCATAGACGGTTATGTCGATAGAACCGTCTGTGATGTGTTATCACAGACGGTTTCTTTTGATAAACCGCCTGTGATAGTTCACTATAAATACCCGCAGCCAGCTAGGTTCCTATGTCATTTTACAATTACAATATGGAACATAGATACATTTATGAAAAACGCAAGCATAACCATAAATATAACTATTTCATATAGTTCCTTAGTCATTTTACAATTACAATGCATGGGTTCCTTAGTCATTTTACAATTACAATGGAACATACATACATTTATGAAAAACACATGCATAACCTATATCATTTATTACACTTTGGCTATATCATTTTAAATAAAGCCCTTCACGATGATCGATACGCATATAGCTTGCTTCATCGCCTTGTTCTTCATCGAGCCTGATGCCGTCTCCGAATGGAGGCAAATCATCAAATTGATTGTACTCTTCCTCATCCACAACATTCTCAACCCCGACAATCCTTCTTTTTCCCTGAAGAACTACATGGCGCTTCTTATTTGCCGGGTCGGTTACATAAAATACTTGAACAACTTGCCTCGCGAGTACGAATGGTTCGTCTTTGTATCCTACACATTCGAGGTCCACGGTAGTGACGCCGTACTTGTCAACCTTTATACCCCGTGGGAGTTGGACCCAACGGCACCGAAATAGAGGAATTTTGAAAATTACGTAGTCAAGCTCCCAAATCTCCTCTACAAGCCCGTAGTACGAGCTTCGGCCAGCGGTACTGCCGTGCGAATCATAGGCATCTATGCGGACACCTGAGTTCTGCACTGTGCTCTTTCTATCTTGATCTGTTGTATAAAATGTGTAGCCATTAATGTCGTATCCTTGCCATGTCACAATTGTAAATTTTGGCCCTTTTGCCAACCATTGTAGTGTTTCATTTGACGACCTCCTAGTCAATTGCGCCTTCAACCATTCGTTGAACTGACGGTTGTGTTGTCTCGTGATCCAAACTTCTGATCGGCCTGCATTCTCCTGACGTAGCATGTCCTTGTGCTCTTCAATATATGGGGTCACTTCAGTCATGTGTTGTAAAACCATGAAATGGGCTTGAGCATACGTATTTTGATCCGGAGTTATTGCTTTCCGCCCGATAGTCCCTATACCCTCTAACCTCCCCTCGTGACGAGATAGAGGTACACCTATCGGCTCTACCTGAGAAATGTAGCCGATGCAGAATTCAATGACCTCTTCTGTTGTATAACCTTCGATGATGCTACCCTCCGGTCGAGATCGATTGCGTACATAGGACTTCAGAATTCCCATGTACCTCTCGAAAGGGTACATATGACGTAGAAATACGGGGCCACATATTTTTATCTCTTTCACAAGGTGGACAATGAGATGGACCATGATATCAAAAAATGATGGAGGGAAATACATCTCTAGATGACATAGAGTTGTCACCACCTCGGTTTGCAGAGCATTTAGTCCATCCGGATCAATGACCTTCTGAGCAATTGCGTTGAAGAAATAACATAACCTTATGATTGTCACTCGAACCTTGTTCGGCAAAATACTTCTAATTGCAACAGGTAGCATTTGAGTCATTAGCACATGACAGTCGTGAGACTTCATGCCAATTAATTTCAAATGTTCCATGGAAACAAGTTTCTTCATGCTTGTGGAGTGACCGGATGGAACTTTCACACCATTTAAGGACTGGCACAATTCAGTTCTCTCGGACTTAGACAGAGTGTAACATGCTGGGGGAAGGTACGTCCGGCCTTTATCGGTCTCTATCGGTGCTAACTCGGTCCTGATGTTCATAGCGACCAAGTCACGCCTTGCGTTAACACCATCCTTTGTTTTATCAGGAATGTTCAGTAAGAGACCAATCAAACTGTCACATACATTCTTCTCTACGTGCATGACATCGATGCAATTGCGAACTTCTAAGTGCTCCCAATAAGGCAAGTCCCAAAATATTGACCTCTTTTTCCACATGTTCTTCCTCAATTTACGTCCCTTTCCAAACACAACATTTATATCCTTGACCATATCATACACCTCTTTCCCGCTAAAAGGTCTTGGTACTGAGTCATCCTCTTTTTTTCCGTCAAATTGTTTCTTCATCTTGCGGTATGGGTGATACTTTGGAAGGAACCTACGGTGACGCATGTACACAGTTTTTCGCGAGTTGTTCAACCACACACTCTCGGTATAATCTAAGCAGTGCGGACACGCTTTGGCTCCTTTTATACTCAACCCTGACAGGTTACCAAGGGCAGGAAAATCATTAATGGTGCAGAACAACATGGCGTGTAGAGTGAAGTTCTCTCGTTTGTCCGCATCCCATACATGTACCCCTTCATTCCACAGTATTGCAAGATCTTCCACCAATGGGGCTAGGAACACATCAATATCGTTGCCAGGTTGCTTCGGCCCTTGGATAAGTAGTGACATCAAAATATATTTCCGCTTCATACACAGCCAAGGAGGAAGGTTGTACATGCACAGAGTCACGGGCCAGGTGCTATGTCGGCTGCTCATGTTACCAAAAGGATTCATTCCATCTGTACTCAACCCAAACCTTATATTTCTCGGTTCCACACCGAAATCTACAAACATCCTATCGATGTTCCTCCACTGGGCAGAATCAGCAACATGTCTTATCATTCCGTCTTTCTTACGCTGCTCGTAGTGCCAACGCATCAATCTTGCATCCTTGCGGTTTGCAAATAAACGCTTCAAACGGGGGATTACAGGAAGATACCACATCACCTTAGCAGGAGGTCCTTGCTTCACCTCGATGCCCTTCCCATCATCAGAGTCATTTTTACGCTTGTATCGGGATGCTTTGCACACCGGACAAACATGTAAGCTAGCATACTCTTTACGGTACAGGATACAATCATTCCGACATGCATGTATTCTTTCTACTTCCATTCCTAATGGACAAAGAATCTTCTTGGCTTGGTAGGTGGTTCTCGGCAACACATTTCCTGTTGGAAGCATGTCCACTAGGAGACCTAATAATGCCGTGAAACTCTTGTCGGACCAACCATTGCTTGCCTTCAATTTTAGCAGTTCTAGAACTGATGACAACCTCGTGTATTGCGGCTTGCAGCCCGGGAACAAAGGTTTCTCCGAGTCCTCCATCAAGCCCTCGAATTTACCAAACTCTCTCTCACTATAGTTCCCTTCTGCATCACGTAACATCTGATCCAGATTGTCATCCTGCGACCTATCCTCATGATCGAAAGAACAGTCCACATCTGGTATATCGTTGCCTCCCTCGACTATGTCATAACTACCTTCTTGTGTACTTTTTTCTTCACCGTGACTGGTCCAACATTTGTACCCTTTTCTGAAACCCCTTCGAATCAAGTGAGCTTCAATCTGCGCTGAGTTGCTAAACATCTTGAGATTATCACAATCAATACATGGGCAATACATATATTTCATCCCCTTCTTCAACATATCCAGCTCGGCCGCCCTTCTAAAAGCAGACACGCCAGTAATGTACTCTTCACACACACGGTTCTCAATATACATCCAGCTTCGGTCCATCTACGCTACACAAGTGACAAATGGGTGTCAAAAATGATTATTACCCCTACTACTAACCTCTGATCAGATCACTAAGAATGTTATGTAATTGAGTACTAATCTCTGATCAGATCACTAAGAATGTTAAGTATACTAACCTCTGATCAGATCACTAAGAAGACGGTGATATTTTTTCGCCCCCAACTCCCTAAAGCCGGCCGCCTTGCTCCACCGATGAAGCGCAATGAAGACAGATCGGTGTCGACATCCTTCAAGCAAGTACGCCAAGCAATTAATACTACGCAGAATATCACAGACGGTTCCAACCACAAACGGTCTGTGAAAATTATACATCACAGACGGTTCGTATTAATAACCGTCTGTGAATTATCACCGACGGTTACTAATATGAACCGTTTGTGATACAAGCAATATCACAGACGGTTCAACTTAATAACCGTCGGTGATTGTTGCCTATCATAGACGGTTCACATAAATAACCGTCTGTGATAGTTTACATTATCACAGACGGTTCTTAACACGAACCGTCTGTGATGCATACTATCACAGACGGTTCGTGTTAATAACCGTCTGTGATTGTTTTATCACAGACGGTTCGTTAATAGAACCGTCTGTGATACCCAAATGCCGACCTCGCTGAGCGACTATCCATCTGCTTCTTCCCACTTCTTTTCTTCATCCGAGGCCTGCTGCTGTGTCTTGAGGAATGCCACATCTGAAGACCAGTTCTTGACCAGCTCTTGGGTCTTCAGATGTGGCATTCCTCAAGACACAGCTGCAGGCCTCGGATGAAGAAAAGAAGTGGGAAAAAGCAGATGGATAGTCGCTCAGAGAAGAAGTCGGCAACGTCGGCTGCTGAAAAATCTGGAAATGTCTTTTTTTGAACTTTTGTAATAAAATTGCCTTGAATTTTGCAGGAAAAAGAAGGATTGTCGGAGTGGACATCACATCTCGACAATAGTCGGCATCGTCGAGGAACATGCAAATACAGAGGCAAGCACAAAAACTCAACAACACATTCAGATCGATCTATTACAGGATAACAAGCTAACAAACCCTTCGCGGCACGACGGTCCACACTAAACAAGACACACTTACGACACTTACGGCAAGAGTGTGTTGTTTAGTATGAACCGAACGTGCCGCGATATGGAGGTGCTAGCTCACAACGGAGGGGAGATGCATGCAGGAAGCTAGCTTCAGGCAACATCTCGACAGTAGTCGGCATCGTCGAGGAACATGCAAATACAGAGGCAAGCACAAAAACTCAACAACACATTCAGATCGATCTATTACAGGATATCAAGCTAACAAACCCTTCGCGGCACGACCGGTCACACTAAACAAGACACACTTACGACACTTATGGCAAGAGTGTGTTGTTTAGTATGAACCGGACCTGCCGCGATGGAGGTGCTAGCTCACAGCGGAGGGGAGATGCATGCAGGAAGCTAGCTAGTGGATGAACTCACGCGTGACTAGTACCGGTGGAAAGGTTGATGGGGAGTTATTAATAAGGGCCTGGCCGTGGGAGGAACTGGTGCCAGCCATTCGATGTGGAGAGAATGGACGGGTGAGATCGAAATCCTGGGTATACGCCAATTATTGGTGACACGTGATATCACACGCCAATTATTGGTGGTATGTAATTATCACAGACGGTTATTAACGCGAACCGTGTGTGATAATAAATATCACAGACGGTTCTTAATACGAGCCGTCTGTGATGTTTAGTTATCACAGACGGTTCGTAATACGAGCCGTCTGTGATGTTTAGTTTTCACAGACGGTTATTAATATGAGCCGTCTGTGATGTTTAGTTATCACAGACGACTCGTATTAATAACGGTCTGTGATATTAATATCAGACGAACGGTTTCATATCAGAACTGCTTCGCGCGTGTTTCGATGCCAGAACGCTTCGTGTTTCGATCGTCTAATTAACATCTCTCGATCGTTATACGAAGCGTCTATATCATTAATGTTTGGGTATACGAACCGTTTGTGCTAAAGGTTAAATATGCGCTCCTAATCCAGGTCTTCTACGTACGTACAATACAATATACAATACAACATGGCTTCTACTACTGTTCTTGTGATCATCTCCTTCCTCTCATCTGTTCATCACGAATTGTTCGGCCGGAACCTTACACAGGCGGCCAGCAATTTGCATCTGGAGCAGCTTCTCCGCACCCGCCCTGCTCTCCTTCCCCGACTTTCTTGCATCTGTCACTTGACCTGATCCTCCGCCGTCGACGGAGGCGTCTCGCTGCCGCTCAAGAAAGGGAAACGGCCCTCACCCTAGTTCTTCTCCACAATGTGCGCAATGCGGAAGAAGCTCTACACGCATTGCAGAGACTGATGGATAGCCTTGCCGATCAAGCAGAAACGGCAGATTCTGAGGAATCTTTTCATGCTATCCTCTACGACATTATGGATGCTGCTGATCATTTGCCCAGGCTGCACGAGGAAGTGCTAAGGACAAGGGCAATCTTAACGGCGTTCGAGAATTTAGCGGCTGATCCTCCAAGTCCCCAAGTTGAAGAAGAAGCTTACGAAGCCCAAAAGAATACAATCTGGGAAACTCTGTACCTGTGCGACTTTTGTAATAAATTTGCCTCTAATTGAAATTAATAAATTTGCCTTTAATTTGTGATCTCTTGTCTCAGTAGTTCTGTAGTTAAGTTATTAGAAGCAATGTGTACTTATATATTAACCTCTGATCTAGAATGTGACAGAGAAAGGGACATCACAGCCGGTTCTTGTGAAAAACCGTCTGTGAACATTCCCAGACGGTTCTTAACAACAACCGGCTGTGATAGTCGACACAACACAGACGGTTTTTAATAAAAAATCGTCTGTGATAATCCCAGATTATCACAGACGGTTTTTAATAAAAACCGTCTGTGATATTCCAGTATCACAGACGGTTCAGTGGTAAGAACCGTCTGTGATACTCCTTTTTCCCGCCACAAATACCACAGACGGCCTTCAAATTAAAACCGTCTGTAATAGTTTACATTACAGACGGTTTCACAAAACCGTCTGTGATTTGCCGTCTACTATTAGCCTTTCTGTAGTAGTGCGGAGTCGTCCTCAACTCAGCCTCATCTTCTTCTCCCAAGTATGGCTTCAAATCTGAAATGTTAAAGGTGAGACTAACCCCAAACTCGGGAGGCAACTCAATTTTATATGCATTATCATTTATCGTATCAACTATCTTAAAAGGACCAGCAGCTCTAGGCATCAATTTTGACTTTCTTAACTCAGGAAATCTATCCTTTCTCAAGTGCAACCAAACAAAATCACCCGGTTCAAGTTTAACTTCCTTTCTACCTTTACTACCAGTAATCCTATATTTTTCATTCATCTTTTCAATGTTTGCCTTAGTAGTCTCATGCATTTGGACAATAAAATGAGCACGCTCCTTAGCATCATTATGAACTCTCTCACTAGTAGGCAAAGGTAAAATATCAATAGGGGCACGGGGATTGAATCCATACACTGCCTGAAAAGGACTTACCTTGGTGGTGGAGTGTTCCACTCGATTATATGCGAACTCAACATGCGGCAAACACTCTTCCCACAGCTTCAAATTGTTCTTCAAAACAGCTCTGAACATGGTAGACAATGTGCGGTTCACCACCTCGGTTTGGCCATCAGTTTGTGGGTGACATGTTGTAGAGAACAACAACTTTGTACCCAACTTGTTTCATAGAGTACGCCAAAAGTGACTCAAGAACTTGGCATCATGATCTGAAACAATAGTAGAAGGCATACCATGCAAACGAACTATCTCTTTGAAAAAGAGGTCAGCAATATGAACGTCATCATCGGTTTTATGACATGGTATAAAGTGAGCCATCTTAGAAAAGCGATCCACAACAACAAAAATGCTATAACTCCCCCTCTTAGTCCTGGGCAATCCTAAAACAAGGTCCATAGAAATATCTACCCACGGAATAGAAGGAACATGAAGAGCATATATAAATCATGTGGATTCAAGTGAGACTTAGCTTTTTGACATGTAGTGCAGCGAGCCACAAACCGCTCAACATCTCGCCTCATCTTTGGCCAAAAGAAGTGTGTGGCCAGAACGTCCTCCGTCTTCTTAGCACCAAAATGTCCCATCAAGCCGCCTCCATGCACCTCCTGCAACAACAAAAGATGAACGGATACAACTGAAATGCATAGGCGGTTAGCTCTAAACAAAAACCCATCATTGATCACAAATTTATTCCATGCTTGTCCCTCTTTACAATGCAACAACACATCCTTAAAATCAGCATCAAAAGCATATTGTTCTTTAATAGTTTGAAGACCAAAAATACGACAATCAAGTTGAGACAACATGGTATAGCATTGAGACAAAGCATCAACAATCACATTATCCTTTCCTTTCTTGTGTTTAATGACATAAGGAAAAGATTCAATAAATTCAACCCACTTAGCATGTCTACGATTCAAATTGGTTTGACTACGAATATGCTTAAGTGATTCATGATCGGAATGAATGACAAATTCTTTAGGCCATAAATAATGTTGCCACGTCTCTAAAGAACGAACAAGAGCATACAATTCTTTATCATACGTGAAATAATTAAGAGCAGGACCATTCAATTTTTCACTAAAGTAGGCAACAGGTTTGCCTTCTTGCATCAAAACACCACCAATACCAATTCCGCTAGCATCACATTCCAGCTCAAAAGTCTTACCAAAATCCGGAAGTTGGAGCAATGGTGCGTGTGTAAGCTTGTCCTTCAAAAGATTAAAGGACTCCTCTTGTGATGGCCCCCAATGGAACACGACTCCCTTCTTTGTCAACTCAATCAACGGTGTCGCAATGGTGCTGAATTCCTTGACAAAGCGGCGATAAAATCCTGCAAGGCCAAGAAAACTCCGCACTTGGGAGACCGTCGTGGGTGTGGGCCAACTCCATATCGCCTCCACCTTGGCTCTATCAACCTCAATTCCCTGTGGAGTCACAACATAGCCAAGAAAAGAGACTCGATCCGTGCAAAAGGTGCACTTCTCAAGGTTACCAAACAAACGTGCATCTCTCAAAGCATTAAAAACAGCATGTAAGTGATTCAAATGTTCATCCATGGACTTGCTATACATCAAGATATCATCAAAGTAAACGACCACAAATTTACCAATGAAAGGACGTAAAACCTCGTTCATTAATCTCATGAAAGTGCTAGGTGCATTAGTTAAACCAAAAGGCATGACTAACCACTCATACAAGCCGAACTTAGTTTTAAAAGCAGTTTTTCATTCATCGCCAAGTTTTATTCTTATTTGGTGGTATCCACTACGCAAGTCAATCTTTGTGAAAATTATAGCACCACACAACTCATCAAGCATGTCGTCTAGCCTGGGAATAGGATGACGATACCTTATAGTAATGTTGTTAATGGCTCTACAATCTACACACATACGCCAAGAACCATCTTTTTTGGGAACCAAAAGAACAGGAACAGCACAAGGACTAAGGCTCTCACGTACGTACCTACGGTCCAAAAGGTCTTGGACTTATCGCTGAATCTCCTTAGTCTCTTCGGGATTGGTCCTTTACGCCACACGGTTTGGCAAACTCGCTCCAGGGATCAAGTCAATCTGGTGCTTAATCCCTCGAATGGGTGGAAGTCCTGGAGGTATCTCATCAGGGAAAACATCTCTAAACTCCTGCAAAAGGTTAGTGACAGGAGCAGGCAAAGTGCAAGGCATATTATCAAGAGAAAATAAAGCATCTTTGCACACAAAAGCATAGCATGTATCATTAACATCATCAATTGCAGCAAGGTCTGATTTTGTGGCAAGCATAACAGAATTTTTCAAATGGATTACTTGCTGTTTTTTAGATTTATCATGTTCCTTTGGATCATTAGCAGCAGCAGCTCTCTCCCTATCGGCCTCTATAATCTCAGCTGGGGTCAAAGGCAGTAAAGTAACTTTCTTTCCCTTATGCATAAAGTGTATTTGTTACTACTACCATGGTGTAAAGCATCATTATCAAATTCACAAGGTCGACCCAATAAAAGAGAGCATGCTTGCATAGGAACCACATCACAATCAACATGATCAGCATAACCACCAATGGAAAAATGGACTTGGCATGTTTGCGTTACCTTAGCTTTTCCAGAGTCATTTAACCACTGAATATGGTATGGATGTGGATGCGGTCGCGTGGTCAAGCCAAGCTTCTTGACCAAATCAGAACTCGCCAAGTTGTTGCAGCTTCCTCCATCAATGATGACACGTGCGTGCCGGTTCTTGATTGCGAAGAAAGTCTGAAACAAATTATGGCGTTGAAGCTTATTGGGTTGTTGTACCTGTGTGCTGAGGGCTCGCTGCACAATGATGCTCCGTAGCGTCGCTGTGGACGCCGCACCAAGGACCAGGTCGTCATCACCACCGCCATTGTCGTCTGAGGCAGCAGCAACATCATCCTCCTCCTCGACATCCGAAGTGCTAATGTAGCCTCCATCTTCTGTGGTGATGTATGCCCGTTGGCTAGGGCAATTCTTCTACACATGACCAAGCTCATGGCAGCGGTGGCACTGAATGACGGAGGAGCGGCCCGTTGAAGCCACGGAAGAAGAACTCTTGGCTGGAACCTGCAAAGAATTTTTTGTAGAATCTACAAGGCGTGTCGTGGAAGGTGGCTTCGGTGGCGCTGCTGCAATCTTGTTCACAGGTGGTGGAGGAGAATGAAAACTCGAAGAAGACTTGGGCAGTCCCGTCGATGTAGTCGTTCGCGGTGTGTAGAAGGGTCGTCCGGTGCTTTCCTTCGCTGATTCCTTGCATCCCTACAATTCTTTTTCTGCAAGCGTAGCAAGCTGGAACAACTGGTTGACAGTAGTAAAACTTTATAATCAACAATGTCCTAAATTTCACGTCGTAACCCCCCGTAGAAACGACAAATCTTATCCTCCGTTTCCTCAACAACCCCACAACGCACCATACCCTTTTGAAGCTCAGCATAATAGTCCTGAACAGAACTATCACCTTGTTCTAAGCACTGCAATTTTTTTTCTCAAATCACGTTTATATGAGGGAGGAACAAAACGATTACGCATAGCTTCTTTTAACCGCTCCCATGTATCAGGTTGTAAGCGCATGGTACCTAGTTCATTCCACCAGATAATAGCAAAGTCCTTAAACTCACTAGTAGCTTGTCTAACTCTATGTTGTTCAGGAACCAATTGAGAATTAAACTTCTGCTCTACCGTCATCTCCCAATCAAGATATATTTCGGCATCATAAAGACCAGAAAAAGATGAAATGGTAAACTTGACTTTAGCAAAAGGGTCGTCGTTACCATGACGGTTCTGGTTATTACCAACCATACCATGTCGGTTTTGCTGAAGACGCTGACATAGTCGTGCATCTTGTGTCGCCCGCTGATCAATGTTGCCATCTGCATCATACACTGTGTCATCATCATGATGATGGCCGTCATTGACAGGTGGTAGGCGTGCCTCCAATGTGTCCATCCGACCAGTGAGGTCAGCCATCCGCCGCTCCACCCGCTCAATGCCTTCTGTGGTGTTCAACTGGGCAATGGCGGCGACGGTGGTGTCCATTCTCGTGCCGACTAATACACTCGTTGAAACCGCCCGGTGTCCCGTCCCCTTCGTCTCCTGCCATGGTTAGTGGAAACACAGGGAAAACAAAAGGATTGTCCCTATCAACTACAAATTAAGGGCAGTGGGAACCCGCAAAGGAAGTGGCTTACCAAGCTCTTACAAGTGTTCTTACCAAAGCAAGGCAAATGATACCTGGAGAGTGTGATCCGGCGATTGCAAGGGTCAAAAACTGTGCTATCCAGAAGTAGGTATATGGAGCTTGGCATGCCAAATATGTTAGTGAAACACAAATAAATAACAGATAGTAATGCTGAATAAATGTCCAAAGCACTGGTCCTAGTTGCTGGTCTAAATGTGTCCTATATCAGTTATGATATGTTGAACAAGGAGTCAAGACCAGAATAGTAAAGCAAAGACAACAACAAATATGGCCAGGCAATGAGAACTTAATTCAGCATAAGCACAAAACAAATGAAGCTCTGTCACCTAAAACTGTGCTCTGTCATGGTTGTTTTTCTTGTCACAGATAGCACTCTCAGCACTATAACCCCAGGTGCTGAAATTTTTCGTTTTTCTTTCTTTTTTCTTTTTTTCACAAAGCAGAGCACAGAAATAGGAACCACACAAAGTTTCACCTCAATCTGATGTAAGGTGTGGCCTACAGAAAATGATGAATGTGCTGTAAATTCTGTGATGAAATTTCGGAGCTCGAGTACTGAACTTTCCAGGCCGAATTTGGGCAAAATAAATTCACCAAACCCAGCGAAGCTAGGGAGTTTCGGATGCACAATTCAATTTCACCCAATTTGAAAAAAAATTCGCCTGATTTCGAGTCCGTATGAGAAAGTTACGGCCGTTTGAAGGAGGGCCTCCGAGTTATGGTTGCTGTGGAGGCCGAAACGAAATCGGGTGGAGGAAATTGGGGGCGGAAGCTCGAGGAAAGGTGGGGGATGGTGCTGTGTGATCACGAGACGCGATGGATGACTCAAAAACAGAGGGTGGGATATGGGTGGGAAAACAAAAGTTGACGGCTAGGGTTTGTATGAGAGGTAGCGGAAGGAAGACAACCCGAAACAAAACACGATCTAAACCAGCAACACAACTCGACTAAGGACACAAACTCAACACTACGGACTCTGAAATCAAATTATGCAAAAGGCTAAATGAGATCTGGGACAGGAAACAACCTATGACTACAATTTTTTTTGTAGGGCTTTTTCTTGGACTCTAGGATGAAACCGAAAACAACAAAGGTAGGGTAAAGTCGAACCTGAAGGAACACATGAAGCTCTGATTACCACTTGGTAGGAACGGGGTCCCGATCTTCCAATAGGTTCTGGATATGTTCGATTTGGTGGAGGCGCGACACAAATCGATCCGGCTTCCGGCTTCCGAACAACACATTCCGAACCCCGCAATCGCAGCACCACGTCTCCTCAGGTTATCAATCGTGCGCAGCCCGGTTGACCTCGCCAAGAAGGCTAATCCTCGCCTGCGAATCGAAGAACACAAGCAAGAGCAAGGAAAAACACAACTGAATTGCAGATGTATTGATTTAGCACTCGAAAGTTGGGGTCTCACAAACCGATGAACGTCGAAACTGTTCAAAGACAGAATAATCTAAGCAAAACCCAAACCCTAATGGTGGGGGTGGCGCCTGGATATAGAGGAGTGAGGGTCGTGCAAAACCCCTGGACGCGCCCTAATGGGCTCCAACACGATGCAGAGCCGAACGGCCCAAAAGACGGTGGCGCAGCACCCTGGCAGATTCTGAACACCCAATTGTTTTGACGATTCCCGTTGACTCAGAAGGCATTTTGACATGGGACCAGAGCCATTGGAAAGGTCGCCTTCTCAGCTTTCCATCCATATGTAGAACGTCCAAAATGGATCCTGGATGCGATCTAGGCGTCCGTTTTAGTGCGGCCTGGTCCTGGACTCCGAATTGGATTCGAAGTCGGCTTGAGTTGGGCATCCAACATGATTCGATTGCCCTTGCTGGACTTGTGCGCCTCGTAGCCCTTCTCCAAGTACTTCCTGGTCCTCTCCATGGTTCCTAATCATAATTAAATCATTAGGTAGCAATCGATTCTCAAATGAACAAAAAGAAATACTTAGGAACGAGCTCACCTGTAAATTCAATTGTCGAGCGTGAGCTCTAGTGATTGGTCCTTGAATGTCAAGTGGAGGAGTGTTGTGTGTATCCAAAGAAGTGATGTCCTCATCAGCGGCACACACCAAATCCTCACACATAGCAAAGGAGGCGTCGTGCACTTGGGGCTCACACACAGAGGGGTGGAGGCATTCGACGGTGGTGGAAGGTTGGAGCACAGTCCAACATGGGGATGGAGGTAGTGGCTAAGGATGACGTGGAGTTGGATGCCATGGACGATGAGGATTCGGTGAAGGAGGAGGAACACCTGGATGGGGATCCAGAGGCAGTGGGAGGTACTAGCTTGAAGTACATGCTAGACGACACACAAAGCTTACCGGATGCAGAGGAGGGGGACCAGTAAGAGTGCTCGGTTGGTGGCTAAGCCAGAGCCAGATCATGGTGGATCCAGTCAAGGTAGGGCCCAGAGGAGAGACAATAGCCAAATTTGGCGAGGTGCCACCTCTCCATGGCACGATGATGATTGGGTAGGAAACCCTACATCTAGCAGGTGTGAGTGAGCAAATAGGGGTGAGACTGACATGATGTCGAGGAGGGGATGGGGATAAAAACTTGGCAAAGATGCCACTTCCACAAGCCAGTGCAAAAGCTGATCCATTCAATCTGGCTTCTTGCTTCGTGGTTGAGAAGCCAGAAGCCGCCCAAAAAGCCGTATCGAATGGACCATTTACTCATTAGGACGCCTGTTATGATTACATTGAATTGCATTTTTTTGATAAAAATCTGGTGCCTTCTCAGCCACGTGCACCTAATCTAATCTGTCTATGTGAAGCATGTCTTGCATACTAAGCACAATTTGTGTGCTGCACCAGGAGATTGCCTAGGGGCAGCACAACCATTATTGTATAACCAAGCCCTTCCACATCTAGTGGCACTTTGGAAAGAGAAAACAATACATATGCATTTGATCGAAGGCTTTAAAATAGACATCAATGTATAGGGACAATGGGAATAAATGGACTCAGGAAGGATCATTTCAATTTACAATATAATTAAATCATTAATGATGAACTAGCTCTACACGCACTTTAACAAATGGGAGAAAAACCTCCAGATTTAAAGATACTAGTGAAAACCTACAACCAAAATATTTTTCCTATAGCTGGTGATGAAGTCAAGTATGATAAGAGTTACAAATGCACAACATGAGCCATGAACTTTTTAGGACCGAGAATGGCAACTAGAGAGAGGTGAGTAGGAGCCAACACGATAAAAAGCTTTTCCAAATCTTTTCCTCAAAAGAGAAAATAAAGATCTTCACTCCAATAGCTATTAGAAGTTATGACAAGCAGAGATCAATCACCAACAAGAAAAGACTCATAAAAAATGACCACCTTTCTATTTTCAGGATTCCACAATTTGTAACCTATCACACCGATTTATAGCTTAGGAAGATGCACTTAATATCCATTGGCTCCAATTTCCCATAATTGACATGAGAATAAGTAGGACAACCAAAATCCTTAAATTCAAGTAGTCGGCGGGAGAACCCAATCACTTCTCAATTGGAGTTTTACTATCTATGGTAGTGTTTGGTGATCAGTTGATCAAATGACATGCAATAGAATTGACTTTAGCTCAAAAACTCCTTGACAGACCTAATGTTGATAGCATGCAGCACACCTTTTCCATGTGGTTCTATTCATGCGCTCATCCACACCATTCTGCGGTGGTGTACCTAGAACAGTATAGTGCCTCACGATGCCTTTTGATCGACACAATGCTTCAAATTCTCCCTATAAAACTCCAAGCCATTATCTATTGGAGTTTCTTAACATACTTGTTGGTCTATTTTTCTATCATAATATTCTATTCTTTGAACATCTTAAACACATTTAACTTGTACTTGATGAAGTATTGCCCAAGTCTTCACAGGTAGTCATCAATGATGGTCAGCATGTAGTTTGTGCCTCCAAGAGATGGAACAAGCGATTCTTCTCACAAATTGGAGTGAACATAATTCAATATGCCTTTAAAAGAATGAGTGGCAGTGTTGAAACTTACCCTCTTCTACTTGCCAAAGACACAATATTCATAGAACTTCAATTGGTCGACACCTTGGCCATCACGTAAACTTCTTTTGTACAACTCTTTAATGCTAGCTTCACTCATGTGTCATAGACGCATGTGCCATAGAGTAGTCCGATCAGTATCGAGCAATCTAGTCAGAAACAACAATAGTTCTAGTCAGGATAGTGCCTTGAAGATGATACAAATTTTCTACCTTCCTATCACCTTTTGTCACAACAAGAGCTCCTTTGGAGACCTTCAAGATTCCACCTCTACTAGAAAACTTATACCATATGACATCAAGAGTACTCGATGAGATAAGGCTTGGAATATGTCGGACTTTCGATAGGGTTCTAATGGTACCATCAAATATCTTGATCTGGATAGAACCAATGCTTGTAATCATGCATGGAGTATTGTCTCCGATTAACACTGATCCACTCGAAGTCGCTTCATAGTCAACAAACCAATCATGGTTCAGGCTCATGTGAAAAGTGCAGACTGAATCAAGAATCTACTCATCACCAGTTTTGGAATCATCAGCAAAGGCAACAAGGACATCTCCTTCGGAACCTTCTTTAGTAACAATGGTGGATTTGGTTTCTTCATCTTGTTGATCTTTCTTATAAATGTTGTTCCTTTTCTCCTTGTTCTAGAGTTTTTAGCACTCGGATATATCATGGACACTTTTGTTGCAATAACGTCATAACTTCTTGTTCTTCGACTTAGAACAGCCTCAAAATTTACTCTTGCTCCTAAAATCCCCAGTCGGAGACCTATCAGTTTGTCTTCCATGAACAGACAAACCTTTTACATGCGAATTTGAGCTTTTGCTCGACAGCATGGTTTTTAGCTTCTCCTTTACATGTAGAGCAGCATAAACCTTCTTAAGGGTGAGAGTATCCTAACAATAAATAATTGTCACTTTGAATGTAGAGAATGAATGCATAAGCGATGGTCTCCTTTGAGGTCTCTTAGAGAATATTGTTATAAAGATAGATGTATATGAGAGAGAGCCTTGCGATCTCTTCTTTGGTTCTCCTTAGTGGACCATGCAATAGGCATCTTGTCGATTCCTAACAACGTAACATCCAAATCAATCTATGTTAGAATAGCTCGCATCTTGATTTACCATAGGGAAATCTTGTGTCTCGATCGAGCGGAGGAAGATCATAATTCATTGTTGTCATGTCAAGAATGCCCTAGATTGATCTAGGCAAAGAACGTGGCCACTTGTTAGGATCAGATACCACTTGTTATTAAATTGACAAGACAGAGCATGAAACAAATGAAGAACAATCAAGAATATGAGATAGAGATTTAGCATAAAAACCCTTGTGGGTAAAAAACCACGGACGCACAATCAACGAAATCACTATATGAGGAGAAATTACCAAATGCTCTTGGCATATATGTGATTCTATGTTCTACGTTGTTTTACTTGATAGCTTATAGAGAATACAAATAGCCTTGGAAACAAAGGTCCTTGATGAGAAAGGAACATAGTCCTAGTCATCAACGAAATAGAGACTTATCAGAAACTAGAATAATAACTATCTTGTAGATGAGAACAACTGTTGGATCATCAGGGCCTTATCACCCCAAAAGCTAGCCAATGAGGTGAGGAACTCCCCCACTTTTAAGTTAGGTCCCTTATCCTTCCACAACCAATGTGGGACTATTCCAACAATCTCCCCCTTCACATATTGGTGTCTCTCAGCCTTTCACCGCCCATTCACCATACACCAACAGTCCCTCAGGGTCACAGTCCATCAGGCGTTCACACACTAGTGTTCCTTGGGCCAGAGATGTTAGAACCGGGCTCTGATACCACTTGTAGGATCATCAGGGCTTTCTCACCCCAAAAGCTAGCCAATGAGGTGAGGGACTCCCCCTGCTTTTAAGTTAGGTCCCTTACCCTTCCACAACCAATGTAAGTAGTGTGATCCACTAAGAGTGGCTAGTTGTTAGAAGTGAGAGATGAGGAGCCTCTACTATATAAGCTTTTGTGTTGAGAGAGAGACTTATGGAATCAAAATTAGGGTTTGGATTTCCTAGTGTTGGAGTCTTTTGTGTGTGCGTGCTCTAGGCTTAGAGCTCTGCTATCCTGAGGAATTGCCTGTAAAGCATTCCTCTCAAAGTGAAATGAGCATTCAAAGTTTGCCCAAATGAGTTGTGTCATAGATCCCCATTGTGCTTTTATTCGGTTGGCTTTCTTGTTTGGATTTCTCTCTTCTTGATCTTTTTTGATGCCAAGGACATATAATAGAAGGAGATATCTCCTAGAGACAAGATCCCATCCATCTAGGCAAGATTCAGAGGAAGTTCTTTAGTTTGCTCAGTTTTTCTCAAGACAGAGGTTATTTGGGGTTTTGCACTTATGAATGATTTGGATCGAATTCATACTATGATCTAGCTTGCAATAACATGTGAGAACCCATCTAAGGTCATCCAAATCATCTAGGACTCACAAGCAATAGTAGATCAATGTTTCTCTCTTTTGCTCGGTTTTGGTACAACCTTCCTTTAAATAGAAAAGGTCAGAACATGGAAATGATTCTCTCGATCGTTAATTGGAATAGGTTTGTATCATTCTAGAGAAGGTGCATGTCAAATTTTAAGTCATTTGGATCATCGGATCAAAAGTTACATATATTCTTAGTTTTGAAATCGTGTTGATTTTCTGTTCTAAGCTAGTGGTCTGATCGCCCCCGCGTAGAAGTCTGACTAGTGTGGGTTTGCAATTATGGAGTTTTGCTTTCTTTGGCTCTGGGCTTTGGTGAGTTGTGAATTTGTGTTTCCATTACATGTTTTTACTGATACTTGGGGAAGGTTTTGAAGAGTTATTCACTCCCCTTTGACTCACCATACCCGATCCTATAGAACATAAATTTCCATTATGCAGTTGTAGGATAAAGCATAACTGATAAAAAGGGGGTGAATAGGAGGTTTTATAAATCTTTTGGCTAAAACCTGGTTTTTAAAGTATGAATTAAATTCGTTTGAGCACAATTCAAGGCTAAATTATCTAAGTCTCACTAAGTACACAATATGTAAGATACAAATCTAGATAGACAAGTAAGCAATTAATCACTAGAAGTGTAAATACACAAAGTACAAAGCGAGTGATTAAACCACATAAAGACACAAGCGACATTTTCTCATGGTCTCAAAGACTTACCGGTTTTCCACATTGAGGAAGCTTGAACGAATCAAGCTGGCTTCGTACGCAATTGAGCATTTCCTCAATCTACTAGAGGTAGCTCTTTCCTGCCTCAGTAGGTGAGCTCCAACCTTCACAACCACGCCGGGCCTCTTCACAACCTTATTGAAGAGATCATCAGGCTCAACTTCTCCAAGCTGTCTAGATGGTGGCAACCACCAAGAGTAACAAGTCGATGATGCTTGCTTGAAGGTCTTCAAGTGCTATAAAGATCAATCAAATGATGCAATGCACTTGAATGCTCTAAATAACTTCAAATAGTGAAGCAAATGCACTAGAGTTGAAGATAAGGATGCAAGGACTCAAAAGTATTCAATTGGGTCCAGGAGGGTGCCTTGCTACATGTGGGGAGGTATTTATAGCCTCCACCAACCAGAGTGACCGTTGGGGACAAAATCCCCAAAAATCACTGGTACTATCACACTCACTGTTTAATAGCTACTTGCTACTCATTAATTGCACCAAAACTAGCTGTTAATACAAAAATCAGTCATACCACACTCACAAGCCTTAGTCATACAGATTCAATAGTAGCACCACACTTATGATGATGTAGTACCGTTTTCCAGAGGGCAGAAAATCTCCCAAAAATATACCTCTCTAAAAAAGTATCTATCGCCAACAAAGATGCGGTCATACCACAGACGCGGTAGTACTGGAAATGAGGTGTTGTCATACCGCAGTGATGCTACCGAAAAAGAATAGCGGTAGTACCATTTCAAACAAACTCCAAATCAGCACCTCTCTAAAAAAAGTATATGTATATAGTACTCGGTAGTACTGATGCAGTGGTACTACCGCGGTGTCAATGATGGTCATACTATTTTTTGTCGAGACCCGAATATACAAATCCGGACTCTCCTGTGTATTCTGCACTAGTCCAGGATCACGCTAGTGCACCCAGTGTGAACAAAGATAAATATCATCCATATCACGATATTCTAAGGAAAAACCAAATTATATTGATAATCATCAGAGTACGACCTTATGGCCAAGCTTACAATTATTAGCCTGAAGGGCTTAACAAAAACTAGCAGCGGAAATCCAAAAGAAAGCGCAGTAGCCAATCGACACGCCCACAGGCTATCGAGTGGAGAACGAAGCCTAATCCGCGAAGACGTCGAAGTACTCTCCTTCTGGAACCTCCTGCTGGCGATACTCCTCCTCCTCAACTGAGCAACAGGGGCATAAAGCCATGAGTACATTGGTACTCAGCAAGCCGTTTGTAACAAATGAATGCAATATAGTATGCAAGGCTTACCAAAGGATGGCTGAAAGGTTAATTTTGCATAAAGCAATAATTTAAGGTAAATACAATAAATAGATTGAAAAGAAAACTTTATAAATGATAATAAATAAATAACCAAAGGAATTGAGACCAACCACAAGTGAACTAGCCATTCACCCAAGGAATCCACCATGAACCAAGATCCATGAAATGAACCACCAGTGAACTAACCATTCACTCTCCAACTTAACCCAACCAGGTTTTTATGAAAACTCTACCCCTCATGTGAAATCACCGAGCATTGTCCATGACCGAGGACACGGCTATTCGAATAGTTTTACACTCTGCAGAGGTTGCACAACTGTACCCACACGATGTGATAATCCTCACGTTAAAGATAATCACAACAAGGCTTTTACAATGATCCATCTCCACTTGATCCCACTCGCTAAGGCTTCGCCGTCGAGTAGGGTAACCCCCTAGTCGATAATTGCCCCCTCTTGCGCCACAACAACATCGGTAGTAAAACCAAAGTGGAGACTTCACAAATTATCATGCCAAGTCTATCCCATACTAGACATGTGGCTTGCACGGTTAAGCTCAGATCAATGGCGCACAAAGTTAAGTCCTTAAGAATTACCCAGGCGAAACATCCACATCCCAATGTGCAACCTGCACCCCCTTTACTGCACGATCAATCGCCCAAGTGAAAACCAATTTTGTATAACCAACACCAATGACACTACCCATGCCATGGCAACAAGTTTTATAACTGTGGTTAACCACCACATTCAAGTATAACATTAAGTCAAGATTAATTGACCACATGTGATGATAAACCCAACGTACTAGTGATAAGCATGGCTAAGCAATTAAACGCACAACCCATGTGACAACTAATATTGCATCACTAAGTAATTTCCCATTCTATGGTGACAATGGAATCAGGGCATTCAAATTATCAAGGAGGGAAATAACCAATTGGGACGATAACTACCAATACAAGGGCTTTATAATAAAGTAGCAATGCATGATAATTTAAAGCAACATAATAAATAATAGATTTGAAAACTGGGTTCAACATGATCAAAGGACACGACTTGCCTTGGCCTTGCTCAGTTGACGGCTCTTGATCTTCAAATCCAACTTCCGCTCCTTCGAACGCGTGATCTAACGAGAGAGAACGCAAAACGAAACACAAAATAAAATCAAATAAAATTCAAATGAACTCCAAAAATTCTCAAACTTGAACCAAAATATAGAGCTCAATTTTATATGAATTTAGGAAAAAGAATCGGGTCAATCGGAGCTAGGACGAAGGAGAACGGGCTCTGGGAAGTTTTAATTCAGAGAAAAAGAGACAGACAGGTAGTCGTTACGACCACAAAGGATCCCTACGACCACGCAGAGAAATTTACGACCACGAAGAACTTTACGACTACAACCACAAACCAATCTAAGACTATGAAGCCGATTACGACCACTTAGGCAGGCTTACGACCACGTAGTCGAGCACATGACTACGATCACTCAGTCGAGATTACGACTACGTAGTCGAACCTACTACTTCGACCACACAGAACAATCTACGACTACGGCCACACGGGCGGCTACGACTGCACAGCGGCTACGACTACTCAGGCAGACTTACGACCATGAAGTCGTTTACGACCACATGATCGAACTTACCGGTGGCTTTACGACTTACGACTAAGGCTCTTCAACGTAATCGTAGAACCTTACGACTACACGGATCTACGACCACGGATGGCGGCGGGATCTGGTCGGCGGTGACTAGGGACGGTGGTGGGACTCACCGGCGACGGCGGATCGGCGAAGGCGAAACGACGGCGAGGACGACACGACCTCGGGCTACGGCACGACCACGGCAGCGGCTACGCGCACGACCACGGTTTTGGCGAGGCGCACGACCACAGCGGCGGGCGGCACGACTTCGGTTTGCGGCTCAACTCGGCGGCGAGGCTTGACTTGGGACGAGGGAGACACCAGGGGTTCGGCCCTTTTATACCCGGTCGTAGAGGTGTCCTGGTCGGCCACGAGTACGAGTCCGGGTGGGATACGACCTGAGAGTCCCACTCGCATACGAGTACGACTTGCCAAAAGCGGGCGGCTGCGATGCGGGGCGGGGTTCTGGATGGCTGACACGCGGCGGGGGCGGAAGCGGTTGCGGCTCAACCGACTGGTTTTTCTTTTCCTTTTTCTTTTTCCAGAAATTCAATTAAATCACTTTGAGCTCTAGAAAATAGCAAATAACTCCAGAAAAATCACATAAAATGCCAGAAAAACTCTTGAGGCTCAGGGAACTCAAATAAGATACTTTTGGCATAATTTAATGTTTAACTTAATCATATTAAATCCTTTTAATTCATAAAAATTTCATTTAAGCTTTAATTAATTCCAGAAAAATTCAAATGGTGAATTTTTTTTCGAAAGCTTCAAAAAGGCTCTGAAAATCAGGATGTTACAAACCTCCCCCCCTTAAACGGAATCTCGACCCCGAGATTCTGGCTTTCTAAGGAATAGGTTTGGAAACTCCGCTCTAAGATCCTTCTCGCTCTCCCAGGTTGCTTCCTCCTCGGAATGGTTGCTCCATTGAACCTTGCAAAAGCGAACTGTCCTTCTTCGGGTTACACGCTCTGCCACTTCCAAAATTTTTATAGGATGTTCTTTATAAGACAGATCCTCCTGAAGATCCACCGCCTCTACGAGCACTGCTTCCTCTGGCACTCTCAAGCACTTCTTTAGTTGAGATACATGGAAAACATCATGGATCCCGCTCAAGGTGTTTGGTAATTCCAGCTGGTATGCAACCTCTCCTTTGCACTTTAAAATTTTAAATGGCCCCACATACCTTGGCGCTAGCTTTCCCTTCATTTGAAATCTCTTAACACCTTTGAAGGGTGTGATCCTGAGATACACATAGTCATTTGGCTCAAAACTTAAATCTCTTCGGCGAGTATCAGCATAACTCTTTTGTCTGGCTTGGGCTGCCTTTAGCCTTTCTTGAATCAAACGCACTTTCTCTTCTGCTTCCTGAAGACATTCTGGCCCGAAGATTTGACTCTCCCCCGTCTCTTTCCAATTGAGAGGGGTTCTACATTTTCTGCCATACAGGGCTTCAAACGGTGACATTTGTAGACTAGTCTGGTAACTGTTATTGTAGGAGAACTCCGCAAAAGGTAAACAACTATCCCATTTAGCTATGTGATCCAATACACAAGCTCTTAACATATCCTCCAGGATTTGATTCACACGCTCCGTCTGACCATCAGTTTGCGGGTGATATGCTGTACTGAAGTTCAAGTGAGTACCCATTGCCTCGTGAAAGCTATTCCAAAATCGTGAAGTAAACTGCGACCCACGATCCGATACTATCCTCTTGGGCACCCCATGAAGACTCACAATCTTGGACATGTATAACTCGGCCAATTTATCTCCAGAATAAGTTGTTTTGACCGGAAGAAAGTGAGCGACCTTTGTTAGTCGATCCACAATTACCCATATTGAGTCGTAGCCCTCTTTAGTCTTGGGTAAGCCTGTAATAAAGTCCATTCCCACATCTTCCCACTTCCATTCAGGAATCTTCAAGGGTTGCAGCAAACCTGCTGGTCTTTGATGTTCAGCCTTCACTCTTTGGCACACATCGCAAAGTGCTACATACTCGGCTATCTCGCGCTTCATACATGGCCACCAATATTTGTCTTTAATATCCTGGTACATCTTGGTACTGCCGGGATGGATTGAATATAAGGACTCATGCGCTTCCTTAAGTAATAACTTCTTCAGTTCCCTCTTGTTTGGTACGCACAAACGCGTCTTATACCACATGATTCCCTGATCGTCCTCCACAAAGCCGGGTGCTTTGCCTTCCTTTAAACTTTCTTTGATTCTCTGGATATTTTCATCCCCTGGTTGCTCGTGACGAATCTGACTATCCAGGGTCGGCTGCAAGTCCAAGGTAGCTAACATCCCTTCCTCAACCAACTCCAAACTAAGCTTCTGAAATTCCTCGTGTAGAGCTGGTTGGTTTTCCTTGACCATCACTGTATTGCAATACACCTTTCTACTCAACGCGTCTGCCACTACATTGGCTTTTCCTGGATGATAATGGATTCTGATGTCATAATCCTTTATTAATTCCAACCATCTTCTTTGTCTTAGGTTGAGCTCCGATTGTGTGAAAATATATTTCAGGCTCTTATGATCCGTGTAGATCTCACTTCGGTTACCCATTAAATAGTGACGCCAAATTTTCAGGGCATGCACAACTGCTGCCAACTCCAAGTCATGCGTGGGGTAGTTCTCTTCGTGTGGTCTCAGCTGGCGTGATGCATAAGCCACCACCCTCTTGTCCTGCATCAACACACACCCCAAACCTTTGCGGGATGCATCACAGTAGATCTCAAAGTCCTTCTTGTGTCGGGTAGAATTAGTACTGGCGCTGTTGTCAGACTTTCTTTTAACTTCCGAAAACTCTTTTCGCATTCTGGCGTCCATTCAAACTTCTTTTCCTTCTTTAATAGCTGGGTGAGAGGTCGAGCTACACTGGAGAATCCTTCAATGAATCTACGATAATAACCTGCCATTCCCAGGAAGCTTCTGACCTGGGTCACTGACGTGGGTGCCTTCCAAGTAAGCACATCATGTACTTTACCTGCGTCAACGGACACTCCTTCTGCTGTCAACACATGGCCCAAAAAGGCAACTTCCTTCATCCAAAATTCACACTTGCTGAACTTGGCATATAACTTATGTTCCCGCAATCTCTGCAATACCAACCTCAAATGCTCTTCGTGCTCCTCCTCATTCTTGGAGTAGATCAGGATGTCATCGATAAACACAACGACAAACTTGTCCAAGTAATCCATGAACACTTTGTTCATCAGGTACATAAAATAGGCTGGGCCATTGGTTAAGCCAAAGGACATCACGGTGAACTCATACAATCCATAACGAGTTGAGAAGGCTGTCTTGGGTATGTCCTCCGGTCGAATCCTCATTTGGTGATATCCCGACCTCAAATCAATCTTGGAGAACACTCCAGCTCCTTTTAACTGATCAAACAAATCATCAATTCGGGGCAAAGGATACTTGTTCTTGATGGTAACTTCATTGAGAGCTCGGTAATCCACACACATCCGCTGTCTACCATCCTTCTTCTTGACGAACAGTACCGGTGCTCCCCACGGAGAGGTACTAGGTCTGACATATCCTTTATCCAACAATTCTTGTATTTGCTTCTTCAATTCTGCTAACTCATTGGCGGGCATTCGGTAAGGTCTCTTGGAAATCGGTGATGTGCCTGGTGCTAACTCAATTGCGAACTCCACTTCTCTTTTTGGTGGCATCCCAGGGAGATCATCAGGAAAAACATCTGGATATTCTCTGGCAACTGGCACTTCATTTAGGGCAATCCCTTTACTTTGGCATACCATCACTTTTTCTGGCTGCTTCATATCGGCCTCAAATCTCACTTTGCTTCCATCGGGACCGTCCAAGGTGACTGCTCGGCTTCCACATTCCAACACTGCTTGATGTTTCTTGAGCCAATCCATACCCAGAATTACGTCCAAAGACTGGATATTCAACACAACCAAATCCGCGGAGAACTCTACTCCTTGGATGGCTATCCTAACCTTGGGGCATCCTAGGTTTGTACTCATCTCAGAGCCTGGGGATTGAACCAATAAAATGGAACCAAGTGCAACGACTTCCAACTTATGCTTTAGAGCAAAACTCCGGGAAACAAACGAATGTGAAGCTCCAGAATCGAACAAAACTGTGGCAGGAACTGAGTTTACTTGAAACTTACCGATCACAACATCTGGTGCTGCTTGAGCCTCCTCCATGGTGACATGGTTCACCTGGCCGCGCATCACGGTTTGCGATCCTCTGCTGGGTTGACTTGATGTTTGCGGTGCTCCACGTCCTGACCCTGCTGCGGGAGTCTGATCTGGTGTAGAGCCCAAGTTGAAACGAACTGGTGTCAAGGCTTGATTCTGCGGGCATTTGTTGGCATAATGTCCCGTTTCATGGCATTTGAAACAGGTAACTGCTGTCATGGGCTTGGTGATCCTCTGCTGTTGGCTTCCAACTGGAATTGGCCTTGGTCCTGATGAGAACTGGCGAGGAGCTGGTGCAGGTGTTTTGAATCCTGACTGCTGTGGAACACGAGTGGGCTGAAACGTACTGAAGCGGGTCCTCTGAGCCTGGTGCATCTGTGATCCTTGCTGCATCATCCTCCGCTTGCGAGATTCCTCTAACTCACGACGACTCTCCTCAATGAGCATCGCTTTGTCCACCATGTTTTGAAAGCTGGCGTAGTCATTTCCCACCACTTGAACTTTCAGACCGGGGTTTAGTCCTTTCTTGAACCTCTTTTGACGGGCATCATCTGTAGCGACATCCTCCGGGGCATAACGGGCTAGCTGGGTGAATTTATTGAGATACTCACTCACTGACATGTTCTTCTGCTGTAACTCCCGGAATTCCTCCTTCTTCATCTCAATCACTCCGTCCAAAACATGGGTATGACGAAAAGCTGCGGCGAACTCCACCCAAGTGATGCTATCTTGATCTTCATGAGTAGCACAGTAGTTTTCCCACCATTCAGCTGCAGCGCCTTCTAGCTGGTGGGCGGCATACAAAACCTTCTCGCGGTCCGTACACTGGGCAAGATTAGGCTTCTTTTCTGTTGAGCGCATCCAATCATCGGCTTCCAAAGGCTCTGAAGATCGTGAATAAGTGGGTGGCCTTGTCCTCATGAATTCTGCAAATTTAGACTGTTGACGAACTGGTTGGGGCATTGCCATTTCTTGATTCTGCCGATTCATCATTGCGTTCATATTCTGCATCATGGTATTCATTAATTGGGTCTGGGCAGCCATGAACTGACTCAAGGTCGGATCTAAACCAGCCGGATTCGCATGCTGCTCTGGAGTTGCTTGGTTTCCATTACTGCCTTCCGGATCTTGGTTCATTTGACTGCGTCCTGCGGAGCTCCGGGTGTCAACCATTTCTGCTCTGTTCTGAAGGAAAAGACCATTTGTTGAGAATTGACTCTTCAAGGCTCAATAGGTAAGAGGGAAAAGCAAAGGTAAGTGGTAAACTCGTCTAAGGGGGTAACTAATGGCAATCCTAAAACTAAGCAAATACTTAGCCGAAAAGGCTAACAAAAGAAGCAATAAACTCCACAAAAAGACTTTTGACATGACTGCATCATAATGCTAGAAGCAAAACTGCAGCTCACATCACACCCAACGACAAATAAGAAGCAAGACGATCTACATGATACTAAAACTATAACAAGGTTCAAAGCTAATGGCTCCTAATCTTCCCGAAAATTCCCAATCTTTTCTTGACATATTGGATGCTTCCTTGATCCAAACTTCACATCACAGCTTGAAGAATTCCATGCCAACTTTCACTTTGATCGAGGGACACTCGAGACATCTATGGACATTATGGGGATAAGAAGTTAACTTTAGTTTCGAAAACAATATTTCAGAGGAGGCAAGGAGTAAGAATCCTAAGAATGAGGTAAGAATTAAGAATTACTAAACAATCATTTGGTTGATTTGATTTTGAAAATAATTTTGAAAACTTTACTAATTCGACCATTCTATTTAGGGCTTCGTCCTACAGCCGATATAGCTCTGATACCATCTCTGTCGAGACCCGAATATACAAATCCGGACTCTCCTGTGTATTCTGCACTAGTTCAGGATCACGCTAGTGCACCCAGTGTGAACAAAGATAAATATCATCCATATCACGATATTCTAAGGAAAAACCAAATTATATTGATAATCATCAGAGTACGACCTTATGGCCAAGTTTACAATTATTAGCCTGAAGGGCTTAACAAAAACTAGCAGCGGAAATCCAAAAGAAAGCGCAGTAGCCAATCGACACGCCCACAGGCTATCGAGTGGAGAACGAAGCCTAATCCGCGAAGACGTCGAAGTACTCTCCTTCTGGAACCTCCTGCTGGCGATACTCCTCCTCCTCAACTGAGCAACAGGGGCATAAAGCCGTGAGTACATTGGTACTCAGCAAGCCGTTTGTAACAAAAGAATGCAATATAGTATGCAAGGCTTACCAAAGGATGGCTGAAAGGTTAATTTTGCATAAAGCAATAATTTAAGGTAAATACAATAAATAGATTGAAAAGCAAACTTTATAAATGATAATAAATAAATAACCAAAGGAATTGAGACCAACCACAAGTGAACTAGCCATTCACCCAAGGAATCCACCATGAACCAAGATCCATGAAATGAACCACCAGTGAACTAACCATTCACTCTCCAACTTAACCCAACCAGGTTTTTATGAAAACTCTACCCCTCATGTGAAATCACCGAGCATTGTCCATGACCGAGGACACGACTATTCGAATAGTTTTACACTCTGCAGAGGTTGCACAACTGTACCCACACGATGTGATAATCCTCACGTTAAAGATAATCACAACAAGGCTTTTACAATGATCCATCTCCACCTGATCCCACTCGCTAAGGCTTCGCCGTCGAGTAGGGTAACCCCCTAGTCGATAATTGCCCCCTCTTGCGCCACAACAACATCGGTAGTAAAACCAAAGTGGAGACTTCACAAATTATCATGCCAAGTCTATCCCATACTAGACATGTGGCTTGCACGGTTAAGCTCAGATCAATGGCGCACAAAGTTAAGTCCTTAAGAATTACCCAGGCGAAACATCCACATCCCAATGTGCAATCTGCACCCCCTTTACTGCACGATCAATCGCCCAAGTGAAACCAATTTTGTATAACCAACACCAATGACACTACCCATGCCATGGCAACAAGTTTTATAACTGTGGTTAACCACCACATTCAAGTATAACATTAAGTCAAGATTAATTGACCACATGTGATGATAAACCCAACGTACTAGTGATAAGCATGGCTAAGCAATTAAACGCACAACCCATGTGACAACTAATATTGCATCACTAAGTAATTTCCCATTCTATGGTGACAATGGAATCAGGGCATTCAAATTATCAAGGAGGGAAATAACCAATTGGGATGATAACTACCAATACAAGGGTTTTATAATAAAGTAGCAATGCATGATAATTTAAAGCAACATAATACATAATAGATTTGAAAACTGGGTTCAACATGATCAAAGGACATGACTTGCCTTGGCCTTGCTCAGTTGACGGCTCTTGATCTTCAAATCCAACTTCCGCTCCTTCGAACGCGTGATCTAACGAGAGAGAACGCAAAACGAAACACAAAATAAAATCAAATAAAATTCAAATGAACTCCAAAAATTCTCAAACTTGAACCAAAAGATAGAGCTCAATTTTATATGAATTTAGGAAAAAGAATCGGGTCAATCGGAGCTAGGACGAAGGGGAACGGGCTCTGGGAAGTTTTAATTCAGAGAAAAAGAGACAGACAGGTAGTCGTTACGACCACAAAGGATCCCTACGACCACGCAGAGAAATTTACGACCACGAAGAACTTTACGACTACAACCACAAACTAATCTAAGACTACGAAGCCGATTACGACCACTTAGGCAGGCTTACGACCACGTAGTCGAGCACATGACTACGATCACTCAGTCGAGATTACGACTACGTAGTCGAACCTTCTACTTCGACCACACAGAACAATCTACGACTACGGCCACACGGGCGGCTACGACTGCACAGCGGCTACGACTACTCAGGCAGACTTACGACCATGAAGTCGTTTACGACCACATGATCGAACTTACCGGTGGCTTTACGACTTACGACTAAGGCTCTTCAACGTAATCGTAGAACCTTACGACTACACGGATCTACGACCACAGATGGCGGCGGGATCTGGTTGGCGGTGACTAGGGACGGTGACGGGACTCACCGGCGACGGCGGATCGGCGAAGGCGAAACGACGGCGAGGACGACACGACCTCGGGCTCCGGCACGACCACGGCAGCGGCTATGCGCACGACCACGGAACTCTTGAGGCTCAGGGAACTCAAATAAGATACTTTTGGCATAATTTAATGTTTAACTTAATCATATTAAATCCTTTTAATTCATAAAAATTTCATTTAAGCTTTAATTAATTCCAGAAAAATTCAAATGGTGAATTTTTTTTCGAAAGCTTCAAAAAGGCTCTGAAAATCAGGATGTTACATTTTTCAAAATAATTTGTCCAGAAAGTTTAACAAGTCATTTCAAATGCATGCATGCACTAAGATTGATCAATGTGGCACCCGATTACCGTTAAGCTACTTAATAGTACGATATATAGCCTATCAACCTGGTGTTATTTCAACATACACCAAGATTGATAAAATCTATAAAAGAGGTCATTAAACCATTGTATACCTTTGCCTTGAGTCTTGCACTATCCATGTTAATCCATAGTCACCATTGCATGCTTGTCCATTGTCTTTTCCATGATATACTTCAAATCCAAGACTAAACCTTTCAATCTTAATAAACACATTAATCCCTTAAGTATAGTTGTCATTAATTACTAAAACCATTTTTAGGAACCTAGATGCTTCAATCTCTCTTTTTTGGTAATTGATGACAATCTAAACAAATTTAGTAAATTGAATGTTTTTGAATTATGGCAATTTTGATAGCTATGGCAACATAATAACTGCCTATTGTGTACAATGCATTTCTTTTATCTATGTTGCTTATTCTTCAATACCGAATTCTTAATTAATGACTCTGCATGTATTTCATCTAGCCTTACATGTATTTTAAATATGTTAATAAAGGAGAGGAAGAGGATGTCACTACTACTAACTTGCCGAGTAGACCAAATGCTTGGTGACTAGATTATATAGGGGGCGTGCAAGGAACGGGAGTTCAATTCTAGTCCACTGCCATATCTTTCAGGTAAAGCCAACAAAAAGTTTTGCACTTCTTCGAAACTATTCATGTGCTTATCTATTTGTGTAAAACAAGAGTTGCAGTATCTGTAGTGACAAATGCAATCCATACCATTTTGAAACTTTGAGATCACACAGCAAGTATCACTTTGAAAGATAGATATATTAGCTGGTCAAGTCATATCTTTGGTGAAACTTTGAGATTATTATCATTTAGTGTAAATGTAAATGATAACACCTGAACCAAAACTTGTTCTTGTGAAACACCAAACCTCAAAGGACAAACTGAAGGACCCTGATGCCAAAGTAGAGCTTCCTACTCACCATAGCATGAATGAAACAAAAGGACCCAATCCAGCAACCCTTGAAGTTCTCCTAAAAAAGTTTGTAGTTGCAACGCAGATAGGCTCTCTACCTTGTACATTACTTGCTGATTTAGCTCCTATTATGTGTATATATACCTCACATGCTTCATATACTTCAACTATGGCTATATTTTTCTGCATATATACCTCATATGCTCACCATAAACTACTTTGAAATGCATGACGATCACCATGCTGCTCTCATGTATTGACCGAATGACCATGACATATAAGTAACATTGAGTTTTCAGTTCAGCATTTTACTCTCGAAAATGGCAATTCACTTCAGAGATTGTTATCATGTTGTAAATGTAAATGATAATGCCTGAAACAAAACATGTTCTTCTGAAACAACAAACCTCGAAGATGAAATGAAACCAAAGGACACTAAAGCCACAGCATAGCTTCCTGCTCAACATAACATAAAAGAAACAAAATGACCTAATCCAGCAACCCTTATAGGCCTGTTCTTTTTGGTTGCGGCTTGTAACTTTTGGGCTGTTTGTACGAGAGATTACAGAGTAACAGAAACTCACATATGGTTTTTGCCAATATAAATGAAGTCAGTAAAGTATGTACTACAATTAACTATTAGACACTATCTTGAAAAAATACTCCATTTAAAAGCTAGTTACTGTAGAAAAGCCAAAAAGCAGCTTTTAGAAGCTAAAAAGAACAGGGCCATAGTTCTCCCTCGAAGAAAAGAATAACTTATAGTTGTTTCAATAGAAGTCCCTTGCTCCCAGCTCAGTTCAATAGTGTTCAGCTATATGTTTTGAGACATAAAGCAAATGTTCTTGATTAAGTTGCATCAGATGTCCTAGTGTCCTTAAACTTAGTTGGTAGTTGGTTTGTTCTCTTACTTTTAGACAATTGGAGAGGTAGACTCTCCAATACTTGGTTGGTCGCATCTTTCTACCTTTTATTGTTGATTTCAGAGATCAAATAGCCAATGGAATGTGCTGAACAACATCACTTTCATTTTCACTGCATTTATTCTGCTTGGCTACTTCAACATTTTTTAATTGAGTACTTGATGTGTGGTGTGCAATGACACTAGGAGCACTAGTCTGTGCATTGTAATATTGAAATGGAGTATTTTAAAAGGAATTAGTCTGATCAGATCATTATACTAGTGTTTAGCTATTACTATAGATGAGGCAATCAAATCTTGACAAGGAGCCTTATAGCATGTACTTATACAATATTCGCCAACATTATTGTTGGTTTCAGTAAGAAAAGCCTCTGTTGAGGCATCAAGAGAGTAGTCCAATTCTAGTCTACTGCCATATCTTCAGTGGACAATGGATAGCATAATTAACATGTAATATCAATATGTTTGTGTTATCGATTGAGCCATCCCAGTCCAGAACACAAACTGAATTTGTCTTGTTCAAGCTGCACTTTCATTCACTTCTCTTATAGTTGCTGCTCATATGTTTTATTTGGTTGTCTTCCATCATTTTTTCACACTACTGGTCATATCCATAAAATCTTCACTACTAATCATATGCAGAAAAACTTTGTTCCTTGTGAAATGTAAAATATATGATTGTAGTTATCCATCTATGAGCAGAATGTGGGCATTTGTTGAGTATTCTTCATTTATTTTTAGGTACGAATGTCAAGACAAGAATCCAAAATGGCATGATGCGAATTTTGGGTCCTGTTCTGCTACTAGTGAAATGTTTTGTAAAAGTAATGCATGATGAGAATCTAATGACTTGTCTAGAAGAAATTTTCTCATATTCTAAAACAAATAAAGAGATTTTGGGTTTATCTATACCAAATAAGATCTATGTGCTTCTGCTAGGAGTTTCATACTGTTAGTGATGTGCCCAAGAGGCAATCATAAACAATTCGGTTTTATAGGCCAAAAGGGATATTGATCCATATGGGATTAGGGTTCTAATGGGCCTACAACATGGAAGCCCATTAGCAAGCTCTATAAATATGTGGAGGCGGGGCTGCAGGTAACATAGAGTACTGCCCTGAAAACCCTGGCCGCCACCTCCCCTCGGCCATATCCCGAAACCCTAGCCGGGCGCGCGGTGCTAGCACACCAACGCACGGCGTTCCATCCCGAACGTGTGGACTCCGTGGAGGCGCCGCTGCTGTTGCTGCTGTGTTGATCGGTGAGAAGCGCGAGGCTATTGCTAGGACGCGAGGAGGAGACATTCAGTTCGTGAAACGATTGACTGCTTCTTCTTCATCAACGCACATCTACGTTGGACCGGGCTGCTCCAACTCTTCTTCCGATGTGCAGTGCATCTAGTGGTAACTATCCATGACTCCCTTACATGCATGTTTTCTGGTTGAACGCGGTAGAAAATCAAATGTTGTAGCTAGCGTAGCCTACCCGTTCTCCTGCAGTGGTATCAGAGCAAAGTTGCGTAGTATGTGGTCTGGATCATGCGCTTGTAGATGATATGTTGTTTGTCGTAGATGCAATCTATTACTGTTCTTATGCTAAGTTCATGTGATGGATCTTTCGGTGCACGGGTTGATTAGATCAATCGGTCATAAGGGGTTGAAATAGGTATGAGTTGATAGCATCATGTGGCCAAAAAGATTAGTTCGTGCTCCTTCTTTGATGTACACGCAACTTGCCCCTACCGGCTGGAATCACCATCGGGGCTAACTGCGCGCACAGTCAGTAGATCGAGCCAACAGATCGAGGTCTCGTGTTGCGGTCTCCTCAAGTATACCGATCGCGATGATCAATGTGCTTGATCTAATGAAAATTGAGGCATTTTGAATGGCTCGGATTTGTGTTGATTTGATCGGCCCGATGAGATTTTCATAGCGATTTCATAGATACACGCATAGATTGTTATACAAACACATTCATGTCAGGGCGGTAGAATGCGTTCTACGCTTAACTTGTTTTTGCAGGGAATGATGTGAATGGTATGTGTAACATCCTGATTTTCAGAGCCTTTTTGAAGCTTTCGAAAAAAAAATTCACCATTTGAATTTTTCTGGAATTAATTAAAGCTTAAATGAAATTTTTATGAATTAAAAGGATTTAATATGATTAAGTTAAACATTAAATTATGCCAAAAGTATCTTATTTGAGTTCCCTGAGCCTCAAGAGTTTTTCTGGCATTTTATGTGATTTTTCTGGAGTTATTTGCTATTTTCTAGAGCTCAAAATGATTTAATTGAATTTCTGGAAAAAGAAAAAGGAAAAGAAAAACCAGTCGGTTGAGCCGCAACCGCTTCCGCCCCCGCCGCGTGTCAGCCATCCAGAACCCCGCCCCGCATCGCAGCCGCCCGCTTTTGGCAAGTCGTACTCGTATGCGAGTGGGACTCTCAGGTCGTATCCCACCCGGACTTGTACTCGTGGCCGACCAGGACACCTCTACGACCGGGTATAAAAGGGCCGAACCCCTGGTGTCTCCCTCGTCCCAAGTCAAGCCTCGCCGCCGAGTTGAGCCGCAAACCGAAGTCGTGCCGCCCGCCGCTGTGGTCGTGCGCCTCGCCAAAACCGTGGTCGTGCGCGTAGCCGCTGCCGTGGTCGTGCCGTAGCCCGAGGTCGTGTCGTCCTCGCCGTCGTTTCGCCTTCGCCGATCCGCCGTCGCCGGTGAGTCCCGCCACCGTCCCTAGTCACCGCCGACCAGATCCCGCCGCCATCCGTGGTCGTAGATCCGTGTAGTCGTAAGGTTCTACGATTACGTTGAAGAGCCTTAGTCGTAAGTCGTAAAGCCACCGGTAAGTTCGATCATGTGGTCGTAAACGACTTCATGGTCGTAAGTCTGCCTGAGTAGTCGTAGCCGCTGTGCAGTCGTAGCCGCCCGTGTGGCCGTAGTCGTAGATTGTTCTGTGTGGTCGAAGTAGTAGGTTCGACTACGTAGTCGTAATCTCGACTGAGTGATCGTAGTCATGTGCTCGACTACGTGGTCGTAAGCCCGCCTAAGTGGTCGTAATCGGCTTCGTAGTCTTAGATTGGTTTGTGGTTGTAGTCGTAAAGTTCTTCGTGGTTGTAAATTTCTCTGCGTGGTCGTAGGGATCCTTTGTGGTCATAACGACTACCTGTCTGTCTCTTTTTCTCTGAATTAAAACTTCCCAGAGCCCGTTCTCCTTCGTCCTAGCTCCGATTGACCCGATTCTTTTTTCTAAATTCATATAAAATTGAGCTCTATCTTTTGGTTCAAGTTTGAGAATTTTTGGAGTTCATTTGAATTTTATTTGATTTTATTTTGTGTTTCATTTTGCGTTCTCTCTCGTTAGATCACGCGTTCGAAGGAGCGGAAGTTGGATTTGAAGATCAAGAGCCGTCAACTGAGCAAGGCCAAGGCAAGTCGTGTCCTTTGATCATGTTGAACCCAGTTTTCAAATCTATTATGTATTATGTTGCTTTAAATTATCATGCATTGCTACTTTATTATAAAACCCTTGTATTGGTAGTTATCGTCCCAATTGGTTATTTCCCTCCTTGATAATTTGAATGCCCTGATTCCATTGTCACCATAGAATGGGAAATTACTTCGTGATGCAATATTAGTTGTCACATGGGTTGTGCGTTTAATTGCTTAGCCATGCTTATCACTAGTACGTTGGGTTTATCATCACATGTGGTCAATTAATCTTGACTTAATGTTATACTTGAATGTGGTGGTTAACCACAGTTATAAAACTTGTTGCCATGGCATGGGTAGTGTCATTGGTGTTGGTTATACAAAATTGGTTTTCACTTGGGCGATTGATCGTGCAGTAAAGGGGGTGCAGGTTGCACATTGGGATGTGGATGTTTCGCCTGGGTAATTCTTAAGGACTTAACTTTGTGCGCCATTGATCTGAGCTTAACCGTGCAAGCCACATGTCTAGTATGGGATAGACTTGGCATGATAATTTGTGAAGTCTCCACTTTGGTTTTACTACCGATGTTGTTGTGGCGCAAGAGGGGGCAATTATCGACTAGGGGGTTACCCTACTCGACGGCGAAGCCTTAGCGAGTGGGATCAGGTGGAGATGGATCATTGTAAAAGCCTTGTTGTGATTATCTTTAACGTGAGGATTATCACATCGTGTGGGTACAGTTGTGCAACCTCTGCAGAGTGTAAAACTATTCGAATAGCCATGTCCTCGGTCATGGACAATGCTCGGTGATTTCACATGAGGGGTAGAGTTTTCATAAAAACCTGGTTGGGTTAAGTTGGAGAGTGAATGGTTAGTTCACTGGTGGTTCATTTCATGGATCTTGGTTCATGGTGGATTCCTTGGGTGAATGGCTAGTTCACTTGTGGTTGGTCTCAATTCCTTTGGTTATTTATTTATTATCATTTATAAAGTTTGCTTTTCAATCTATTTATTGTATTTACCTTAAATTATTGCTTTATGCAAAATTAACCTTTCAGCCATCCTTTGGTAAGCCTTGCATACTATATTGCATTCATTTGTTACAAATGGCTTGCTGAGTACCAATGTACTCACGGCTTTATGCCCCTGTTGCTCAGTTGAGGAGGAGGAGTATCGCCAGTAGGAGGTTCCAGAAGGAGAGTACTTCGACGTCTTCGCGGATTAGGCTTCGTTCTCCACTCGATAGCCTGTGGGCGTGTCGATTGGCTGCTGCGCTTTCTTTTGGATTTCCGCTGCTAGTTTTTGTTAAGCCCTTCAGGCTAATAATTGTAAGCTTGGCCATAAGGTCGTACTCTGATGATTATCAATATAATTTGGTTTTTCCTTAGAATATCGTGATATGGATGATATTTATCTTTGTTCACACTGGGTGCACTACCGTGATCCTGGACTAGTGCAGAATACACAGGAGAGTCCGGATTTGTATATTCGGGTCTCGGCAGAGATGGTATCAGAGCTATATCGGCTGTAGGACGAAGCCCTAAATAGAATGGTCGAATTAGTAAAGTTTTCAAAATTATTTTCAAAATCAAATCAACCAAATGATTGTTTAGTAATTCTTAATTCTTACCTCATTCTTAGGATTCTTACTCCTTGCCTCCTCTGAAATATTGTTTTCGAAACTAAAGTTAACTTCTTATCCCCATAATGTCCATAGAAGTCTCGAGTGTCCCTCGATCAAAGTGAAAGTTGGCATGGAATTCTTCAAGCTGTGCTGTGAAGTTTGGATCAAGGAAGCATCCAATATGTCAAGAAAAGATTGGGAATTTTCGGGAAGATTAGGAGCCATTAGCTTTGAACCTTGTTATAGTTTTAGTATCGTGTAGATCGTCTTGCTTCTTATTTGCCGTTGGGTGTGATGTGAGCTGCAGTTTTGCTTCTAGCATTATGATGCAGTCATGTCAAAAGTCTTTTTGTGGAGTTTATTGCTTCTTTTGTTAGCCTTTTCGGCTAAGTGTTTGCTTAGTTTTAGGATTGCCATTAGTTACCCCCTTAGACGAGTTTACCACTTACCTTTGCTTTTCCCTCTTACCTATTGAGCCTTGAAGAGTCAATTCTCAACAAATGGTCTTTTCCTTCAGAACAGAGCAGAAATGGTTGACACCCGGAGCTCCGCAGGACGCGGTCAAATGAACTAAGATCCGGAAGGCAGTAATGGAAACCAAGCAACTCCAGAGCAGCATGCGAATCCGGCTGGTTTAGATCCGACCTTGAGTCAGTTCATGGCTGCTCAGACCCAATTAATGAATACCATGATGCAGAATATGAACGCAATGATGAATCGGCAGAATCAAGAAATGGCAATGCCCCAACCAGTTCGTCAACAGTCTAAATTTGCAGAATTCATGAGGACAAGGCCACCCACTTATTCACGATCTTCAGAGCCTTTGGAAGCCGATGATTGGATGCGCTCAACAGAAAAGAAGCCTAATCTTGCCCAGTGTACGGACCGCGAGAAGGTTTTGTATGCCGCCCACCAGCTAGAAGGCGCTGCAGCTGAATGGTGGGAAAACTACTGTGCTACTCATGAAGATCAAGATAGCATCACTTGGGTGGAGTTCGCCGCAGCTTTTCGTCATACCCATGTTTTGGACGGAGTGATTGAGATGAAGAAGGAGGAATTCCGGGAGTTACAGCAGAAGAACATGTCAGTGAGTGAGTATCTCAATAAATTCACCCAGCTAGCCCGTTATGCCCCGGAGGATGTCGCTACAGATGATGCCCGTCAAAAGAGGTTCAAGAAAGGACTAAACCCCGGTCTGAAAGTTCAAGTGGTGGGAAATGACTACGCCAGCTTTCAAAACATGGTGGACAAAGCGATGCTCATTGAGGAGAGTCGTCGTGAGTTAGAGGAATCTCGCAAGCGGAGGATGATGCAGCAAGGATCACAGATGCACCAGGCTCAGAGGACCCGCTTCAGTACGTTTCAGCCCACTCGTGTTCCACAGCAGTCAGGATTCAAAACACCTGCACCAGCTCCTCGCCAGTTCTCATCAGGACCAAGGCCAATTCCAGTTGGAAGCCAACAGCAGAGGATCACCAAGCCCATGACAGCAGTTACCTGTTTCAAATGCCATGAAACGGGACATTATGCCAACAAATGCCCGCAGAATCAAGCCTTGACACCAGTTCGTTTCAACTTGGGCTCTACACCAGATCAGACTCCCGCAGCAGGGTCAGGACGTGGAGCACCGCAAACATCAAGTCAACCCAGCAGAGGATCGCAGACCGTGATGCGCGGCCAGGTGAACCATGTCACCATGGAGGAGGCTCAAGCAGCACCAGATGTTGTGATCGGTAAGTTTCAAGTAAACTCAGTTCCTGCCACAGTTTTGTTCGATTCTGGAGCTTCACATTCGTTTGTTTCCCGGAGTTTTGCTCTAAAGCATAAGTTGGAAGTCGTTGCACTTGGTTCCATTTTATTGGTTCAATCCCCAGGCTCTGAGATGAGTACAAACCTAGGATGCCCCAAGGTTAGGATAGCCATCCAAGGAGTAGAGTTCTCCGCGGATTTGGTTGTGTTGAATATCCAGTCTTTGGACGTAATTCTGGGTATGGATTGGCTCAAGAAACATCAAGCAGTGTTGGAATGTGGAAGCCGAGCAGTCACCTTGGACGGTCCCGATGGAAGCAAAGTGAGATTTGAGGCCGATATGAAGCAGCCAGAAAAAGTGATGGTATGCCAAAGTAAAGGGATTGCCCTAAATGAAGTGCCAGTTGCCAGAGAATATCCAGATGTTTTTCCTGATGATCTCCCTGGGATGCCACCAAAAAGAGAAGTGGAGTTCGCAATTGAGTTAGCACCAGGCACATCACCGATTTCCAAGAGACCTTACCGAATGCCCGCCAATGAGTTAGCAGAATTGAAGAAGCAAATACAAGAATTGTTGGATAAAGGATATGTCAGACCTAGTACCTCTCCGTGGGGAGCACCGGTACTGTTCGTCAAGAAGAAGGATGGTAGACAGCGGATGTGTGTGGATTACCGAGCTCTCAATGAAGTTACCATCAAGAACAAGTATCCTTTGCCCCGAATTGATGATTTGTTTGATCAGTTAAAAGGAGCTGGAGTGTTCTCCAAGATTGATTTGAGGTCGGGATATCACCAAATGAGGATTCGACCGGAGGACATACCCAAGACAGCCTTCTCAACTCGTTATGGATTGTATGAGTTCATCGTGATGTCCTTTGGCTTAACCAATGGCCCAGCCTATTTTATGTACCTGATGAACAAAGTGTTCATGGATTACTTGGACAAGTTTGTCGTTGTGTTTATCGATGACATCCTGATCTACTCCAAGAATGAGGAGGAGCACGAAGAGCATTTGAGGTTGGTATTGCAGAGATTGCGGGAACATAAGTTATATGCCAAGTTCAGCAAGTGTGAATTTTGGATGAAGGAAGTTGCCTTTTTGGGCCATGTGTTGACAGCAGAAGGAGTGTCCGTTGACGCAGGTAAAGTACATGATGTGCTTACTTGGAAGGCACCCACGTCAGTGACCCAGGTCAGAAGCTTCCTGGGAATGGCAGGTTATTATCGTAGATTCATTGAAGGATTCTCCAGTGTAGCTCGACCTCTCACCCAGCTATTAAAGAAGGAAAAGAAGTTTGAATGGACGCCAGAATGCGAAAAGAGTTTTTGGAAGTTAAAAGAAAGTCTGACAACAGCGCTAGTACTAATTCTACCCGACATCAAGAAGGACTTTGAGATCTACTGTGATGCATCCCGCAAAGGTTTGGGGTGTGTGTTGATGCAGGACAAGAGGGTGGTGGCTTATGCATCACGCCAGCTGAGACCACACGAAGAGAACTACCCCACGCATGACTTGGAATTGGCAGCAGTTGTGCATGCCCTGAAAATTTGGCGTCACTATTTAATGGGTAACCGAAGTGAGATCTACACAGATCATAAGAGCCTGAAATATATTTTCACACAATCGGAGCTCAACCTAAGACAAAGAAGATGGTTGGAATTAATAAAGGATTATGACATCAGAATCCATTATCATCCAGGAAAAGCCAATGTAGTGGCAGACGCGTTGAGTAGAAAGGTGTATTGCAATACAGTGATGGTCAAGGAAAACCAACCAGCTCTACACGAGGAATTTCAGAAGCTTAGTTTGGAGTTGGTTGAGGAAGGGATGTTAGCTACCTTGGACTTGCAGCCGACCCTGGATAGTCAGATTCGTCACGAGCAACCAGGGGATGAAAATATCCAGAGAATCAAAGAAGGTTTAAAGGAAGGCAAAGCACCCGGCTTTGTGGAGGACGATCAGGGAATCATGTGGTATAAGACGCGTTTGTGCGTACCAAACAAGAGGGAACTGAAGAAGTTATTACTTAAGGAAGCGCATGAGTCCTTATATTCAATCCATCCCGGCAGTACCAAGATGTACCAGGATATTAAAGACAAATATTGGTGGCCATGTATGAAGCGCGAGATAGCCGAGTATGTAGCACTTTGCGATGTGTGCCAAAGAGTGAAGGCTGAACATCAAAGACCAGCAGGTTTGCTGCAACCCTTGAAGATTCCTGAATGGAAGTGGGAAGATGTGGGAATGGACTTTATTACAGGCTTACCCAAGACTAAAGAGGGCTACGACTCAATATGGGTAATTGTGGATCGACTAACAAAGGTCGCTCACTTTCTTCCGGTCAAAACAACTTATTCTGGAGATAAATTGGCCGAGTTATACATGTCCAGGATTGTGAGTCTTCATGGGGTGCCCAAGAGGATAGTATCGGATCGTGGGTCGCAGTTTACTTCACGATTTTGGAATAGCTTTCACGAGGCAATGGGTACTCACTTGAACTTCAGTACAGCATATCACCCGCAAACTGATGGTCAGACGGAGCGTGTGAATCAAATCCTGGAGGATATGTTAAGAGCTTGTGTATTGGATCACGGAGCTAAATGGGATATTTGTTTACCTTTTGCGGAGTTCTCCTACAATAACAGTTACCAGACTAGTCTACAAATGTCACCGTTTGAAGCCCTGTATGGCAGAAAATGTAGAACCCCTCTCAATTGGAAAGAGACGGGGGAGAGTCAAATCTTCGGGCCAGAATGTCTTCAGGAAGCAGAAGAGAAAGTGCGTTTGATTCAAGAAAGGCTAAAGGCAGCCCAAGCCAGACAGAAGAGTTATGCTGATACTCGCCGAAGAGATTTAAGTTTTGAGCCAAATGACTATGTGTATCTCAGGATCACACCCTTCAAAGGTGTTAAGAGATTTCAAATGAAGGGAAAGCTAGCGCCAAGGTATGTGGGGCCATTTAAAATTTTAAAGCGCAAAGGAGAGGTTGCATACCAGCTGGAATTACCAAACACCTTGAGCGGGATCCATGATGTTTTCCATGTATCTCAACTAAAGAAGTGCTTGAGAGTGCCAGAGGAAGCAGTGCTCGTAGAGGCGGTGGATCTTCAGGAGGATCTGTCTTATAAAGAACATCCTATAAAAATTTTGGAAGTGGCAGAGCGTGTAACCCGAAGAAGGACAGTTCGCTTTTGCAAGGTTCAATGGAGCAACCATTCCGAGGAGGAAGCAACCTGGGAGAGCGAGAAGGATCTTAGAGCGGAGTTTCCAAACCTATTCCTTAGAAAGCCAGAATCTCGGGGTCGAGATTCCGTTTAAGGGGGGGAGGTTTGTAACATCCTGATTTTCAGAGCCTTTTTGAAGCTTTCGGGAAAAAAATTCACCATTTGAATTTTTCTGGAATTAATTAAAGCTTAAATGAAATTTTTATGAATTAAAAGGATTTAATATGATTAAGTTAAACATTAAATTATGCCAAAAGTATCTTATTTGAGTTCCCTGAGCCTCAAGAGTTTTTCTGGCATTTTATGTGATTTTTCTGGAGTTATTTGCTATTTTCTAGAGCTCAAAGTGATTTAATTGAATTTCTGGAAAAAGAAAAAGGAAAAGAAAAACCAGTCGGTTGAGCCGCAACCGCTTCCGCCCCCGCCGCGTGTCAGCCATCCAGAACCCCGCCCCGCATCGCAGCCGCCCGCTTTTGGCAAGTCGTACTCGTATGCGAGTGGGACTCTCAGGTCGTATCCCACCCGGACTCGTACTCGTGGCCGACCAGGACACCTCTACGACCGGGTATAAAAGGGCCGAACCCCTGGTGTCTCCCTCGTCCCAAGTCAAGCCTCGCCGCCGAGTTGAGCCGCAAACCGAAGTCGTGCCGCCCGCCGCTGTGGTCGTGCGCCTCGCCAAAACCGTGGTCGTGCGCGTAGCCGCTGCCGTGGTCGTGCCGGAGCCCGAGGTCGTGTCGTCCTCGCCGTCGTTTCGCCTTCGCCGATCCGCCGTCGCCGGTGAGTCCCGCCACCGTCCCTAGTCACCGCCGACCAGATCCCGCCGCCATCCGTGGTCGTAGATCCGTGTAGTCGTAAGGTTCTACGATTACGTTGAAGAGCCTTAGTCGTAAGTCGTAAAGCCACCGGTAAGTTCGATCATGTGGTCGTAAACGACTTCATGGTCGTAAGTCTGCCTGAGTAGTCGTAGCCGCTGTGCAGTCGTAGCCGCCCGTGTGGCCGTAGTCGTAGATTGTTCTGTGTGGTCGAAGTAGTAGGTTCGACTACGTAGTCGTAATCTCGACTGAGTGATCGTAGTCATGTGCTCGACTACGTGGTCGTAAGCCCGCCTAAGTGGTCGTAATCGGCTTCGTAGTCTTAGATTGGTTTGTGGTTGTAGTCGTAAAGTTCTTCGTGGTTGTAAATTTCTCTGCGTGGTCGTAGGGATCCTTTGTGGTCGTAACGACTACCTGTCTGTCTCTTTTTCTCTGAATTAAAACTTCCCAGAGCCCGTTCTCCTTCGTCCTAGCTCCGATTGACCCGATTCTTTTTTCTAAATTCATATAAAATTGAGCTCTATCTTTTGGTTCAAGTTTGAGAATTTTTGGAGTTCATTTGAATTTTATTTGATTTTATTTTGTGTTTCGTTTTGCGTTCTCTCTCGTTAGATCACGCGTTCGAAGGAGCGGAAGTTGGATTTGAAGATCAAGAGCCGTCAACTGAGCAAGGCCAAGGCAAGTCGTGTCCTTTGATCATGTTGAACCCAGTTTTCAAATCTATTATGTATTATGTTGCTTTAAATTATCATGCATTGCTACTTTATTATAAAACCCTTGTATTGGTAGTTATCGTCCCAATTGGTTATTTCCCTCCTTGATAATTTGAATGCCCTGATTCCATTGTCACCATAGAATGGGAAATTACTTAGTGATGCAATATTAGTTGTCACATGGGTTGTGCGTTTAATTGCTTAGCCATGCTTATCACTAGTACGTTGGGTTTATCATCACATGTGGTCAATTAATCTTGACTTAATGTTATACTTGAATGTGGTGGTTAACCACAGTTATAAAACTTATTGCCATGGCATGGGTAGTGTCATTGGTGTTGGTTATACAAAATTGGTTTTCACTTGGGCGATTGATCGTGCAGTAAAGGGGGTGCAGGTTGCACATTGGGATGTGGATGTTTCGCCTGGGTAATTCTTAAGGACTTAACTTTGTGCGCCATTGATCTGAGCTTAACCGTGCAAGCCACATGTCTAGTATGGGATAGACTTGGCATGATAATTTGTGAAGTCTCCACTTTGGTTTTACTACCGATGTTGTTGTGGCGCAAGAGGGGGCAATTATCGACTAGGGGGTTACCCTACTCGACGGCGAAGCCTTAGCGAGTGGGATCAGGTGGAGATGGATCATTGTAAAAGCCTTGTTGTGATTATCTTTAACGTGAGGATTATCACATCGTGTGGGTACAGTTGTGCAACCTCTGCAGAGTGTAAAACTATTCGAATAGCCGTGTCCTCGGTCATGGACAATGCTCGGTGATTTCACATGAGGGGTAGAGTTTTCATAAAAACCTGGTTGGGTTAAGTTGGAGAGTGAATGGTTAGTTCACTGGTGGTTCATTTCATGGATCTTGGTTCATGGTGGATTCCTTGGGTGAATGGCTAGTTCACTTGTGGTTGGTCTCAATTCCTTTGGTTATTTATTTATTATCATTTATAAAGTTTGCTTTTCAATCTATTTATTGTATTTACCTTAAATTATTGCTTTATGCAAAATTAACCTTTCAGCCATCCTTTGGTAAGCCTTGCATACTATATTGCATTCATTTGTTACAAATGGCTTGCTGAGTACCAATGTACTCACGGCTTTATGCCCCTGTTGCTCAGTTGAGGAGGAGGAGTATCGCCAGCAGGAGGTTCCAGAAGGAGAGTACTTCGACGTCTTCGCTGATTAGGCTTCGTTCTCCACTCGATAGCCTGTGGGCGTGTCGATTGGTTGCTGCGCTTTCTTTTGGATTTCCGCTGCTAGTTTTTGTTAAGCCCTTCAGGCTAATAATTGTAAGCTTGGCCATAAGGTCGTACTCTGATGATTATCAATATAATTTGGTTTTTCCTTAGAATATCGTGATATGGATGATATTTATCTTTGTTCACACTGGGTGCACTACCGTGATCCTGGACTAGTGCAGAATACACAGGAGAGTCCGGATTTATATATTCGGGTCTCGACAGTATGGCATAGATGTATATGTGATGCATGTGTGTTTTGGCTGCCTGTGTGTCGTATTAATCACAGCTGGGTTGAGGCTGTTCTTTAATTGTATAACGACCTGCGTGTCGACTTGTAATGCTTGCGCTCCTCATGTAATTCATTTGCTAGCTATTAGTTGTAATAGTTTAGTTCTTTACCATGGAGGCTTCAAGCATGATGACAAAGAGGACAGGAAGTGTGGCGAAGGACATCACCGTGGAACCATGGCGATGGAGACCACTACAATTCAAAATGCCATACCATTCACAGTATAATGTGATTATATGCATGTGATGTTTATTTCTTGTCATACTATTCTTTCATGCCATACCTGTAGAGGATGTATTTTTCATGACAGAATAGCTTCCCTCAGAAAAATTAAGAATTTATTTGATGCCCTTCCAATTGCTGCGCCTATAAGAATTACGATCATTGTTTGGTAGGTCTGCCAAAGCAGAGTACCATCAACTATCTTGATCTAATAGGGTGGATGTCGGACATCCACATGTATAGTGTTGCTTTACTTGACAAGGCTATCAAATTGGATTTGGGCCTTGGGGCATTGTGTTGGGAGCCGGGGCATTGGATGCCACCCAACAAACAAGAGTCACATAAGATGTGATTAGCAAGCGTTTCTTACCTACGTCACTAGGTTTCTAGCGGTGATGCCAAAGCTCACTAGAACTTAGATGAACATGGATCTTGACCACTATATGTTGTTAGAGGGAAGACGATTACATAACATATAGTGGGAGTGTCTTTTGTTAAATTGTTTAATGGAAGATCAAACATGAACATAGTGCTGAACTTTGCTTGTTTATTTTCTGTTGTAGATCATGGCTGCTTCTAGTAACAATTCCGGTTTTAACTTGCAATCTGTTCTTGAGATAGAAAAACTTAATGGAACAAATTTTATTGATTGGTACCGCAACCTGAGAATTGTTCTCAGACAAGAAAAAAGGGAATACGTTCTTGAGCAACCCTACCCCGATGAACTCCCTGAGGGTGCAAATGTTGCCACCCGCAAAGCTTATGAGAAGCACTGCAATGATTCACTCGACGTTAGCTGTCTCATGCTTGCTACCATGTTCTCTGAGCTTCAAAAGCATTATGAGAATGCAGATGCTCACACTATGATTGAAGGACTGTGTGACATGTTTGAGAACCAAGCTAGGACTAAGAGGTTTAACATTTCAAAGTCCTTGTTTGCGTGCAAGCTGGCGGAAGGTAGTCCAGTCAGTCCTCATGTGATCAAGATGATTGGTTACATTGAGAGCTTGGAGAAGCTTGGTTCTCCCCTTAATCCTGATCTGGCTACGGATGTTGTTCTCCAATCTCTCCCTCTGAGCTATGAGCAGTTCATTATGAACTTTCATATGAATAGTATGGAGAAATCATTGACTGAATTGCATGGGATGCTTAAGACAGCAGAGGAAAGCATTAAGAAAAACACCAATCTTGTGATGATGGTTCAGAAGGAGAATAAGAAGAGGAAGCGTTGGACGCCCAAAGCCAAAGGCAAAGGAAAGGTTCCTAATGAGCACCCTAGCTCTAAGCCAAAGCCAAATGGGAAGGTCAAATCTGGCCCTTCTCCTGGTGATGATGCTACCACTGCCATGTCAAGGGGCATTGGTCTAGGAATTGTAAGAAATACTTGGAGGATCTGAAAAAGAAGAAGGGAAGCGAGACTTCTGCTTCAGGTATAAATGTTATAGAAATTAATCTTGTAATTTCTTCTGGTGAATCTTGGGTATTTGATACCGGATGTTTTCTGGTTGAACGCGGTAGAAAATCAAATGTTGTATCTAGTGTAGCATACCCGTTCTCCTGCACATACTTTCTTGTTGTAATTGACTATCACATTTTCTCCATGTCTGACAAGTGACATCACTGCTATGGCTTCAAGGAATGATACCATCTTGGCATGCTGAAATCAGCAAAGTGGGTAGCAAGAATCTGGTACTATCAAATATTTACAATTACTTTTGCAATTGTCAACAGCTTACTAAAATATTTTATATTGAGCTTGCACCTTGTGAAAACATACTAATTAGCTACACTTATTGTGTGATGTGGACTTATAATTGAGCATTCTAGTTCAACTTGATATTCTTAGTGTGTTGTATTAGCATGAAATTATAGAATATTGTTCAACATTATTGTTGGTTTCAATAAGAAAAAGGTCTATTGAGACATCAAGAGAGGAGTCCATCACTGTGTGCAAAAACCGGTAGAGCACACAACAAGCATCTAGTAATATGTTTTATGCAGTTCTTCTCTTACCATATAGTGAAATTAATGTTACCGAATGTCTTTTCAACTTTGAATAATTATGAAGTTGTACATAGGCATGAATGCACCAAATGATGTGAGAAATATAGAACGACAAAGTGAGACTACGCCAATCCCCTCAGAGCAGCCCAATGCCATGTCTTCACCACCAATTGGCCGTTTCATGCTCACCACTATCGTACAAAAACAGAAAATGGTATTACCTTCAAGAACACTTTTTTGATTGCTTCCTTTACTAAAACGCAATCAACACTGATTTTGTATGCTTGAAATTTGTAGAAACTAGTGGTCAAAGGAAGAATGAGTGAGGTGTTCTCAAGGGAATCATGGTAGCCAAGAAGCGCTTCAGGAATGGTCCATCGAAGCACAACATTGAATTCTCCAATATATTGGGAGGTTCAGTAGGAGAAAACTATTGTTCATTTTTAACGTGGTGGGCTATACAAAAAAAGGGCACCACTCATTGGAGTGAACAAGTGGTTTGACATTCATGAAACTACTACGAAATTAATCATTAATGATGTGCTTATTGGTATCATTTTTTATAGCATCTACGTACTTCACCTACTATCCAATATTATTGTTATTTATATTTGGTTCTTCCATTTTTTAATGAAAAGTGGGTTGCGGAGGGCACAAATGATACTAAGAAAAGAATTCTAACAATTGCAAGAGAACACTATAGAGGTTGGCGGTCAACTTTGCATGCCACTTACAAGGCATACAACACTAATTCTCAAAGAATGGCCCATAAGCCAGAGGATCTCACTCCAGAACAATGGGAATATATGATCGAATATTTTGGCACTGACTTAAAATTATAGGTAGGATTGTCAATATCGTGATACGTATCATAGTATCATACAATCCTACGATCCTACCAGAGGTAGATGACCTGGATCGCAATGCAGATCAGAATTAGGTAGTATCACGGTGGGATCGCGATCCAACTCATAGTATCTTTAGGATTGTGGTAGGATCATGATCCTGACAACAAACTATAAAGCACATAAATTTTGATATTACCTATTGTTAATTTAAGTTGCACTAGTTTAATTTGCTTTATTTTGTTGTTTTCATGTTGTTCTAAGATAAACAAGTATTATCTTTAACATATTGCATTTTTTAGGTTATTAGTTTATTAAAAATATTTAAATAAATTTCAGAAATCAACCTTAATTCAATATAACATGAATAAGTGTACTCAAATTACAAAATTAAATTCAAAAAATCTACTATAGACTTGCATATTTAGAAATATAATTCAATTTTTATATAAAATATATATGTTTTTAAAAATTTGATAGTATGATCCGATCCTAAGATCCAATCCCTCAGACGAAAAATGATCCTACCTGGTATCACGATCCTGACAACCTTGGTTCTAGGTTATCTCTATATTAGTTACTAGTTGTAATAAGGACATAGTTTTAGTGATGTCATCTTCATGGCTCTTACTTATTTTTGTGTGCATAGGAGCTAAGTCATAAGAACTTGGAGAATCATAAAAAGTAGAAGGTGAAGCATAGGGTTGGCTCAAAATCATACTCATAAATTATTTATTAAGAGGTAAATGTAAGAGTATATACATTCCTATTTCAGTGTCAATTTGTAGGTTATTTGCGGGATGTCTTCATAACTGTTGAGAGACCCAGAGACTGGGCTTGAGCCAACTGCTATAAAGCTTTGGGGGGTGACCCATTCGAGGAACGGACTATGGTATAATGCTGAGAATCCATGCCTCCAAGTACATAAACCTCTAGGCCTCGCGTGCGACCTGGGTGTTCCTTGTTTCCCATGACCATAGATAGTATATCCTTCTCCCTGACTGCTTCGAAGGAGTCTTTGGAAGATTCAGTAGTCAATGCTTGCTACAAGAGGCAATCATGTTATTTTAGACCCCATGAAGTTATGGACCTATTAACAACTAGATAGTGTAACATATCTTACCAGGCGTTGGGAGACCGTCTGTGGGGTTTTTGAAAAAGGAGACGCCCGAAGACGTGTTTGATGACCTTACTCTTAACCAGTTTTGGGCGCACTCGTTTGTGATCCTGGCAAATGGCGGGAAGGCTTCTGATCGGATTATGACCTTGTCCTGCATCCTCTATTGCAGGATTTTACCCGCGTACCCAGTGGTGCCGAGTCTGTGGGGGTGAGTGTTTTATGCCTGGAGAGCCTTGTGCACTGTACTTTGCTGTTAAAATTCATTTGTCATCTTCATCTGCACAAAGGCCTCCTATGTTTTCGGTGATAAGAAAGGATACTATTGTAGGTGTGAAACCCAAACACAAGTGAAGGGGTAGATGTCAGCCGTCTTACGGGCCATCGTCTACAAGAGTAAAAGTGACATGGGGATTTATACAGGTTCGGGGGTCCAGAAGAACCTTCCTACTCTTGTTGGTAAGCCAACAGGGGGTTACCTTTGGGGAGGGAGCCCCCGAGGGCTCACCAGTTTGAATAGGTTTCTCTATTGCTCATGAGAGCTCAAGAGGGCTCCTTCCTTAAGTGAGATACATGGGGTATTTATAGTCTCTTGGGCCTGTACAAATGATAGAAATACTCCTCAGTGAGATAACTTGCCTATAAGTACAAGCGAGGTCACATGATTAGTTGTTGACCACCCTGTATACACATTGCCATATGATAGGTGGCCCCATTTGTCCAGGGCGCACCTATGATGGGCTCGGACTTCCTTCAAGAGGCGTTTGTCATTCCTTCAACACTAGCCCCTCGACCCCTTGGGCGCCTTTGAAAGGCGTCTGAGGGGGCAAAGAAGAATGTTGAGGTCTCATATCCTGTTGATGAATATGCTTGCTGCAATATGCTAGGAGCATTTTTAACATGCACTTGTCAAAGACTTAGCCATATTTTGGCTTGATAGGCACACGCCCCTCAAGATTTAGCCATATTTTTAGCTCCATATCGTGTGAGTGCTCCATGTGAGGATGGGTGCCAAATTGCTACTTCTCATTGTCCCTTCGTGTGGTGATGTTCTCATTGTTTCATTCCTGGCAGTGACCATTGCTTCGCTAGCCTGGACATTGTTGTGCCCAAGCACGGCAAGCCAAACATGATGGACATGCCAGATGCTCAAAGCAAGGCCCAAGTGATCAATGTGCGGTGCTCAAGCCCTGCCACGATAGAAGCACTACCAGGGCAAGGCTTTGGTTGTCATAGCATTCTCCTGTTGCATGCGCCACTAGCCCTCCTGGCCCGAGGCGTGGCCTACGAGACAAGTGGTGCGACAGAGTGAAGCTTATGGAGGTGAAGCAGGAGACACAGGTCCACCCTGCCGGAGCATAGCTTTCAAGGTGGGCGACACGTCGGATCAAGGCCTTTGAAGGTGAAGTAGGAGATGTGCGAGGCGTAGACATAGCCTTTGAGGTAGGTGACACGTCAAAGCAGTGCCTGTGGAGGCAGAGTATTGGATGCAATCCACCTCATCGAGGCACAACCATCAAGATGGGTGGCATGTCAGAGCGATGCCTGCAGAGGTGAAGTAGCGAACATGGGTTCGCCCCACAGAGGCATAGCCTTCGAGATGGGCAGCATGTCAAAGCGCCTGTGAAGGCGAGGTAGGAGACATGGCGCCGCCTGCCGAGGCATAGCCTTCAAGGTGTGCGGCGCATTTGAACGGAGCCTATGGAGGTGAAGTATTGGATGCGAGCCACCTCGTTAAGGCATAGCCATCGAGGGGGTGGCACATCAGACTATCAGAGTGATGCCTGCAGAGGTGAAGTAGTGGACACGGGGTCACCCCACCGAGGTATAGCCTTCGAGATAGGTGGCATGTCGAAGCACTCCTATGAAGATGAGGAGGGACACACGGGGCCACCCTATTGAGATGTAGCCTTCGAGGCGGGCAGCACGTCAAAGAGAAGCCTATGAAGGTGAAGTAGTCGATGCAAGCTGCTCCACTGAGACATAGCCTTGGAGGTGGGCGACATGTTGGAGAAAAGATTGTAGAGGCAAAGCAGTGGATGCAAGGCTGCCTCACTGAGGCTTAGCCTTTGAGGCGGGCAACACGTCTGCACAGACCCGGCGGAGGCAAAATAGCGGACGTGGGGCCACCTCGTGTCTGCTAAGCCTTCGAGGCAGGCGACACGTCTAAGTGAAGCCTGTGAAGACAAAGTAGGAGATGCGAAGCTACCTTGCCAAGGCATAGCCTTTGAGGCAGGCGGTGCGTCAAAGCAAAGCCTGTGAAGGCAAAGTAGGAGATGCGAAGCTACCCTATCGAGGTATAGACTTCGAGATAGGCAGCATGTTGAAGCGAAGCCTTTGAAGGCGAAGTAGGAGATGCGAACCTGCCCTGCCGATGCATAGCCTTCAAGGTGGGTGGCGCATCGAAGCAGCGCTTATGAAGGCCATGAGAGACTGATAGCCTTCGAGGTGGGTGGCGCATCGAAGCAACGCTTGTGAAGGCGATGAGAGACTGAGGGCTGCAAAAAAGAAGATAAGAGACATCGAAAAAAGTTGCAAGCCACCAAAAAGAAATTAAGAAATGCTAAGGAAAAGCTGAATGCTCTTGAGGCAAAGGCAGAGATAATCAGCTAAGTGAACATGAGCTCAAAAATATTGTTGGATAATGATCAACACTTGAGCTAGGAACATTGTGGAGATAGATAACATGAGATTGGAGCATGAGATCAGAAGTTTGAGAAAAATGATTGACACTCATTTCTCGTATCAAGATAGCATTCGTTCAACATGATAGATGATCGAAGTTGTTGGTGTGGGATAGGTAGAGTTCCATTACTATAGATACTAAGATCACCGAGGTGATAGCCTTATATAGGCGTGACAACCCTTTATTGATATTCAGCCAGGTCGATGGTGGATGATTCGAGCTGTTTGGGTGAGGTGTACGTGTGTCATGAATAGTAATGTAAAGTTATTAGGTGTTGCATTCTCTGGTAGGCTTGAGAGTGCCCGTGAGATTAAATCATAGAGTGCCTTGGAGCTACACCCATGAGACTAAGTTATGGGCATATAAGAGGAGTGCCTGTGAGGCTAAGTCATGAGGCACCTTCGGCCTGTTCCTGCGACACTAAGTCATAGACACACCGAAAAGATGTCCATGAGGCTAAGTCGTTGGGCACTAAATAGCCACTTGGGGTTGTAGCCCAGTGAGCTTGGAGGAGACCATAAGGCTTACTCACGGGCGCCTTAGAGGCGTGCCCAAGATAGTAAGTCCTAGGAACACTGGAAGGAGTGCCCACGAGGCTAAGTTGTGGGGTGTCAAATGGCCACTAGGGTTTTGGTAGCCTCTAGTGGGCTTGGAGACACTCATGAGGCTTATTCATGGGCACCTTGAAGGTGTGTCATGATACTAAGTCATATGCACACTAAAGAGGTGTTCACACGGCTAAGTCATGGGGCATCGGATGGCCACTAAGGCTGGTAGCCCCTAGTGGGCTTGGAGGCGCCTATGAAGCTAATTAGTTACGGTCACCTTGAAGGTGTGCCCATAATACTAAGTTAAAGGCACATCAGAAGAGTGTTCTACTAGATTTCGGGTCTTTGGCCACGAAATGCATTGCAACGACACAAAATTAGTTGCTATAGGTACCTGTTATTGCAACCTATGTCCAAAATCATGGCAATATGCGCACATATTGCTACTTAAATATGGTGTTGCGATAGTCACCTTAATTCGTTGCAATAAGGTGATCTTTCGCCACTATTTAGAAAACGGTTGCAAGAAGTATAACTTTATCGCCATGATATTCCTGTGTTGCAATAATATTGATTTGCGTTGCATTAGTTATGGGGTATTGCCATGATATAGAATTTTGTTGCAAATGGCTGACAATTTTGCCACGGTCTTGTTGGGTAGTTATAGTTTTGGATTGCGTTGCAAAAGGATACTCTATACTGTGCATGAAACAAGTTTTTATGCCACACAATAAATTTGTTGCAAAATATGAAAATTTTCCGTGGCAATAGATCATTGTGGGCCAGGCATATTGTACGTGGCCGCCCAACACCGTACGTCCATACCTAGAGCCCCTGCTTCGGTCGATCATTATGATTATAAGGACAACTTTTACCTTAAGGTCTGGCTTTTATAACTATACATAATACACACGTCATTCCCCTTTATCTTTGTCCAGAATATATATTTTTAATTGACATCTGAGCTCCTAACTAAAGTCATTGGTTATTAGTGCCTTTAATTATTAACTAGCTTTTAAATGAATATTCAAGCCATGTTTTATGATTGATTAATCCTATAGGAACTCTTAAATGATCGCAGTTATATCCTATTCCAGTTTTTGCTAGCTATCATGAATTAAAAGTTTTAAAATTTTCTTTAAGCACTCAAGTATTAATATGCATGTAATCCCTAAGTACTTGTCATTTACATTAACTAACCATGTCTGGACATTAATTATACTTATCTCTACTCTAACCATTCTTTGCATAGTAATTGCCTCTTTACTGCAACTTAGCAAAAGCTTAAAAAATCCACATTTTACTGCGGTCATGGGACTCGAACTCAGGCCAGTAGGGTGGAATCGCACGGTGCTAGCCACTCGGTTACACGGTGTTACCTGATGGGGTGGGGGCGAAGGAATCCACTTGAACCGACCGGGTGGGCGTTGGAGCAGAGGAAGCTCGGGGCGGCGGTGAGGTTGGCGGTGTCGCCCGCGTGGGGTGGCTGATAAGGGACGGGTGAGGGCTAAAACGCGTCGCGCGCGCCGAGGTGAGGCCGGTGGTGGCGGTTGCAGGGGCCGGGGACCTCTGGAGCGGGCCGGCGGCGTGAGGCGGAGTTGGGCGGCGGTGGCGCACAGCGCTGGCGGTTTGGAGTGGGGGAGGAGTGCCGGAAACCATCGGGAAAGCTCGGGAAGCCAGCGAGGGTACTCCTCCCGATAGGAATCGAAGGGGAGTCCACCGGTGCGGGGAGGGCGGCGTTAATGGTGGCGGCTGCTTTCGGGAAAAAAATAGAAATCGCTCCCGCTAGCTCGGCTTTTGGGGCGATTCACCGTGGTGGGGAGTTGAGGCGATTGGGGGTGCGGCGTTCTTCTTATGGGGGCGGAGCCGTCCGGACAGTGGCGAAGGACCGGGCGGCGGAGGGGAGGAGCTGCAGGGCAAAGACTGGGCGTGTGGCTCGATGCGCGGAGGGGACGTGACGGCGCGGCACAGAGGTGACGCGTGCAGCGCTACAGAGGGCAGAGGAGGGCAGCGGCGAAAGGACGGCACGGGTGCAGAAGTTGCAGGCACGCGCGAGAAAGAGAAAGGAAAGGAGGAGGAAGGAGGAGGCACAGGCGCGGGCGGGGCCCAGTGGGCAGAGGGGGAAGGCGGAAGTGGGGGCGGGGCCCAGCGGGCAGAGGGGGCGTGCGCTGGAGCGGGCTGGGCCGCTTCGGCCGGGAGAGGAAGCGGGGAAAGGGTGGGGCAGGTGGGGGTTGGGCCGGGCTGACCTCCTTTTTCTTTTCTTTTCTTTTTATCTTTTTATTTGTTGTTTATATTTGCATGTGTATATATAGATATTTATTCATATATTTTTTTATTTCTATTTTTGTATATGTATATATATTTATTTTATTTATAATATACATACATATATATACTTTTATTTATTTGCACATTCATTCTATATACATGTATATATTTCCTTTAGGGCTATTTCTTGTACACATATATTTTCTGGTTTTATGTTTTTGATCATTTTGCTAGGCCCTTTTGTATACATGTTGGCTTATAATTTATATATATTTATTTTTGTTTCCCTTTTATGCCATTATCTTCAAAATGAAACTTTTATATTTCATTTACTCAGGTTTCTCTGGATCATCTCCTTAGATTCACATTTAAAAATTTCGAGTTTCCATTATTTGCATATTCTCTTTGTGACATTTCTAATTTTTGTTTTTCAATCTTTCTTCAATTTTTGCAAATCTCAATCAAATTTTCAGAAAATACATAAACTCCAAATTCAAATGAAATACATTGCATAAATAATTTAAAAGCTTTCCATTTTTCAATTTTTGAATTTTTGGGATGTTACACACTTCGATTGAGAGACACTTTGTCGGCTTGAGATGGTATTCCCACCAGCTTTTTTTGATATCACGATGCATTTGCCAGTTCATTTAGCTGAGGAGGCTAGACTTGGAGGGGCCGTGTGTTACAGATGGATGTATCCTATTGAGAGGTATCTACGTACGCTTAAAGGCTATGTGAGGAACAAAGCGTACCCTAAGGGTTCAATAGCCGGGGGATATATCTCGGAGGAGTGCATGACATTTTGCTCTCGCTTCTTGGAAGACGTCGACACCAAGCTTAATCGTCCAGAGCGGCATGAAAGCGCTGCTGTGAACGAACCACCATCTGGGCTAAGCATATTTGAGAGCATTGACTATAGTAAGAAAGGATGTACTATCGAGTCACTTTCTAGGTTGGAGTTGCATCGGATGAGGCACTACATAATTACAAACTGTGATGAGGCCATTCCATGGATTAAGTAAGCTGTACTTTAGATGTACTAAATTTCAAGTATATATTATTTTTCATGTTTTCAACTAATGGATGCCCTCTTTTTTGTTTTAATTTAGTAAGCACAAGGATGAGCTTAGAAATATGAGTGCACAGAATGTTGAAACCCGTCACAAGGAGCAATTTGTAGGCTGGTTTGAGCGTAAAGTGAGTTACTATTTTTTATTTATTGGTTCATTATGCTGTCACGTATTTGCTAATAATTTTTCTTTGAACTAATTGCATATCTACAAACTATATGAAGAAGGAAAAACAAGTGATCTAATGTATGCCCTTTCCCGGGGACCAGACCATCGAGCTCGATTTTTCAACAGATGCTACATAAATGGATATCTGTTTCGGACGGCTGCCATAGAGAAGAACCTAACTACACAAAACAGTGGTGTTGCTGTGAAGGGCGATGACAGCACCGGCAACATGGACTGGTATGGCGTGATTAAAAAAATTATCACGCTAGATTTTGCCAACCAAAAATAAGTTGTACTTTTTCAGTGTGACTAGTACGATGTACCTGCTGCTACTACGATGTACTTTGTACATTCTATTGATGACCTGCTGATGTGTACCTTCCCTGAACTTCAATTGATGCATGCATGCTGAACATATTTTAATAGTAGTACACATCAGGATGCTAATATTTTTTATTCTATATTTTACATTTACAGAATGACCCAGCAAGCATCCTGACCACACAAAAAGATGCTAGGCCACCTATTCGCATCACTCGAGCTTCTAATCTTAACCGAAGCCTCTTCCAAAATGTCGCTGTTAATAATGGAGCATCGAACTTCATTCCTCCACAACAATTGAAGAATACCGCTACAACTCGTTCGAAGAAAAGGAGGGACCGGCAGGTATGAAATGAAAATTTGATTAATCTTCATCTGTCATTGTTCTTATCTCAAATATAGCATACTTTTCTAAACTACTAGAAAATTATGCCAGGTGAAGTAGGGCTACTATATATCGGTAAATGAAATGAAATTAAATAATTCTGCTGGAATCACTTGCTAAATACTTTGCTACGCCACTGAACTAGAGAACGCAGGATTGCTATTTTCAGCTGTAACTCGTATATCTAAACTTGCACTATGATGTACTTAAGTATGTGCTGCTGGACAATACTCACATTAAGGTCCATCTTTATTGTTCATGTTCTATCAAGATGAAACAATTTGATTAGAGCAAACAGAGTCGTGGCATCGTCAAGTCAGGAAATTCAACATGGCAAAGAAGCACGGACAAATGGAATGGAAGTGATAGTACTTTTGTTATTAGTTACAAACTTTGTAGTTTAAGTATGGATATTGATATGTAATTCCTGCATGAGTGGTGGCACTTTTAAATTATTATGTGTTGAATTAATATATGTGTTTTTGATCCAACCGTGTTCCTAATTTGATTATTAATTTGGAACAACAAATTATAATAAACTATCATATGCTCAATATGCTACCGCAAATTTTACCGTTGTGATAAACCTGTATGCAAAATTGGTATTTCGTTGTGACAGGCTGTTGCAACGCCACTACTATGTTGCGATTCCACTATATGCCATGAACAATGTTCGTTGCTATAGGATCTATTTGCCACAAAATATATTTCGTCGCAATAACTTTATGGCAATGAAACGCCTTCCGTGGCAATAAAACATATTGAAACGAATCGCCTCCCGTGGAAATAAACCTTGCTGCAACGGAACGCCTCCCGTAGCAATATATCCTGTTGCAACGAAATGCTCTCTGTAGCAATAGGGTCTATTGCCACGAACCATTGGCGTGGCAATAGAACCTATTACCACGCAATATTTTCGTGGCAAATGATACTATTGCCACGACCAAACTTCGTGGCAAAAGCAGCTATTGCCACGGAGTCAGCCGTGGCAATAGCCTATATCACCACGACATCATTTGTTGCAACAACAAACAATTGCCACAACACATTGCATGGCAATAACCATAGGTATTGCAACGAAACAACAATCCGTTGCACAACCTTAAGCACGCAAGTACTTGCCACGCTTGCCAACGGAAGTGAAGTGTTGCAATAGTTACATATTGCATCTATTTTGACCCTATTGCAACGATTTCGCTCCGTTGTCCTAGACCTGAAAACAGTGGCGAAGCCAGGAATAAAATTGAGGGTGGGCTGAATCATTTATCGGACTAAACTAAGTTGGTACAAATGTAATCTTTTACTCTTATAGAATTTCAAATTCATACAGAAGTTATACAATTGGAGTCTTAGAAACAAACAACGAAAAACAGAGAAATACAAAGTAGGTACATCGATAATAGAAAGGGTATATCTAAGAATATATAATTATTCAGCTATGGATACGGAGTAGCAATAAATTACTTGTGTATAAAACATATGAAAATTAGTGATATAATAGAAAATTGTGAATAACAATGAAAATTTAGATTATATGAAACATACCACAAATAAGCTGATTTGAATCACGAGACAAATTTGAATCACGGGCCTGCTTGGAAGGAAATAAATCAACAATTGACACTAAAGGTGGGACAGTTCTACGCCATCTCGACTTGAAAGCATATTTAGCAGCCTACAGAAGGCGGAAGACCGGAAGTATCCCGTGAATAAGCTATATCAGGAATAAGCTATATCAGGCTGGAAAAGAAATGCATTTTAATAAAAAAATTGAAGGGATAAAAAATTGAAGGGAATAAAGGACCCCTTATGGTCTAAGAAAAACATAGGTCGGCAAGGGGTGTGAGCTAGTCAGCACATTAAATTTGTGCTGCAGAAAAGCATTTGCCTGTCATGCAATTCACCATTGGAGAATGCTCTTCCATATGAACTAAACAAAAAAAATTACTCATCAGATGGCACACAAAAGGTTTTTGGTTTGTCAGTAAAGAGCTACTACAGATTTCTTACTTGACAATAATCTCGGAAAAGTAGCCCCCACCAATACGTCCAAGGAAGTTCCAAATACTAATCATCGACACAAAGATGTGTGTTTCCTCATAGCCCAATGACTGGCTCATTTGCCCGAGATTATCGATAACAGTGAGACCTGATCCTGAGCCCAGCAGAAGGGAGAAAAATAGAAGCCAAAAATCTGCCTTGATCAGCGCCTACATCAATGTGAAATCCTCTCCTCGTCGTGGCCCTTTCCTCCTTTTAACCCTGACAGCGCCAACAGCAGCTGCCTGGAATAGCTTTGCCTGCAATTCTGCAATCCTCTTTTGCCTTTCTGAGGCTGGAAGTAGATCAACTTCCTTTGGCTTTTCATCCTCCACCTCACTGAGTATAACCTCATTTTGATCTTCAGACAGTGCTGATGCACTAGCTTCTTCTCTCCGAGGTGATGGCAACAGTAGTGCGTAGACACTCTCATCGTCATCTGAAACGAAACTGAGTATAATAGGGATGACTATTGGAACTACAAAGACACCAACACGCGCACTCTGCGGTCGGGTCTCCGGGTCGCCGATTTAACATGCAAGACCGGAGGGGTTGCCGCCGGCGGGGGAGGTGAGGCTTGAGCCTTACTAAGCCTCCCCGCTGGCTTCGCCCCTGCCTGAAAACTAGTAGTGGAGGCTAAGTCGTGCGGCACCGAATTATGAGGCTAGTGTAGAGAAATCTTACCACTTATCCTCTAAAAATACTTCATACTTCGATAAGTTTATGAAAAAAGTACACGTGAGCCCCTGCCACGGGAGCCCGGCGCCCCACGCACCGCTCGCCGGTGCATCCTGGCGTCTCGATGCCCTGATGATGATCATGGGGGTGTAGCCATTTTATACAACAACTTGTGATTTATACAGATGCACAACAGTGGCAACACAAGACATATTAGCTGTTGTAGGAGAGATGCCATGCTGCCACCACACCCTGACGCCCGCACGCCCTGCCGAGATGTGCACCCTACGCGTGTCCCGTGCCCGTGCGCCTTGGCACTCGCACGTCCCGACGGCCCTGCGCCTCAACGCCCGCGGTGGCCTGGTGACCACGCCCCGGTGACCAGACGCCCTACCGCCTATGCGTCCTGAGCACGCCCCGACTTATGCATCGCGGTGCCCTGGCAGTCAAGCGCCGCGGTGCCTAGACACACGCGACATTCCAGTAGGCTTGGCGGCCCGACATCCGCGCAGTGTGCACCCTGGTGCCATGCGCGCCCTGGCACCTGGGCCCAGCGCCCTACCACCGAAGGCCAGTCGCGCCCCATGCACCCAACGGATTATCTATACGGCTATCCTCATGGGAGATTATCTGACATGTGGGACTTGTGGCTTCATACAAACAAGAGCGTGATGATTACAGCTACTCAAATTTGGCAGTCTAGCATACAACAAGAGATTATCTGACGCTGGAGCTCCGCGCCCTGGCTCAGCGCCTCGGTCTTCATGTCCTGGGCGACGTGTCCTGGCTAACGCACCCCGGTATCACGCCCAGGCCGACACGCCCTGGCGCCAGGCTCCAGCGGTCGTGCCCCGGCTTCATGCCCTGGCACCATGCCTCGGCGGCCGACGCCCAGAAAACCCGTGCACCTACGTATCGGTGCACTCCGCTACACCGGGCGCCCCGACACCCGCGTGCTCTGTTGACCACGCTCGTTGTAGCGACATCCGATGAAAGCTTGCGTAGCCCTTGCTTGCACGGGGGTTTTAGCCTAGCAAGCTCGGCTGGCGGCCTCCCCTCTTCACCTTCGGCAGCCGCAGCCTCCATGGTCACGTGGCTCCTTGCCCCGTCACCTGAACACCTCATGTTGGTGTGTAGGTTTTTCACACCTACAACGTTGATGCCGTTTTCTCGGAGTCATGAGAGCATGTACAATGCAGACGCTTAGAGAGATACTTAGTAATGAAAAACTGATTTTTTTGCCACATAGGATAGATAAGGTGCTTATTTTGAAGCATTGATACTTAAATAATTACCTGTGCTTAGCAGGTGGTTATGTGTATAACTATCTCTAATTAATAGATAATGTAGCATCTAAGCACCTATAATATGAATTAAGCTAGCAAATTAATCCTCAATGCATTTGGCCGGTATATATGTAGTAATAATTAATTAATTTAATTTTTAATACTAAGTTGTTATATATATACATAACGTAGGACCGAAGTTGGATGTATGCCGCGAGCCGTGTGAGTGAAAAGTACATTAATGAGTTGCCTAAAATCACGTATAAAACCAAGAAGATTCTTTGTCCGTTGGGAATGGAAGTAGAAAGAATACATGCATGTCCGAACAACTGTATTCTCTACCGTAAAGAGTATGCAAACATGCATGTATGTCCGGTGTGCAACGCATCCCGATACAAACATAACAATCAATCAGATAACGGCGAGGGAACAGAGGCGAAGAAAGGACCTACTGCTAAGGTGGCATGGTATTTTCCTATAATTCCCCGTTTGAAAATGTTTTTTGCAAATCCAAAGAAGGCAAAACTGCTGCATTGGCACTCGGAGGAGCGTAAGAAGGATGGAATGCTAAGACACCTTGCTGACCCACGCTTGGTCGCCATTGATACCATCAACGAGGATGCATCCTTCGTCGAGAGCTATATTACATCAACACTGCTGGTTCACCGCAATAAGGAATTTGTTCTTATGCCATACAATGAGCACTTCCATTGAATTTTAATTGTAATTATACCAAAATAGAACAAGGCTATATACCTTGATTCTCTAAGTAAGAACAAATACGACTACACAGCTATCGCCCAATTACTCGATAGGTAAGTACATTTTCTCCATACATAACTACATTGTACTCTTTTTCCCTTCTGAATGACTAATCTAACTTTTTCGAATAACGAAGGTCATTCGCCACGTACGTTGCACAGACTACTCCTCGATTCCTCGAAGATCACCAATTCTAAGGTTTGTCAATCTTTCCACATTTATTTCATACTTGTCAAGTTATATATGTACGCACATTGATATTCCTATCGACAGGCTGCGTCCATCTCTACAACTGCATTGAAACAGCCGGACCTTACACTAATTCGAGGAGAGTGTGCTTTCTTTTTGTGGTCTAAAGTCATAAGATCAGATGGAGAGTTCCACTGTGCACAATAATTTTTTATTGCTCTTATCACTCCAGAATCGAGGTCTCGCGAAAGGAACAGATCCATAATCAACGAACTTGTCAGCTGCACAAGCAATACTTGAATGACAATCATGCACCATCCAAGTATAGCTTGTGCAGCCTGATAAGTTCGTTGATTATGAATTTGTTCCTTTCGCGAGACCGCGATTCTGGAGTGATAGAGCAATAAAAAATGCAATGTTACCATCTAAGTGCAAATGCAATGTAGATATTTTGTAATTGTGTATTTGTTAATGGATATTTTATTTCATTTCAATTAATTGATTTGCGAAATGAATGCTTTATGTTTGTGAAATGAAGTGCGATGTGAATTGAATGTTTTATGTTTGTGAAATGAATTGAGATGTGAATTGTATGTATACATGTACATGTTGATCTGCTTGTTTCAGAGAGCATGGCTAGCATTTCCTGAGGTTAGCCAATAAACAGAAATAAATTTAGGGGTAGAAAAAAAATATGAATATCACAGATGGTTTTTAGTTAAAAACCGTGTGTGATTATCACCTATTACAGATGGTTTTTTACTTACAAACCGTCTGTGATATTTACACCACAGACGGTTCGAAAACCGTCTGTGATAACCTTCGATTATCACTGACCCATAAATTCAGACGGTTCAGAAAATCGTCTGTGATGACGTTTTTGAACCGTCTATAATACGGTTTTCTGTAGTAGTGCGTGGTTGTTGGCCAAGGCTTGAGCTGAAGTGGATTAGCATCTAAAGCTAATAACTCAGTTAATTGGCGTGAGCCACCGAAAGCCAACTAGCTATCTACCCACTACATGACCTGATGACCACACTGCTGAAACACATGTCCACAATGCTGACAGATACTACCATGAGACTCCTTTAAAAAATGGGTGGACACAAAGCTGCAATTTGATCCCCGGACTTAAAGAATGTCAGCAAGGAGCCATGCCGCTGCTGGCTGCATGCTCTATTGTGATCTAACCACTCCGGCTATTTGACTGGCGATACTAGTACTAAGAGAAGTTGAGATATGGATGAGTAAGTTGAGATATTGGATGAGTAAGAGACCGCTGAGCACCCTGCTATTCTTGCGCCCTGGCAGTGTCAAATGCTCCAGCCAAACTCACATGCGCCTTACCTAGGGATGCAAACCGATCGAATATGGATGGATAATATCTCTACAATATTTGTTTTTATATTTTTTTCTTAGATGCAGATACGAATATGGATATCTCGGATACAAATACAAATACAAATAATATCGAATACAGATATGGAGCAAATACGAATCGAAACAAATACGGTCACGAATATTTATTGGAACATGAAAACCCCTTAAACTATATATCCAAAATCTATGAAAATAAATAAAAAGTTTGTCTTGTCAAAACATTCATGAAATCTAAACAAGCATAAATTTTTTTATCCACAACAGTCATGCCATTGTACAGATTTTAAAACTTCGAATGACAGTTAATTTTTCTAATGTCCTAAATAATTCTTAATGGATTTCTACAATTTACATTCAACTAATAAATTAATTAAGTATTTAAATTTGCATCAGAAAAATTAAAACGGCTGTACATCAATTTAATTGGTACACGCTAAATTTTAATCTATTGGCGATACTAAATTTATTTTTAATAAACATAAATATTTGCTAGTGGTGTTTGTAATTTAATATGATTAAAAAATTTTATCAAAAAAGTCAACCACGCCATGAAAATGGAGTACCCAGTTTAAAAACTCGTGAATAAAATTCATTTTCATGCGCTTTTTCTTCTCCTTTTCTCTTTTCTCTCCCTTCTCTCATTTTCCCCCTCTGATTGAAGCCTTCTCCTGCACACTCATTCTTCCTCTCTCCATTTTATTCTTCCTCCTCTTCTTCTCCCTTTCTCCTCACTCTTCCTCCTCCTCCTCCCCAAGTCCCCCCACTAGATCCAGCTGGCACTTGCGCCTCCCCTGACCTCTTATCCCGATACTCTAGTCCCGCCTCTGCCCAGCTCCGCCTCCACCCTCCTGGTGTTGGCCGATGGCTTGGACCCCAAGTGTCGGAACCCGGAGTAACGACTCCTGGATTCTCTGTGTAAACCGCACTAGTCCAGGATCAGCTAGTGCACACACTCGAACAAAGATACATATCAAGCACAAATGACCAACTATATTAAATAAAAGAGTACGGTCTTATGGCCAAGTCTTACATCAACGCCCATTGGCAAAGATAAATAAAGCAAATAACTGCAGAAGCAAACTGAAAAGAAGCGAAGCTCAAGCCTGCCCACAGGCAAACGACAGTAAGACGAGGCCTACTTGTCCTGATCTTCACTGTTGTCAACGACATCTTCCTCTGTATGGAGATTGTAAGGTGAGCACAAACTTGCACTCCACAAATCACATGGAGAAATGCAACATAATAATAAAGGCACCAATGGAAGGCTTATAGGGTTAGTTCGCATAAAACAACATTTAAGAAAATACAATAAATAGATTGAAATTGCTGAATTTAATATAGTAAGTAAAACAGTACTTGTATTTGAAAAGAATACCGTCAGTGCAGGCTCCGACCAAACGCCAACCTATCCACGGGCATCCCACCCGGACCATCTTTTCCAAAAGATCACGTATGGATTCCATCCATCCACACGCTCACACTGCACAACTCTGATGGATTCCATCCATCCACCAGGTTTCAATCTCTCACGGATTCCATCCATCTGCAAGGTTTTCATCTCTCGTGGATTCCATCCATCCACAAGGTTTTCAAAAATATTTTTGAAAAATAAAGTCTAATCCATGAAAAGCTTTTACTCAGCATGCCCATGACTGTGGGCACGGCTATCCCGGATAGATTATACACTCTGCAGAGGTTGTACAGCTTTACCCACAAGACACGATCATTCCATATTGCCACCAGATTACACACTTCCTTAGGTGTGTGGCGAGGAGTCGTGACAAGGCCTTTACAATGCTAAACCTTCAACCTGGCCAAGCCAACTCTAAGGTTTCACCCCAGTAAGATATCCACCAGACCGGGACCCCCTCTTGAGCCTGAGTGAGACATCACATGGTTTAACCACGCTCACTCAAGTGAGACTTCTCATGGCACCAACCACGCTCACTTTCAACCTACAACTTGACTCAGGTTGGGACTTCACAAATTATTCAGCCAGAATTGTCCCATACCAGTCATGTGGTAATACGATAGGGCTTTGCAACAGTAGCTCACAGACTGGTCCTTAATTGACTTAGGTCCAACCACATACCCATGTGCACGCCAATCAACCCTGTGGCTACAACCTATAGAGCATGCCTGCACCCACCACCTAACCATTAGCCTGAGTCTAAACCAGGTTTTATATTTTATTTTGAAATAATTTTATAAACCTTCTTGACTCACCAAAGTCAAGAATACATTCAAGAAACTTATCATTTCCTGTAAAAAGCTCGTCATTTTATGTGAAAGATATCCCAACCCAAAGATATTTCTAAGCTAGACTAAGCATTTGCTGTCCAAATAGTCTCTAGCCATTCTAATGTACTAACTAGAGTTTTGTTCTAGGGTTACAAAGTATCAGGGAATTCAATGTCAATGGAGGTGTTAACAAACAGGTAACAACTAAATTTAAAACTGAATTGAAATACTTTGAATAAAAATATGCATGCAGAATAATTTAAAATAATATAATTTTATTTTGAAATCTGGGATCAACATGATCAAGGAGTGTGACTTGCCTTGCTCTTCAAATTGGTGCAAATCTTTGTCGAAGAATTTTCCCGAATCGTCGAAGTCTACACGTGAAAATAACCCACCAAATTCAAATAAATTCAAATTAACTTCAAATATTTGAATTGAGGCCAGAAATGGCTAGAGGGGAATTTTTGATGAATTTAGAAATTTGAATGGACTCAATCGGAGTTAGAACGTAGGAGAACAGGCTTCGGGGAGATTAAAATCAGAAAAAAAAAGAAAAATCTGATTTTGGGAATTATTTTTGTACTGAAAAAGCTAATTATGACGTCAGAAGGAATTTAATATTCAGCTGAATTATTTTCCTGAAGAAAAAAAATATTTATGACGCAATGCTGACATTAGCAGACTTTTAAATTTTGAATTTTCGGACATGTGGGCCCAGTCTACCGTGGACCGTGTCCACGGACCGGATGAGGCACTGAGGTGGCAAGGGGGTGGGGTGGCGCTGACCAGGCAGGTAGGCGCCGAGGTGGCAGCCACTGGGCGGCCATGTGGCGTCCACATGGGCCAGGTGAGGTGAGATGGCCGGCCGGCGGAGGAGGCTCCCGGGGGCGGCAGCGGCGACGGCGCTCTGGGTGGGTTCTTATAGGGGCGAGGAGAAGCGGGCTGGCGCGAATTTGTCGCCGGAGTGGGGAGTGGGCGGCGGCCGTTGCGCAGAGAGAGGGGTGCGAGGAGGTGGCAACGGGCGCGAGAATGGCGGGGTAGTGGGGCGCGGCACGTGCGACGCATGAAGGAGGGCGGCGTGGGAAAGAGGGGAGAGGCCAGGAGGTGCAGAGGTGGTTGCGGCGGGGAAAAGAAGGAGGTGGCGCACGGGGAAGATGGAGGAAGAAGGTGCGGGGAAGGGATGACAGGTGGGCCCCGCGGTGCAGCGAGAAAGGGAGGGGAGGGGGATGTGGGCGGCCGGATGCAAATCGGACGGCCGAGGGGAAAGGGAGGGGTGCACGGCAAATCGGCCGGCCACGTGTCGCCCAAAGAGGAGGGGAAGGCGGGATGGGCCGGGGAGAGAGGACGTGGCTCCATCTGGGCCGTTCACGTGTCGGCCGGAGGGAGGTTGGGGCTTAAATTTTTATTTCTGATTTTATGATTTTTCAGAAAAGCCTAGGAAATTAATTATAGCTCAGAAAAATATGAAGTAAACTCCAAAAATTCCAGAAAAATTCACAGAAGTTCCTGGAGACAATTTAGGCTTATTAAAATTATTTCCAACTAATGTTGGTATTATATTTTCAAACCTAAAATACTTTTTATTTTCAAAATAGATTTTAAAACCCTAGAAAACTCAGAAACCCAAATAAAAGCTAAATAAATCCAAATAATTAATTTGAATTAGGGTTTTTATAGGAAAACAAAATATCATTTTATGTAATAATATTTTTAGGTTTTACTTAAAATACATTTCAAATCCAACCTTTTCAAAACTGAAATTCAGGGCAAAACCAAAATTAAAATTTTAGGCACCAAAACACATGTTTTTATTTTAAACCAAATTAATTTAATTTAATAATTTTTTTACTCCAAAAATTTGAAAATAAACAGCTGGGCTGTTGCAAACTACCCTTGTTGTGGTTACAGACCAAACAGAGAGAGAGATGGTAGTGGAGAGTGAGTAATGGCCTGGCTGCTCCCCATGACCTGCATTCCATACACACACACACACACACACACACATGGGGGGTGCTTTTACAATTATACCCTAACAGTTGATCATCCCCCTCAGGGGCATTTATGTCAGTACACGTGGCCTATTCTGGGCCTTACAACCTCCTACCAGGCCTGCTGGGTTTAGGTGGGGATCACCCCTACAACAGGAGCCTCTCATGGAGAAGGGCTTCACAGGGCCGAAGCCTTGTTGCCGAGTCCTTTGGCCCCCTCCGTCCCTACGGCCTGTGAATTTTTTTGAAGTTGACCAGGGGCCGCGGCCGTGGCCGAAGCAGACGCGTGCGCGCTCCGTCCCCTACCCTTCGAACGGGTGGCAGCGGAGAGCTGGCGCCTAGCCGAAGTAGACGCGCGCGCGCTCTGTCCCGTACCCTTCGAACAGGTGGCAGCGGAGCTGGCGCCTAGCCGAAGTAGACACGCGCGCTCAGCGGAGCTGGTGCTTAGCCGAAGCAGACGCGCGCGCTCCGTCCCCTACCCTTCGAACGGGTGGCAGCGGAGCTGGCGCCTAGCCGAAGTAGACGCGCGCACTCAGTCCCCTACCCCTCGAACGGGTGGCAGCGGAGCTGGCGCCTAGCCGAAGTAGACGCGCGCGCTCTGTCCCCTACCCCTCGAATGGGTGGCAGCGGAGCTGGCGCCTAGCCGAAGTAGATGCACGCGCTGCGTCGGGGGCATTACACTGGCGCAGGTAAGCGCAACGGGCTCCGGGGCCGCCGCCTACGCCTTAGGTGATAAAGGGCGCGTGGCGACGTTCGTTCTTCTGGCCGCCCACGTGGTGGAGCGTGCTTGGCGCGGTACGGGCCTTGAGGCGTCGTGACCATTTATGTAACGACGGACTTCCGACGGCTGGTTTTCCGCCGGTTGGGGGCCACCCCTACGTGCTTCCAGATTCCTGTCCCTGGTGACGCTATCGCGGAGCGCCGCGATAGAGGTGCACGTGCGGGTGTCGTGGTTGCCGCGGCCGTGGACTACGCACCACAGCCCCTGTTGTTGGTCGTCATAATCTCCACGACCTTTATCGTCGCGGCCCCGGCCACGGCCGCGGCGCCCCCGACCACCCCGGCCCGTGGGAGCGCCTTCGTCGGAACCGCCTTCGATGTCGAGGACGTACCGGCCTCGCCGTGACTTCTGCTGGCCACGCTTGGGCCTATCGGATGACTCCTTGTGCGGGGCGTCCCTGCGGTCGGGCGCATCCCTGGACGACTCCTGCTTACGTTTTCCCTTCGAAGAACCGTCCTTCGGCGGATCCTCGGCTTTCGCCGAGGCTCCGGCCTGGTTGGTGTCGGAGTCATCACCTTGCCTTCGCCGCGCGTCTTCTTCCGCCCTGGCGTATTCCTCCATTTTGTCAAAGAGCTTCGTCACCGTTTTAATTGGCTTCCTTGCGTTGTACTCGGCCATTGGGCCCGGGCGAAGGCCCTGTATGGCCGCATTGACAACGGTGGTTTCATTAACGTCTTTGACTTGACAACGTATCTTCGCGAAGCGCTTGAAGTAGTCCCGGAGCTTCTCCGAGGGCTTCTGCTTGACGGCGAAGAGTTGGTCCGCGTCGACCCGCTCGACATAATTTCCTTGAAAGTTGTTGTGAAGGAGGTCGCGGATCTGCGCCCACGCGTAGATGGAGTTCGGCTCTATGGTAAAAAACCAGGAGAGCGCCACTCCTTACAACGCGAGGGGGAGTCCCTTCGCCTTTGTGGTGTCATCTCCGCCCGCGGCCTCGATTGCGGTTTCGTACACGCGCACGAACTCGCGGGGGTCCGTGTCACCTTTGTAGGGCTCGATGACGCTGGGGTATTTGAAGCCTTCGGGCCACGCCGCTTGCTGAAGTCCCGCCGAAAGCGGGGACTCTGGATCGACGCGCCGCAGCGGGACGCGGCTGGATGTGGGGGCGTCGCGGCTATCCGCCCTTTCCGGCGTGGGCTCTGGCGCGACCACCGGCGCGGCCTGTTGGCTCCGAGCCTCTTGTATGTCTCGGAAAGCCCCGCGAAGATCCCCCAGCTCCTGCTGGAACGCTTTGAGGGCCGCCAGCAGGGCGCTTTCCACCGCCTGTGCGGGCGGGGTCGCCGGTACGCCCAACGGATGGATCGGCGCGGGCACGACCGCGTCGCGAGCTCCCGAGCTGCCGGTCACTCTGTTGTGGCTACCTAGAACTACCCGGTCCGCGCTACCGGCGAGGGTTGTGGCGGGGGCGGCGAGGTCGGCTGCCGTCGCGTCGGCGGGGTCGGTTGTCGCGGTGCCGGTGACGGGGTTGGTCGTCGCAGTGCCGGTGACGTGGTCGGTCGTCACAGCGCCGGTGACGGGGTTGGTCGCCGCGGTGCCGGTGACGTGGTTGGTCGTCGCGGCGCCGGTGACGGGGTTGGTCGCCGCAGCGCGAGCGTCAACGTCCTCGACCGCCGCGCCCGCGGCAGCCGATGCCGAAGCCCTTGTACTCACGCGACGCTCCGCCCCGACCGTCTTCTTCCCCTTTGCCGCCGCCGATGAAGCTTTTTTCGGTGCCATCCTCCTTCGAATTTCGGGCTTGCTGCTGTCCCTCCCCACGGACGGCGCCAACTGTTGTGGTTACAGACCAAACAGAGAGAGAGAGATGGAAGTGGAGAGTGAGTAATGGCCTGGGTGCTCCCCATGACCTGCATTCCATATATATATACATGGGGAGTGCTTTTACAATTATACCCTTACAGTTGATCATCCCCCTCAGGGGCATTTATGTCAGTACACATGGCCTATTCTGGGCCTTACAACCTCCTACCAGGCCTGCTGGGTTTAGGTGGGGGCCACCCCTACAACAACCCTCCTTAAAAAAAATCACGTCCCCGAGATTCGCGTTGGCTAGCAAGGAATTGGGTTTGGATCTTACTCTGCATGGCTTGAGCTGACATCTGATTCAGGTGTCTTTTGATGAACTTCTTTGGCCTTCTATTTGCTGCCTGCAGGTTGTTGGCAGTCGATGCTCCAGGTGTTCCATTGTTCACTACCTGCTGCTTCTTGGGGCAGTTGTTAGCATAGTGTCCCATCTCTTTGCAGTTGAAACAAGTCACTCCTACTGCAGAGTTTGAGTCCTTCAAGACCTTGTTGTCTTCGGTATTGAGAGAGGTGTCAACGGGAACTAGCTCTCCGGTTGATAACGATAGCTGGAATCTGTTGGCCTGAGGGGGAGCTCTTCTGGCCTTGGAGAAGCTTCCAGTGTTCACATGCTGAGCATGCATCCGTCTCTTACGATTCTCCATCTCTTGATGCTTGGACTCCTGGCGAATCGCCTTGCTGACAAGCTAGTGGAAATCAGCGTTGTTGTTGGAGAGAAGTTGAACTGACAGGTCATCATTGAGTCCTTCTAGGAACATTTCCTGTTTAGCTTCATCTGTAGCGACGTCCTCAAGTGCATAGCATGCCAACTGGTTGAACTTTTGTAAGTACTTGTTCACGGAGTGGCTTCCTTAGCGCAGTGCTCGAAATTCTCTTTTTTGGGAGTGACGGTGCCAGTGGGAACAAGAGCTTTGCGGAAGTTCCACACGAACTCATTCCAAGTGATAGCTTGAGTATTGGCATGAGCGGCAGTGTAGGTGTCCCACCATTCTGATGCTGGTCTGTGCAGCTGATGTTCACAAATAAAACTCTTTCTCGATCACTGCATTGAATAATGTCCAGCTTCTTGCCTATGGCCCTGAGCCAATCATCTGCGTCCATGGGTTCAGTGCTGCTGGAGAAGGTCGGGGGACGCATCCTCATAAACTCTGATAGTCTTGATTGTGAAGCTTGAGCTGGTACTAGTGGAGCTGGTTGTGTAGAGCTGTTTGTAACAGCCCAGCTGTTTATTTCAAAAATTTTAGTAAAAAAATTTATTTAATTTAAAAATAAAAATAAAGTGTTCTTTGGTTGCCTAAATTTTGGAGATTTTATTTGTCTGTTTTCAGCTTTGGAAAAAGGCTTTTGCAAAAAGTAATTTAACTAAAAACATAAAATTACTACTAAATAAAAGGATATTTTGAATTTTTATAAAAATATCATTTCAAATTAAGTATTTAAAAGCATTTGGCTTTTATTTGGATTTTCTTTGTTTTTCTGGAGTTAAAAATCAATTTTAAAGGTTAAAAAGTATTTTACAAAATTATTAAATGAAAATCAGAAATTAAAAATATTTTTCCTAAGTCTAGAATGCTTCCAGGAATATTGTATGATTTTTCTGGAATGTTTAGACATTAAATATTATTTTTCGAAGTGTTTATAAAGTTTCTAGTATTTTCTGAATTTTATTGCGAAAATAAAAATCAAATTCATCAAGCCCGCCATGTGTCACTCTCAGATTGAATCACTCTCTCTCCACGATTTAATCCTAGCCACACATGATCACTTACCCCTTCATAAAATCCAAGAGCCATGAAACACTCACTTGCCACGTGTCAACAATCCGACGGCCTGTACCCCTTCACTTACTCTCACTCTCTATGACACATGGGACCCATATGTCATATCCTTCTTCAACCTCACCTTCTTCCTCCTCCCACCTTCTCTCTCTTCCTCCATGAATGACAAATGAAAGCTTTTAATCCCGGCCGTTACTACCACTTTAATCCTCGTTTAAGCGTGCGTTTAAGCCCCCCATCACTCCCCACTCATGCCCGGCCGCCTCCTCCCTTTAATCCTCTCTAAACCGTCGGCCCTTCATCTCTCTTTCTCCATCTATAAAAGCCCAAAGCTCCGGTGGTTCTTCTCCCATTCGGCCTCTCCCACCCCGCCGCCCTTTCCCTCCCATTCGGCCGCCACCCCGCCGCACTTTGCCGCCGCCCCGGCCGCCTCCCGGCCCGCCTCTCGTCGCTGCCCAAACCCCACGGCCGGCCGCCTCCTCCTTGCGCCACCACCGGCCGCCCGCCTCCCCGCCGCCGTCGGTGAGTGCGCCGCTGCCCCGCCTCCGGCCGCCGCTCGCCGCCCCGCCTCCGGCCGCCGGCATGGCCACCGGCCGTGCGCCACCCGAACCGACCGTGCGTGCCGCCCGCGTGGCCGGCCTCGCCCATGCGGCCGCCACCTCGCGCCCGCATGGCGCCATGTGGCCGGTGTGCCACGTCGGCAAGGCTCTTGGTCCGTGGATTTGGTCCACGGTAGACCGGGCCCACCGGTCATTCAAATCATTTTCCCGCTTGGAAAATTCAAAATTGGCTGACGTCATAAATAGCATTTTTCAGTATAAAAATAATTCCCGAAACCAGCTTTTTCCTTTTTCCCTCCTTTTAATCTTCCGAAAGCCATAACTTTCTCATTTTAACTCCGATTTAACCCGTTCAAATTTCTAAAGTCTTCTAAAATCATAAACTACCAAAATATAGGATCTTTTTGAATTTTATTAGAATTTTGTTTGAATTTTTCTTTTGCTTCTTCGCGCGTAGATTTCGACGAATTCGGAGAGAACGACGCCGACGATTCGCACCAGGTCTTCGAGCAAGGCAGATTACACCTTTGATCATGTTGAACCTAATATTTTACATTAATTATGTTGTTTTTAAATTATTATTGCATGCGTACTTTTATTGAAATTAGTTCAAATGTGCTTAAAACTTTAGTTACACCCAATTTCCTTTGTATGGCCAATCTTGATATTGAACGATCATACCTTGTCACCTTAGATGAAAACCTAATTGGTACATTAGTATTAACTAGAACAATTTATGGAATTGCTTAGCCATGCTTAGAATAATTCGGGTGGGAAGAATTCTTTCACGTAAAATGATAACCTTTTTACATGAAATGATAAACTTTTCAACTGTACTCTTGACTTTGGTGAGTCAAGGAGTGTTATGAAATATTTTGGAAACAAAATATAAAACTGGTTTAGACTTAGGCAATTGGTCAGAGTGGTGGGTGCAGGCATGCCCTGTTGGTTGGAGCCGCAGTGGTTGATTGTCGTGCACGGGGGTATGTGGTTAGGCCTAAGTCAGTTAAGGACCGGTCTATGAGCTACTATCGCAAAGCCCTATCGTACTATCACAAGTCTGGTATGGGACAGACCTGGCCGAATAATTTGTGAAGTTCCAACATGATCTCGCTATAGGCTGAATGTGAGCGCGGCGTAGGCCGTGAGAAGCCTCACATGGCACAAGAGGGGGCTCCAGCATGTGGATTCATGTTGTGGTGAAACCTTAGTAGCGGCGTGATTATGTTGACAACGGATCATTGTAAAGGCCTTGTCATGATCTCCTCGCCGCACACCTAAGGAAGTGTGTAACTCGCGTGGCAAACCGGGATGATCATGTCTTGTGGGTAAAGCTGTACAACCTCTGCAGAGTGTATAACCTATCCTGGATAGCCGTGCCCACGGTCATGGGCAAGCCGAGTGAAGTTTTTCATGGATTAGACTTTGGTTTTCAAAATGGTTTGCGAAAACCTTGTGGATGTATGGAATCCACGAGAGATGAAAACCTTGCAGATGGATGGAATCCGTGAGAGACTGAAATCTGGTGAATGGATGGAATTCATCAGAGTTGCGCAATGAAAGCGTGTGGATGGATGGAATCCATACGTGAGCTTTTGGAAAAGATGGTCCGGGTGGGATGCCAATGGATAGGTTAGTGTTTGGTTGGAGCCTGCACTAACGATATTATTTTGTTAAAATCTTGTTTCTATTTATCGTATCAAATTCAGCTTTTGCACTTACTTATGATATTTACTTCAATGTCGCCTTTTATGCAAATTAACCACATTATACCTTCCTTTGATATTCCATATGCATGCATCTATTCTGTTAAACCTCCTGGTGTAACTTGTGGAGTACTTTTTGTACTCATGTTGCTATATCTAACTCTTTCCAGAGGAAGCTTTCGACGACTTCGGTGAGGATTGCGACTAGGCCACGTCTTACAGTCATTCGCCTTGTGGGAAGGCTGGATGGGCTGCTACATTGTTTATCTTCCGCTGTCTTCTTTTGCTATTATTGTAAACTTTGGCCATCAGGCTCATAGTAGTTAAATAAAGTTTGTCATTACGCATGATATTTGTCTTTGTGATACTGTGTGCACTAGCTTTTCCTGGGATAGTGCGATTAACACAGAGGGTTCTGGAGTTGCTGCTCCGGGTCCCGACAGAGATGGTATCAGAGCCAGGTTGACTCTAAGATGTGACCGTAGATAGAATAGAATGGTTGGACCATAAGGATTGACATGTGTCATATTTACATACATTTACCCGTCATTTTACCCCATTATTTTTCGTATTTTAGGACCATTTATCATCATTTGCACTATTTTCTATGTTTAATTGCTCGAAATGGACCATTTTACATTTTTTGCACTTTTCCGCAGGCCGGCGCGATCTAGGCGCATAAACGACAAATCTGGACTGCTCCGTACAGTTGTACACATCGTCACGAACGCGTGGGATCAAACCGCGCTAAAAATGGAGCTCCGGAGGGGCCAAAATAGAAGAAACCGAATTGAAGGAAGGACCTCCTTGTAAACCCTAAAATCTTTGAGGGCTAATCTGCAAAATGCCCAACCCATCTCCTCAATAGCCGCCGCCGCTGCCTGTGGAAAGATCGAGCCCGGTTTCTCTGTCTTCGCCCCCTTCCTCCTTCTCCACTCTCGGCGCCGGCGAGGCCGGGCCAAACTCGCCGGAGCGCCACCCTTTCCTCACGGCCACCACTTCTCCATCCACCACCGCCTACTCCTCCGCATCCTCCTCTGCGCCCCCGCAGCCCCTTCGCGTCTGCGCCACCTCACCACCGCAGCCGCCCCATCCTCTTCTCTCTTTCCACCGCATCCCTCCTCCCTTCTCAGCGCCGCCACCTTCTCCCCCTTCTCCATATTCGGCTCGCCACTGCGTCTCCCCCTTCATCTCCTACCCCTCCGGACGCCTCCTTCCACCGCGTCGCTCCTTCCTCTACTGCGCCGCCACTCCCCTTCACCTCGCCTCCCTAGCGCCGCCTGCATCCACCGCCGCCTTGCTCTCCTACCAGCACCTTGGTCCTTTTCCACCGCACCACCTCGGCGCCGCCCCTTCTTTCTCCGCCTCCGGCCGCCGTCTCTACTCCGCCGCCTCCCATCTCCGGCAAGCCACCTCTTTCCCGCTCCTCGGTCGCCGCTTGCGTCCTCTCCCTCCGGCGTGCCGCCCCTCCGGATCCACCGTGCCACCTCTTCCCACCGCTCCTCATCTCCACTGCAACCGACGGCCGCATCGCCTAACCACTTCACTGACGTTCAACTTCACCGGTGTCCCCTTCAGCGCTGCCGCCGGCCGCCGTTCTTCCTCCCCAGCACCGACATCGACAGCAACTTCTTCCCCGACCGCCATCACTTCCTCTACATCACCGGCGACATCTGCACTGACCCCTCCTCTGCTCTTCTTCCTACTACTTTTCTTCACTTCGGTTCATCCCAAATCCTTCTTCCTTTCTCTATTTGCTGTTCTACTGAATTACTGTTAGTGATTGTTAATTTCTATTGCACTGCGAATGATGACTTTTGATATGTGAATGTTAACTTGTGATATGAGATTGTGATATGTGATCTATGCAATGTGTTCTGTTAGTAGTAAATTCAGTATGTTATCTGTGTTGGCCAGTGAGTATTCTGTGATTTCTGTTGTGTTGTGTTAGCTGTTCGTAGTATCGTTCTGTCAGTTGTCTTGTTAAGTCAATTGTTTTGTGCCGCAGTGCTGTTTAAGTTGTGCGAATTAGCTAGCCGACCGATCGTCTCCCTTCCCTGTGCTGTCTCAACCTCCCTTCGCTTCTGAATCCTCCCCCTACTCTTCTTTCCGCGGTCGGTCGATAGTTAGGTCGTGCGTTCGTAGTTGTAGTTTGTTGTGTTGTCATGCCGTCGTCGACTAGTTAGCTGTCGATCGTTTTCTCCCTTTTCTCTCTCGACTCCCTCCGTGCTTCTAACCCTCCCCTATTGCTTCTCGTCTCTCTACCTCTTTCTTTCTTGCGGTCGTTAGCTAGGTAGATCGTCGATCGGTAGTCGTGTTCGTTCGTTTAGTCTTGTCGCGTCGTTTGTCTTCGTTGTCGTTCTTTTAGTTAGTCGTCATTTTGTTCGTTCGATCGTACGACGTCAATTCGTACGGTCGTTCGTTTCGTCGTTGTTGGATAGATCGTTTGGTCGTTTTGGTCGTTTTAGTTTAGTTTTCTCCCCCGTTTCGTTTGACCTAGCTTTAGCTGAGCGCCGGTAGCCTCAGTCTAGTCCCTGTGGAGAACACGACACTCGCCGCTATTTCAGTGGCAACCCGTGCACTTGCGGGTGTGCTATTTTTGCACGACCAAGCATTTTGGCGCCGTTGCCGGGGACTAGCTTTGAGCGACAGTGTTAGGCTATAGACTAGGTCATTTGTTTTCTTTTCCTTGTTTTGTATTTGTGCTGACCTGTCTTTTATTTTGTCATTTTTCATATTTGTGATATCTCGCTAACCCCTAACCCTTTCCCTAGTTATTTCTCTCTCGCGCGATTTTTCGTATCCATTCTCGCAGGTTGATTGATATTGGTACTTATTGAGGCTATGGCTTACTATTCTGATTCTTGTGGTTATATGAGCACCCCTAGTACTTATGATACTCTTCAAGAACAGGTAAATCTATTGTCTCGTCAGTTAGAGCGCTATGCTTTAGAGTGAGGAGTTGTGTTAGAGAGCGGGCATGATCATTACAGTTCTTTATTAGGCGCCCACTCTCCAGTTGTTCCTATATGCCAGACTTGTGGTTTTCTGGGCCATTCACCCGCTGAGTGCCAGCGTGGTTATTTGTCCACACTCCAGAGTGTTACGGGATGAGCTTTGCTCAGCCGAGTGGGCCATACCCTGACACTTATCACCCTGGATGGCCTGAGCACTCGAGTCTATCATATGGAAACAACAACCCTGATATCTCATCATTTTCTTCTAGTATACCATTGCAGGGTTTTAGATTTGGAGATCAGGATATTTCTCATTGGTCACACCAGCACTATCCTGTACCTCAGCATCAGACTCCTACTCCTGAGCTCGATCAGTTGTCTAGATTTGAGGAGAGGATTTCTAGGATTATAGGAGATCATGAGAGTAGAATGAGTAGTTGCTTCGCATTGGATCCGACACCTCATGCCTGTAGTTTACCTATGCCTTCACCGAGCCAGTTTGTAGTTCCTATGCCTGAGTTAGAGCAGTCTCATGAGCCACCTCCTTCACATGTAGATCAGGCTGCCAGACTTGATGCATTATGCAAGGAACTGATGACTGTGCCTCCTGGTGGTGATCGTGCGATGGCGATTCAGGACGAGATTGAGACGATTATGAGCACCAGTTCTACTTGTGTGGATAGTTTTACCGTTTCACAGCCTTCCATTAGCACCACAGATATAGTTCTGGATAGAGATGAGTGTCAGCCTACTAGTCTTACACCTGATCTTGCTAGCGAGGGCCTGTTGTTGGAGACACCACAGATACACCTAGAGGCACCTCAGTCGGATCCTTCGCCTATTGACTCTGAGAGAGAGAGATCATTGTGCCAGATGATGATGAGTTCATTATGGATATGCTTTTGAGTTCTGAGGTTCCACATCTTGATGAGGGGGCTGCTTCCGATGTTGAGGAGGAGCACATTTATATTGATCCACCACCAGCTACTTCTTTCGTCGACATCGCCCCTCTGGAGGTTTCTACTACCATATATTCTCTTTCGCCTACACTTCAGGTAGTATGGAAACTCTTCCCCGACCACCTCAGGTTTGATTTCCTTGGCTCAGACGAGACATATGCTATTACTAGTTGTGCTCATCTCACTGATAGACCTCATGATGTACTTTATCGATATACCTACATGATTGGATATTCGATTGATGACTTAGAGGGTGTCAACCCTATCACACATACATGCCATATCTGTGAGTCTATTTGCAGGGTTACGCTTGTGTACCATCGACTACGAGTGTACTTGACTCGAGTCGACATCCCTTGGGATCCAGGTGGATTTTGAGGCATGCCGCTTCATAAGGAGGGCGGACATGTGCCTTTTCCATGTCCCGTCCTTGGCCCTCCTCCCGCTACATCCAAATGAGCATCTTTTATCTTTTTATTTCCATTCCTTTTGTTAGTTTTTGTTGGTTTCTCTTCTTTTCTTTCTTTTCTATTTTAGGTCCCGTGCTAGATCCTCATCCTTGCATGTGCGAGAAGCCATGGGATGATTTGTCACTTCCACTACATCATATACACCCGGTGAGCTGTTTCTTACCCCTTTAAGCACATTCTTGATACATTGCTCAATTTAAGCTTGGGGGAGGACTTGTGTGTGTATGGATGATGTTCTAGCATGTTTGTATTATATTTGTGAGCATTTGAGCTTATTGTCGTGTAGATGATGATTTATGGTCATTCTTATGCTTGATGTTACGCTTGTGTTGATGATATATGACCTTTACTATTGCTCTCATGTTATGCTTGATTGTATATTTTGGTTATGTGAGCCCATGCTATGATTAAACAAGAAAGGTCATGCCGAAATTTTCATTAAGCTATATTGTCACTAGTTCCTTATATGTCTTAAGTCACTTGGCATCATTTTATAGAGCTTGAGTTTTGTTTATTATCCTTGATGTGCGTAGAAGCCTTGTGATCCTATAGCATTTGATTCATTGCGAGTTACGCATGTGTTTTAACCATTTGTGGATTGAATTGGTTCTAGTCATAGCCTCTTGAATGATTATATCTTAGTTTCATGCTTTGGCATATGTTATTTTAGATATTGATACTTTACTTGAGTGTAAAATTTGTGAAAGGGGTAGTCCTATCTTGAGCCAATAACTTGGTTGAATTATCTACGTATCCATGTCTTAGGACACGTGTTACTTAGTATTAATGAAAACCGGTTAAAGATGCTTAATCTAAAAAGAAAAGAAAAGAAAAGAAAAATTTTGATGCAATGTGTGAGTGTGTGGAATAAGTGACTATGTCACATTGGTTCGAAAATGTGTTCAATAAGTGGCATTTTTGCCCAAGTGAAGTGTGAGTGTGAATAAGCTGCAAGTTTGCCCAAAGCTTTGAATAAGTGGCACTTGTGCCCATTGTGTTTTAAATTTGCTAAAAATCAACAAAAATTAAGTATCATGGCTCAAGTGTGGACTTTTTCATAAATTTCATGCAAGTATTAGTCTCTTTGTCCCAAATAGCAAATGCCTTAGCGTGACCCTTTGCTATGCTTATTCTTGATGTTATACCTAGTTCCGATGCCTTACAATTTTGGTTGGATACATGTGATCACTTGAGTGTATTTTGACACTTTTGATGTATAACTTGATTTGGTCAAATGCTATAGTTATCACTTTGTCATCTTTGCTTGATTCATTCTCATCTTGGATGATCCTCAAAATTCAAGTTAGATAATCACACTTTACACTGTTGTATGCCTCTTGACTTATTCATGCATTTAACTAGTCTCTTATGTCACGATTACTTGTTGTCCGGGTTCGATAATATCATGTCATTTACTTGAGGACAAGTAAACGTTTAAAGCTTGGGGGTATGACATGCGTCATATTTACATACATTTACCCATCATTTTACCCCATTATTTTTCGTATTTTAGGACCATTTATCATCATTTGCACTATTTTCTATGTTTAATTGCTCGAAATGGACCATTTTACATTTTTTGCACTTTTCCGCAGGCCGGCGCGATCTAGGTGCATAAACGACAAATCTGGACTGCTCCGTACAGTTGTACACATCGTCACGAACGCGTGGGATCAAACCGCGCTAAAAATGGAGCTCCGGAGGGGCCAAAACAGAAGAAACCGAATTGAAGGAAGGACCTCCTTGTAAACCCTAAAATCTTTGAGGGCTAATCTGCAAAATGCCCAACCCATCTCCTCAATAGCCGCCGCCGCTGCCTGTGGAAAGATCGAGCCCGGTTTCTCTGTCTTCGCCCCCTTCCTCCTTCTCCACTCTCGGCGCCGGCGAGGCCAGGCCAAACTCGCCGAAGCGCCATCCTTTCCTCACGGCCACCACTTCTCCATCCACCACCGCCAACTCCTCCGCATCCTCCTCTGCGCCCCCGCAGCCCCTTCGCCTCTGCGCCATCTCACCACCGCGGCCGCCCCATCCTCTTCTCTCTTTCCACCGCATCCCTCCTCCCTTCTCAGTGCCGCCACCTTCTCCCCCTTCTCCATATTCGGCTCGCCACTGCGTCTCCCCCTTCGTCTCCTACCCCTCCGGACGCCTCCTTCCACCGCGTCGCTCCTTCCTCTACTGTGCCGCCACTCCCCTTCACCTCGCCTCCCTAGCGCCGCCTGCATCCACCGCCGCCTTGCTCTCCTACCAGCACCTTGGTCCTTCTCCACCGCACCACCTCGGCGCCGCCCCTTCTTTCTCCGCCTCCGGCCGCCGTCTCTACTCCGCCGCCTCCCATCTCCGGCAAGCCACCTCTTTCCCGCTCCTCGGTCGCCGCTTGCGCCCTCTCCCTCCGGCGTGCCGCCCCTCCGGATCCACCGTGCCACCTCTTCCCACCACTCCTCATCTCCACTGCAACCGACGGCCGCATCGCCTAACCACTTCACCGACGGTCAACTTCACCGGTGTCCCCTTCAGCGCTGCCGCCGGTCGCCAGTTCTTCCTCCCCAGCACCGACATCGACAGCAACTTCTTCCCCGACCGCCATCACTTCCTCTACATCACCGGCGACATCTGCACTGACCCCTCCTCTGCTCTTCTTCCTACTACTGCTCTTCACTTCGGTTCATCCCAAATCCTTCTTCCTTTCTCTATTTGCTGTTCTACTGAATTACTGTTAGTGATTGTTAATTTCTATTGCACTGCGAATGATGACTTTTGATATGTGAATGTTAACTTGTGATATGAGATTGTGATATGTGATCTATGCAATGTGTTCTGTTAGTAGTAATTTCAGTATGTTATCTGTGTTGGCCAGTGAGTATTATGTGATTTCTGTTGTGTTGTGTTAGCTGTTCGTAGTATCGTTCTGTCAGTTGTCTTGTTAAGTCAATTGTTTTGTGCCGCAGTGCTGTTTAAGTTGTGCGAATTAGCTAGCCGGCCGATCGTCTCCCTTCCCTGTGCTGTCTCAACCTCCCTTTGCTTCTGAATCCTCCCCCTACTCTTCTTTCCGCGGTCGGTCGATAATTAGGTCGTGCGTTCGTAGTTGTAGTTTGTTGTGTTGTCATGCCGTCGTCGACTAGTTAGCTATCGATCGTTTTCTCCCTTATCTCTCTCGACTCCCTCCGTGCTTCTAACCCTGCCCTATTGCTTCTCATCTCTCTACCTCTTTCTTTCTTGCGGTCGTTAGCTAGGTAGATCGTCGATCGGTAGTCGTGTTCGTTCGTTTAGTCTTGTCGCGTCGTTTGTCTTCGTTGTCGTTCTTTTAGTTAGTCGTCATTTTGTTCGTTCGATCGTACGACGTCAATTCGTACGGTCGTTCGTTTTGTCGTTGTTGGATAGATCGTTTGGTCGTTTTGGTCATTTTAGTTTAGTTTTCTCCCCCGTTTCGTTTGACCTAGCTTTAGCTGAGCGCCGGTAGCCTCAGTCTAGTCCCTGTGGAGAACACGACACTCGCCGCTATTTCAGTGGCAACCCGTGCACTTGCGGGTGTGCTATTTTTGCACGACCAAGCAAGGATATATTTTAATAACAAGTAATTTCAAAAGTTTTCTTATTCTTACCTCTCAATATATGCTACCCTTATCTCTTAATCTTTGCTTGCTCTCGTCTTCCAATCCTCCCCTATCTTTATGTCATTACTTAAAAATTCATTTCTAAATCTTCTCTTGCTCAAAACATCTATAGATTGGCAATGGTAGAACTTCATCGACTCTACCACAACCTCAATCTTTGCACCAAAGGATCGTGCTTCGTACGTCAAGAGTTGCGAAGGATCACTCCAAGACAACCCTTACCTCTCTAGGATAAGTTGTTGAGCTCGAAAGTAGACGAGGTTATGCGCTGTCAGTTTCCTCTTTTCTCGGCAGCCGTCACTATTGCTTGTTATTTGCTTAGTAAAGGTTTTGCTAGTTGTTTTGTTTTGGGTTGCGCAAAACGCCCGTTGTTCCCCCTTTGCCTTGAGTCTCCCCTCTCCTAATCTTTGGAAGCATCAAGCTGAAGTGCCAACTGCCAACAACCTTTGCGAAGAGACGACTAAACCAGATCTCAGCTCAAGCCACAAAGAGTAAGATCCAAACCTATTTCTTTGCTAGCCCGTGCGAATCTCGGGGACGAGATTCTGTTTAAGGGGGGTAGTTTGTAACAGCCCAGCTGTTTATTTCAAAAATTTTAGTAAAAAAAATTTATTTAATTTAAAAATAAAAATAATGTGTTCTTTGGTTGCCTAAATTTTGGAGATTTTATTTGTCTGTTTTCAGCTTTGGAAAAAGGCTTTTGCAAAAAGTAATTTAACTAAAAACATAAAATTACTATTAACTAAAAGGATATTTTGAATTTTTATAAAAATATCATTTCAAATTAAGTATTTAAAAGCATTTGGCTTTTATTTGGATTTTCTGTGTTTTTCTAGAGTTAAAAATCAATTTTAAAGGTTAAAAATTATTTTATAAAATTATTAAATGAAAATCAGAATTTAAAAATATTTTTCCTAAGTCTAAAATGCTTCCAGGAATATTGTATGATTTTTCTGGAATTTTTAGACATTAAATATTATTTTTCGAAGTGTTTATAAAGTTTCTAGTATTTTCTGAATTTTATTCCGAAAATAAAAATCAAATTCATCAAGCCCGCCACGTGTCACTCTCAGATTGAATCACTCTCTCTCCACGATTTAATCCTAGCCACGCATGATCACTTACCCCATCATAAAATCCAAGAGCCATGAAACACTCACTTGCCACGTGTCAACAATCCGACGGCCCTTACCCCTACACTTACTCTCACTCTCTATGACACATGGGACCCATATGTCATACCCTTCTTCAACCTCACCTTCTTCCTCCTCCCACCTTCTCTCTCTTCCTCCATGAATGACAAATGAAAGCTTTTAATCCCGGCCGTTACTACCACTTTAATCCTCGTTTAAGCATGCGTTTAAGCCCCCTCATCACTCCCCACTCACGCCCGGCCGCCTCCTCCCTTTAATCCTCTCTAAACCGCCGGCCCTTCATCTCTCTTTCTCCATCTATAAAAGCCCAAAGCTCCGGTGGTTCTTCTCCCATTCGGCCTCTCCCACCCCGCCGCCCTTTCCCTCCCATTCGGCCGCCACCCCGCCGCCCTTTGCCGCCGCCCCGGCCGCCTCCCGGCCCGCCTCTCGCCGCCGCCCAAACCCCACGGCCGGCCGCCTCCTCCTTGCGCCACCACCGGCCGCCCGCCTCCCCGCCGCCGCCGGTGAGTGCGCCGCTGCCCCGCCTCCGGCCGCCGCTCGCCGCCCCGCCTCCGGCCGCCGGTCGCCGGCAAGGCCACCGGCCGTGCGCCTCCCGAGCCGACCGTGCGCGCCGCCCGCGTGACCGGCCTCGCCCATGTGGCCGCCACCTCGCGCCCGCATGGCGCCATGTGGCCGGTGTGCCACGTCGGCATGGCTCGTGGTCCGTGGATTTGGTCCACGGTAGACCGGGCCCACCGGTCATTCAAATCATTTTCCCGCTTGGAAAATTCAAAATTGGCTGACATCATAAATAGCATTTTTCAGTATAAAAATAATTCCCGAAACCAGCTTTTTCCTTTTTCCCTCCTTTTAATCTTCCGAAAGCCATAACTTTCTCATTTTAATTCCGATTTAACCCGTTCAAATTTCTAAATTCTTCTAAAATCATAAACTACCCAAATAAAGGATCTTTTTGAATTTTTGAATTTTTGAATTTTGTTTGAATTTTTCTTTTGGTTCTTCGCGCGTAGATTTCGACGAATTCGGAGAGAACGACGCCGACGATTCGCACCAGGTCTTCGAGTAAGGCAAGTTACACCTTTGATCATGTTGAACCTAATATTTTAAATTAATTATGTTGTTTTTAAATTATTATTGCATGCGTACTTTTATTCAAATTAGTTCAAATCTTGTTTCTATTTATCGTATCAAATTCAGCTTTTGCACTTACTTATGATATTTACTTCAATGTCGCCTTTTTTGCAAATTAACCATATTATACCTTCCTTTGATATTCCATATGCATGCATCTATTCTGTTAAACCTCCTGGTGTAACTTGTGGAGTACTTTTTGTACTCATGTTACTATATCTAACTCTTTCCAGAGGAAGCTTTCGACGACTTCGGTGAGGATTGCGACTAGGCCACGTCTTACAGTCATTCGCCTTGTGGGAAGGCTGGATGGGCTGCTACATTGTTTATCTTCCGCTGTCTTCTTTTGCTATTATTGTAAACTTTGGCCATCAGGCTCATAGTAGTTAAATAAAGTTTGTCATTATGCATGATATTTGTCTTTGTGATACTGTGTGCACTAGCTTTTCCTGGGATAGTGCGATTAACACAGAGGGTTCTGGAGTTGCTGCTCCGGGTCCCGACACTGTTGATGGTCTGCGTCAGTAGCTGAATGAGCTGGTTCTGGTTTGCCATCATCTGAGCCCAATCAGGTTCATTTGCCGGTGGTGGAACAGGCTGACTTCCTTGTACTCCATTAAGGTTGCCGTTGCTGTTGTTCCTTGTGTTCACCATCTGCTGGTCGCTTTTAAGAATTAGGAGAGAGGAGACTCAAGGCAAAGGGGGAATAGGGGATATTTTGCGTAACCCAGAACAAAATTTCAACTTTATTAAAACCTTTATTAATCTCATAATAAGTAATAGTTACGGCGGCCGACAAAAGAGAAAGCTTGACAGCTCACAACAACGTTTTATTACTAGCCTAACAACTTATCATAAAGGGGTAAGGGTCGTCTTGGAGTCATCCTGCGTGGCTCTCGAGATACAACTCGTGATCCCTCGATGAGGAGGCTGAAAAGGCGGCAGAGGCGAAGAACTGCTTTGCGAGAGGCTTCTTGCCTGGCTATTTCAAACGAGTATCCATTTCCCTTGAAGCGGAGACGCAGATTTCCTTGTCCAGTTCGCTTGGTGATGAGTAGAGTGAGGTGATGTCCCATTGTCCGGTCTCCATGGAGATCTTCTTTATGCACGTAGAAGGCTCGGCGTCGGAAACCTAAATGACGAAATAGTCGGTGAAGACCCATGCTCCATCCATCATTCGGTGCAACAACGTAAAAGTTCATCTAGATTTGTTTGAAAGAAAAGAGAAGTCATAAACGTGTTTTTTAATGATAACATTAAAGATGAGGAAGGGTTGAGGGATGAGAGAAAGCAAAGATTGAGGGGTAAGGATAAGCATACATATGTGTGTGTGTGTGTATATATATATATATATATATATATATATATATATATATATATATATATATATATACACACATACATATATTTGTTTTTGAAAATATTATTTATTAAAAATAAGTCCTTAGGGTCAAACCATTCTATTCTACCTACGGTCACATCTTAGAGTCGTCAACCTGGCTCTGATACCACCTTTGTCGGAACCCGAAGTAACGACTCCTGGAACCTCTGTGTAAATCGCACTAATCCAGGATCAGCTAGTGCACACAATCGAACAAAGATACATATCAAGCACAAATGACCAACTATATTAAATAAAAGAGTACGGCCTTATGGCCAAGTCTCACATCAACGCCCATTGGCAAAGATAAATAAAGCAAATAACTGCGGAAGCAAACTGAAAAGAAGCGAAGCCCAAGCCTGCCTACAGGCAAATGACAGTAAGACACGGCCTACTCGTCCTGATTTTCACCGTTGTCGAGGACATCTTCCTCTGTATGGAGATTGCAAGGTGAGTACAAACTTGTACTCCGCAAATCACACGGAGAAATGAAACATAATGAAAAAGGCATCAATGGAAGGCTTATAGGGTTAGTTTGCATAAAAAACATTTAAGAAAATACAATAAATACATTAAAATTGCAGAATTTAATATAGTAAGTAAAACAGTACTTGTAATTGAAAATAATAACGTCAGTGCAGGCTCCAACCAAACACCAACCTATCCATGGGCATCCCACCCAAACCATCTTTTCCAAAAGATCACATATGGATTCCATCCATCCACACGCTCACACTGCGCAACTCTGATGGATTCCATCCATCCACCAGGTTTCAATCTCTCACGGATTCCATCCATCCACAAGGTTTTCATCTCTCGTGGATTCCATCCATCCACAAGGTTTTCAAAAATATTTTTGAAAAACAAAGTTTAATCCATGAAAAACTTTTACTCAGCATGCCCATGACCATGTGCACGGCTATCCAGGATAGATTATACACTCTGCAGAGGTTGTACAGCTTTACCCAAAAGACACGATCATCCCATATTGCCACCAGATTACACACTTCCTTAGGTGTGCGGCGAGGAGTCCTGACAAGGCCTTTACAATGCTAAGCTTTCAACCTGGCCAAACCAACTCTAAGGTTTCACCCTAGTAAGGAATCCACCAGACCGGGACCCCGTCTTGAGCCTGAGTGAGACTTCACATGGCTTAACCACACTCACTCAAGTGAGACTTCTCATGGCACCAACCACGCTCACTTTCAACTTACAACTTGACTCAAGTTGGGACTTCACAAATTATTCAGTCAGGGCTGTCCCATACCAGCCAAGTGGTAGTACGATAGGACTTTGCAACAGTAGCTCACAGACCGGTGCTTAATTGACTTAGGCCCAACCACATACCCCTGTGCACGACAATCAACCCTGTGGCTACAACCTACAGAGCATGCCTGCACCCACCACCTAACCATTAGCCTGAGTCTAAAGCAGGTTTTATATTTTGTTTTGAAATAATTTTTTAAACTTTCTTGACTCACCAAAGTCAAGAATACATTCAAGAAACTTATCATTTCATCTGAAAAGCTCGTCATTTTATGTGAAAGATATCCCAGCCCAAAGATATTTCTAAGCTAGACTAAGCATTTGTTGTCCAAATAGTCTCTAGCCATATTAATGTACTAACTAGAGTTTTGTTCTAGGGTTACAAAGTATCAGGGAATTCAATGTCAATAGAGGTGTTAACAAATAGGTAATAACTAAATTTAAAACTGAATTGAAATACTTTGAATAGAAATATGCATGCAGAATAATTTAAAATAACATAATTTTATTTTGAAATCTAGGATCAACATGATCAAGGAGTGTGACTTGCCTTGCTCTTCAAATTGGTGCAAATCTTCGTCGAAAAATTTTCCCGAATCGTCGAAGTGTACACGTGAAAATAACCCACCAAATTCAAATAAATTTGAAGTAAATTCAAATTGACTTCAAATATTTGAATTGAGGCCAGAAATTCTAGAGGGGAATTTTTGATGAATTTAGAAATTTGAATGGACTCAATCGGAGTTAGGACGTAGGAGAACGGGCTTCGGGGAGTTTAAAATCAGAGAAAATAAAAAATCTGATTTTGGGAATTATTTTTGTACTGAAAAGGCTAATTATGACGTCAGCAGGAATTTAATTTTCAACTGAATTATTTTCCTGAAGAAAAAGATATTTATGACGCAATGCTGACATTAGCAGACATTTAAATTTTGAATTTTCAGACATGTGGGCCCAGTCTACCGTGGACCGGGTCCACGGACCGGATGAGGTGCTGAGGTGGCAAGGGGGTGGGGTGGCGCTGACTAGGCAGGGAGGTGCCGAGGTGGCAGCCACTGGGCGTCCACGCGGGCCAGGTGAGGTGGGATGGCTAGCCGGCGGAGGATGCTCCCGGGGGCGGCAGCGGCGACGGCGCTCTGAGTGGGTATTCCGAAGCTTTGAGCCCCTTAGCAAGATCTATTGTGTTGACAGAGAATATTGTTGCTCATTATAGTACAATGTCCCTAAGAAAGGGTATAATTTCTCATTTGGGTCCTCACATTGAATGAAAGCCTTGAAACTATGAAAAGAATGCTCCTCATTCAAGCCCACAGTCACCTCCAATGCTTGTTTTTGCTTCAAGTTTGTCTCTCCATCAAGATTCATCGTCTCAACATAACATATTCCTTCCTCATTGCTTGAAGAAAGCAAAACAAGGTCAGTAGGGAAGAACTCATCCTTTCACTTTAAGTATATCATCAACTTGAAGCTTCTTCCATTCTGATTCATAAAATAATTGGGCCACATCATACACCTCAACCTTCCTATTGTTCACTTCTATGTCCTAAAGAAAGAACAAAAAAACAAGCTTACTTCAATAAAAAAATTAAGAAAATTATCTATATATGTTGCTGAAGGAGTGGCAAACATTTTACATTGTAAGGGGTTATAAAATTAAACTTCCACACATTATGTATCAGTCCAATTGGAGCTAGTCCAGAAAAACATGCAAATAGCTTAGTTCCTGCTATGTGGTATAATCACACATGGCAAATCTACTATGATGAAACGATGACTAAATTACCAAACTAAATCATTTGCAACAAGATGTGTCAAAATTACTACGTTATTCGCTACTAACCTAGTTAGCTCTACAACAAAGAAACCACCGTTGTAGCCTGTGGTACTTACTGACCTACCCATCCATCAAGGTGGAAATGTAGCCAATTTAATGAACAACATCCCTAAGAAAACACTTCTTGATGACAACAAAGTACATTCAAAGAGGAACCATATAGGAACAATAACCATAGCATGAAAGTTTCAGTTCTAGCCACCAAGGCCAAAGCAAGATAGCAAGATATCATGGTCACCTCCTGTTGTGATGCCAATTGCCAATTGAATCCAGTGTCACTGTATCGGAAACTACACTTCATCGGGATTCCAGATAGATCACATCTTTGTTTTACAGCACAAAAATATTATATCACTCCAGAACCTCGATCTTAAAGCACCGCAAAACATTATGTGAAAACACCTAAAAACAACACTAAGCACAAGTAGAAAAATACAAAGTAAAAGGCACAAAATTACTCCATCCGTGACATGATCCTAGTTCAGAATTTCCGATCACACAACCAAGTTACCCTTGATGAGAAAGGAACAAGCGAGTAGAGACCAATCTAATGTGCCCCATTTCCCCACCTGATCCCCTGTAAGATCGAGGAGGCCGACTAGAGGGGGGTGAATAGACGGTTTAAAAAATTTCTTCTAATTTAGGCTAACAATTTTTAACTCTAATGTATTGCCTAGATCAAGTAAGCAATGTAGCAACTAACACAAGTTAAATTGGCTCAAGTGATCACTAGCACAATATGAATGATTCTAAAAACAAGAACAATTCTAGTCTAGGTCAAGGTTTGCTACTCAATAAACACAATCAATCAAGAGATTCTAATGAAGTGAATTACTCGAATGTAAATGAGACACAAGAGAGCAAACCACAATGGACGCGATCACTTTTTACCGTGGTGATCGGAGACTTGTTGGTCTCCCCTAGTCCACGTTGAGATAAGCCCGAATGAATCGGACCGCCTCCACGAATTTGAGCCTAATCACCTCGATCACTAGCGGTAGCCTTTTCCCTCTCCGGGTAGGCGAGCTGCAAGCCTTCACAATTCTTCGGGACTTCTCACAGCCTTCTTAAGAAGATCACCAAAACCTCCCGCCAAGCCATCTAGGTGCCGGCAAGCACCAAGAGTAATGAATCACAGCGGGCTTGATCACTCTCAAGTGCCAAATGGATCGATCTACGGATGCAATGCACTTGAAATCACTCAACTATCTCAATTGAATGCACAAGAGTAAAAATGAGGTGTGTGAGGTTGCTCTATGCTCAAGGATTCTCAATAATGGTCCAACAACATGTACTTGTGCTGGTGGGGTCACATTTATACCCCCACCAACCTCAAATAGCCGTTGCATTAAACAAACCTGAAAAATCAGGGAAATCGGAACTACCGCGGTGTTAGGGGTGGTACTTCCGATTTTCTGCAGAATGCACAGAACGGCTATGTCAGTAGGTCAGAAGTAACCGTTGGACAATGAGTGCGGTACTACCGCCATTGAAAGTGCGGTACTTCCGGAATCCCGGAAGTTCCGATGTGTCCACGGTACTTCCGATCTCAGAGAGTTCAAGTTTTGAAGTGGTTGCTCTCTGGAAAAAAAGTTCCGCCCTCATTGCCCGGTACTTCTGGCCTTGCGGTAGTTCTGCCGTTCAACATGCGGTACTTCCGATTTTCAAGAGACCAAGTTCACCTTCAGTCGCTCTCTGGAAAAAAAGGTTCCGCTCGGGAGCCCGGTACTTCCGGCCGATCGGAAGTTCCGCGAGTTACACTCCGGTACTTCCGGCCGATCGGAAGTTCCGCTCATTGAACGCCGGTACTTCCGAAATTTCTGGCAAAGCACAGTTTTTAATTCAATTTTATTTTTAAGTGCATGCATGATCCAAAATTGATCCATAAGGCCCATAAGCACATGATCAAGCATTTAACCATGATCCCTCTTAATAGTACGGCATCTAACCTATAATCCGGTCTTCCAACCTTTCTCCAAGACCGGTAAAAATAAAAGATCCCTAAACTATTTACCTTGTCGACTTGGAGATCTTTGAATGTTGTGAATCCTTTTATGTGCCTCTTTCTTTGCCTTTGAGACTAATCCTTTCAAACACTTAACACACAAATTAGTCCCATGTTCACATAATGTCATTAATTACCAAAACCAATATTTTTAGGGGCCTAGATGCTTTCAATCTCCCCCTTTTTGGTAATTGATGACAACATAAGCAATTTTGAGAAGAATAATGGTTTTGATATACTTCATGGGGAGTTTATTTGCAATAATAATAAAGGAAGACAAGAACTCCCCCTAATCTATGCACTCATATGTGAAACTTTTGCATGGTCTCCACATCACATAACATTATAGCACAATATTCAACAAGATGCATAAACAAGGAAATAGCTGTAACATCCTGAAATTTCAAGTGCTCAAAATGTGTAGGGTTTAAAATTTTTCTTGCATTTTGCTAGCGCTCAAGTTTCATCTGAGTATCTATTGAAATCCTTTTGAGTTTTGTGGCATACCATTAATAATCAAGAATACTCCCAAATGCAAATAATAATCATGGAAATTACAAAAATGGAGAATGTCATTACAGATCATGAATTCAAAATACCAACATCTTGACTTCAAGTTCAGTTCAATAAAATAAAAAAAGATATTAGACTATACCCCTAAATAACTACACCAAAATCCAAGGGTGAATATTCAAAACTTATATATGCAATTTATAACAAAATCAAAATCCAAGGGCAAAAAAATAAAATACAATAGAAAATAGAGAAATACTAGATTTTGTAACTAGATAGGTGAACCAATACTTGAATTAAAATTTCAAATGTTTATTTCAAAAATCTTAAGCATGAAATAGAAATTTAAATTAAAACCCAAATTCTATAATCATGCTTAATTCTCTTCCCATTATTTTTTTCCCTCATCCTCCTCCTCTATTATAGGTGGGCCCAGCCCCCACCCCATCCCCACTTCTCCCCTCTTTCTTTTCCCCTGTTCTTTCTCTGCGCGCGGGCCCGGCACCCCCTCCTTTCTCTCCCCCGCGCCCCCAACCCAACCGGCCCAAGCCCCTGCTCCCCCTTCCTCTGCCGGCGTCCCGACCAAGCCACCTCCTCGCTCGGACAGCCCCACACAGCGCTCCCCTCTTCGGACCGCTGGTCCTCTACGCCACACCACGCACGTCATCATGGGGCCCGCACCACCTCCACGCCACGTCGCGCCGCGTCACCACTGCCCGCCGTCTCCTCGATCAATCCTCTCCGTCGCACGGCCGAATGACGCCGAACCACCCCCCCCCCCCCCCCCCGCTGCGCCCGCTCGCGTCGGCCACAGCTCCGCCCGGACCACGGCACTGCCGTGCACGTGCCACCCTCATGCCGGTCCGCGTCACCCCGGACACCCCGTCCCGTCGCCTCCCCTGTAGCCATTCCAAAGCCCGCGTCGCCGCCATGCCCGGCCACCTGCCTTCCTCGCCGCACGCGCATTTCCCCTCTATAAAAGCCCCGGCTGAAGCTTTGAAACACCTCACCACCTCTCCCTCATCCTCCCATAGTGTGCAATTGGCCCCTTGTGCCCAATTTCTCGCCGGCGCACCTCACCTTCTCCAAGTCCGGTCGCCGGGGAATTCCCGAGCCACGCCACCAAATTCCAATTCCTCGTTCCTCTGCCTTCCCCAGGACGCCGTGAAGAAGTTCCCGCCCTCCACCGAGCTCGCTGACCCCTCCCCGGTGCCGGCGACGAACCTTCCCCGAGCGCGCCACCGCCACACGCCGCCGGCACACTCCCGGCTCCCCACGACCCCCACCAACATCTCCATCGGTCTCCACTCTGCGCGGGGATCCCATTTTGCCCGCCGCCAGCACCTCCCCGGCCACCGCCTGCCGCCGGCCAAGCAAACTCCGGGCGCCGCCGCCTTGCTCTGTTTTGAGCCCATCCCTGCGCTTGCTTCTTCTAGCTAATCCCCCCTGTCATTCGCAAGCGGGCAGCCACCCAGTTGGTCAGCCGAGTCAAGCCAACGCATGAAACAGCAGGTCCCAAGCTCGATTCCCTCCCAGCGCATTTTTTCTTTCTTTTATTTTTGTTTTTATTAATCATTTCAGTTAAGGAAAATCAATTGAGAAAAATTAGGAAATATGTAGGAAATAAATTAAGGAAGCTAAGATAATTAATTGGGTTCAACTAAAATTTATATGCATCACAATATAGAATTATAAGACTATGAACAAATAAGAGATTAAGGGAAATAATTAGGTGAAGTTTAAATAATTAGTTGGAATGAAAGTTTGAGCACAAGTTTAATTAGAGGTAGTGGCAAAATATATATATAACTCCATGTTTGTAAACAATAATCAAGGGCCCTAAGGAGAATAATATCAATAAAGAGGCATTAATTAGATAAAATATTAAAAGTAATTGAAATAGAATGTACATATAAGTTAGAGACTTATCTAAGCAAATATATATATGAATGAATAGTTAGAAAAGCGCAGATGACATGTATGTAGCCCCTAGTAAATATATTAGTACAAATTTTGTGTTCGCCGTAGACCCTATTAGAAACGTAGACACCATCATTAACATACTACCGATCATGAAATCTTAAACGACAGCTTTCAATTAGTAACGATGATGAAATATAATCTTATGTAGCAGGCAATCAGTCATAAATGAGTTAGGATTAAATTATGTCAGATGTTAAGGGATAACATATCAATATTAGTTAATTTCCAGAGCACCTTCAAATTAAAAAGGTCATATTATTACATAGGTACTAAAATATAATAGCACTAGGTCATCAGACATTGGAATAATCTCACTAATATATATAAATATTCCGAAGTAAACATTTAACCAATTACAAGAGCAATTAACCAGGACCACATAAAATGCTACACATCAAATTAGTAGAAATATGGATTAATTCAATAAGCTAAAAGTCGTATACATCATTTATGGAACCCCTGCCTTAAAATGGCAATATTCGACCCACACAATGCTTAAATTTATACACCTGCTCATATGTCCAGGTTGACTCGTGGAACTTCCTTGATAAATACAGAAATAATAAAAGAAATCATTAAATAAAAAGATCGAGTCATCATATTCTACCACCGACCTTGCCTCAAATCACCCAAAACACCATTGACTCATAATAAAACTAAATTAGGTTTATTAGGATTTATTTGGATCTTTGAGTTATTTGCTTTTATTTGGATTCAGTCGTTGTCGCGTAATTAGAAACTGGAGTTCCGAAGAATCAATGGATCAAGCGAGATCAAGATCAAGGTGGAGATAAAGACCAGAAGCCCAAGACTATCAAATGAGATAGCTTTGAGTGAGCTCAAGACCGCGGTAAACTGTGCAAGGCGAGTCAATACTTTGATCATGTTGAACCTACACTTTCTACAAATTATTTTTGTTTAAATTATCAAATTGCATGCTGTTATTTTATATGCAAATACATGTTTAATTTACGATTCTAGTTATATCCCATTGTGTACCTTGATTAATATTACCCCTCCTTTGGAATATTTGAAATTGTGAACCTTGTCGCCCTAGCAAAAATTATAATAGTAACCTTTCAAAAATAAGTCTGTAATTATATGCCATGCTTAGTGTTGCTTAGATACTCATGGGCGCGAGAACTCTCAAGCATCACTTTTAATCATGAGAAAATTTGGTTGGGCAGTCATGGTGGTAATGACTGGTATATGTTGGGTATGATTATTTTATATTCCCAAAAACCCCAACTTGCTTAATTATCTGGGCGGATGGTTTGAGGGTGTGTGTATGTGGTGCAGTGGAAGCACAAAGTGGGTAGTGGTAGAACCGCCCAGATACCACTAAGGACTTAATCTTGTCATGACCTCCTGTGTAAAACAAGTACAACCACAAGTCTGTAAAGTACAACTTGGCTAAGTAAATTTATCGAAACCCCCGGACTCATCTCACTGGTAGTGGATGGAAGTGGATACGCAAGGGCAAGGGGAGGCCTAAAGGGACACCGAGTGGAGGGTGAAGTAACTAGCCGTACTAGCGTTGCGGGGAGTGGAGCCTGGGCTTCGCTAGTAGACGTGGTTACATCCCGTGCATAGTATGGGACCCACCGCAAGTGGGCAGTTTCCCATAAGGTGAGATGACAAAAGGGGCAAGATACTTTGAAAAGTCACTGTGATGGTCTGCTCAACCACACGACTAAGGAATCGTGTGGGGCAACGAGTTGATTGTCTCTTATGGTGAAAGTGTACAAACTCTGCAAAGTCAAAAACTATTCGAATAGCCGTGCCCACGGTCAAGGGCGGACATGGGAACTTAACTAGATATAGTTCTATTTCAAAAACTTTGTGGGTGTGAATGGAAAAGTGGAGGGCAGTGGAAAGCCATGATTTGAATTGTCCTGGGTGTCGTCCCAGTGGTAAGTTAAGCGGCTATAACGCTGAAAGATGCTATAGGGTGCGGATGCCATGTAACGGTGGATGGAATCTGGATCACTATTATTATTGCATTCTCTTACACATTATGTTTTTGGTCAAAACTGCTAGGTCTAAGGAAATTTCTATGTATTATATTTTTAAATAATGATAATACTTCTCACAAAATAAAATGTCAGAAAGAATAAATAGAGTCGTAAGAAAAGAATGTGGATATTTGTGGTAAATACATAAAGTTGTTGGTGGATTCAAATCGATCATAAAAAAAGGTTAAAATGATAATGCGGATTCTGGGATAAATAAATTGGTGGAGCCTAAATGAATATATAGGCTAGATAGATGAATTAAATGATTTTTGGGGAATTAGGGAGTGCAAAGGTATTTGTTGGATTATGACACTGATAATTAATATAAATTGTTGGAAGATATTGGCGATAATGGAATTAATAGGATTTGATCGATTACTAGATGAGTCAATTGAATTGTTGGGAATTTGGAGATATGATAATTGGAGTATAGATTTGATCAATGATATTCTTGGTGGATGTATACTAGCGAATCGTAAACTTGATCAATGATATTGTTGGTGGAGGTATACTAGGGTATTAGTTAGAGATAGATAATGGAAAATAAGATTGATTATTGGAAGAGCAAATTGTGGTTGAGAATCAATAACAAAAGGAATGGGTTGTTAGATATTTGGGAATACAAAAGATATTGGTGGAATGTATAATTGCTGATATTCGCTGTTTGGAGTTTTAGACAGCACTCAATATAGAAAGTGTGTGTTCGGTGGATTAATTGAATGATATTAGATAAATGATGTCACTAGCTGTTCGGAGATTTAGGCATCAATTGATTGGTGGATTGTATAATTGATGTTATCCGTTGTTTGGAGTTTTAGACAGCAATCAATATAGAAAGTTTATGTTCGGTGGAATAATTAAATGATGTCACTCGCTGTTTGGATTCTTAGACAGCAATCAGTAAGGAAAGTGTGTCTTTGGTGGATTAAGTCAATTATGGCAATCGTCGTGTGGAGTTTAGGTAGAATTAATAACACTATGATTTAATAATAATAATAATTCTACCAAAAGCGAATTTTGGCAAATAAAATAACCCCGAGCCTCTTGTTTGATAAGCCATGCATACTATTTAATTGCATCTTGTGTGTTGGCTCGCAACCACGGTGGTTTGTGCTCATATTCGCTTTCCCCACAAATCCAGAATCAGGAATCAAATCACTACGCGTCAGCAATACTTTTGGATCATGATGGCGAAGAAGATGAGGATGTCAAGAACTTGGTCGCGAACCTTCAGTTGGCTGCCTGTGGGCATGTCCTGAGGGTTCCACCTATGTGCTTCGTTTCCGCTGCTGCATCTTATTGATTTCGGCCAAAACGGCCCGTGAGTAAGTTTACTATTATATTTACGCTTCCGCATGATATGTACTTTGATATTCAGAACTGTAATCTGTGAGCACTATCTACTGATCCAGGGAATAGTGCGGTGGAATCATAGAGGATTCCGGATTGTATAATCTGGGCTCCTACATAGCTATAACATGATCAAAACATAGTGCATTACATCATGCATGGGAAAATAAAAAACTAAACATCCATAGAGTTTAAACATCACATGGTTCACTACACCATACTTTATTACATAACCAAATAGTAGATAAAAGTTTATTTCTAAACTTCATTCTTCTCCTTGCTTCATTTCTCCCCCTTTGGCATCAAAGTACCAAAAAAGGAGAGCTAGTCCTGAGCTGCACAAGGAGAGGGAGAGCGACGGCGACGAGTGTAGTGAGCCGGAGAGGACGGACGAGCCATGGCACTCTCTAGGGACGAGACACGATCCCCAAGAGAAGAGATAGAAGTGATCAAGGTGGCAACCTGACCCGAAGTCTCAATCTGATGCTCCTCAAGCCTAAGGATGGCGGAGTAGATCTGAGATAAAGTCACATCGCCCTCACCCTGAGGCGGACGATCAGCTGCTGCCTGTGGCTATCCACGGGGACGAGGAGGAGCAGAAAGGGGGGCTCTGCACGAGGCTTGTAAGCCTTGTGCACGGTGCAAAGTGCTCCTCTGTACCCGGTCTTCCTGATGATCAGAGCCATAATGTACGGTGCATAATTTATCCTTCTGACTCTGTCATTCTTATTAGCATCAATCTCCCGGATGATAAGATCTACCACATCAAATTTTTCGCCGCGCATAATGTAGTCAATCACATTCCAAGCATGGCCGCGAATGGCATCATAATTCCCACTCCTTGGAAGAATGGTGTGGTTTATGATCCTGTTTATAAGACTGGGAATGGGAAGCAACCCCGCCAATGTACCTGGCACACACCCAGCAGTCCGGTCATAGTAGTCTGAAAAAGCTGAGATTGGGAGTGCTGGCCTGCTGAACACCTTCTCATAGGCACTAGACTCAGTGCCAAGTGCTAGCTCAAACTCATGCTTGGTACACTCCACGGGCTGCTGTCCAGTCATCCAACACAAGTGCTCAAAGTTGGGAGAGATGTAGAGGGTGGCGTAGAACTGCCTAATCATCTCTTCATTATAGCTGGACTGAAGAGTGACTAAATGGTGAATCCCCGCTCGCTGAAAGAGACGGTATGCACCATCATACTTGTCAATCTGCGACAAGTGATCCCAGTCCACATACTTGTGTTGAGGAAATTTGCGAGAAGGACCATACATTTGCATATAGACTTGCTCCTGAAACTTTGTATGGAACTTCGGGTTCTGAGAGTTCATGGGCAGCACATACTGACTTCGGCGTCGCAGAATAGCATAATCATCACTTGCGATCTTGGTCAGGTCCACAATCTGCTCATCTGCTGCAGGCATCTCCTCGTCAGATGCCTCAGACTCCTCGCTCTCATGAGAAGCCTCAGTCCCGCTCTCGTGAGAAGCCTCAAACTCGCTCTCAGAGTCGGAGGCGGGACCGTTGCCCCTATCTTCATGTTCAGGAAGTGCCGCGGAATAGGATTGACCCTGAGATCCCACATAGGTCTTGTGGGAAGTGTTCTTCATCCTCGGCATCTTCAAACACAGATAAGGGATACAAGAAGTGAAATAGTTTTCAAAAGAGCAGACTTGATTTGAAAAGCAATAGAGTTTCTGCTGTCTCAGGAAATTCGGAAGTACCGACCGCAAAACTGCGGAACTTCCGGGAATTCGGTAGTTCCGGCATTGAAAATGCGGAACTTCCGGGACCACGGTAGTTCCGGCCGCTCGATCGGTAGTTCCGATTTTTCTGAGTTGTTTCTAGGGCATGTTTAATCTTCATTGTTTTGGGGTATTTCTTGGAACATCATAATACTCCAAATAAACTAATTTGCCCAAAGAAATTTCAGCAAAAAAACATCACATTTTCAAATTTAACCTAATCCTAATCTAGGGCTCTCAGAGCATGATAAAAAGGGTTTTGATCCCATTTACCTTAGGTCAGAAGTAACCGTTAGACAATGAGTGCGGTACTTCCAGAATCCCAGAAGTTCCGATGTGTCCACGGTACTTCCGATCTCAAAGAGTTCAAGTTTTGAAGTGGTTGCTCTCTGGAAAAAAAGTTCCGCCCTCATTGCCCGGTACTTTTGGCCTTGCGGTAGTTCCGCCGTTCAACATGCGGTACTTCCGATTTCCGAGAGACCAATTCAACTTCGGTCGCTCTCTTGAAAAAAGGTTCCGCTCGGGTGCCCGGTACTTCCGGCCGATCGGAAGTTCCGTGAGTTACACTCCAGTACTTCCGGCCGATCGAAAGTTCTGCTCATTGAACGCCGGTACTTCCAAAATTTTTGGCAAAGCACGGTTTTTAATTCAATTTCATTTTTAAGTACATGCATGATCCTAAATTGATCCATAAGGCCCATAAGCATATGATCAAGCATTTAACCATGATCCCTCTTAATAGTACGACATCTAACCTATATCTGGTCTTCCAACCTTTCTCCAAGACCGGTAAAAATAAAAGATCCCTAAACTATTTACCTTGTAGACTTGGAGATCTTTGAATGTTGCGAAATCCTTTTATGTGCCTCTTTCTTTGCCTTTGAGACTAATCCTCTCAAACACTTAACACACAAATTAGTCTCATGTTCACATAATGTCATTAATTACCAAAACCAATATTTTTAGGGGCCTAGATGCTTTCATCCCCGCAAGCCAGGAAACCAACCACCGCAGTACCAGGGATCAACACCCCCCGATGCCACAACTGAGCGAGCGAGCACACGTACCTTCTGCTTCCGTCACCAGTCGTCAACGGAGGTGGGCATGCGACGAGGGGACAGAGATGGCACTATGAGAGGATGGGGGCGGCGTGGTCGGCTCATAAGGCAAAGTGGAGGGTGACCTAGGGTTTGTCCCATGCTACCGCCAGTCGCCGCTCAGGTGCCAGAGTCCACCCTCCTCAGCAGCCACTTTCCCTCGCTTGCTTGCTTGCCCCTCCTTGCTTCATCCCTGAGATGGTGGCTACTTCATCGGTGCCCCGACTGTGGCAACCGCGAGGAGGAGCACAGTGTTCGCGTCGGTATGGCAGCTGGGCGCTAGCCTGTGGGTGATCCACAACGTGATGCGGGAGGGGTAGCGTGGCGGGGTGTGGAGGCACCAGCGGTGGTGTCAAGGTGTACTCTAGTGTGCCATAGAAATTGAATGAATTCCTTGGGTGGCAGCAGGGATAGGGGATAGGGATGGGTGAGACATTGCATCATGGGGAGGGGAGGCGACTGGAGGAGGAAGTGGCATCGAGGGATGGGAAGCCCAGCCAGGGGGAAACGGTGGCGCAGGAGAGGGAGAGGCATCGGTGCGGAGGAGGGAACAGCGCGGGGGAAGGGGGAGGCACCATCAGGGAGGGGAGGCAGCAATGGTTCCATTAGCAAGGAAGAATGAAGAGATTTTTTTTGAGTTATCACACGAGCGGTACAGGCACATGTCAACGCCAAACTATTGTGTGGAAAAGGAGGGGGAGAAAGAATGTATCAACCACCAGCTAGTTCTTTTAAGTAGTAGATATATATTTATAAAATCCAATAAAATTATATTATTATGAAATTACTTATCAAAAAAAGTTTATACCTATGATTTTCATGTATCCAATCTAAATATCTAAAATATATCGATAGCAAAGTTTCGGTAAAATTTTTGAAAGTTTGATTGCACGTAATATATATGTGCACATTTGATTTCATGTATTCCTTTTCAAGTGACGTCTTAGAATTTATACGGTCAAACTTAGTTTGATCATTAATATATTTAAAACTAACTTGATTGGCTCTATGGAAACTATATTATTAAATTTGTCATTAAAAATAATTTCATAATTTTATAATTTTATTATTATATAATAAAATAAAATGTTATAAGAAAGGTCAAAGTTATAGTATTATAATTTAAAAAGGAATGGAGGAGTGATCTCTTAATTTGTGCTCTTTAATTGCCTCCGGCCCACTCAATTCCTGGAGTTGTGTTCTATTGTAACTTCGTATCTAGCTTGCACAATGAAGCCCAGGTGCATCGGTGGTTTCAATTTTTGTTAATAATGGCAGCCATTTGATCTAAATGCAATATTTGTGAGGCTAATGGTCAATCCAGGCCAGCCTAGCTAGGGTCCATATGTGGCCCATATTGGTGGGCCGGCATTGGGCGCGATCCTGACCCACCTAAACAAGACAGAGACTTGGCCTCGCCGCGCCAACACCGCGCTCCCCTCCAATCCTCCGCCTCGCCGTGTGCCCCCGCTCTAGCAGCGCCGAAGTTCAGGCTGTCCAACCCCTCCACACGCTCAAGGTTAGGCCGATTGGTCTCGCGTGATACCCATGCTCCCTTCCACTTCTCTTCTTGGCACATGAGCGTGGTTGTGTCCTCCCATTGGTGATGATATCGAGCGTAGTAGAGTAGGAACCGAATCATCGAGCTTCAAATTTTGCATCGGCAGATTGACTCCTCATGGGAATCTCGCTTTCACGAGCCGAGCGCCAGAACTGTTAGCCTGCCCTGCTCCGTTTGGAGGGTACTAGGACTAGGAGGAGCATTGCTTCTTCTTGGCTAGCAGAAACAGTCTGTCTTTAACCCCTAAGACATTGTTTGCCAAAATTTGCTCACCTATTTTGCGAGAGATTTGGGACCTAGTAAGATAACCAGGTTGCCCTGGTTTTGGATGGTCTCAATTTAAAAATCCCTGATCCTGGTAGCACTTACTGGTTGGAGGGTCTTGGAACTGATTCATTGTAGTTCTATCTATTAATCGATCTATGAACTTATATTTGTTTGGCTACAGGTTTGTTCGGGTAAAATTAATTGGAAACTTCCTCTTTTCTGATATGTTGACGGTACCAAAGCCAGTGTTGTCTGCTTTAGACATCACTAACATGTTCCTAGAAATGAATAGTAACTATAAAAGGCCAGTTAATTCCACATTGTATGCAGGGACCAGCCTACCACTCTGCCTCTTCTCATTAGTTATACTATTGCAATTCAATATGTTATTTAGTCTTGGCATGTTAGTATGTTACTCCCAACATATGTTTTATCTTAAATGTGCTTATTTTCTCCAAATATTGTAGATTCTTTTTTCCTTCTAAAAGATAACGATAGTCTGCCTTTTATGTTATCATATATTCATGTCAAGCGATGTCGATTCAGTATGGTTTGACTTATGCTTGGCTGATAAGTTTTTGATTGGATCTCTTGTTGCTCTTGATTCTGCTGAAGAAACAGTGGCTCCGAACAGCAACAGCCTGCTCCAAATGTGCAAAACATCCCTTCACAATCTTGGAACCTTCCATCTGTGGCTGGCTCATCATCAAGTTCGTCCACTTATAGCTCTTCAACTGCTAGTCCACATCACAGCTTCACATAAGCCGCCAGCTGACTATGCAGAGAGAATTGCTTATTTGAAGGATAAGAGGTAAGAGATTGACCTTCCTTATTTACTATTTCCTGTAGCTTTTCATGCACAAATGGTATCGTTTGGTTTTTCTACCTAGTTCTGCTCAACAGACTACATTTGTCCCTTTTGTTATTGTTACAATGTTACTACCTTCAGTCTAATATATATGTTGTTTTAGCAAAGTGGTTTGTCTACAAAGACTTGTTGTTGTGGTTTATCTAGTCAACTTTTCCCTCTTAACATCTCTATTAATTGCTTATTGGTAGTGGTTAGAGGTGACCAAATAGGTTGTGCCAGTCGAACCAGCCTAAAGCATGACACTGTTTGCCCAGCCTAGGCACGGCACAACCGACGACATAAATGGGCCAGGCCAACATGGCACGATGCACTGGGTAGTGCTTGGGCCGCCCCCTGGGCCCAGTGTGCCAGCCCGATACGACATGAATAGTGCCAGGCCAAGCACGACACAAACAGGCATGATAGCGGCCCATTTAGCCTGTTAGGCACGTTAGGCATGGTCCGGCATGAACACGACCATTAGACACTAGGCACGTTTAGCTCGTTAGGCATGATAGCATCACATTAGGCCCATTAGGCATGGTAAGCATGGCCCGTTTAGCACTGTTTCAGCCCATTAAGCATAGTAACGATCGAATTTTTTCATAGTGTAGCTGTGTATAGTCGTTAGGGAGCTTAAAATATGAAAAAAATCTCAAAAAAAATCTCTTTATAAATAGTCTGCAAACCCTCCTCATTCAGCCACCATCCAACCTTCAGTCTTTTCTCCGAATTCTCCTATGAAAGTTTTGATCCATTTTGTAATAATTTGTCAAATGTTTTCTATAAATAGGCAGCAAACACCCCTCATTCAACCACCATCCAACCTTCACTCTTTTCTCTGATTCTCTTGTGAAAATTTTGATCCACTTTATGATAATTTGGCAAAATTCAAAATATTTTGCCAAAAATCAAAATTTCAAAATCAGGCTGCAGCCAAGAAAAGAGTTAACAATACTAACTTTCATAGATTTTTATTGTTCTTATTTTTCTTTGTTATGATGTAAAACAAATAATAGTATCATTTTCTATTTGCATTTTGTAGTTTTCTCCATGGAAAATTTTGACAATTTTCCTATGAGTAATTTCGGAATTTCACCGTAGGATCTTGCATCCTTTGAGGATGATACGCCTCCACCTCAAACGGGAGAGCAACCAATACCACCGTCAGGACCTTTTACCCTACAAGAGTACATTTTATGTTTTTATTCACATGCACTATCGCAGCCATGATGTCAGCACACTATTGACTAAGCAGCATTAGTATGAGGCTGAAAAGTTCCTATCATTTTTTAAAACTCTTTTATGATTCCACTGTTGATTTATCCAGAGTATATTATCCAACATCTCCTTTAATTGCATCATATTCTTCCGATTACAGATCACTTGAAGGTTAACGAAAATGAGATAGTGTTACAAGAGGCTGTCTATACTATGAAAACTAAATATTTGAAATATTAGAAAAAGATTCCATATTTATACTCATTTGCATTTATTTTAGATCTCAGAGCTAAACTTCAAGGATTCACTGATGTTGTTGGACTTTTGAGTGAGGCTACATTGATACATTATTCTAACTATTTTTCATTTGTTCATACTAAATTATTTGATGTTTATCAAATGTACGAACTAAAGTTTTGAGGAGTTCGTTTGCAACGACCTCCAATAGCACCCACCATAGGTAAGAAGAAAACTATGTGGGTCAAAATCTTTGGTGCACCAGGTTCCTCTGGAAGATCAAGTTCTGCAATGTCAAGTACTGGAGCAATACACAGCCATCGTAGCATTGGGGAACTATCTACCTTTCTATATAGCGATCTCGTGGATCACTAGGAAGAGGACTTCAATATTTTGGAATGGTAGCACGAGCATAAGATAACATATCTGGTGCTATCCTGATTAACATGGGATGTGTTAATTATTCCTGTCTTGACAGTTTCTTCCGAGTCTGCTTTCAGTCTTTCTGAAAAAATATTGAAGGAGAGAAGAACAAGTCTCACAAGTGAGATAGGGGAAGCACTTCTAACAATGAAAGACTAGAAACAAGTTAATTCGTGAGCTCAACACTCTATAGAGAATATAGAGTTGGCAGACACGTTCAATAACCTTTATCTAGATGACAACACTAGAGCATTGATGTACATTGTACCTTTTCTCATTTTTACATGTACTGCAAAGTTATAGGTTGTACTCTTTTTTTCTTTGCTAAGGTTTTCTCAAGTTGAGTTTTTACTTGGCAAAGTTTTTAATGAGACAGCCATTTAAACATTAATAAATCTCGTTATTACATTTGGAAAATTTCTCTTTTATGGGTACATCCATATATACTTTATTTTTACAATTTATTTTGTATTTTTGAATTCTACATGTTTTTTGAAATTATTGCAATTTTCAAAAATTTTGGGCCAAAATGGGCTATACATGCCTCCTTGGCCTATCGGGCTAAATGAGCCCAAGCCAACGCAGCACGACCTGTGAGCTCAATGGGCCGCACCTGGGTCTATGGATAAGCCCACAGGCTGGCACGGTATGACCCATTTAGGGCAGACAGGCTAAGTGGGCCGTGCCTAAATGGGCCCGTGCTGTACTGGGCTATGCCGCCCATTTGACCACCACTAGTAGTGGTGCTAAACTATTAATAGGGGCAAAAGAAGTCAAAACTAATAAAGTATTAATCAATTCCTTGTTCCATGTGTCTAGAGGTAAAATGACATCTAAATTAGACCATCTTTGTTAAAATATAAATATTGGCAATATATTTAGGAATAAGTCTACCCTTCTCTGAACTCTTGTGATAGTCTAAGTTTTAATCTCCAACTGCAAAACTAGATGTTTTACCCCCTCAAGTGTCAAAACCTGACAACATACCCCTCATGCCACTCCACCCTAGTTCTAATCCTACATGGTACCGACATGGCAATGGTTTTGACACGTGTCAAGTCTTTCTCACCCATTTCATGTACAAGTTAGCAAAATAAAATTGAATAAAGGAAAAGGCCCACACATTAATATCCAATGCTCCTTCCTCTATCTTCTTCTCCTCCACCATCTCTCTCCCCCCTTCCTCCTCTATCCACCAATCCAAATCACCATCGACTGTTAGGCCCTTGTTGCCAGCGACCACCACCATATGCCATTGTCGATCCCTGCTTCACACCTCCAGATCGGATCAGGGAGCGGGGGGAGCTTGCAAGGGATGCAAAGATTGGGGGAGGCCCAAGATTGGGAAGGAGACCGAGAGCAATGATCAGAGTTGGGGAAGGAGCAACGTGTTAGTGCCCTTTGAGCAGTTGGTGCTATGGGCCACCAACGTCGCTGCCCATGAGGCCACCATCCTCGCCCTACTAACTCCATGGGCCCCTCCCACCTCGTGGAAGCCGGGGGAGGGAGTCCACGGTGTAGCTCCTAACTGGAGGTGGTAGCATGCGACTAGGAGAGGAGGCATGGATCCACTGCCCACAAGGCTACCATCCTTAGCGTAGCTGCCGCCATGGGCTCCTCCCCCCACCTCGTATAAGCTAGGGGAGGTAGGTGGCACAGCTTGCTACCAGGGAAGGCGACGGCGCAGCTCCTAGCCAGAGGCAGTGGTGCACGGCCAGGGGAGGAGAAGGCACAGATCCAGTCAAAGCCGAACCAACAGGAAGGAGAAGGAAAAGATATTAGGGAGGAATTTAGAGCTTGGGGAGAAGGCATGTGGGCCATGGCCAATAGCTGTAGCGGCGGTGGGCACAAGCAGAAGCCTCGACTTCTCGGCAATAGCTATCATGGGGAGAGGATGAAGGAGAGAGAAGGTAGATAATAAAATAGATGTGGGTCCCACCATTTTTTCCCTGTTAATGCTGATTGTGTGCCATGTAATCCAAAAACTAGGCCACATGTCAAAACCATTGCCACTTTGGTGCCACGTTAGAGCAAAACTGGCTTCGAATGGCGTCAGGGTGGTAAATTAAATGGTGTTGATACTTGAGAAGAGTAAAACATCCGATTTTATAGTTAGATGTTGAAGCTTAGACTATCGCAGGAATTCAGGGGTAAATAGACTTATTCCATATATTTATATGACTACATGGCTCAGACAAAGTAACACTTCTTAAGAAAATTAAATATTTTCACCTAGTAATATCTCACTATTTGGCATCAAATTTATATCTTCAGCATGCATGTCCTGACGATTCAGAATGAAGCATACTCTCCTCCTATAGCCAATAGAATGCAAATATTGTTGTGGGTAACTAATTCCCTCATCTAACACCCTTACTAAATGTTATTTAGATATGATATTGCAAAAAAAATGCTAAGAGAGTGTCTAGGATTCATTGGTTATGTTACAACTTACAATTCTACCAATGAATTTTCTAGAAAAGTGAAGCTGGTGTGCTACCAGCTTCCATTATATCTTTTAACTTGCCATGCTCTTTGCTATTAAGGTATTAAATTTTTGAAGATTGGAGACCTTGACCCTTGTTACTTTTTATGCCTAATTTCTGTACGCACTATCATATCTTGACGTTACACAGAAAGGATAAATATGCTTGTGTGGTTATGTAGAATTTGCATGCCATGCTTATGCTTGTTTGAATTAGCTCCTCATTCTACTGTTCTAGGTAATTACTATCCTTCCGTAGTATTGATGAGTTGTAGAAGTTGCTGAAAGACAACGAGGTATACAATGTTTTCTTTAATTCACTGGAGCAAGTAAAGGCACTGAATTATGTAAGTATTATCAACATACCTGCCATATTTTAGTATAAGTGATGATGATTCTTAGTTATTTTATGTACATATGTATGATTATTTTGTGTTATATTTAGTTGTACTAGTAAGCGTGTACATAGTAAGTGTGTACGTAGAATCCACATCAAAAGCATTAAAGATCGAAATTCATTTTATTCTGAAATTCGCAAGAAATGAATCATCTTAAGCACATACTAAATCATGTGTAAAAAGTAGTTCGCATATAGTTACTCATAAGCAGCGTAATGAAAACAGTGGATTGTTTTTGTAGCTATCTTAGAGATAAAATCTACAAGTATAAGATATACCAATCATACATACTTAACCAAAGAAAATTAGCAAAGATAAGACATGAAATATTCTATTTTTATTTTTACCATGAACTATACCCTACTAGCAAGGTTGTACCTACCATTATTACTCAGCACGCCTTGCAGCTCCATGATATAGCAAATCGTCCTTACTATAATCTGCCAAATGAAATATACATGGTTACAGTAGAGCCTCCTAAAGATCAAGAAAAATTCTACCTTAGTTAATTCACATTAATAACATGTATCTCTGACATCAAACAGCAGGCTGCAGCCCATGCTATATGTTGAACATTTTAAATCAGATAAAATGCAGTGATTGAAATTCAACTAGAGTATAAAAATAGCAAAAAGCCTGGCAAGAGAAGTCACTTGAATTGCAATGACAATTGTAGATCAAATAATCAAGTTAGCAATGCTGAAATGAGAAGCATAGAAAGATTGAGGCAAAAATTCCAGTATGTCATCCATACCATGCTTGTCATGCCTTGCAGTTTCTCCATACTCATGTTGTCTACTCTGAGTTTATGAACAAATAATTGCATTAGATGAGTGGCAAGCTCTAAGCACTTTGAGCCTACAAACAAAATAATTAAGCAACTGCATAAGCATTCAATCTAACTCGGGAAAATATAATGTGTTATTGAACACTAATACCTAATGACATCCACCATTCAACTTCAGCAAATATTAACGATTAATATTAACAATTAATTCTTTTTTGCAAGTTCATGACTCTAATTCATGTACCAATAGTGTGACTGCTAAGTAGAACACTGATTCAATATACCATGCAACTTGTTCACCTAGGTTGAACTTCCAAGCCCACTTTTCAAAGCAGAGTATCAAAAGCACCCATCAGCCATCCCCACACAAATTTATAATGTGGGAGCTAAGGTCTGTCATCTACAAATATCACTGCTAACATTCCGTAGTAGGATGAAGAAGAACTGATGAAAAGAACAGTATAGAGATGAAATTATTAAGAAAACAAACTAGCAACAAAAATCAATACCATCTGGAAAGTCTGAAAGGTTGTTTCAAAACATATGGTGGCCACAAAGTAATGTTCTATATAAAGACATTATGTGAAAAATAACATCCTCTAATTTGGCCTAAATATACATGCAGCAATATTAAAATTCAATCTTTTTACCAATCATATCGTCATATTCATTACGATTCACCATACCTTTTGAATCACTTGGTTAGTATGATATTTTTCTCTTCTTAAAAAGAAATGCCCAGTCTCCTAGAGGTAGTAGACTACATTTGTTCAAGATGAACATCGATGACTTGACTTCTCTCTAGACCCATTAATTACAGCAATCAACTATTTGCCAGTTAATTTAATTGCCAGAATATTGCACATGATCTAAACTGAAGAATCGTTACTCAAATAACAGGTCATGGTTAGTTATAAAGAGTCACGGAGCACTGTCACGTTGTGATAAGCCATATTGTGTAGTTAATAACCTGCCAAGCATTTCAACCTATTCAAGAGAAACAGCACCAAGATATAGATTATAGCAAAATAACCCTACAAAGGCTAGTGGTTCATCGTTCACTATTTGCTGATAAAATGCATCATTATGAATAGTACAATATGATCAGGAAGGCGTACGAATGCTCTACTAAAAAGCACAATTACTCTCGAATCAATTCTCAACCTAGCAAAGGAAGTTGTCATATATGAAAATTTGCCTCTTAACCTTAATAAGTCTTGCATTCCAACAAATTTTGCAACAAACATCCAAGTTCTCGCAACAAAGCAACACCATGCCCTGAATCACTGAACATGCATAGCAAACAATACTTTCATGTGACATGCTGCATATATTTCATCTTATGCTGTTCACACACCTCAAGAGTTCTTATTTGTTGCAGTAAACGATAGATTTTATCTGTGTGATGCGAAATTCTATCCATAGTTCCATTGAACCAAAATCAAGAAAAAATAACAAAATATGTCAGAAACCAAAAATTCGAGTTAATTGGTTTTTGAAGTGACCGTTGAAAACTCAATGGATAATTTTGCTTTCACCTAATAGTTCATGACTAACTTTAAAAAAACATGGGTACTCATTGGACTGCTAGCGAGCTAGAATGGTCTAGGGAGAGACCACGGTGAGCGTATCCCGAGTTTCACAACATGTTTGAGATCTTGCATGAGACAAGCACCGTGTGAACGGTGTGGACCACACAGTTCATCTTAGAGACTGCACCTTTCAGCTTATCAGAGCAATGCAAGAAGGATGGGAACTACAGGCTTATGACTTGCCACCTCGTCTTCTCTCTATATGGTGAACCCCTACGACCCCAACAAGTCATGAAACAGTTCAGACTTCACCAGAAGGTGCCACCAACATCGAGTTAACCACTACCGAGACCCGTTCACCTGTAAGTAAAATTGTTTATTAGCTCTTTTCATATAGTCTGTTGCTTTAACTTGTTTTTTGTTTTCACACTCAACCAACCATTGTGTACCATGCCGTTTTTCCTAGGCAAACGAAGAAGAGATGGAAAAGTGACAATTGGAGGTAGACACAGCTACCATGGACCACAGTCTGGAAGCAATCAGCGAGGACACAGGTCGAGCAGGAGCGATGGCTATACGACCCAGACATGTACCCCGCGTACTTGTGGTGGTACATACCGCGCACCCATTTGAGCACCTTGGAATGACTCTTGCATCCGTCCGCAACATGTACGAGGATGCCAAACACGCACTGGGGGCCATCAGCTATGGCCATTGTAGTGACATGTTTATCCTAGGGAGCTATGAGCCGCACCATTGTCCATCCACAGCTTCGTACACACATCCTAAATCCTCGATGCACTGCCCTAGCCATGGGTGTTCCTCGTCTATGCAGCGCACCGCTCTGGTTTGACAATTCATATTTTTGTTCAATCAACATGACACCTTAGTTTTGTTGTTCTTCATACATGTGTCTTTGTGCAGGCCATTCGTGCCGATACCACTCTACATCTGTCTTCATCATGGAGGCAGCCCGACACTCGACCAACCTTGCTAGAGGAAAGGGGGCAACGAAGCACAGCACATCCATCCTTGTCACAGAGACAGCCCGAGGCACATGCTACTCTAGGCAACGACGTCAACTCACCTATCTAAGACTACGAGGTGCATGTCCTACCCTAATAATTCTTGTAAGGATGCAACTATGCCACCAGAGTTTCCATGACCATAATCGACTCTAGTAATCCAGCACACATCATTCAGTCAACACATCAAGCCACCACTGCCCGGTGCACTACATGTGCAGCAATATCCACATAAGCAAATGTCACGTGTCGACAAATCACATTGCATGTTTCATTTCACACATCCCTAACCTTCTCCATGCATGACAGTAGGCAGTGGAGTATTGCTACTTCTTCTAATGGATCAACAGCTCGAAGATGTACGACAGTGTATTCATCGAGCAAAAATATATGATCAACTGCCCAGCGGAGCTAGAGAACTTCACACGCTGGAAACCTTATACCCCGAACGACAAGGGAAAGGCAACGATGATCCCCGATGCCCTCGTTGAATGGCAAATTATTTTGTGCTAGGATAAACCTATAGAAGTTGTGAAAATCAAGTACTGGGCAACCATCATGAAGACTAAAGTCCGTATGGGACACAAGAAAAAAGGCACTAATGGACCTAAATATATAGGAAGAATGATTTCAAGTATGGCTTCCAAAGGGCATACTTATATCTTAGCTACAGTTCAGGTTAATGGTTCTTGCATATTGCCATTTGTATCATATAAGTAGTGAGGCAACATATACGCATCTAAAAAACCCTACACTCCATGCAATTTGTACATTCATTGTGAAGTATTATGTTAGGCTAGACATAATCCATTACTATAATTTTTTGCAATAATATATATGTACTACTTAACAAAGAGAGTCGGTAATGGTGACTCATCTGCCCCCTCCCAACTCCCCCTTGGACATCCTAAAAAATTTCTAACAAAAACAAAAAAACCAATCTAACAAAAAAATAAATTCCACCACCATACAAATTCTCTAATAAAAAGATAGGTCTCTACCAGGTGTGCGGTAAAGCAGAGGGCACGGAGGCACGACATGGCCGAGCGCAGAAGCAGAGCCGACGGCGTGGGCTACGTAGGCTAATCCCGACAATATCAACTCGATGTGTCAAGATATTATGATTTTTTTTCCATGGCAAAACATGGGCATTCATGTAGTTAGTAAAAAATGGGCTAAATAGGGCGACCGACGTATGGTAGCACCTGTCGAGCTAGTTTGACACCTGCCGAGCTAGGAGAGCTCAGCAGGTCACTGAGGCTCTCCAACTGCCACACGCCTAGCTTGCCTACTGTGCTGGTTTGTGGTAGGAGACATATCATCTATTGCGCCTGCCAATTTTAGGAGGAGATAGGTTTGCAAAAAAAAAGGTGTCCAGGGACAAAATTGAAAACAGTCGCTACCGTGCGATATATGCAAATAGTTGACATAGGGGTTTGCGGCAATCAAGCCCTTGTTAAAATATTTTTCAGATGATGATGTGGGGGTTTGCAGCAATCGGTTGGGCAACATGGGCCAACAGCGGATGGGCTATGTGTCACAACTTGGACACAAGTCTATAATATCTTTTCCGATGAAACCATAATGTATTATGAGACTAATCTTAACTCACTCCTGGCACAAAATAATATGTTTTTAGAATACGAGTAGTCAAACTTTCTAATTTTAGCTATTTATATCTTTTAAATATTTAGAATGGATACATGAAATTATTTATATAGATTTATCTAAAAAATTACTTTTATAATATAATAATTTATTGTGTTTTATAATATATTGTAATAGAAATTAGTGGTTAAATTTGTATTTTAGGAATCGTGTTGATGTTGAAAAGTTGTTTTTTTTACTTGAGGGAGTGATTGATAAGCATCATTTTAGAGGTATATAAAAATACTATTTTACTAAAACTAGTAAAAGTTGTCCTAACTGTTTGACAATGTAAAACAACATATCTAAGTAATAAAATCGCTCGAGATGACTGTGTAACACCAAACACCCACAAGTGGAAACCATGCCAGGCTCATGGAACCCTAAACCGGTTGGCCGACCCACTCGAGCCTGAAAAGGCCGAAACCCTTCCCTCCTTGAACAATCAGCCCAAAATTCCAAAACCCCCAAAATCCAAGCACCCCGTCTCCTCCCCGGCCGCCGCCATGAACCCCGCAGACGCCGAGGCAGCCGCCGCCGAGAAAGCCCGGCGCAAGAAGGACAAGAAAGAGAAGAAAAAGAAGCGCAAGGACGCCACAGAGAACGACTGTGGCGCCGTAACGGCTGAGGAAGAAACAGCCCACGAGATGAAGAAGGCAAAGAAGCAGAAGAAGGATAAGGAGGGAGAGGAGGAGAAGGCGGATCCGAAGCAGAAGCCGACGGTGAGCATCGCCGTGGCCGGCTCCATCATTGACAACGCCCAATCCCTCGAGCTTGCCACCCTCGTCAGTATTCCTTCTCCCCATTACTACCCCTTCAACCACCATTTCTTGCAGTACGGATGCTTATAAGATCACCTCTCCTGTTTCAGCTGGCGGGTCAGATCGCCCGCGCCACGACCGTCTTCCGCATCGACGAGGTTGTGGTCTTCGACAGCAATCCCGCGGTGGAGAACGGCGGTGAAGGTGAAGAGAGTGGTGCGCGGTTCCTTGTTCGGATACTAGAGTATCTAGAGACGCCACAGTACCTGCGCCGACGCCTTTTCCCGATGCACAAGAACTTGAAGTTTGTGGTGAGATGTTAGAAGAATGTGGTTCCCTTGATATGTGGGGATTTCTGAAGGTGCTAATTGCTCTATGCTGCTTCTCGGATGCAGGGATTGCTTCCGCCGCTCGATGCGCCACACCATGTGCGCAAGCATGAGTGGTCTGCATTTCGTGAAGGTGATATCTTGCGGTGCTATTGGTATCAATTTCGAATTGTTGTGGTTACAACTTGAAGTAGAATTTCATTTCATACAAACAGTGCACCTAAGTAGTTAAATATGAACTTCACAATTTATCATAGATTTTTAATAGGGGGCTCTTGTGACTTTTCTCTCATAGTAAATGTGCAAGGCATGCTGAGCATTTGGACTAAAGCACCAAATTGAATGCTTTTTTGATGTGTGACCACAACTATGCATTTCGTAAATTAGATTACGGTCATGTAAGGCCTGCACTTGTCCTATTTGTTCTTCATAGCTTGCACAACTTCACTCCAGGGTTCAATGGTTAACCGTTGCCTTTTGGACTCTATCAGTTCATGTCGTTGAGGCAAAACTTTGTATGGCCTTTGTTCTGGTGTTTTGGTAGGGCTTATAGAACTGTTATTGATAATATGGTTTTGTGGATGTAGAATAACTGCTTCGGCAGAATGCTGCCTCTCCTATTTATCTTGATATGCTCAACTCTGTTAAGCTGCACTGCAGAAAGGCATCTTTTGCTGATGAAAGGAAATTGGATATTAAATTATTAATATAGAATTTGTTCTAGTTGTTTTGTGAATCCTGATTATAATTTTTTATCGAATAAGTTTCTGTTACCACACATTTTTCACATGTCTGATTCAACAGAGTGCTTACAGTGTACTGAATTTAGACAGGTGTAACATTGGAAGGGGATCGGTCAAAAGGGACACTTGTTGATGTCGGATTAAGTAAGGTATGTATGGTACCGTTAATATCTTTTTTTTTGTTCTCTAGAACAAGTTTTTTGGGGGAAAGAGTTTTGTTGAGTTAAAAAATACGATGGGTTATGTTTCATGTAACCCTCTGGTGTCTGTTTGTAGTAAATTGATTTGTACTGTTGTAGCAAATACCCTCCGTTCTTTTATAAATGATGTTTTTGACTTGTATGCTAGTTATTTGAAAGAAATAAAATATGTAACAATCACAAAATTATGCCCCTCCTAATGGCTAAGCAACTCCAACAAGTCCATTTCCTGAGCTTTAGATAATACTTCATGGAAGCAAGCAATCTGTCTAGGGAAATGAGCCAAGCCAATTTCCTTACAAGCAAGCTCATTTGGGTGCTTTCCCCCCTATATTGGCAGAACTCATTTAATTGTGTCACAAAAAGTTTCTTGTCATGAAATCATTATTTTGTTCCACAAATGGATCTCACTGAATTTTAAGTTACATCCCTATACTAACTGTCAAACATGTTACAAATTTACAATAAGTCCTAGAAGCAGTGGTGGATCCGATATTTAGTAACGGGGGCATTGAAATTGAAAATTGATCTATTCTGCTAAAGTATGATGTGAATGGTTCAATTTACACACTATTTCTAGGGGTCGAGAGGCTGGGATTATAAACATACTTGTTTAATTTTAAACTATTTTAAAAGCTGTGTTATGTTTAAGACAGATTGTAGCAGCACTCAACATGTCCTCATGGTTTAGAAGTGACTTATTACATTGTCGCCATGATTATTAGTAAGGAAGGGTTTAACGCTGCAATACCCATAATACTTTATGTAGGTTGCAATATATAAAAGAAGCTAATATTTGGATACTTGAAGCAGAAATATAAAATCCGCCATGGATAATGGTGTTTTACTTTGATAACCTATTGTGTTTGTAAATTAGAGAGTTCCTGCAAATGCGTTAGTATGAAACGTTGGAAAATGAACAAGTGATTCTTTGGCTTCACCTATGCTTTGAAACAGTTTGGGTCTAGTATGGAAAAAAATGATTAGCGTAATGGTTATTAAGCTGGAAAAAGAGGCCTGTGGACTGTTTACCTCAGTTGAATTCAGTTAATTGATTGTGGATGCTACAAATGCGGCTTGAACTAAGGGGCGGCCTTGCTCAAAAAAGCTTTTTTTGAGTGGCTTATGGCTGAAAAACACTATAACTGGCTGAAAAAACATGTTAGCCCATCACGTATAACGCAAACAAATACAAGAAAAAAAAAGAACCGACAAAAAAGCTCAAAAAAAGCCAAAAGTATGGAAAAGACGAAATTTATGAATAGTGCAAAATAAGCCAGAAGCTCTAATGGAAACGAGCGGGGCTGTTAACATAAGCTAAGCTCATAAAGCCAAATAGTAACTAATTCCCAGGCTTGTTGTGAGCTTATGCTACTTGAAAAGAAGCTGAAGCTTATGGGGAGTGCCTATCAAACCTATAAGCTTATGAGAGTTCATGAGTTGAGCATACCCAAACCAAATGTATTGAATTTATATTCTATAATCTAAGCTTATTTGGCTTATTTTCTTTAATCCCAATAAGGCTGCTAGTAACATACGTTGAAGCTAGGCCAAACAAAGGCCCTACTGGTAGCTGCCTGTCTGCCTTTGGACAAGCCTTCATTTATTGTTAACGTATTAAACAAGATTCCATAATGTATATAGTCTAATCTACAATTAAAAATGGCATCATATATAAAATAAATAACAACTATCATCAAATGGACTTAACACAAATTCTACTTTATCATAATTCTGCAGAATGTTCTGGTTGAGCAAATCCTAGAACCAGGGAAAAGAGTAACTGTAGCCATGGGAACCAACCGTGACACTACAACAGGTAAATGGTTTACTCCATTGATTCCAGGCAGTAAATATGATTCTATCGATATTTCTTTTTCTACAATTTTTGTAATATCTCTTAACTATCCTTCCTAAGCATTTGCACTCAGTGGTTCAGTACTTTTATTATCAAGAAATATTTTCCATATAATCTGTATTGTATTGTCAGTTCGCAACATGTAACCATCACATTCACTTCCAATTTTGGGCCAATCTCACTCCAATGAGTTCTCATTCCAATCAATCAGTAGAAGCATAATTATTCTCAACGTGTTTCCTCTTATATATATTGGAGTGTCACGATCATTTCAATTTTAAACAGCAGAATATGTTTAGTCCAGACTTAATTTTATTATACTTGTGGTCTTCTTGTGGCATACATCCCTATATCCTCATTCTAGTTCTGTCTTATTAACTTGAACTATACCTATGTTATTTTGTCATTTGATTATAACTACATTTTTACTTGCATCTAGCTTGCGTAAGGAAAGTTGTTCCCCCTTCCTCTCCCAGGGAAGAAATAGGATTATATTGGGGCTATAAAGTCCGATATGCTCGAAATTTAAGTGCTGTTTTCAATGATTCGCCATACAAGGTAATATTTTCATGAACTCAACTATATGTCATTATGTTGTATAAAAATAGTTAATTATTTTTACTTACTATTTTCACTATTTCTAGGAAGGATACGATCATATCATTGGCACTTCCGAGCATGGCAATGTCATTAGTTCATCTGAGCTTGTCTTACCTTCTTTTAGGTATGTTATCTGCATACATCTTGGACCACCACCTTGAGAAACCAATCCAGATTTGATCAGTGTTGTTTGGTCAGTTGAATGTGTAAATTTCTTCTTCCCAGATGCTATGGCATTATGATTTATGAAGCATATTTTTGCCACTTTATTAGGATTTTTCGGCTATACTTTGAGCACACTAAAACTGTAAATTCAACAAATAACCAGGCATGTGTTATATGTGCAAACTGTCTTGTGTAATTTGAATTCATTTAAATTGACTAATGCCGGAGAAGTTAGAGAAAAGTATAGCTTTGTTTAATGCCTAAAGTCCAACTCCAATTTTTGGTCACAATGACCAAAATTCTTGCTAAGCACAGTAGCTGCTCCTTTTTTCTTTGCCTTAACCAATCATGAGCAGACAACATTTGATCAAGGCATGATGATTGATGAACGTTCATTTAGAATAATTAACTAATACATGTAAGACCTTGTCTATAGTAACTCTTGGCTAGTAGCCTAGTACGCCCATGATTTCCAGTTTTCCAGATTCCATAGTTATGAGTCTTATGCTTTATAAAACCTGCAACATGTACAAAGCCACCATTGTGTGAGTTTGTTGTTATTTATGAGCGCTTGATTGTACAGGCACCTTTTAATTGCATTCGGTGGACTGGCTGGTCTGGAAGAAAGCATTGAAGAAGATAGACATTTGAAGGTATGGTTACATAGAACAGTTTTCTACATTTGTTCTGATTTTTCCTTTTCTTGTTGCATCAAATATCTTACCATATTGTCATGTTCTAGTGCGACCTGATCACTTGCTTGATAACTAGGAATTATCACTGCAATGAGTTTTTGTCTATGATTGAATTTTAAAAAATAAAAAATGCTACCATTAGATGAGAATGTGAGCTAATTTCGTAGCTGAAAGATTCAGTATATATTTATCAGGAGTTGGTGACTTTATTTAATTAGTGATTTGTGTCTTATTATTGCTATTGTTGCTATTGAAGTCACATATTTCTCTGACAGAGTAAAGGTGTAAATGATGTATTCACTTCTTATTTGAATACGTGCCCCAACCAAGGGAGCAGAACAATAAGAACAGAGGTATGTGCCACTTGAAAGCTTGTAAGGTTAATTATTCCTCATGACATTTGCTCTTATGCTGACAAAAGTAGCAAACTTTTTCAGGAGGCACTTCTCATATCTCTCCAATACTTCCAAGACCCCATTAGGCGAGCTGAATAGCAAATGTAGAATGCAATACAGACACTTGCAAATCCAACATTGCTCTACAAAAAGGAAGACTGTTCTAGAGAACTTGAATGGCGTTGGTGGAGTTTGCTCACTGAAACTTTTTAACCCTACGCCTATGCGGCATTGAACCTTCCAGTGAAGAGTTTGTCAGCTGTTCAGAACATTTTGACACCCCTTGGCCTTCACCTTTGGTGATCAAAACTTGATATGGAACTATTCGGTGGTAGTTACCCATTTAGAGTCAAAAATATAAGCTAAAGCTGTAAGCCATAAGCCATATTCTAAAAGAACATGCCCTATGATTGTTTCATGCCTTGAGAAGGAATGAAGTATTGTCGAACTCTGGAAATAGACATGGAATGTTGGATGTCATGTCTTGCTGAAGATTGTTTCCCATCAACCAAATGCATTTGTCACAATCTGTTTACACGATTGGGAAATGGGAATCGAACTTGATGGCACGATGTACCTCGATCTGTTTTTCTGGATTGTGCCATTGGCAGGTTCTTTTCTTCAGGTCAAGCGCAGTCAGTGAGACGGATAGTTTTTCTGAAGTTTATGGTTTATAGTCTCTCTTAAACAAATAAATAGGATAGTTTTTCTGCTGTCGTTTTGAGACAGCTTATCGGAACAGTTTTTTTAAAGTGGTATATTGGCATTCGGTTCGTTCATACAAACGCTTATGCTAGGATCAAAAACGATAATCTACATTCGATTCGTTCACACAAACGCTCATGTTAAATTAAAAACTGTAATCTGTAGCTGAAAAGAACCCCACCCATTTTATACATCTGCTACAGTGTTGCATAGTTTAGAAGATAGATTTGTTATGTTGCTATAGTGTTGCATAGTTTAGAAGATAGATTTGTTATGTTGTTTCTACTGTAAGTCATTCTAGCATTCAAATTTTGTTTTACGTATCCACCTTTCCGAGTCAAATTAATATATTTTTATTTTTTGAAACCCAAATTATTAAATTAATATATTTTCAGCCAGATATTTACAACAACCTACCCTCTACAAATGCCTTCTCATATACTAAGATATTTTAAATAGACTTAAGTTTGGTTATTAAATCAGTAACCTTGTATGTCGAGCTAGATTGCATTACCGGAGAGGATGGTCTTTTTTTGAACGGGAGAGTATAGGCCTGAGGATGGTGAGTGTGCTAAGACTCCTGCGTGGTGTTCCGGTGCCGCTGACCTGTGGGCCTAGCCTACAGGATTCCAGACTCCAGACCAAGAATTCCCCACCACGTCTCAATTTCTCGTCACTCCCAATTCCCTCTTCGTCGTCGCCCCATGGCGCCGCCGCCGCCACAGCCAGATGCACCACTGCAACCCCTCCCAGCAGACATCCTCGTGGTGATCTTGCCCCGCGTCGGCGATGCTGTTTCCGTCGTCCGCTGCGCAGCCACCTGCAAAGCGTGGCACGACCTCATCCAAGAATCGTCCTTCCTCTCCCACCGCCGTCGCCCCGGAGGCCTCGACCCCCCCCCCCCCCTCCTCGGGTTCTTCTTCCAGGACACCTCCCAGAAGCTCCCCAGCCGCCGCGTCACACGCTTCCTCCTCCTCGGCCCCCTGCCGTCGCAGTCAGCTGTCCTCCACCTGTCCCGCTTCTTGCTAGCACGGGCGGTCTCGGCGGCTTCGCCCCCGTCGCGTCGAGCAATGGCGGCCTTGTTGCCCTCCGCCGCCCCCTGGCCAGCTCGCGCGACCCCGTCAGGATCTGCGTCTGCGGCCCCATATTATTCCCCGAGAACATCGTCTTCCTCGAGGCCGGTGGTTCCTCATTCCACCTGCTCGCGGTGATGGATCACCAATCCGGGCTCCTGCTACGCGTCTTCTCCTCCCAAACCGGGTAGTGGGACACGGGCGTGACCACCAAACTTCCTGACAACTTGGTGGTCCTCCTCAGCTTCCCCGCCGTCGTCCACCGCGGCGCCGTCCACTGGATATGCGGCACCCGTGCCTTACCGAATGCGGTTCACGCACTGGCCGTGCGCTTTGGCCAGGGCGAGGCGTCAGTTGTCGGATCAACCTGCTGCTATGTGCTCGCATACACCGCTTGACACTTGCCGCGAGGGCAGTCTGCTTGGCCAATTCAACTCAGGGGTAGGGATGCAAACGGATCGAATATAGACGGATAATATTTTTATCATATTTGTTTTTATATTTTTTTCTCGGATGCGGATACGAATACGGATAACTCGGATATGAATACAAATACAAATAATATCGAATATAGATACGGAGCGAATACGAATCGAAACGAATACGGTCACGAATATTTCTCGGAACATGAAAACCCCCTTAAAATATATATCCAAAATCAATGAAAACACATAAATAGTTTATCTTGTCAAAACATTCATGAAATCTAAACAAGTATAAGTATTTTTATCCACAATAGTCATACCGTTGTATAGATTTTAAATCTTCAAGTGGCAGTTAATTTTTTTCTAAAGTCTTAAATAATTCTTAATGGATTTCTACCATTTACATGTGACTAATAAATTAATTAAGTATTTAAAATTGCATCAAAATGATTTAAACAAGAGTACATCAATTTAATTGGTACAAATTTTAATCCACCGACAATATTAAATTTATTTTTTTAATAAACATAAATATTTGCTAGTGGTGTTTGTAATTTAATATAACTAAGGAACCTAATGCCTAATGATAATGGAGGTTTATGGCTTTGTTGGGCTAGTGGGCTGGTGGCAGGGAGATGAGAGAGGTTGACTTGGGCTGGGCAATGTTGGGCTCAAATCCCGGATATCCGTTTTTGTATTATTCGGATAATCCGTATTCGTATCCATATTCTCTGGAAATCAGGCCTACTGTATTCGTACCCGTATTCGTATTCGATCCGAGAATTATCCGAAGAAAATCCGATCCGACACAATCCGTATCCGTTTTCATCCAGATCGGTCGAAAACTATCTGGTTCGTTTTCACCCCTACTCAGGAGTGTCTCTCATTGGTTCTTCGCAAACTCCTGTCCTTTATGTATAAATAGCGCACGCCCGTGCCGCATAGCGCACCCCCAAGTTGCCCTTCTTCGCTCTGCACTACCATCGCTAAATCGGGGTTTTGCAACATCACCTCCATTTCCATCTCCGGCGAGCAATTGTCACCGTGTCGATAAGTCACGAGCCCCGCCAACCTCTTTTATAGATTCGTCATGATCTCCTCTTCTCCTTCCGCCCCTTGCGGAACCTCGAAAACCACCAGAGTTTGCCGTTGCCGTGCACCCAAGCTTCGCCATCGCACCTCACGTCGCTGACCACTGCACTGATCTTTCCTACCCCATTCGAGCCGTCACAAGAGATCACCGTGTCATAGTGATGCTCATGGTGACATCGTCGGACCGCGCTTGCCGTCGTTCACCCTCACCAGCATTGAGCACGCTCAGTCGTGGATTTAGTCCACGTGGTCGTGATGTGTCATGCCACATCACCTCCTTTACCGACGCGTCCGCCACACGTAAGCCACGTCGGATCCTTCTAGCTAGCTTAGCGACCACTTCGATTTGCCATGTCAGCAGTCTAGTCAGCAACCATCTCAGCGCCACATCATCATCCATGCACAAGTGTCAACCAAGTCACCTTGCCATATCAGCCCTAACCGCCACATCACCCCAACCCAAACCCTAGTCTTCCATGGACTTGGTCCACCGTGAATCATGTCTATAACATGTGGACTCTGCATATCAGAGGCCTGTGTCATACACTCAGCTCACAATAGACACATCCTAGCCTCTGTGGACCTGGTCTATGGACGAGTGGCCTACTTGTCAGCCAAACAACCTTTTTCTAGAAACAAATTAAATTCCAAAAATCTCAAAATTCCAGAGGGCCCACCTGTCAGTCTCAAGCCTCTTATTAAATTAATTCCAAAGGGAATATTTCGAAGAATATTCTTCTTTCTCTCTCAATTTTCAGGAATTAATTTTTCATCTAATCTTTAGAGAGCCTGTTCTTCTCTGTTTAGTTCTAGTTTTGTAGTTTTTGGATTTTATTTGAATTTATTTATATTTTATTCACTTTTTCTCTCGTTAGATAACGTCTTCGAATGAGCAAAAACAGAACTGAAGGTTAAGAATTGGTAACTGAGTAAGCCCAAAGCAAGTTGTGACCTTTGATCATATTGAACCTATTATTTTTAAATCTATTGTTTACTATTTTGTTTTTAAATTATGATGCATTGCTAATTTAATACAAACCTTCATAACTAGTGTTATCATCCAACTAGATTAATTCCACTATGGTAATTCAAATGCCATGATTCTGTTGTCACCATATAATGGCTAATTATCTAGTGATGTAATGCTAGTATCCACTTGGGTTGTACATTTAGTATGCTTAGCCATGATTGTAGTACATTGGGCTTATCATCACATGTTGATTAATTAATTCATTTTGACTTAATGAGATATTGAATCGTGGTGGTCAACCACAGTTATAAATTTTATATACCATGACATGGGTAATGTTATTGGTGTTGGTTATGCAAAATGATTTTCACTTGGGAGAGTGATCGTGCAATAAAGGAGGAAGTGTGGTCAACACTTTTGGAATGTGGATGATTCGCCTAGGTAATGATTAAGACTTAACTTTGTGTATAATTGATTTGAGCCTTATCGTGCAACCATATGTCTAGTATGGGATAGACCTGGCTGATTAATTTATGATATTTTAATTTCGGTTTTGTCATTGAGATAAAAGTAGGTGTCGATTAGACATCTCCATATGGTGCAAGAGGGGGCTCTCCGACTAAATGGTTAGCCTACTCGGCCGTGAAACCTTAGCAGATGGAATTGGATTAAGATTAAACAATGTAAAAGACTTATGATAATTACTTCATCGCATGCCCAAGAGAGCGTGCAGTTGCTGATAATGAATTTGATTATATTATGTGGGTAAACTTGTGCAACCTCTGTAGAGTGTAAAATTATTCGAATAGCCATGTCCCCGATTAAGGATAGCGATCGTGATTTTACACGAGGGGTAGAAATTTTATAAAAATTTCGTTGGAATAAGTTTCGGAAGTGAATGGTTAGTTCACTGGTGGTTGCTTACATGAATGGTCAGTTCACGGGTAGTTCACGGAGTGAATGGTCAATTCACTTATAGTTTATTTAATTCCTTTGAGTTACTTATTTCTTGTTTTCAAAGTTCGCTTTCAATCTAAATATTGTATTTACTTTAAATTATTGATTTCTGCAAAATAACCACTCAGCCACCATTTGGTAAGCCTTGCATCATTATATATTGTATCTTGTTATAAACAATTTGCTGAGTACTCTATGTATTCACGGCTATATCCATATTTGCTCAGTTGCTAAAGAACCATATCAGACAGAAGTACTTGAAGGAGAATTCTTCGACGTCTTCACAGATTAAGACATTGCTCCCCAGTCGATTGCCTGTGGGCATGTCGAGTGGCTATCACGCTTATTTCTATTTTCCCCTGCTAGTTTGTTAATCCCTTTAGGCTATTAATTGTAAGCTTTTCGCTACTCTGATAATTAATAATATTTGAGTCTTTCATAGTTATTCATGATCATGATCAATATTTCATCTATGTTTTGGCTATGTGCACTAGTGTGATCCTGAACTAGTGAAGAATACACAGGGAGATCCAGATTTGTATATTCGGGTCTCGACATGGACTCTCTACATGGGGTATTATATAAGGACATGCAAACTTCACTTATGTAATGCACTGTATTCATCGTGTCAACCATTGTTCTATTGGAAGGCAGACAGAATCAGTAACTCTATCAAGGTTGTTTGCACTCTACAAACGGGTAAGTAGATATATCTAGGGAGGAGCCATGCAAGGACTTAATTGAACTTTGTGCCATAAAGGATACGCCTAGTGCATATATTTAGCAATGTGGAATGTCAGGTGAAGGTTGATTGGTGCATTTTTTCACTTATAGCTTGTAGCTTATGGTTTATGCTATAGTAACTAGCTTTTAAATAGTGTGTTTTCAAGGCGGGGTCAACAGGAAGATTGTGGTAAAAAATGTACTGAGTTCAGCTGTACCGGCCAAAATCACATGCGACTATTTTCCTCTGCGTACTGCCTCTCGTAAATAGCCAGAATTAAAAAATTTAAGCTATAAACCATAATCTACAACCCAAATGAACTCACCCAATATTCGGCCAGACTAACGGCTATCTTATAAGTAAGTCGGGTAGAGATATAATATACTAAGATAGAGTTGAAAGTTCTATGCTCTAGTTTGGGGATCGCTTCTAAGGAAATATGAAGATCCACTCGCTACAAAAATCAAAGTGACAATGGATAAAATGATACAAACTTGTGAAATACAATATAAATTATGAATTCATGCCTATCTCCTGTACTGGAGGCTACGGGAACCAATAGAGGTTTTTATCCATTTATATAAGTGTTTAGTATTTTAGGTTTTATTCCATAAAAAGATGGCTTAATTTTATGTTAGCTCACCAAGCCTAACACTACCCTCCTCCTTTTTTATGGCTTAGGGTAGACCATGTAGAAAACTACATAGGCTATGTAGAAAAGTCATGAGCCATACAATGAAGCTTTGGGAGTGAGTAATTGAGCATTGTTTAAGAAAAGTGACTAGCGTGATGATAAACTAATTTGGTTTTATACCTGGTAGGTTGACCATAGAGACGATTTTCTTACTACGACAGTTGATGGAGAGGTATAGGGAACAAAAGAAGGACATTCACATGATATTTATTGACTTAAAGAAAGCTTAAGACAAAGTGCTAAGGAAGGTCATATGGTGGGCACTCCAAAGGAAAAAAAATGTCCCAACAAAATATATTACCCTGATTAAGGGCATGTACGAAGATGTTGTGACTAATGTTAGAACATTTAGTAGTGTTACTAGTGACTTTCATATTAAGATAGGACTACACCAAGGGTCGGCGCTGAACCCATACATTTTTACCCTAGTGATGGACAAGGTCACGCGGGACATACAAGGAGATATCCCATGGTGTATGCTTTTCGCTGATGATGTGGTGCTAGTTGACGAGAGTAACATAAATGTTGATAGGAATCTGGAGTTGTGGAGGAAGATCTTAGAATTGAAGGGTTTTAGACTTAGTAGGACTAAAACTAAGTATATGAGGTGTGATTTTAGTGGTGCCAGGGCCGATGATGGAGATGTTAGGCTGGACGGACAAGTCGTACCTAAGAAGGACATATTTCACTATTTGAGATCGATGCTACAGTGGAATGGTGAGATTGATGAAGACGTGAGCCACAGGATAAGAGCAGAATGGGTGAAATGGTGCCAAGCATCTAGTGTTCTGTATAACAAAAAAGTTCCTCAAAAGTTAAAGGGTAAGTTCTATATGATGGCGATCAGACCCGTGATGCTATATGGAGTAGAATGTTGGGTGACTAAAAGACAATATATACAGAAGATGAGTGTAGCAAAGATGTGAATGCTGCGATGGATCTATGGTCACACAAGGCAGGATCGCATCCGCAATGATGATATACGTGATAGGGTGAGGGTAGCACCAATTGAGGAGAGGCTTCTTTAACATCGCTTGAGATGGTTTGGACACCTCTAACGGAGGCCTCCTGAGGCACCGGTCTGTAGTGAAATTTTAAGAAGTACTGAAAACGTAAGAAGAGGCAGAGGTCGACCAAGACTGACGTGGGAGGAAGCAGTTAAAAGAGATTTGAGGGATTGGAATATATATAAAGAATTAGCTTTGAATAGGAGCGCATGGAAGTTAGTGATCAACATACCAGAACTATAAGAAAGTTTAGGGCTAGTGTTTTAGGCTTTCGGCTCAGACGGCAAGTTGTACGGCATAGGGTTTTTGCATTGTAGGTTTTCAAGACTCTCGTCATTTTGACCTTGAAGAGGTTTTATTTCTAATCTACCCTAACTTGTTCGGACAAAAGGCTTTGTTGTTGTTGTATACAAGTGTTTAGTATATTTTTGAATTGATAATCTAAAATTCTTTCTCAATCTAAAAACATTATTTTCTAAATGAGATCAAGAATGAGTATGAACAAGAGGATGAAAAGGGATATTTCAGGGAATGTTAGAATATGATCATACAATACATTATTGTTAAATGAGCTTGTTAAGTACTCCATACTTAACATTGCTATTATTTTCCTTTGTTTATAGTATAGCTACCTTAGATTTTCATTTGGTGTGAATGAGGCTTACCAAAAAAAGGTTCTGTTTTGATGGGGAGAGAGATGGTGTTGAGCACCACCCGCATAAGGGGGGGCCCTTATGTGAGAGCTGGAGTGACTAGAGAGTTACTGTCAGCAAGGAGCGACCCCCTGGGTACTTGTAACTTTAGTGTGTTGTATTTTTATTTAGAACTCCTGTATAATTAGAATCTGAGTTAGAACTATTTATTTCCAGTATTGTATTATTGAAGTCCTTATGGCTTTCTATTAACATTTGCTCTGCGTGGCTATGTTCATGGAATGTTATATTCCATCTTGAATTATTGTTCTTAAAAAATACGGGTCATCACACATGCACGGACTTGTCCTCGATCGGTTCCTGGTTGTTGAATCGCATTACGGCGACATTTTGAGTTCACTATGCATGAGTTGAACTTACCTGCTTTTATATCGATCATGTCCATGAAGTCATGTTTCCTGAATATTTCATTTGTTTTAAGCTTCATGCATGATTGTCTGCCTTTTTTGACATGAAACATTATGTTTCTATTAACCCGATTGCAAGACCAAATCGCCGGCGATCGCACTGCTTACAAAAACTGTGAAGTGTTCAATCGAAATCTCAGCTTCACGATCTCCCCTACACCCACGAGCAGCTAACAAGTGTGCTGCATTATTACGAAGATGATGGCAGTGCCAAATTAAACACTGAGTTCCCATGATTAATTCCATCCACGCAGAGCCATTGCTAAATTTCTTTTTTCTTATAATGCTTTCTATGATGGCTTTCTGTTTTCTAGAGGAATAATATTTTATTCTTCTATCATAGCGGTCCAGACAACTCGTTGGCCACCAACTTACACTATTGCAGAAAAGGTCATCACAGGCGGTTTAAAAACGTCATCACGGACGGCTTTGTCACCCATCTGAGTGTATGGGTCAGTAATGACATGAGGTCATCACAGACGGCTTTAGAACTGTCCGTGATGCAGACTATCACAGATGGTTACGAGTTAATAACCGTCTGTGATACTCTTTTCTGAACATAAATATATTTATGTTTGTTGGTCAGCCTCAAAAAATACTAGCCATGCTCTCCGAAACAAGCAGATCAACACAGTATATATACATCCAATTCACATCCATTCATTTCAGAATTAAGAACATCCATTTCACAAATTAATTAACATAAATGAAATAAATTCTCCATCCATGAATAAATACATATATGAATAATTAAGCTCAATCTTATTCCAGTGAAATTTATTTTACATTATGGAACTCTCCATCTTCTTGTATAACTTTAGACATTAAGAAGTACGCATATTGTCCTTAAGTATGTTTGAGATCGGCATGTTCCAACAGAGTTGTAGTGACGAACGGAACCTGTCAGTAGGAAGATTAATGCCGTGCATACATATATAAATTGATAAGTATAAAATAATAATCGCAAGATTGACAAACCTAAAGATTGTTCTTCGTGGAACCAACGAGTAGTTGCATATTGCGGTAAACATAGAATCCACATGTGTTGTTGTGTAACAGCCCAGCTGTTTATTTCATCTCGTGAGTAAAAAAATATTAAATTAAATTAATTTTGTTTAAAATAAAAATAAGTGTTTTGGTGCCTAAATTTTAATTTTGTTTTGCCCTGATTTTCTGCTTTTAAAAAGACTTGATTTTGAAAAGTAATTTAAGTAAAAAACTAAAAATATTATTAAATTAAAATGATATTTTTATTTTTTAAAAAAATCCTATTTCAAATTAATTATTTGGATTTATTTGACTTTTATCTGGCTTTTTGGTGTTTTTCTGGACTTTAAAATCCATTTTTAATTAAAAAGGATTTTGTATAAAAATATTATTCCAAAATTAAGTTGGAAATATTTTATCTGAGTCCAAAACATCTCCAGGAACTTCTGTGAATTTTTCTGAAATTTTTGGAATTTATTTCATATTTTTTTTGAGTTTTTTTGGATTTTCTAATGTTTTCTGAAAATCAAAAAGAAAATAAAATCTGCGCCTTCCCTCTCCGCGTGACGCGTGGACGGCCAAGATCCATCCACGTCGCCGCCACACTCCCACCCCGCCTTTCCCTCGGACTGCGCGTGGACAGCCTAGATCGGCCGCGCACGCGCCCCAGCCCATCTCCCCAGTCCAGCCTTCCCTCTCTCCTCCATGTCTCTCGGTCATCTGATCCTTATCCAGCCGCTCCCGCCCTTTCCCTTCTCTTTCTGCCACCAGGGCCCACTGGTCAGGCGCCTTCTTCTTCCCCGCGCCCTCTTCTTCACCACGCTGCCGCCACGGCAGTTGCGCGGCTCTGCCCTTCCCGGCCGCCGCTCCCTTCCCACGCGTGCGCCGCCCCACTTCTCCCTTCGTGCGCCGCACTCCCCGCACCCGTCGCCCACCTCCCCCACTCCCCACACCCACTCGGCCTCATCCACCCACAACCGCCACCACCTCTCCGACTTCTCCGGCGAGAAACCCCACTGCGCCTGCCCCTTCCCAGCCCTATTTAAACCCCCTCGACATCCCCTCCCTCCGCACAACCCCGCCCCCACCTCCACTCCCTCTCTCGGGTCCCCCATCGCCCCCGCACCATGCTCCCTCTCTCCGAGTGCCGGTGCCAACTCTGACGAGCTCCCCTCGCTGCCTCGGACACACTTGCGCCCTGCCAACGCCGCCTCAGGATCACCGCGCCACCGTCGATCTGCCTCGCTCCTCGACCTAGCGTCTTTGTCGCCGGAGCGCCGTCCCCGTCGTTGACCGAGCGCCGCCGTTGCCCTTCGCCGTCACTAGCTACCTCCGTTCGCCGCCAAGCCCCAAGCCCAGGGTAAATGGAATCCCCTCCCTCTCCTCTCTCTGTAGTGCCCCTCGCCGGCTGCCGCCATTCGCCAGCGACCCTAGGGTCCCGAGTGCCGCCCTGGCCGGCGCAGCCACGTCACCACCAGTGCCTGTGTGGCAGTTGTGTGGACTCCACATGGCGCCCAGTGGCGCGCCACCTCGGCCACGCAGATGCCACCCAGCATCGCCAGAACAGTCAGCAGCCACACCTCTCCCTCAACCCATGTGGCAGACACATGTCCTACCACATCAGCACTCAAGCCCACATGGCAGCCACGTGTACTACCATGTCAGCACCCAAGACCTCCCGACCCACGTGGCAACCACATCAGCAAAATAGTCTAGTCAGCTGACACCTCAGCGCCATGTCACCCTCCCTGCCACCTCAGCTTTCCTCTGGTCCATGTACCTAGTCCACGTGAGCCGGGCCCACTGGTCAGTCTCAGTCAACAGGGCTGACATCATAAATTTGATTTTCCAGTAGAAAAATAATTCAACCAAAAAAATAAAATCTAGTGCTGACGTCATAGTTCCATTTTCCTTTAGAAAAATAATTCCAGAAATTCTTTTTATTCTTTTTCTCTCTTTTCAAACTTCCGAGCGCCCGTTCTCCTTCGCCCTAACTCCGATTGAGCCTATTCAAAGTCCTAAATTCATAAAAAAAAATCCAATATATCCATTTCTGCACTCATTTCAATTATTTGAAGTTTATTTGAATTTATTTTGGATTTTATTTGAGTTTGCTTGGGTAATTTTCATGTGTAGACTGCGACGATTCGGAAGAATTTTTCGATGACAATTTGCACCCAACTGAAGAGCAAGGCAAGTCACACTTCTTGATCATGTTGATCCCAGTTTGTGGAATAAAATTATGTTGTTTAAATTATTCTGCATGCATATTATTATTCAATGTATTTCAATTCAGTTTTAAATTTAGTTAATACCTATTTGTTATTACCTCCTTTGACATGGCAAATCCTTATATCTTATCACCCTAGAATCAAACTCTAGTTAGTACATCAGTATGGATAGAAAATTTATGTAGTAAATGCTTAGACCGGCATAGATTTAACTTTAGGTTTGGGATACCTTTTCACATAAAATGATAAGCTTTTCAAATGTATTCTTGACTTTGGTGAGTCAAGAAGGATTATGAAATATTTTAAAATAAAATATAAAATTTGGTTTAGACTTAGGCTACTGGTTTGGTGGTGGGTGCATGCATGCACTGTTGTCCAGAGACACAATGTTGATTGTCGGGCATAAGGGGTATGTGGTTTGGGCCTAAGTCAAATTAAGGACTGGTCTGTGAGCTACTATTGCAAAGCCCTATCGCACTACCATAAGGCTGGTATGGGATAGTCCTAACTGACTAATTTGCGGGGCCCAACCTGAGTCATGTTGTAGGTTGAAAGTGAGCGTGGCCAGGCCATGAGAAGTCTCACTCAGCTCGAGAGGAGGTCCCAGTCTGGTGGATTCCTTACTGGGGTAAAACCTTAGAGTTGGCGTGGCCAGGTTGAAGGCTTTCATTGTAAAGGCCTTGTCATGATCTCCTCACCGCACACCAAAGAAAATGTGTTAATCCGGTGGTAATATGGGATCATCATGTCTTGTGAGTAAAGTTGTACAACCTCTGTAGAGTGTATAATCTATCCTGGATAGCCGTGCCCATAGTCATGGGCATGCTGAGTAAAGTTTTTCACAGATTAGACTTTGTTTTCCAAAATGATTTATGAAAACCTTGTGTATGGATAGAATCCATGAGCGATTGGAAGCATGTGGATGGATGGAATCCATACAGATCTTTTGTAAATTCGGGTGGGATGCCCGTGGTTAGGTTAGTGTTTGGTCGAAGCCTGCACTAACGGTATTAATTTTATTTACAATTACTTTTTTTACTTACTTTATTAAATTCAGTATTTTCAATCTATTTACTGTATTTCTTTAAATGTTGTTTTATGCTCAAATAATCATATATGCCTTCCTTTGTTGCCTTTATCATTATGTTGCATATTCCGTGTGACTTACGGAGTATAAGTTTGTACTCACCTTGCTATCTCATCTCAAAGGAGGACGACTTCAACTACGGTGATGACCTGGACGAGTAGGCCGTGTCTTACAGTCGTTTGCCTGTGGGCAGGCTATCGGGCTTTGCTATTTATCAGCTTATTTCCGCTATTATTTCCTTTATTTGTGTTACTAATGATCTTAATGTAAGACTTGGTCATAAGGCCATACTATTTTATTTAATATAGTTGATCATTTGCGCTTGATATGTATCTTTGTTCTACTGTGTGCACTAGCTGATCCTGTACTAGTACGATTTACACAGAGGATCCGGGAGTTGTTACTCTGGGGTCCGATGTGTTATCCGGCGGCTGCTGGTGGCACTGCAAAAATAGAATTTGTTAGTTCGAAAGGCATTACTATGAAATATTATATAGGATTAATATGTACTAGTGAATATCCAAAAATCTAGAACGTGTCGTAGGGTGTTGATCCATCCCTTGGATTTTCGTACCTTTGCAACGTACATGGCGAAAAACCTACTTGATTCTAAAAAGTTAGCTTTAGTCATTGGGAAGGAAGGAAAGACTACAATAGAATATTATCTTGTTCCATTTTGGTATAATTACAATTAGAATCTAGTGGAACCTACATAGGTATGTCTGGTCATTAAATCTAAGTTTGTGTTGCTTATAAAGTACCATCAATAAGTACAACCACTAGTGTAGCACTTACCCCTGGTTGTAGGGTATAAGTATGAATTCCTTATCACGGTGACCCTCAAATGCCTTCATAATGTAATTCTCGGCGAAGGATACATCCTCCTTGACGATATCCATAACGACCAAGCATGGGTCGAGGAAACTAATGGGAGATTTCGTTAGTCTGGCTTCAGTCACCATTTATCTATATATATACACACAAATGAAATGAGTTATATTGACATTTATCAGCATTATATAAATTAGAACGTGATTGTACAGACTTACAGTATCCAGCATCGAATGAGTAAGGTGTCGAGGGCGTTGAGTGTGAAGAGAAAGAATAAGTTCCCGAAGGTCATTGCGAAGATACAGTCATGAATATTGTGCTGTAGATGATGCGGCATGAACTTGACATTGACACCCGAGTGTCGTTGTTCCTTTGACTTGTTAGCCTGTTCCATGTAATATGTATGTAATCTCTGGCAAGCCAGTTCTAGGGTTAGGAGGCTCTCTTTTGGGATGACCAACGACTTTCCTAGCACGAATTTTCAGGCCAATGGCAAATAGAGGATCTCATCATCCATCTTCTTTGGTTTGCCCTTACTGCCTCGGCTATAAGTCGACTTCACGGTAGTCAACCAGGCACGGGATGTAGATGCACCGTGCCCTTGCTGCGTCTATGCAGGTAGCATTGGTGCTGATCACGTCTATGGAATTAGCACCGGTGCAGATAGCTCCTATGGACTTGGCATCGATGCAGGTAGCTCTCGTGGACTTGGCACCGGTGCAGATGGCTCTCGTGGACATGGCACCAGTGCAGATAGCTCGAGCGGACTTGGCACCAGTGCAGATGGCTCTCGTGGACTTGGCACCGATGCAGATAGCTCGAGTGGACTTAACACTGATGCAGATGGCTCTCATGGACTTGGCACCAGTGCAGGAGCCTTCAGGCAGATATCCCTCTTGGGCCACTGGATGAATATTCCAATGGCTTGCCCTAGAGTCATGATCTCATTGTTGCGGGCATCTGCAGCGAGACGGCCTCAAAATTGGTATGAACACCGTCCACATTTACTTTTGTGAAACCTGACGCTAGAGATACATCGTGCACCATGACCCTGGGCCTGGATCGATACGCCTGGTCCCAAGCAGTGCACAGGGCAACAGAGGTATATCTCACTTGGAGCTTGGACTTTGTAGCCACCTACACAACGATACAAAATTACCTACTCCAACAGGCATATCAATGGATCGAGCATTCCAGAGATAATAATTATTATCAGGATTTCATCGATAGGAAATCAGTGCTCGCTTTCTAAGGTAGGGTTGGACGCGCAGCTACTCGACGATTGGGGCGCTGCTTAGCACAGGAATGGCGGGGCTTCCTGCTGATTTTCCTATACCTTTGCATATCATCTCTAACCAACCTTTGCATCTCATCTTTGATTTTTGCCTTAATGTCCTCTCGTAGCTATACCTCCCGCTCGGCTTTGGCTCTCTTCCTACTCTGGTAAACTTCGGTGTCCTCTATAAAATTATATTTCCAAGAAACATAAAGACCAAGGCAACTCGTGCGACCCGTGTGCTCCTTGTTTCCTAGGGCCGCGGAGAGTAAATCTCTCTCTCTAACTACCTCAAATGAGCCTTGGGAAGATTCTACATTCAGCTCTTCCAGGCGGTGGGACACTTCCTTGTCTGTGGAGTTTTGAAAGGAGATGGCCCCAACGACACAGTAGGTGAGCTTGGTCTTATGAAGTTTCAGGCGTGCTCATCAGGGATCCCGGCAAATGGTGGGGAGGTCTCCTGCAGGATTGCCTGCTCATCCTCCTGCCTCTATTGTGGGATTTTACCCACATACCCAGTGGTGCTAAGTCTGTGGGGTGCATGTTTTTTTTGCCTGGAGGGCCTGTGCGCCACACTTTTACTCCTAAAATTATATGTCATCTTCATCACCACAAACTCTTACCATTGCAATTCCAGGAATGGATACTTGTGGAAGGGTGTCAGATCCTTATCCATGTATTGCTTGACAAGTAGGCTCTTAAAGTTGTTCCATACTTTGCATGCCGCTAGCAACGCATGTCATTACACGGAGACCTGGTGTTCTTCCAGGATCTCAAATGATCGAAAAACTTCCGTCAGCAGCTGACTTTTCTAATATCCGGTCACCTTCTTCCATGGAATGAAGGTGATCTCAACATCCATGATGGTAAATTAGCTCTTGGGGCTTTTTTGATAGTCTCCTTCCTTTTCCGGATTTTCCAAAGGACGATGCATCACATGCATCCAGCGATGGTGTCGAAGAATGAACGGATGACATCTTGAAAAGATAATAGAAGTGAGCAATTCTTGAGCCAATTCTTGGTGAATTTGGAATACGTTTCAAAAATCATGTGCCAAGTAAACCATAATTTTTTGATTGTTAATCAATGTGCCCAAAATTGAACTACAAATTTGAAGCCAAGCCTAAAATCAACTACTCAATTTGACAGGTTTTCCTCATCATGCAATGATTATATGAACTAGGTTTTCCAAAGTCAACAATGTACAGCAAAGCATATGTCCAGTAGGCAATAAATGACATGAAAATTAAACAAATATCTCTCAGCTCAGATATAGCATTCAGGCCTTTTATACAAAACATTATGCTAAACTGAACATTAAAATGAGCATTAACTGACTACATAATACGTAGCTTAAAAATTGAAGTATTGCTCCCATGTGAGGAGTTGCACAAGTTAAAAGAAACTTGGCCTTCTACCACTCTTGTCAGTTTTCAACAGTCACAGTGACAAATCCACAAAAATTTGCTAGTTTGTCTACATAAATATCACCTCAGTGTAGTATCAATGTCAAGAGTCTCAACTAATGGAGAGAGCCTAATTTCAAAAAGAAAAGAAATAAAAAGGAAACGCATGTAACCTGGCTTACATTGGTTAGCTAAAAATAAATTGGCTAGAGAGTTCACAAATTGGCTAGCTAAAAATAAACGAGGTAGCCGAAGTTCACAGATTACCCTATATATTACTAAAGAAACATAGTACTAGCTAATTAATTGTACAAAGTGAGAAAAGTATTGCTCAAGTTGGAGAGGGGTTTCAAAAGATCATCATATGTAGGGACTAGCTCAAAATAAAGTAGCAATTATTCAGTAGTAATTGGTATTGACTACACACACATCGCCGCAGCATAAGAGCCACTGTACAGAATAAGAAATAATATTAAAAGTTACCCATCAAATTACTGCCCTAGCTATTTTTCGTGGAAATAGCAATGCAAAACAAATAGACACTACAAGATAAACCCCCCTTTAGCAATGGATATGTGGCAACACATGATTTATTCGTTGCAAAGAATGATGTGGCAACATTTACTATCTGTTGCAAGCATTCCCCCGAGCTACACTTGGTGATCCCGTACTACAGGCGTAGGTGCTCTCGTACTGCAGGGCGTAGTAGGTGCTCTTATACGCAGGTGCTGCTCTTTAATCATTATTTATGAAATTATAGTACACAGGTGCTGCTCTTTAATCATTAATTAAATTACAGACAAAAATACTCGTTTATAGGTTTCGAACCCGCAACCTGTCAAAACTAATACACTACGGGGCTGTTTGGTTGCCTGTATCGGGGTGGCTCGCACCAGCGCATGCAGGGAGATGGTGTTTGGTTGCCTGCATCAGGGTGAGAGCCTGCACGAGCGGATGCAAAAAATCAACTGGAGCCAGGCTGAGGAGAAACGCGGCTGAGGACCTTCTCTACTCAGCCTGGCTACGCTCATGCAGCTGCATCAGCTCATGCAGATAACCAAATGGGCCCTACGTACATACCACACTGGCCAACCAAGCAACTACTCTTTTGTGATTGTTCTCCTCGTAAACTTATTTATATAACCACAACAGCCTAATATAACCACAACCAACCAAGCAACTAGTCTCTGTCCGTGGCGCGTCGTCCCATCCTCTTCCATCTTCGCGACGCCTCCAGCCGCCTCCGCGACTCCGCCGCGGCGCCGCCAGCCGCCCCCAGCCCCCACCGCATCAGCGCATCCTCTCCCCCGCATCGCCGCCCCCCCCCCCCCCGCCCCCGCCTCCTCTCCGCCGCGGCCTAACCCTAGCGATCCCCAATCCCGCAGTCCCCTCCCAAGTGCCGACTCCCATCTCGCGACGCCTCCAGCCGCGTCTCCGCGACTCCGCCGCCGGCCGCCTCCAGTCCCCCCACCGCATCTCCCGCATCGCCACCCCCGCCTCTTCTCTGCCGCGCCCCCCGTGACCAAGCCGACCAAGGCGCCCAGCAAGAAGAAGAAGGAGCCCGAGGATGCGGAGAGGCCATAGGAGGACGACGCCTGCGCCGAGGAGCCAAGGTCGACGACACCATCTACTGCCTCAACGATGACATCTATGTCCCGCCTCCTCTCGGATCCCTGTAATTTTACTTTCTTAGCACCTTTTCTACATGACATTGCACGATTGAGAGTGGAGCTGTAATGTTTAGATGGAAAAAGATGATAAGGTCCAAAAGCTAGGAAAACATTAGCTACTGTGCTTGAATGATTGCTACTATTTTAGTTGTCCATGAATTTTCGTTGAGATTGCAGGTGGAGCATCGTATGCCTCAATTTTGACATTTTCTTCTGCAAGTCATCTGTGTGCAGAGTTAGTGCAAATAATAACCCCCCAGATACTAAAACTAGTCCGAATTTCATATCTTGTTGATGTATATATGAAAACTGAGGACATAACACACATGTTTTTTTATAACAAACCTACGGATGACTTCTTGTATTGTTTATGAGCTTGAAAATTTTTACAAGAGTATCTTCATCTGATTGCTTGCTTGGAATGCCCCCTCTTACAGAGATCTTGGTAATTTGAACTTTTCTGGTCATCTGGTGCAAATATCTGTAAGTTCTTCTTCATGTGTTTTGGTTCTTTTTGCTAGTTGCTCTCAATATTTTTTTGTTCTACTGCTGTTGACACATATACTTCTCTATCATTTATAAATGCTGTTATGTGTTCCTTGAAGTGCTTGGTGAGTACCATATATGTTCCGCCACTGTTGAAGACCCCAGCTGCTTAAGCCAATCAACCTGCTAACCACACCATCTTTGTCATTGAGATCATGTTGTTTGACCCTGAATCATGAGTTGCGATCAATTAGCGCCATGTGTGCCTGCACTGACTTGAGTACTCTGTAGTCTGTTCTGTTAGTGCTTTACTGAAGCAATAGTGTTAACCTTCAGTCACATCATATTATCACCATAGTGTTTGTAACGCTCAAGTTGCTATATGAGATTTTCAGTATTGAAATCAATAGAATATCTAGCACAGATATGTGTGAGCCACAATATGTATGGATTTTTTTTATTTAGTACTTCTCTGATTTGCTAAACTGGTGCGACCAGCAATATAACATGTTCTGATAGACTCATTTTCTACTCTAGCTGGAGCAGTCTGCTAATTATCTAACTGAAACTGAAATAGCAATCTTCCTCCCTGGAAGCTAGAACTCTTGTTTCCTTTTGGTTAACCTTTTACAATAAGCTGCTTTATAATTTTTTGATCTTTATTGCCTTAGGCAAAATAGTTGTGATAATGTAACTTAAAGGGTTCCAAATCATAATAATAATGTGGTTATGCTATTTATATGATGATAAATAAATATGAACTTACAGCTGCTATTTATTTATACAGCAATAGCTTTTTATGGTTTCACAATGGATTTAAAAATCATCAAACTTCTTTTGGGCTATCCTAAAGATTCTACTCGGTACATAGCTGGTGTAGAAGGATTTGTTAAATTTGCATTTAAAGATAAGACCGAAGATACCAAGATTTATTGTCCATGTCATACATGCGTGCATACTAGTCTCCTATCCAGGGATGAAATATATGAACATTTGGTCTGCAATGGGATACTTGAGAATTATGAAGAATGGGATTTTCATAGTGACCCTTCAGTGCATGAAGAATGGGATTTTCATAGTGACCCTTCAGTGCAGCACACCGTTGATCAACAACCACAATCTCAGAATGAAGAAAGGCATGATAACATGAGTCAGCTGCTTCATGATGCATTTTATCACATGTATGAAGACATACCTATGACAGATGCCGCAAATCTTCCGAATCCACCTGTCAGCGGGCCAAATTTAGAAGCACAAGAGTTCTATAAATTGGTTGAAGATTCCAAAAAGCCTTTATGAACAGGATGTGAATTAACGCAGCTAACTTTACTTGTGCTTTTGTTCAATATAAAATCCATGAACAAATGGTCAGATAAATCATTAGGTGATCTACTTGGTATTTTGCAGAAGGCTATTCCAAATGGAAAGGAACTGCCCAAAAATTTTTATGAGGCTAAGAAAATTATTTCCAAATTTGGCTTGGGCTATGAAAATATTCATGTGTGCCCAAATGATTGCGAACTATTTTGGAAAGACAAGGAAAATGATGATTTTTGCTCAAAGTGCAAGGCTTCTAGGTGGAAAGGTATGGAACCTGAAACCAAACTAACAAAGAAGCAAAGAAGGAAAGCAACGCCTAGTAAAGTATTAAGATACTTTCCTATTAAAGAGAGGCTAAAAAGACTGTTTATGTGCAAAGAAACAGCACCTCTCCTAAGATGGCATGATGAAGAGCGCATCAAGGATGGTGCGCTACGACATCCAGCTGACTCCCCAGCATGGACGGACTTCGATAAAAAGTTTCCACAAATTGAGTCAGATGCACGGAATATTCGATTTGGCTTAGCTACCGATGGGTTTAATCCGTATGGGATGTTGAGTTCTAGATATAGCTGTTGGCCAGTTGTTTTGGTAATATATAACTTACCTCCATGGTTTTGCATGAAAGAGCATTATCTAATGTTGTCTTTAATAATTCCTGGTTCTACTAGTCCTGGGGATAGAATTCATATGTTCCTTAAACCACTTTTGGAGGACCTAAAAGATTTATTTGAAAATGGTATGTCAACATATGATGCATCAAGAAACGAAACTTTTGATTTGAGAGGAGCAGTGCTAATGACCATTAGTGACCTACCAGGCTTGGGAATGCTTGCTTCTCATATGGTTCATGGAAATTTTGCATGTCCACCTTGTGGTGAAAATGCATGGTCCAAACGTCTGAAGCATGGTCGTAAATCTTGTTTTATGGGTCATCGTCGATTTCTTCCTCTTGACCATCCTTTTTGTTTGGATGGGAATTCATTTGATGGAACAGTGAAGCTTGGAACAGAGCCTCAAACTTATTATGACCGTCCAATTTTGGATGAAATCATTGCTTTAGGTGATTTCAAGGAGTCAAAAACTTATAAGGCATTAAGTAGTCTTTTCACATTGCCTTACTGGGATCATAATATTCTTCGATACAATCTTGATGTGATGCATATAGAGAAGAATGTGTTTGAAAATTGTTATGGTACACTATGTGGTTTAGATGGAAAGTCAAAAGATAATTTACAAGCTCGTCAAGACCTCAAAGAGATGAACATTAGGGAGGACCTCCACCCAGAAGAAAAACCTTCAGGCAAGTTCTACTTGCCACCGCAAGGTTTGCTATGTCTAAAAGTGAGAGACAAACATTTTGTAAAGTGCTTCGAGACATAAAAGTTCCTGATGGCTACTCTGGAAACATATCAAAATCTGTAAATTGTGCTGAAGGAAAACTTATTGGTCTCAAAACACATGACTGCCATGTTCTACTTCAACAGCTGATGCCTATTGCTCTAAGGGGTATTATTCCAGATGATATCACAGCAGTAATATTTGAGTTGTCTGCTTATTTTCGAGGAATATGTTCGAAAGTGCTTCGTGTTGATGACCTTGACCGTTTGGAACACTCAATTAAAGTTACACTATGCAAAATGGAGATGATATTTCCTCCTGGATTTTTTACAGTTATGGTTCACTTAGTAGTACATTTAGCAACTGAATGTAAGATGGGTGGACCAGTTTGTTATCGATGGATGTACTTCATTGAAAGGTACTGATTCTAACTAATACAAGTTCATTGTTTGGATCATTTATTATATATAACCTACTAAATTGATGCTTTTCCATATGTTGCAGGTACCTATGTAAACTGAAGTCATATGTTCGCAATAAAGCTCATCCAGAGGCTTCAATGGCAAATTCATTTTTGGCAGATGAGTGTGTGGTGTTTTGTTCTAGGTACCTGGAAGGTTTCTCCACAAAGCATAACAAACCATCAAGGAATGATGAGAACCAGGATCATCTTGAATCTAACTTATATGGACATGATTCCTCATTGTTTCCTCCTATAGGAAAACCATTGGGAAGACCATCCAGTTTCATTTTAACCGATCTAGAGAAACTGCAAGCACATAGATATGTACTATACAATTGTGAAGCTGTCATTCCGTACTTGAAGTAAGTGTTACTAACACCTATTAACATATTACATATGTTTCTTTAAAACTGAATCCATGTTAATTTCCATTTTAGAGAGCATGCCGCTGATCTCAAAAGAAGAAATCGTCAACGTCGTCTATCTTTGAAAACAATTGAGAATATACAGAATAAAGAGTTTCCTAATTGGTTCAGAGAACATGTAGGTATCATGGTTTGTTTTTTCTTCAAAAAAAATAGGAAAATCTGACTTAAGTATATTTTGTGATGATACAGATCATGCAGTTGGAGCAAAAAAATGGTAGCGATAGCATCGATGAGGACATTAGATGGTTGGCTCGCGGCCCATTGGATGCAGCAAGAAGACACAGAGCCTTTAACATCCGTGGTTTCAGATTTAGAGCTAAATGTTATGACAAGGCGACGCAAAATAGTGGAGTTGTTGTGACCGCAAAAACATCAAGTTATTCTTCTGGAGGGGATACTAACCCTATCCTTGGAGATATTACCTACTATGGAAGGATACTTAATATAGTTGAGTTAGACTATTATGGAAGATTCTCAGTGGTGTTGTTTAAATGTGAATGGGTTGATGTCACTCGAGGAAAGGGAGTGCAAACAGATAAGTTTGGTTGTACACTTGTGAATTTCTCACAGCAAATTCACAAGGGTGACTGGATTGAGCATGAGCCTTTTGTATTTGCCATGATGAATATATGTCAGAAGAGCATATTGGACAAGAGAGCCATGGACAAAATACTGAGGCATCTGAACTTCATCCAAGTGCTAGAGGAGATCAGATCGATAGTGATGGTGATATTGAGGTTAATTTCCACGGTACTTACTAACCTACTTTAAATTATTTTTATTACTAACATAACATGTTATCTGTAAAAGTGTTTATCATTGAATATTTTGTGCAATGTAACACTGCATAGATGAAACTGAGGACAGAGTAAAGCGTGGAAAGACAAAATTGAAAGATATTTGGAACCTTCCAAGAGGTCATAGAATCGTGGTTAGATGCAATGAGTTCGATCAACCAATTGGATTAGAGGCTGGATTTCTAGGAAAATTTCTTGGCATGGTGGCTAGGAATGGTTGCTTGTGTAGCTTGAGCTACAAGGATTGGAGACTTTTAATAGGAAAGAAAGAAAAAAGCACTGATGAACAAAAAAATAAGAAGGATATACTTAAGCAAGTGAAGGTACGTAGTTCAGCTAGACACCGTATAACCTTGTTGGTAACTTTTGATACCTTACTTTCCTTTTTACTTATGTCTTTTGTTATTGGTATATGCAGATGAGATTCCTGTACCCTTCTCGCATGGAAAAATGGATACTTCGAACCATTGGAGAGAGATGGAGGCAGCACAAGTCTAATCTGAAATCAATATATTTTGATGAGCATAAGAGCACAAAAGTTAACCACAGTAATGTTCCTAACGATATAATTCCTGATCAGTGGATTGCTCTTGTTGATAATTGGACGACACAAAAAGCACTGGTACATGGATATTGTTGGATTTATATTTATGTGTTTTCGATGCCCAGTAGATTTTGTAAACATTTGTGGAACTTAAATGCTTTTCTCTATTTCATCATTATATGATAGGATATAAGTAAGAAAAACAGAATAAACTGTACAAAGAAGAACTCAACACATACAGCTGGAACAAAGAGTTTTGCTCGGAACAGAGAGGAGTTGCTAAATTTTTTTACAACTCTAACTGTGTACTCTTGCTGCATCTATATGGTAGTGATTATTAAGTTCTTTATATCCATTTTCATGTTCACAGAGGGAAAAAGGTCCTGAAAAGAAATACCCTTACAGGGCTGTTTTGTATATCCATACACACCAGACTAAAAGCGAGAAGAACACAAATGCACATGTGGTACATTATTTGTGAATGCTTGACTTTGCTTGTGTTTTTTTGAAACTGACTTTGATTGTTTACATCACTATATTTTTCATGTTATTTTAATTCATATTGGTGCTATGTATAGGGGGATTTGAAGGAACTTATAGTGCAGCAGCCAGGTTTAGCGGAGACCAATCAAGGAAAGGTTGCATGGAAAGGAGATGCACTTAGTAAAATATTAGGAGAAGAAAAGCCTGGCCATGTACATGGCTTGGGACTTGTTCCAAATCCTAATCAAGTGTTTGACCTATCTACTTCAAAGCGCCTTAAGAATGTAAATCTGACTTCACTAGATGAAACATCAAGTGAGGATGTAGTATCTTTGAGACTTCAACTGGAGAAGCTTGGGCACCGTGTCCGGAATCAAGATGCTACTATACTACAGCTGCAACAGAAGACAAGAACCTTGGAACAAAAACAAATCAAACAGGTAAATTTTAAAAACTTGAATTCTAAGCATTTCCTACACTAAACTTCTGATTCGTTGATATAGGGATGTTTAGATGATCCTGTCTATGCACCTAAAGATGGCTATTGTGCTGATGTGCCAAATACGAAACGAAAAGTATGTACCTCTATGGAATATTAAAAAAATAGTAATCTACTGCAAATTTATTTTTTTAATAGCTGGTTCTAATTTATAGTCTTTTGTCTATCAACAGCGAGTATATAGTGACCCTCAAAGTCAAGATTCCAGCATGGATGAACAACTAAATGATACAATGGTACAATTGAATTGGCAATTTTTCATACCAGATTTATGTCAAATATTTATTTGTTTTAGTTCACTACAGAATCGGCAAGGTGACAATGTGGAGGATGATGATCTGCAGCCACATTACAAATACCTTAGTCTTGCAGAGAAGGTATGCACACTAATATGGATGAGAGCTTTTTTTACTATGGTCGGCACTGGAAAGCTAGTAATGGTTGTTGCTTCAACTAGAATTTTATGCTGTCATTTAACTGTGACATGTGCCTTGCGCTTGCAGAGGCAGAATGTTATGGAGCAGAGAATAATAGATGTTGTTAGCTCAAAGAAACAGGTAATGACAATTATTTTTCAGTGATTAATCATTGTAAGGTATTTTTGGTTAAAGATTCTTTTCGTTCCTCTGTAAAGAAGGTGGCTGAGCACTCATATGAAGCCACAAATCTGGACTCATCTACCCCAGCCACAATAAATTTTAGCTTACAGGTAATTATTCATAAAGCACCTGTTGTAGAATTTTCTTTCAGACAAGTTTCTGTGATCCTTGTTTCAACTTTAGTCATTAGTGTTTACTTCATGCTTTTCTCGTGACTGCTATCTGGTGTGCTTGTCTTGTTGACCTGATCGATTACTTGGAAAAAAAATTGAGGAATTTTCGTTAGGCTTAACTGATTATGTAATACCAGGGGTGGAGCCAGGAATTGGATATAGGGGGGCAATATGGACAATAAGTAGAGTAGAACCAATGAACCATACTGGATTTACCGATCCAATAGTCACATATCAGCCTATCAAAGTAATATGTTTCGCAAATTACAATGCAAAGAAAATTACATCTTGCTAATCCAAAATGTCATCCCATACATGGAAAAACCTCAGGAAGAGTCTTCCCGCTGTCTTAATTTTGGAAGCAGCACACCAGAGAAGTGGACTTCATTTTGATATAGTAAATTAGTGTATATAGTGTCTACACACTTAAAATGGAAAAGGACCCGATGGAATTGGAACCAGGATAATTATATGACAGGATAATGCACTGCTGCTAAGAGACACATGAATGAACGGGAAAATGCACAAGTCATTTCAGTTTTTACAAATTACTAGAAGCTGGTCAAATGACCAGTAGGCAAACTTTTGATACAACTGCTAGGAATGCAGGGACTTGCTCATGCCTTGATAAATGAATTCTCTAATAAGTTTAATATCAATTCAGGTGTCATTGGATCATCAAGATGTTCAAAACCCAATGCAATTGGTAGAGTTCAAGCTCCTGTTTACATAGCACAAACAAATTAACTAAATCGCATAAAAGAGATAACAAAGGATTAATCAATTACGGATAACTCACCTTGTAACGATGGTAGTGATCAACAGCAACATCTGCATTGCTGAAATATATCACCCGTCCTGCATAAAAGAAGCCATTCAGTCATAATTTCGACCAAACTGGTGCATCGGATTAGAGTACTTTTTGCAACAAATTCTCATTACTGCACCAGGTCGTCTTGTAAGAGTATCCCATATTGTAGGTCCACGTTGGCCCTCATTGACAGCGCCTTCATACTAGTAACATGTTGGCCAGAAACATCTATCAGACATCCAACTAAAAGCACATCAGCTGAAACCAAAGAGATTGAATACTAGACCTGGTAAGCTGAAGAAGCAGTGCCAAAGATAAAACCAGGAGGGAAGTCTGCTCTCCTTATAGTTTCAGCAGAAGCAGCAAAGCTGATAAGGATATGAACCAGTGTTAAGACACCCATGTCGCCGTGACTGCTGCCTGCTGTCTAATTCCAGTGGGCTGTGGGGGGGCTGGGCTGCATCATCGCTGGATCGTTGGGGGGTGCCAGCCCCCCCCCCTCGGCCCCCCCTCTCTCCGCCACTGTGTAATACCTTATTTATTTATATACGTGTTATGGCACATGGCATGAATAACCTATCTCAGTTTTGTTACCTTCACTAGGAAGCTAGCTTTATTTTAGTTGCTTCATAATAGTGTACCGTGTCTTATTGTTGTGCTCATTTCCCTACATTTGCTCAGCATATAGGAATTTAATTTCTTTCCCACCACACTTCTCATGAAATATTTCACTTTGGCATTGTCATTTCTCATACTCGTGTATTTGTGAGGTTTGACTTCATTGCTTTAGAGAGTAAATGTGAGAACCTTGTTGTAACTATGGCAAATAGTTAAATAAAGTAAAAGTATCAGACTTCAGGGATTTATAGAGCCAGTGGCTCTGGGATTATTTAATTGTTTGATTCTCCCTGCAAAAAATGAAATATAATTGTCTGATTCCATTTTGTCAGTGAAAGACAATATTAATTTATTCTTATTCACTATAGGCAGAGCAAGATAATTATGTGGAGCACGAGGATCTGCAGGCACAGTACAAATATAATTGTACTAAAGATAAGGTTTGCACACAAAACTGAACACACGGATGCAAAGCAATATATTATGTTCATTTTACTGGATACCATTATTGCCACTACTTTTCAACTTTCCTGACATGTGTTTCTTTCTAGAACAAAGACAGTCTAGTACTGAATGACACTATATACTATGCTAAATAATTTCTACTATTGAGAATTTACTATTTTCATTCAAATAAATTATAAATTATGACCACTGTATATTGTTGTAAGTCACCCATTGTAATTGTGTGTTGCATATATAACTGGAGATCAAGACATCTAATTCCCAAGATAAAAAAAGTGCTGCATACCAACAGGCTTCCTACTGCACAGAAGGTTAAATTTTATCATATCTTTAGTAAGCGGATCATTTCTACTAGACCATACCTTTTCCACAAATTGATTAGTAATTTCTACTTAATTACAGGAAAAACATATCCACAATGATGTTATGTTGGATAAAAGCAAGTGTACTAATGCAATCAAGGTGATCTGTGTAAATAACTCTCTGTTCTATGAAGTTTATCAAATTGTTGAGCAAAGTGTTGTATTTAAACTAGCACATATTACAGGTTGTGGCAAAGGAAACATCTGCTACTCCCTCAAATCTTGAAGCATCTCACTACCAAGTAAATATTGTTTTAGCAATGATATTTTTGTTAAATGCTTATTTTCCATTACTAAGCTATCTGTTTTGACTTGTTTCCTGCAGAACAAGATCTCAACAAGGCCTAGTGCAACAGTACATTCTAGTATATAAGACACATCTCTTAAAACTAAATAATATCCTTTTCTTAGTTGTTCTTACAGCTGGAGACTAAGAATCCCCATATATACTTTTGTAGAAACATCATCGTGGCACAACAAATTGGTCAACTGCCAATTCAATGATGGTATGATTGTTTAATTTCTTGCAAGTAGTGTGATCTATTATGTACTTATTTTTTTGCACGCTTATATATGTGAACCAGGTTGGCACCACAGTATTCTTACAGAGCTGGAAAAATCAAAATAAGTCTGTTGCATTGGCTACAATAGTAAGTTGTGATCCAACACAGAAACTTGACGGTGTTCAGCTAGGCAAAGAATTTTGGATGGTGCATGTTAGTATTGCAATCGTAGATGATGAACCATTGATACGACCATACAAAGGCTACAAGGTTATTGGAGACATAGAAGGAGTTACTATTGCATGGCCTTCAACTTTTGTACGGTCTTTTCTATAACCCAATATGATTTTAGTTCTCGTATGTGTCATATTAAATTAATCCAACTTTCATCTGTAGATCAAGAAGATAAATGCATGATCACATCAGTGGAACGCTAGACTAAACTGAAGGAAGGAGAAAGGAGGGCTGCTGGCATACTAAGGGGATCCCCTAATGTTTTATATTTTGCTCACATAGGAACTTGTACTCTGAACAAAAATTATGTCATGAGTTATGTGGATGGTACTCATTGTAATGCAACAAATCCTTTATACTATATATATATAGCTAAGTGTGCTTATTTTCTATGTGTTGGATGGTCTTGCATTTCTCAATAAATTGTACATGGATTATCTCTATATTTGTCTCAAAAATTAAATAATTATATGATATTAATGGCTGAATGGTTTATTCCTTACAACACATATAAGTGTTGCAACAAACTAAATCTACATGTTGCAACAAACCATAGAGGCCGTTCACCCATGGTTTGTGCAAACACATATAAGCGTTGCCATGATCCATCATTATGCGTTGCAACTTTGCAACGGTTATTAGTAAGTTTTACCAACACATATATAAGTGTTGCAATAGATCCTTGCAACACCACTTTAGGCAACGCATATTAGATGCGTTGGTATAGACACTATCAACGTATATATGGACTTTTAGCAACGTATATTTGCATTGCAAAAGGGGGGGTCATTTTGTAGTGAGAAAAACAGAGAGAGTTCACAAATTGGCTAGCTAAAAATAAACGAGGTAGCTGAAGTTCGCAGATTACCCTATATATTACTAAAGAAACATAGTACTAACTAATTAATTGTACAAAGTGAGAAAAGTATAAGTTTTGCTATCTCCAATATAATTTTGTAAATGGGAAGAGATAACTCAGAGCTAGCTAAAATATGTAGCTAGGCAATATACTATGTATTCACCTGAGAAAATCAGTTACAAATATTTACTTGTACTCAAATGTAGTCCACCCCAAAACAGTAAAAGAGCAAATTTATAAATATATGGGTGTTGAAAACACTATGTTTACGAACAATAAGAATTCATTTATTTATTTTAAGAAAAAGATGAAATCAACGGCCAATGAACTTAGTTTAATTTGTAGGAATTTAAGTTGATTAAAAGGATATATTAATATAAAATGCTACCAATGCACACATTAAACTGTGTATTGTTCTTTATGGCTTCTAATAGCAGCTTTTGGCTTTTGCTACAGAGAAGTATACTACTGACACATGAGACATCAAACTAGCCGATTGAATTTAGATTGTAACTGTGATTTCAGACTTGACAAAGTTCCTCATTGAGCAATCACAGCACCCACAAACTATCATGCAAAGTCCCCCCAGTGCTAGCACTTACAAGTTTCAAAGATAATAGAACCGAGATTAACTAGCACAACAAACTAAGCATGATAGTAAATATCAAAGTACAGAGGAAAACTCACAGCCACAAATGGCAATCTAAGCCACTGAGTTGACGATGCGGGGGGCGGAGGGCTGCTGGAGTCGGGGGAGGCAGTGCTGGGCTTGGGGAGACGATGACGGGCTTGAGGGAGGTGGCGACAGCCTCGGGGGAAGCGATGACAAGCTTGGGAGGAGGAGGAGAGCAATGGCCTCGGGAGAGGAGGAGGAAGGCAACAGCCTCAGGCAAGGAGTGTCGCTGGAGTCAGGGGAGGAGGAGGAGGGCGACGGGCTATGGAGGAGGAGGACGATGGGCTCGGGGCGAGGCGGCAACGTTAGTGGGCAGTACAGTGGGGACAAACCCTAGTGCGCAATATATATAGGGGAATAATCACACACGGTTCTATTTAAGAACCGTCTGTGATGATATCACAGACGGTTATGAAATAAAAATGTCTGTAATAAGAAAACATCACAGATGGTTTTAATTTAGAACCGAATACGAATAAATATATCACACATGGAATTACTTTAAGACCATCTGTGATGTTCCCTACTCACATTCACATATTTATATATCACATATTCTCATATACATAAATGCAAATTCACACACACACACACACATATATATATATCACACATTCTCAAATTCATAAATGCAAATTCACTTATATATATGATGCATTCTTATATACATAAATGAAAATTCACATATATATCACACAAATGAAAATTCACATATATATCACACATTCTCATATACATATATAAATGCAAATAGAGAACATATGACACATAAACATTTTATTCATCATTCCACTTACTTATTTTCTTTAAAAATTAGCCCTTCATAATGATCGACATGTATGTAGCTACTCATCAAATTATGTCGTTTCTAAAAGTAGGCAATTTGTCAAATTGATTATATTCTTTCTCATCCACTACATTCTCAACTCCAACAGTTCTTATTTTTCCATGAAGAACTATGCGGCACTTCTTATTTGCCTTATCGGTTATATAGAAAATTTGAATAACTTGGTTAGTGAGTACGAATGGTTCGTCTTTATATCTGATACGTTTGAGGTCCACGGTAGTGACACCGTACTTGTCAACCTTCACCTGTGGGAGATGGACCCAATAGCACCAAAATAAGGGGATCTTGAAAAGCACGCAATCGAGCTCCCAAATCTCCTCTATAAACCCATAGTAGGAGTTCCTCAACCCATCAGTATTGAACACATCTATGCAGACACAGCTGTTTTGGTTAGTGTTCTTTATATCATGAGTCTACGTATAGAATGTGTATCCATTTATGTCATATCCTTGTCATGTCACAATTGTAAATGTTGGTTCTTTTGCCAACCATATCAGCATATCACTTGATGAGCTCCTAGTGAGTCGCTCCTTCAACCATTGGTTAAATAGTCTGTTGTGTTGTCTCGTGATCCAAACATCCGACCGCTCTAGATTCTATTGCCGAAGCACACCCTTGTGTTGGTTGATATACAGGGACACTTCAGTCATGTATTGCAAAACCGTGAAATGGGCTTGAGCATATACATCCATATTTGGAGTGATTGCTTTCCTTCTGATGGTCCCAATACGCTTGAGCCTCCTCTCATGGCGAGATCGAGGTACTCCTATCGGTCCGACCTGAGTCATGTAATTAACAAAGAACTCAATGACCTCTTCAGTTGCATAACCTTTGATGATGCTGCCCTCTAGCTAAGATCGATTCCATACATTGGACTTGAGAATTCCCATGAATCTCTCAAACAGGTACATGCTATTAGGAACAAGGGCCCGCATATTTTTATCTTTCACACAATGTGAACAATGAGATGGACCATCATATCTAAAAATGATGGAGGAAAATACATCTGAAGATGACATAGAGTCGTCACTACTTCGTCCTGCTGAGCATTTAGTCACTCGTGATCGATGACCTTCTGAGCAATTGTGTTAAAGAAATAACACAACATCTGATTGTCACTTCGACCTTGATCGATAAAATACTTCTAATTGCAATAGAGAGCATCTGTGTTATCAGTACATGACAATTATGAGACTTCATGTCAATTAACTTCAAATCTTCTATCGAAACAAATTTCTTTATGTTGGTGGAGTAACTAGATGAAACTTTCACACCATGCAAGCACTCGTACAGTTTAGTTCTCTTGGCCTTGGACAAAGCGTAACAAGCAGGGGGAGGTAAGTTCATCCCTTATTGGTTTTTGTCGGTGCTAACTTAGGTCTGATGTCCATATCAACCAAGTCAAGTCATGCGTTGACACCATCCTTTATTTTGTCACGAATGTTCAGTAGGCGACCAATCAAGCTATCACATACATTCTTCTCTACATGCATGATGTTGATGTAGTGGTGAACTTCTAGGTGCTTCCAATAAGCTAAGTCCTAAAATATTGATCTCTTCTTCTAGACATTTTTCTCACGGGTCATCGATTTACATCCCTTTCTGAGTACAATATCTAAATCCTTAACCATATCATAGATCTCTTTTTCGCTAAATGCCTTGGAGCTAAACTATCCTCGTTCTCTTTATTGAATTGTTTCTTCATCCTGCGGTATGGATGAACCCTCCGGAGTAGAGATGGCAACGGGCACAAACCCGCTGGGTTTTGCTATCACAAACCCGTGCCCATGAAAGTTGGACGTGCCCGCTAAAAAACCCATGCCCATGACGGGTCTAGATTTTTGCCCAAACCCATGCCCACTCGGGTAACGGGTACCCACGGGTCGCCCGTGGGTACCAAAAGCTGTGCAGATTGCAGACAGTGCAGTGCTTAACAACTAGTATATGTATATGCTGTTGTGCATAGCAAGTCAACAATAAGTTCAATTTAGATGCTACTATGCATGAAACAAGCAACGACAAATCCACAATACATAGTGGAGTGGGTGAGGGTCTGAGAGCTAGGGTTACTACGTATGCGGCGTGGAGGGCTCCTGCGGCCTGCCTGGGAGGCTAATGGGCTAAATGGCTAATAGGCTAAATGGCTAATGGGCTGGGCTAGTTTGCCTGGGAGGCTGGAAGCCTGGGTTTATAACTCCTATGGATCGGGTTTATATTACCCATGGGTTTACGGGTTTGGGTATTATAGGAACGTACCCAAACCCGGCAGACCCGATGGGTTGGGCTTTTGCCCATTAAGAGACCCATGGGTTAGGAAACTGGCTCAGACCCATGCCCTAATAGAGTAAAAACCCACCGGGTTTCGGGTACCCATTGCCATCTCTACTCCGGAGGAACCTACGGTGACACATGTACATGGTTTTGCGTGAGTGCTTTAGCCATATACTCTCGGTATCATCTAATGTAACATCCTGAAAAATTTAAATTTTAAAATATGAATTATTTTCATAGTATATTCTATTGGAATTTGGATTTTATGGTGTTTTCCTGAATTTGGTTGAGATTCAAAAAAAAATTGAATAAATTCATAAAGGTAAAGACAAACATTAGTAATGCCAAAAAGGAAATAAACAAATAATAGAAAAAACTAAAATTTTGAAATACGAATCTGAAAACATGATCCAGCATAAGGAGAGAAACCTGAGTTTGAAAATATAAAATCTTCTTTTTAAAATAATGACATGACTAACAATGAAAGTGAATGAACGAAATGCAAACACAATACATACACATATAGGTATATATATGTATATGCAAGTAGTACAAGTAAGAGTTTGACAATATAAGAAATAATTATATGTATATACATATACATATATGCAAATTGAAATAAGTTAGTAACCATAACAACGTGTGAGAATATATATATATATATATATATATATATATATATATATATATATATATATATATATATATATATATATATATATATATATATATATATATATATATATATATATATATATATATATATATATGTTTGAAGTTTAAATTCCGAAGGTCATACAAAAATCGGTAAACGTAAATACTCAACAAAAACTTAAGTCAGAAAATAGAGAATCTAAGTTCAAGGATTAAAATTTTAGCAACTGCAAAAGCTTCTCATTTTTCCCTTCTCTATTTTCTCTCATTTACAGGTGGGCCCAACCCTGTATCTCTTTTCCCTCTCTCTTCCTTTCTCCGCCGGGCCTCACTCCCCAGAGCCTCCCCTCCTTTCCTCTTTTCCTCACCCGAGCGCTTGCTCCTTCTCTGTCTCTTCCTCCTTTCTTCTCCCGTGGTGGAGCAATCTCCACGTCGCCCCTCCGATTTCTTTGCTCTGCCACCGCCTCTTTTTCTTCCCGCGCTGCTCGATCCATCTCATCACGCGCGCGGCACCAAGCTCCGCCATACCTCGAGTGACACAACACTCATACCATATCCTTGCGCAAGATCCTCACCCTGCCCCGCCGCCTGCAGTGCCGCTCGTCGACATGACCACCCGAGCAAGCTCTCGGGGGCAGCCCTACTCGCGCCCCTATAAGAACCCCTGAGCACCTCTATAAGCTCCCCACTCCGCCCACTCGCTACTGTAGAAACCAATCGAAGCCTAGTTCCCTAGATCGCCGCCGGCCCCAGCTTCTTCCTCAGCTCCGGCCGTAGGCCTCCCCGCCGATTGCCGCCACTAGAACCCGATTCCCTCCACCTGCACCACCTCCGGAGCGTCGCCAACCCAAATCCGGCCTTTCCCGGACCTCCCGAAGGCCCTGCACCGCCGGCGCCGACAACTCCTCCCGAACCTCCACCACCGCACGATGCCAGCCCGCCTCGACGCTCCCTGGCCCCCACAACCGCCTCCACCGGCCTCACCTCGGCGCGCACGACGCGTTTTGGCCCTCACCCGGCCCTCATCAGCCACCCCTCGCCGGCAACCTCGCCGTCTTCCGTCGCCCTCGGCTTGCTCTGCTTCGGGCCTCTGCTGTCGCACGGCTTAAGTGTTTTGTTTCCCCTCCCTAATCAGGTAACACCAGCGACCCACCCGGCTAGCAGCGTGTGCTCTCATTTCCCCCGCCCGTGTTCGAATCTCCGGCCGCAATATAGAGTTAGGTTTCTTTTTTTATATTTTGCCAGTGGCTACAATGAAGAAGGAAACTTTGGAAAAATCCAGAAAATTTAGGGAATAATCTAGGGAGTGTAATAAATTTAATTAGTATATAAACTAAGGTTACTTAACATTTTAATATGTGATTATTTACTATATGAGCCACTGATATAGTCTAGATATTTAGATGAGGTTTAGTTGTTGATTAGAGGTATTAATAAAATGTGGTTTAGTGTATAGTCCAAAAGTAATAAGAATTCTAATTAAAAATACATCCATAGGAGGTACAAAATTTATTAGTATATATACATGAACTTAATAAATGTTTAATCATGGATTAGTTATTATTATCATATCTGTATGATTAGTAAGCCAATAGCATATATTTTCCCAAAATTAAAGGGAGAACTTGAGAAAAACTGGTGAAGCTAATAAAATTTAAGTAAGGCATTAGGGAGTTTATGTGTGATTTAAATTCGGAATAGTTGCCCTGATAAATAATTAGTATGACTTAAACATTCAAATTGTAAATCTAATTATTTAATAAAGGCTTTGGATAAATGTCTATGCCTAATAATGGTGGCCCTTAATTAACATGTAAACATAGAGGCCCAATAATTGTCGTGCCACCATTAAACAAACCCCAGTGCCATACCCTAATATAATAGCCCTAGGTCATCATGATTCAAAATCATAACACAGACATATAAATACTCTAAATTCAACGTGTAACCAATGACACGAGTAAACAGGGTCGCATAAAATGCTACATACCAAGTTTTGCCAGATAACTAAGTTTAAGCTAAAATTAGGGAAAAAGATAAGCCTAATAATAGCTAAAGTATGAGCAAGCTAATAATAGTGCTATTAATTAAATCTTATTCCTAACACTAGCTTTAGTGCATAATAAAAGTAAGCACAATTGTATATAGAGCAAGCTGGGACCCGTGCCAATGGATCCTAATTCGAATTAAAACTTAGGCTAGCAATAAATGAAAATGCGTAAGATATGATAATGGGATTATTAAACTTGAAATTTTAATTAAATTACCATATATAAATAAATAATGAGCCTTTACTATTTATCTTAATCTAATTAATAAGAAAAGGCATACATAAGAGATTATTTCAAAACTTAATAAAGATATCCAAGTTAAAGTTAAGGAAATAAAGTGGGTTATATTGATTCGTCGGAAATTATGATTTAAAAGGACTTAAGTTCTAATATAAGAAATTCCTAGACCTAGCTTTTTGGACAAGTGTTAAAATACTTTTGATTAAAATATTTATAGAATAAGTACAGATCTCATCCATCCGTCCAGTTTGCCTCCACCATAGCCCAAGTTGCAAGGAATACATACCCAGCCAGACTTGTACATCGATACATAGGTCTACCTAACTCATGGAACTTCCTTGATAAATATAAAAATAATAAAAAGAAGTTATTAAATAAAAAGACCAAGTTATCGTATTATACCATTGATCTTGCCTCAAATCACCCGAATCACCCCTCAGCTCAAAGTAAAACTAAATTGAGTTATTTGGATTTATTTGGATCTCTTGAGTTATTTGCTTTTATTTGGATTCAGTCGTTCGTAGCATAATTAGAAATTGAAGTCGTGAAGATTCAACGGATCAAGCGAGATCAAGCTCAAAGTGGAGATAGAGACCAAAAGATCAAGATAAAGCATTGTGTGAGCTCAAGACCGCAGTAAACTGCGCCAGGCAAGTCAATACTTTGATCATGTTGAACCTACATTTTCTGCAAATTACTTTGGTTTAAATTATCAAATTGCATGCTGTTACTTTATATGCAAATACATGTTTAATTTAATATTCTAGTTATGTGCCCATTGTTTACCTTGAATAATATTACCCCTCCTTTGGAATATTTGAATGTGTAATTGTTGTCGCCCTAGCAAAAATTATAATAGTAACCTTTCGAAAGTAAGTCCGTAATTATATGCCATGCTTAGTATTGTTTAGATACTCATGGGCGCGAGAGCGCCCAAGCATCACTTTTAATCCTAAGAAAAATTGGTTGGGCAGTCATGGTGGTAATGACTGGTGTATGTTGGATATGGTTATTTTATTCCCAAAAACATCGAATTGCTTATTTATCTGGGAGGATGGTTCGGGGGTATGGTGCAGGTGTGCACGAGAGTGTGGTTTGTGGCAGAACCGCCCAGATATCCTAAGGACTGAATCTTGTGATGACCTCCCAGTGTACAACAAGTACAACCACAAGCTGGCAAAGTGTAGGCAGGGCTAACTAATTTGCATCGACTTAGTAAGAGTTGCGTCGGTGTGACCACGGGCGGGTAGAGGATGGCCACATCCTCCGACGTGACGGCGCAAGAGGGGGCTTCTGGAAGGGTGGTCGTACCCGGAGGAAGTGGAAACCTTAGCGGACGTAACTCTGCTAGGAAAAATGCATTGTAAAGGTCCTGTGATAGTCTACTCAACCGCATGACTAAGGAATCATGTGGGGCAACGAGTGGATTTATCTCTTGTGGGTAAAGTGTGCAAACTCTGCAGAGTCTAAAACTATTCGAATAGCCGTACCCACGGTCATGGGCGGGCATGGGAACTTAACCAGATATAGTTCTATTTCAAAATACTTTATGGGTGGGAATGGAAAAAGTGGAGGGCATTGAAAGGCCCTGATTTGAGTTGTCCTGGGTGTCGCCCCAGTGGTAAGTTAAGCGGCTATAACGCTGAAAGATGTTATACGGTGTGATGCCGTATGTATGGAAAAATTATGGTGATATTAGGCCTATGGTGTGATGCCATATGTATGGATAATCATGTTAATATTCTTTGAACATTATGCTTTGTTCCAAAGCTGCTAGGTCTCAGGAAATTTTATGTATTGTATTTCAAATAGTGGTATTTCTATTCTTACAAAATAAAATATGAGAAGAATAAATAGAGTCGTAAGAAAAGAAGATGGTTGTTTATGGTAATTGCATAAAGAAATTGGTGGAGTCTAAATGAATATATAGGCTAGATAGATGATTTAAATGATCTTTGGAGAATTAGGGAGTATAAAGTTAATTGTTGGATTACAACACTAATACTTAGTGTAAATTCTTGGAAGATGTTGACAATGATGGGATTAATATGATTTGATCAAATATTAGATGGATAATTTGAACCTTGGGAATTTGGAGGTATGAAAATAACTATGGGAGATTAATCTTGATCAATGATAATCTTGGTGGATATATATTAGTGAATCATAGACCTGATCGAGGATATTCTTGGTGGATATTTATTAGAGAATTCTAGATCTGATCAATGACATTTTTGGTGGATGCATACTAGCGATTCGTAGACTTGATCAATGATATTCTTGGTGGAGGTACAATAGTGAAGTAGTTAGAGATGGATTATAAGGTGATAAGTGGAAGAGCAAATTATGGTTGTGGATCAGCAACAACAAGATTGGATTGTTAGAAATTAGAATACAAAAGATATTGGTGGATCTAAATAAAGGATGACCCTCACTGCTTGGAGTCTTAGGCAGCAACGAGTGCATGATCGGTGGATTAGATAAATGATGTCACTAGCTGTTTGGAGTTTTAGACAGCAATTGATTGGTGAATTATATAAATTACGATACTCGTTGTTTGGGGATTTAGGCAACCATTGATTGGTGGATTGTACAATTGATGAAATACGCCGTTTGGAGTTTTAGACTGCATGTAGTATAGAAAGAGTATGTTTGATGGATTAATTAAATGATGTCACTCGCTGTTCGGAGTCTTATACAGCAATAAATATAGGAAGTGTAATCTCGGTGGATTAAGTCAATTATGGCCATTGCCGTGTGGAGTTTAGGTAAAATTAATAACACTATGATTGAATAAAAATAGTGTCACTAAAAGCGAGTTTTTGCAAATAAAATAACCCGAGCCTCTCCTTTGTTAAGCCATGCATACTATTTATTTGCATTCTGTGTATTGGCTCGCGGAGCACGGGGTTGGAGTGCTCACGCTCGCTTTTGCGACAAAATTCAGAATCAAGAATCAAATCACCTCGCCTCAGCATCAAGATTGGACAAGCTGGCAGAGAAGATGAAGATGTCAAGGGCTAGGTCGCGAACCTCCAGTTGGCTGCCTGTGCATGTCCTGAAGGTCCCACCTGGGTGCTCGTTCTTCCGCTGCTGCAATTTATTGATTTCGGCCTAATCGGCCCATGAGTAAGTCTACTATTATATTTACGCTTCCACATGATATATATTTTTGATATTCATTACTGTAACTGTGAGCACTATCTACTGATCCAGGGAATAGTGCGGTGGAATCCAGGGAATAGTGCGGTGGAATCACAGAGGGATTCCTCTGTGATTTTCTGCACTATTCCCTGGATCAGTAGATAGTGCTCACAGTTACAGTAATAAATATCAAAATACATATCATGCGGAAGCGTAAATATAATAGTAAAATTACTCATGGGCCGATGAGGCCGAAATCAATAAATTGCAGCAGCGGAAGAACGAGCACCCAGGTGGGACCTTCAGGACATGCCCACAGGCAGCCAACTGGAGGTTCGCGACCTAGCCCTTGACATCTTCATCTTCTCTGCCAGCTTGTCCAATCTTGATGCTGAGGCGAGGTGATTTGATTCTTGATTCTGAATTTTGTCGCAAAAGCGAGCGTGAGCACTCCGACCCCATGCTCCGCGAGCCAATACACAGAATGCAAATAAATAGTATGCATGGCTTAACAAAGGAGAGGCTCGGTTTTTTATTTGCCATAAACGCGTCTAGTAGCATTTCTATTATTATATCACATTGTTGTTTTTGTGACCTAAAGACTCCTCACTGCAAATGACATCATCGACTTAATCCACCAAAGACTCACGCTCTTTATTAACTTCTGTCTAAGACTCCCAACAGCGATTGCCATAATTGACTTAATCCACCGAGATTACACTTCCTTTATTGAGTGCTCTCTAAAATCCAAACAACATGTGTCATCCTCTACTCAATCCTCCGATCATATTCTTTCTGTATTGGTTGCTGTCTAAGACTCCAAACAGTAAGTGACATTATCCAATTACTCCACCGATTACACACACATTTTATATTCAGTGATGTCTAAAACTCCAAACAACGAATATCATCAATTATTCAATCCATCAATCAAATGCTGCCTAATCCTCAAACAGCGAGTATCATAATCTATATAATCCACCGAGCAATTACTGCATAAAACATTATTTATCTAATATCACTTATTTATTCCACCAATATCTTTTGTATTCTAAATCCAATCCTTTTATTATTGATCCACAACCATAATTTGCTTTTCCAATATTCAACCTCATCTTCCATTATTTATCTCTACTATTTCACTAGTATCCATCCACCAAGAATACCATTGACCAAGTTTATACTCCAAGCATTATTACCTTACCTCCAAATTCTTAAAAATCAAATTCATCCATCCAGTATCTGATCAAAGCCTATTAATCCTATTATCGCCAACCACTCCCAGGAATTAATCTAGCAACTACCTTTTCACTCCCTAATTCTCCAACAATCATTTAAATCATCTATATGACCTATATATATTCATTTTTAACTCCACCAATTTATTTCTCACAGAATCCACACTAACATTATCCCTATTATGATCACATGAATCCACCAACTTCTTTATGCAATTACCATAAATAGCCATCTTCTTTTCTTACGACTCCATTTATTCTTCCCATATTTTATTTTATAAGAATAGAAATGCCACTAATTGAAATACAATACATAAAATTTCCTGAGACCTAGCAGCTTTGGAACAAAACATAATGTTCAAAGAATATTAACATGATTTTCCATACATATGGCATCACACCATATGCCTAATATCACCATAATTTCTCCATACATACGGCATCACACCGTATAACATCTTTCAGCGTTATAGCCGCTTAACTTACCACTGGGACGACACCCAGGACAACTCAAATCAGGGCCTTTCACTGCCCTCCAATTTCCATTCCCACCCATAAAGTATTTTGAAATAGAACTATATCTGATTAAGTTCCCATGCCCGCCCATGACCGTGGGCACGGCTATTCGAATAGTTTTAGACTCTGCAGAGTTTGCACACTTTACCCACAAGAGATAAATCCACTTGTTGCCCCACATGATTCCTTAGCCATGCGGTTGAGTAGACTATCATAGGACCTTTACAATGCATTTTTCCTAGCAGAGTTACGTCCGCTAAGGTTTCCACTTCCTCCGGGTCCGACCACCCTTCCAGAAGCCCCCTCTTGCGCCGTCACGTCGGAGGATGTGGCCATCCTCTACCCGCCCGTGGTCACACCGACGCAACTCTTACTAAGTCGATGCAAATTAGTTAGCCCTGCCTACACTTTGCCAGCTTGTGGTTGTACTTGTTGTACACTGGAAGGTCATCACAATATTCAGTCCTTAGGGTATCTGGGCGGTTCTACCACAAACCACACTCTCGTGCACACCTGCACCATACCCCCGAACCATCCGCCCAGACCAATAAGCAATTTGAGATTTTTGGGAGTATAAAATAACCATATCCAACATACACCAGTCATTACCACCATGACTGCCCAACCAACTTTTCTCATGATTAAAAGTGATGCTTGGGCGTTCTCGCGCCCATGAGTATCTAAACAATACTAAGCATGGCATATAATTACGGACTTATTTTCGAAAGGTCATTATTATAATTTTGCTAGGGCGACAAGGTTCTTATGTTCAAATATTCCAAAGGAAGGGCAATATTAATCAAGTTAGATAATAGGCATTTAACTAGAATTCTAAATTAAACATGTATTTGCATATAAATTAACAGCATGCAATTTGATAATTTAAACAAAAGTAATTTGCAGAAAAATGTAGGTTCAATATGATCAAAGTATTGACTCGCCTGGCGCGGTTTACCGCGGACTTGAGCTCACACGATGCTTTCTCTTGAGCTTCTATTCTTTAACTTCACTTTGCTAACTGTGCTTGATCCGTGGATTCTCCAGGACTCCGGTTTCTAATTACGCGGTAGACGACTGAATCCAAATAAAAGCAAATAACTCAAGAGATCCAAATAAATTCAAATAAACTCAATTAAACTTGATTAATTTTTATTATGATTAAATAGGTGATTTGAGTCAAGGTTGATTGGACGCGGAGTATTGTCGGTGTCATATTGATTGAAGTGAAGTGGGGAAGGGCAGGGAAACTTTGTCAAAATGGGGATTGAGGATGGGTCATGATAAAGGTATACTCGTGAGAGTCTTTCTTATTTAGTACTCGGAGTTATCTAGGTATAGCTGATGATAGAACATGGTGACTCGATCTTTGTATTAATAGCTTCCTCTATTATTTTTGTATTTATCAAGGAAGTTCCAGGAGTTAGGGTTAGTTAGTTAGTTATGATTATTTGAAGTTTAAACATAAGCCAATTATATACATCATGCTCTCTAATTTTAAGTTAAGTGTTATAGTCTAAATATTAGTGGCTGTATACCCAAATCACTTAATAGTCAAAAAGAGTTTTCTTAAGTGCTTAGGGCATAGAAATAATGGCTGGGTTAGGGATTAACTCATGCTATGGTCAATCCTACAATATTCACTAATATGCAATGGCTTAGGTTTTATTTTAACTTAAGGTTATTTATCTGGGCAAAGGTTGTTCTATAGAGTCACATTTCGATGTCTGCCAATTAGCATAAGTCTATCGTTAAGATTTATTTCGTGGCATGATAATTATTGGGGCATATGTGTTTATATTTTAATTAAGGGTAGTCTATGTTATATTTGGATATTTAGTAAAAATCATAATGCCTTTATTAATATCTTTATTTAATAATAAATCTTTTAAATAACCATTCAAACCATGTATGAGCTATTTTAAATTTAAATCTTCAAATATTCTCATTTTATACCCTAATTAAACTTTGTTAGCCTTACTGGTTTATTCCTTAATTTTCCCTAAATTTTTCTTAATTTTTTCTATTTGGAATGGCTAAAAAAAATAAAAATAACAAGAAAAGAATGGCCTCAGGGAGACTTGAACCCACGATCTAAGCTTATCACTACACTCAGCTAACTATCAGAACCCTTGGGCTTCGTGATTTGCTAAGGATGCCAAAGGTATATAAGCAGCAGTTGGCCGGCAAAAATAATCCCAAAATCTAAACTATCAGGGGCGGCCGGGAATCGAACCCGGGTGGCGTAGTTGAGCGCGTGCGCGGCTAACCAACCGAGCCCTCTGTGTTACCTGTTAAATGAGGGGAAAGGATTGCTGTTGAACCGCGCGACAGGGCCTCAAAACAGAGGAACTCCGGGGCGGTATGCCGGCGGCGAGGGACAGCCGGGGAGGCGGGGATAACGGGTGAAATAGGTTCCCCGGTGAATGGTGTAGCCCCTGGCGGTGTCATCTCGGTTGGAGGTGGCGTCGGGGGTGGCCTACGGCGGCGCAAGCGGGCTCATGGTGCCGGCGACGTGGGGTGTCGGGGAGCTTCGGCCGGTGGTCGGGAAGGCTTCGGGGTGTCAAGGGGAAGGTGTGGGTGAGAGGGATTGAGTTTTGGTGGCTCGGATCAACGGGGAGCACAGCGGCCGGGGTTGGGGAAGATGGAAGCGCCGGCGGCGGGGAGGGCTTTAAAATCTCGATTGCTTGGAGGGTGAGGGAGCTGGGGGCGTGGGAAAGACAGGAGCGCGTTCGGTGGCTCTTATAAGCGCGTGAGGAGGACCGGCATCGGGAGCTAGCCCGATTAGTCATGTCGGCGCGCGGCGGAGCAGGCGGCGGGCAGGGATAAGATCTCGCGATGGATTCACCATGATGGCACTGTACCGCACGTGCTGGGGAAAAGGGAGCTCGAGCCTTGCGCACGAGAAGATGGGTCGGCAGCGCTGGGAAGAAAAAGAGGGCGGTGGCAGAGCCCGTTGGCGCGGCGGTCCTTCGGTCGGAGGCGGCGCTGTCCGAAGGTCCAAGGGCGGCCGACCGATGGTCCGAAGGGGGGAGGAGGCGGGCCGGAGAGAGAAGGGGAGCGGGATAGGGTGGAGAAGAAGAACAGTGGCCGGGGCGCTCGGGCAGAGAGTGAGGGAGGGAGTTGGGCCGCGCCAAATGGGGAGGAAAAGGGGTTGGGCTGGGCCAGTTCGGCCTGGTCTGACCCCCACCCCAATTACATATTTATTTTGTTTTTATTTGTTTCCTTTACTATTGTCATTGCATGTACATGGAGATATGTACATATACTTATGGGTATATATGTATTTGCACATACATTTTCACCCTTTAATTACGGGTTTATTTCTCCTAGGTGCCTTTTCTATTTAGCCAATATTGTGTGTATATTTATACATATGTTGATTTTTTTATTTGCTTGCTGCTTTGCTATCCATACCATTATTTTTCATGGATGATATTTCATACTTAATTACAATCCTCTCCTTATATTTTAGGGATCATCTTTTCAGATTCTATTTTAGATTTTTTTAACTCTCTAATATTCAAACATATTTGTTTCTTTTTGATCCTTTTAACTTTTAAGGCCCTTTGCCAGATTTTCAGGAAAACATTATAACTCCAAATTCAAATGGAAACATATTGCAAAATAATCAAAAACTTCACATTTCCATATTATCATTTTTCAGGATGTTACAATTATCCGGTGTGTTTTGGGCGTATTCCGAAGAGTTGAGGGTTCGTGCATTGGCGCGAGTGTTCAACTAGCGACATCGTCTACTTCGCATCAACTATCCAAGGTTCCTCACTGAGAAGATCGGGACCCCTTCCCGTATCCGACAAATTCTGGAATATCGTCAAGCCACACTGAGCTACTCGACGACCATGGATGCTCCGAATTGAAGTTCATGAGCTTATAAGATTAGCGTCTCTAGGGCAACACTTCTACCTCAACAAATAAATGAACATGGTACTCCTGAGATAAAGAACCGCTACACCATTAATTACCACCAATCTTCCTAGCGTGATGGTTTTCTATTGGATCACCTTCTTCACAAAAACAATTCATAGTTAGTCGCGGTTTTGGATTTTAATTGCTCTTTTCATAAACCAACCACATAATTCCAAAAATCTTGCAGATAAATCTTCGTGCACGTTGGATCCCACCCATGCTCAGAACCATTGGATTAGATTTGTCCTGTAGAACGGGCGATGATGCGGGAGGCAGCACTAAGCGGTGGCCACCGTTGATTATTTGTTACCTTTGATGCCTCATTGAGGGGAGACGTGTCAAAAGCACTGCTTGCCTTGCATTGCTCACTTCTGGTGGCAGTGACATGAGGTGGTCCAATCCTATGGTGATAACCAACGAGTGAAGGACGAAGATAACTCGAAGATAGCAATATAATCTGAAATGTACTAACTTTATGTCTAGCATAAGACCTTAACAATAGCAATCGCATCAATAACCTCATGATAATCCAATCCACACAATCAGCACGTAGGCGACGCATGAATAGGTTGATCACGACTGATCAATATAAACAATTCTTTACGAATTAGCAAGAATAATGAAGATAAGAACCCTTATATTCTAAAAAAACCCTCAAGACACTACATAGATCAATTCTAAAAATAAGCATCGTCCTTGTTACATGGGGGCGCACTCCTTGACTGTATAACCTTACCAGGACATCTAAACAAGATTTGGGCTCCAATGTGAGAAAAGGAACATAAATTTTCAGTCACCACTTTGTTTCAGAGATAGCGGTCGATCAATGAGGTTTATAAGGCTAGAATCTTATCCATTGAATGGGCTTTAGAATAAGTTTTCCAACAAGCACAAAAGCACTTAAATTGGACCCTGTTTTGTAAAAAAGTTATGTGCTTTGTAATGCAGGCCTTCTGGCTATTTCGAATCGAGTTCGACTTGATTTTAGATTTTAATCTGAATTTGAATTCGGATGAGCTTAAGATGGATCCGATTTTGATTTGAAAATCTTATTCGAAACTTGGACTTTTGTGGACCTCTGTTCTTTTCTCCTCTCTTTTTGAGCGCGCACGAAACCAGCTCACCCACGCCCGCATGAGTTGCTCTTGTTTTGTGTGCCGTCCGTATGGTTAGCTCCTATACCGGCATGCCTTTCCTCCCTAACCTCTCGCTAGACATGTACGTCTTGGTTGTTGTGGCGCCCTTTCTCTCTCATCTCCCTTTCCTCTCAAACCTCCCGCTAGACACGTACGTCTTGGTTGTTGTGGCGCCCTTTCTCTCTCATCTCCCTGGACATCATAATTCCTACCAACACAATCACAAGAAGCACTTAAGAGATTGATAAGTTGTTTGCATCTTGGTGTGGATGTGCTCCTCACATGGTCGAAGGAGAGTGCATTTCTCATGTTGCATGATTGGGTGGGTAGGGGTTGGCTCAATCGAATGGACAATCGGTTGGATGAATATGGCATAGTAGAAAGTCTAGATTTCATCCCGTCATCCTACATGCAATCGCTTAGATTAGGAATCAAACAACCACACATCAACAAAATTGATATTAAAATTTCTAAATTTGGAAAAGGGTAAACATTATTTGAAAGACAATAGAACAAAAAAAGGAACTGACTAGTGCCCGGACGTACGATCCAGATGCTAGCATCGTACGTATTAACAACCCTTGGATCATCATAATGCAATCACATTTTGTCCATCAATATCCACATTAAAAAAGAACACACGCAACAAAAAGCGTCCCATATGAGCCTAGATGACCTCGTTCCCTGACATCGCCTCCCCCTCGATTCAGGTCTAACCACCAAATGGCTTACCTGATCCAACGAAAATTGAGAATCCAACACCAAATCATCCATCCATATGGGGTGCAATGCAACAACTGCGACATACCCCTTATGCAACAACAACTTTTGAAAGGGGCAAAGGGCAACAAAAAATAAACAACCCTTACACCAAAACAAAAAGGTTTACTGCAACGCCCCACCAAAGACAAGGTGCAACAATTAAAAATCTCTACTAAAACATTTAAAATACCGAGTGCAATAGAAAACACTGACGTAATAAATCCACAAATCTATGCAAACAAAAATGATCTTTTATTGCAACAATAGAAAAAGACATATTGCAACAAAAGAAAATACATGATACAACAACCAAGAAAAATTACTGCAACAAAAAAAAATCGAAGAGGCACATAAGAAACTATAAGATTTTGGGGGAAAACTCATTAGTGATTGTAAGAGTTGAAATTAGTGGTAAAAATAGAACTCCCATGCTAAGAGGAGGTGCTGGTGGCCAACAGCGGCGAAACCTTCATCAACTTCAGCAGCGATTGGCAGTGGCATAGCGAAATAGATGATTCACATGGAGTGTGAAGAGGGAGGGATGAGGGAGAGAGAGGCAGGAGAAGTGCGGTGCAGGCGTGCAGGCTCCCACCAGTGAGCTCCACCCACCGTAAGCTTCGGGCGCTAGCAAGCCTAAGGAAGGTAGACCACGAAGATGAATACTTACGTGGTGAAGAGGAGTCGATGCTGTTTTGGATAAGCTTCTATAGTATTTGGGCCATGGGCCTGATGCTCCGAGCAACAACTAGTAAAATGTCAAGGCCATAGGCCTGCAGTTGAAGCTAGCGTTTGATTGTTCTCCGTTCTATCAAACGCACGATCTGGAGCATTATCCTAAAAAATTTAAATTCTAAATGAAGCATATATCTTTCTGAATTGCAATCAAACAAATATCAGCAATAGATGCCACAGTATATGCCCCACCTGTACAATTTGGCTAACTTTTTTGCCTTCTCGCCTAACAGGTGTGTACTTTTCATCTGCGGCCGATGATTTATGGTTTTGCGATTGATGACTTTTTGTCTTAATATGAGCGCTTATGTAAATAAGGAACTGAATATCGATATATCACTTCGAAAATACTAGCCTAATAAACTATTTTAAGAAAATAACAAATAAATATCCTATTTATTGGGTAAAAAAACTATAAATCATAAGCCCAAAATTGTTCTCTTCAAAATTCAAAATCCCCTTGCTTTCCGAATTCCTTCCCCTCCTCGGATCCCCCCTGAACTGATCCAAATTCCCACCTCCACTGCGCCACCGCCACCGCCGCCGCCATGTCCTTCTCCCAGTCTTTCGCCGCCGGCCCGGCCACCCACCACCCCCATCCCCACGTCCATCCCTCCCACCCCCGCCGCCGCCGCCGCGACCACGAAGACCCCTACAATCCCTACCCCCTGCCCCACGGCCATCCCTACACCGCCGCCGCCAGCGTCCCATACCATGTCCCCCGCGATCCCCTCGCTCTCTCCCACCTCCAAGAACGTCTCTTTCCGCCTCCCCCTCACGCGGCCGCGGGCCAGCCCCCGCCGAAGCGGGCTCGCCGCGCGCCAGAGCCTCGGTGGGATCCGCCGCTGCCGGCGGTGGTGGCCCCCGTGGCGCCGGCGAGGCCGCGTGAGGACGGCGGCGCGGGGGCGCTGCTCTCGCGGGACGAGATCGAGCGACGGTCGCCTTCGCGGAGGGACGGGATCGACTCCGCGCTCGAGGCGAGGCTGCGCGCGTCGTACTGCGCCTACCTGCGCTGCCTTGGCATCCGCCTCGGGCTGTAAGCTCGCTGCTGATTCTGCGGTTTTGTTGATTCGTTTGGTGATTTGCCTTTGTGGTCGCTGATCTTGGTGCTTGTGTTTGCTACAGGCCACAGACGACTATTGCGACTGCCGTGGTGTATTGCCACCGGTTCTTTTTCAACAGATCACACGCCTGCCACGATAGATTTGTTAGTTGTCTTTATCTCTTCTTCTGCAAGAATTTCTTAGTAATGCAAATCAAATAGGTTAAGAACTAGATTTTCCACTTGGGGATAAGATAGGTGGCTAGGAGATCAATATGGGTTTTCATACATCAACTGGAAGTGGCTGGTACACTGTAACTTAAATTGCATTTCACCTACAATTCCAACATTATTATGCAGATTGAAACAGTAGTTAACAAGTTACAGGGGGAAAACACAGCTTGGTCATATTGACTAGTGACTATAAATGCTCCAATATATGCCCCAACCTAAGGTTTCTTGGTTACGTAAGTTTTGTTTCCTAGAAATTTAATTCAACTCAAACGAATAAATTGAAACTCTTGCCTAAAAATAATCCATGTACACTTCTTTTGTTGGTTGAAATGTGCAAGTTAGCAACTTAGTGGCCTGAAGTGTGGATTGGAGGACTTCTCCAGTGTTTAAGACCACAAATAAAATCAAGCACATAAAAAGTTGTGCTGTATATATGTTATTTTCAAATGGCCAGCCTGCCAGCTGCAAAACATAATAAAACAATGCATATACTAAATTGGACATTGGCCAGTTGCATGTACTTCCTGTGCACTGTATTAACCCATGATACTATTATCATCTTCCTATGCACATTTTAACTTGGCTTGTGAAGGATTTTGTACTGTATCTTTACAAAAACTTGCTTTTCCTGGCCAATGCCCTATGTATTGTTTAGAAAATGAATTGGACACAGTTATCTAGGAAGAGACCTTATTGTGATTTTTCCTTACCATAAGTCCATAACCTAGATCCACTTGACAGGAAATGTGGATATCATTTTTTTTCTACATACAGGCGGAATCAACAAATAAGATTTTATCCTTTCAATTGTGATAAATATTTTCTTTTTCAAACTTGTACAGTTGGTTGCGACTGCAGCATTGTTTTTGGCAGCGAAGTCAGAAGAAACAGCTTGCCTTTTGAATACTGTTCTTAGGGCTTCATGTGAAGTTTCTCAAAATCAAGAATTCAACCTCCTTCCTTATATGCTGAGTGGTGTAAGTTGACACACAGATAATACATTCTTACTCTACCATGTTTAGCCTCATCAGTGTGATGTTGACTTTATTGCGTTCTTATTTCTCTGAGTAGATTTATCCTTTGCCTAAACTATCAGAAAACCACACTTTTAAGCAAGAGTTTCATAGAACTACACTTTATTTTACATAATGTTTCACAAAATCACAACTGCCGTCAGATGCAACAAGCTTGACATGCCGGACCCACTCGTCAGACTCAAAAGATGACACATTTTGTTTGCTAATGTCAACCAAGTTGCCAATAAATGGAGGCTGACACATCAGCATGATTGCTTGGTGGGTTTGGGCTCCTTGTGGAAGCCATGGAGCGGGTTTGCCGCACTACCAGCCCCCATCCAGTATGACGACTTCGTCCACATCAACAAACGGAAAAGTGCCATCTTATGAGTCTGACAAGCGGGTCTGGCCTGTCAGGCTCATTGCATCTGACGGCGGTGCCGTTTTGTGAAATGTTATGCAAAAGAAAGTGTTGTTCTATGAAACTCTTACTTGAAAGTGTGGTTTTTTGATAGTTTAGGCAAAGGATGTATGGTTTTGAGAGATTTACACTTTCTCTGAACTAAATTGGGGGAACTACAAAGGACTGTCATGTCCTAATGGTTTTTATTTCTTGTTTCTTCAGCAGGACTGGTTTGAACAATATCGAGAAAGTGTAATACAGGCGGAGCAAATGATACTGACAACCCTTGATTTCGAACTTGAAGTGACCCATCCATATGCTTCACTTTCTTCTGCTTTGAGCAAACTAGGACTTTCACATACTGTTCTATTTAATGTGGCTTGGAATCTGATCAATGAAGGGTAAGTATTTTCTATTGCTTAACACATTAATTGATCATTATTTACTGACATAATTCGTTTCGTGAATTCTTAATAAACAACAGTCAAGGTGTATTGCACAACATTCATGTTATTGTGGACATTAGCAATATCAAGTTTATCATCTGCACTGTTTGGATTTTGGTTTTTCTATGGTTGGACCAGGCTGGGGTCTTTAGATGTTATCCTTCAAGTTTGTAGACAATTCTATGTATATCATATGTGGATTATAGTGTACAATCATCAATATTTTTCCAATCTGGTGAGTGGACTTCAGAAGTTAAATGGAGATTCTTATAAAGTAAATGCCAGTCATACAATTTTTGTGGATCTATAGTTAGCAAGACTGGAATTAAGGTACCATCTCCGGTTCCTGTGGCCACATTATGAACTAACCCCATTTGAGGGCTGTGTGTATTGGTCAATCTATCTGCTGCCAAAGCACACATTTTTGGACCTAGATTGTGGCCAGTGCAACACTGGATGAGATTGGATGACAGGAATGATTAGGGAAAGGTTGGTTTGGTTATAGTGTGAGATCAAACATTTTTCAAACGTTTCTTGTACTCCTCCCACGGTCCCACCTGTCACACAACAAGTGCCCTTGGATATGATCCATGACTATCGACTAACACAAAATACTGTAATCTGTATTGATCATCACTCGTAGTTTGCTATGTTGTTGTCAATGTCAGCTTGCTTTATATTGTTGTTGACTAAAGTGAGCAAATATATGTGAATCTTCTTCATATTCTCATTGCAAGTACTTGTAAATACATATCTTGATTTGCTCTGCGTATACTTCAGCAACAAATTGGAGCTCAGTTTCATACCTGAGTTGTTGGTTCTTTCTTGATGTGTATATAACCTTTCTAAGGCTACGATTGATAATTCTCCATTCTGTGTATGGAGGTTATCCTACTGCAATGAGAATATGAATTGCCTGAGTTTCTCTTATATACCACTTATTCACTTAATATATTAGTGATTGCATATATAATAAGCCTAAATAGAGATTCTTTGTATTTAATTCAAATTTGTATAATAAGGATGAACCTGTACATATTCACAGGAAAAATACTACCAACTTCGAGATAACGAAGTAGATAACAAAATGTAGTTATAGTAATTTTTAAAGCATTGATTAAAAAGTTTGCAAAGATGGCAAAATATTACAATTCTATGTTATGCAAAGATGGCAAAATATTACAATTCTATGTTATGTTGATATATAACTTGATGTGTCATTCTTTGAGAGTGACTGAGTTATTTTATGGTATAATTTTGCAAGACTATATGGATGAATCCTAATAGGTTTGATGAGGAAGTTAACCATAAGGCTGGATCGAAGCGATAGGTTAAAAGGCCAAGTCTGGTTCCTTTCTAATTAGGTGAATTGCACATATGCCATTTCGAAAGTGTGAAAATTGTGATTACACCATTGCAACACTTGAAACTTGTCCCACCATGTCGCTGTAAAACATGGTAACCTAATTAACTATGTAATATTGCACTATACAGTTGTAAATATGGTGCTATAAAATCATATCAGTTGTTGTAAATATGCTACTTTAAAATTACAAGAATGCTACTGGGATCATATGGCAGGAGCTTTCGGGTGTGATAAGCCATTTTTGGAAATGGCTAGTTTTTCTCTGTCATAATACAAAATTTCCTTTCTAAGGTGTTAAGCTTTTGTTGGCTGCTTGCCTATTTAATCATGGAAAAGCTGAACTCTTTTTAAGATTTGCTATTTGAGGTGGTAATCACAGCCTTGCAGATTTGTAGTTTTGCATTAATTGCTGATACATTGCACTGCTTATAGTATCACTTCTAAATATTCACTATGTTCATTATTGAGTTCTGCATGTCAATTTTTTTTAGAATCATGTCATCTGTATTGTTGAATGCCCAACTATATCTCATAATTGTTTATTTGAAATGTCTCCATTCTTCTCTAATTTTCCACTTACAATTTCTTTTTGTTTGCACTAACAAATGGGAACTTTCCTCTTAGCATTAAAAGGTGCAAATTTTAGCCTAAAAAAATATTGTTCACTGGAAAGTCTCTGTATTATTCCCTCAAGTCGCAATTTCTTTTTATGTTTTTGACTTTTCATGGTATCCGAGTTACAAATTTGACCATTAGTATTTATCAATATATATAAGTTACTAATGTATAACACTATGACTATATCCATGTGACCAATCTAAAATTTTAAAATTATTGTTAAATATGCTTATGAGTTTTTCAGTCCCATGCGTGCATTCCTATTTGATGTGCAAAGAGCATTGCCGTACCACAGTGCTAATGCTGTGATGATGGTAGGATCGTATCATTTGCTTTTTAATTTATTGATGTGTTTTGCGTCGTTGGTTGAATACATTTAGTTCAACAAGTAACTCTCTGCCATCAAGATGTTGAGTATCTTTCAGCTTCAGCTAAACTTATATGATCTATTTGGTTTCTGTGCGTGCACACATGTACTTCAATTTCATGTGCTTTATATTCACTAGACTATGGTCAAGGTAATTTGTCAGGCCCAACAAGGTTTATGTTGGCTGATCAGTTTGAAATGAAATTTTCTCGTGTTTGAAAGTAGATATCGATTCAATTGCATTGTCACTTGTCCAGACAATTTTGTGCTAAACTGTGAGAGCCTTTGCAGAGGATTGGTGTGATGGTCATGAAAACCACCTTTTTTTTCCCAAGAATCATTATGTAGCAACCGTTGTAACATGATGTGATAATTGGGACAAGGAAAATGGGACATAAAGAAACATTATGCACCTACGAATATATTCTAATTGCCCACAGCCCAAGCTACAGATTTTTGTCTCAGAAATCCAAAAGAAGATTGGTCCTAAATGTAATCTTTTTCATTTAAATCGAAGTTATATCTCGCTGAGCTCACTTTAGTATTGGACTATTGGTGTTGGATCTTGACTGCCAAACAATGCTTTAAGCTCATAACCTAGTTCTAATTTCGTATACATCTTTTTATGATGGCCGTACTCAATGACTGCAATCCAATTTTACAAAGAGAACACAAGTTTGACATGGTGCTGCTATCTTTTGAGTTATTACAGATCAAGTATTGATCATGGCTCAACCATTTTTAATCACTTCACAAATTATGTAGTAAATTTGTATTTTCAAATCTGAGGTCTTTCTTGTTTATAATGATGGAGAAAGAATTGTTAAATTTGTAATCAATCAGCTGTTGCTCTTTGTATCCTTACTATTAAACAAAATTTCTGTTTTATGTAGATTTCCCTGTGCTTTTGTATTTTATATAAGTTTGCATGCCTTAGTAGTTCCATAATTAGTTTGCCAGTCAGAATTTCTATGTAGAGAAGTTCCCTGGCCAACTCACTTCTCTTTTACTAAGACAGTGTGCCTCACTGACAATGACACTGACATTTTCATGTAATATGGTGCTTAACAAGGTTAAATTCATCTTTAGGAAACACAGTCATATGGAGCATTGCTTGCATTCTAACTTCAAATCTACCTGCATGATATTAGAGTTAGCACACAAGAATAACTCGAGATTTTGTTAGTAAACAAGAACAAGTATGCTCCTGCTGGAGCATGCTATATTCTCTTTCTGTGGCCTGCAATCTAAACTTGTCATGGTGAAATGACATTTACAATTTCTGGAGTGGCATATGCCACTGGGGCATTATTTGGTGAAAGAATTGATGTATGAATCTCAAGAGGCATGTATAATTGCTAGAATTTAGCAATATGGCAAATTCTGCAGAAGGGTCTTCGATAATGTTATCATCTGAAGCAACTTTTAGTGGTAAGGATCATTGCATATGTCTTGTTTAGTTTGTTTCTGCTTAATATGTAGCTATTTGGTGGAGCCTTGGCATCTCTTGCTGATATGGTTTGTCATGTTGTCTGAAACAAATACCCTTTTTTTCATGCACACAGTTCACTAATCGATGGTTTGTCTAGCTCTTTCTTGACTGTTCACTTATTCTAACATCATCCAACTATTATTCTTAGTTATTTTAATAATGCAGGCTCCGGAGTTCTCTCTGGCTTCAGTTCAAACCTCATCACATCGCTGCTGGGGCTGCATTCCTTGCTGCAAAGCTCCTCCGCTATGACATTACCTTTCACCCAAATTTCTGGCATGAATTCAAGACAACACCATACATTGTTCAAGGTAATTGAGTGTTCTTTAGTTGCAAAGTTAACATATTCTTAGGATATATCTGACAGCACTATCTGTTGCAATCGCAGATGTTGTCCAGCAGTTGAAGGAGCTACTTTAGGATACAGTATTCTATATGTTTGCTATATACCAAAAGACCCTTTGTTTGTAGTGGCCACTGTTAAAAATGTGTGCTTCGATATGTGGCCACTTCGTCTTGAATTAGTAGCTTGAGATTATACCCATTCTTTTCCATTTAGGTTTTTACAGACACAGTGCTGCCATGTACAAAAAGGAAAAAAACTTGTGTCAAATGTTGCCCTCGAAATTTTTGGGGGTAAGTAAAAATGGTATTTATTGGAAGATAATGTGCTATATTTTGATGCATAGAAATTTTCTGTTGGTCCTTCAGGACATGTTACTGTGTCTTGCGTTATGTTTGATGATTGGGCACACCAAGGGCACTTTATGGCTATATTTTTTATGCACGTAAATTTTCTTTTTCGTCATTTAAGGACCTGTAATTTTTTAATCTTATGGTTCACATTTCAGCTTATGAAATAATCACAGACCCATGTCAGTTCTGAAAATGGTTATTTGTGGTTCTAAAGAAAATTTTCATTTGTGCTGCTGATATTTTCTGAATTTGTGATTATGGTTGTAGAAGCCTTCTGCCCATGTAGGCCTGTATCTGGGCGAGCGTGCTATTAATCCATGCCTACTTTTACGGCTCACTGTCATCGCTGCTCGTCGTCGGATTTTGTGGCTGGATGTACAATGATATTATTAGTGTACTCCTCTAGTTACAAAAGCATCTTTGTTTTAGATATCGGTCCTTAAAACGTAATTTCGATAACTAATTTCTATAATAATATATTTATAAAATCTAATAAATTATAATATTATGAAAGAGACAAATTTACATATAAGATTTTCATATATTTAATATAAATACTTAAGAAGATAATGATAACCAAAGTTTTGAAAGTTTTGAGTATTCTAAAATGGCATGTTTTTGTAACTGGAGGGAGTATGTCTCAGAGGTTAGGCCATGCTAGGAAACAAATAATTTTCTTGCCGTACGTAGAATACTACACCGAAAACCGTAAAACATTTCGGCGGAAGCGACAGGCACGATGATAAGATTTTCTATGCACCATTAATGTCGGAGATGTTGGGTAGGATCTTATTCCACCATGTCTCGCCAAGAAGGATAAAATAGCTGGGGTTCGACCAGCTGCTTGGGCTCGACTGGACTCGGAGGGAAATTTATGTTTTTGCCACCTTTATGAGGTGAGGGGCAACAGATTTGCCACCCTGGCCCGTTGTCAGTGATTCAGACGGTTCCATATGTAAGTAACAGAGGTAATTGGTCAATCTTAAGAGTGGCAAAAACATGAATTCCCCGGACTGGGATGTATGCAAGCATCCCTGCCCTGAGTTGGGGTGGATCTCGCTGGGTTTGGGACTTTGGGTAAGACGGTCAAGCCAGCATTCTCAATCTTACCCTCTCTCTCTCTAGTCGCTATAGGAGCCCCTTTTTCACGCTAGAAGGACCTAAATGGCGAGAGAACCAGACAGCCTTCCTACAGAGTCCCTCGAGAGGCAGATGCCGTGGCTTTCTTCGCGGTCATGGTGTGGGGTCCTGGGCGCCGCATGTGCCAAGCCCTCGGCAAGTGGCACAAATGGCGAAGCACAAACCCGAAGGAGGCCGGCGCTTAGGGGAGACGCGCACCCGGGAGTGGCTGGGATCCAAGCGCACGGAGTTCACTCGGGGGAGCCCAAGGCCTAGGGGAGGCACGCCCTAGGGAGGCTGGGGCCTTGGTGTGGCGACCCCCTGGGGAGGGCGGGCGGCGATGGAAGGAGGGCCTGAGGGAAGGGGCAGCAATGGAAAAAGGGCACAGGGGAAGACCCTGAGAGGAGGGGCGGGCGGGCGGCGATGGAAGGAAGGCCCGGGGAAGGCCTCGGGTAGAAGGCGGCAATGGTAGGAGGGCAAGGGAAGACCTTAGGAGGAGGGCCGGCGATAGAAGGGGATCTTCATCATATACCCTCCCTTGAATTGGGGATTTCAGGATTTACCCTCCCACCTCAATGACATGTGGGGTCATCATAAGTCACTGACACGTGGGTCAGGAGGGTAAATCATGAATTTTCATCTATGAAGAGGGTATATGATGAATAAATCCGCGATAGAAGGAAGGCCTAAGGGAGGCCCCGGGTGGAGGGGTAGCGACTGAAGGAGGGCCTAGGGGAAGCACTGGGCGGAGGGGCAGCGACGGAAGGAATGCCCGGGCGGAGGGGTAGTCACAAAAGGAGAACCCGGGTAGAGGGGTGGTGACCCCCTCAGGGTGGTCGGGCATCGTGGATCTAGAGCGGAGCCAAGTGGGAGTTGAGGGGATCTAGGGCCAAGCCAGCCCATGGTGTACTGAGTCCATTCACCACCCAGAGGGTTTGGTCCACTGTGGACTAGAGCCATCCGCCCCCCGAAGGAATTCTGATGACATAGACGCCTTGTACCACGTGCAGCCCCTCGGGGCCCAGGTGCATCGAGCCGAGGCTAGAGTTCGCATGGACTTTCACCCTGAGTCCACTCCAATGCGGAGGTATCTTAACATTTTGTCAACTTGTTGTAGTCTACCAGAAGGGTCGAATGCTCGAGTCCACGCGTTGACCCCTTCCTTAGGTCGGTGCGCTGGCTCAAACGAATGGTTGACGACCGTCCGGATCAATGAGGGGCTACTGTTGGGGAGGGTCCTCACGCCACCTCGGACCTACAACCACCTCGGAGCGATGGCGCCCGTTGGAGGTACCCCAAGCCAAGTCCTCAAGTCAACCTCGGATGTATCCGAGGCCAGCCCTAGGCAAGGTATATGGGACCAACCCTGGGCGAGGTGCATAAGACTGATCCCAAAGAGGTCCGGCGCCAACCCTAGTGAGGTCCGAGGTCGACCTCGAGCCAGTCCCGGGGTCTCGGACATGGCAGGGCTCGCGCGAAGCAAATGACGTGAATACCCCTAGGAGTAAACTAGACCCCAATAGTAAACTTGTAACTTCACTCGTCTTCCTTTCTCTCTATAAATAGGATCTCTTACAATGGGGGATGGGAGGCTATTCTTATAACCTTAAACACTTATATTGAATACACTTGATGGCTGTATATTTCTCCTTAAGTCCCTTCGCATCTTTAGCGTTCTTCGTATACGACCAAGGGTACTCCTAAGTTTACCATCCGAATTCGTACCAATGACAAATCCTTTCCTTTGTTTGGTCGTCGGGGAAAACTATCCTGGTGAAAAAGCCTCGGCACCCGACAAGAAATCTGGAATTTCAGGAAAGAAAAATCTGTCTAAATTTTTTTAATTCAATTTGATTAGGGTGAATAGCTATTTTGGTCCCTAGAGTTTCACTGGAAGGTCACTTTGGTCCCTCACGTTTCAAAAGGCCAAGTTAGTCCCTAAAATTTGATTTTTGGGTCAAAGCAATCCTTTTGCCGACATGTCATGCCACATCCTCATGCTGCATGCTCTCTCGCTGGCTCAGCCCACATGAATGGCATTTATGTCCCTCCCATCAAAGCCTGCATGTATGCTGTCATGTTAGACCATAAAGGAACAAACTAGGTGACGGGTCGAATTTTTTGTATGAATAATCTATTTTTTATTTAAAATTATAGAAATATACCTGTAGCAATATTTTTCTTACATAAATAGCCTCCAGTTGCCCAATGGCCAGGCGACACGCGGGCAATCCACTGGCTATTGGGGCGAATAATTGTTATCGCCTGAGCATTGGGCGATTGGAGCTCCAGTCACCCAACGCTCGGGCGAGGGGGGGTTAAAAGGCTAAGCACTCGGCCACCGCCGCCACTCTCACACAGAAAACAAATCGTTCGGCCGAGTAGAGGAGAAGAAGAAGAGAGAGAATGAGAGGAAGGGGAGAAGAGTAGAGGAGAGGGGGAGAGAAAAGGAGAGGGAGAGAAGAGGAGAGGAAGGAGTGGGAGAAGAGGAAGAACCAAATTCAGGTATTTTTTTGCAATATTGTATTTGCAGTATATTTTTTATTTAATGTTAGTGTTAGTATTTTTTTGTATCTGCAATATTGTATATGATTGTTAGTGTCAGTAGAAAATTATAGATTTCAATAGAAATAGTTAAAATTCACAAAATCTACAAAATTCATAGGGGCAATTTGCAGTCGCCCTCTTGGTGGGCAATTCCACATGTAATCGCCCCTTGGCTGGGCGACTGGTTCCAGTCGCCCAATGGTTGGGCAACTGGAAATCTGTCACCTGGCAATTAGGCGATTGGCTCCAGTCGTCCAACCGGAGGGGGGCGACTGGAGCCTATTTGTGTAAAAAAATGTTGCCGCAGGTATATTTCTGTAATTTTGAATAAAAATAGATTATTTGTACAAAAATTCGCAACGAGTCCACTACCCAATTTTCGGCAGCTCTTGGGCCTGTAGTAATGCTGGAAGGAGGTATATATCTTCAATGCCCACAAGTGTGATTCATACTTGTCAATGTAGCACAGTAGCACTCACAAAATGAGCTCAGATGCTCATTTTGCATGTGGAAAATGCATGCACTGCTGAGTTCATTGGCAGATCAAGCCAAACCATGAGAGTTTGGTGGATACGATCATACAAACAAGGAAAGCATGTCTCAGTTCTGGAGCAAGTAGTAATTTGCTCAAGGCAAAGTCAGAAGCAAGAAGATGAAGAGATGAAGTCAGTCGGCTCGCGACAAGAAATCAATCCGCTGATCAGGGAAAACTCGGAAACCAGCGTGAGAGGAAAACTCACCAAATTCACTCCTCGGCACCTCTTGGAAGGTAATTCGGTGGAATGGTAAAAAAATAAGGGGCGCTCCCAGTGCTCAAAGTAGTTTTGGCTTCTGGCTAGAAGCCAGAAATCAGATGGAATACATCCGCTTTTTAATTTTGATTTTTTTTAGTTTTTTATTTAATCTTTAATTTTTTCTCTTATTCCTTTGTATTGTTTATAAAAAGGTAAGCATGTTTTCATTTTATCTTTTTAATTAAATGACTGCGTTATAGTATTAACCACCACATTCAGAAGCCACAACCGACAGGAGCATGGCTTTTGAGGGGCGATTAGGAATTTCACTCAAGATAAGAGAGGGGGAGAAGCGTCATTCATAGGGTCCAGCTTAATGAGTGAGTCGGCATAAGGTTGTGGCTATCCGGATTGGTACCCTCCGACTTACAAGAGAAAAGTCAGAGAACACACAGTGTCGTGACTTTGGCTAATCCTCATTCGTCGGATCAAGAAATAACGGTGTAGACTTGATGCTACAGTACATAGCTGCTTTGTGAACCAGCACCTGCTGAGCACTGATTTTGCTACGGTTTGTGAACAGCAGTAGTCTACAGTATTTACAGTTCTTCTCACGCCATTTGGCCCTATACACCCGACTTTGCTCTAGAAAGGAAGAGGATCCGGATCATGAATCCTCTCGATAAGGTTGAGGCGATTGATTGATGGATGATTTTATTGCTAAAGTCTAGTTGCTTTTCGTGAACTTCTTGGAGTCTGATCAGATTGCTGGCCACTCGCCTCTAAAATGGTCTGGAGGGTCACATCTATCAAGTTTAGGTGGGAAGCCTAGTCCGCTTCCACATCGCTAACAATCTGATGATTTGGCTAGTAATCTGACCTCATAGATCACGGTATTAGATACCTAAAATTGAGAACTAGGTTAACTCTTTAGTCTTTACTGTGTGATGTATTCTTGATCTGCACTCCATTGGCTTGAAATGCTGTGCAGTGCCATAAGGCAGAGAGGCTTGCGGTCTCGTTCAAAACAGTTTCTAATTTATGGCTTCTAATTTATAAATGTTAGGGGTTATTTTGATCATGTTATTTTTTAACACAACTTTTTTCTTTTTTCTTGTGTTTTCTTTTTTTGTATTGTATGTATAGATGTAACAGTTTTTTATTTCTCTTTTTCTTTATTTTGTTAAATTAAATGTCTTAGCTAAAAGATAGCAACAATTATGATATTTATTTTAGTCAAAAGGCTATTATAATTAAAAATTATCAGCAAAAGCTGTTTTGAACGGACCTCCCTATTGTCACTTAGATAACTCAGATTTGTCAAGAGCATATAGCATGTAATTATTGATCTAAATATCTGGATCTGGTTATTGTCGATTGGATCAACTCAAAGGATGCTTACTGCAGTGACGTGACATTTTCAGAATCCATTGCAGTCCTATGAGACATCGATTTTTGTGTCCCAATTTCAAAAGAAGCGGCGGCTAGATCGGTCAAGCCTTCATGGCCGCACGTACGCAGGTGAGCCTGCTTGGTACTCGTATGCGTCGTTTTTCTGGCACATGGTTGCAGCATGCGCGCAGGAGCATCTCTATCTTCTCCGTTTTGTTTTTCAGTTTCAGTCAACTATGAACAGAGAGGGGGCTGGATTATCATCTTATGAAAGGACGTGTGAGGGAGTGTTTTCCCCTAGAGGATCCTGAATTTGTAAAATGGGGTGCATCTTTTGACACCGGGGATACTTATATTGACTTTTGTTAATAGTTTTTGCTATGTATTATGACTAAAAATGAATAGTTTAAAAAGAAGGATGCAAACGGTGCAAAAAGTGAGCGAGAGGAGTGAGACATGTGATGTACCCGTGATCACCTTTCTTATCTCCAGAGCGAGCGCTAGCGAGAAGAGTGGAGGAGTCGCTTCGAGAAGTTACGTATTCATATTGATTTTTGACTTTTCTAAGCAGAAACTAATACAGACATGACCATTGTTGACGTCTTCAACTAGAGGCCATTTTTTTTGGCACTCAGCCACATCTTTTTGCAAATTTAGTTCCTTGGCGTTTGTTTTTTTTGCAAATATAACCTTCTTGGAATTACCAACTTCGGTAGGTGCACTGAGCACCCCTTTGCGGCAACACAACGCAAGCATTTAATGCTATGTGTAGCACACCGACACTAAATCACATAATTAGTGCTAATTAAATTAAATTAATACTAATTAAATATAATTAGTACTAATTAAATACAATTAGTGTTAATTAAATATAATTAATGCTAATTAAAACACACACTAATCAACTGGTAACTACGGCTGAGTTACTATAGTTAAGCAGTTAAGCTGGTATCTACCAAACTAGCGAGGTAGCTGGATAGGTCAAAAAGGTTCTTGGATGCTAAATTTTTAAGAGAGTTACAGTACTATTTGCGTTAACATTCTTTCAACTGCTCTCAGTTGCTATCACAGGTTGTAACCACGATGTGTACAATTGGAGATTAGATTCATCAGATAAAATTGGAGAATATTATGTCGCTTTGTTATCAGCGAATAGATTTTTTTTTTCGAAAACGGTGTCATTTAGCATGATGTTAAGGAAAAGAAAGGCAGCAAAACTCCGCATTTCATTGATACTCTCGCGCGCGCGCGCTCTCTCTCTCTCTCTCTCTGATTGACAATTGGCCACGCGGGCGAGGAGAGGGACAGGCCACCTCCCCCTCACCTTCGATAAAAGCCAAGCAAGTCCCCCGCATGTTTTGCCCGCTTCACTCCACCCCCTCTTGTAAAATCCCAACACACTTTACAAGCACAGGGAGGTCACTCCGGAGAAGCAAAGCGGGCATGGAGACGGCGAAGAAGAAGGTGGTGTGCGTGACGGGCGCCGGCGGCTTCATCGCATCGTGGATCGTCAAGCTCCTCCTCGAGCGCGGCTACACCGTCCGCGGCACCCTCCGCGACCCCGGTATGCCCGTCCTCCAGCCGTTTGCACACATAATACACTTGCGAGTCTCGTGGATCTTTATCACCTCTGTTGATTAATTTGCCGCGTTTGCTTGCTCCAAGCCGGAGGAGCCGAGGCATCGATCGTGCCACGCCGCACTTGCCGTGTCTTCAGTTGATCGCCACAGTTCATATACGCTAGCTCATTCTACTGCCAAACTAGTGATAGAAACAAGTATAAGCAGGCAGTACGATTAATTGAAGCAAACGAGGGGAGATTCCCGGCAAGTACTACATGTAGTAGTATCGGAAGCTTCGTTTGGTTCAACAATCTGCCTGTTTTTGCAAGCGGGAGAGGCGGGGCTTCCGATGAGATGAGGGTGAGTAGTAGTAGTGGCCGACAAACTCTGCCGGCAGCCACGTGGGGGGAGAGGGCTCACCGCTGATCCCATATATCGCTCTCCCGTTCGTTCTAGAAACTGGGCCAATTACTACTGTCTAGTGGTGATTTGGTTGTGTTGATTAGATTAGCTCTTTAAATTAGTTCATTATCTTAAATGTTCGTACCATGTAGGGGCATGTTAGAGTATCTCCAATAGTGACTTATGAGCTAGCTCTAAGCATATTATTTCATATTTTAATAGAAGAGAGAAAAAAACTGTCTCTTGATCAAGAGCTAGCCTCATACACACATTCTAAAATTATGTGAGAGTGTCATGTGAGGCTATTTATGTTATGAGCTATGTGCTAAAAGTTAATACTATTGAAGAAGTTGTCTTAGAGCTAGTAACTAGCTCATACTGTTGGAGATGCTCTTAGTCACTTGATTTGGTCGAAATGACTGTCTGAGTGAGGAAACTCAATGCTTGTACATGGTTAGAAGGTTACTAGTTAGCTGATTTGATTTAGCCGGTGGGAGAAGGTTGTGGCATGGAACCGGCAGGAATATTTATTTAGACTCTAGTTCCGGAACACAAGTGCAGAAAGCTCCTTAGATTGTTTTGACAGTTGAGGCGTCCATTTGTTCTCCCTCCTTGTCATATGTTCATCGATGTCTTCTTGCACATCTGCAATGGCCTCGGTGTCTTGCTTTTCGGCAATGACAGGAAGGATGATTTCATTTGCAGAGGCGGTGTACTATCTACTTGTAGTGTAGTACATCTGGGGCCGTACGGACCATTTTGGGGGCCAATGCTAAAATTGATGGCTCTACTCTAAAGGAGAGTTGTACAGATGGCTCTCCAGGGTCTTGATCAAGGTTGTCGAATAGTGATCCTGAATCGGATCAGAGCTAGTTTTTTGGTAGAATCGTAAATCGTAAGATCGATGTAGAATCTAAGATCTTACTGGATTCTACCAAAGAAATATTTTAAAAAATCTACAGTGTATTATAACACTACTGTATTTTTAAAATTATGTCTTTTCAACTTTTCTTTACAAATTGTAGAGTAAAGATAAGATCATGTGTTATTTTATGATAATTATAGTGAACATAAAGAGATAAAATTTCAAATTTTCAATTAAAAGAAAGTATACAAGTAATTATTTATAATAAAATAATAGAATCGACATAATTGAATAGGATCGTACAAAAATTTTGATCATGATTCTACAAAACTTTGGCTAAAATCGTAAGAATATTAATATTCTACCACAGAATCGGATTGACAATTTTGATTATGATCCTACAAAACTTTGGCTAAAATCGTAAGAATATTAATATTCTACCATAGAATCGGATTAGTCTTGTCAATCTTGGATCGTAAAATTTTATAATCTATGACAGAATCGAGATTCTGACAACCTTGGTCTTAATGTAGTTCAGAAAGTTCATTTCGCTGTGCCAATATCATCATGCATCAATGGCACAACATTAATTCATAGGTATTGCGGGAATAAGACAACCAACCAGACTGACAAGAAATTGTGCAACATCCTACTTTGCTTAATCTCACAAATATGACACAATAAATAGATGAAAGGGTATCAACTATTAATAGATTACTAGTTGTAGCAACTAATTTATTTTGGGAAAATGTTTAGACAAGGGATATTCATAGGTATTTCCGACTATACCTATTGTTTTTGTTTTCTAGAGCAAGTTGCTTTTCTTTCCTTTCCAACCGATTTCACCGGTTCATAACTAGTAGAGCTGGCTAGACCTTTGGCAAGCTCCGACTGGACACTTCCACTCGGTGTTGCGTCTTTGGCCGGTTCTTTCTCAAGGCGGTCAGAAATTATCTCTCCGACCACTTGCATCTTCTCGGAGGGTTGGACTTCCTCGACTAGCAAAGCACTTGTTCCCGCTGGCATTAAGGATGTCTCGGTGGTGGCCGCCAGATTATGAGCCTACTTAGTCCTGGCCACCACGGTGTTCCCGATCGGTAGGTCTGCTCCCACCGCTGGTCCCGCAACCTCGACCTCTCCGACCAGTGGCTCTGGCTCCACTCAAGTGGCCTCGCTGCTAATGTCAGGTTCAACTGCGAGAGCATTCACCCAAGAAATATATTCTCGCTGGTGTAATTTATCTATTCGTCGTACAAGAACAGTAGGCTTATAAGAAAAGCTTTTGGAGTCATAATAGTAGCCTACCTTCAAGGGGTCCTTCTTCTCTTTGAGTGCTTGAGCGATGGAAGGGGCACGAGAAGACCCCGCCGCCCCATACGACTTCTTCACAAGTCGGCCCTTCTTGGGAGTCAGCACGATCTCTTCTTTTGAGCCCTTCTTTGGTTGAGAACCGTCCATCCCGATCATCTGCATATGCAAAAGCATAAGAATGCAGTGATCAGAAGTTGGTCATTGTGTAAAGGTATTGTTGATTACCTTGAATCTCTCGGTCCTTTCTTCTGGAGAGGTAGCTGCTAGGATCAAAGGTACTCCTTTCTACTAAGGTTCCCCTTCACATATTGCCTTGACTCTTTCCCTTATCTCGGAAGGGGACAATGCTACAAAATCAAAAGGACCATGAGTTGGAAAAGACATGAATAGACAAATTCAATTGGTCGGAATCTTTGATGTTTACCTTCCAAGGAGTCCCTGGTCGAATCTTTTGTGCCTTCATACCATAGCATGATATGATCGCGCAACTTCAGGGGACTAATCCGGCGCATGGTGAAGTCCCTCACCACGTGCCACGATGTCAATCCCCTGTTCTTTAGGTACACTATGGTGTCGACCAGTAGTCGTACCCTTCCCTCCTTTTTAGGAGAGGCCTTCCACTCCAGGCTTTCTATGACGATCCTCCCCTCGAACATCAGACTGTCCTCCCTAGTGATCGACATGTAGAACCAAAGCTTCTTCCATGATGACCAGGATGACTTCGAATACATGGGATATACTCTCTAGCCCTCTCGTCGTGGAGACATAGTGAGCTGCCCCCAGGTGTTGCTCCCGCTCTTTCGGATCTTCTGGTCATCTGGTAGTAGTAACTGAAGAGATCTAGGTTCGCTGGGATTCCCAGGTATGCCTCGCATAGGTACACAAAGATACTGAGCGAGGCGATCGAGTTAGGTGCCAGATTCACTAGCTTGATCCCATAATACCCAAGCACCTCCATCAATAAGGAATGCGTTGTAAGCCTAAACCCACACTCCACGTATGCCCAAAATACAGGCATCTCACCCTCTTCACCACTTGGGAAACCTTCGCCTTTTGCTGATCTCTAAGGGATCATCACATGGTTGGTGATCAATCTCACATCCTCCAAAGCTTTGAGCCTCTTTGATCGCAACTCAGATATGGACCACTCAGAGATGAACTCAGGCATTTTTGTGGATTTAGGTTTAGATCTAGCGGAGATCAAGAAAATTTGGAAACTAGAGTTGCAGTCATCGAGGCGGAGGATACAAAAGTCTCTAGGAAGTGTGGGATAATACGAACACCGATTCAGTTTATAAGGGCTCTCCCACGACCAAGTTAAGCAGTTTCGGGAACCATGCTCAATAGTTATAAACCTTTCGGTTCTACCCCTCTTCCTATTGGCTCTTCAATTTTAAGTGAAAAGACATCTTTACTTTTCTTGACTACCGTCAAATGACCTCCTGACTGGAACATATATTCCAACTAGTGTTTCAATCGAAGAACCCAAAGTTGTAATTTCACATGAAGATCGGAGGCTAGCTGATGAGGATTAAATAATCCATTAGGAGCCGCTTTTAAGCGTAATAAAACCCTTTGATCAGTGTTATAATGGCTTATGTTATAACATGTCCCGAGTACCCCCTGGTCGGAGAACTACTATTCACCTACCCGACTGGCTACTACTTGAAAGCTCTATAACCCAACATACGGGCCTCCCATTGGGCAATGCCTCGTGTGGTTAAGGAACAAAACACATGTGCTTCTATTCCCTTTAACTATTCCACATTTGGCTCTAAGCCTTTGACAATAACCCCCTGCGATTATATCCTGTGACTCTCTTTCACTGACAAAAACTGATCGACAGTTATTGATCGAACTTTTCCCACTGACAACAATGGCTCACTCAGGTGGATGCATGGAATTGACAAGGCGCCAGTTTGTGCAAGTAGCTGACACCTCTTCGACGCTATTTAAGCCTTACTCGAAGGAGACCACAACAACAAGAAGACATCAGGAGGACAAGGGGATTGAGATCATACACCACATTAGTGCAAGTAGCATACACCCCTATAATCACTCATTAAAGCAAGTTGTAATCCCGACATAGCAATAAAGATTGTCCCATTTTTTCTCTTCATTTTTCTATGAGGCTTGGAGTACCATACTACTCGTAAGATCGACGATTTGATCGTCGACGAGTAGTTTGGTGGAGAGAATTATGGGAGCAGTATTTAAGTTGTGCTAGGACAGGAGGTAGTTGTTGGTATGAGAGATGAGGGAGTCGAGGATAGTTTTCAGAAAGGCACTGGATAATGGATGGAATCTTCATTATTCTTACAATTCACTAGGCCTTTTCAATTACCAGAATTAGCATACTAATTAAAAGCCACATACAAAATTATGCCCCTGAAATCACCAAGGCACTGTATAGGTTCGCATTTTGTGCTTACTAATGTTCTAGCCTTGGAGAAAAGTTTAGCAACAGAGTCCCAACAAACTTTAATGGTTCCAGGAAGGGAAGGAGAACTGCAGTCACACCCTGGCAAAAGAAATTTATATTAAATTTCACCTCAGAAAACAAGAAAATCTATAAATACGCTAGGAAATGTTTCACTTGTTTGTGAGTGTTACAATTTTTCCAATAAACCTTTACTCTGTTTCTCGGACGTCACCCCTCTGTGGGACCCGCCTGGTCCCAGCCGATGTGACTCGCTGACGCAACCCTCCTGGTCACCAACAGAGCCCTCTGTCCTGTTGACTCCACAAGACACCTAATAGATGCACCTCCGTCTGCTTCACGTGATGTCTTTTTTCTTCTTTTTCCCTCTTAGCTGCTTCCTAATCTGAGCTACTTCCTAGCTTTGATGCCTTCTTTTCTTCTTTTTACCTGTTAGCTACTTCCTAGTCTGAGCTACTTCCTAGCTTCACCTCTTATACGATCACAACTGATTGCCTCCCTATATCTCTCACATTCTGCTTACAAGACTCAGTATGACATTAAATAGCCTGTACATAACCCGACTTACAATTCCATACGGACTCACATGTATACGGCAACACAAACTCGACTCGGAAACCAACTTGCAAACGGACTGGACTTCTACGTATACGGCAAGCACGCGTACACATGTACAACTCAAATACATCTAAAAAACAAGATTAAACTCTGGTGGTGATCGGTTCGGCTGAAAAGCTCATGGCTGAAAACACTATAGCTGGCTGAAAAAACACTGTAGCTGACAAATGCTTATTTTAGCATAATTAAATTTAAAAATTTAAAAATATAAAAAATATGTTAGCCCATTACGTATAATACAAACAAATACGGGGAAAAAAAGAACCGGCAAAAAAGCTCAACAAAAAGCCAAAAGTTCAGAAAAAGACGAAACTTATGAATAGTGAAAAATAACCCAGAAGCCGAAGCCGAGTTGATCAGAGAACAGTGAGTTTTTTTGGTGTGCACTCCTTTTTGAGGTTAAACAGTGAAGCACAAAGTGTTATACCATACTAGCCTACTAAGAAACATAATACACAGTTTTTTTAAAGCAACACAGTAAACAGAATTGTTACAAAATAAATCACCTTGATTTTGTTATGAATAGCGCTTGTATTCATATGAGGCCAATGGGCCGGTATATATACACAAAGTACAGGTGGTAAATATGCAAAGAACCCCTCATAACAATGGGGAATAACAAACTATACATATATCTCTAACACCCCCCTCAAACTCATGGTGGATCAACAACACTGAGTTTGGAGAGGTAGAAGCCGTGCTGTGCTCGAGTCTGGGCCTTCGTGAAGAAATCCGCTATTTGAAGCTCTGAAGGCACATACTGAAGAGTAATCACCTGATCATGCACACAAGACCTTATGAAAGAAGCATCAACACCAATATGCTTGGTGAGCTCATGCTTCACAGGATCACGAGCAATACTGATAGCACCTGTACTGTCTGACAAGAGAGAAGTCGGTGTAGTGACAGAAACACCAAAATCCTCAAGTAACCACCGTAGCCAAGTAATTTCTGCTGTCAAGAGAGCCATAGCTCGCAACTCAGCCTCTGCACTCGAACGGGACACTGCAGTCTGTTTCTTCGTCTTCCAGGCAATAAGAGAACCACCAAGAAAAACACAGTAAGCAGAGATAGACCGGCGATCAGAGGGATCGCTGGCCCAAGTAGTATCCGAATAGGCCTGAAGCTGTAACGAGCTGGAACGTGGAAAGAAGAGACGGCGAGAGATAGTCCCGCGAAGGTATCGCAGAACTCGAAGAAGGTGGCTGTAGTGGACCTGAGTAGGAGCTGAAACAAACTGACTCAGAATATGAACTGGATAAGTGATATCCGGACGAGTAACAGCAAGGTAGACAAGACTCCCAACAAGATGACGATAGCGAGTCGGATCAGAAAGAGGCTCGCCATCAGAGAGTCGGAGGTGAACATTGAGCTCCATGGGAGTCTCAACAGTACGCTGATCAGTGAGAGAGGCGCGATCAAGAAGATCCTGAATATATTTCTCTTGGGACATAAAGAAACCATCTGGAGTGGAAGTAACCTCAATCCCAAGGAAGTAACGAAGAGGACCAAGATTCGACATAAGGAACTGCTCACTAAGACGAGCTTGACAAAGGCAATGTACTCAGAATCATCTCCTGTAATGATCATATCATCAACATACAGAAGAAGAAGAGTCCGACCACGACACGAAGTGTGGACAAAGAGCGCAGGATCATGATCACTAGCTGAAAAGCCAGCAGCAGTGACCACAGAGGAGAAGCGCTCAAACCAAGCACGAGGGGCTTGCTTAAGGCCATAGAGAGAGCGACGAAGGCGACAGACCATGCCCTCAGGAACAGAATACCCAGGTGGCGGATGCATGTAGACCTCCTCACGCAACTCGCCATTAAGAAAGACATTCTTGACATCAAGCTGAGAAACAGACCAGTGGCGAACAGACGCCACCGAAAGAAGAGTGCGAACAGTGGTCATGTGGGCCACAGGAGCAAAAGTCTCGTCGTAGTCAACACCATGCTTCTGCTGGAAACCACGAGCAACAAGACGCGCCTTATAGCGCTCAAGAGAGCCATCAGAGCGAGTCTTAATCTTATAGACCCACTTACACGTGATGGGATGAGAATGAGATGGAAAAGGAACAAGATCCCAAGTACCAGTACGCTCGAGGGCAGCAATCTCCTCGGCCATGGCAAGCTGCCACTCAGGGTGAGTAACAGCATCCCGGTAGGAGACAGGCTCACGAGTAGCTGCGCCAGCAAAGGCAAAACGGGTAGGAGGCCGAATCGACTGGCGATCGCGGAGAGCGTAGCGAGGAGAAGATGACCCATCAGGGGAAGATGGAGCATCAGAAGAAGATGGAACATCAGGAGAAGATGGCTCATCTGGAAGATCCTCAATACGAGGTCGACGAGTGTAGAAGATAAGGGGAGAAGGTACTGTAGTGGGAGGAGCCTGCGGAGTCGTAGGAGACGACACAGGCGGCGACAACGGCGGAGAGGCCACAGGGGGAATATGTGGAGACTCAGTGGGACAGGTGGACGAGGGCAAAACAGATATAGGAGTATCTGGAAAGGTCAAGAAAGACAGACTCCACAGAGGAAGCCGAAGGAGAGGCAAGACGTGGGTAGAATGGACGAGACTTGTCGAAAGTCACATCCCGAGAAACCCGCATCCGACGACCAACAGGATCCCAGCACCGATAGCCCTTGTGCTCGGCACTGTATCCCAGAAAGACACACTCAACAGACTGAGCGGTCAGTTTGGTGCGTTCTTGAGGGGCGAGGAGAACGTAGCAAACGCAGCCAAACAGATGAAGGGTAGAGTAGTTAGGAAGAAGACCACAGAGACACTCAACAGGGATCGCTCCCTGAAGAGCAGAAGAAGGCTGGATGTTGACGAGATAGGTGGCAGTGGAAACAGCCTCGGCCCAAAAGTGAGGTGGAATAGAGGCGGCGATCATCAGAGCATGAGCCGTTTCAAGGAGGTGACGATGCTTGCGCTCAGCGACACCATTCTGAGCATGAGCACCAGGACAAGAGAACTGAGCGAGAGTGCCCTGCTCAGCAAGGAAGCTGCGCAGGTAACGAGAGAGGTACTCGCCAGCAGAATCAGCACGAAAGACACGAATAGGAGTGGAGAACTGTGTGTGAATCATAGTGGCAAATTTTTTATAGATAGACAATGCCTCACTACGAGAAGACATGAAATATATCCAAGTATGGCGAGAAAAATCATCTATAAAAATGATATAATATCGATGACCCCCTTTCGAAACGAAGGGAGCCGGACCCCAAACATCTGAATGAACAAGATCAAAAGGGCGCTGAGACACAGACTCACTATGAGGATAAGGAAGCTGGATATGTTTACCTAACTTACAGCCCTGACAATCTAAAGACACGTCTCCGGAGACAGACCCCAGAAGACCACGACGAACTAAGGACGACAGACGGGATCCACACAGATGGCCAAGACGGTGATGCCACTGCTGGAAAGACCCGGTAGACGAAGTGGCAGAAGCGGAGAGACTGGCGGCGATGGTGGCAGCGGAAGGAAGGTGAAGCCAGTCAAGCTCCCAGAGACGCTGTGAGTCACGGCGCCGAGGGCCAGAACCAACCAGAGCTCCCGTGTGGCAGTCCTGAACACAACAAGAGTCAGAGTCGAGAATGACCCGATAACCAAGGTCAGTAATCTGCCCAGCAGAAAGAAGCTGCAAGGTAAGGCGAGGAACATGAGCAACAGAAGGAACATGAAAAGATGAGTTGCTAAGAGATCCTCGACCAGAGACAGAAAGAGATGTACCATCAGCAGTAAGAACACTGACAGGAGAATTAAGAGGTGTAATAGAAGACAGAGTGGAAGGATCAGGAGTCATGTGAAAAGATGCTCCAGAATCAAGAATCCACGGGGAGGTACCTGACTGTGTAGGAGGTGGTCTCTCAGTGCCCGAAGAGTCAGTAGCAGAACCTGCAGAACCTGTCGAGGGAGAACCTGAAGCGGCAAGTAGGCGTCGAAGTCTGGCTATCTCCTGCTCGGTGAGAGAAGCTGCTGAAGAAGTCGAGGCAGACGTCGTCGTAGAAGCACTAGTGCCAGTAGAAGAACGGCGTGAAAGATGCCGCTTCTTCTTATAGCACTGGGACTCAATGTGGCCGGCCTTGTCGCAGTAGGAACAGTGAGGACGGCCACCTCCAGACGGAGGACGGCCACCACCACCTGTGGTAGCCGCTGGAGGAGACAGTGTAGCAGGCGGACGAGCGGCGAGCACAGAGGGGAGTGGCATCAGACCAGCACCACTCAGACGAGTCTCCTCTGCGCGTATCTCGGTAAGAGCCTCCAGGAGAGTGACACGAGGGTGGCGTGCAAGGAGCTGGGCACGCCTTTGCTCGAACTCAGGACGAAGGCGAGTAAGGAACTCGTAAACCCGCTGAAACTCCAGGTCAGCACGGACATCCAGGCAGCACGGACAGGTACGACAGCCAGCAGTGCGAAGTGAGTCCAACTGACGCCAGACAGCAGAACTCTGAGCGTAAAAAGCGTCAACAGTAGCATCACCCTGCTGAAGAGAGTGCTCCTGGCGGACCACGGACAGGTACAGGGCATCACCAGAGGGCTCGTAGCGCTGACGAAGATGAGTCCACATCTGGAAAGCCGAAGGGAGTCCCACAACCTCAGAAGAAAACTGAGGCTGGACACTGGCGATGAAGACAGCAGCAGCCCGAGCGTCGTCATCGTACCACTGAGTGTAGACGGTCAGACGATCCTTGTAGGAATCCAGAGCCTCCTGGTAGGCAGAGGCAGCTTCATCATCAGCTTCATCATCAGCAACAGCCTTATCGGCTGTCGGGGGCAAAGCAACAGGCGTAGGCTCCGTCGGAGGAATAGGGCAAGGCGGGCAGGTGACATCGCCAGAGAGAACGCCCCAGAGACGAAGACCACGCATGTGAATGCGCATGTGAGACACAAAGTCGGTGTAATTAACACCATCAAAGATCACCGGGCAGCGAGGGAGGGAAACGGTGCCCATCGGTAGGCGGCGCTGGACGGCGCGGCGACCAAGGCAACGAAGTCTAACAGGCGGCGCTGGACGGCGCGGCGGTTAGAACGACGTTTTTTTTTTCTCGAGTCGGTTTACAAACCGACCGAGCGAGCCGACCGAGCCCACCAGGGCAAAACCCTAGTTTTGGAGGCAGCCCTGCGCAGGCGGCGGCGGCGGCCCAGCGCGTTCGGCGACGGCCCGGTGCGGGAGGCGGCGGCAGCGGCCCGGAGAAGGCGGCGTCGGCCACCAGCGGGCGGAGCGGAGGCGGCGGAAGGCGAGCGGAGGCGGCGACCAGCGGGCGGAGCGGAGGCGGCGGAGGCCCGCCTCTCAGCAGCGACCTCGGCAACGGCGACCTCGGCAGGACGCGTCGGCGACCGGGGAGGCGAGGCGGAGGCGCGGAGGCCGCGTCGACGACCGGGGAGGCGAGGCGGAGGCCGTGTCGCAAAACGGGGAGGCGAGGCGCCGCTCCTCACGACGCCGCCGGGGACGAGACGCGGAAGTCGCGCCGGCGGCCGGAGAGATGGGATCTGTTGCGGCGACGGCGCGCGGAACCCTAGGTAAGCCAAAACCCTAGTTTTGGCTCTGATACCATGTTATGAATAGCGCTTGTATTCATATGAGGCCAATGAGCCGGTATATATACACAAAGTACAGGTGGTAAATATGCAAAGAACCCCTCATAACAATGGGGAATAACAAACTATACATATATCTCTAACAGATTTAACCACACACTCTAGGTTGTACTATCTCCCTCCACACTGATTGTACTCTCATATCGCCCAATTCTCCCACCTAATCCACATTTCCCACCAATTGCTGAGGCACTTGCTGAAGCCCAGACTGTTGGATAGGTGCCATCATGGACAGGAAGTGACGCCAAATCTTCATGCTTGGTGAAGTAGTTTTTGTAATGGCCTTGCTTAGATAAATTAAGGCCTGGTCGAGGTGACCCTGGACCCCTGTAGTGCGACAGCATGTGGATGGCAGCCGCGCTGCAGGGGCAGGGAGGGAGATAGACTAAGAAACTTTGATTTATTTCTTGCTTCCCTCTAAAGCTTAGGCTCCTCCCGTTAAATAGAAAATGTCCCCTAAATCTAAGATATAAAGGTAACTAGGAAAGGTATCAATCTAGAAAATATGGAAATAGATTATTATATGAAGCTACCTAACAATCACTCAATCCTGGGGATTGGACGCACCAGCTACAGCTGCTGTTGCTGAAGCTTCCTTTGCTGCTACTGAAGTTGACACATCACATTTGGCTAGTGGACAACGATGATGGAAGTGGAGATGAATATGCAAAACTGTGGGCTGAGATGTGTAGCAAATGTAGAACACAATTATGTGGATGCCATTTGAAAAGAAATCATGTTCTCTTTATCCATCATGAGTGGCTTTGAGGATTGGCCAGTGAACCAAAGAAATCTACACCTCGATAGTCCAACTAGTCTGGCACCCAAGTTGTCTAGATAAAGGCCACAGTAGGATCCACACCAACTGCCTCTTGGTTTTGTTATTTGTGTAGTTTTCAAGACAATGTTAAACAATATAAACATTATTAGGAAAATCAACTTTAACATTCAAAATTTCAAATTTGAATTAAATAAAAAACCGTTGGACTAATACATTCATGGTAAAAAGTATAAAGCTAAACACAGGAGGTGCATGCATCTTCCTAATACATTTCATCAGTGTTAAACAATGTAAACATAATTAGAAAAATCAACTTTAACATTCAAAATTTCGAATTTGAATTAAATAAAAAACCGTTGGACTAATACATTTATGGCAAAAAGTATGAAGTCAAACACGGGAGGTGCATACATATTCCTAATACATTCTATTAGTGTTAAACAATGTAAACATTATTAGGAATATCAACTTTAACATTCAAAATTTCAAATTTGAATTAAATAAAAAACCGCCGGACTAATACATTCATGGCAAAAAGTATGAAGTCAAGCACGGGAGGTGCATGCATCTTCCTAATACATTTCATTAGTGTTAAACAATGTAAATATCATTAGGAAAATCAACTTTACATTTGAAATTTTCAAATTTGAATTAAATAAAAAGCTGCCAGTATTTCAAATCCCTGACCCCACCGGTATAACTGGTTACCAGTGGTAACCAGCCGGTTACCGCCAGTTTTTGGATCCATGGTTCTATCACCTTTACATTTGGTAGAGAGTAAGCAACTTAAAATTCATTCATTTACTGGTTTCAGCTGATCCGAAGAAGACAGAACATTTACGTGCTCTAGATGGATCTGCTGAAAGGCTGCAGCTATTTAAAGCAGATTTATTAGAAGAAGGGTCGTTTGATGCCGTAGTTGACGGTTGTGAATGTGTATTTCATACAGCTTCTCCTTTCTACAATAACCCAAAAGATCCTCAGGTTTGTATGCTATTCTCAGTTCTTCTTCAATAACTTGCAATTGCATCTGAAGCAAAGGGGGGAAAAGTTAGTTATTTGAATGACGTTTATAGTCTACTTTTTTGCCATATCATTGCTGCTTCATTTTATTGGGAGTTTCATTTGCATATTGTCTTCCTTTGGACCCATTTAGTTGAGGCATCCAGGGGATACAAAATTAAATAGTAACGACCTTTAGGACTTGTTTTTCTCCCCCACAGATAAAAATTTCAGGTTGGTTAACATTACCATCTTTGACCAATGTTGTACTCTCTAGGCTGAGTTAATTGAACCAGCAGTGAAAGGAACACTGAATGTTCTGGCCTCCTGCAAGAAAGCTTATTCTGTGAAAAGGGTGATTTTAACATCATCAACGGCAGCTGTTGTAATCAATGGAAAACCATTGTCTCCGGACGTTGTGGTTGACGACACATCATTTTCCATTCCAGAACTTTGTGAAAAAGCAAAGGTACTGCATGTTTGTTGCGAAAAGAACATTTGTACCATGTTTTCAACACTTCATAATTTACTCTCACCCACATTGTTCCATGTTTCTTCAACATTAGTACTAATGGATGTATTACTGTAGGTATATGCATTTTAAGATAGTACATTCTGTTGGTTAATATGTGTCAGTTATCCAAGTTTTTTTTATACATAAATGATCATCTTTCTTTTGGATAAAATACTGGGATTCATCCAAAATTATGTCCATTGTCTGTGGCTCAACGCTTAATTTAGTTGTTCCTCTAAGACTCATATTTTGTATCAATAAAACTATATTTCACTTTTACTGTCACAACCCTTATGTATGTTTTTCTGGAGGGTGGGGACAATTGGCTAGTGTAGTCATTCTAAGGCATACAACCTACAAGTCATTGGTTGACATCTGGATAATATTAGTGCAAAATCTATATAAATAACCCACCCAACTTATGGTTGGTGAGAATCGAATTCTGATCATCAGCCAGAGAGACAGGGTACTACACCGCTAGGCTATGCTACACTTGGCAACTCTTATGTATGTTAATTATGTACGAACTTTGATTGGTGAGCACTTTCAAATAAATGGATTCTCTAGTTTTGTTTATAACTGTATTTTGATGGTAATGTGCTATCTTTCTTGGCAATAAGGGTTTTGGGGGTGTGCTATATTTACTGTCTGTGACTGTCGATTCTACTGTGCTCCCCTTTTTGTATCTTTTGTAATAAAATTATCATGGTAGACTTGCTTGAGTTAATTGACTTCCTTTATCTGAATGTACATGTTATCCCTCACTATTGAAGGCTCCAATTAGTATGTTTCCCTTTTTAATTGTTTGATTAGTTTTACCTGCACATCAACATTTGGGCCAACTCCTTGTCTGTATCAGGAATGGTATGTTTTGTCAAAGACCCTGGCAGAGCAGACAGCATGGAAGTTCTCAAAGGACAATGGAATTGACGTGGTCACAATAAACCCAGGGATGGTCATTGGTCCCTTACTGCAGCCCACACTCAACACCAGTTCTCAAGTAGTCCTGTACCTAATCAGCGGTATGTGGTTCCAACGAGTAAATTTTTTTACTTGCGTAAATGAATGCTGCTTTCTGGTAATGAGTAATGGCTCATGGATTCTGAACTGCGATTTCCATGAAATTTGATGAACACTAGCAACTTCGCGGCCAATTGAAGGTGGATGTGATCCTTTCACAAACAATATAACAAAATAATAACTTCCAGTTTGTACACTGGGTGAGGCATTAATGAAGCACGACGGGTAGGCTAGGTAAGCACAATTCACAAATTCTACCATGTAAACAAGGAATTTTCGTTAGTAATAGATCACGGGATTACTACTAGATGCGCAGACTCGTAGCGGAAGTATAGTCGATGTAGCGTGTTGATACAGTCGTAGTCGTACTAGCCTCACGTCTCTTCCTTCAGATCCTCGTGATCGTCACAAGTTGCGGATCGTTCTAGTGCTGAAGTTTTGCATCAACACCTCTAAGATATCCACACGTATAGGACAGAAACACCACGCGCTGGAGTGCTAGTGCCGGCAGCATGGTATTAGACGAGGAAGGTGTGGTGTCTAAGGTTTCAGGAATTCTAAATTCTCTCTGTCGCACAACCCCTATGCCACCACGTCCATCTATTTATAGGCATTCATAATTGTCCTCGAACTTGAGCCCCATTTGGAACTCGTATCCCACATGAACTCAAATCACCATATGAATTATATCTAAGCCCTTTAAGTGTGTGATCATTTAGATTCACGTACACCTGGATATGACCCTAGTATTCCTACTCATCCACTAATCGGTAGCGATCCCTAGCAGGACATGCCGATTCCCAAGTATATGTAAATATTATATCGGACGAACCTTATTAAAAGCTCATATGCATTTTCCTTTGCTTCACGATATCGGTTAAACTCAAGGCAAGTATGTGCCATCCTTGTTGGTTAGCTCGACCACTCTTTCTTGATCACATGATTCGAATTCCCTGACTACGGTTAACTCTTTAACCACAAATAGTATGGTCATACATTTCTGGAATCCAATCACTCGAGAGGCCATAAGCATTGTAAATGAGACCAACTGATGACATATAAGAATGCAACGATCTCACAGTGTCTCATGGTGGGTTGATCCAACACTATGTTCCCTAACATGTGTCCATATTATTGGTTTGATATCTCTATATCTATGACCCGTGAAATATGATCATCAACTAATACATATGCTAGCCTTATTCATATGTGTTCTCGTATATTTTCGACTGGGTATCGTTTAAAAATAATTATCACAGAAACATAGAGTTTCACAATCAAGTCACATACTCGATAATAAATATTAACGATATTATTCAAGGTACAAGATAATATATTATTCAATAGATCATGAACATAACGAAACAACGTGGTTGAGCTAACATGGTCAAACCAATGTAGTCGACACAATATGGTTGAAATGACTTAACCATCTCTGTGATTGTCTCTAGGGTATATTTCCAACAATTAAGGGCCCTATTCTCTTAAGCATGACAACTAGAGATACTTGAGTGCATTGAGTGATTACTTAGCACCGAGTTACTTAATGTTTCCTGAAGAGAATTAGCTTCAGTTGTCTGACTCAACATTATTGAAATAAGTAATGTTTCATCGTTCCCACTTTTTTCAGGGTCACCTGTGTATCTTAATTACAGCTTTGGCTGGGTGAATGTGAAGGATGTTGCTCTGGCACATGTCCTTGCATTTGAGGTCCCTTCAGCAAGCGGAAGATACTGCATGGTTGACAGAGTTGTCCACTTCTCGGAGGTTGTCAAAATCATCCATGAAATGTACCCTTCTCTTCCAGTGCCTGAGAAGTAAGTAATTAAATTTCTCCTATGTTGTTTGCAATCAATGACGACCTGAGCCCACTCCTTTTGGAGCCATTTTTTATTTGCATCAGTAACGCCGCTCTGGAGTTTTAGTGTTTGTTCTTCATTCATATTTATGAATTCCTTCTGATAAATTATCATATCAACCTTGTCACATTACATTTCTCTTCTCCTTTTCCCCTCTCCGCTTTGTCTCATCTATGTCTTAACTAGCCAGTAATATATGACAATACAAAAAAACTGTATATTACAATGCATGGTACTAAATTGCATAAAACTGAACATCAAAATTTCATAATTTCATATCAACTTTTCTTTAAGAAAAACAATTTTATTTTTATGAACAGGTGCGCAGATGACCAGCCATTCTTTCCAACGTACCAGGTCTCAAAGGACAAGATAAAGAGCTTGGGGATCGAACTGATCCCATTTGAGACGAGCCTCAGGGAGACCATAGAATGCTTGAAGGAGAAAGGCTTTGTCAGCTTCTAAAGTCATTCCTTCCATCCCTGAATAAACACGAGCAAATTAAACAAGACGGCCTACAGGAGTAATATTTAGTGTTGAAACATACTGGCAATGCTTGTGCTACCGCCATATTTGGTTTTCGCTTTCGCCTTCTGATGTCAGTGTCACTCAATAAAGTCACATCAGAACATATATACTACTTTCCGTATCCCTTTGTAGTGGTCTTCTAAGAGGTGCTTCATATCTTCTACGCTGAATGATGTGCTTATTATTTGGTGAATTTTGGTTGCTTTCAGCAAGTACATTCCCGATATGCCTGTGATTATTTTACTATTTGGGCACCGAGAGAATTATGGTATTTTTGATAATTGGTTCTCCTGAGAAGAAGAATTGACACGATTGTGATGCTGTTGGTCAAAGGAGAGGATTGATCAGGAAATTGTATAACTTTTTTTTAAAAGGGTAGCTGTGACTGACATGCGGCTCAAGTGCAGGTAACCCAATGGTACGATTGCCCAGGTTCATAAGGGCAGCTCTCTGGGTAATGGGAGAGAAAAAAACTAGTTAATGCTCCACGACATTTCATTGACAAAAATACCCTGTAAACTGAATCCAAATCCAAATAGCCCTGTCATTATTGATTAGGGACTTGATAGTAGTTGGGTAACAATAACACAAATCATTGTGTGCATATACCTCTGTTTTGTAGCTCTTCCAGCAGCCCCATACTAATCTCTTGTACCTATAATAGTAGGAGCATGATCAGTCATGTACCAAACCATTTCTGGTATTTTTCTTGCCAATAAGGCCTTTTTCCCTCGTGTTTTTGAAGTATTCTAAAATCACTAGTATGGTCGAATGGAGGTAAAAATCTGAAAAATAGCAGAAACTGACCATGCTGGATAATACATGCCCATCGTTTCATCAGTGATAGCTAATCAGCTTTCACCGGTTTTCAGAATCATGTCCATCGTTTCATCAAGGCCATACATGACCATCTCATCGAATTCGGACAAATGTAGGAAACAACAATGGAAGTACTCCACCTTGAAAACACCACGGTGGAGGAAGTACGGCAACTTGAATTCATAACGGTGGAAGAAATACAGCAACTTGAATTCAAAACGGTGTAAAGCTGGACAGAACCTTTCACTGCCTCAAGCACCACAATACAAAGGATCCCAATCAGTAGCAATACAATAACAAATAAAGAAATAATAAATAAATAAATAAATAAATAAGGGTTTTGTTAAACATCATTCGGATGTTTTTCTTCCTAACTATCATCCAAATTTAGAACTGTTGGATTAGAGATCCAATGGCTATGAATTCTCCCCCCTCCCCCTTGAATTCTACCCCTTCTCCTTTAAAAAAATCTCCCCCCTTCAAAAACAAGGAGTCCTTTGATATCTAATCCAAGAGTCATAAATTTGGATGATAGTTACGAAGAAAACATCCGAATAACATATACACACTCCCAATAATACGAAAGTGGGACCTAGAGTAGTATAAATGTGGGAAATCTAAAACGTAGAAGTGCGTAGTCAAGCTGACACTACAGATGAACCCACCCAGAGCATGGGCATCCATAAATAGCCAGTTGTAACCAAAAACTTAGAAGGTGGGTTTTTGGCTAATGATTTATGATTTAAATATTTAAATTCTGAATATTCGTAAGAGGTAGTACGTGCAGAAAAATAGTCGCATAAAATTTTGGCCATACAGCTGAACTCAGTATACTTTTTACTACAATCTTTCCACTGACCTCGCTTTGAAAAACCACAGTTTAAAAGTTAGTTACTGTAGACAGCAAGAGCATGAGCTGGTTTTAAACTAAATTGAATCTATCCAGAATCTTTATAACAGTCACATCATTTAAAAAAATCAAAGTGACGCATCTTTTTTGTTTGTTTTTTTGACTCCTTGACACTTGCATTTTAGTAGGAGTGTAACTGACGTGAAATCTGCTTCAAACGGTTTTTTTAGCTTCAAGTTTCTGCTTTATAACTTATAGTGTTTCACCTTTTTTTTTTGTTGTTTACCTTTTTTTTTGGACTTTTTGTCTTTTCTTTTTCTCTTATTTCTTTGTATTGTTTATACTGATATAAATTTTTTATTTTCTATATTTAATTACATAAAATAAATCAACAGTAATTATAGTGCAAAATGAGCTATAAACTCTAGCTTATAAGTCACTTGAAGATCAAACTATCTTTATGATTGATTACGACTGACAAAAGATGAGTTGTTGACGCATATGCTGCACAAATACGTTGAGTGATGATCGTCAGTAAATAATTACTTAGTGTACTGATTAAAAGTCCACGAAAATCATTTCCCCATCGTTGAAACTGAAACCACGAGTGCATATAAAAATGCAGAGCATGGAGAAAAGATACTAGCTAGCAACTTGCAGCTAACAAAATCCAAACGAGACCAAAAAAACAAACAAAAAAAGGAGCCAAAGAGTCAAGCTGTCACAAAACTTTTCCTCTATTTTAGTAGAAAAAGAGCAGATAGAGAGAGAGAGAGAGAGAGAGAGAGAGAGAGAGGGGACAAGGAACACCACTGGTCGTGACTCGTGAGCTCGGCATCAAGCCTTCACCAGTGTACACACCTTTCCACTAGTAAAGTAATAATAACGTCGGATTTGGCACGTACGAACTATGCCAGCGACGCGAGGTGCTGCAGCGCCCGGGGCACGGGCGGCACGTAGACGTCGACGACGCCCTCCAGCCCCTGCACGACCTGCGCCATGGTCGGCCGGTGCTCCTCCTGGTCCTGGATGCACCAGCACGCCACCCTGCACGCGCGTTCGAGCTCCTCATCCCTCACGTCGCCGCGCAGCCGAGTGTCCGCCACGGCGGCCACGTCCCCCTCCGCCACCTTCCCCGCGGCCCAAACGGGAAAGAACAACGACCCACGCCGGCCCGCCACCTCCTCCGCGTCGCTGGCCTTACTGTTCCCGCCGGAGCTTGATGCCTCGGCGTTGCGCCGCCCCGAGATGAGCTCGAAGAGCACCATCCCGAAGCTGTACACGTCCGCCTTGGCGCTGATGGGCAGCCCGGAGATCCACTCCGGCGCGAGGTACCCAATGGTTCCCCGCATCGTCGTGAGGGCCCGGCTGAAGTCTCTCCCCACCAGCTTCGCCATCCCGAAGTCGCCGATCTTCGGGCACAGGTCCCCGTCGAGCAGTATGTTCTCCGGCTTGATGTCGCAGTGTATGATGCACTCGCGGCAGCCCTCGTGCAGGTAGGCCAGCCCTCTCGCGACGCCGACCATGATGCTGTAGCGGTCGCGCCAGCTCGGGCACGGCCCGCCCCTGAAGAGGTAGCCGTCCAGGGAGCCGTTGGGCATGTACTCGTAGACGAGCAGCTTGTCGTCGGAAGAGGAGCAGAACCCGAGGAGGCGGACGAGGTTGACGTGCTGGATGAGCCCCAGCGTGTTGACCTCCGTCCGGAAATGCTTGTCACCCTGCCAGAGACCTTCCAGCTTCTTAACCGCCACTTCGGTGCCCCCGTTCTTCAGCACGCCGCGGTACACCGAGCCGAAGCCTCCGCCGCCCAGCCGCTCCGAGAAGTTCCTCGTGGCGGCACGGAGGTCGCCGTAGCTGTACACGGCCAAGGAGGAGCCCTTGTCATTTGCCCTATTGGCCAGTCGTCGTTTCCTCCTGGATAGAAGAACCCAGGCTAGTAGTGCCGATACGCCCAACGCCGCGAGGCAAGCCAGAACGATGCCAAGAACAAGCCCCAAGCTACCCTTCTTCCTGTTTGGTATGCATATGTCTCGCAGTTCTGATTCCGATAGCCGGAGATACAGGCTCGACCCCGAGCTCCCGGCGTCCGCGTACAGCTGGTGAAGATTGAGCAAGTCGCCGTGCCAAACGGCGCACCCGCCGCCACCGCCTGAGAAGGTGTAAGCCTGGCAAGAGCAGTTTTTTAGGCAAGCTGACTCGCACTCTGCTCTGCTCTGAGCGCTCACGGCGAGCGAGTCGTCGGGGAGCTTCACGTCCGGCAGCTCCAGGAACCCGTCCGTCGACCCGTTGCGCGCGCACCGGAGCGGCGCGTTCCTGCGGCATCCGCCGCTCCAGTCGCTGAGCTCCCAGTCCCGCTCCGCCGCCGGCGCGAATCCGGGCGGGCACCGGCACGACGGCTGGCTCCTCTGGTCACAGAAGCCGAAGGCGCCGCAGACCGCGTACACGTCGCACTGCACGGTGGGCGCGGCCCAGAAGAACTGCCAGCTCTTGCTGTCGGCCACCCAGATGTACTGCTTGGTCTGGCCGGTTTGGTCGAGCACCATGCGCGTGATCGTCGCGTTATCGTAGAGCACGCTAGTGACGCGCCGGTACGCCGGCGTCTCGATGTACGTCTGGTTGAAGAGCACGTTGTTCACCGCCTCCGGCAGCCTGGCGAAGACGCGCCCCGTCCAGACGCCGCTCCGCCAGTAGGCGTGGGACCGGTTCCACAGGTAGAAGAACTCGCTGCTGCCGTTGGGGTCCACCGTGTCGGTGAACATGCCCGGCGCGGGGTCCTCGGCGTTGCGCCACGACGTCAGCGTCTGGTACTCGCCGGTGAGCTTGTTCTCCCCGAGCCACGCCTCCGGCACCAGCGTGTCCGTCGGGTGGTCGAAGCTCTGCCACAGCACGTTGGAGGAGTTGCCGCCGTCGACAAGAACCAGGTTGCCGTTGTCGCGGATCACCGCAGTGTTCGACCCCGGCGACGCGGACCCCGATGGAGACGACAGGTTAGACGACCACACGATCCCCGGCGCGGCCGAGGGGTGGCTGAGCCCGACGAGCTCGAGGTTGCCGTCGTCGGGGGACACCCGGACCTCGGCGGAGTCCGCGCTGGACAGGGGGCTCGCGCGGTTGGCGACCAAGATGACGGTCCGCACGGGAACGTTCTTGTACCAGATGCCGAGGTAGTACCGGCCGGAACCGCCTGGGCTGAAGAGGCCGAGCTCGAACTTGCCCTGCGCCGAGACCGCCGTCTCGTTGCCCCGCAGCGGCTGCCGCGCCGAGATGGTGTCCGTCGCCGCTGCAGCCGGACCAAGAGCGCAGCAAAACGCAAGAACGGCGAAGGTGGGAACGATAGGTGACATGTTTGGAAAGATTGCACGGTGGAGCACTGTTTGTTTGCAGGGTGAATTTAGGAGGGATGGAGATTGGCGATCGCATCTGTGTACGCAAGAAAACAACAGGTGGCCGCGTAGCGATCTGATCTCGCTAGTGACGCTTGCCTGTTGAGCCCGTCATCCGTAAATGACTCCATGGCTCCATGCCATCGCGATCAACACCACACACATAAATATATACTAAGAAAGATGTCCGTAGCTTGCAACAAAATTTAAAAAAGTGATATATATCATTAAATATAATCTAAATTATATAATAAATATTAAAGAGAGAGAGAGAGAGAGAGCTATCTTATCATCAATAGTGAGGTCGGCGTGGCCACATCCGTCGTTATCGAGATCGCCGCTTCAGATCTACCCTACCCGACCCCCGTCGGCTTCGCAGTTCTTCCTCACCTCCGGTGATGAACACCTTGTCCGAGCTGGTGTACTCTGCCTCCCTGTTCGTTGTCCGTGCTGGTATAGTCGACGTCCCCATCGTCGACCTTAATGGTGTACACCAACATCTCGTCATCCACACCAGTGTGCTCCTCTTCGCCACCGAATACTGCTCCGACTCCGACACACTTGAGGAAACAATAGCGGAGGCTTCGAGGGGTTGGGCTGAGGGACCAAAAGAGTTGGTCGCGTCACATTTTTTTCATGGCCATCTGATTAAGATTTATTGACTAGGATCAGCTGAAGGAGGAGGTTGCTCTAGATGTAAATAAAAAATGTGTTTGGCCCCTCCACTCCCACCCAACGCCGCCTTCTCCCTTCCCTCATCTCCCCTCGCCTCCCCTACTCATATGCCACTATCGCTGGGAGATTGCCTCCTTGTCTCTACTCGTCCTGCCCCCTGCCCACGCGCCACCACCGCGTCGCCTCCTCCTGGCCAGCAGCTCTACCCCACATGTCACCGGACCCATCACCACCGGTGATGAGGACATCCTTTCCATGCATACAACCACGCCGACTCCACATCAAACTGAAACTATGATACAAGGACCAATGACTAGAGTGCGAGCACGTCAACTTAACCATCAAGTGAATGCGTTCCTAAGTTTGCATACAAATGTTTCAAAGAATGGAATACTACTTAATTCTTGTGATGATTTAATTGTCCTTAGGAACCATGGGGAAGAACCACGTGAGCTCAAGTATAGAAGTGGAACCGTGAAGCGCAAACCAAGTCCTGTTCGCGAGTTCGACTCGGATTCGGCCTTCCCAACAGCGTCTACTTCAAACGGCCATAATTTTTGATACAGAAGGTTTCTCGGGGCCCATGAGTACTCGTTGGAAAGCTCTTGAAGTCTACTTTCAGATGGATCCAGTCTCAACTTGAAATTCCATTCGAGCCAGTTAGAAACTGCAAAACAAGTCATGTCACTTTTCCAGTCCTAGTCAAAGTGGGCCTTGGGCCTTGTAATTGAGTCCTGTTCGGCTTCCATGTGTTTTGGCCGACCCTCCACCTTCCGTGTCCCTTAAATAGGCAGCCGCACCCTCTTCTATGGTTTGGGTTTTGATAGACTAAGTTAGCTTTTGCTACTTTGCCTTGTACTCGCGCGTGTCGGCTAGACCGCCCGGATACTTGTCTTCGGAACCCCACCGTTCTCCTGTTTTCGATTGAAACCTACATCGTTTATTTGCAATTGAGTTGCTATTCATCTTGTTCTTGCTTGTTCTTCGATTGCTTGCAGGAACAAGTACCCTCGTGGTTAGGTTGATTGTGCACCAACAAAGTCACGAACAACCTCTGGAGTTGGTGTATCGATCGCTAAGGCGCAACGTCCTTGGATGGTTGTAGTCGGGTCGTCAACGTCATCTCTTTCCCCAATCGAATCTACCACTTTCATCGAAAGATCGGGACCGCTAGTGCTATCAACCGGACCCACCATCCCTGAGGTCACTGCCGCCGAATACACAATCTCTGAGGTCACTGCTTTCGGATCTAGCTGGTACACCTCCGCCTCTACCTCTGATACTCCACTGGGGTCATCGTGCTCCTCGCTAGTGTCCCCAACCCTATGATCACCTGATCTTAGGGTCATTGTCCTTGACACTAGTATTCTCCACCCTAGCATTGTGAATCCAATGGACCCCAAGGTCACCACGTCTGGATCCGATGCCCCCGAGGTCGCTACCACCGGATTCAGTCGTCCTCGCCTTCACCGTCGTTAGATCAGACTATTCTCACAATGAGATAGTGGGGGTAGTGACGGATCAAGAACATGGAGCCGTAGATGGAGCTAGCCGACCACACCTGCAAAAAGGAGAAGTGAAAGGTTGCGATGCTGACGGAGGAGAGTCGAAGAGAGAGGTTTTTGCCACCAGACCCGGATGTCCCTACACTATTGCCGTCAGACCAAAAGGGGAAGCTAGAGTCTGGTGAATCTAGTGATCCCTGACCATTGCACTGATGGATCCAACCATTCTGAAACCCAACGGCGCTAGATATGGCCATCCTCGATCCTAGTGCCACTTCCTTCCTCATCCCTAGCGCTACCATCTTCCTCCTCCCCACCACCGCATCCTCCTTGCTCACCGAGCCTAGCCACCACTTTATAATGACCCTTCTGCTTGTTATGGGCATTGGTCACCAGCATCGCCACTCATCGTAGATCTGTCGTGCAAAATTGGCAAGGCGCTGGTGGAAGGCATGGAAAATTTATATATATATATATATGTGTGTGTGTGTGTGTGTGTGTGTGTGTACATATCTCTACTCCTTAAAAGCACGAGTTAGTGGCCGTCGGTGCATTCTCCCTTGACTCTCTACAACCGTTCAATCTCACCACGAAGCATCTGAACCATCCTTTGCTACCGACACAGCCAACCCCACAACTAGTATAGCAGTTCCCACGACCCCATGTTCTCCAGCCCCCAAAACGTGCACTCCTGACCCCAACCTCTCCTACCTCTTTCCCTCTCCCCTCTCTCACGTCTTCCCCGTTTCCTCCCCTGTTGCTCCCTCTTTGAACCCTAAACACCGCCGCCTCCATCCTCCTCCTCTTTCGCCTCTCTGACAGAACCACCCGCGCCATGAGTGCTCTCCATTTCCCTCCTTCCATGCCCTCCATATCCTCGGTGTGCTCCCTTGTGCCTACTGTTGTTCCGTGTTATCTTCTCTCCCTCTAACGCTTGTGCAGCCCACCGGTGGGTTGCATGCTTGCCACGACTTCCTTCCCCCTCATTACGATGGTCTCCTTCCAGTGATCTCTAGCATGCGGTTTGAATCGGTGCTATCCCCCTCTTCCAAATCTAGTTCTCTCTCTCAGATCTGGCTTATAGGGAGCGACGTTGCTGTCCCAACAGTTGGGCCAGTGCCTTGAGGTTCGTGAGCAGTGTCCGTCCCACCGCGTCATCGCAACCTCCGGTGGTGCCTGCCTCAGTGGTGGTACCACCACCATTGGCACAACAACAACAGTAGCCATGGGCCACCCTACATTATGCCCACGAGGCGGAAGCAGCGAGACACCAGGTGTGGTGGGCATCTCCATTCGCGGCGATGAGGCGGACGTGGAGAAAGAGGTGGGATAGACAAGCATAGGTAGGGCAACTGGTTGTTGTAGATGCTACGAGTGCAGTCGTGGTCGGTGGAGAAGGTGGACACGGAGGCCGTCGGCAGTATCGGTGGGGACAATAGGTATGCTTCATGCAGTGGTAGAGGTGAGGCCAAGAAGGAAGGCTGCATTGTTGGGGGAGGATAAGAATGACAAGAAGAGCGATGGCATGGTGTTTCGATCGTGTATCCTTCTCAAGGCTTCTGAGGAAGGTGTTGTTTGTGGATGCCAAGGTGTAATCCAATATGTCTTACCTCTGCAACATCGCCTACATGATCTCCAAGATTTAGGTATGATCATCACAGCAATACCAGAAACAGATTTAGGTATGATCATCACAGCAATACCAGTTTCTGCCATTCTTCCATGCCTTATTCATAACTAATCACTGCCATCCCGACCTAGATCTCGTTGAGGGGCTGGAGGGGAGATGGTGGGAGATTTATGCAGCCGGCGTCTATGGGGAGGGTGGTGCCAAAAATTGCTCACCGCTCCTTGTGGGTGCGTAGCCAGAGGCGGAAGGATGGCCCGACTGTGGAACCGACATAGGTAGAGGTAGAGGAAGAGGAGTCACCTAGGCTGCTAGAAGCGTAGTAGTCAGCAGAGATAGACACACAAAGGTATAATTATTATTTAATTTTCTTGAAATGTTGAGCTATTGATCCAAAAAGCATTCTATCATTGTTTTACTTCTAGTCAATACTAGGTTGGGTTAACAAAATAATTTTGATGTGCAGGAGTTATTATGGAATATATTCTGAGTTCTTTTTGGACATCCACACAGAGAGCACATCAGTCAAATGGAAAAGAGAAAGAGCTACGTTACTTTCGAGATGGTTTGTGTTTGAACTACATATATCAAATCTTGACTACAACATCGCATCATGGTTGATAATAGGAAGATTTTAAACTCATTTTGAAGAGTGTTTTCTTATCTCACACTTTTTATTCTTATTATATTCATGATAAATTTCTTAACGAGCAGGAACAACTACCTCCAAAAGAGTTTCTTTAGAGGTAGTATATGTTATATTTTGCTGACAAATTGCATGAATAACCTCTTCTGCTATGATTGGTAGGGAAGTGTCTACCTTCAATTAAAATGCAACAAGTTCAAGGAAATTTAGAATATAGGATCCTTGTTGCTTGATCAGAAGAAAACTTGGCATTTATCCAATCTACTAGACTGCCAGACAAGTGTGAAACTTCTTCTGAAGCAAGCTCCTCAATTCATAATGCTATTTCCTAAGTATATGTTATTGTCATCAAGGTAATTTGTTATGTCGAAAGTATATGTTCTTTCTCAGTTATGCAACTTGCACTAGCTATTTTTCTATTTACCTTCTCTATACTAGAAGTGGTATAAGACTTGCTTTCACTGGTTAAGATGTCCTAAATTGCTTAAAGATTTCAATGTACCATCTGGACAAGGAGTATCACTTGTAATTTGTCTGTTCTTGTTGCCCTTCTAATCATGTCATTGTAGTTGAAAGAATATTTCATATTATCGACTGCTCATAGATTTTTAATGATTGGGAAGCTTGTCTTTGATGCAAATTCTAAACTAGGTAGCAACATAATTAAATCATATGATTATTTGTCTTTATTCACAGGGCTAGAGTAATGTAGGATTAACTAATGTTATTTGTGTTCTAGCTAAAACATCACTCATTAATTAGTTCCATTCTTTATTCACGGCAAATTAGAATGCATCTCAGGCAGTCAAGCCCAAGGTAAGTTCAACCTCCCGGTTCTTTTGTCTTGCTACATAATCTATTGCAACTTGCAAGGAGATGTTTGTTGCCATATCACATCAAGCAATTCATTGTATCTCTGTTGAATGTCATATATTTATTTGGATTCATTGATGGCAAGCATTGGATGTATGAAAAACTGGAAGTCTTTTGTGCTCTAATAATTTTTGTGGCCATTCATATCTTTTGTTCTCTAATAATTTCCATGGCTATTGGACTTATTCAAACTTTGTTTTGTTGTTTATTGCTCAGTTGTCCCCAGCAAGCAGTGGGTAATAATCTATTGGCATCTTGATTTTGTGCTCACCTTGCATCCCGAGGCATTGGTATGATGATCTAATTGATTCCAACTTTATTCTGTTGTTCCCTTTTTTTGCTCTTTGATATACAATGTTGTCTTGAAGATCAATAGAGATTCCTATTTCTTAAGGTTAGCTTTGCAAATGTGTCAAAGTTTCTCTAAACAAAACCCTTGCTCTATTTCCACTTCATCAATCAATAGGTGGAAATTTATGCTATTTAGCTATATTGTTGTTGTTACATATATTACTTGATGCATGGCATTGCCTCCTTCGTAGGTGCCGATCCCCACCATGGCAATGCCAGTGGCCATCATCTCACCCTCAGAGGTGTCCAGTCGAGTGTTCTCTGATGATGACAAATTTGATCATGGCGGCGGAGGTTGAAAGCCATAGACACCAAAGCAAGAGATTCTACTAGAGGTTCCAAGCTTAGTATCAGCCCTTTGGCTCACCCGACGCTGGCAAAGCTAATGTGAAGTAGACTCATGCTTCATAGCTTAAAGACCAGTGAATTTTGGTATGTTACAAATTATAGAAGAGTAGTTATCCTACTGTTACTTATCATTATTATTGCTAGCTGAATGCCCGTCTGTTGCTATGGATTTTTAAAATTTATCATACTACATGTTCTGAAACTCATGGGCAATAAAAATTTTTAGAATATGCATACAGTGGTTGTAGCCAAATGTACTCGGTGTGTTCGAGTATTGCGTGGTCATAGTCAAGTACTCGGTATATTCGAGTACTGCGTAGTCGGTGTGTCCAAGTATGTGTAGGAGTTGAAGACTCGGAGTCGGAGAGCGGTCGAAGACTCCGGACAGGTCGAAGGCGTGGTCGACAAGCCGTGGTCAATGCCATGGTTGATGCCACAGTGACTCGGTACTCAGAGGAGTACTGTCACAGTCGTTAGTCGATGGTCGATGGTCGTAGCTACAGTGGTCGATGGTTGTACCTACAATCATCGATGGTTGATGGTCGTAACTACAGTGGTTGATTATAGATGGTCGTAGCTACAGTCGTCGATGGTCGATGGTCGTAGCTATAATCGACAGTCGGTGCTGGAAGACCTGTGTGGTTGAAAATGTAGTTGAGGTGCTGTGGTCAACAAGCCTTGGTCGGTGAAGTAGTCGACAAGGCACGATGGTCATAGACAGTGGTCGAAACCAGTGGTCGTAGCCAGTAGTCGTAGCCAGTGGTCGAAGCCAGTGGTTGAAGCTAGTGGTCAAAGCCAGTGGTCGTAGCCAGTGGTCGAAACCAATGGTCGAAACCAATGGTCATAGCCAGTGGTCGAAGCCAGCAGTCGTAGCTACAGTGGTTGAAGCCAGTGGTCATAGCTACAGTGGTCGAAGCCAGTGGTTGTAGTCAGTGGTTGAAGCTAGTGGTCAAAACCAGTGGCCGTCGCTAGTGATCGAAGCCAGTGGTCGAAGACAGTGGTCGTAACTAGTGGTCGAAGCCTTTGGTCGAAGATAGTGGTCGTAGCTAGTGGTTGTAGCCATTGGTTGTAGCCGCAGTGGTCGTGGCTACAGTGGTCGTGGCTACAGTGGTCATGGCTATAGTGGTCGAAGTTGTGGTCGAAGGCGTGATCGACAAGCCGTGGTCAAAGCCATTGTTGAAGGCATGGTCGATGCCGAGGTCGAAGCCATGGTCGCACCTATAGTAAGACGGTCGGTGCTTGAAAAACTGTGTGGTCAGAGATGCGGTCAAAGAACTATGGTCGACAAACCATAGTCGGTGAAGTGATTGACAAGACGTGGTCGAGCAGCCGTGGTCGTGAGGTGTGGTCGAAGACACCGTGGTCAAAGGCGTGGTCAAAGTTGTCGTTGTAGCTACAGTAACTATGTTCTAAAAATAAAATAACTCTTTCACCAAAAGTCTGATCTACGATCAGTTTGCACTATAGTGTTCAAAATTACGAGCTTAACAAAATAAGATCCATATTGAATATGTTTCGATGCTACAAAATTATTGTCAATAGAAAATAACTCGTATGGATATATAAAGTTATTGTCACATGTGAGTGAAATTACTATCAAATACATGTAGAATTACTGCCAATTTTATAGATATGATAGTAACTTCATAAATTATATATGATAACTTTATGTGCAGGTGATAGTAACTTTTCTATAATTAACAACCACTAATAACCGTCCGTGGGGAGGGATGGTGGGGCCATTGGCTGATTAGGTCAGTCAGGGGCGAACGCTTATTCTACTCATAGCCACTAAATACTACTTATGTGTGTGTGTGAAGTCTTTTCCGTACTCCTGGAAGTACGCACTCGCACTTTCAATATACTACTTAAACAAATATTTTGTACCCCTTTCTTACTTTCAATAAACTTAAATATAAATTCTAAAATACTTCAATACGACTTGATTAAAAAAATTTCATCAGAACCCTTTATTTTTGTTTTATATTCTTTTTCATACATAAAAGAAGTATATACACAAATCATGCTATAAAAAAAGTGGATTTTGATGAAATTTTGCATGGAACTTATTTTGGAGTATCTTATCATTATTATTAGAGTATACTTAAGTAGATAAAGAGATATAACAACACTATTAAAACGGTATATGAGAACTGGGAGTCTGTACTCCCAGTAGTATGGAATCATTTCTCTCTCTCTCTATGTGTGTGTGTATTCCTTAACATCATAGTTTAAAATAGGTATTTTTTCTATGTATCGTGTGTAAAAAAAATAATTTTTTGGATATATATATTCCTGGGCACTATGGTATAAAATAGGTATTTTCCTTATGTATCTTGTGCGAAAAATTGAAAAAATTTTGGATGTCGAGTTTAAATAGTTTAATAACTAGTTCAAACAAGTTTGAACTAAAATTTGAATTGTAGTTGCTTTTTTATGATAGTTTGATTTGTAGGCATGCACTGATTATATAATCAATTAAGCATATGATCTAAATTTGTGCAAAAGTTTGAACATTTTGTACCCCTTTATCACTTTCAATAAACTTAAATACAAATTCTAAGATGCAATACGACTTGATTAAAAAATTTTCATCACAACCCTTTATTTTTGCTATATACCCTTTTCATACATACAAGAAGTATATACACAAATCATGCTACAAAAATAGAATTTTGATGAAATTTTTCATGAAACTCATTTTGGAGTATCTTATAATTATTATTAGAGTACACTCAAATAGATAAGGAGATATAACAACATTGTTAAAACGATATATAAGAACTAGGAGTACGTACTCCTAAGAGTATGGAATCATCTCCCTCTATTTGTGTGTGTATTCCTGGGCACCATGGTCTAAAATAAGTATTTTCCAATGTACAATGTGTAAAAAAATTTGAAATTTTTTGGATATATATATTTCTGGGTACCATGGTCTAAAATAGATATTTTCTCTATGTATCATGTGCAAAAAAAAAATAAAAAATTTTAGATGTTGAGTTAACTAATTTACTAACTAGTTCAAACAAGTTTGAACTGAAATTCGAATTGTAGTTGCTTTTTTATGATAGTTTAATTGTAGGTATGTGCAGATTATATATATAAATTAGTAAAGTATATGATCTAAATTCGTCCAAAAGATGTATATTTTTTCAAAGGTATATAATCTAAAACTGATATTTTTTAAAAAAATATACCCTAAATTAAGTTAAATTCGTCTATTTGAAATCCTGGTGCCTTTTAATCTCATGATACCCATTTCAGCTGCACAGATAGTACGGCTACCTCACAGCTAGTGGCTGCCAGTGGCTGGTGATTTTTATTCGAGACTGACATGGTTCATAAGAAACTTGTGTGTACGGACGCGACGGCGACATTAATCAAGAAAGGAGGAGGTAGGCAGGGCAGGAACAACATGACGAGAGTTCATTCGGATAGTGAGAACGGGGAGAAGTGGATACATGGTGGTAGGTGCTGAATTGCTACGGCTGGCAGGCTCGAGCGGCAGGAGTGAGGCTCCGTGGTCTTCCACGGTGACGCACGAATCTGTTTTATGTACGTGCAGACGGATATTTGCCTTAGCACGGCTGTTGGTTTGATTTGGTTGGTCGAATTCCCTTTCTCGCTTCCGTGCACTTCCAAGAATGATACGGAGCTTTCACGCACTCCTTCCGTGGAAAAAGAAAAACGGTGTTCCCAGCGTAGTTTATCATTCAAGGGAGGAAAGATCGATAAGCTTGGTTTGATGGACTGGGTGTTCAAATCATCATACTAGCACATGTGAAAAGGCACGTATGAGCCGTGGGTCTTTTTTTAAGTTTGACAAAATCTTGCGACGATTTCCCTGGTATTTTAGTCGATCGCTGCTACAGCACGCTATCTCGTTGGGGACGTAAAGAGAATAAAATAATTACTCATAAAATAATAAAGCCAAACTTAACCTGAGAGAGAGAGAGAGAGAGAGAGAGAGAGAATACAGGAACCGGTGATCTAGCTATTAACTTAACTAGAGAATTGAATAGGAAGCCGTGGAACTCTCAAAACTGTTTCTTCAACAGCCTCAGCCTATAAGGAGCATCATCCAAATCGGCTGCCAAACATCTGTTGAATTTATGCAAATGTTGCATGCAGGGCGTCGTTTATTCGGTTATTCCAAAGGCCTTTCTTCATGGAGATAGCTACATAGCGGCATGGCACATATGGGAGCAGCGAAATGGCGTGGTTTCTGAAAACGAGGCACAGTCTGGTGCATGGAAGTACTCCTTTAAAAACAGGTCACTCTGCTTATGGTCGGGCTGGGGCTGTAACGCCCCATTTCCGGGGCTATTAGAATAGCTCCGTAACTACTCATGATTGTTCAGCTATGAATACTATAAATACATATACACTATTGCCAATATAAGCTTAAGTATAAAAACCAAACTTTATTACAAAATTAAAATTTAGCTGCCAAGTTTTACACAGAGGAGCGTACAACCCAAAGTTATGATACAATACAAAAAGAAACTTCACAGGCATGTCTGAGTGTAGAATAAACTCTAACACCAGGTGTTGTCTATATCGTAGAGCTCAGCGTCGTCTTCATATATTCCTTGACAAACTCTGTAGAGCTCAGTGTCCTTCATTTTCTTGACAAACATTTTTTGTTTATAATTTTAGCAAGCATGAGTACAACCAACCGTACTCAACAAGTCACACGGGAAAATGCTATATAACTAATTGCCATGATTTCCAAAAGATGGGAGTATAGGAGTTTTGTTAAAGTATTTGTGGATGCAATTTTATTTATAAACATTTTGTTTTTAAGCACAGGATAATAAATCATAAACTTTTTAAGGAGTTTGGGGTTTCAAAACTTGATTACTAGACTTCCACATTTCCAAAACATTTTCAAATCTACTTATGCTTCGCTATTGGAATCACCTATTAAACACAACTTTATTTACTGGAAGCACGGCGTATTCGAATACCATTTATAATTGACTCTACAGAGTTGCCCAACCTTACCCACAAGATTTCTCAACTCCCTTGTCCGGATTCAAGAAAACAAGATTGTTTCACTACTCATCTCTTTATGTAGCCTCTACTCGGTAGACTATGGACCCCCTGTCACAGAAATACGGCGGTCCTGACAGGACGCAGTCTACCGTTGTGAAAGTATGGTTGTACCGTTTCCATACCACAACCCTTTGTCGGTTGTTCCCTATTTTGGAACAATATATCATGCCTCTATGTAGATATTCAATTAATTTGAGCAGCTACTAAATCAGGTTTGATAAATCAATGTTTGTGGTTGAGCGATTACTATGTTCTTTACTTGGCATAAGGGTATATTTTCACTGAGGCAACTTACATCCACAAATCCATATTCAGTGCCCGCGGCACTACCACCATTCCATACCAAGCCTCCACCCTAGGATAAGGTCATGGGCCCTGGCCAACTCATGACTTCCCGTGATGGCTTATCCTAAAACCACTTTTAAAATTCTATCGGCAAAATACCAAGACTTTGAGTAGTAAAAAGTTTGTTGAGTTCCTAAACTACCATGATTACATCAATAATACATTTAATATTACTAAGTCTTGTTAATGTGAATATGGCTATCAAATTAAACATGGCTTTTTTGGGTGATAGGACATAACTAATATCATGTCATTCTAAATATTTATTGTACATGAAATAACAACATGTAAATAACATAATGAAAATACTGATAAATAATAATTAAAGGAATGTAGGTTCAATATGATTAAAGACATGTGACTTGCCTTGCGGATTAATGTATTCTACAATTTCGTATTCTTCTAATTCTTGTGCTTGGTCTTGAACTTCTCCTTCTTGAACCGGCTGACCTTCGACGTCATGTGTTAGCGTAAAGCAAAGGAAAAATAATTCAATTTCATGCTCCAAAGGTTGAGCTAGGAATAAAGAAATTAGTTAAATAAATAAAATTCAAGAAAAATAATAGATTTTGAGTTTATAGGGGTCCGAATAGGTGAAACAGAGCTGGGAAATGGATCGGTGGGCTCGAAATGGTCAAAATGGGTATATTTTTGTGGTTTTAGGTTTGAGTGAACAGTACAGGTCGGGTTCACTGTTCAAACCGGGTTTTTACTGTTCATTGTGGGTTCGGGTTCTGGTGCTATCGGGTTGAGTGAACAGTGACTACCCGTCACTGTTCTACTTCCCGACCGAGTGGGCGTGCGATAGAGAAACAGAGGAGACTAGCGACGGCGATCGACGAGGCTAGGGTGGTTTATGATGGAAAAGGAGACCATGACTGGGTTCCTGGGAGTGTCAAGGTTCCATTTTTGGGATCTGCGGTGGCAGGGGAGGCGACGAGGCCTTCTTCCCGCGGAGTGTTTTAATGGCACCAAGTCAAGTGGGGGATTCTCAGGACATTAGCACTTGCATTTAAGCATCATGGGGTTAAGGCAAAGCTAGGGGAGGTAGTGGCCTAGGCGGAGAAGGTCGGGGTTGGGCTGTCCACGGCGGAGCTCCTCGGCCGTGTGGCGGACCACGGTGGCAGAGAAGAGGGAGGCTCAGAAGCTTAAGGCAATGGTTTAGGGGTGTTTCTGGGGTCATGAAGATGCTACCAGTGCGAGTAATTGAATTGAAATTGACCAATTAGAAGAATTAGAAATGGGGCTTACTTGGAGAATTTCGACGATCGTCGGCGATGCTCCGATCGAGAGGTCGATTGGGAGTGTGGAGGGGCGCATTGGACTCCAGTGTGGTGCTTTGAAGGGGTCCGAGCATTAAATAGAGTCGGGAGACGGTTTGGCACCAGGGAGGGGACAATGGCGGCGGCGGTGCGTAGCGCATTTGGGAAGGCGCGGGAAGGTGCAGCGTGATGGATAAGGGGAAAGAACCTGCTGGCTAAGACATGATATTACGACGGTCAAAAGTTTGCGGCTCAAGTCGGCTGTGAGAGGGCAGCTGTGAGAGGGCAGAGGCGGTGGCGGAGCGCGGCCAGCGGTGCTGACACACATTCAGGGCTATTAAGAGGTTGTCAGGGCGGCGTGGGCGAGGTAGTTTGGAGTCTGACCGGGAGGCAGCGGCGTGGCAGTGGTTGGAAAGCACGAGAAGGCTCAATCAACGGAAAACAGGGGCGATGGTGAAAACCATAGGCGGCGGTGAAAATATTCAACAGTGAATAGTGCTCATGAAAATTGGCTCACTAGGGACAATGCAATAGGGATTCTTGGGCATAGAGGGCTTGGATTTGGGCTGAATTGGGCCAAGGTTCACAAGAAATCAAACTCAAATAAAAATTCAAATTCTTTTTGAAATTTTCAGATTCGTTTCAACCTACTCCCCTTAAAAAGAATCTCATCCTCGAGATTCGGGGAACAGGTTGGAAAATTTCACTGCAAATCCAATTCTTGCTCCCAAGTTGTTTTATCCACTGTGTTATTCTGCCATTGGATTTTGTGAAATCCAACATTCCTGTTTCTTAACTGTCTCTTTGTCATGTCCAGGTCAATATACCCAAGGCGAAATTTCTACCGTTTTTAGGTTTTGGAAAGCTTAGGACTTTTTGTAAAGTAGTGCACAACACCCCTTTTTCAAATAAAGGTCAAAGAAACAAATGCATAACTTCAAAGTCAATTAAAACCGGTGAGGGCCTCGAGTGAACGTACCATGACGACATCGGTAGCTCCTGCAGCTGTTGTGTTCGAAATATGGTTTATTTTTCCTTGAAGTGTCTTTGGTTTTCCTTTTCTTGCTAACATGCCTATCGATGTTCCAGTTGGTGGTGGTGCAGGTGCAGTTTGCTGAGGAATAGTTGGTTGAGCTTGAGCCTTAACTTGAGCTTTTGCCACTTCAGAAGGCAATCCTCTATTAGGGCATTGATATTTGAGATGACTGGTTTGTCCGCAATAGAAACATGCGTTTTCCTTATGTGTGCAATTTCAGTAATAGTGGTTTTCTCCACAAATATGACACTGTACTGTTGTGAGTTGGGAAACATTATACAGTCGGCTTTGGAGTAGTAATGTGCTGAGGTCTTGGTGTAAGTATTACTTGTCGATTTTATCGATACCTAGTTTGTGGTGATAGTACCAGAGGCGGCGGTGAAAATATTTGATAGTGAACAGTGCTCATAAAAATTGGCTCACTACGGACGATGCAGTAGGGATTCTTGGGCATGGAAGGCTTGGATATGGGCTGAATTGGGCCAAGATTCACAAGAAATCAAACTCAAATGAAAATTTAAATTCTTTTTGAAATTTTCAGATTCGTTTCATGGCCGATCGACGTCGACGCCAGGCAGCTGCAGCGCGGTGCTCGACGTCGCCCACGCCTACTCCGGGAACAACGGTTGTTTCCATAGAATATAGTGGCACGACAGTCAAACAGGAAGCCGATGTACTGTACTACTGGCTTAGCAGAACTGAAAATTACCATGTCGTACAGGTAGCTGCTCTGGTCTTCCAAGAAGTGGTCCTGCATTATCACGCAAGTCATATATGTCTGCTGGTCAGCAATTGCTTGAACATGAACATCTATATGCATGGTTCTGTTCATGCGCGACAAATTAATGTTACCTCGCAACGTAAATCATGCAGCCACTCGTTCGTGAGTAGCTCAAGCTGCACGCAAGGAAGGCATGCAGTTATATATATATTCACTTAATCTTGGCTTTCGGATAATGGGATTTATACAGGGTACATATTTGGATTGCACCGAGTTGTGTGTGCTACCTTTCTTGTACTGACTTTACTGACGGCTAGCTCGAGCTGCAGTTGCAGCTTGTCGAGTTCGCCGAGTGTAGCGAGAGATGACAAGTCTTCTGCAGCGTTCCTCCTCAAGCTGGCTTCAAGCTGGTCAGTCTCATGCCTCAGCCTTGCGATCTCCGCAAACATTTGCTGCATGAATCAAGACTCAAGAGGATGATAAATCAATTTTTGGAACCGGAACTTCCGTTGGGAATGTTATCTTGCCATTGCCATTGCCAATGCACAAACGTACCTGATCACCATGGTTTCTCCTGGAGTTGTGCGTTGGTGGTGGTCTCGTGCCGGTAAATTTTTTTTAGAGGGATCAAGAATGTTACTACAACATTGGATGCAAATAAAGCTCTTGTATGATCAATTGCAAGTTCCAATTGGTGGGTACCATCATTTGAACTATGTTACAGCTGAAAGCTGATGCACGTGCAAGGAATGAATAGCTTCAAGTATTTGTTACCACATCGACCACAGGTTGAATTTGAAAAACTAATCGATGTGATCATAGGCGACGCTTAATTTGATTATGATATTTGTGGTTTTCTTTCAGGTGAGCATGCATAAAGCAAGAATGAATTCTGATATCAAGAATACAAGATACCACAAAAATTGAGACCAGATGCGAAAGAACATTTCTGAAACATCAACTTCTTTCATTACCGTCTTGCTAAGGGATAAAGTAAGGGGTCACGGATGCATCACACATCTCAGTCCTCTTGCTCTCGTCACACGCACTAAAAGCCATTTCTTTCGATTATTACCTATTTATTTTAACTAAAAATCATAAACTACAATCAAAAGTCAACAGTAAAAACCAATACAAACGCACCCTGTCAAGATTTCTCGTGCAACGCCAATTGAAGCATTATGCTCATCCAACCAAATCCAAAACCAATATTCGGAATCACCAGTTCATCACTCACGTACTAATCACGTAAAAGAACTGAAAGGAAAACAGAGGCAGAGAGAAATCAAGAAATCATAGCATCTTTCTTGGCAGAGAGAAATAGGTGTGGAAATTTATACTGTGGGCTGCAGTAGTCGCAGAGCTCGCCCCGCTGGAGAAAATGACGCCGCCGACCTGCGTGTCGCACAGCACGGCGAGCTCGCGGGCCTTCTTCAGCAGCCCACCGCGCCGCCTCGGAAAGGTCGCCTGGCTGATCATCGCGTTCTCGATCAACTTGATCTCCTCCTTCCCACGCCTCGTTGCTACCTTACTGTGGAACTCAAAAGGCCGCAAGTAAGAGTAGAAAACAATCATAGTAGGAGAGAGCAGAAGGAAACTGAAGGAGTACTAGTGTTTATTTTGCACTTCCTGCAGTGTTCTGTTGTTTTTCCTGTCCTTGTGAGGCACTGCTGAAACGCTTCCTTCAATGTTGGATTGATCAACTGACGAGAGCAACAGAAGCGCATATAGAAACCTGAGCAGTGGTGTCCCTGCCTCACGAATCACGTCTAAGAATATCGCAACGGCATAGATATGTCCTTAGGTGATTCGCAGGCAGCAGAACTAGGCGTGCCGCAGGGCTTCACGCCTGCCTGACACGCGACCCTACCCCAAGGAAATTGTGCTAGAAGTCACTGTGTTTTTGGGCAAATGCTAGGAGTTGTGCGCTTCAATATCTTTACTCGCTACAGTGTGCTAGAAGTCACTGTGTTATTGGGCAAATGCAGAGAATTTTCTTCTTTTCGAAACGGGTAACCCCAATTTCATTGAGTAATGACAGATGGTGAATTTTTTTGGCTGTGCCTTATAACTTATGGTTAAAATTTTTAAATTCTGGACTGTTTGCGAGAGGCGGTACGTAGAAGAAAATAGTCATATGTGATTTTGGTCGGTATAATTGAACTCGGTATAGTTTATATTATAATCTACCTGTAGACCTCGTATTAAAAAATACACTATTTAAAAGATAGACACTATAGTATAAGTTAAAATTCATGAACCATAAGTACTAAAGAACCCACCAGAGATTGCCTGTGGCCATCCACGCGACATCAATGACGAAGACAACGGCGGTTGCATCTACCTGTCGTGACGGCTAGGACGGCGGTGACGACGGGATCTAGCCGGATCTGGACTCTAGGGACCCTTCGCCAACGAGTTGCGATTGGAACCCCAATTCAAAATGCAAGGCTAGGTTGATCATAATCCAAATAGGGCTTGGAACTTTAGTATCCACTCTAGCGTTGCAATTGGAACCCCAGTTCAAAATGCAAGGCTAGGTTGGTCATCATCCAAGCAGGGCTTGAAACTTTAGAATCCACTCTAGCGAGATAAGAGGGTGCATTATGCTATGATTTACCTCTGTTGAAAATCCGCCCCAATAAGCTGTTTTGAAAAGTCGATGAAAAAGCTGTACTGTTTGTTTGTTCAAAAGAAATTATAAGTTATAAGCCATAACTTAAAAAAGGACATGGTCTTAAGGGTACTAATGTGGCTACTCATCTTTGAGCGAAGCAAGCATAGTCGAGTAGGGAATGGTGCATATTGTAATCCTCCTGTTCATGAATAAAACTCTAGCTCCTCATTCTAAAAAAAGAGAACGGTGTAGGGGAGAGCAGCGCTACCACTAAAGTTGATTGGAGAGTTTTTTTTAAACTGCAGTTTATATTTTTTGACTTACGTTTTTTGAATTATGACTATTCGCAAGAGATATTATGAAGAGAGACACAGTCTCATACGATTTTAGCTGGTATAACTGAAGTTAGTATAATATCTATTACAATCGATTAGTATATCTTATCTTAAAAATGCTATTTAAAAGTAAATTTCTATAACGAAGTACAAAAACTAAAAACATAAGATGAATGAATCCAGCCGCTCGTGTGCCTCCGCTGATGGTAACACTTCGTCGCCGTCACCACGAAGGCACACTATTGCTGCCGCACTCAGCGTACGGATGAGCGTTACTGGCTTGGCAAATTATGTGATCCAAATCCTTATGATTTAATTAGTTTAAACCCTAAGGAATTCTAGAGTAATTATGTCTTCCAAACGTGTCCTAAGACGAGTAAAGCCCAACCCAAAACTATCCAAACATCAAGGCTTGTCTGATGAAGTATCCAAATCCAATTATATCCAGTACTACCCCTAGAAAGACATGGATCGTCGTGTCTGGGAAAATGGCAAACACCGATCAAGTTGCTACCTTGTGAAACTGCGGCCGCTGAAGTACCGAAACCACATTGGAGGTAGGAGGAGCAAGCAAGCCCTAGTGGCCTAGCTAGTAGTAGTTTGTTGGACGGTTTAGCCCTAGTACGTTGTGATTTTGAACCATGAACCCTGTTAGGCCCGCTTGTTGAAGCTTTAGTATTTGACTTTTAGTTTATAGCTTCTAATTTCTTAATTTCATTATTTTTTGGTTTTTTAGATTTTTTATCTTTTTCTTTTTTTCTAATCCTTCATATTGTCTATAATATGATAATATATTTTTTCTATTATTAAATTTTAATTACGCTAAAAACGTTACTATCAGCCACAGTAAAAAAATCTACTACAATACCAACCAGTGAGAAATAAGCCAAAGTGAGAGCGGCCGAGCTGGGGCCGAGACGACGATGGTGTTTGCAGTGACGCCTGCGAGCAGTGAACTAACGAGTGGAGCACACAAGCTAGAGACTGAAGCGCACAGCCCGTGCGGCTGTGGCAACGAATTCCTTTTTTTCGCACAACAGGAATTACTGTAGGTTTTTTTTTGTTGTGACGGATTACTTTTATTTTATTTTAATATGATAATAAATATTAGAGGCATCAATAGAGACATCGATATAAATAACATCTATAGTTTTAGATTTAAAAAGATATTTAAAGAATTCACTCTAGGAGACTACCTGATTTAATGTTTGACTTCCTTCCGAATAAGCAAAAAGCGGTAGACAAGAGAGGGAAAAAAACATGCCTCTTTACAAGGCACTTTACTGAGCAGCGAACATACTCCTTTCCTTCACGATAAAACCCCATCTCAGCGCGTGTCCTCTCCTCGCGCCGCATTGCCCCCTGGCCGTCCGAGTTCGACTCTCCAGCCAAGAAGCAGCGACAGGAGGGAACGAGAACGAGGGAGGCAGATGAGCTCGGCGGCGGCGGCGGGCACGGGGAAGGTGGTGTGCGTCACCGGGGCGTCAGGGTACATCGCGTCCTGGCTCGTCAAGCTGCTCCTCGAACGCGGATACACCGTCCGCGCCACCGTGCGGGACACCGGTGAGCGCCGACGTCTCTAATCTGTTCACATGCCGTTCATTGGATTGTTTCCTATAATTACCGGAATGTTTGGTGGAATCGTTGTGATGTTTGGTTGGTTCCCACGAGGAGCCGACTAATTTGGGGACCAGATGTCCCATCCTGATCGGTTTTAGGGTGGTAAATTGGAATCAATTTGGCATTCTTTCTCTGGTCACCTCTGTCCCCACTCCCCAAGCCAGTGATGTTCTTCCTTGATAATCTCTAAAGGGGGAAAAAAATACGGGGCCCTAATTAAAGGAAGATGCTCTCGACGCTACGTTATATACTGGATTAGCCGATCATGATCTTGCTGTTTGGGGCGATGTTGGGGAAACATCGATGTCTCACTACTGCAAGGATTTTTCAGTCTAAGGCACTAAGCAGCATGCGTTCCATCTTGTGGATAAAACTGCAGAGCTGATTGATCATGGTAGTGTTGCTAGCGTTCAAGTTGCTTACTAGTTTCTTATTGCCCCGATAAGTAGTCTGCAATCATCTTTTTGTTAGCTTTGAGATGTTAGCACTTCACATTGTTAGGAGAATTTTGAATTTCATCACTTGTAGTTGGTAATGCTATGCAATGCCTTTTTTAAAGAAACATATGAAATGCCAATTTGCCTTTTTATTTTTTCAGCTGACCCAAAGAAAACATCTCACCTGCGTGCCCTGGATGGGGCAAAGGATAGATTGCACTTGTTTAAAGCAAGCTTGTTGGAAGAGGGCTCTTTTGATGCTGCAATTGACGGTTGTGAGTGTGTGTTCCATACGGCTTCTCCCTTTTATCACAATGTCAAAGATCCTCAGGTTAGTATTATGAGTAGTTCATGACCATTCAGTGCAAATCTCAATTGTCATGTTCCGATGTTGATCTCAACATATAAATAATCACATGTTGATTTATTTATTTTTTATTGAAGATGCATTGCATCAGAGGAGTATTGATATGTAGAATTTTTGTGTTTCTAGGTAAAGTTACTACAAGAGCTCTAAGGATAACGAGTATTAATATATACTGAACTTCTGCACTGTACTTAAATATGTGCATTTTTCTTCTGCATGATGCCTAGGAACCAACATGTCCTTCAGGTTTTTGCAATCAGCCAATTTCTTCTGTGGATATGTTGCGGCAGTGTGCTTTAATATGCACTATTCTTAGTATTTCTTTCCTAATCATGCATTTGGCTAAGGATTCTTAGGATTGCACATTTTTAATTCCAAGGTTTCTCTTGGAAATTGTCCACCAAACACGATGCCCCCTTCTATTTGTTTATGCCTTATGCATGTATGCCCCACTTATAATTTTTTTCCAATAAGTAAAATAAAAAACAATAAGTAAAATCCAAATTTTCCCAGCCAGAGCAATATTGAATTGCAGAACAAGATTTCCAACTTTTTTTGGACAAACTAAATGTTTAACAAGCGAGCTCCTTAACAATCTACATCATGATTTCGCTTGTTGGAGTTGGACCAACTGTCAACCTTTTAACTTTTCTGGAAGTAATAGAATTTTATTAGTTCATTAAGGAGTTCTGTGATGTTTTGTCTTATATATGGGTGTCTTTCAGGCTGAGTTACTTGACCCAGCAGTCAATGGAACACTTAATGTTCTGGGTTCCTGCAAGAAAGCTTCTATTAAAAGAGTGGTCGTAACATCATCCATCGCTGCTGTTGCCTACAATGGGAAACGAAGAACTCCTGATGTAGTAGTTGATGAGACATGGTTTTCACTTCCAGAGCTTTGTGAAAAGAATAAGGTAATAGGCCTTTATTGTGCAAATAGCACCTTGGTTGTTTGGCATATATGGAGTGGCAAGTCACATAATGGCATAAATAAATATTGCTTATTCTGGTTGCTCTATATGTCTGCCACTGCCACTCTACCTGCGTTCAGATGCCCTTGTTTTGTTTATTCGCTGACTTTTTCATATGAATTCTATTTATTTAAAAGGTCTCTGTACAGGAGACATGTATTGTGCAGTACACCTCTAATGGAATTTGGATAGATTTGTTTCTTAGGATAAAGGGTCATATCATCGTTGTGAATACTGTTTGTTTTCATAATTTCAGACCAGTCTGTAGGTTGAGGCCTACAAAAAATACATAATGCATAATGAGAAGTTCAGGTAGAGAAAACTCACTGTCAATTGATCTCGTTCTATGTGTATTTAGGTACTTGGTTAAGTCAACACTTAAGCCATTATGTGATAGTTAGTCATTCTCTGTCCTTTGCTACTAAACAATTGCAGAACTGCCATCAGCCCATTGGTTAGTCTAGACGTTGTGCTGAATATAACATAGTATTAAATGAATGTTGAGGGATATTTTTTCACTTTCGTACTACTCCCAGATAACTGGTGCCTACACTTGTCATTATCAGTACACGATTTTAGTTTGATTGGGATATATGGGCATGTTCTTTTCCTCACAAGTTGGCGGTTTTTGGCTTTTACTATAGTACATAACTTTCAAACGGAGTATTTTCTCAAGACATGGTCTACAAGTTAAACGATCTACAGGTTAAAAGCCCAACATCTGTACTGGCCAAAATCGCAAGTGGGTATCTGTCTCTGCCCGCTTTGTGATCAAGAGGAGGAAGATATCCAACATCTGCTCAATACCTGTGTATTCTCAAGAACAGTGTGGTTCACGGTTTTATCCATTGTTGGCATGCAGCACCATGCACCTGGGCCCACTGATTCTAACTTATTTGGTTGGTGGCGCCAAGTTCTGCTGCAACTGCATCAACAATACCAAAATGGTTTTAATTCTTTAGTTCTGTTGGTGGCTTGGTGGATTTGGAAGCATAGGAATAGATGTGTTTTTGAGGGGGACTCCCCTAACTCTAGTGTTTTAGTGCAAGAGATTATAGATGAGGCAAAATTGTGGTGTGTGGCAGGGGCCAAAGGCCTCAGGCGTTTTTGGCCTTAGCTTAGTTGTGTGGGTGTTCTTTTTGGTCGCCTTTTGTATTCCTACCCTTTGTATGAGTCTCTTTTGACTCCTTTCTTCTTCTTAATATAATGATACGCAGCTCTCCTGCGTGTTCGAGAAAAAGTATCTGTCTCTCCGTAATCTGTACCGTAAACAGCCAAAATTCAAAAATTTCAACCAAAAGCCATAAGCCATAAGCCGCAGCCGAAAAGAACAGGCCCTGATTCCTTATAATGACTATAAGCTTAGTTATAATTTCTGCCTTCCAAGAGTTCTTCCAACATTTGTTAATCTGACTTGACAAGTGGAGATGAGAACAAAGTTTTTTGCTTTGTCTTTTTACATTAATGATATCTGGAAGTTTGTTTCCAGTTTCTTTTAGATATCCATTTTGAATTTCTGTACTTGGATTGTACAGTATTTCTGTTCTCTCTCTCTCTTTTTCAATTTTCTGACTGTTCATTGATTCATTCTGCTTCAGCAATGGTATGTCCTGTCCAAGACACTTGCAGAGGAGGCTGCTTGGAAGTTCTCAAAAGATAATGGTTTGGAAATAGTTACCATAAACCCAGGAATGGTGGTTGGCCCCCTGTTGCAGCCTACACTGAATACTAGTGCTGAAGTAATCCTGAAGCTAATCAACGGTATGTGGCTTGACCAATTAAATTTCCTGAAGTGAAATGTATCTACAGTAGAATTCTTATGCGGTTTATGCCTACACTCATCTTGCATTCGTCATTTGTTTGAGAAAAACACCTGTTCACCATCAGGACAATTGTGTCTAGTACTCAAATAGAAGGTGCAACCCAGCTCACGGTATTCCAAACTATGTTAAATTATTGTTTTTTTCATTATTTTTTTTTGGAAACTGATGCAAGCACTGTGAGATATTGCCATACTGGAAGAATTCTACTTTTACCGTTCATCTAACTAATAGTTGTGTATCCTGAAACCGCTGGTTGCATTCGTGGTCATGGTAAATTACGTGAATCTTCTAAGCAATGTGAATAAGAAGGCTATGTTAAATTGGCTTGGAATGTGTTACTCCGTTTCTCAAGCTTGTAGCAGCCACATAATCGGGACATTAGGTTGTTTATTTATGGCCTATGGTACCTTCGCTATGTTTTGCTGTGTCTTTATCCCCATTTCTTTGGGCACTTGGGAGTTGATCTTTATTTCTGTGTCAATATTATTGACATATATGCATCTAGCAGGGAAGATATTAGGGTGATTTATATTTATAAAAACACGAACCAAATAAATGCTTATGACTGAAAAAAAAAGTCCAAATTACAGCAGTTATAACAGAGAAGTGCGCTCTATCAAGAAAACCTTTCTGTTTGGACTCTTGGCATGAAATAGAAGAGATGTAATCCAAATCCTTCTCATTTTCTTGCAGGATCATCTTCTACATACCCTAATTTCAGCTTTGGATGGATAAACGTTAAAGATGTTGCCCTGGCACATATCCTTGCATATGAAGTTCCTTCAGCAAATGGAAGATATTGCATGGTTGAAAGAGTTGCTCACTACTCGGAGGTTGTCAAGATTATACGCGAGATATATCCCAACATTCCACTGCCAGACAAGTAAGTTAGTATTCTTTGCAAGCATTCTCTTAAGTGACTTCCTGTGGAGTCGAATCCAGGACAGTATTGTGTTGGATATTATTTGTTTCTTAGTTTGTTCTTCATTTTTGTTGAGGGACTAAATCTTATAAATGTTTCCCTATCATGCCACAGCATTATAATAAAAACTCACTGTATGGGGTTCAGTACGTGTTCCCACTTTTCTGTTTGCCCAGATCTCAGAATGAGTGACAATACTCTCTCTTTTTTCAGGTCTGCAGATGACAAGCCATTTGTCCCAACTTACCAGGTTTCGAAGGACAAGATAAGAAGCTTGGGCATCGAGTTGATTTCCCTGGAGACAAGCATCAAGGAGACTATCGAGAGCTTGAAGAAGGGATTTGTTACTTTTGAGTCTCGTCTGTGAAACAGCAGATAGCAATTCTTGATGTTGCATAGCATAGCTAGTAGCAGACACAAAACTTCGCATGAACAAGATATATTTTATTTACATAAAATGGATGCAAATTGCGGTTTGCGGATTTGTGGAGTTCCTTTCAAACTAGGTACCTGTCCGGCCCCGATAATTCCTTGGCCTTTCAAGGAGACACGTACTTCCTGGTTTTTTGGAACTACTGGGTATCCATCACGAATAATCTATTTTTATTTGAAATAACAGAAATATACTCGTGCCAAATTTTTTTACAGAAATAGGCTCCAGTCGCCTAATCGTCAGACGACTAGAGCCTATCGTCCAATGGCCAGGCGACACGCAATCAATCCACCGACCGTTGGGCGAAATTATTGCAGTCGCCCGACCGTTAGACGATTGCAACTGCTGTCGCTCAACGGTTGGACGACTGGAGTCCAGTCGCCCAACGGCCAGGCGACTGGAAGGGGACATAAAAGGCGAGGTCGCTTGATGCGGATCCACTAGCAAGCTAGCTGAACCCCGTTGCTTTGGCCCTGATCTTTTACGATACGCCTTGTTGGATGCCCTCTCCAAGATAAGCCTTCTCCCACGCACACCGTAGCACGTGAACAAAGGATAGAGAAACCGAAGTTTCAGCGAGTAGAATCCAACACCACAATTGGATTCAACACACCAAGAGCAATTCCTCGATGGAAATCTCAAGAACACGCCAACAATGGCCACCAAACCATGGTGATTTTCTGGTTTCTATTTCTCAAATCAAAGTCTAAGTTACAATGGGGCTAAGGCCCTGGCCTTATATTGGTGCACAATGCGCGGCCTTGATTACAACTCACGTACTACTTGCCTAAGGCCGAAACAAACTCCAATACGAACTAAAAAGGAAATACCTAAACTGCTACCTCTGGATTCTCTCTTAATTTGCGATCTGACTGTGAGGATTTCGTGGCTGGCACCTTGTCCATTATGTGGGGCTTCAAAATAGCTTTCCAACGAGTCCAAGAACGCCCAAATCGGACTCCGTTTGTGAAAGTTATGGACGTTTTAGTATCGGTCTTGCCAGCTGTCCCAATCCGAGTCCGAATCGGTTTCAAATCTTTATATGTTTTGTTTTCTGGTTCAAGGGGCTTCTAAATCCGTTTGGAACCTGAAAATGAATCCTTCTCAACTTTAGAAAGTCATGGTATGGTCGGATTTTACCCTTACTTGCATTGCAATACTCGAACTCTTTATGTTTTGCAAGTCTCGCGCGTCTCTCCGGACAGCTCGTGCAGCATCCAATGAAATTGACATAACTTTGTGTAGGAAGCTCCAAATCAAGTGCCGTTTGATTCGTTGGAAAATAGACTTCATTAACTTTCCAAATATGTCTTTTGTGCACGTTAGAAACCTCAGAATTGGTATTCAAAGCTTCTTGAACATTGTGCACAGAACTACAAGCACTAACCAAAGTTGTAGTGCTACTTTGTGCCACATCATCGCTTGGCCGCCGCCCTCAACAGAACACTGAACAGAACAGAAACCCTCGAGAAGAGGAGAGGAAAGAAAAGAGAGGAGAAAAGGAGAGGGAGGGGAGGAGAGGAGAGGAGAGGAGAGGGAGGACAGAAAAGGAGAGGGAGAGGAGAGGAAGGAGGAGGGGAGAAAAGAAGAGGAAAAAGCAACTTTAGGTAATTTTTTTATATTTGTAATGTTGTATATGTGTATATATATTATTTACTGTTAGTGTTAGTACAAAATTGTAGATGTAGATAGAAATAGTTCAATTTTTGGTATAGAAAATTTAGTTAATGTAGTTTTAGGAAATTAACAGCCGTAGAAGCGGAGAGGAGAGGAAGAAGCAACTCTAGATTTTTTTTATATTTGCAATGTTGTATATGCAGTACACATATTATTTACTGTTAGTGTTAGTAGAAAATTATAGGTGTAGATAGAAATAGTTCAATTTTTGGTATAAAAAATTTAGTTAATTTAGCTTTAGGAAATTAGCGGCCGTAAAAGCGTATACTTGTGTATAATTTAGCGAACATAGTTTTACAAAATTAGCATTGTTAGCAAATTGGCATGCGTACAAAATTGTACTTGTAGAAAATTCAGTCACCGTTACGTAAAAATTAATCATCCGTAGAAATTTGTACGTATAACAAAATTCAATAAATATTTATATTAGAATTTCATAATTTGGTGTGTAAAAAATAATAATATGTAATATTTATGATTAAATACAAATGAATGTAATGTCGTTAGCACATTGAAAAAACGAGTGTACCATTATAACTGTCATGTAGGCATTTTAATCGATATGCCATGTAAATTGTCGAAACCATTATGAATTGTTTCATGTAGGGGATAGCTCGAGTAGCAAGAAAAGTTAGGCGTCGGTGCGCGGGGTGCCGACAAGAAGTTCATACTACGAGGTTAGTGTAGTTGGTTACGACAGGCGAACGATCGGTGAAATGTGAATTGCAGTACGTCAGTACTTTTGTAGTGTACGATGCGATTTGACATGTTGTAAAATTAAAACATATATGCAGGTAAACATCAACAATGCCGATACCCACTACATTGAAAGTGTATTACGGTGCTGGAACCGTTCGTGAAGGTCCGAATGGTGTGAATTTGAGTGGTTTTTCGCATGCCACTCTAGTATACCCGGACGGTGAGAATGCTCGAATACCAGATGTGATGCATTAGTTTACCCGGTGTTTTTTGTTGGACCCCGAGGTGTGCAGCGTCGTCGTACAAGGGCTTTGGAGCCAGTCTCCCACGGACATCACATGGGAGTTGAGAACATTGCTGCGCACTGTTGCGTGGAAGGAGTTTATGCAAGGGTGCAGGTGCTGTGGATACGAGTGTGTGCTGCTTGTGCAACTATGCCCATTAGAAGTTGTGCAAGGTCGTGCGTACGGCCTTGCTCTGGGAGGTGTGAGCAGCTCGAGCAGCCCGCATGTTGGTGAATAGACTCACTGGATTGTGTCGAAAGTGGAGCTGCACTCTTGCATTCTCAGTACTGTTTTGGCGAAGTATCGTAACATAACGTCTGCCTTTATAGCCAATTTGATGTACGGAGAGATAGTGGAGAAGAAAGACATGGAGGCCACACACATCGTGGTAGCTATTGAGAAGAAATTCAAGTACAAGATTAGCTACGTGAAGGCGTGGCGTGCAAAACAAAGGGCGTTAGAAAAATGTTTCAGGTCTTTTGAGGCAGTGTACGAAAATCTTCCTCATATGTGTTAAGGTGTTGCAGGACAGGAACCCGGGCACGTACATTGCTGTGCAGGACAAGCCTTCCACAAGGTCGCCAGGATATGTAGTGTTGCAGAGGGCCTTCTTAGCATTTGGTGCTTGCATCGAGGCATTCAGGCACATGCCGCTGGTGGTCACAGTTGATAGGACCTTTTTGACTGACAAATACAAGGGGCAGATCCTGACGGCCATAGGCATTGATGGCAACAACTAAATATTGCCGCTGGCCATCGTATTCGTGGAAAGTGAGAATTATGAAAGCTGGTTGTGGTTCCTCAAACATGTTAGGGTTACAGTTGTCGACGCTCGTCCTGGTGTGTGCGTAATCCATGATCGCCACGCTGGGATTGTAAAGGCCATAACAAAACTTTAGGAAGAACCCTGAGGAACCCTTTTCTTGGCCGGATATGAGGAACAGATGGTGCATTCGTCACTTAGGGTCGAACTTTTTCAAGCAGTTCCCAAAACAACAATTGATAAAGCTATTCAAGAGGCTTGCTATGCAGAACCAGCGGAGAAAATTTGATGCTTTGTGGGCGTTGTTGGACAAGCACAGCGGGAAGCACATCGACGAGAGGAGCAAGGGGCCGGTCATGCTTGGGGCGGCACAACCGGAATGCCTGGTAGCACTCGATGAGCCTAACCCAGCTGGTCTGAGGAGGAGCTCATGGAACATCAAGTGCTTCTTGCTGTTGCACAACACGGATGGTGCAAGGTACGGTATAATGACGACTAACCTTGCAGAGGTGTACAATTGGGTTCTCAGGGGCCTTCATTCTCAGCTCCTCATCGCCATCATGGAAAGGGTTTTGCACAACACAATTGGCTACTTCAGAGAGAGGCACACGAATACCGCACTTCATGCGGCCAACCCCAAGCATTGTACTCGTCAAAAATTACAACATACATGGAGACGAAGGCACAGAAGGGCCAATTGCACATAGTGCAAGTCATGGACAACAGGGAGCATCATTTCAATGTGGTACTCCATGATAGAGCTAGATTTGAGATGGCTCATTCCCTTGTTACCCACGAGATATGCCTTGCAGATCATGCAAATGAACCTAGCTGTACGTGCAACAAGCTGAAGCTGTTACACAAGCCATGCTCTCATGTCCTCGCAGCATGCAGGACCGTGGGCATGGATCCTTCAAACTTCATATTGGAGTACTTCTTCAAGGAGAGGGTAGTGCATGCATGGTGTGGGGAGCTCAGGGGTTCAAAGTTGTAGGGAACTTCGCCACGTTGGATATTGTAAGGAGGACTTGGATTCCAGATGTTGATATACTAAAGGGTGGTGAGGGTCGGTGATAGAGCCGGCGTATTAGAAATGATATGGGCGAAGCGCAAGCCAGAGCATCTGGTGCATGTTGCAGGCGATGTGGTCAGGAGGGGCACACAGCTAGATGTTGCAACGCATGTGCTGATCAGTAGGCAGAGTGGCATGGTTTGTACTACTGAGACTACAAATAAATTTCTATTATAAATTGTACTTTATTAGTTGGCACTTTTGACGTGTGGAATGTTGTACTAAATGTATCGTACATTTCGTGTACCGTTTGCATAATTACTATGTTACATCTCCATTTTCAGTAATGTAGTTGGTATTGTGCTGATAGCCTAGTATTGTTCTGTTTGTTTACTTACAAGTTCTATTTACAATTAATTTACATGCAATAGTTTTTGGTTCCGTATAATTCCTAACTTGAATTCATTTGTAGGTATGGCTCGTGATCTTCCTGGATTGGATTGGGCTTACAGCCTGTTGGACAAGCATGTTGCCGGTTGCATCACGCTTCCCATTGTGTCCCGCCTGCAGGGAGTGCAGAGGAGCCAGCTGAATTGGGAGTGGTCCGGACATGTACACCTCGAGTGGCCTAGAGACTAGACCCCCGCTGGACAGTCAGGTGTACACTCTACCAGCGTTATACTGTTGTCGTAGGTAGGTTTCATGCTAACCTTTACTTGCTTCGCAGGCTACGAGATGTTGGGCTACTCCCTTTCGTTCGGATGGTGCAGGCCACTGACGAGGATGAACCGGCCTTGCCTGCAGGCGGGGAGGACAACGTGAAGTGATCGCGATGCTTCTTGTTCGACCGTTCTCTACTGACGACTTTGGTGGACCGTTGGCGGCCAGATACGCACACTCTTCACCTCCCATTCGGGGAGATGATGCCTACTCTACAGGATGTGTCCCTGCTGCTTGGCTTTTCGATCGCAGGAGATGTTGCCTTCTACCAGAGGCCCCGGCCGGGTGGCGCGCAGTCTTGCTCGCCAGATTTGAGGGTGTCCTTTTGCAGGGTGCCGAGGAGGAGTACTACGTCTTCTCAGCAGGTCAGACACACGGGCCGTCGCTTAGGTGGCTCTCACAGTTCCAGGTACGTGCTCTTTCTTATCTATCCTGTATGCTCTCATTTTCGCTATTACATCCTAATAAATTCTTCGGTTGCATTCAGGTGGAGTGGATGGATCCGGATGCGAACGAGCAGCAGGTCTCGCGGCACTTGGAGGCATACTCGCTGTGGCTATTTGGTTGGGTGCTCTTCACCACCAGCCACGGCAACATCGTCGACACATGCCTCATCGCTTATGCTAAGGCCATCGCCGATGGTGAAGCCCCCCCAGGTTAGCTAGGGTTTGGCCGCACTTGCCATGACCTATCGCGGCTTGTGCGACGCGTGCGTCAAGACCAAGGTGAACTCAGTTCTCGCGGGGTGTCTACTGCTATTGCAGCTATGGTCATTTGAGCACTTCAGCCTTAGATGACCCATGCTCGAGGACATGAGTCCGTACGGGGCAGAGATGTACCCCGAGTGCAACGTCGACCAGCCTACGATGGGTTCTCTTTGGTGTCATCGACGGGTAAGAAGTGTGACAATCAGCTATTTCATTGGTATTAACGATGGTTGTATGTAACATCTGTCGTTCTTTGTAGGTACAGTTCGCGCACGTGCAGGTCACGTGGGCATACCTGCCCTTTGTGGAGCAGTTCGACCGCCTCACAGCGGACGACGTGCGCTGGGATCCGTACTCACCTATGGCACTCCAGAGACGCGCTCCTGATGGGCTGTCCTCACTCTGCTGGTGTGACCGGGCTTTCTGGCTGATGCGTTAGAAGCTCATGTACGACATCTTCGTCGAGGACTACACACTGCATCATGTGATGCACCAGTTTGGCCTACGTCAGGTTATTCCGGTACCAGTCGGACCACCGGTGCCACAAAGCATGCACGCGTGAGTGACCACCTCGCATAAATCTCCTTGTGCTTATATTGGTTTGACGAGTACTAACGAAATGGTCTTTTAAGCAGGCACTCTAGAAAGGGAGTAAAACGCGGCACAGACTGGACGGCGAAGATGGAAGCGTGAACTGTGCAGTGGGAGGGCGCACTTGATAACTGCGTAGAGGAGGAGCGCCCCTACGACAGAAGCAACTACGCGGAGTACCTGCACTGATACTAGCCTCAGACATGTACCAGGCGCGTACATATTGTTGACCAGCCCACAGCACACGTCGCCGCACCGACAAACACGTACCCCACGCCCTCGTGCGGGACGCTCACATCGTGGTACGTTACATATAATTTTTAAATATGACTTAATGGTAATGTCACTGAGATGGTTGACTGTTTTATGTTTTTCCTGCAGGCTGACGTCGGTAATACAATTTGGAGGGAGTCTCACACCATGGTGGATAGGTTCACCAGTGATGCGGAGGTGACACAGGAGGAGTCGTTGAGCGCTTGGCGTCATATGGAGGCCTGGGGTAGACGTGTGGTATCCTTGTTGTCCCGCATGAGGCTACTGGTAGTCTCCATCCCCACGCCCGGTGCACAGATGGTTCGTCCACTGGTGCCGCCCCGACCGGCATGGCACCACGCGAGAGGTTCTACTTGGGCATGTTGTACACCACGTCAGCCGGACGAGGCTGGGGGATCAGCTTGGGGACGGCCTCGTACACCACCAGGGAAGCTGTTCACGCATCATCCGTACATCTCCGGCTCCCCCACGCAGGGGGCATACTCCATGACGTACATCCCTCCAGACGCGATGGCGCCTACTGAGGGTACGCTCTGCCTCTTGTTGGTTTTATCCCGATGCTTTAGCTCACGAACTAACGATATTTGTATTGCAGGTCTTGTCTTCCCCAAGCACGGATGGGGGGTCTTCCTAGGTCTGGACGACCCAAATCAATACTTTTTAGACTGGCTCGGGCAGGTGTTGGGCTCTACACCTCGGGCCACACCACCAGAGGTTCTCTCTGGGAGTGCCCTCATCGGTGCACCGGTGGCCACACAGGCGGCAATGCAGTCCACTCCACCAGCTTAGGGGCGTGTGCGACGGTCTCCTGATCATCTTACGTTGTCAGGGCGTCATCACCCGTTGCAGCGGAGGACGACCAAGCAGGGCCGTATGGGAGGACGCAGAGACGAAGAGGGCCAGGGTGGCGATGGGGGAGGCTGTTGGGGTCATTAGTGTTGATTGTACACTTTTTGTTCATGAACTATTTACGTTTGTTGGTTACGTAGTGATGTTTACAATACTGTGTCGAGCTTAGTTATACTTCTCCTTACCTTGTCAACGTCTGCACCAAATGAATAGTGAACTGTATTGATGGCAACCGCAGCAATGTACGAACCATTCGATTACATGCTTAATGGCATTGAAAAATATTATGAACAACAGGCTAGAGTACAACGGTACAACCATACACATCGTTGCCTACAGGTGGAAGGAGCCTCGTGGTACCCACATGGAGTGTTGCTGTGGGGGCTGCCTCGGACATGGCTGGTTGTCATACGAACTCCCTATGTTGATGACCTTCTCGTTGCCCCTCTCGTGCTCTATCTGCTGATGGAGGTCATCATTCTGCTCTTCAAGACTTTCAGTCCATGCCACCAAATTAGCGATTCGCTCCCACAATGTATGCACGTACATCGCAACATACCGTTCATGGGAAGGATCAATCCATCGCACGAAGTGACATTTATCCATCTGTTATAAATGAACGTTAACATGAAAATTCTATTAGTAGCACTACAAAATAGACGAGTGCCTACTTGCATCCCAGAGTATGCGCATCGAAAGAAATACCGACCGCCATCCGTATGGCCTTTTCCACCTACACCACCGTGTCCTGCATGTGTTTGCATTTTGGCCACACTGGTTGAGCGCGCCTATTTGGCAGCAAGCGGTATGTAACGCCGAAGTCCTCCTTTCTTTTGAGCGAAAGGTCCTCATTTGGTGACCCATATTCGACTGGCCCCTCAGCGTTTATCATGGTGGCTTATTTTACGACGGAGAAGATAGTTGTTCTTACCAGCAATGCCTTGTCCATTCATTTTATAGCGTAATTGCGGTGTCACGGCATCATTCATAACATAGGGCAGCTTTGTGTAGTGACAACACCACACGGGCCAAATTAGCGCAGCGATAAGACACGACAAGCCAGCTTTAAGCAGCGACAAAACTACACACGACAGCTTTGAGCAGCGACAAGACTACACACGCTAGCTTTCACAGGTGATAAGACTACACATGCTAGCTTTAAGCAGTGAGAAGACCACACACGCCAGCTTTGCTCAGCGACATGATCGCACGGGCCAGCTTTGCTCAGTGACATGATATGACATCCTAGCTTTTTGCAGTGACATGACAGCACGGGCTAGCTTTGAGTAGTGAGAAAACAATACGTGCCAGCTTTGCGCAGTGACATGACCGCACGGGCCAGCTTTCCGCAGTGACAAGACCAGACGAGACACCTTTGCAAAGCGACAAGACCACACGGCCTTGCTTTGCGCAGCAAGAAGACTAAAGGATGCAACTTTTTATAATCCGAAGACCTGACTGGGCAGTTTCGCATGCCCACAATACCACACTTGGTAGCTTTGCATAGTGACAGGACCACACAGGCAAAAGATGCAGCTTTTTACAATCCGAAGATCTGACTGGGCAGTTTCGCATGCCCACAATACCACACTTGGTAGCTTTGCATAGTGACAGGACCACACAAGCATATTCATGTACTGAGAAGGCAACAAGGGGTCCTATAAAAGGAGGTCCAAGAGATTTCTTAGAGAATACTACACAAGCAAACTCCACACTACACCGGCGCTTGCTTCACCACACCGGGATGGACATGAGGCAGAAGAAACAGTGGGACAAGATGATGAAGCAATGGGAGGAGACCCGCGACCTAGCACGGTTAGTTGCCACCCATGATGAGAAAGTAAGGGCTGCTACGGCCTGGGCGGAACAAACCCAGCGTGCTATGAGGTCAACTCCCCGCAATGACGCGCCTCGTAGCAAAACCCTATCCCAAACGTTCCTACCGAGCGTTCGCCGCAACACCCACCAGAGGGGGAGACGCCCCCCTTTGTTGGTGGTGGGACCCATGCAAGTTCTTCAAGTCTAAGAAACGCCTTAGCCCAGGTATGCGCTACTAGGGTTGCGCAAACTACTCCAGTGACTATCCCGACCACCGTCTAGACACCGCAACCTATCACCAGCCGGAAAGCACCAGGTGCACCGTTTTCCCCTACTTTTTCTCCTTCAAAGTATGCACTACAACCTCTCCTCTGTATTCACAGTCCCCGGAACCCCTATGTGACTATCGCAAATGGATCGATCTTGAGATCCACCCAAAGGATCAGTGAGCCCTTGACTTCGAGGAGTGGAATGTCACAAGGTCCTCCGAGATCCAGGAGGAGGAGCACCGCAAGGAGGAGCAAACTCTACGTATATAATGCGAGGCGAAAGCTCATCTCGAGGCGTGCATGCGTAGGGAGCGGAAGGCTCGTGAGAGGAAGCACGAGAAAAAGAGGAAAATGGCGATGAAGGTAAAAGAGGCCACCAAGGAGTTCAACGCCGAGCTGGCAAGGAAGGGAAAATGGCTCCGGTCCACACAGTAGGTCGTATGAGCAGTTGGGTTTGTTAGTCGCACATGATGCTCTATGTTATGCATTTAATCAATAAGTACATGGCATATTACTCCCAATTATATTATGAAGTTCATTTAAATTCAGACAAGCTTATTTCCTCGTCTTTCGTATTCAATTATTCCCATAGCAAGTCAACCAACAATATTAACATACCAGTTTTCCTCCGTGTACGAATTCCCGGTAACATCACAATATCACTTAGCATCGTGCTTACCGAGCGTTCTAAGTTCAATCGTTCTTAAAAAAATTTCACAAATTTTTTTACGCTCTAACAACATACAACGATCATAAACTTTTATTACAAATCCAACAATATCTTCCAGTTATAATCTACAAAATTCACTAAATCTATAAATTTCACGGAGTGTGTTTGCAGTCGCCTTACGGGTGGGCGACTCTAGATGCTATCGCGTTGTGGTTGGGCAACAGGTTCCAGTCACCCGACCGTTGGGCGATTGGAACCTGTCGCCCAGCCACAGGGCGACTGGAACATTATCGCTTGGCCGTTAGACGAGAGGCTCCAGTCGTCCAACGGGTAGGCGACTGGAGCCTATTTTTATAAAAAACTTTGCCGCAGGTATATTCCTGTTATTTCAAGTAAAAAAATAGAATATTCATAAAAAAATTCTCCATCTGTTTGTGTTTTCCAGTTGATTGCAACCTGATCACTTATGCGGTCGTGCCTGTCAATGGATTAATGATGAAGCCATGACCATGAACACGAGCTAACTCGCAGGGGCGGAACTGGGCCTCGGGCTGGGTAGGCTATAGCCTGAGGCCTAGCAAAACTACTAATACTACCCCTCATATATATACTCAAAAAAATATCTCCCCTACAGCCCAGCCCGAGGCCCATGGTAGCCCACAGCCCCACCCCCACACAACAATTCAGCCGCCCCCCACAACAATCCAGCCCACAGCAGCAGCAGACCAATCCATTGAGTGATAGAGACATTCAACAGCAAAACCCTAATCCCCATTCCCCAACCCGCAATCCCCAGCCGCCCATCGCCCTCTCGGAACACCCCTCTCGGCCTCTCCTGCGCGATTTCCTGCACCGCGCGCGCCTCCACTGCCGACCGCCGCCTTGCCTGCGCCGCGTGCGCCTCCACCGCTGGCCACTCCGCCGTGGCGCCGCTCGTGGTCTCGTGCGCGGTGAGCACGGCGACGGGCCGACCCCTCTCCCGCGCTGCTGCGCGTGGAGCACGGCGAGCGGGGAGGAGGACTGTAGGAGCTGCCGAGGAGGAGTGAAGGAGCGGAGGCGCCGAGCAGGGAGCCGCCGGCCGCGAGCACAGCCTGGACCCCGGAGCACCGAGCATGGGAGCAGGGAGGACCGAAGGAGGACTGGAGGAGGAGTGGACTGTGGAGGACGGCGACTCGGCGAGGGCTCTGAAATGAGGAAATGGCGAAATGTCGACCGGGCTGCCTGAACTGAAGACCGGGCTGCGGAAATGAGGAATTGCAGACGCCGGACGCCAGCGTCGGATTTATGGCATATGCTGAGGCGCTGAGCAGTGACAGTGAGCGGCGCGTTGAGTGACCGAACCGAGCCACCGAACCGAATCGTCGAAGTCGGTCGAACCGAGGAGCAGTGACCGCAAGGCAACGGCCTGTGAGGTAATCACTAATCAGTGAAGTGTTTTTTACAGTTTAAACTTTAAAATATGTATGATTGTTTCATGCAATGAATGATCAAATGTTTAATGTTTTACATTTGTATGATTGTATCATATAATGAATGATCAAATGCTTAATATTTTACATTTAATGTTTTACATTTTTTTACGGTTTAAACTTTAAAATTTGTATGAATGATCAAATGTTTAATGTTTTACATTTGTATGATTGTATCATACAATGAATGATCAAATGTTTAATGTTTTACATTTTTTTTACGGTTTAAACTTTAACATCTGTATGAATGATCAAATGTTTAATGTTATATATTTAATGTTTTACATTTGCTATTTAGGAACTAACTAAAAAGATTTAAGGATACAAATTACAAAATGAAGAGGACCATGCATTCTGTATGATTTCATATCCTTTCTTTATTGGACCATGCGTTGAAAACTTGAATTTTTCAAGTATTGAGTATTAATCAAAATTTTCATATCAATGATACATTCATGGCATATTTTTTCTTATATCATAATATAGTTCTAAACTTGTATTATACTAGACTATTACTTAGTTTAAATTTAGCCCGGGGCGTGCTCCAATCCTGGATCCGCCACTGGTTACTCGTGAGAAGTTCTGTTCAGGCAATAGGAAGCCGTGCTCGTCCATTTTATTGATTGAGGCCCTTACTATTTGTTTCCTAATTTTCCATTATATTGATTTTAGAATTGCTCCGCATAATGCCCACCGCGCACATAGCCATGCCTCTCACCTCTCCACCACCACCAATTAATTTCTACATATTTCCGCTGCAATACACGGGGTATCCTTCTAGTATTTTTAAATAAGATTTCCTTCCTATGTGGAGCATTCCAAGGAAGCAATTTGCCCACCTCACTGGTTGCTCCAGGAAACCAACATCCATCACAGAAATCCATTTTACACATGCATGCAACAGCCATCACAGGAATTCGATTCACAAGTACGATTGAAATCGCCAATTCATGGAACACAACAGAAATTTGATTCACAAATAGGATTCTTTTTACACATAAATGCAACATCCATCACAGTGATTCGATTCACAAATTTGATTCACAAATGATAGAAATAAGTGGAATACCATAGAAATTCACAAATGCGCTTCACAAATGGGTGTCGGTGCGGATCTCGGGGGTGGGAGGGGCATCCGGAGGCGACACATCTTCGATGGCGGTGTGGACCTCAGGCTTCGGTGGATTCATCCGAAGACTCCCTCACCAGCGTGACGGCGTTGCGGGAGGGCAGCGGCCGCGGTGCCTAACCCTAACCCTAATATTAGGGCCGGGCCGGGGAGGTCGGGGCCCAGGAGGGTGGCACTCGGGGAGAACGGCGGCGCTCGGCAAGGACGTCGGGTCGGGGAGGGTGCCGCTCGGGGAGGAGGCGCATGGCTAGGAGGGGGAGGGCGTCTTCGGGGGCCGGGGGAGGAAGTTCGGGGAGGAGGCCGGGCTGGGGAGGTCGGGGCCCAAGAGGGTGGCGCTCGGTGAGAACGGCGACGCTCGGCGAGGACGTCGGGTTGGGGAGGGTGCCGCTCGGGGAGGAGGCGCGTGGCTAGGAGGGGGAGGGCGTCTTTTAGGGTCGGGGAGGAAGCTCGGGGAGGGCACCGGCCGTCTAGCGTGGGAGGGAGGCGGTGGTGTCGGTGATGGAGGCGGCGGCGGTGCGGGGATGGAGGTGGCGGCTCAGTGGTGGAGGGCAGCGCGAGGAGATGGTTGAGGCCGAGAAAAAGTGAATGGGAGACAGAGCGGCGCGGGGAGAAGAAAAAAAGATTGGGAGGCGGGGGGGGGGGGTTTGCAAAATTGTATAAGTGGATTAGGTGCTTCCACCCTCAAGAATCCAGACCGTAGAGGGTAGATCTAACGATCCTGAACAGTATTAGCATGTTAGCACTCAAATGAGCATTAGCACTAGATATGTTCCCAACTTCTATCTCCTTGTTCCCACTTTCCTCTCTCATCTGCAACCCCGAGTATGGCATAGTAGCACACACATTGACACATAGTACATGAGAGAGATGCATGTCAACTACTAATTACTTTAAGGTTTTTTTTAAAATACTTTTTACGGTATAATTGATAGAAAAAATAATGACAACAGTCCATCCTCCTTTAGTTGATATCTTAGAATACGTGCAGTTAAATCCTAATAACTTTGACTATATATGTTGTTTAAAATACATAGTTTGAATATATGAAAATGGTACGAATGAATTTAACATAAAAATATTTTCATAATATTACACTTTTACAACTTTTATCGAATATATAATAAGAGAATTTAGTAGTGAAAGAAGCGCCTTGTTGACTTTAAAAAGTAAAAAAAAACGTCACTCTTTTGTAGGAAGTAACAAATAAAGTCTACCCGAGTTATATGATATAACAGAGAAGAATTATTGTTCATTAGGTTGATAAGGAATCTACTCTGATTGGAACAGGAGTTGGCGACAATTATAATTAACAATTAAGAGATTCAAATAGCCCAGCAGATAGCACACTAAGGCTCTGCACGTAGCATTCCAGTTTCTTTACAGGGAAAAAACACACTCGAATGTCCATCTGCAGTGAATCACATTTGTTAATTTGGAAGACTATCCGTAGAGAGGAAATTGATCCACGTCATATAGACACAACACTAAAGATAGTCTTTGATATGTCTCTATATGACCTTACATGCTTTTACTTCTTGTTGTTGTATTTGAGAGGGGCATATTGGGAATTTCCCAATTGAGAAAAGAATGGAAGGGAGCCCTAAAAGGTGGGGCCCACCTGTCGGCCTCCCGGGCGAAAGAGCTAAGGGGGAGGAAAAAGTCTCCTCCCCGCATCGGCCTCTGTTGGTTGCGGCGCCTCCCCCGTGCGGCAGTTTTGTTGCTCCTGGCTCAGATCCGAGATCCTCGGTGGCGCAAGGGGAGATGGCGAGTGGGAGGCCGTTGGCGGAGGCGGAGCTGGCCCGGGTTCCTCGGAGCCGGCCGCTCACGCCACCCCGCGGCCACACCTCGTCTTCTCTTTAAAAAGGGGCAGAGCTCCGTCGGTAGGAGAAGCTCTTCTTCCACCTCCATTTGTTCCCCTTGATTGCTTTTCCTCTTGTTTCTTCGGTTGACGGAGAGTTGGTCCTCGGATCATCTCCGATTGAGGCCCTACTGCTGGTTCCGTGTGAAAACCCTAATTTGGGTTTGAGCATCTCGGGACATCTGGGGGTCTAGCCAAGAAATAAGAGGACATCGCCGGCTCCCTGCAGTGTTTGTGCGCACTCGGCCAGTGCGCATTTTGTGGTCTTGTGTGGCATTCCCGTACCTCGGCTTTTCCTTTGGCTTTCGGCTGAAAGGAGGAGTGCGTCATTGTATCTCCGTGGATCATCTACTCGTTTGCGACAGCGGGTTGATAGATTTTCTGGGACAGCGAGTTCTTCGTGCCTTGCCATATTAATTGTGATCTTCGGCTTGTTTGCTTCTTGACAGTTTTGAGTACTGTCAATCTGTGAGTATATTCAGTTCTTTCTCATTTACAGCAGTATATCTTGATCTGCAATCTTAATCAAGTTATTGAGGACTACTGTGAATGATTGTGGGCGCTCTTGTATGCTCTGTGATGAAATCTGTCATATACTGAATTGATCTAAACAACATTTACTAGGCTTGAGCTCTAGGGATAGTTTTCTGCAGATTGTACTGTAGATATTTATATCTCTATCTGTCAGATCTGATTACATGCAATAGAAATTTTGAGTAGGGTAGTAATCTGTTAGAACCTGATTGGTGCAGTATTCTCATTGTTTATGCCTTGTGTAGTATTGCAATATACATATGCTGTTCAGTTTACTGCTTATTACATGAACTTCTAAAGATTATTGTCTATTTCATTGACTGCAATCAGTTAGAAGAATAGAGATTTGTTCTCTGGTTTTGAGTCTGCTGTTAGTCAATCTATTAAAGCTCAAGTCCCAGTTGCTAGATTAATTATGAAGAGTTATGACATGTGCATGAGAAGGCCAAAATCTATGATTTTGCGCAACTCTGTTCTGAGAGCAATCATGAAACAATTATTTTGTTCTGTGCTAGATTTAATTGTTTCATAGTTGATATTGATATTTTGTTGTTTATTTTCAGCAGTAATCATGTTATATTCTTTAGATATATCTATGATTATGAATGGCAAGTTAGAATTACATATTTATATGCAATTTATGTCATTCTTATTGTGCTGGAAATATGGTCATTTGATATGTTTGGCTGGAATTAAATATTCAAATATGCTTATACCGCAATATTTACAACACTTGTATGGCCATTAATATTCTAGGAGACATCAACTAATGATAGACCATGTGGCAAGGTCCCCGTAAGTTAGTGATGAACAATTGACAGTGAGAAGTGAGTTGAATCTAGAGTTTTACAAAGGGGTTGCAAATTCTGAAAAATTTAGTTGTTGTTAGGTTGATGGCGGCCTGACCAGCCTCCAGGGGTGGTTTGACTGGCCACAGGGAGTGGTCAGACTGGTTGACACGAATCAAATAGTAGATTAGCTGATGCGCAAGAGTGACACGATCTTCACAGCACAAAGAACAACTAAATTCTCTCTTCTCCTTGTGGCAACAATGGGAATTAGGATTGTGGCTAAGGAAGTATTTCCCAACTGATCAGCAACCCTTCTTCTTTCTCTTCCTACGACAACAATTGAAACAAGGGTTTTGGCTAGGAAAGTGTTTCCCAACCGATCAACAGTCCTCTTCTTCTCCTTGTCCAATTGTAGATGGATGGTAGGGTTGAACTGCACTAGACCAACAAGAACGCCGAAATAGAAGCAAACAAATGGGTCTCCCAAAACCGTGAGCAAGGACTTGATCACAAATTCATAAGGATGAACCTTATAGGTTTAATTTTGTAACTCAAGAAATTCAACACTTAATCTACGAAATTCACTCAAACCCTAATTGGAAAAAACCTCAACATGCACTCACAAGTTTGCGCCACAGTGACTTTTCTGTTTTTACTTCTCAAAGCGTAAACATAACTATTCTGCCCTGACATAGGGTATGCCCCTTGGCCTTATATTGGTGCTCATAGCACGACCAACACACGCACAACTCACGTATGCATGGCCCAAGGCCGACTCTGACTCAAACTCAACTAGACTCCCACGTATTCAACTCTAATTCTTAAGAACTAATGTATGTTTACAATGAGACTCGGACTCTCTAAATAAAGAAGCTATCACATGGAATGGAAACATGCCCACAATTTGCAAACCAATTCGATTCATAAAGAAATAAGGACCGGCATGGAACCTATCCAAATCTGATAGGTTTTTGACTTCTTCTCTGGCTTTTCCCATGTGATGTTGTACTAGCTCCTTCCCTAGCTTGGGTTGTTCTTCTAGCTCCTTTCTTGGCTCAGCATTAATTCCTGGCTCCTCATGGCTTCTTGTTTCTCTATCTACATGGCATGCACATGATGCCCCCACTCAAACTCCCTTCATGCGTGCACAAGGAATCCACGTTCCACACGGTGCATAACAATTAGCCTTCCTCTTTCTTTGCGCACAAGACTCGCAGCGCCCCCAACCGATCCTTATGCACCTCACACGATTTCCACGTGCCAACACGGCTTCCATGCCTCCCATGCGCCTACACTGCTCCCATGCATGCACTCACTTCCTCATGCAACCATTTTCTATGCCAAGTGCTCAGCATGCGATCGATCATACTCATGTGCTAGGTTTATTTTCCCTCTTCCTTGGCCGGCCTTCCTATCCTCCCTCTCGACCAAAGCATATTTCTCCTTTTTGTCACACAAAATAGCACCAAATTGAGATGTAATTCCTGAATGTGACATGGTAGCACAAATTAATGTAGCAATGGTGCTTGGGACTGCATCACTGGTTTAGCCAAAATGGTTATGGAAATTGACAAATTTTGGGAGATTTGATCATGAGATGATCTTGGAACTCCGATCATGATTATATTGTGTTGCATGTTTATGCTAATGTGGGTCAAGTGTGAAGAATTTGTCTGAAGAATGATTTTTTGGTCTTTGAATGTGTAGAGAAGCTTAGAGACAACTATGGTTAATGATAGGCAACTGAGACTAGGTCAGGGTGGATTTAGGTCTAGAGCGGCAATGGCTTCCTCATCTGATGTCGTAAAACCTGAAGTTTTTGACGGAGTCAATTTCAAGCGCTGGCAGGCAAAGGCAAAACTTTGGCTGACTGACCTTAAGCTCTTCTGGATCATCTCAAATCCACCGGCGTTTCCGCTGGAGATCCCTGAGACGATGAAATGGGAAGATGCTAATAATGCAGTCTTAGCCCGTTTGCTGGCCATCCTGTCTAACCGCTTGTTTGACGTCTATGTCAACTTCACTAATGCCAAGCAACTTTGGGATGAGCTCGAGGAGAAATACTCCGAGGGAGATAATGGAAATGAGTCCTTCATTACAGCCAATTACTTGAACTACAAGATGGTTGAGGGCCGGTCGGTGATGGAGCAGCTCCACGAGCTTCAGCTCCATGTACGTGACTTATGTCAGTACGACTGCGCTCTGCCTGAGAAGTTTCAAGTCAATGTCATTTTGGCTAAGTTACCGCCTTCATGGCGTGACTTTGTGACCGCTCGGAGGCATATAAAGGAGCGCTTGACGCTCAATGAGCTGTCAGCTGCTATTAATGTCGAGGAGCGTGCTAGAGCCGGTGACGGCTCGGGAAAGGCTCAAGTTCAGGCTCATCAAGTTCAACTTAAGAATGGTGGAGGACCTGGGAAACCCAAGTTCAAGAGTCAGCCCCAAGTCAAGCTACAGCCTAAGAAAATGAAGAAGAAGAAGGAGGACATCGTCTGCTTCGTTTGCGGTGAGGCTGGCCATAAGGCCAATCATTGCCGCAATCGGAAGGGCAAGGGTCCATCTCCGGGTCAGCACAAGAGCCACAAGGCTGAGGTTCATGTCGCGCTGGCAAGTACCAGCTCAGATGAGTACGTACCTATGGCCTTTATGGCAAGTCCATCTATTGATTGGTGGATTGATACAGGTGCTACTAGACATATATGTGCTGATCGATCTTGTTTCTCTTCATTTCAGGGTGAAGGTGGTGGATCCGTCCTAATGGGCAACGGAGCCGCCGCAACAGTACGTGGGATTGGACAGGTTTGCCTGAAGCTTACTTCGGGCAAAACACTCATCCTAAGAGACGTGTTGTACGTGCCTGCGATGACGCGCAACCTTCTTAGCGGGTCAATGTTATGTAGGCAAGGAATAAAGCTTGTGTTTGAATCAAATAAAGTCATTTTGACTAAGTTTGGTAATTTTGTGGGCAAAGGCTATGATAGCGGAGGCATGTTCCGCTTATCCATTCTTGATTTGAATAATGTAAACATTTATAATGTTTCCCATTGCAATAAAGTTCATGATATTTGGCATTCACGGTTGTGTCATGTAAATTTTGAAGCCATTACGCGGTTAAGTAAGATGAGTTTAATTCCGAGCTATAATTATGAGAAGGGTTCAAAGTGTGAAGTGTGTGTGCAAGCTAAGCAGCCCCGAAAACCTTTTCATAGCGTTGAAGGGCGAAGCACTTCTCCACTTGAACTAATCCACTCTGATCTTTGTGAGATGAATGAAATATTAACTAAAGGTGGCAAACGGTATTTCTTAACTCTCATAGATGATGCGACTAAGTATTGCTATATTTATCTACTTAAGTCGAAAGATGAAGCACTTGAATACTTTAAAATCTACAAAGCTAAAGTTGAAAATCAACTAGAAAAGAAAATCAAACGGTTAAGATCGGACCGAGGCGGTGAGTACGTCTCACATGAGTTCTCCCAATTCTGTGAAGAAAGTGGAATAATTCACGAAGTTACTCCACCTTACTCACCCCAATCTAATGGAATAGCCGAAAGGAAGAACCGAACTCTTTGTGACTTGGTTAACGCCATGCTTCAGAGTTCAGGTATGTCGGACTATTGGTGGGGTGAGGCAGTTCTCACAGCTAACTATGTCCTGAATAGGGTTCCACCTCGCAATCAGGAGGAAACACCCTATGAAGGATGGAAGGGGAGAAAACCCGACTTATCCTATTTTCGAACGTGGGGATGCCTTGCAAAAGTGCATGTGCTGTTGCCGAAGAAAAGGAAGCTTGGTCCTAAGACCGTTGATTGTGTCTTTCTAGGATATGCTATTAATAGCACGACTTATAGATTTCTAGTGGTCAAATCCGAGGTGAGTGACATCGCTACTAATATAGTGATGGAATCTCGTGATGCGACATTCTTTGAGCATGTGTTTCCTATGAGACCGAATGATGACAGTGAACATATCGATGAAGATGATCTCTCTATTCCTCCTAGTGTGGATAACACCGCTCCAGATTTGGAGTTGAGGAGGAGTAAGAGACAGAGGACCGAGAAGTCACTTGGGGATGACTTTGTCACCTATGTCGTGGATGATGAACCACGAACCCTTTCAGAGGCATACGCATCTCCGGATGTGGATTACTGGAAGGAGGCAGTCCGTAGCGAGATGGATTCCATCATAGCTAACGGAACTTGGGAAATTGCAGATCTCCCGCCTGGTTGTAAGCCAGTAGGTTGCAAATGAATCTTTAAAAGAAAACGTAGACCTGATGGTACTATTGAAAAGTACAAGGCCCGGTTAGTGGCTAAAGGTTTCACGCAAAAAGAAGGAGAAGACTATTTTGATACATACTCTCCTGTGGCTCGTTTACCCACAATTCGAGTGCTTTTAGCACTAGCTGCTGCATACAAACTCCTAGTACATCAAATGGATGTAAAGACCGCTTTCCTAAACGGTGAGCTGGATGAGGAGATTTATATGCAACAACCTGAAGGATTTGTGGTTGAGGGGCAAGAAAGGAAAGTATGTCGATTGATTAAATCTTTGTATGGTCTAAAGCAAGCTCCCAAGCAATGGCATGAGAAATTTGATAGTACGATGACGTCGGTTGGCTTTTGTGTTAACGAAGCCGATAAATGTGTCTACTATCGGTTTAATGGGGGCGAAGGTGTCATTCTATGTCTTTACGTAGATGACATATTGCTATTTGGGACCAACATAGATGTGATCAATAGCACAAAGTCTTTCCTTTCGCAGAATTTTGATATGAAAGATCTGGGTGAAGCTGATGTTATCTTAAACATTAAGCTTATAAAGGGTGAGAATGGGATTACTCTTTCACAATCCCATTATGTGGATAAAGTCCTAACCAGATTTGGGTTTAAGGACTGTAAACCAGCAGCTACACCCTATGATCCAAATGCAAAGCTACATAAGAACACCGGACATGGGAAGGATCAACTTAAATATTCTCAAATCATAGGATCCCTGATGTATCTAACTAGTGCGACTAGGCCAGACATCTCATATGTTGTATGCAGATTGAGTCGTTATACGTCCAATCCAGGAGATGATCATTGGATTGCACTAGAAAGAGTACTAAGATACTTGAAAGGAAATCCTAATTTGGGAATACATTACTCGGGTCATCCTGCAGTCCTGGAAGGATTCAGTGATTCTAACTGGATCAGTGACTCGGATGACATGAAGGCTACGAGTGGTTATGTATTCACTCTAGCAGGTGGGGCCGTGTCATGGAAGTCTTCTAAACAGACTATTATTACACGGTCCACCATGGAGGCTGAATTGGTAGCACTTGATTCAGCGGCTCTAGAGGCAGAATGGATTCGAGAACTCCTTTCTGACCTACCTGTACTGGAAAAACCTATTCTAGCTATTTTAACCTACTGCGATAACCAATCCGTTCTGGTTAAGGCAAAGAGTAGGAAGGACAATATGAAGTCCTCAAAACATATAAAGCGCCAACTTAAGTCGGTAAGGCATGCCAGAGAGACGGGTGTTATTACTGTAGAATACATCCAGTCTGAAAGGAACTTGGCAGATCCTTTCACTAAAGGATTGGCGCGAAAGGTCATCCAAGCAGCGTCACAGGGGATGGGGCTTATACCCATATAAAGGCTCACATTGGTAGTAACCTATCCTAGGAGATCGGAGATCCCGTGAACTAGGCTCTAGGACAACAAACTGTGTGATATTAAAGAGCACATCTAACGGGTCCCATTAGCTGCAGGAAACCAACATCCATCACAGAAATCCATTTTACACATGCATGCAACAGCCATCACAGGAATTCGATTCACAAGTACGATTGAAATCGCCAATTCATGGAACACAACAGAAATTTGATTCACAAATAGGATTCTTTTTACACATAAATGCAACATCCATCACAGTGATTCGATTCACAAATTTGATTCACAAATGATAGAAATATGTGGAATACCATAGAAATTCACAAATGCGCTTCACAAATGGGTGTCGGTGCGGATCTCGGGGGTGGGAGGGGCATCCGGAGGCGACACATCTTCGATGGCGGTGTGGACCTCAGGCTTCGGTGGATTCGTCCGAAGACTCCCTCACCAGCGTGACGGCGTTGCGGGAGGGCAGCGGCCGCGGTGCCTAACCCTAACCCTAATATTAGGGCCGGGCCGGGGAGGTCGGGGCCCAGGAGGGTGGCACTCGGGGAGAACGGCGGCGCTCGGCAAGGACGTCGGGTCGGGGAGGGTGCCGCTCGGGGAGGAGGCGCATGGCTAGGAGGGGGAGGGCGTCTTCGGGGGCCGGGGGAGGAAGTTCGGGGAGGAGGCCGGGCCGGGGAGGTCGGGGCCCAAGAGGGTGGCGCTCGGTGAGAACGGCGACGCTCGGCGAGGACGTCGGGTTGGGGAGGGTGCCGCTCGGGGAGGAGGCGCGTGGCTAGGAGGGGGAGGGCGTCTTTTAGGGTCGGGGAGGAAGCTCGGGGAGGGCACCGGCCGTCTAGCGTGGGAGGGAGGCGGTGGTGTCGGTGATGGATGCGGCGGCGGTGCGGGGATGGAGGTGGCGGCTCAGTGGTGGAGGGCAGCGCGAGGAGATGGTTGAGGCCGAGAAAAAGTGAATGGGAGACAGAGCGGCGCGGGGAGAAGAAAAAAAGATTGGGAGGCGGGGGGGGGGGGGGTTTGCAAAATTGTATAAGTGGATTAGGTGCTTCCACCCTCAAGAATCCAGACCGTAGAGGGTAGATCTAACGATCCTGAACAGTATTAGCATGTTAGCACTCAAATGGGCATTAGCACTAGATATGTTCCCAACTTCTATCTCCTTGTTCCCACTTTCCTCTCTCATCTGCAACCCCGAGTATGGCATAGTAGCACACACATTGACACATAGTACATGAGAGAGATGCATGTCAACTACTAATTACTTTAAGGTTTTTTTAAAATACTTTTTACGGTATAATTGATAGAAAAAATAATGACAACAGTCCATCCTCCTTTAGTTGATATCTTAGAATACGTGCAGTTAAATCCTAATAACTTTGACTATATATGTTGTTTAAAATACATAGTTTGAATATATGAAAATGGTACGAATGAATTTAACATAAAAATATTTTCATAATATTACACTTTTACAACTTTTATCGAATATATAATAAGAGAATTTAGTAGTGAAAGAAGCGCCTTGTTGACTTTAAAAAGTAAAAAAAAAACGTCACTCTTTTGTAGGAAGTAACAAATAAAGTCTACCCGAGTTATATGATATAACAGAGAAGAATTATTGTTCATTAGGTTGATAAGGAATCTACTCTGATTGGAACAGGAGTTGGCGACAATTATAATTAACAATTAAGAGATTCAAATAGCCCAGCAGATAGCACACTAAGGCTCTGCACGTAGCATTCCAGTTTCTTTACAGGGAAAAAACACACTCGAATGTCCATCTGCAGTGAATCACATTTGTTAATTTGGAAGACTATCCGTAGAGAGGAAATTGATCCACGTCATATAGACACAACACTAAAGATAGTCTTTGATATGTCTCTATATGACCTTACATGCTTTTACTTCTTGTTGTTGTATTTGAGAGGGGCATATTGGGAATTTCCCAATTGAGAAAAGAATGGAAGGGAGCCCTAAAAGGTGGGGCCCACCTGTCGGCCTCCCGGGCGAAAGAGCTAAGGGGGAGGAAAAAGTCTCCTCCCCGCATCGGCCTCTGTTGGTTGCGGCGCCTCCCCCGTGCGGCAGTTTTGTTGCTCCTGGCTCAGATCCGAGATCCTCGGTGGCGCAAGGGGAGATGGCGAGTGGGAGGCCGTTGGCGGAGGCGGAGCTGGCCCGGGTTCCTCGGAGCCGGCCGCTCACGCCACCCCGCGGCCACACCTCGTCTTCTCTTTAAAAAGGGGCAGAGCTCCGTCGGTAGGAGAAGCTCTTCTACCACCTCCATTTGTTCCCCTTGATTGCTTTTCCTCTTGTTTCTTCGGTTGACGGAGAGTTGGTCCTCGGATCATCTCCGATTGAGGCCCTACTGCTGGTTCCGTGTGAAAACCCTAATTTGGGTTTGAGCATCTCGGGACATCTGGGGGTCTAGCCAAGAAAGAAGAGGACATCGCCGGCTCCCTGCAGTGTTTGTGCGCACTCGGCCAGTGCGCATTTTGTGGTCTTGTGTGGCATTCCCGTACCTCGGCTTTTCCTTTGGCTTTCGGCTGAAAGGAGGAGTGCGGCATTGTATCTCCGTGGATCATCTACTCGTTTGCGACAGCGGGTTGATAGATTTTCTGGGACAGCGAGTTCTTCGTGCCTTGCCATATTAATTGTGATCTCCGGCTTGTTTGCTTCTTGACAGTTTTGAGTACTGTCAATCTGTGAGTATATTCAGTTCTTTCTCATTTACAGCAGTATATCTTGATCTGCAATCTTAATCAAGTTATTGAGGACTACTGTGAATGATTGTGGGCGCTCTTGTATGATCTGTGATGAAATCTGTCATATACTGAATTGATCTAAACAACATTTACTTGGCTTGAGCTCTAGGGATAGTTTTCTGCAGATTGTACTGTAGATATTTATATCTCTATCTGTCAGATCTGATTACATGCAATAGAAATTTTGAGTAGGGTAGTAATCTGTTAGAACCTGATTGGTGCAGTATTCTCATTGTTTATGCCTTGTGTAGTATTGCAATATACATATGCTGTTCAGTTTACTGCTTATTACATGAACTTCTAAAGATTATTGTCTATTTCATTGACTGCAATCAGTTAGAAGAATAGAGATTTGTTCTCTGGTTTTGAGTCTGCTGTTAGTCAATCTATTAGAGCTCAAGTCCCAGTTGCTAGATTAATTATGAAGAGTTATGACATGTGCATGAGAAGGCCAAAATCTATGATTTTGCGCAACTCTGTTCTGAGAGCAATCATGAAACAATTATTTTGTTCTGTGCTAGATTTAATTGTTTCATTGTTGATATTGATATTTTGTTGTTTATTTTCAGCAGTAATCATGTTATATTCTTTAGATATATCTATGATTATGAATGGCAAGTTAGAATTACATATTTATATGCAATTTATGTCATTCTTATTGTGCTGGAAATATGGTCATTTGATATGTTTGGCTGGAATTAAATATTCAAATATGCTTATACCGCAATATTTACAACACTTGTATGGCCATTAATATTCTAGGAGAAATCAACTAATGATAGACCATGTGGCAAGGTCCCCGTAAGTTAGTGATGAACAATTGACAGTGAGAAGTGAGTTGAATCTAGAGTTTTACAAAGGGGATGCAAATTCTGAAAAATTTAGTTGTTGTTAGGTTGATGGCGGCCTGACCAGCCTCCAGGGGTGGTTTGACTGGCCACAGGGAGTGGTCAGACTGGTTGACACGAATCAAATAGTAGATTAGCTGATGCGCAAGAGTGACACGATCTTCACAGCACAAAGAACAACTAAATTCTCTCTTCTCCTTGTGGCAACAATGGGAATTAGGATTGTGGCTAAGGATGTATTTCCCAACTGATCAGCAACCCTTCTTCTTTCTCTTCCTACGACAATAATTGAAACAAGGGTTTTGGCTAGGAAAGTGTTTCCCAACCGATCAACAGTCCTCTTCTTCTCCTTGTCCAATTGTAGATGGATGGTAGGGTTGAACTGCACTAGACCAACAAGAATGCCGAAATAGAAGCAAACAAATGGGTCTCCCAAAACCGTGAGCAAGGACTTGATCACAAATTCATAAGGATGAACCTTATAGGTTTAATTTTGTAACTCAAGAAATTCAACACTTAATCTACGAAATTCACTCAAACCCTAATTGGAAAAAACCTCAACATGCACTCACAAGTTTGCGCCACAGTGACTTTTTTGTTTTTACTTCTCAAAGCGTAAACATAACTATTCTGCCCTGACATAGGGTATGCCCCTTGGCCTTATATTGGTGCTCATAGCACGACCAACACACGCACAACTCACGTATGCATGGCCCAAGGCCGACTCTGACTCAAACTCAACTAGACTCCCACGTATTCAACTCTAATTCTTAAGAACTAATGTATGTTTACAATGAGACTCGGACTCTCTAAATAAAGAAGCTATCACATGGAATGGAAACATGCCCACAATTTGCAAACCAATTCGATTCATAAAGAAATAAGGACCGGCATGGAACCTATCCAAATCTGATAGGTTTTTGACTTCTTCTCTGGCTTTTCCCATGTGATGTTGTACTAGCTCCTTCCCTAGCTTGGGTTGTTCTTCTAGCTCCTTTCTTGGCTCAGCATTAATTCCTGGCTCCTCATGGCTTCTTGTTTCTCTATCTACATGGCATGCACATGATGCCCCCACTCAAACTCCCTTCATGCGTGCACAAGGAATCCACGTTCCACACGGTGCATAACAATTAGCCTTCCTCTTTCTTTGCGCACAAGACTCGCAGCGCCCCCAACCGATCCTTATGCACCTCACACGATTTCCACGTGCCAACACGGCTTCCATGCCTCCCATGCGCCTACACTGCTCCCATGCATGCACTCACTTCCTCATGCAACCATTTTCTATGCCAAGTGCTCAGCATGCGATCGATCATACTCATGTGCTAGGTTTATTTTCCCTCTTCCTTGGCCGGCCTTCCTATCCTCCCTCTCGACCAAAGCATATTTCTCCTTTTTGTCACACAAAATAGCACCAAATTGAGATGTAATTCCTGAATGTGACATGGTAGCACAAATTAATGTAGCAATGGTGCTTGGGACTGCATCACTGGTTTAGCCAAAATGGTTATGGAAATTGACAAATTTTGGGAGATTTGATCATGAGATGATCTTGGAACTCCGATCATGATTATATTGTGTTGCATGTTTATGCTAATGTGGGTCAAGTGTGAAGAATTTGTCTGAAGAATGATTTTTTGGTCTTTGAATGTGTAGAGAAGCTTAGAGACAACTATGGTTAATGATAGGCAACTGAGACTAGGTCAGGGTGGATTTAGGTCTAGAGCGGCAAGGAGGTTATGTGGGATGGTTGGGCTCAAGTATAACACATGGTAAATTCAAGGAATGCGTTCGAGGGAAGGTCGAGCAACGAGTTGTATCAAGTGACTTCATCAGTTCAAGTGAGGCATGGTCCGGTGGGCACCAGAAGCGGAAGAGAATAGATGATGGGAGGAAAGCCATTGATCTACCTACACATAGTGTGCATGGTGGCTTGCATGACAAGTTGAAGATGGAGCCAAGGGAAGGTGTCTGGAAGCTTCATCGTGGGCATTTTGGGAAATGCCCAAAGTAATTTGAGGCCTACACCAAACCATGGCATGGGGAGGTGCAATGGAAGTGGTTTAGGGTTAGGCTAGGGTCACTCATGTGGAGTGGATCAAACACTCAAGTGTAAGTAGGTTGCTCCTTGTAAGTGCTTTGAAAAAGCCGGTGTATGAGTGAAAACCTTGGTATTATGGGGTTAAAGGGTTCCCCCAAATCCTTAGTGGGTTTAGACCAATTAAGGGGTTGGTTTGCCTATATGAAGAAGGGGAAGGAGTGCTAGGGTTTGCAAGGAAATAGGAAAGAAACTAAGGGGGTTGGTTTGCCTATATGAAGAAGGGGTAGGAGAGCTAGGGTTTGCAAGGAAATAGGAAAGAATTTTTGGCTTAGGCTAGTTCCTCCTTGCCTTCATGGTGTGCGTAAAATTGGGGCTTGCGGAGTACCCTGTGTAACCAGTAAGCTGTAATAAATCATTCATCTTCATGTAATAGATCAAGTTCTTACAATCTTTGTGCAATTGTCTCTATTTGCTTGTGTTCTTTATCTTGCTTGTGATGGTTTGGTTCCTTTCGTGCTCCTCTTGATTTTGTTGTGATCCATGAAGTGCATAGAGCATTAGTAGATTCTTGGAATCAATCTTTGCCCATACAGATCACTCCTACAACAAAATCAAGATCTTGCTTGGTTCTTACCTTTCTTGACCAAGATTCGTGATTATGTAATTGTGGCCTTTCTAGCCCAAATTTATGCTTAGATTATCTTGCTAGGACATGTAAGAGATAATCTAAAAGTTCTCATAGTTTAGATCCTCACAAGCAAGAAGTAATATGCACTACTACAAAAGAAGCTATACTTGACGCCTCATCACAGATGGTTTATGGGGAACCGTTTGTGCTGTAATTATCACAGACAGTTTTACAAGTGTGACCATGTACCATCTGTGATACGCTACTATCGCAAACAATTCTTGTTAATAACTGTCTATGATAATTGCAAACATCACAGACGATTTTTAATTAGAACCATATGTGGTAATTCATAGACAGTCATGAATATGAATCGTCTATGGTAGTTGCGTATCACAGACGACTTGTGGTTGGAGTCATATGTGATATGTATTTGTATTCATGAATGGCGCGCGCTTCGCCTCCCCGATGCACACCTTTCGATCGTTTCGGCTCCTTGATGTGTCTCTTTGTCTCACGTGCTAGATGTATTCCCTGTTGTATAAAAATGATCGTCCGCCACTGAAGATTAATCCCCACATCGCTCATCTTCCTTGTCTCTCAAGTACAAATAAATGGCTCCTTACTCTTCCTTGTCGCTGGCATTGATGGCCAACCTAGCTATCCAAGATGAGCACCTTGCCGACTGTACGTTGGCGTATGCTACGGAAGGACATTGTTCCAACAGTGTCCTCCCTCCTATGTTCGAGGATTTGCCAAAGCAGTTGAAGGCCATCTTATGCCGTCTTGGCATCCTCCACCGTGTCTTCTGATTGGTCTTCCGCTTCCAGCGAGCTAACCTCGCCATCAATGTGGTCCTCTACAATGACGTTGTATGTCTCCAGGAGGCTTGCCGTTGCTTGGAATGTTTAGTCAAGGCGGTGGGCAACCGAGTCAACCTTGCCGAGACCCCTCAAGAAAGGAAAGAGTGCCTATGGGCTCAATTCAATGATTGCTCAGTCGGAGGGTGTTCGGGAGACACTCAAATGAGCGCTTCAGCGGGTGGATGCATTTCAGGATTCATTCGCTGACGATCTCGAATCGTCCGATGCTGACCACGTCGCCTACGAAGTTTTGAAGACGGAGATTGCATGCTACCTCCATCACTAAAAACAACTTCGAAGCAGTTAGGTTTCTACTTTTTTGTTATCTTTTGTAAGAAGCTACTGGCCATGTTGTTTGGGTGCCATATGTAAAATTAAGCAGTTAAATTTGTATTTACTCTCTTTTATATATGTAAACGGTCTCGGTATAGAGACATGACGGCATTACGGGCCGGTAAAAGGAAACTAAGTAATACATATTTACTCCTACTAAATTTGCATTTATGTATATGAGAATGAATTTAGAGTCCTATTTATCGCAGATGGTTCTACTTTAGAACCGTCTGTTATATTTATTCATAGGCAGTTATTCATATGAACCATCTGTGATAAGTAATTATCACATACAGTTCATAATAATAACCGTCTATGAAATTTCCTATTATCATAGATGGTTCTTATTAAGAATCATCTGTGAATTATTACAGACGGTTATTAATTAGAACCATTTATGATAATGGGAGATCACAAATAGTTTGCGGTTGGACGTGTCTGGGATACACCACATTATTAAATGCCTAGCTAGTTGGGTCTCGACGGATCTGTTTTCATTGTGCTGCATTGAAGGACGCGGCTGACTTTGGAGAGTTTGATGAAAGCATACCACTTGCAAATCTAGCTTGTAGATCTATTTGTTCTTAGGGATTAGAGGTTAATATTTGTTTCTAATTATATGCCTTGTAATGAAGAGAGGTGATAGCTAGGTTTAGATCTAGTTTAATTGGTAGTTTGCTCCAATTTAAGAATGGGTCACTACTCCTAATTTACTTCAATATATTCTTGCTTGATATATACATTGCTTTATGAATAGTACGTAGCTAGATACTTAATTTAGATGTGGACAATTTATTATAAGGTAAGTGTCAATTATGTGTAAATATTAGGCTGGCTAGCTATAGTAGTATTAATAATCTAATTTGACACTAATTTGTTACATGCGTAGCATAGATGGATCAAATCTAGATGTACGTTGAGAACCATGTGAATGAAGAGTATATTAATGGCATGTCTACTTTTAGAAGAGCGGCTGAGTAGGATATGTTGAAGAAGGGAATAGAATATATGTATTATCCACGCATTGATTGCGATAATATGAAAATATTTACCAACTTAGCACAGATTGAAACTCACTTGATTCGAAGGGGTTTCAAAAAGGGGTATACATGTTGGACCAATCATAGTGAAGAGAAGATTATACATGAAGGTAATTATAATATCGTCGAGGGAGACAACGATATGCCAGTTGTGGACTATGCTTTCGATGAGGATAGGTCGCATGATGACAATCTAGATTAGATGCTACGCATGCAGAAGGGAACTATAGTGAGAGAGAGTTTGATAAATTCAAATGCTTGATGGAGGACTCGGAGAAACCTTTGTTCCTAGGCTGCAAGCTACAATACACAAGGTTGTCATATGTTCTTGAACTGCTGAAATTGAAGGCAAGCGATGGTTCATCCGACAAGAGTTTTACGGCATTATTAGGTTTCTTAGTGAACATTCTTCTAGAGGAAAATGTGTTGCCAAGAACCACATACTAAGCCAAGAAGATTCTTTGTCCATTGGAAATGGAAGTAGAAAGAATACATGCAAATCTGAATGAGTGTATCCTCTACCATAAAGAGTATGCAAAATTACATGTTTGTTCGGTGTGCAAAGTATCGCGATACAAGTATAAGAATGACTCCAATGATAGCAAGAGCATCGAGATGAAGTAAGGATCTCCAACTAAGATGTTGTGGTATCTTCCTCTAATTTCCCGTTTGAAGCATTTATTTCTGAACCAAAAGTATGCAAGATTACTATGTTGGCACTCAAAGGAGTGTAAGAAAGATGAATTGATAAAACACGTTGCTGATTCTGCCCAGTGGAGGAACATCGATACGATGTTTGCAGATTTTGGTGCAAAATCAAGGAATATAAGGTTTGGGTTGAGTACAGATGGAATGAATTCTTTCGGTAACATGAGTAGCCGACATAGCACCTGGCCCATGAATGTATGCATGTATAACCTTCCTCCTTATGTATGAAGCAGAAGTACATTTTGATATCACTACTTATCTAAGGGCTAAAGCAACTTGGGAATAATATTGATGTGTACCTAGCACCATTGGTTGAAGATCTTATGATACTGTGGAACGAAAGGGTATTGTATGGGATGCGGACAATTGAGAACTTCACTCTGCACGCCATGTTGTTCTGCACCGTCAATGATTTTTTTGCCCTTGGTAACCTGTCTGGTTGAGTACGAAAGGAGCCAATGCCTTCCGTACTGCTTAGATATACCGAGAGTGTGTGGTTGAATAACTCGTGCAAAACTAAGTACATGCGTCATTGTAGGTTCCTTCCAAGGTATCACCTATACCGTAAGATGAAGAAACAATTTAACAGAAGTAAAAAGGATGACTCAGCACCAATGCCTTTAGCAGGAAAGAGGTCTATGATATGGTTAAGGATATCAATGTTGTGCTTAGAAAGGAATGTAAGTTGAGGACCAATCAGAAGAACATGTGGAAGAAGACATCAATATTTTGGAACTTGCCTTACTAGGAGTAATTAGAAGTTCGCAATTGCATCATTGTTATACACTTAGAGAAGAATGTATGTAATAGCTTAATTGGTCGCTTACTGGACATTTGTGATAAAACAAAAGATGGTGTCAACGCACGGTGTGATTTGGTCGCTATGAATATTAGGACCGAGTTAGCACTGATAGAGACCGATAAAGGCCACACGTATCTTCCCCCAGCTTGCTACACTCTGTCTAAGTATAAGAGAACTGAACTGTGTCAGCACTTGCATGGTGTGAAAGTTCTGTCAGGTTACTCCATCGCATTGAAGAAACTTATTTCCATGCAAGATTTGAAATTAATTGGCATGAAGTCTCATGACTGTTATTGGCTAATGACACAATTGCTTCTTGTTGCAATTAGAAGTATTTTTCCAAACAAGGTTCGAGCGACAATCATGAGGCTGTATTATTTCTTTAATGCAATTGCTCAGAAGATCATCGATCCTGATGCACTAGATGTTTTGCAGACCGAGGTGGTGATGACTCTATATCATCTTGAGATGTATTTCTCTCCGTTATTTATTAATATCTTGGTCCATCTCATTGTGCACATTGTGAAAGAGATAAAAATATGAGGCCCCGTATTTCTACATCATATGTACCCATTCGAGAGGTACATGGAAATTCTCAAGTCCTATGTACGCAATCGATCTTGGCCGAAGGGCAGCATCATTGAAAGTTATGCAACCAAAGAGGTCATTGAGTTCTACATCGATTAAATGACTCAGGTCAACTAATATATGTGCCTTTATCTCATCACGAGGGAAGGCTAAAGGGTATCGGGACCATCTGAAGGAAAGCAATAACTTCCTATCTAGATACGTACACTCAAGCCTATTTCACGGTCTTGCAACACATGACTAAAGTGTCCCCGTATATTAAAGAGCACAAGGGCATGCGACGTCAGGAGAATCCAGGCCAGTCAAAGGATTGGATCACGAGACAGCATAACCGTAGGTTCAATGAATGGTTGATGGTGCGATTCACTGGGAGGTCATCAAGTGAAATGCTGCAATGGTTGACAAAAGGGCCAAAATTTACAATTGTGACATAGCAAGGATATGCCATTAATGGATACATATTTTATACAATAGATCAGGATAGAAAGATCATTGTCTAGAACTTAGGTGTCCGCCTAGATGCGCTTCATGGGCAGCTCAGTACCGCTGCCCCAAGCTCCTACTACAGGCTTATAGAGGAGATTTGGGAGTTCGACTATGTAATTTTCAAGATCCCTCTCTTTCGGTGCCGTTGGGTCTAACTCTCACAGGGTGTAAAGGTCGATAAGTATGGCATCACTACTGTAGACCTCGAATGTGTAGGATATAAAGATGAACCATTCGTACTAGCGAGACAAATTATTCAAGTTTTTTATGTAACCGACCCAACAAATAAGAAGTGTCACGTAGTTCTTCATGGAAAAAGAAGGATTGTTGGAGTTGAGAATGTTGTGGATGAGGAAGAGTACAATCAATTTGACGAGTTGACTCCATTCGAAGGCGGCATCAGGCTCGAGGATGAACTAAGGGATGAAGCAAACTATATGCTTGCCGATCATTATGAAGGGCTTTATTTAAAAGGAAAATAGCCAAGTGGAATGATCCCACATGGCGAACACCTATTTGAAAATTATTCCAATGTAATTAATAAACTCTACATGTAATTAAGGAATTATTCTATTGTAATTGATTTAGTAATTTAGAAATAATTACATCTGTGATTGTATCTGCTTGCTTGTTTTCAGAGAGCATGGTTACCATTTCCTAAGGCTAGCCAAAAAACTAATATATTATGTACAGAAGAAACTATCACATGTGGTTTAATAGCACAAACTACGGTTCCATAATATAATCGTCCGCGATAAGATTCAACATCACAGATGGTTCCATAATAGAATTGTTTGTGATAATGTATAACAACACAGATGGTTCCATAATAGAACCATCTGTGATATGCTGCACATCATAGACTATTACATAATGGAACCGTCTATGATAGTTCTTCTATAAATATGGTCCCTACTAGGTTTTGCGCTCTTACTCCTCGCTCGCGCACCCCTCCATCTCCTCGTCCCCCACAGCCGCCGCCGCCGCCGGAGAACCCGACGTCTCCATCCTCTCCTTCCTCACGTAGCATGGTGGCCCTGTCACCCCTTCTCTCGACGTCGCTTATGCTCCCGGTGCTGCCTCTCCTTCCCGTTGCCTCTCGTCCTGACGCTGCCTCTCCTCCCGAAGGTATGTGTTATAGATCTATCCATATCTATTAATGTGTGTTCATGAATTCTCTCCCCCGCCCCCCCCCCGGTCGCCTCTTCTCCCGAAGGTATGGATCCCAAATCCCACTTTTTACCTCTTGTGTGTTACATATGTCCATACCTGTTAGTGTCCTTTTTATATGAAACCCAAAAATAAATGGGGAAATAGATGTGTTGGGCTGGAAGTGGTAAAATTGTTGGGGGTGGTCTCGGTGTGGTCCTCACGCGGATGATGTGGATGGTCATCCTTGTCGTTGTTGAAATTGTTGCCTTGATGTGGTCCTCACGATCGGCCTTCTGGGTCTCCCCTCCTCTTGACTCTTCTCTTCTTACTTCTATGGATGGGCTGCTAGTTCAAGTAAAACAAGGGTATGAAATACTATGAGTCAGAGTAGTAGTTGTACAAGAGGAACAATACAACACTATATACCTAGGCTTCAAACAGCATGAAGCAAATTAATTTGCTTCATGCCTTTTCAAGCACAAGTATATGATGCTTTAATGTTCGTCTTGTAGTTGCTGAGAAATACATGCCCTCCTCCGACTCTCCTCTCCTTACTTCTATGGTGGGCTGCTAGTTCAAGTAAAGAAGGGTATAAAACACTCTGAGTCAGAGTAGTAGTTGTACAAGAGGAACATTACAGCACTATACACTTGGCTTTAAAAGGGTTGAAGCAGATTAATTTGCTTCAGCCCTTTTTAAGCCCAAGTGTATGGTGCTTTAATGTTCATCTTATAGTTGTTGAGAAACATATGTCCCCTCCTCCGATTCTCCTCTCCTTATTTCTATGGGCGTGATACTAGTTCAAGTTAAGAAAAATGGCATGAAATACTGTGAGTCAGAGTAGTAGTTATACAAGAGGAACACTGCAACACTATACACTTATAGCAATAATATACGCCACTGAATATTCTTATTTCTTGTAAGATCAACCATGTGCCAATGTTTACGCTCATAACTCACTCTAATTAGTTTTTTCTTGTAAGAGAGATGACGTCATCGTCATTGCCATCAACATCGCCAAATGGGTCTGATGCTCCGAAGACCGGAGAACTAAGCATGGAAGAGGAGTATTGAAAAGGCCAAAGGGCCGAATGACCATCATGGTGGTCTCTCCAGATGGGGTCCCTTTGCAACAGAAAAAAGCAGCGGGAGCATTTTTTACTACCTATGGGATAATTGGACGGCAATGGATCCTCATCACCGTAGCAAACTAGAAAGCTTTGACAAAAGATGAGAAAAGTGCACTGTGGATGGAAATTTCAAACTTGTTTGAGATCCCAATAGAAGTCCAGGGACTCGTGCAACGACAGGTGCTCCTTATGATGGGAAAAACATGGAAGACCTTCAAGAGGACGCTTGTCATGAAGTACGTGACCACGGATTGCACACCCTTCACATGGTATCCTTTCGTGTCACCAGAAACATGGGAGGCCTTTGTGCGGATGAAGACGACGACCGAATTTCAACAGGAAAGTGCGGCACACAAGGCTCTTTAGGCATAAAGCACTCACCCCATGGACTCGGCACCACTTGTACATGGGTAAAATCTCATAATAGAGGATGGAGGATGAGGTCGCAATCCGATCGGAGGCCTCCCCACCATTTTTCGGGATCACAAATGATCATGCCCAAAACTGGTTAAGAGTGAGATCATCAACCACGTCTTCGGGCGTCGTCTCTTTCAAAAACCCCCAGACGAGAAAGTATCCCAATGCCTGGTAAGATATATTAAACTACCTAGTTGTTAATAGATCCATAAATTCATGGGGTCTAAAATAACATAATTGCCTCTTGCAGTAAACATAGGATATACTGTCCACGGCCTTGGAAAACAAGGAGCACCCATGTCACACGTGAGGCCTAGGGGTTTACATATCTTGGAGGCAGGGATTCTCAAACGACTTTGTGGTGTATAGGAGTAGGAAGAGATACAAGGCCGAACGTGTGGAATGTATGAAACAAGACTTGATGTAATACTTGTGGAGATGACTGCCTCACTTCAAGGTAAGATAGATACATTGAGGGAAGAACTGAGAGAAGTCCGCAATTACTTGCAAGCCACCCCCATTATTGCGATACTCAATCCCCCCTCAACTGTGGGGCAACCCTGGGCGGGGGTCGGTGCATGTGTGTTCTGTACTTGTCCCACGATCAATAGCTAGTACACATATTCACAACATTGAGATCACATCCATACACATTGAATATATTTAATTTATGACAAGAGGGTGAATACAATAAGGTTTTATAGCATATGGCCGACTGGCCAAGAGAATACCAGAATCAAGAGTAAATTGCAGGGGAAGACAAATAACTAAGCAGAAGCATCAATCCAGTGGTATGCCACCATATCCACAGGCAACCGATTAGGGGATTAGGCCATAGAAAACCCATCATCAAACTCCCCTAAGCCGAGGGCGAAGTACGCGTCGTCTGGCACGTATCCTTCTTCATTCTCTGATCAACATAATTTAAGCAAGGTTGAGTACATTGTGTACTCAGCAAAACTTGTAGTGTATCACAAATTATATATATATATATATATATATATATATATATATATATATATATATATATATATATATATATATATATATATATATATATGCAAGGCTATTAAAGGATGAGGCTCTACACTATGTTATTTTTAGCATAAGGCAATTTTTATTTGCAATATTGATAAGTAGTAATTTGCAATGGAATTGTAAAGAGCATTTGACACAGTGAAATAACATTTATATAATTTTCATAACCATAGATCAAATCCATTCACAGCCTTCCTTGGTTGTGAACATCGCACAATTCCCCATGGGCATGGCACACGATTAGATGTCCATGCCATCCCATATGTTCAATGAAGTAGTTTTACAAAGAAAAACTATACCTATTACGACTGCATCCAAGCATGCTCATGACTGCGAACACAACTATTCAAATAGTTTTTAACTCTCTACAGAGGTTGTACAGCTTTACCCACATAAGATAATCAAGGATACAGTCAGTAGCTTCACACTTCCTTTGGCATGTGATGAAAGTTGATTATCTTATAGCCTTTAGATCATCTAATCCTAACCTTGCACCATCCTGGTGAACATCGAACCTCTCTTAGGTATATCTCCTAAGAGAGCATTTGAATCATCGCTTAGGTAAATCCCCTAAGTGAATACCCTCACTTAGGTACACCCTTAAGTGAGCATTCACCGTTGTATTAGCAAACTTGGTCCCATCACCGTGGTGTGGGAGCCCCTATGAACCAGACCTTTACTCAGAATGCCCTTATTACTTCTGCGCCTACCACAATGCAAGCCTAGACCTAGACAATTTTAATTAGCTAAATGCCAGAGCCCATATAGCACATGTGGTTGTGTGGTATGACTTAGATGTACGGCAATAGCGTTCGGTCCTTAATTGACCAGGGCGAGAATCTCCATCTATCTACATGCGAGGTTCCTCCTCACATTTGATAGATTATCATATAACTCACCCACATCCAAAAACTAGGTTTTCATTTTGTTTTATTCCAAACTAATGAAGGTTCCTCCTCTGGTCCAACCTTTTGAAACCAACATGCCCTTGTGTAAGCTTGTTTGAAAGTCCAAACTTAGTAGAAACTAGTGCTCGGCTAAGCATCTAGACCATATATCAATGTAGTATTCCCAGTTTGATAGTATAAATTATCTAAGCCATGTCCTAGAGGTTACAACAGTGACGGTATTAAATTTGCAAGGAAGGTTCAATGCAATCGAGTGGTCGTAACTACTATTACCCACAGTATATCAATTTTTCTGAAACATACACATATGCATAATAGATTTTATAAACAATATACAATAATTGAAACACTGGGATCAACATGGTCAAAGGGGGTGCTTGCCTTGCTCTTGTTGCTCAAAGAATGTTTTGGATGCGTTCTCAGCGTTGTTTGACACAGAGTCGTCTGTTCGATAAAATCTAGATAAAAGCAAACAAGAGCCAAATAAATAGAGACAAGACTTAAATGTTTTTGTAAATTTACAAAGATCTTGTTTTTATAAAAATTTAGAAATAAAGATCATTAATTTGGAGTTTTTATGCAAATGTTATAAGTATTTAGGTTTTGACTTGGTTTGAATTATCTCTTCTCGGTTGGTACAACACTTTCTATGACTATGACTACCATAGTTCTTTGGCCACTATGGTGTTCTAACGACTTCTAACACTTCAGCCGCTACTCAACTTTATCTATGACTATTGAAGTCTATGATCGTTGTAGCTTACAACCATTATAGCTATCGACTACTGTGGCTTACAACCACTATGGCTACCGACCACTGTGGTTTATGACCACTATAGCTACCGACCACAGTGGCTTACAACCACTATGGCTATCGACCACCGTGGTTTACGACCACTATAGCCATCGATCTTATCTTACGACCACTATCACTACCAACCACTGTGGCTTATGATCACTATAGTTACCGACCACTGTGGCTTACAACCACTATGGCTACCGACCACTGTGGTTTATGACCACTATAGCTACCGAGCACAGTGGCTTACAACCACTATGGCTATCGACCACCGTGGTTTACGACCACTATAGCCATCGATCTTATCTTACGACCACTATCACTACCGACCACTGCTGGTACTGATCTTATGAGTACTATTTTCATACTTCAGACGTTTGAACCACTACGGTACTCGGATGCTCTGACTACCGACTACCGATCACGGCACTTCGATCACATAGGTTTTCAACTACATCGATCCTATTGCAACTTCGGTCGTAGCATTCATATAGAGCCGGTACTACCGATTTTCATCCACGTGGGTCTTCCGAGCATCAACTGGGTTCTATGACTTACGACTATGGACCAGGTACTATTCTATATGACTACCGACTAGGTTATGTGGCTTAAGACTACCGACCATGTTTTGTAGGTTTCAATTACCGACTACGTTCTGTAGGTTTCGACTACTGACTATGTTCTGTTGGTTTTGACTATTGATTGGGTATTGTAACTTACGACTATCAACTGGGTGCTATAACTTACGACTATTGACCGAGTACTTATGACTATCGATTGGGTACTATAACTTACGACTATCGACTGGGTACTTATGACTATCGACCAGGTACTGTAACTTACAACTATCGATCGAGTACTGTAACTTGCGATTACCGACTGAGTACTGTAACTTGAAACTATCGACCGAGTACTGTAACTTACGACTATTGATTGGGTACTGTAACTTATGACTACCAACTACATTCTGTAGTCTTCAACTTCCGACTAGGTTCTATAGTCTTTGACTACCAGCTACCAACTGGGTTCTATAGGTTTCAACCACCGACTACATTTTGTAACTAGGATGATGAGTCCAGCTGTGGTCGAGGGTTACGATTGTGCCAGTGGTCGAAGAAGTCGATCATGCCTATGATCGAAGAAATCAATCATGCCTATGGTCGAAGATCTCGACTACATGTGCTGTCAAATTTTTTGACAATTACAGAGGTCAAGTATTTCGACAATAGCAGTGGTCGAAGACTTCGACATGACAGTGTCGATATAATGACAATGCCAGCGGTTGAAGGTCATGACCACGTAAGTGGTCGAAGTTCACAACCATGCCAGCGGTCGAAGATCTCGACAATGCCAATGGTTGAAAATCATGACCAGGCCAACAGTCAAAGATCACGACCAACCAAGTGATCAAAGATCACAACCAAACCAGCGGTCGAGGATCACGACAATGCAAGCAGTCGGAAAGCATGACTATGCCAGCAATCGAAGACCACGACCACGCCAGCAATCAAAGACCACGACCATGCTACGGATCAAAGACCACGACTATGCGAGCGGTCAAAGATCATGACCATGCTAGCGGTCGAAGATCACGACTATGCAATCGCTTGAAGATCACAATAGTGCTACCAGATTTTGACTTTGACTACTACAGTTCACTTTACTCACTCCGACCACTACGGTTTTCTTTTAGAGTTCGACTACTTAGTCTCCTTATTCACTTCGATTGCTTTTAGTTCTTTAGAGTTCTTTTATTCACTCGGACCACTACGGTACTCCTATCTGTCATGAGTGCTACAACTCGTTGCCAATGAGGGACTCCTCAGTGGACGGGGCGTGAGCTAAAATGGAGCCAGAATCTCGGTCCGTATGCCTAGGTAAAGAATCGAGGCCGACCTGGAGGATAGTGTGGTTGATGGCATGGTCCTGCGGTGGTTGAGGTAGGGGAAAGGCCCTATAGGGCTATGAGCTACTAGGGCTTGGTTGGGTGCTAGGGGAGCTTCAAGGGGGAGGATAAATTCACCAAAGACGATGACAACACTCGAGGAGTGGAGGAGGCTGGCGTCGGGGACCTCATTGGCGGTGAAGAGGTCTACGACAACAATAATGTCAGGCAACAGAGAAGCTACAAAAGGGGTGTGCATGAGCTTTCATGTAAGCATGCGGAGGTACGGGTGAAAGAAATAGAGGTATGGCTCACCAGAGAGAGAAAGTCTTACAGCAGTGTCTAGTAAGATATGAAGAAGACCTAGCTCGGATGTTTCTCTGCATGAAAGGTCAATCAAATGAGTAGAGTGCTTAAGTAAGAGGTAGGCACATTGTGACTGAGTTGGGGAGGTGAGAAGCTCACCATAGAAGCTAACACATGGTGGCGTGCTCGCCGGTGTCACGTACGACTTCAGTTTTCTTGAGGTTCTAGAGAGCGAAGTGCTCAAGGATCATGCACAAGAGACCAAAAGGGTGAGCTGAGGAGAAAATGGTACGGTCAGAGGGGTTTTATAGGCACAGAAAGGCAACTGAGTAGAGCGGTCAAAACTCACTGTGGAATGTGAGGGCGGAAGAAGACAAGAGGAGAGATACGCATGGCGTATGAGGTGATGGGTAGGCGGGGTTGGCAGCGGTAGAGGAAAAACTGTGGGCGTGGCATCTAAAACTAGGGGCAGCTCAGGCCACGACCACGGTGGAGCTGGCGCATGCACGGGAGGTGGAAGATGATTGCTGCCAGTGGGCCCAGTGTGTTAGCGAGCGAAGAAAGATGGCTTGACGGGATCATTTGGGTATACACTTGACATGTAATGGGTTTAGGAGTTGTGTGTTCTGAGTACTTGCATTATCAAGTACTCATGATAGGGCTTGCTAGCTAGTTTAAGCTTCTCAAGCAAAAGCAAACCAGTCAGAGCTCTCAAGGGCCAACTTATCAGTCGTGATGCAAGGCTGGGCTCAAGGACGAGATGCACAGAGGAAAGGTGTGGTGCAAGGCATGGCCACGTTGCGCATGGGCTGTCAGCAGAGAGGAGAAACGATGAGCGTGCTATTCAAAACGATGAGCATAGCGTCAAAATCAGTGGCCTATGCTCATGCAGGCTAGAGGTGGAAGAAGGGTACTACAAGTGGGCCACACTCGGTAGTGTGAGATAGAAAGGGTGAGGTGAGCTGAGAGGCTTGGGCAAAAGTTAGACACATCAAATGACCTTGACAGATTGAGGATCTTTGTGAACACTCCTGATAGAGAGTTGATGATTGTGTAAATTTTCAGAGTGTTATCTTCTCTTGATTTTCTAGAAGACTTCATTTATATACTTATTTGCTTGAGATAATTTCAGAACTTGCTTCGATATTTATTCTTGGTGCCAAAATCTATATTCGTGGCCTTTTTAAGATGGTTTCCACCATGAGTTTTCTCATACCAACTTTTAATCATCTTTTTTGTTTTTTATAAATTGGTTTAAAATTTTGATTTGCATTACATGCACTTTTGATTTTTCAAATTCAAATTTTTCAAAGAAATTCCAATAAAAAGCCAAGGGAAAAAGGCATTCAAAAAGTTTAAATTTTTTTCCTATTTTTGCATGCCCTAGAATTTGGGATGTTACATCAACGTCAGAGTAGCTGTGCGTCCACACCACTTTCTGAACATAGTGATACCTACTTACTTATTGATGACATCCAGGTAATGTATATCATTAGAATGCTATATAGATAGACCTGGTGGACACATTACCTCATCGTGTATCATTATGTAGGAAACCACGACGTGCATCCTTAGAGTCAGGCTTGTTGGTTCCATTCCCGTTGACGTTGGGCAGCGGTGGCGTATGCATGCCTGCTAGGGACATTGGTGCAAGGTGCGCAACTAGAGACCGGTTTCACGAAGTTCTACGTAGACAGGATTAATGAATTTTAGGGGAGTCACGCTGGAGAGGCCCCCAACAGAGAAATCATGAAACTAGGGGATACCATTCACATAGTCGTCCAATTGCCCAAGAGGGACATCACCCTGGACCCTTCCATGCCGCGATCTGGACATGACCATACCTATCAAACAGAACTCTCTATGACTCTACCTCAAGCTCCACTTCAGAAGGCCATCGTATTAGCTCTTGTGGAGATGACACTGAAGATGTACCACAAGCAATGCGTGAAGGCCCAACCAAAGAAGACTAAGCTACCTGTTGAATCCTGGAAGTACCATCTCAGAGTGTCATTGGCCCCCGAGTCATAATTACCCAGCCTTAGACTGGTTTGCATGGCTTTTTATACCTGGTATATGCAGATGTCCAACTGGAAACCAAATCGGCAAAGTGGATTCACCGTGAGATACATGGAGGCTCATTTCCTCCACAACTCAAGCTACTTCGTCATGACTTTTGAAGACTTATTCTTATTATTCAACCTCAACAAACTCGACGCCTTATTTCTATGATACTGGACACTGTAAGTTTTCTATACAATGAAGTTCTACATTCACGTAATACCGTAAATGTCCTAACTCATTGCTTATGTATAGATCCATGATCCAACGAGTCCAGTGATGGCGATAACCGGTGGGTTTCCTTGACCCATACTTGATCTCTGAGCAATCCATCAATGATCATTCGTCCAAGATTGCATAATAACGATTTACTTGCTCACAGTGACAAAGACTATATCCTGATACCTATAAACCAGGGATAAGTGATTCACTAGTTGTCATACAAGTTTCATTTGTACTTTTCACGCAACATGAACTTAGGATTAATCATTATGGTAACATACATGACTAGGTCTCACTGGATTCTAATTGTGATTGTACCAAAGAGGAGCACGGTAATATACTCTGATTCCTTACTTAGGAGCAACCACGACTTCACCTGTGTGCAACAAACAATTAACAGGTAAACTCATTTTTCCATATATAATTCTATTGTAATCTTCCCTTCATTTGCAATTGCCAAGGCTAACTTTTTGGAATGACATAGGTCGTTGAGCGCTTACGTTGCCCGACGAGGGAGATACAAGGAATCCAGCACCACAATGCGATGCAGGTTGCGATTTCTAGTACCCGCTATAACACAACAATCCTATATCACACTTCTTAATAATGCCTTTAGAGCTGACAATAACTATGTATGTAATTCTATTTTTGCAGTGCCACCAGCAGCTACAAGGAAACGATGTGGATTCTACGTTTGCCGCCATATGCAGGAAATCAAGGACACTAAGATGAATGATCCAGAGATTTGTCAATTTATATGTATGTATTTATATGCTAATGACTTTAACATTACTAGTGACAGCGCATGGAATTCGACCAAAGTCATTCGATCTTGACAAACTCACTGAAGTTTGAGAACAGCTCTCCAAATTCTTGATGGTGGAGGTCATAAACAAGAATGGAGAGTTCCACCCTGGTGGTGATGATTAGATGTTCAAACATTTGATACAATTATAATCACTCAATTGTGCTTAATCAAATAATTCATTCAATTGTACTTCATTCAATTGTTTAATTCATTTGTAAGATCTGTGTAATAATTATCGTGTGCTATATATATGATCTGTTTGCTTGTTTTCAGAGGGCATGTATACCATTTGCTGAGACTAGCTGAAAATAGGAAATAATTTAGCTATTAAAATAGCTATCACAGGCGGTTTGTAACAACAAACTGTTTGTGATATATGATATATCACAAACAGTTTTTTATATTAGTCGTCTGTGATATGCAAGATATCACAGATGATTTGTGTTATTAGCATTCTATGATATGTCAGATATCACAAATGACTATGTTTAAGAACCATCTGTGATATTTGTTATATCACAGATGGTTTTTATATTAGTCGTCTATGATATATAAGGTATCACGGATGGTTTGTGGTATTAGATGTTTGTAATATATCAGATGTCACAAATGGTTTTTAGTACTAGCCATCTGTGATATGTCAGATATCACAGACGGCTATGTTTAAGAATCGTCTGTGATATCTGACATATCACAGACGATTTTATTGAAAACTATATGTGTTGTAAATTTTCAAAGATAGTTTGAGAGCCATCTGTGATAACCACATGTTATCACAGACACATAAATTCAGGCAGTTCAGAAACCATCTGTGTTGACCCTTTCTATAGTTGTGATGAGTTTTAGGGTTTTGTATGTCTTATGACTTAGGTCTAGATTTCTTTAATTGGATGGAATGAACCTTGTATTTCTTGATTTGATTTAGTTCCTGACATCATTACAAAGGTCCATACCAATTTTGGTAGTATTGGACAAGGTTTGGTCAAGATCCTCTAATTTGGGTTTTTCCTCCAAGGGTTATGCCTAAAAATAGGAGAGGAGTCAGACTGGCCTCCCTTTGGTGGTTAGACCTGTTAGGTAGTGGTCAGACAGGCCCTAAGGCAGTCAGATCGGCCATCAGCAGTCAAACCAGCCCCATGATGGTAGTCTGATCAGTCTGGCATCCGAGACCAGGTTATTGCATCTTATGGTCCCCTGTCTTTGTAGGTTTTATGTAGAAGGTGTAATCTAAATTTGATGACTCTCATAGTTATTTGAATGAAGATTTTGAATCCTTGGGGGAAAAGAAGAAGCTTTTGTAGTCATTCACCCCCCTTTGATTGCCAGCATCGGTCCAACAACATATACAATAGTATTTTCAACTATCTAATTTCTTGATTCATGTAGTTATTTCTTGAACATACCTTTAAAAACAGCTGTGGTGTACTATTGTATATGCCATAGAAGCATCTCCAATATGCCATATCTTTAGAAGCAGTTGTGGTGTACTATTGTATATGCCCTAAGAGCATCTCCAATAGTCACACATCAGTTGTGGATTAGCCCGCCAAGTCACCAAAATGCCTAGCTGGACAAGAGAGAGGTGTGTCGTCATGTGAGGACGTGATGACCCTTGCACACAAAACAAGACATAAGAGATGACGGATTTGTGATATTGGAGCTGTGTCATCCTCTACCCACATGGTTTGTGGGCCCACCAGTCATGGTTGATGATGGAGGGAGGTGCCCTGAGGGCGGCAGTGGACGAGGGGAAGACGAAGGCGGAGGGAGGCACCTTGATGGTGACAGTGGACTAGGGAAGACAATGGTTGTGGCAGACTCTATGATGATGCAGGGAAGATGACGACATGTGGTCGAATGGTAGCATGGTCCAAATCCACCCGAATCTGGAGGCCAGTGGCCCGGATCCAGCCAGATCTAGCCATGGTGGCACAACAGCAAGGGAGGAGGCCATGGCGATAGTGAGGGGGTGGAGGCTAGCACGGTGGAGAGGGAGGTTGGCTTAGTGGCGAGGGAGGTGGACAGAGGCTAGCAGGAGGAGGAAAAGGGGTCGGTATGAATGGCATCAGTGGTGAAGGAGAGAGAGGGATGGGAATATTAAAAAAACTAACAAGGGGCCCACTGGAAAGGAAAAAATGAAAAATATTGATATTGTGAAATGTGCTAGAGACAACTTGTTCAAGATATTGTATTTAGGATTGTCTCTTCTTGATGCGAAAAATGATATGACAAAATTAGAGACAACACTATTGTACATCTCTTAACATAAATGATGGGCTAGGATCCCGCCTGATCCAGGACCACCTAGTTTAAGCTTGGTTGTGAAAACTTATCTTGGTCAAACGTAGTTGGTTAGGCCAGGTCACATTAGGAAAAAATATAAACCCCTACATCTGTTTTCTCGAGCCATATCAATGGCATTTTTACTGGTTTGTATTCTTGCATGTTGGTAATGCAAGCTAAGGTTGGTTAGGTTAGGTGTTCCAACGAGACTTGGCCAAATGGGTTGTCCAACATGGCTCGACGTGGGCTCGTCTAGGCATGACCCATTTAGATATGGCCTAGTTGGCCCAGCTAACTAAATGGGCCATGTTGTACTAGCCCATGGGCTTAACCTCAGACCTAGCCATGTCCTGAGGATGTCATGGGTCATGCTGTGCCGGCCTAGGCCCTTTAGCCTGATGGGCTTGGGTCCATGTATCCCATTGGGCAAATTATAGCGGCCTATTGGTCGAATCGTTGCCATCTGGTCTGCCCTTGTTGGCCTGATCCTCCTCCTCCTCAATCTTGACTCTAGGCTGCCCTGCTGCTCCTCATTAGTCCTCTCCTCATCACTGCTTCCACCACTACGTCGTTGGCAATGGCTCGCTACCTCCACATCACCAGCTGATCCTGTTGTCCCTACTCCTCCTCCTCTCTCTCTCTCTCTCCTGCTGCCCTCCCTCTCGGCTTCACTACCAGCGAGGAGGATGGCACGACACACCGATCTAGATCTTCCAGGTGGCCCGTAGTTGTGTCCCATGGCAAACTAACAAGACATCGAGGCTACGCTTTGAAGGCGTGTTGCAGCCGGCGACCATAGACCCACACAAATGGTGGTTGCGGTGGCTGGCCGATTTGGCCCAGATCCATATATGGATCTATTTCCTCATCACCACTGACTATGGCTACTGGCTCCATGTCTTTGGCTACAATAGTATACACGCTCCTCGTCTCTAGCTATGGATCCAGGCTTGTCGGGATCGGATTTTTGAATTTGAACCCTCTGCGTATTACTGCACTAGTCCCAGGTCAAAGCTAGTGCACACAGTTAAACAGTGATAATTACATAACCAAAAATGGTTTATTACAAGAGGCTACAAAGCCCCACTGAAATGCAAAACTCAAAGCAGAAGCAAATAAAGTAAACTCCAAAGATGGTCTATCAATTTGCCACAGGAAATTGACTGGGGAAGCACAACCTAGGTCTCTGGGAAGTCTTTGTTGAATCAACACACAAAGTAGTCGTAGTCTTCTTTTGTGTCTTTGTACTCCTCTGAGATGATTGCAATGTGAGTACATAGAGTACTCCGCAAGTCTTAGAAAAAAATATAACAAAGGAAGGATAATAGGTTCTTTTGTACAAAGCAACATTTTTAGTTCAATTACCATTATATATATATATATATATATATATATCAAAAGTATCACTTTAACAAAGTAATTGCAATAATTGAAACTAGCATAAATTTTCTAGTGAAGGTTCCAACCACCTACACTAGTAGGCAAGCTCTACCCGCCAAGATTCAAGAACTATGGGTTCCATCCACCCACACAGCTCCATCCACTAGGACACACTCCCAAGAGTTCCAACCACTTCTGGGTTCCTAAAACTTTTACTTTGAAACAAAACCAAAGATCTACCTTGTGAAAGCACACATTGCTTGCCCTTGACCATGGGTATGGCTATTCGAATAGTTTTATACTCTGTAGAGATTATACAACTGTTATACCCATTTAGACTTATGTTTGTATGGTAGTACTCAGTTTGGACAATCATAAGCATTGGTCCTTAATTGACTAGAGCGGTACATTCACAATTCAAGATCACGTGCTACATCCGTACCAACCCAAATCTTATTATCAGCCCAAGTCTAAAATCATCTTTACCATTTTATTTTACTTTAAAAACAATAGCAATACCTATCGCCATAAAGTTATTTGAATGAAAAGATTAAAGCATATGGTATTAATTTTCCACCCCTAGGGTTATAATGACTAAATAGCTTGTCTAAGCAGTTCTACCATCTTTAGAATTATCAAACCATATTATAATCTCAATACTGAGACAAGAGAATCCTAAGGTGATAAAGGCACAGGGATTTCAACATCAAATGAGGATATAACAATGTCGGTATAACTAATGACTTTAAGACAAGTTATTATTTTATGTGAAATAGCAATGCATGTAAATTTATACTAGTAAATAACTTTGATAAAACTCAGATCAATATGTTCAAGACTTGCCTTCAGTGGCTGGGGTCTCTTCTTGCTGGTCAGAAACTTCTTCGTTGACGTCGGGTTCTACACGCAAAATGAGAAATATAAGTAAATAAATAAATAAAAATAACAAAAATATGTACTGGAAGAAATATTAAGATTTTAGATGGATTTAGAAACTTGAATAACTGGATTCGAAGTTCAGATGATGGAGAACGAGTGATCGAAAGATCGAATGGAATGAAAACTCCAGAAAATTCATAAACGAGGGAATATTGCTCAGAATCTTCTTTTTACTGGGTTTTTGACTTGCAATAGAGTATGAAGCGTGGGGCCACTGTCATAGACTTGAATCAAATGAAGAAGAAGAACAGAGATGCACTGGAGCACAGCGCAAACACATGCGGCTCTGGCCATGGTGCTCGCTGGCGAGGAGAGGAAAGGGAGACGTGGTGAATGGGAAAAATGGAACCACGGGGTCCCGAGGAAGGTATGGGAGGTGGCGGTGCAGTGACTGACAACTGATGGTGATGGCAACGGCGTGTGGAATGACCAGCGGCGCGGGCTGTAGAGGCGGCGATGTTTCAGCGTGGAACACAGAGAAGTAAGGTGAGCACTAGCACAACATTGACCTAAGGAATGCGATGGTGCGCTCGGTTCGGCCGGAGGACAAACGGATTGGCCTAGCCACGGTGAAGTCCATGGAAACTAAAGGGTGCTCCGGTGCGAGACCTCCTTGCAGGTTCTCTTGTCAAACCAAGGTATGGAATACGTAGAGGGTGTGATGGTGATTGTGAAGTTGCAAAGAATAGGGTTTTGGTTCATCAGAGGTAAGGAATCGACGATAAGAAGTGATTTCAGTCTAGATTGGGAAAAACTCAATTCCAGGTGATATGATGCACCAAAACCAAATTAATTTGACAAGGAGGTGGATGATACACGGAAACACGATGTGACATGAAAGGATTATGAAAAGCTCACCGAAGTGCTTGGAGCGTGAGTTGAAGTGACGATCAATTTCGGGAATGGAGGGTTCTCGGTGGCGACCGTGTTTGGGGGTTTGAGGAGACATGGCAGGGGTTGGGAAGGGTTAAGAGGGGTCAATAGGTCATATACTAGGGCTTGGAAGAGTTGAAAATGGACTCAAATTTGTGAGATTCGGTTTTGAGTCTATTCGGAAAAATACTGGATAAGAGGCAAACAGGTGAACAAATCACGAAGGGGACCAGAAGGAATAGATTCTTTGCGTGATTTGGCACAAATTTTGTTTTTGCGAGACGTCAAGATAAGGCTCGGTTGAGAAGTTGGCTTGGATGGGAAGCAAGATGCACATGCTCTGTTGGCTGCTCTCGGGAAGAAGATGATGAGCAGTGCCACAATAGTGACTGAAGGTAGAGAGAGAAAGAAAGAAGAGATAGAAAGGAAGAAAAAGAAAAAAAAAAGAAAAGATGGGCTAAGAAAAATATGTTAAGAGCCAGAAAAATAGACGGATATTTTCTGAAGATTTGAATTTTTGAATTTGAATTTTTCAGAATTTAAATTCAAATTCAGGATTTCGGTTGGAATTGAAATTTTGAGATTTCATTCCAGAACTACACATAAAATCTAGACACTTTTAATTGGAAATTAAATTTTTGGAAAAGATGAATTTTTGAGGTGTTACATGGCTCAATGTCACCGGCTCTGCACCAACAACCGAGGGTTACAACGTAGCGACAATGCTAGCAAGGGCTGCCTAGGCTAGCAACCATGACTAAACTGGTTTAGCCGTGCTGTGCCTTGATCCGTGCTGAGCATGGTATTATTAGTGCCATGCTGAGATGCCGGTCCAAGCACAACATGGTAGGTTGGCCCGAATCGACACGGCCTATTTAGCTGTGGTCGTGTCATATCTGGCTCAGACAAATAGTACCGTGGTTCGGGCCGAGCCAACCAATCCTTTTGGATAGCTCTAGTTCCAACTGTGCACAAATTATCCGTACAACTACAGCACCAAACTTAAACCTATAATTTACAGATGCTAGTATTCAAGCCCTCTCATTCAACAAGACGCGTAAGTGTTTAACTAACAAGCTACAGTTGATTGGTATTTCTTTATGCGTATATGATTAGACTATTAGAGTGTTGTTTAGGTCTTTTTCCAAAATTTAGTATCGAAATTTTCGCTCATCTTTTTTAGACGAGAATTTCCCTCGTTTTCGCAAAACACGAAACTGAAAAAGGGAAAAATTTGAAGCCTAAGGCTCCACTGCTCAGCCCGGTCGACAAATACGGCCCAACCACAGCCCCCACTTCTCCCCGAAACCTTGTGATTCGCCTCCCTCCCTCCCTCCCGAAACCCTAGCTCCCAGATCCCTCCCCACCGGATCTTGGCCTCCCTTCCGGCCGCGCCGCAACCCGACCATGGCCACCGGCGGCAACCCCAACCAGGCCGCCACCTCCAACCAGCCGCGCCCGCCGCAGCAGCTGCCGGGCGGCGGCAGCTCCCCGGCGACCCCCCTCACCCACCTCCGCCCCAACTCCCTTGCTGGCTCCCCCTTCCAGGGCCTCTTCCACACCCCGCCTCCCCACAACCCCGCCTTCCAGATTCACATGGGCGCTTCCTCCTCCCCCCAGACCCCCCTCATGGCCGCCGCTGCCGCCGCCGCGGCCTCCGCCAAGCGCCCTCCCCAGAAGCCCCCGTCGCGTCCCCCGGCCCCCACCTCCTCTGCGGGTGCGGCGGCCTCGGCCGCTGCGTACAAGGCTGCCATGGCGGCCGCCAACTCAGGCGGCGTTGACCTCACCCCAGCCGCGCGGCGCAACAAGAAGCGCAAGCTGCCGGAGAAGCAGCTCCCCGACCGCGTCGCCGCGCTGCTCCCGGAGTCCGCGCTATACACGCAGCTGCTCGAGTTCGAGGCCCGCGTCGACGCGGCGCTCGCGCGCAAGAAGGTGGACATCCAGGAGGCGCTCAAGACGCCGCCGTCGCTCCAGCGCACGCTCCGCATCTACGTCTTCAACACCTTCGCCAACCAGGCGCCGCGCACCATCCCACCGCCCAAGAACGCCGAGCCGCCCACCTGGTCCCTCAAGATCATCGGCCGTGTGCTCGAGGACGGCGCGGAGCTGGACCCTGCGAGCGTCGTGCCGAAGCACAACCCGGTGTATCCAAAATTCTCCTCGTTCTTCAAGAGGGTGACGATTGCGCTTGACCCATCTTTGTACCCGGAGAATCCGCTGATTATTTGGGAGAATGCACGGTCGGCCGCACCGCAGGAAGGGTTCGAGGTGAAGAGGAAAGGGGATAAGGAGTTTGTTGCGAATATCCGGCTGGAGATGAATTATAACCCTGAGAAGTTCAAGCTGTCACAGCCGCTGATGGAGGTGCTCGGGGTTGAGGTGGATACTCGTGCGAGGGTTATCGCTGCTCTCTGGCAGTACATCAAGGCGAAGAAGCTGCAGAACCCAAGTGATCCTTCGTACTTCATTTGTGACCCTCAATTGAAGAAGGTCTTCGGGGAGGATAAGATGAGGTTTGCGATGCTGTCGCAGAAGATATCACAGCATCTCGCTCCTCCACCGCCCATCAACTTGGAGCATAAGATTAAGCTATCGGGGAATGGCGCACACGCCAGTGTTTGCTATGATGTGCTGGTGGATGTTCCTTTCCCACTGCAGAAGGAGATGGCAACATTTCTCGCCAATACCGAGAAGCACAAGGACATTGAGGCATGCGATGAGGTAATATCTGCTTCGATCAAGAAGATCCATGAGCACCGCAGGAGGAGGGCTTTCTTCCTTGGGTTCAGCCAGTCCCCAGTGGAGTTCATCAATGCGTTGATAGCATCTCAGAGCAAAGATTTGAAGCTGGTTGCTGGTGAAGCAAATAGGAATGTTGAAAGGGAAAGACGTGCGGACTTCTATAACCAACCATGGTAAGCTCAAGCAATGCATAGCCTTTACTCATTGTGTTTCCTGCTTGAATAGATCATATATCCATATGCTGACTAAATGATTTTTCCATTCCACAATGATATAGGGTTGAGGACGCTGTTATAAGATATTTGAACCGCAAACCAGCTGGCGGCAATGAGGGCCCAGGTGCTGGTGCTGGCGGTTCTTGAGGAGAGGATTAGTGTAGTGCCCTTTTGGTGTAGAGATAAATTATCTGTTCTGTATTAGTAAAATTCGGAGATGTTAGTGACAGGAGATTTGTTCGCTGTAGTGAAGGATCTTCGCAGGTTTGCCTCCTTTGTCTGTCTAAATGAGTTAGCTACAGTGTGCTTGTGTTAGTGGAAATATGTTTAAGTCGGTCTATTTACTGAAAATATGTGACCGCAAGGTTGCTTTGTATGATGCTGAATGGATTGTCATTTGTCACTGAGTCAACGAGGAATATATGGAGGGGACCTAATAAAGTGTACCTTTTGCATTTGAACATGGAAGTGGAGGGAAATGGAATGAGATAGTCCCTGTCTTTAATGCCTCAAGGTTTAGTTATAGGGGCATCTTTTATAGTACATGTTAGCTGTTGGTTAGCAATGTCACATAGGATTTATAGCTGAGGTGGATGATAGAGAAAGGAGAGGGAGGTCGTCCTCTCCGGACTTGATCGGCGCTTCACGCGAAACAAGATCTTAGAAATGACGCAAGTTGTTGTTGGAGGGGTATCGTTGTTTCGTGACACGTTTTGTATATCGAGCATAGATTCGGCGAGGAGTCACTGATTTTAGTTGCGCACGAAGGGTTCTGTCGGAGCACTACTTTCCCCATCGTCTTCCCCTCTCCCCTTCACTTGCGTGCGAACCATTTCATCGGTGCGCCTTCCCGTCTGCACTTTCACAGGAAGGATTTCGTCGGTGCGCCTCATCTTGTCCCCCCCCCCCCCTCACTTTCGCACGGAGGATTTCATCGGCACTCATGTAATCCCCCTTTCCTTATCCTCATCCCTTCTCCCCTTCACTTGCGTGCGAACGATTTCGTTGGCGCACCTCATCCTATCTCCCCTTCACTTTCGCGCGAAGAATCTGTGAAATCCCTAACCCTTCCCTTTACATTTCTCCCAGCTCCTCGCTGCTAGTCGCCTCCGCCTTGCCCAAGAGCGATGGGCCGCCAACTTCGGATTGTGGCTCCACCACCGCAAGCCAGTTCGAGGATGGGTGCCACCACATCTGAAGATTCCATAGACGTTGTTGCCCCTGTGGAGTCTATGGGTACCTCTACAGCCCATGGTTGGTGGGGCTCACTTGGAACTATATCTAGCTCTTCTCTTCATGTGGCCCGTAAAGATGGGGCTTCTGATTTCTGGTACGATATGTTCTTCATCACTTTCTTCCTTTCTTCGCTTTGAGCACACAGGATCTACATTGTTTTGAGTATAGTTTTCTAGTTAGAAATATGTGGAGATCGTAGCACTATATGGTTTCATTTGATTCTAATGAAAATACGCCAGAGGGAGTAATGTTGTAAATTTGAAAATGTACTGCAAATAAAAATACATGAATATGTGTAGTTAGATAGATAGTGAGTCCACTAAGGTATAAGTTATGATTTAGGGATGCATGCTTACAAGATGAAGTAATCTTATGGCTTATGTGAAGATGCAACATCTAAGAATTCGACAAAAGAATAAACATGTTTCAAGTTTCATATTAACAAGAATAGTAGCCTTTTGCACTTATAATTTGAAGTGTCTGAACTTAGTTGAGTTGGAACTTTGAAGACAACACAATAAATTCAAATGAACTTAAACAAACTAAACCAAAAATTTGAAGCAAGTCAGCACATAAGAAGAAAAAAAGAAAACCCCTAACTATAATGTTCTAACTTTCGGCTTGTTTGTCATAATGATGAGGAACCTACTGGAAAATCATTGTCAGCCACAAAGCTTGTTTGTCATTTATTAGCATTGCTGCTTATATTGTAAAGCATGCTTTTTGTAGCTAACATAGTGTTTGCTTTTTTGTCATTTATTTGCAGTGGAATGGATTTGTACCTGCTTGGTGGTTTCTATAGTTACTTCCAAATTTCATCGAAGTTCCCCCTTCCCCAGCAAATTCCTCATCAGTATCCTCCATTCCCGATACCACAACCATCAGCGGTCAATGTGAGCCCATCGCTTTTTGAGTCAGGCACTCCATTGTCAGTCTCTGGTTCGTGAGCCCAGGCCTTCGTTGATGTTGACAGTGCTGACAACAATGTGGAAGATAGGACTAGGAAGTAGTTGCATTGGATACAAGATGAAGACTTGAGATTGGTAAGTTCATTTTTCGTTTGAGTATCTAGATAAATAACATTTGTAGTTTAGCATGTTTCCATTAGTAATAACACTAATTTTACATAATATAGGTCAATGCTTGGTTGAACAACTTAAATAACCCTATCAATGGTGATTGCAAAAAAAATTATCAATATTGGCGAGAGGTCACTTCTGTGTACAATAGCACCAACCTCAAAAATAGAAGAAGAGAAGTGAAGCAAATCAAGGACCGTTGGCACCTAGTTAACAAAAAGGTATGCTAGTTTGCTTCCTCTTGGCTGAAGGCTAGCCGAATTTTTGCAAGTGGACAGTCAGATGATCAGTTAATGGACAAGGCTTTGAAATTCTATGAAGATGACTACGAGGATGGACAATTCATATCCATGCACGGGCAGAGCTAGCAATAGGGCAAGCCTGGGCAGCCGCACTCCATGGAGCACTCGGGAGGCTCCTGCTCCCGCGTGCTGGGGAAGAGCCGCATGACTGAAGGGACGCTGCAGCGACTTGTGGATGAGGGGAAGATCGTGGATCGCAATGGGGCTCGCCGACCTCGTCGAGATGAGACAGAGCCGAAGCCCGGGGCCATGGAGGCGATTGTTTTCGTCGCATTCTTCGATGCCGGCCTTCGAATGCCCTCCACGTTGTTCGTGGGCGAAGTCTTGCGGGCCTACAGGTTGGAGCTAGCCCAGTTGACACCCCACGCGATACTCCGCCTAGCTGTCTTCACATGGGCGATGCGGACAGAGGGGTGGCGTCCCAGCGCGAGCTTATTCGCCACCCTCCATGACGCACACTGTCGACCCAGAAAGGTTGACGGGGCGGTGTCCTACTTCGGCGGTGTGGACTTCGTGCTCCGGGCGTCATGCGCGACGTTGTTCCCTGTGCCCGCCTCGTCAGGGCAATGGGCGGCCGACTGGACGCGGTGGTGGTTCTATTACACCGTGACCGATAAGAGCAGAATGCAGTGCCGAGGTGGGCCGATCTCGTTTAACAGCACGCCGGGTCTGACGGCGGAGATCGACGACACGCGGAAGCTACAGAGCCTTGTCGGTGTCGCCCGTCGAATGAGCGTGCGCGACCTAGCCGAGGAGTTCACGATGTATGGGGCGGCGCCACTCTCCTCCCGGGGGAAGTATGTTGGACAGAATGGCCCCCGCGGGGACGGGTTCGACCCATCCGTGTCTCGCCTGCTGCCGCCCTCCGCCCCTTGTAAGTCGCCTAGCACGCTTTACACGCGCCATTGTGTCTGTTTGGCTTTCGCCTGACTGATGTGATCTCCTGCGCAGTGGCTCGGCTAGAAGATGCGGAGCGCGCGGTTGCGGCGCTCCTCGGCCCGTACACGCTTAAGGAGCACCGGGCTCGCGAGGCCGCAGTCAAGGCGGCTAAGCAGGGGCGGGTAAACCGCACCTGCGAGGCTGTGGGCATTACCGTGCCCGAGCGTGCGGTGCCGGAAGAACTTTCCGGCGGGACTCCGGGCGCTCAGGACGGTGATAGCCCCATGGGGGTGCTACCTTCGCGGCGCCGGGCCCATTCCCCGGCTGCCGTATGTGACCCAGCAGCCCCCCCGACGGCTAGCCCAGCTGAGACGGGGCGTGCGACCGGCGGTGGGACTGGCCATACTGCTTCGGAGGGGCGCACCGCCACGGATCCCCCAGCACCTTCTGCCGACGCCCACGAGCCCGTGCTCGGGCTCACGGCCATCGTTGAGTTGGAACCCGTCAACCCGGGGGGTGGCGTCGTTCCTGGCGGGCAAACCACGGTGGGAGGTGCGTTATCCTCCGCAGCGGCCGTCGAGGGCGTGCCCCCTACAGAGGAAACCGTGGGGGCGACAGTGACCGGAGCTGGTCCTGCCGTGGAAGAATCGCCTGTGTCCCCGCAGGCGAAACGCCCTCGGACGCAGTCCCCGCCGCCAACGGGGGGTCGATACGCTGTTGCGGGGCCTTGCCGCGGGATTACGGCGTCTGGCGTGGCCGAGAAGACCTTCTCCCCGAGCGTCGAGGCGCCCGCCTCCCCCTGGGCGGTCGAACCGGCGCCACTTCCTACAACGACGAGGGGCGCAGGAGGTAGGTGTGAGTCCCTTTCTTCAGCTGACTTCGCGAGACTCTCTCCGATCTGCTCGCTCATTCTGCCGACATCAGGCGAGACGACGTCTCCCGTACGTGGCGAAGGATCGAGCAGCGGAGGTGTGCGCGAAGTTGGGAGCCTTATGCAGGACGCCCCGCAGGTGTCCGCTGCTGCTGACGTGACCGCGGCCGCGATAAATCTGGGGGCGTTGGGGCCGGGACTCGCTCGCTCGGACTTCCTCCCTCGCCCGGAGATATTTTGCGACCTCACCGCAGCCGCAGAGCGTGCCGACAACGGCCTCAACCGAGAGGTGCTGTCGTCATGCGCGGGGGACCTCCTAGCGCTCGCGCTGCAGGCCTCCGAGATGAGGGTAAGTATGTGCGCTTCAGCTTGTAAGGTACTACTGGACACCTGCTGATTTGTTGTTTCTGCCAGACGCTTGCCCTCAGCCGGTCCTTTGACGAGGCCCGCGTTCGGGAGCGGAGGGCTCTGGAGGCCAGCCTCCGTGAAGCAGATACTGCCCTCGCCGCATAGGATGAAGAACTTCGCGCGCTGGAGGGCGCCCTGGTGGCCGCACAGCTCGAAGTCGCGGAAGCTCGGAGCGCCGCGGCTGGGGAGCGCGCCGCCTTCATGCAGCAGATCGCCGTCCTAGAAGGGGAGAACGCCCAGCTGGCGGAGTCTGCTACCGAGAACCGCCTCGCCTCGGAAAATGCGTCCCTGTCGGCATGGCGGGCCATGGAGTCTCTGAACCAGGCCCTCCGCGATCTGTGCGTCCGAGTGCCGGATACTACGCACAGGCCGGAGGCCCTGTCGGAGACGCTCGGGCTGATCGAGGAGGGGGCCGGCGTTGCTCTTCGTGGCGCCAGAACCTTCGGCGAGCACTGCAGCTATGTTGGTGCGTGCTTCGCCCTCGCCCCGCTTCATACTCGTGGGTGTAGGCATACCCACGAGCTAACGAATCCTCGACTGGATCTTCCCGATCGACCAGAGGTTATGTCGGACGCCATCCGCTCCATCGGGCCTGGTCTGCAGAACTTCCATCAGCGGATCTGGGGCCGCTTTGGGGAAGGTGCAGCGAGGGTCGCCGTGCAGCAGACGTTGCATGGAGAGGGGGATCTCCTCCAGTGGCTTGAAGGGGTCCTTCAGCGCTGCGGCGATGACGGCACGGGCTCGTCCGCACCGCGCCAAGACTGAGCGGTTGATCGGGTAGGGCAGGGGGATGATGTACTGGCTCTTACGCTTATAACCATGTGACCCCTTAACTTTTATAATGGAACCAAGTAGTACCTTATGCGTGGTGTTACCTGCCGCCCAACGCGGAGGGCAGGTCTGCGCATCTCGCTTATACTTCGTGGAGTGGTGCGTGCGGAGGCAAACCTCGACGCTACGACTTCCTTTATAGTCCGGAGACTCGCGCGTGCGGAGGCGAACCTCATCGCTACGTCTTATTTAAAGTCCGCGGACTGATGCGTGCGGAGGCGAACCTCGACGCTACGACTTCCTTTATAGTCCGGAGACTCGCGCGTGCGGAGCTAGGCTCGACGCTACGTCTTATTTAAAGTCCGCGGACTGATGCGTGCGGAGGCGGACCTCGACGCTACGACTTCCTTTATAGTCCGGAGACTCGCGCGTGCGGAGCTAGGCTCGACGCTACGTCTTATTTAAAGTCCGTAGACTGGTGCGTGCGGAGCTAGGCTCGACGCTACGTCTTATTTAAAGTCCGTAGACTAGTGCGTGCGGAGCTAGGCTCGACGCTACGTCTTATTTATACTCCGTAGAGTGCGCGCGGAGGCGTCCCCCCGCTGCGTCTTATTTATACTCCGTAGAGTGCGTGCGGAGGCGGACCTCAACGCTACGTCTTATTTAAAGTCTTTGTTCTGCTCAGCGCGGATAGGGGATGCTTCTGGGAACCGCAACCTTTATTGAACTCCCGTTTGCGCGGGCGAGCATCGCATAACAAAGGCTGGTGGCTCTACGCCTGCTGTCCTGCTCCTAGGCGTAGTACCGCCGCAACCTGTCCGCGTTCCATGTATGCCGGAAGGCTTGTCCTTCGAGCGTGGCGAGGCGGTACGCCCCCTTCGGCAATGCCTCCGTCACGATGTACGTGCCTTCCCACTTGGACTCCAGCTTGCCAACGGTCTCCGCCTGGAGCGCCACTCTGAGGACGAGATCCCCCGGCTTGAACCCCCGCGGGAATATAGAGCGGTCCCGAGTACGCATTGTTTGCCGCGCGTACTTCTCGACATGGCGGGCTGCGTCTACGCGTATCCCATCGAGGAGATCCAAGGACACACGGCGCTCCTCTTCGGGTGCTTGGATGAGGACCCTCCGCGAGCCGGCCTTGATTTCCTCGGGCGTCACCGCCTCGTCACCGAAAAGGAGCTTGAACGGCGTGAATCCCGTCGGGCGCGTTACCGTTGTGCGAAGCGACCATAAAACGCTGTGAAGCTCGCCTGGCCACTTGCCCTTTGGCAATCCAACCAGGCGCTTTTTGATGGCGGCGGAGATGGCGCCATTCGCCCGTTCGACCGCCCCGTTGGACTGGGGATGCCCTACCGAGGCGAATCGGAGGGTAATGCCCATGCTGTCACAATAATCTTTGAAGAGGGTGGCGTCGAACTGCAGGCCATTGTCGACCGTGAGCTCCCGGGGCACACCGAAGCGACATATGATGTTTTGCCATAGGAAGCGATGTATGGCCGCAGAAGTTACTTTGACCAGAGCGATCGCTTCCGGCCATCTGGAGAAATACTCCAGCGCGACTACCACGAACCGGAGGTCTCCTGGAGCTCGGGCAAGTGGTCCTACTATATCGAGACCCCAGCGTGCCAGTGGCCACACCGGGGGAATGGGGTTGAGGCTCGTCGGGGGCCTGCGGATGATGCGCGCCATCCACTGGCACCCTTGGCACCGACGAACGAGGTCCTGGGCGTCGGTGATGGCAGTCGGCTAGTAGAAGCCTTGTCTGAACGCCTTGCCGACTAATGACCTCGGTGCCAAATGGGATCCGCATACGCCCGCGTGGATCTCCGCCAAGAGCTCCTTTCCCCCCTCAGTCGAGAGGCAGCGTAGGAGCGGTGCGCAAACCCCTCTCTTGTAGAGTATCCCTTCGAACACCTGGAAGGACCGTGCGCGGTGCTATAAGCATCGTAGCTCGGCAGGGTCCTCCGGCTCGGCAATGCCTTGCAAGAAATTGAAGATAGGCTCTCGCCAGTCTCCTGGCCGATCAATGCGGTGGACGAGTGCCGCGTCCCGGTTGTCCTGCGCGATGGCCGCCTTTGCTAACGTCTCGTAGAACGCCCCCTCGGGGGGGGGCAGTTGCTGGCTGGCCGCCTTAGCAAGGGCGTCGGCCTGCTCATTCTCCGCACGGGGGATGGCCTTGACGGTGACACCCAAAAAGTGCCTTTCCCTCGCCCTTACCGCCGCAAGGTACTTGGCCAACTCCGGGTCCTTGGCTTGATATGACTTGTCCACATGGCCAGCCACCAAGCGCGAGTCGGTGCGGACCAACACCCGTCTCGCGCCGACTGCCTTGAGCTTCGCCAAGCCAAAGAGTAGTGCCTCGTATTCAGCCGTGTTGTTGGTGGCGGGGAAGGCAAGGCGCGCCGAGTACAGCAAACGCTGTCCTTCGGGTGTGACGATCACCGCCCCTACGCCCGCGTCGGCGACGCTGTAAGCTCCGTCGATTGTAAGCGTCCAGACGGGATCATCGTGCGTCTGAACGGGCTGGGCCGGCGGGGTCCATTCGGCGAGAAAATCCGCCAGGACTTGGGATTTGATTGCCGTTCGCGAAGCATACGTCAAGGAGAAGGGAGCGAGCTCGACAGCCCATTTGCCGATGCGCCCTGTGGACTCCTTGTTGTGCAGCATCTCTGCCAGGGGGAATGAGGAAGGTACTGTGATCGGGTGGGCCAGAAAATAATGCCGAAGCTTTCTGGAGGCCATGACAAGCGCATAGGCGAGCTTCTCAAGCTCCGTGTATCTTGTCTTGGCACCTTGAAGGGCTTCGGAGACAAAATAGACGGGCCGCTGCATGGCACCTTCCTCTAAGACGAGGACGGCGCTGACCGCGGTGGCCGACGCGGCCAGATAGAGCAGGAGGGGAGCCTCTGGTGCTGGGGCGACCAGAGTGGGGAGGCTCGCTAGGTGCTGCTTGAGTTCGTTGAAGGCCTTCGCGCAGTCTTCGTCCCAACTAAATCCATCGCACCCGCGGAGTGTCTTGAAGAACGGCAGGCCCCGCTCCGCCGCCCTGGATAGGAAGCGGCTTAATGCTGCCATGCGGCCCGCCAGCCTCTAGACCTCCCTCGTTGTCTTGGGCGGCTCCATACCCAAGATGGCGTCAACTTTGTCGGGGTTCGCCTGGATGCCCCGCCCGGACACGAGGAAACCTAGGAGTTTGCCCGCCTGCACTCCGAAGACACACTTGTCGGGGTTGAGCTTGATGCCCGCCTTCTGGAGGTTGTCGAAGGTCTCCTGGAGGTCCCGGCCGTGCAGAGCAAGCTGCCGAGTTTTGACCACCACGTCATCGACATAAGCTTCGACGTTCCTCCCGAGCTGGGCGGCCAGGGCAATGGCGACGAGACGGGTGAAGGTAGCGCCTGCGTTCTTCAAGCCAAAGGGCATTCTGGCGAAGCAAAACGTCCCAAGTGGTGTGATGAAACTGGTCTTCTCCTCGTCGTCTTCGGCCATGTATACCTGGTGGTAGCCGGAATAGGCGTCCAGGAAGCTCATAAGCTCGCACCCAGCAGTGGCGTCGACCAGCTGATCGATGCGCGGCAGGGGGTAATTGTCCTTCGGGCACACCTTGTTGAGTGCCGTGAAGTCGATGCACATGCGCCAGGCCCCGCTGGCCTTTTTGACTAGCACCGGGTTAGCGAGCCACTCTGGATGGTGGACCTCGCGGATGACCCCGGCGCGAAGAAGCTTCGCCACCTCTGCTTTGGCCGCCTGTTGCCGATCCATCGACATACGCCGAAGCCTTTGCTTGACTGGCTTGGCGTCGGGGCGGACCGCCAAGCGATGCTCGATTACTGCTCGGTCCACGCCCTTGATGTCCTCCGGGGACCATGCGAAGATGTCGACGTTGTTCTGAAGCACTCGGAGCAGATCCCGCTCGACCCCCGGTGGGAGCCCTTCGCCGATGGACACAAACTGTCCCTCCGCCTGGAGCGGCACCTTCTTGACTCTACCTTCGGGCCGAGGCTTGGGCGTCCACCCGGGGGCGGAGGGCCCCTCGCCGAGCGCGCCGGAGAGGGCATGCACCGGGCGATGCGGAATGCGGCTGCCGCCTTCAGCACGTCTGGCCAAGTCCTGGTCGCCGAAGATGGTGATAATACCCTCAGGGCCCGGGAGCTTCATACACAAGAAGGCGTGGTGCGGGATCGCTTCGAAAGAGTTGAGGGCGGGTCGCCCCAGTATGGCGTTGTAGGGGTGTGGGAGATCTACAACGTCGAAAATAATGTGCTCTGTCCGGATGTTACCTTTGTTGCCCTCCTGACGGAAGGTGACCGAAAGGGACACGTGCCCCAGGGCCTGCAGCGGTTGACCCCCGAAGCCTTGAAGTGGAGCTCCCGGCTGCTCTAGTCGGCTCCGGGGGATTCCCATACGCTCGAGGGCTTCTGCGAACAAGATATTCGCGGAGCTTCCCCCGTCAACAAGGACACGCCTGACGTCACAGCGTGCTATGTGGGCCTGGATGACTAGAGGGTCTTGGTGAGGGTACTCCACACCCCTGGCGTCGTTCAAGTCAAAGGTGATGCTGCGGGGCGGCATCAACAATTGCGGCGGTTCCCCGGGGGCCCTTGAGGAGGAGCCTCCGGTGATGACGCTGACGGTGCGATGCTGCCCGCCCGCCGTTGCGGTGGCGCCTGGGTGCCCCCGGTGGGCTCCGGCGGGGGGCCGAGGAGGCAGAGCCTGGGACCCGGCCGTCACCCTCCGCAGCTCCATCACCGCGGTGCATGCCCTTGTACCATGATCGCCGTAGCCGTGTACCTCGCACCACTTGCCATAGTGCAGGAGCTCTTGCTCTGCGTGGGGTTGGTCGCCGTAATCCAGTCCGCCTTCCGATCCCCGGTCTCCCCTCCGTGGGGCGGGGTCGGGTCCTTGGAGAGCGCTCTTGGTGTCGAGGACATGATGGGCCGCCTGCGACCGGCGCTGGCGGCGCCGAGGTTTAGGCCTGCTCCTTGAAGAGCCTTCCTGTACCCCGGCCTCGCTGCCTCGGGGTGGGCCCCCTCGGGGCTCTCGGCTGCGGCCCGGCGTCGAGGAGGGACCACCCGCCCCGAATTCGCGCGGGGAGCGCTCTTCGTGGGCGAGGCCGAGGGCAGTAGTGCTGCGCCTTCGCGCATCCTCCTCCGCCCGCGCATACTCGTCCATTTTGTCGAAGAGCTTGGCGACTGTCTTGATTGGCCTCCGCGCGTTGTACTCGGCCATCGGGCCCGGGCGAAGGCCCTGTATGGCTGCATTAACAACTGTGGTTTCGTTAATATTGTTTACCTGGCATCGAATCTTGGCGAAGCGCTTGAAGTAGCCCCGGAGTGTCTCCGAGGGTTTTTGCTTCACAGCGAAGAGTTGGTCCGCCTCGATTCGATCGACATAGTGTCCCTGGAAGTTGCTATAAAGGCGGTCGCGAAGCTGCTCCCACGCGTAGATGGAGCCCGGCTCTATGGTGAAGAACCAAGAGAGCGCCACTCCGTGCAGTGCGAGGGGGAGTCCCTTCGCCTTCGTGGTGTCGTCTCCGCCCGCGGCCTCGATCGCGGTTTCGTACACGCGCACGAACTCGTGAGGATCCGTGTCGCCTCTGTACGGGTCGGTGACGCTAGGGAACTTGAAGTCTTCGGGCCACGCCGCCTGCTGTAGCCCCGCCGAAAGCGGGGACTCCAGATCTACGCTCCTTAGCGGCACGCGGCAAGACATGGGGGCTTCGCGGCTGTCCGCCCTCTCCGGCGTGGGCTCGGGCGCGATTACTGGCGCAGCCTGCTGGCTCCGAGCCTCTTGTATATCTCGGACGGCTCCGCGAAGGTCCCCGAGTTCCCGCTGGAACGCATTGAGGGCTGCTAGTAGGGCGCTTTCCATCACAGGTATTGTCGGAGTCGCCGGAACGCCCAGCGGACGGGTCGGTGCAGGGACCATCGCCTAACGAACTCCGGATCCGCCGGATGGTTCGCCGCGGCTACCCCCGGCCGTCGGATGCGCGCTACCGGCGAGGGTGGCGGGGGCTGTCGCCGCAGCGCCAGCGACGGGGTCGGATGTCGTTGTAGCGGCGCTGGCGGGGTCGGTCGTGGTAGCGCGAGCGTCGATGCCCGCGACCGCCGTGCCTACGCCGTCGCCAGCTCCTTCGGCGGCCGATGTCGAAGCCCTGGTCTTCACGCGCCTCTCCGACCCAGCCGTCGTCTTTCCCTTCGCCGCCGTTGGCGAAGCTTTTTTCGGTGCCATCCTTATTCTTCGGTCTTTAGGCTTGTCCTCGTCCTCCCCACGGACGGCGCCAACTGTTGTGGCTACAGACCAAACAGAGAGAGAGATGGTAGTGGAGAGTGATGAAGTTAAGTGTAATGGCCTGGGCCCTCCCCATGGCTTGTACTCATATATATATACACATGAGGAGTGTTTTTACAGCTATACCCTTACATCTGGTTATCCCCTCTGGGGGCAGTTATGTCATTACACATGGCCTATTCTGGGCCTTATAAACTCCTACCAGGCCTATTGGGTTTAGGTGGGGGCCACCCCTACGACAGGGCATCTTTTATAGTACATGTTAGCTGTTGGTTAGCAATGTCACATAGGATTTATAGCTGAGGTGGATGATAGAGAAAGGAGAGGGAGGTCGTCCTCTCCGGACTTGATCAGCGCTTCACGCGAAACAAGATCTTAGAAATGACGCAAGTTGTTGTTGGAGGGGTATCGTTGTTTCGTGACACATTTTGTATATCGAGCATAGATTTGGCGAGGAGTCACTGATTTTAGTTGCGCACGAAGGGTTCTGTCGGAGCACTACTTTCCCCATCGTCTTCCCCTCTCCCCTTCACTTGCGTGCGAACCATTTCATCGGTGCGCCTTCCCGTCTGCACTTTCACAGGAAGGATTTCGTCGGTGCGCCTCATCTTGTCCCCCCCCCTCACTTTCGCACGGAGGATTTCATCAGCACTCATGTGATCCCCCTTTCCTTATCCTCATCCCTTCTCCCCTTCACTTGCGTGCAAACGATTTCGTTGGCGCGCCTCATCCTATCTCCCCTTCACTTTCGCGCGAAGAATCTGTGAAATCCCTAACCCTTCCCTTTACATTTCTCCCAGCTCCTCGCTGCTAGTCGCCTCCGCCTTGCCCAAGAGCGATGGGCCGCCAACTTCGGATTGTGGCTCCACCACCGCAAGCCAGTTCGAGGATGGGTGCCACCACATCTTGTTGCCCCTGTGGAGTCTATGGGTACCTCTACAGCCCATGGTTGGTTGGGCTCACTTGGAACTATATCTAGCTCTTCTCTTCATGTGGCCCGTAAAGATGGGGCTTCTGATTTCTGGTACGATATGTTCTTCATCACTTTCTTCCTTTCTTCGCTTTGAGCACACAGGATCTACATTGTTTTGAGTATAGTTTTCTAGTTAGAAATATGTGGAGATCGTAGCACTATATGGTTTCATTTGATTCTAATGAAAATACGCCAGAGGGAGTAATGTTGTAAATTTGAAAATGTACTGCAAATAAAAATACATGAATATGTGTAGTTAGATAGATAGTGAGTCCACTAAGGTATAAGTTATGATTTAGGGATGCATGCTTACAAGATGAAGTAATCTTATGGCTTATGTGAAGATGCAACATCTAAGAATTCGACAAAAGAATAAACATGTTTCAAGTTTCATATTAACAAGAATAGTAGCCTTTTGCACTTATAATTTGAAGTGTCTGAACTTAGTTGAGTTGGAACTTTGAAGACAACACAATAAATTCAAATGAACTTAAACAAACTAAACCAAAAATTTGAAGCAAGTCAGCACATAAGAAGAAAAAAAGAAAACCCCTAACTATAATGTTCTAACTTTCGGCTTGTTTGTCATAATGATGAGGAACCTACTGGAAAATCATTGTCAGCCACAAAGCTTGTTTGTCATTTATTAGCATTGCTGCTTATATTGTAAAGCATGCTTTTTGTAGCTAACATAGTGTTTGCTTTTTTGTCATTTATTTGCAGTGGAATGGATTTGTACCTGCTTGGTGGTTTCTATAGTTACTTCCAAATTTCATCGAAGTTCCCCCTTCCCCAGCAAATTCCTCATCAGTATCCTCCATTCCCGATACCACAACCATCAGCGGTCAATGTGAGCCCATCGCTTTTTGAGTCAGGCACTCCATTGTCAGTCTCTGGTTCGTGAGCCCAGGCCTTCGTTGATGTTGACAGTGCTGACAACAATGTGGAAGATAGGACTAGGAAGTAGTTGCATTGGATACAAGATGAAGACTTGAGATTGGTAAGTTCATTTTTCGTTTGAGTATCTAGATAAATAACATTTGTAGTTTAGCATGTTTCCATTAGTAATAACACTAATTTTACATAATATAGGTCAATGCTTGGTTGAACAACTTAAATAACCCTATCAATGGTGATTGCAAAAAAAATTATCAATATTGGCGAGAGGTCACTTCTGTGTACAATAGCACCAACCTCAAAAATAGAAGAAGAGAAGTGAAGCAAATCAAGGACCGTTGGCACCTAGTTAACAAAAAGGTATGCTAGTTTGCTTCCTCTTGGCTGAAGGCTAGCCGAATTTTTGCAAGTGGACAGTCAGATGATCAGTTAATGGACAAGGCTTTGAAATTCTATGAAGATGACTACGAGGATGGACAATTCATATCCATGCACGGGCAGAGCTAGCAATAGGGCAAGCCTGGGCAGCCGCCGGAGGTACCCTCCAGTGAGAACCCAGCCCCTCATCCGCCGTGAGCCATCCCATCCACATGCCGGCATTTGAGAAGAAGAACAGGAGGAGAAGGCGAGAAGAAACAAACGAGGAGGAAGGCAGGACCGCGTATGAACCAGCCAACCCACTAGTCCAGTTCACATTCTCCCACACACTAGCACTACACATGAGAGCTCAATTCACAACCCTAGGCCACTTGGCTCTCTTGCCTGTGATTGGCTTGATCTTTTGTTTTCACTTCAAATCTTCAACCCTTGCTGAGATGCTCTGTTTACCTGTTTAACCTTTTTTTCTTAGCTGGCAGCTTTATTGTTCTTCACAAGTGGTATTACATTCATGGTCCAAAGCATAAGGGGAAATTCATTGGGAAAAGTATACCGCAAAATATGTTTTGTCTTCCCTCTCTGCAAATTCAGCACAAAAGTAAGTCACCTGGGTGCGATCATGAGAAATGTAAGTAAATTAATCACTAACATGATGAGAAGTGTAAGTAAATTAATCATAAGACTCACTAATGACTAATCCATCTATTTTGATAGGTAGCTGCTTTATCTTTTGTCCAAATTAGTATATTCAACTTAGTGCCATATACTCTTATTTGTGTGGTTATAGTATAGATTATGTATGTCTTTCTTTGCTATTGGTATAATACCGTTGGTTCATACCACCCAACCTAAAGTTTATTTCTGGATCTGCCACTGTGTTCATGTACTGCTGGAAGGCTGTCCACTAGAAGGCTGTCCATGATCAGCCAAAGTGTCATGCTACATGGAGAACCTCAAAAAAAATTAAGAGATGGTTTTCAGAGATTGGGGAGGCAGTGGAGGACTTGTCATGTGCTAAACATGAAGAAGATATTTCGTGTCCGCGAGGGACCAAGGCTACTGAGCATATGAAGGCATTGAAGTGTACAAGGAAGAAGTTGTTTGGCCCATCGGATTAAGGTATGACCGTTGTAATGTACCTTTATCTCAGCCTAAATTTCTTCCTATACTACTGTACACAATCTACATGTACTGCTACGTAGAAAACTACAAAATTGAACTAAAAATTAACCAAGATTGTAGAAAACTATCTACTTGTAATGCTATACAATTTTACGTTGTAAATGTGATTTCTTTTTCATGATGATTTATATGGATTGTACAGTCAGAAGTATCAATGTTTAACTTCTAGTTATTTGTTTTCATTTTAATTTTCTATGCAATTGATAGTCAAATAGGGCTTGAAGTTCAAAATAGAAAAGAATCTCAAGATAACTGCTACTACCAAGATTTCTTAACCTGAGAATTCACTTAACTCTTTTAAATTGATACATGTGTTGATGTCATAAAATCTTTGCGGAGCCAACTAGCTCTACTATATCTATAAGATTTTGATTAGGTACTCTCTAGTTTATTAGGTTCTCTGTGATTCCTTCTTGACAAGTGCCTTGACTTGAATAAAATCCTTGGCAGTAGGCTTGCTTTTGTAACTTACAAGTCATGGACAAAATTACATCTCAAAAACACAAGCTAGCAAAAAGAGATAATATGCTGCATTGAACTGATAGGGAAAAGCACCAGAAGATATACTTGGTATGCATACGGAATTTCTTGCCTATATGGAACAAAAATCTTTTCCCCCACAAAAAAATGCTCAGGGTGTTCACTAGTTATGTCCTACAACAAGAACCACTATATAAATAATTAACTATATTTGATGAGTCGTAATCTTAGGACTTGTTGGCTGTAGCTAAACATCAAAGTGAATACTTAGAATATCTGTACCAGTACAGCATCCTGGTATTCTATTTTAGGGCTATGGTAACATTTTTAGACTAAAAAGGTGATATCTGGTATTCTGGTTCAGAACATATACAATTGAAAATAAATGAATCAAATAACAAGAATTGAATTTGGGCTTACATTGGGGCTTTCCGACGATCATCGGTGGTGTGCGGGTCGCGGGGGCGTTTGGTGGTGGTTGGCTTACCTTGGGCACCGGTGCCTACGAATGGAGGGGCTCTGGGTTTAAATAGAGCAGCAGAGGCAGTTCAGCACAGGATTTTAGTAATGGCAATGGTAGCGCGTGGCATAGCCGAGAGGGCGTGGTGGCTAAGGGGGATGAGCCTGCTGGCTAAAGCGTGATATTTCGGCAGTCAAGGGCGGTTGAATCGGGGTTGTCGGCCGAAGGGGAGGAAGGGGTAAAGACGGCAACAGGGGAGGCCGACGGCGCTGGTGTCAGGGGTGGGTGTATGAAGGAGTACGGTTTCTGACAGCGTGCAGTGGCGAGGCAGCAGCGGGAAGGCGCGGGAAGGCTAGGGATCCGGCAGTGGCAAAACAACAGCGGCGGTGATTTCATTTTCGGGTGATGAACAGTGCCAATATGAAAATCCTCCGTTGAGGCAATACATGTGGGAAATTGTGGTTTGGATGGCTGAGATGTGAGTTAGTTTAGGCCAAGGTTCAAAGGAAATTAAATCCAAATGAGAATTCAAATTTCTTTTGAAATTTCGATTTTGTTTCAATTATTCCGACAGGATATCATCCTTAACCAAAGCATCAAAGATGCACTTGCCTTTGAGAAGTTTTTCCCGACTATACCTGTATGCCCAGAACTTATTAATTTTGTCCCAGCAGTACGATCTAAGGCTGCCATCGGTTCGCGTAGCGATGTGTGGTTTCTTACAAACTTAGGCCCTTCAAGGAAACATCGACTACACACGAACTTCCTGGTTTTATGGAACTGCTGTTTATTTGCTTGCGTTTTCCAGTTGATTGCAACCTGATCGCTTATTTCTCATGCGGCCGTGTCCTATGGATGGACGACGAAGTCACGAACATGAACATGTGACTATGGAAACTACTGGTGAGAAATTATGTCTAGGCAAAATATGGTCACGTAGGTACCCGTGCTCTTCCATTTTTATTGATTAGGGCCCCTACTATTTGATTCCCTAGTTTCCATTTTATCGATTTTGGAATTGCTATTCTGCGGGTGTTCATGGGATTCAATGGCAATAGGCGCCACCACGCATCATGCGCAACTAGCGCTCTCGCATCCCCATCCCCAACTTCTTCCTTTCCGGGTGACCCGCATAATACTTTAAATCGAATTTCCTTTATTCCACTTATCTTGTATCTCCTTATTCTCACTTTCCTCTCTCTCTCTCTCTCTCTCTCTCTCTCTCTCTCTCTCTCTCTCTCTCATCTGCAGCCTTAGGGATGTTTTCCATTATAATTAATAGAAAAAGTAATAACAGGGGATTGGGGCCATAGATGCAAAAAAAAAGAGGTATGTGGGGGGTTTTCAAACTTACAACCGGGTGATTTTTGCCATTGTTCAGTAGAAAAAGCATAATTCGTTATAACTACAACTATGAGCGGGTGTAACAGACAGCATAATGCTGGTTCGTGACCAACCAATTCAAAACTTACTGTTGTGTAATCATATCTCTATCATGATTTTGAACCTGTTTTGTCTCTCATTATCCTTCAAAAACAACCAAAAAATTTATATTTGTTTGATCTTCTATATTACATTAGAAATTTCCTGTACAATAAACAGTCCATCTTTAGATGATGCCCTCACTACCAGAAACAGATAATTTCCCGAGTGCACGGTAAAGGTCAGATATAACCCTTGCTCCATCTCCACCTTTTGGCTTGTAGTATTTGCATTGGATTTGTGTTCACTATTGAGGGTATGTAGTAAGTGCTAATCCCTTCTAAATGATAATAAATAAAATCCACCGAGCTATTGGATAAAACAAAGAACAGTTATTATTCATTCCAGCTCGTTGGTAGCGTTAGCATCCCTAGAGAAACTAGCAGCGATAGCCGATAGCATCTAAGATCAAATTCGACACACACAATCCATTCAAATTCCGCGTTGATAAGATAGCTCATGTTGTATACGACGGGAAGTATATAGTATACGCTACTTGGCACGCATCAGATTTGAAGGTACTTGAAATATTGGGATCCTAGCTCCTACTCTTGGCCATAAAAGGGGAGGCAAAGAGGGCAGCCAAAGATAGGATGCACCATCCTTAGCCATCGAGCTGAGAAACTAGCAGCATTCCTCATCACTCTCTCGATAGACAGGAAGGAAGCAGCTGTTACAGCCAGTACAGGCCAGGCGATCATCCGAGGCGCTCGTGTGGGAGACGACGGAGAAGCCATGACGAGCAACTCTTCCGCGGCGACGGGGACGGGGAAGGTGTTATGCGTGACCGGCGCGTCGTCGGGGTACATCGCGCCGTGCAAGCATAAGCAAGCGGCAATTAATTAGATTTTTTTTGTTTATCCCAAACCGTGTTCACGACTTGCTCGTCAGTTCTGACGTACGTACGGTCTACCGACCATTTTTTGGGTAGCAGATATACAAAGATATATGTATCACACGTTGGGTGATGGTGGTGTTGGAGTCATCGCTGAGAAGATTTGCAGTCATGTGGCTGCGTTTCTTGGATGTATGACACGTTGGGCTGGCTGTTTTCTCTGAAAACGGAGCTCAGAGAGATCTGGTTGTCTCCTTAACAAGGTTTTAAATATTAGATAGCGAAAGCGTAACGATGGACTATTTTTTTTATACGGATGGCTTATATTGAAGGTATAGCGGACGCTACATACTGAGCTATAAAACACTTAAAATATAAAGATAATCTTAAACTATAAGTCTTAACTTTAATTTGTAATCTTAAACTATAAGTCTTAACTTTAATTTGCATAAAACATCTAAAATATTAAATTCGACAGGTCTATATAAAATAACATCAAAATCATAAAAGTCATGTAGTGTTTTGTTGATTAATTCTCATCCTACGATGAAGAAAATGGGAAATCAATATCGCCTTTGTTCCTTCTTTTCTGTCCACATGGAGAATTTGTGCTTGTTGCTCAACTTCTCGTCATCCTTTGATAACACATGCTTGTCTTGTTTGATAAACCATACAAGGAAATAAATAAATAAAACTAGGGTTATCTTGTTTGAGTCCTTAGGTATGCATAGACTCTTTCCTCCTCTTCTGATGAGAAAGAAATTTCCAATGTGTAGAGGAAGGGATGTAATGTTAGTAACTAGCAAAACTGGAGATTGTGGGAGTATGGAAGGTCAATTACTTGGGTTATGTCAGACCCGGATTTTTCAATCCAGATCTACTGTGTCTCACTGCACTAATCCCTGGATCAGTAGTTAGTGCACACAGGTACATTGCTGAATCATGACATACATCGCATAATAATATTACAGAGTCTGAAATATACCACATCGGGTGAATGCTTACAAAAGGGCCGCTTTGGCCAAAGGTCTTCATTACATAAATGCAGCGGAAATTATAGCAAAGTAAACCCAAATCCACAGGCAAGCGGCCAGTAGGGTAATGTATACAATATATGCCACCAGGGTCCCGGTAACATAAATGTACACAACGCCTAGGGTCTACTTGTCTATGCCTAACCACCGAGGCCTACGCTTTAATTATCGTCTTTGCTTCCGTCGACGTTGGCGGGGGCCTCCTCATAGGCGTAGTGTTCTTGAACTCCTGTTTCTGAATTGTATCGCAAAAGCGAGAATGAGCACTCCGACCCCGTGCTCAGCAAGCCAACACACAGAATGCAATAATTAAACATGTATGGCTAATCAAAGGATGGCTTGGGCTCATTTTATTTTGCGGAGAGTGCTTTTGAATACAATTATAGGAAAATCCCTGAGACCTAGCAATTTTAAACTCAAAACTTTTGTTTATAAAGTAGTTGATCTTATAATTGACACAGATTCCATCCACCATTACATGGCATCTGCGCCATATAGCATCTTTCAGCGTTATAGCCGCTTAACGTACCACTGGGACGACACCTAGGACAATTCCAAACCAGAGCAATCCTTCGCCCTTCAAGTTTCCCTTCTCCCAAGTTCCAATTATTTTGTAAACAGAACTATATCTAGTTAAGTTCCCATGTCTGCCCTTGGCCGTGGGCACGGCTATTCGAATAGTTTTGACTCTGCAGAGTTTGTACACTTTCACCACAAGAGATGAATTATCTTTGTTGCCAACATGCTTCCTTAGGCATGAGACCCAGATAATTTATCACAAAGCCTTTACCTTACTCCGATCTAGCTAGACACCACCCACGCTGAGGTTTCACCGCTGAAGGGTTACACCACCACAGTCAGAAGCCCCCTCTTGCGCCGTGCGAGTACAGTACACCCTGTGCCTCACTGTGAGTAAACCAGTACACCCTGGCACCCACTTCCCTCGGTGATGTCTGAACTAAACCCTTGCAAGTTATTCAGCTAGGTCGTACCCATTATAGACTTGTGGTTGTACTGTTTTACACGGGTTGACATGACAAGATTCAGTCCTTAAGGTTACCCGGATGGTTCTACCACATTTCACATTTTGTGCATCCACTGCACCACATACCAGCCCCCAAACCATCCATCCAGGTGTTTAAGCAATTTTAGGATTTTCCAGAGGTAGAAATATTGTGTCCACCTACTACAGTCATTCCATCCATGACTGTCCCCAAAACATATCATATTTTGCAAGTGTTGTTTTTGGGGCAGCTATGTACCCCCGTTTTATCTAGCAATACTAAGCATCGCAATATTTATTTCGACATACTGATAAAAAGCTATGATAGTATAAGTTTTGCTAAGGCGACAAGGTTCACATGTCCAAGCATTTCAACGGATCATTATAAGCAAGCATTACAGTAGGTGTATAGCTATCATTTCTGGAAATGAACATATTTTACCACATGAAATAACAGCATGCATGTTGCTATTTAAAAGAAAGTACTTTGCAAAATCATAGGTTCAATATGATCAAGGTGTTAACTCGCCTTGGTCACAGGGATCTGGTTCTTGATGATCTTGAGCTTCTGAGGTTGCTGCCTCGGCTTCTTCCTCCTGAGCCTCGTACGCTATATAATCGTGCGAAATACCCAAATAAAAGAAAAACAACCAAACACTTAAAATATCACCAAAAAATCAAATAAACTTCAAAAATTATGGTTCTGGTTCCATTAGATAGATCTTGAATTTAAATGAATTTAAAATTTTGTTTCATTCAATTCGGAGCTAAAATGAAGAAGTTATAAGCAGTCAAAGTTCTCGATTCCAGTCAATTCCAAAATAATTAAATTCTGACATGTGGGGCCCACTGTCAGCCTCTGATTCATTTTAATTTCCATTTTTATTTACTTTTTGGTTCTCTGTGCTACTGACATGTGGGTCCGGTTACTGTTCATGGGGTCCACATGTCAGTACGGTCCTTGCTTAGATGTCTCACTGACCGGTGGGGCCCAGCGGTCAGCGGTGACTCGGAAATGCAGTGGCTGACAGGTGGGGCCCACCTGTCAGACCGAAATAAAATCGAGAAAACTCAACCCGGCGCTGCGGAGCCGGAGGCTCCAACGCGCGCGGCCGGGGAGTTGGGAGGGAGAAGTGAGCGGGGGAGGCTTTGCCTACCTCTATAGGGCAATGTATCCCCTTGAGGTGGGTCGGCAGCGGGGTCGGGCAGAGAAGTCGGGGTCGGCGGTGGCCGGCGGTGAGGGAATGTCGGGGAGCTTCGGGTGAGTGCCGAAACGCGATCCTCGCGCTATGGTGAAGACGGTGACGCGGTCGTCAAGGGCCGAGGAGGTCCGGAGATGGGTCGGCGTCGAGCTGCGGCGGCGGCTCGAGGAGGCTCTCGGCGACAGCGGCGTACGGACGACGGGGAGCTCGAGTGGAGGTCGGGGAGGCTTCGCAGCGTTCTGGAGACGGTCCTGGCGCCAGGAATTGGGCTCTGGGACAAAAGAACCGCGGGGAGTTAGTTCGCCGGAGTTGGGGGGAGAAAAAGCTCGCCGGCGGCTACGGGGCACGAATACCCGATTACCTTCTGATGGACGGAGAGAGCGGCGTGGGGAACTCAACGGAGGGTTTATTGCCTTATATACATGCTTGGAGGGGAGCTGGCAACGGGCGACTCCCGCGCGGTCGCGTCGGAGCAGGTGGTGGAGGCAGGGGGTGACGCGGGCGGCATTAATGCCAGGCGCACTGTGCGTGACGCAGCACGCCCACGCCCGCGCGGTCTTCTCCGCTTTTGCTGTCTCTCACGCGCAAGGGGGAGCGGGGCAGAAGACCGGCGCCACGTGGCCGGGCCGATGCGACGGGGCGGGGAGAAACCGGGGGCGGTGGCGCCGAACCGTGGGCGGAGGCGGTGGATCCAGGGATGGCGTCGGCTCCGCAGGCTTTTCCACCATGGCGACGGGACGACACAGGCAGGCAGAGCCGTCGCATGCGCGCCACGGAGGCGCGCGGTGCTGTCCCCGCGCAGAGAGAGGAATCGGGGCAAAGGGGGAAGAAGACCCTGACAGGGCGGGCCCGCTGTCCAGCGAGAGAGGAGAGGGAAAGCGCGGCCGGTGCGGATGGAGCCGGCGCGCGCGGGAGGGCGGATCGGGCCGCACGCGTGTCGGCCGATGGGAGAGGGTAGGCGGGTTTCCGGCGGGATCTGGCCGCCCACGTGTCGAACGGAGAGGGAGGGTTGGAATTTCTATTTTCTTTACTGAGTTCTGGGTTTTCAGAAAAGCCCAGAAATTCATTTAGCCTTGGAAAAATATGTAATTACTTCTAAAAATTTCAGGAAAATGCACCGAAGCTCCTTATAATATTTTGGACTTAATAAAAATATTTCCAACTAATGTTGGTATTTACTTTACTTGCTTCCATTGTTTTTCATGCCATTGTTTTCAAAAATAATATTTTTTGCACTAAATCAAATTTCTTTCTTTACTTTTATGGATCATCTTTTCAAATTCGTGTTTACAATTTTTTGTCTTCCTTCCATTATTTGCACATTCCTTTTTAGGGCATTATCAATACATGTCTTTCTCTTTTATTAATTCTTCGATTTTTGAAACCTCAACCAAATTCAGGAAAACATCGAAAAAGCCAAATTCAAATGGAATATATTGCAAAAGTAATTCAAAAGCTTCTCATTTCTAATTTCGAATTTTCGGGCTGTTACAAACCTACCCCCCTTAAAAGAATCTCGACCCCGAGATTCAACTTAACTAGTGAACAGGTCGGGGTAATCTCTTCGTAGCTGGTCTTCACGCTCCCAGGTAGCTTCTTTCTTTGAGTGATGGCTCCGTTGTACTCGGCACATGCGAATGATTTGAGTTCGCGTCTTCTTTTCTACGGTATCCAGGATCTTGATCGGACGCTCCTTGTAGGTTAGGTCTTCCTCAATCTCGATTGCCTCCAATGGAGCTTGATCCTCAGGTACTCGTAGACACTTCTTCAGTTGGGACACATGGAAGACGTCGTGTATGTCGGATAGATTCGGAGGTAGTGCAAGCTGGTAGGCAACTTCCCCCTTTTTAGACACAATTGGGAACGGTCCAACATATCGCGGGGTAAGCTTGCCTTTGACCTTGAATCGTTTAACTCCTCGCAAGGGTGATACCTTCAGATAAACGTGATCTCCCACTTCAAATCTTAGTGGCCTTCTTCTCTTGTCTGCATAACTTTTCTGCCTGGACTGGGCTGCTTGCAGTCGATCTCTAATTAGGCGAACCTTTTCTTCATCCTGCCTTAAAGTATCTGGCCCGAAAATGTAGTTCTCCCCTACTTCTGACCAATGTAGAGGGGTTCGACATTGTCGACCATACAGGGCTTCGAAGGGTGACATTTGAAGACTGGCCTGATAGCTGTTGTTATAAGCAAACTCAGCATAGGGTAGGCATCGATCCCAATCCTTAGAAAAATCTAGAGCACAAGCCCGAAGCATATCTTCCAATATCTGATTCACTCTCTCCGTTTGACCATCTGTCTGGGGGTGGTATGTGGTGCTAAAATCCAAGTAAGTATCGAGAGCTTCATGCAGGCTAGCCCAAAAATGCGAGGTAAACTGGGAACCTCGATCCGAGACTATCCGTTTTGGTACACCGTGTAAACATACTATGCGTGACATATATAGCTCGGCTAACTTATCTCCCTTGTATGTGGTTTTGACGGGGATGAAATGTGCAACCTTAGTCAGCCTATCAACCACGACCCATACGGAGTCATATCCAGATTTGGTTCGTGGAAGTCCCGTGATAAAGTCCATTCTGACTTCTTCCCACTTCCACTGGGGTATTTTCAATGGTTGTAGTAGTCCTGCTGGCCTTTGATGTTCTGCTTTCACTCTCTGACACACATCACAACAGGCTACATGTTCAGCTATGTCTCTCTTCATACGGGGCCACCAGCAGAATTGCTTCATACCCTGATACATCTTGGTGCTTCCGGGGTGCAGGGAGTATGGAGAGCTATGAGCTTCCCTCAATATCAGATCCTTGAGATTCTTTTGATGAGGTACAACTATACGCTTCCCGTACCATAGAGTACCATCCTGATCAATCTTCATGTTAGGAGCCTTCCCTGCTTCTACCAGTCCTTTCCATTTTATTATAGTTGGATCTTTTTGCTGAGCAACCATAATCTGCTCCTCTAAACTTGGTTGAATTTCCATGGTAGCTAGAGTGCCTTTCTCTACTATCTCCAAGTTCAAGGCTTGCAGTTCTTTATATAGCTCGGGTTGATGTTCCTGGACCATGAGATTATTGCAATAGGCCTTACGACTTAAAGCATCCGCTACTACATTAGCCTTCCCTGGGTGGTAATGAACACTCAGGTCATAGTCTTTAATCAACTCCAACCATCTCCTTTGCCTCAAGTTGAGGTGTGACTGGGTGAAGAAATATTTAAGGCTTTGGTGATCCGTGTATATGTCACAGTGATTACCTATCAGATAATGCCTCCAAATCTTCAATGCATGCACTACTGAGGCCAATTCCAGGTCATGAGTAGGGTAGTTGGCTTCATGAGGGCAAAGCTGTCTGGATGCATATGCCACTACCTTGCCTTCCTGCATTAGTACACATCCAAGCCCCTGATGTGAGGCATCACAATATACCTCAAAATCCTTGCGTACATCAGGCAGGGTTAGCACAGGCGTGGTAGTCAATCTCTTCTTCAATTCTTGGAAACTTCCTTCACATGCTTTGGACCATTCAAACTTCTTCTCCTTCTTGAGTAGTTGAGTCATTGGCCTGGCAATCCGAGAGAATCCTTCTATGAATCTCCGGTAGTACCCAGCCAATCCGAGAAAGCTCCTCACTTCGGTGACGGAAGCTGGCTGCTGCCACTCTATGACTGCTGCTATTTTGGCGGGATCAACAGATATTCCTCCAGCTGACACTATGTGTCCCAAGAAACTGATGTCATGAAGCCAGAATTCACACTTGCTAAATTTTGCATATAATTGATGCTCCTTTAGCCTTTCCAACACCAGGCGCAGATGTTCCGCATGCTCTTCAGCATTCTTGGAGTATATAAGGATGTCGTCAATAAAGACCACGACAAACTTGTCCAAATACTCCATGAATATCTTGTTCATCAGGTTCATGAAGTAGGCTGGGGCATTGGTTAACCCAAAAGACATGACTGTGAATTCATACAGCCCATATCTAGTGGTGAAAGCTGTCTTGGGTATATCTTCAGCCCTAATCTTTAATTGGTGATAGCTCGACCTCAAGTCTATTTTAGAGAATACCGTGGCTCCACCAAGCTGATCGAATAAATCATCGATCCTGGGGAGTGGGTATTTGTTCTTGATGGTTACTTCATTTAGGGCCCTGTAATCCACACACATCCGAGTGGTGCCATCTTTCTTCTTCACAAATAATACTGGAGACCCCCAAGGTGATGAACTAGGTCGGATAAATCCCTTTTCCTGCAACTCCTGAAGTTGCTTCTTCAATTCTTCTAACTCCTCCACTGTCATTCTATAAGGCCTTTTGGAGATTGGAGCGGCTCCCGGCTTCAAGTTGATAACAAATTCCAGGTCTCTATCTGGGGGCATGCCAGGGAGCTCATCGGGGAACACTTCAAGATAATCTTGCACTACGATCATCCCTTCCACAGGTATGTCTTCACTATAGTAGATTGCACGACCCCATCGATAGAGTCGATCTACTTTTACATTTATAGTCATTCCGGGACATTTGACTAATTTCACCATCCGGGTGGCACATTCTATGACCCATTGGTATCTGGCTAACCAATCCATGCCTAGTATTATATCCAAGGTCTGAGAGTTTAGCACTATCAGGTCTGCTAAAAAGTCACACTTTTCCATAGTAATGGTCACTTTAGGACACACTAGGGTAGCAGTAATCGGACCAGCTGGTGAATTGAGCACCACTGGGCTCTTTAAGGTAAAGGTAGGTAACCCCAATTTATCAGCATATCCTTTTGATATGAAGGAATGGGAAGCCCCCGAATCAAATAATACTTGTGCTGGTATGGTCTTAACAGAAAACGTACCCATAAGTACTCCAACGGCCTCCTTAGCTTCTTCAGCAGTGATGTGGTTGACTCGACCACGGTTTGGGGCTGATGCACTCTTGCTGCCTTGTGAGCTTTGATGCCCTCGGTTGGGTACTGAGGCTTGGCTGCGGGCTGTGGCATTCTGCCTCTGTGGACATTTGTTGGCGAAATGCCCCGGTTCGCCGCAGCTGAAGCACTTGTAGCTTGCTATAGAGTTTGATCCTGCAGATTGACCACCTTGCAGAGAACTGCTTCCTGGACGGAACGATGGGGTTGAAGTCTTGAACTGATTAGGCTTCAAGGGAGAGGATGCATTGTTAAAGAGTTTTTGGACAAATCTTCCCTGCGGTCGTTGAGCTGACATCTTCCGCTTACGGCTGGCCTCCAAGTTCTTCCTCTCATTTTCCAGAATCAGTGCCTTGTTCACCAGCTGGTGAAAGCTGGTGAACTCTTGTGTGATCAACTGCACCCGTAATTCTTCGTTCATGCCCTCAAAGAATCTATCGATTTTTTCTTCCTCATCAACTACATCTTTTGGGGCATACCGAGCCAACTGTGTGAACTTAGTGAGGTACTCATTAACTGACTTATTCCCTTGCTTGAGGGTGCGGAATTCGTTTTTCTTCATCCGCATTACTCCGGTTGGAACAAAATTAGCCTTAAATGCGGTCTTAAATTCTTCCCAAGGAATAGCTTGTGTGCTAGTTTCTGTGGTGGCATCCTCCTGGCCCCTGGCGGCCAGGTAATTCTCCCACCAAGCCGCTGCAGCACCCTGCAGCTGGTGTGCAGCGAACATGACTTTGTCTTCCTCTGCGCATTTTATTAGGCGCAGTTTTCTCTCGATATCCCGAAGCCAATCTTCGGCTTCCAGGGGTTCTTCTGCCGCTGTAAATGTTATTGGCCTTGTCCTCTGGAAATCTCCAGCGAGAGAGGAGAGGGAAGGCGCGGCCGGTGCGGATGGAGCCGGCGCGCGCGGGAGGGCGGATCGGGCCGCACGCGTGTCGGCCGATGGGAGAGGGTAGGCGGGTTTCCGGCGGGATCTGGCCGCCCACGTGTCGAACGGAGAGGGAGGGTTGGAATTTCTATTTTCTTTACTGAGTTCTGGGTTTTCAGAAAAGCCCAGAAATTCATTTAGCCTTGGAAAAATATGTAATTACTTCTAAAAATTTCAGGAAAATGCACCGAAGCTCCTTATAATATTTTGGACTTAATAAAAATATTTCCAACTAATGTTGGTATTTACTTTACTTGCTTCCATTGTTTTTCATGCCATTGTTTTCAAAAATAATATTTTATGCCCTAAATCGAATTTCTTTCTTTACTTTTATGGATCATCTTTTCATATTCGTGTTTACAAATTTTTGTCTTCCTTCCATTATTTGCACATTCCTTTTTAGGGCATTATCAATACCTGTCTTTCTCTTTTATTAATTCTTCGATTTTTGGAACCTCAACCAAATTCAGGAAAACATCGAAAAAGCCAAATTCAAATGGAATATATTGCAATAGTAATTCAAAAGCTTCTCATTTCTAATTTCGAATTTTCGGGCTGTTACAGGTTAGGTGGGGATATGGAAGCACATTCAATGGAAAGACCGGTATTAGTAAAACTTAGCAAATCAAGAGGCGTTTCTCTATATTAGAGGTAGTTTAAACGTTCTTGGGCAGTAGCGCTAATATAGCTTGTAGCGGATAGCGTGTGTATCGATCTGATATATCGGCAATATTGCACCAAACCACAACAATAACCGATACATAGCGCTTAGGTACCTTAACTGCTATAGTGGCGCTATAGCGCAATATTTAAAACAATGTTTCTTAATAACAATAACAGTAATAATAGGGAAGCTTTATGGTACATTTACTGGTATGTATAAGGGTAGCAGTAGAAAATAAATCTGACCATCAATTTATGAGGGTATACTGAATTTTTACTATGTAAATCTAATTTTGTTCATGGGAGTATTATGGACTTTTGATGTAAACTATTTGTGTGTAAGCGCAACCCCTCGGCTCTACATTCCCTACTGTTGCTGCCACGATGGAGCTCGTTCACCGCCTCCACCTCTCCATTCTTTTGCTGCCTCTGCCTCTCCATTCCCTCTGTTGCGACCACCACAGAGGTTGTGCGCCACTGCCGCCGCCACATAGCTCGTGTGCCATTGCCGCCACCATAGAGCTCACGTACTTGCTGCAGCCGGACAACGATGTGGTGTTTGATCTCCCTCTTCGGTGAGTTTTTGGAAATTGTGTCCGCGTCAAAATGTGTTCCATGACTTACTCATACAATCCTCTAGATTAATTGCTTTCCTTTGGCTCGGTTTTAGCCAAAGAGATTTTTTATAAGAGCCTATTCACTACCCTCTAGCCGTTCTTCTTGACCTTACAACGGTTCCTATAATAGTTCCTCCATGCATGTCGCCAATTCAAAACCAAGTTAGATGATCAGCTCCATCTTCGACATTCCTCCATCGATAGTCTTCGCAACAACAAAACAATGGTACCATGAGCAACTTAAACTCTGATACCAAATGATATAGATCAACTAGTGGAATATGCTAATTGATACATGAATAGTCTAATTTTTCATGGTACCATGCACGAAACCTTGCAAACCAATCTGATTTGATCAAATTGCAAAATCAACACCTTCGACACAATCTAAAAATAAAGTATTCTCAACTTACGCACATAACTCTATCTCTCTTTTGCTAAAAATTCACAATCCCCTAATGTGACCATGCCACAAACACATACGACCATAGCACCCAATATTAAGATTGAACTAAAGGTAAATTTGTTTATTCAGCTTCAACATATTTTAAATGAGAATATGATGCTACCTAATGATGAAAATGTATATTTATGCAACTATACAAGGGGGATTGCATCAACACTACGAGCTCGTGGTTGGGGTCCACCTAAAGGGAAGCCAACCAACATATCAAGACCAAGTCAATGTCTTTTCCAACTCTTTCTCAAGGTCACCACGTCACTTTTGGTCCAAGTAAAGTAAGAGTTCAAATTGGATACGTTTTGAATCCAATTCGGCCTCCAGATCAATTTAGATTCAGCCTGACATGCCCAACTTCAAATATGCATAACTTTCACATACAGAGTCCGTTTGAGGTCTACGAGTACTTGTTGGAAAGATTTTCTTGTTCTCTTTGCAACAAATCTAGCCTTATCTCTAAATTATTTCTGTGTGCACCGTAATCATCAAAAGAAAGTGCTAGTCATCTATTTGGGCCAAATTGGGTCTGTAATGGTTGGGCCTAAGGAGAAGGTGCCCCCTCTCTTAGCCCGTACTGTTCACATGAATAGTACTATGAATAGTATCACCCCTTATTTCTTAGTTTTGCATGGCTTTTCCTCCCCTATTTAAGGAGGTCGTACCCTTCTAGTTTCCTGAGATTTCTTTGCTTAGTTTTTCCATTGTGAAAACTCTTATTCTTCGCTTGTGTCAACTAAACCAATCGTATAGAATCTCTGTGGAATTCCAACTTTTTTTAACTCAATTATATATTTAAAATTCAGATTGCTTGTTATCTTGTTCTTGCGTGTTTTTTGGTTGTATGTAGGAATAGACCTTCGTGGTCAGGTCAACCGCGTTTTTAGCACGATTGATAACGACTTGGAGTGTGGTTTAGCGATTGCTTGGTGTTCTGGTCGTGGCCAGTTAGAAGCTTGCATCATCAAAGTCGTTCTCCTCCAAATCGAAGTTATCATCCTATTGGAAGATCAAGACCCTATTGCCAAATCAGGTGGTATCAGTGCTTCAGTTGACCAGTAGAAATTTCTTGTATCTCTAATTAGTAGATTGGTTTTTATTTCCCATAGTTCAGAAAAATTACCATACAAAAAGGGTTAATTTCCGCTATCCAAACCACGTTGTGCTTTTCAATCTGTTAGTTTTGGTTTGCTAAATTGAATTTTTGTCTGTTTTAGCTTTGTCTAGTTGCTGGTCATATCCTTAATTCCATAAAAATCCAAACAAGAAAATTTTCCCGACCCCAAACCCTAATTCCAATTTGGCTGATTTTTTCTTTTCTCTCCGGCCACCACCAAAAAAGGCATAACTTTTTATTCCGTGATCCTTTTTGAGTGAGACCACCATGTAAAATTTTACATAATTCCAATAAGGCAGTTAAGAGATACCTGTGGTGAAATTGACCCAAATTTCTGAATTAAATCTGCAACAGTTGGCAATTGTGATTTTGTGTGAATTTTTAGTCAGTTTTCAGAACTTGGCCCTGAAACTAAAGTTGTAGAAAAAGCTGTCAGGAAACGGAAAAAAAAGAATCATAAAAAAAGCAACTGAAAAGAAGTTACGGCCAAAATACCGACATGCTGTCTAGTGGACAGAAATCTTCAGTTTTCAGTTTTGGTTCAATCCTTATGTTCTTCAATTCCAAATTACATTCAATTGAATTATCTTGTATTTACCACTCCTATACATTGCTATACACTTATTTTAGCCTTCTTCCATCCTTGGTTGATCAGTAACATAGGCTAAAAACTATATACGAACTATAATTCAATTTTGTGCAATTTCTAAAATTAACTGATTGTTCTCCATTACTATATATCGAGCCTTCTAAGCTACACCTTACACTAACCGAGCAGATCACGTCGAACCGTCCCTTGCAATTGCTTTACTCATCACTTGAGTCAAGTTTATCACAAACCAGCCATTGGCTGCACCACTTGTTTGCATTGGTAAGAACATGCTAGAGCTTGAGTGTAAGCGACTTTGAGCCTCCAGATCCTAATAGTTGATACGAACATATACTTGTGATTTGTCTCCTTGTTTTGTACTAACCATGGTAGGTTCACGGGATGATTACGAGATAGATCCATGTCTTCTTCGAGCCATTGAACGGAAGCTCAAGAAAATTCGCGAGGAAGATGCACGTTTGAGACAAGCTTCTTCACCACTATATGATTGTGATAGTATGCCCGGTAAAACTAAAATCACTTTGCCATTCTTTACTAGTAAATTTGATTCTGATGCCTATATTGACTGGGAGATAGCGCTAGATAAAGAATTTGAATGTTATGATTAGTCTAATAAGCAAAATATTAGAGTTGCCACTAGTGTTTTTATTGATGATGCAGTACTTTAGTGGAAGTATTTTGGTAGACATGGTCAAATGCCTCAAACTTGGAATGCATTAAAAAACTTATAAGAAATGAATTTGTTCCTAAAAACCATACTGATTATTTGCTAGGTAGATTGCAACGTTTAAAACAACGAAGTAGAACTATAAGGGAATAGTATCATGAATTGAAAACTCGTTTATTGAGTTGTGGCTTAGAGGAATATGTTGAAACTACATAGAATAGATTCTTACGTGGGCTTAATAAAGAAATTCAGGACCTTCATTTGAGCTTGGGCTTCTGGCTTCTAGCTTATTTTTCACTATTCCTAAATTTCATCTTTTTTTTATTTTTCAGATTTTTGAGCTTTGTTGCCGGTTCTTTTTTCCCCATATTCGTTTGCATTATATGTGCTGGGCTAACCTGTTTTTTCTATGTTTAAATTTTTTTAAATTTAATTATACCAAATAATCCACCATCAGCTATAATGTAATTTCAGCCAGCTAGAGTGAAAATTTAGCCATAAGCCACAAAAAATCAGCCTAACCGAGCACCACCGTAATTCTCTCCCTCATTTGTTTATACTTGCTTATAAGGTTGAAAGTCAAATTGAGAAGAAATTGAGAGTGCTTGATAATAAGAAACATGAGAACAAACTCATGTTTGTGCCTTTTTCTTTGACTAACAACTTGTAGGTAGTTGAGAACCATGCCGAAGAGGAGCATGAGCTGATTGAATCACCGACTCCATTGGTAGAGAACGAAGATGAGAAGATGGATGCACCTACATCATCTGAGGAGAGCCAAAAAGGTAAAGAACATGGTGTTATTATCACTCACAGTGAGTATGCTTGTGAACAACTATAATTATCCACTTTTATGCTATTTTAGAGCAAAACTTAGTGGAAAATAATTTTAACATGCATATATTTCAAGAAGAGAATTCAGATTGTATTCACTTGAGTGCACCATGTTATAAAATAAATAAATTGCCTATTGTTTTCAGTGATTCATGTGATGAATTAATCGCATACAATGATCATGTGTCTTTGGTTAGATATAAAAAAGTTTTGACTAGAATTTCTCCTACTAATTCATTGTGTTACATCATGTTGGATCTACCCATGAAATTATCGCATGCTATGGAGAAAGTTTCTAAAGTCGCATGTTCGAAATCCTTATTTAGTGCCTACACCCCTGGATATAAGTTTAATTTGATTGAAGATTATGTTATAGAAAATCAATTTCTTGTATATTGAATATGCATAACTTGTGATCACATGGATGAATTGAAACTTGCTGTTTTGGACAACAATTCTTGTATGCTGAATCTTGTTCAATATGAGAGAAGTAAAATTTAGTACTCATCCAATGACTATGTGTTCATCTATTTTTGCACCATTAAGTATGAATAATCTGAACAAAGATGATGAATTATGGAAAAACTTACAAATATCTTCACCCTTGCTAGATAAATTTGCTATTGCTCGATTGAAATCTGATTATATGGATGAGCTTTGTTTAATTCCAAAAGTCGTAGCTTTGCCCATATGTGCCACAACTGCAAGTTTACAACTTCAGAGATTTGAATTGCATAAATGCTTCACTTACATTTGCAAAACTAGTTACAATAATCGCTGTGTAAGAAATTTTGATTTTCTCATTAACATATATGATTACTCTTGGGTTAATAATACAATGAGCTTTTATGATCGCTATTGTTTTATAACATTAATTGTGCAACGACGAAGAACTGTTAAAACGGATGACATATACATATACCATGCATACAACTTGGCTTCTTTGTTACCATATTTTTAGCTTAACAAAAGCTGAGGACGGCTTTGTTTTCGAGAAGGGGATGATGATGAGGACATGACCCCTATGGATACAGCCATATTTACTATACTTGTTGTTACAATTACAAGAGCTCCTACACATCACTTAAATTATCAGGTGAGCTCGTTTCATAGAGGTTTTACTTTGTTTGATGTAGAACTTATGATATTACATAATGAGAGTCTGTTGCGTTTGTTGTCATATACCAAAATTTATGATCAATATCATGCAACACGTGAGGCTACACATTTGTTAAAACCAAGGACGGTTTTCTATCAAGAAGGGGAGATGATGTGACAATGTCACAAACACATACGACCATAGCACCCAATATTAAGATTGAACTAAAGGTGAATTTGTTTCTTCAGCTTCAACATATTTTAAATGAGAATATGATGCTACCTAATGATGAAAATGTATATTTGTGCAGCTATACAAGGGGGATTGCATCAACACTACGAGCTCGTGGTTGGGGTCCACCTAAAGGGAAGCCAACCAGCATATCAAGACCTAAGTCGATGTCTTTTCCAACTCTTCCTAAAGGTCACCACGTCACTTTTGGTCCAAGTAAGAGTTCAAGTTGGATATATTTTGGAATCCAATTCGGCCTCCAGATCAATTCGGATTTAGCCTGACAGGCCCAACTTCAAATATGCATAACTTTCACATACGGAGTCCGTTTGAGGTCCACAACTACTTATTGGAAAGCTTTTCTTATCTTCTTTCTAATGAATCTAGCCTCACCTCAAATTATTTTTATGCGCACCGTAATCATCAAAAGAAGAAACTGCGTCACCTGTTTGGGCCAACTTGGGCCTTGTAATGCTTAGGTCCAAGAGAAAGGCGTCCCCTCTCTTAGCCTGTACTGTTCATGTGAACAGTACCGTGAATAGTATCACTTTTTATTTCTTAGTTTTGCGTGGCTTTCCCTCCCTTATTTAAGGAGGCCATACCCTTCTAGTTTCCTGAAATTTCGTTTGCTTAGTTTTTCCATTGTGAAAAATGTTGTTCTTCGCTTGTGTCGACTAAACCAACTGTAAAGAACATCTACAGAATCCCACCTTTTTGAATTCAATTTATATATTTGCAATTCAGATTGCTTGTTATCTTATTCTTGTGCATTCTTCGGTTGCATGTAGGAATAGACCTTCGTGGTCAGGTCAGCCACATTCTTAGTACGGTTGATAACGATTTGAAGTGTGCTTCAGCGATTGCTTGTGTTATGGTCATAGCCAGTTAAAAGCCTGTATCGTCAAAGTCATTCTCCTCCAAATCGAAGTTATCATTCTATTGAAAGATCGGGACCCATGGTGCCAACATTTGTTTTTCTGATTTTTATGCAAACTAAAACATAACTTCATAATCTGGCTTCTCTGGCCATAAGGCCTTGGCCTTATACACCCCTAACGCATGCAGAGCCAAATGCCGTCTCAACTATAATCTAGACCTACTTCTCCAGTAAACTAGACTTCTCAAACAAATCAGAACTGATTTTTGAAAGGAACTCCAAAAAACCGGATGCAAACCGATCATATCCGGTTCGGCCAACTAAAAAGGATGCACAGGTGGTGCATAACTTGGACTCATTTAGATTAGGCAACAAACTCAACGATAAAAGATAGAAAACGACTCAAAAATTAAAGGAATACTCGGATTGGAAGCCGTTTCAAGTGTCCATTCGTATCCATATACAACCGACGTTCCTGGCTTGATCCGAGTACAACTCCTGGCTTGCCTTCTTTTCTTTCAGTCTCCTGTACTCGGTTTATCTGTTGGACGTACACCGCTCGGATTCCTGGCTCCTCACGTTTTGGCTCGGTCTTCTTTCTTGTGCGCAGAGCTTATGGCTCCCTCCGTGTTTCTGGCTCGGCTTTAGATCTCACTCATTTTAGTTTAAATTTCTGGTTTTTGATTTATTTTCATTTTTTTAAATTTCATTTTTTCTAGTTTTGTAGCTTTTTTGATCTTTTTTACCGGTTCTTTTTTTTCTATATTCGTTTACATTGTCTATGATGAGCTAACTTATTTTTAAATTTAGTTATGTCAAATAAACCACTATCAGTTACAGTATAATTTCAGTTAACTAAAGTGTAATTTTAGCTATAAATTAACTTATTTTGCCCAATCGAGTGGCACCTCAATCTGTGCGTACGGCTTCGTGTTGAGTCCGGATTCTGGTTTCCTTACCTCTCTTTCTCTCGCCAAGCCATCAGCACCTCTTTCCTTGTTCTTCTCCATACGGACGCCAGCTAGATCGGCCCACGCACTCCCGATTCTCCTCCTCGTGCAAAGCACGGCGTCCGCACGATTGCACGCGGCCCACGGGCGTCCTTCCTTCATTAGTTAAGCTTGATAATAGCTCATTAAGCTTGATAATTAGCCCGATCTCCTTGAATCTTTAGTTAAGCTGCAGTTTTTAAGAGGAATTGGGAAGAGAGGTGTGGAAGTGGGCTGAAATATATTTGAGATATAAATATGAAGTATATAGACCAATTTATAACATATATGACTAACATGCCTATAAAACACATGATATTCTCTTAACAATTTAGGTGTTTAACTGAACACCTATAAACTATATTAGGTCCATCGCTGCCCTTACTTCCCCCAATGCGGCTCTTCACGCCATGCACACGGCCCACGCTGATCATCCACAAACTCACCCACCAATTCCTCACACGATCACACGCTGTTTGCCTCCATGCGCTAGGTTTCCTTTTCTCCCTCCCAGCCATCCTCCCCCCTCGGCCGATCGTTCTCTCTTTGTTTCTTTCCTTAGTCACAACAGCACCAATTTGAGAATTAGCATTAGTCTGTGCACTAGAAACAGCAACCAAAGTCGATTTAGCAATTTGGGCCGCATCAAGAACTCAAGAAGGGACTTGTTAGCTTTTGACTTGAGCCATCTGTGAACAACGAAAGGCGGCTCCTTCCCTTGAGCGTTGTAGTAGGAAACACCAATAATTGCATTGTGTGAGATACAAGTCGCGGTGATGTTTTGTGATTTGTGTCCAAAGCTGGTAATAATTTGGGCTATGCTTGCTGGAAAATGTTAATCATCCTCCCATCTGGACCCTTCAATTCGCATCAGTGCCGCAAGTTTACTTGACGACACCTGCCATGTGGTTTGCGCTAGATATGCCCCTTAGATGGAGATAGACATAATGGCAAAAGTTAATTCTACAAACAATTTTAACTTAAATGGGATTTTCAATACACTAATACTAAAAATTCCACGACTGAAATGGCTGAGCATTGTAAAGTTTATTAAGTAATGTAACTTTCACTGTGCATAGCAACGCTTTAACTACATATATAATTACTCAGCCTTTTTTCTGACGTTGGCTGACATGCCTACTAGATTCCCACCATGCTTGCGTTGCGTGCCCAATTAGCAATCTGAGCAGTTCCGCAACACAAGCTACTCTTTTCACATGTTAATAATTGTTTACCAGTTCAAGGAGAACGAATTTCATTTCTCACGGAGTAAAAATGGGCGCTAAATTTCTCAATCCAAGAGTTCAGAACAGAAGAAGCAAAAGCAGCGTCTTCCTTGACAATTGGCCCTGATTTTGCTGAAAGCAGGAAGGCAAAACCTTCAGACAGAGCAAGCATGCAGTTCAAACATCACACTGTCTGAAAAATACTTCACTGGAAGGCCTTTTCTGGACATTTGCCATCAATTTTGGAATGATGAGGGAAATCATGCGGCATATCTTCAGCTTTCAGACCAGCATCTCTCAACGTTTGGACAACTTCCTCGTGCACAACAGTATTTCCTTCCGGTGTCAGATGCAGTCCATCACTAGGAGATGAAAACAGAAATAGTTACAAGTTACAAAGATTATTGAGCTACCACCTTCTAAAACAAAACTAACACAATAATGACTGGTTCTAGAGAAGCTTCTGTTCTTTAAATATGGCCTGCAAACAGTCGCTTGTAAGGTCTGGAACAACTAGGTTGGAGGATTTGACAATTGTCTTGGAAAAAGTATTTTGAAAACAACAAAATCGAGTTATCTTTAAATGAAAACAACTAAGACTCAGCGAAGCCTTATTGCATCATTCTTAATAAGAAACCATAATAGTTTCAGAAAAAGATGATATTCTATTCTACTCGAAGGACCAAATAATCAGGCTTATCTACTAACAAAAAAATGTATGGCAGATCCAAACACAGTCAGTCAATGAAAGTTGGAGTCTTCCCAGTTCCCAAGTATATGAATGCACCCAAGTTATCTTAAATCCCATAGTAAATGAACAATAATGCACCACACCTTAAAGCAACATGTTATAATGGTAGGAAAAATATATCAAGGCGCATGACACAGTTCAAATCTCTGAGGTGGATTTTATTAAAAAAAAACTTTTAAGCTTACCTTGCGTTGGTGAAAATTAACGCAACACTGATTAAGCTCAATTTTATTCCAAAAACTGAGAACAACCTAAATAAAAATAATTTTATTTTAAAAAAGAATCATCTATTCAATTTATAAAAATGATAATAGAGGATGTTAAATTTTTGCAGGTGTTACACATGTACGCTTTCTGTTACTAGTAAGATATAAATCTGAAAATCCTAGTGGTAAATATTATATTTCACCAGGACTGATACCATGTACAGAAAAAGTAAATAAAATATAAACAAGCATTACCTTAAGTAAAGTTTCTGCCATCCTTCATGCGCTTGCATCTTTGACCAAATGTCAACGCAGTGTATATCCATTTCTCTGGCTAGTCCTATGCATTGACTTGCATAGACACCAGCCATTTCATTTGTCCTTTCAGGGAGGCTCCTCGCATCTTTTCCATATAGTGATCTTGAGGAAAAAAATATAAACAACTAATAAAATCAATGTAATGCATTCAGTAAACCTTGTGAAAAATGAAACATGTCAGTCACTGCACATAACATGAATGGACAAATAACAAATAAATTCTAATATTTTCTGAGTTAATAGCAGGCCCAGATCACTGCCAAGAGCAAACAGAACTGTATTATTAGCTACACAGTAAAGCAAGGGCATATTCTGAGCTTAGTGCAGGAGTTTGTTTTTGGCTCATAGACAAAAAAAAATATTAACTTTTCTTCATTTTTCATTTATTTCTTTCTACATCAGTCAGTCACCAAAGTTGCTAGAGCAAACATGATTCAACAGGACAAATGATGCCAACCGTGCATATCTTTCTCTTCCATCTTCATCAACAGGAGGTGGGGTGATTAGCACAATCACCATGGACTTTGAACAATCCTGCATTGAGATAATATAAACTTTAAAGTGGAAACTGATTTTAAGGAAGGATAATTGACATTGGCAAAACAAAAGACCTATTGACCAAATACTGCAATTGTAAATTTACCTTAGGATGCTTACTTTCAGACATAACTTAGACTAATTTTTCATAATGGTCTCACGTTTCACTATATGACAGATTGGGAGACCCTGAAGTCAATACTGCTGAATGGAAGATCGACATTAAAATTTTCTATTCCAACAGTAATAATTAGTTAAAGCCACTTCGAGAAGGTAATAACTAATAAGTTAAAAATGACTGGCCATCAACTCTCAAATGGAAGTTCCAGAAAATTGTTATATAAATTAGTGAGCTAGATGTGAATATTGCTTATTAATTTTTTTCCTAGCCTAGTAATCGCAATAGGGTCAAGCCATGTATGAAAGCAAGGCAACCCACACATATATACCTCTAGGCAATGCCTACCTGCGCAGGATTACAGCTAGTCTGAAATTGCTTACTGTCAGAGTTCCAATATCAAAATATAAAGTTTTCCCCATTGTACACGGAAAATTGATTTCAAGCATTTTTTTTATAATGGGCTTCACTACTTGTAAGCCCGAGCACTTGAATTTTTAAGAAAATAGCAGTCTAAAAAAATTTAATTTTAATTTGTCAGCCAAACTACTACATGTCTATGCTACTACACAAACTTTGTATGTGTAGGACCCGGTTGAATGATGCCTCAAAAGTCAACCTCCCCAAATGATATTCCAAAACCTTCACTCAACTAGCAACTAGAAGCCAAGAAGATTAGATTGGCGACCAACAAGGAATTCACCAAAGTGCGGAAGCAGAACGGAGTTCAATCCCTCACAACCATCAGACCGCCATGGACACAGCGGTTGGACCTGCCTGCTGGCAGTCTAGGCGTGGGCCTTGGGCCCAGCCGGGTTATTATTAGGAATTAGAGATTGATTTCTATTTGAGTTAGAGATTAGTTTCCTTGTGTTAGAGATATAATTAGAGATATGATATTAGTTACTATATTTGTTAGAGATATGATTGGGATTAGATTCCATGTGTTAGGGGGAGCCATCTATATAAGAGGGCTACCGCATGCTATTGTAATCAAGCAGAATAATATCAAAGTCTTTCTAGTCTATAGTCTCTCCTCTCTCCCTACGCCGACGCCATCCGGCCATCTTCTTGGTGGTGTTTATCCATTATGAACTAAGGTTCATAACAACTTGGTATCAGAGCAGTCGATCCCTTCCCATGACTTCTGCTACCATGGTTTCCGGCAAGGAGGCCAGGTCCGTGAGAGCAATGTTTAAAGCAATTCAAGAGCAGATGGCTGGGATCGTGCAGCAGTATGCCGAGATGAACTCCCAGCTTGCAGATTTGACGCGGCAGAGCATAGCAACCAACGCCAAGATTGCAGCACTCGAGTCAGCGAGAGTTTCCTCTTTCTCTGTACCCGGGTTACTTACAACTCCATCTGCCGCCGCCTCCTCCACGCCAATCGCCAACACTTCAGCAGATCCGACGCCGGCCGCCACCAAACCCCTGCGCCTGGGAGCCGCTGTTGTTCACTTCTACCCGCACCGCCCGTCGCTCTCCGACGAAAGCCACCACCAGGCCGTCCGCGTCGCAGTCGCCTGGGGCACTTCCGGCCGCGTTGCAGCCACTACGCCGGTCGCATCCACGCAGGTTGCTGCCGGAGTCGCCGTCTCTGGTCGCGAGGCGCCATCGCCGCCCGGATCCATGCAAGGCGCCGCCGCTGCAGCTCCGGCTGGCCGCTCCGCCGCGCCGCTGCCGCCGCAGCCCCGGATCCGAGCCGTCGTCGCCGCTTTTCGCCGTCGCCGCCAGGCCGCTGCTCCACCGAGGGCCGCTCCTCGCGGCCACTCCGCCTGTCGCCGGTTCCGTGCTCGGAGATGCCCGAGCGCCGCTGCAGATCCGCCTCCGCCCGGGCCGACTCCGCCGCGTCGTCGCCGCTCCGCAAGCCGCCCGTTTCGCCTGCTGCTCCGCTGCCGGATCCACAGCCGTCGCCGACCTCAGTCGCGGCCGCCAACGCCGCTGAGGCTCCTCTGCCCCGCGCGCCGCCGCCGGTCTGCTCCGGCCGCCGCTCTTCGCCGTCGCCGACCGCCGCCCGGAACCACCGCCGCCGCCGTCCGGAACCGCCGCCGCTGCGCCCTCAGTCAACGCGTCCGACCGATGCGGTCGTGGGGGTGTCGGTCGGTTTTAAACCGATAGGTTAGTAAGGCCACAAAAAAATATAAATATAAATAATTTAAAAAAATAAATAAAACAATAAAAAAATAAAAAAATCTGAAAAAAAAACTTATTTTGCAGGCATTATATTCCCGAAGGCGTTACACTTCGTCTAGCCTTGTTCCGCGTGGATCTGGCCGCCCGTCTCCATCCGCTACAGCACCTTGCCACCGTTCGTCTTCTACATCGGCGTCGAAGGTCTTCCATTGGCCGCCGTCTAGCAGCTCGAGGACGAGCTGTATGTCCGGGAGGGGTGTAGTGTTATAGGCGTGGGCCTTGGGCCCAGCCGGGTTATTATTAGGAATTAGAGATTGGTTTCTATTTGAGTTAGAGATTAGTTTCTTTGTGTTAAAGATATAATTAGAGATATGATATTAGTTACTATATCTGTTAGAGATATGATTGGGATTAGATTCCATCTGTTAGGGGGGGCCGTCTATATAAGAGGGCTACCGCATGCTATTGTAATCAAGCAGAATAATATCAAAGTCTTCCTAGTCTATAGTCTCTCCTCTCTCCCTACGCCGACGCCATCCGGCCATCTTCTTGGTGGTGTTTATCCATTATGAACTAAGGTTCATAACAGAGTGCCTGTCTGACTGGGCACCAGTCTGACCGCACCTCAGATCTAGAACAAAAAAAACAAACCCAAGACAACCCAAAAAGGTGCAACCCTCAAAATACAAGTCCAAATGACTTGAAACTTTACACACACTTTGCCAAGAATACAAGGAAAGTAATCTATCCAAGGATTGCATGGATCTTGGCTAAAATTCCAACCTTTCCTTGAAACAAGTACGGTTGCACGAAAACCAGGAGAGCACTCACATGGATCATGGGTTAAAGTTAGCCAAGATGGCTCTAGATAGGTTTCCACATGTCACAACAAGTAAGAGCATTCACAGATTCATGGCCAAAACCTTAGAAGCACAATTTCACAAGAAAGGCTCCAAATAAATCCAAACCGGACAATCACCAAAATCTTGCTACAGCTAGTCCCTAGATGGATGGCATATGATCCTCATAAGGCATCTCTATCTCTTACACGTCCATAGAACCAGCAAGATCAAGAAAGAAGAGGGGGTCAAAAACTCCAATCAAAATAAGTGCAAAACCAACAAGATAAAGAACACACTATGTAGGATGAATAAGATTGATCTATTGCAACTTATAAATATTTGATTTAGAGTCACTTCACTATAGAGGACAGAACTCTCACTCCCAAAAGCACACATCCAAAACCGTAGAAGAGAAGATTGTTGCTTTCCCCTTTGCTTGCTTTCCTCTCTTACTCTAGCAAACCCTAGCCACCAACTCCACTCATATAGATTGGGCAACTGGCCTACATCTAACCCTATGTTACGGATAGTTTAGTCGAACTCTAGTACCATCACCGAAACAAATCCTGATTCAAATTAGGGAAGCTTCATGATAGAAAGAGTAGTTTACAGATTGGTTTCAACTAAGGAATAGTTTTCGATTCCAACTGTATTGATTTAGACTCAGCTCTCTTATAAAAAGGGTTTGAGGATTGTAACAGATAGACAAGTAATAATACAAGTATTTTCTTCCCCAAATCCTTCTTCTCCTTGCCCTGGCGTCTTACCCCTGCCACCTGCATTCTTCTTCCTCCCGATCAACCTCGGTACCAAACAACTTAGTATCAGAGCCACTGATCCTGCCCACCATGCCACCCAAACACGATCCTCCGTCCGACAGCCGACTTGACGCGTTGGAACAAACCTAGTCCGAACTTCTCCAGGCTATCTCTGACATCCCATCGACCACCGACAAGCGATTACAGAGATGCGATAGCTGCTCGATACACTGCGCGGGACACCATCCGCGGCGACCACGGCTCTGCCAGTCAGGGTCACGACCACGGCTTGACCAGTCGGAGTTATGACCACGGCGCACAACGGAGCAGGACTGCTGCCATTACCAACACCTGTTGGAGACGCTCCCTTGGCACCAGCCGAGTCGCGGTGCCTGTCGCCCCAGGGCTCCGGCCGGTTTTGCACAAGGCCCTTGGCCTGAAGATGAGTTTGATGACAACCATGGTTGTCGGCCGCACCACAACACAGGCTGCCTCCATCTGGATCGACCACGACTACCGCACCTAAAATTGCCAATTTACGACAGCTCAATGGATCCCATCACTTGGTTGACCAAGTGTGATTAGTACTTCCATGCCTATCAAACACCGGATGAAGATAAAGTATGGATGGCTACTTTTCATCTCTCCGATGTTGCACACTCATGGTTTTACCAGCTTGAACGCGATGAAGGCCAGATCCCATGGGAAGTATTTAAGCACCATTGCTCGCTTCGTTTTAGTCCTGCTATTCGCACAAATACTCTGGGTGCCATCAAGAACTTGCAACAGATGGGCACATTGGCGTAGTATTAGCAGGAATTCACTTATCTCTTGTGCCATACTACCGACCTCTCCCGAACTCATCAGATTGAGTTATTCACAGCACGGCTCACGGAGCCGATGCAAACTCACGTCGAGTTGGAGGGTCCGACTTCGCTGTAGCAGGCAATGAACTTGGCGCGTGCATACGAACGGCTCCACCTACTGTAGCACATCCAACAAAGGCCAGCAAGAAGTCCGCCGCCAACAAATCCAGCACCCGCGTGTGGGTTCCTCTGCCTCCTCACGCTCCATCAACACCCACGGCACCCTTGCTAGTTCCACCACCATCCGCCCCAACTACTGCCACAGAAACCCAAACATGGCTTTTTAGACGACTGTCTACCACAGAGATGGCCAACCGACGACAACAAGGCTTATGCTTCAATTGTGACGAACAATTCACAAGAGACCATCGTTGTAAACGATTGTTCCGGTTAGAACTAGAAGTCGACCACGATGCAGGAGACAAGGTGGACGACCACGTGCTCCATGAGACAGAACCGGAGATTTCCTTGCTCACGGCCACGAGCATATGCACTGCTCGAACTATGCAACTGAAGGTTCACATTGGCGATTTCGAGGGGACAGCGTTATTTGACATAGGATCAACCCATAATTTCCTCAACTAAGCATGTGTGTCCGCACTCCACTTGCCCATCCAACCTCACAGCGGCCTCTGGGCCAAAGTGGCAAACGGCGATTGGCTTGAATGCGGCAGAATTTGCAAATCGGCTCCCATGACCATTGCTCCGTCTAGATTTGTTGTTGATTTTTACATCATCCCCCTCTCTGGTTTCGACGTTGTCCTAGAGGTGCAATGGCTGCGCATGCTGGTCCAGTTCTATGGGATTTTGACCAAATATAGTGTTCGTATTGGGAGCAGCATCAGCGCATCAATTGGATCAGTCTTCATTATCCGCCGGTGTCTGCAGCCATGTTACAGGCCGCCAAGGGCAACAATCTCTTGGCAACTCTTTTGGTCGAATTTGCCCACCGGTTTGTGGAACCATCGAGGCGGCCACCTGCCCAATCGTCCGATCATCGCATACGCCTTTCTCCCAATGTCCCAGCAATTTCAGTTCGGCCCTACCAATACGCCCACATTCAGAAAGATGAAATTGAGCATCAGTGCGCTGCAATGCTGCAACAGAGCCTCATCCATCCGAGTTCCTCCCAATTTTCATCACCAGTCCTCCTCGTTCGCAAGAAGGGTGGCTCGTGGCACTTTTGTGTGGATTACAGGCCCTAAATGAGCACACCATCAAGGACAAATTTCCGATTCCACATGTTGACGAACTACTCGATGAATTGGAAGGGTCCTGTTATTTCACCAAGTTAGACTTACGGTCCGGCTATCACCAAATTCGCATGTTCCCCGACGACGTGCTAAAAGTAGCTTTTCGCACTCACCATGGCCACTTCGAATTTTTGGTGCTCCCTTTTGGCCTCTGCAATGCTCCTTCTACGTTCCAAGCAATGATAAATTCGGTCCTCCAACCTTTTCTCCGCTGGTTTGCTCTCGTCTTCTTCGACGTCATTTTAATTTATAGCCAGTCATGGGCAGAGCATCTTTGCCATGTCCGACAAGTATTGCAGCTCCTCACCACTCACCAATTATGCCTACACAAGAAGTGTGTTTTTGGTCAAAAGCAGATATCCTATATGGGACATGTCATCTCCTCCGCCGGCGTGGCCATAGATCAGGCAAAGGTGTCGGCATTGCTGGATTGGCCATGCCCCCGTAACGTCCAAAGCTTGCATAGATTCTTGGGACTAACCGGATATTATCGCAAATTTATACAAGACTTTGGCCATATTGCGTCTCCTCTCACCAAACTTCTCTGCAAGGGTTCCACTGGATGGAGGATGCCACGACTACCTTTGATGCATTGAAGCAGATCATCGGCGTCATCGCTGCGGCACCCATCCTACAGCTTCCAGATTTCTCCAAAGACTTCATTATTTATTATGACGCCTCCGGTACGGATTTTAGGGTAGTATTGCACCAAGGAGATCGCCCCATTGCTTTTTTCAACAAAGCTGTCACATCGCATTAAGTCCAACTTCCCCCTTACGGACGCAAACTAATTGGTCTTGTTTATGCTGTCCGTCACTGGCGTCCGTATATTTGGGGTTGCTGTTTTCGGGTACGGACAAGTCACTATAGCTTGAAACATCTGTTGGATCAACGCTTGATGATGGTGCCGCAACACAGGTGGATTACTGAACTCCTCGGAGATGACTTTACCATATAGTACAAACCCAGCAAAAAAACATTATGGCTGATGCACTCTCGCGTCAACATGAGGATAGCTCTCTGCAAGCCTCTCGGCAGCCGATTTTGCTTATTACGACGACTTGCGGCGCCAACTCAAAACTCATGCATCTTGGAACAACAAGTATACTAACTGGAGTGCAGACGCTCTACCCGATTAATGGGATTTTGTGGATGGCCTTTTGCTTTTTCGTCATCGAATCATTATTCTTGCCGATTTCCCAGGTGTCCAACATCTCTTTTCGGTGGCTCACTCTGTCGGCCATGAGGGAATTAACAAGACCTGGCATCGTCTTCACTCTAGTTTCTACATGCCAGGAGGTCGACGATTGCTGCAGTCCTTTATCCGCACATGTGTCACATGCCAAAAGTATAAGTCCGAGCAGTTGCACCCAATCGGCTGGCTCCAACCCTTGCTAGTGCCTCATCGCGTTTGGGCCAATATTAGCATGGATTTCATCGAAGGATTGCCCCAAGTTGCTCACAAGTCCGTCATCCTGACAGTGGTCGACAGATTCTCCAAATATGCTCACTTTCTCACTTTAAGTCATTCTTTTATGGCTCATTCAGTGGCCCAGGTATTCTTCGACAACATTGTGCGTCAACATGGATTCCCCGAGTCTATTGTTAGTGATCGCGACAAAATCTTTACGATTGTTTTTTGGAAAGACTTCTTTCATTTGGCCGGAATGAAGCTGCAAATGAGTACCGCTTATCATCCGCAATCCAATGAACAAACTGAGGTCGTTAATAGGACAATTGAGATGTACATCCGTTGATTATGTGGAGATTGGGTGCGGACTTGGAATCAATGGTTGGCTTGGGCTGAATTTTGCTACAACACATCATATCACTCTGCTCTCAATGCCACTACTTTCAAAGTGGTTTATGGGCGCCAGCCTCCTACATTGATACGGCATGAAGGACTCAGTAGCACTTCCTGATGCCCAAAAGTTGTTATCCGAACAGGATGAGTTCCTCCAAGAAATTCATTTGAGGTTGCTTCAAGCTCAACAGCATATGAAAAGCTTAGCACATACCATGTGGTGGGAACACCAATTTGCGGAAGGAGATTGGGTCTGGCTGAGGTTACATCAACGTCACCTTTCTTCCATTGCTCCAGTCTGAATACCAAGTTGCGCCCACGCTTTTTTGGCCCTTACAAGGTGCTCTCTGTAGTCAGCCCGGTTGCATATCGTCTAGCGATTCTTGCACAGCCTGGCATTCATAATGTCTTCCACATCTCCACTCTCAAACCCTTTCATGGCAGCCCTTCGGAACAAATGCCGGCATTGCCTCCCCTTCATCATGGTCATGTATAACTTCAGCCAGCACGCATGCTCAGCGCCAGACTTAATCGCGGTGTGTGGGAATTGAGGGTGTAGTGGCAATCCGATTCCGTGAATGAACTAGACGAAACTTGGGTGAAGCGCGATGATTTCAGCAAGGAATTCCCTGATTATAAGCTCGCGGACAAGCTATTTCAAAAGGACAAGGGAAATGTTACGGATAGTTTAGTCGGACTCCAGTACCATCGTTGAAACAAGTCCTGATTCAAATATGGGAAGCTTCAAGATAGAAAGAGTAGTTTACAAATCGGTTTCAATTAAGGAATAGTTTCCGATTCCAACTGTATTGATTTAGACTTAGCTCTCTTATAAAAAGGATTCGAGGATTGTAACAGATAGACAAACAATAATAAGTATTTCTTCCCTAAATCCTTCTTCTCCTTGCCCTAGCGTCTCACCCCTATCACATGCGTTCTTCTTCCTCCCGATTAGCCTCGGTACCTAACACCCTAATGGATATTACCCATTAGCACAACCGGGGAAAACCGTTAACCCAACACACACCGGGTTTTACACTCAACACATGATTTATGCATGCTTTTCAAAGCACATTAGGCTAAACCCACTAAGGAGCAAGCTTCCATCCACTGGCCTCCTCAACACCTCCTTGACCTAAACCGCTCTTCAAACGCCGCAATTTTGGTCCCTTCGCCGTTTTCGGTATTTTGGCTTCCCACCAAAACACTCTCACGTTGACCTTTGACCTCACCTCTTCCTAAGCCTAATCCATGGTCATCTTCTCCTTTGCAAGCAATCTTCATGCTTGCAACGTGTAGGTTCACTAATGGCTCACGCATCGGCAAGGCTCTCCGTATTGGTTCCCCCTTAACACGCCTCACTTGCACCAATTGTACCATTCGATGAACCACTGCTCGAACCTTCCTTTTGACATCCCTTGTCTTCTATGCCTCACTTGAGTCCAGCTATCCTACCTAGCTTCCTTGACCGTACCTCAGCTCATCCCTGAGCCTAATCCCGATCCACATCGTCGACCACGGTTACCTCCAAGCAACCTGCACATCAAAGTCGAAGAAACTATTTCCAAGCACAAGTTTTTCACAACTTGACCCACGTTAGTCCAACATGCTTCATGCAATATGAATACAATGACCTAGACCCCAAAACTTGACCCATGACCAATTCCCAAAATCTCCAGAAACCCCTCAGCCCAGAACAGGTTATGGCCGGTCTAACTACCACTGGGCTGCCGGTCGGACTGCCTGCCCGGTCAGACCACTTCCCTCAAGCAAATCACAGTGAACAAGTTTATAGAAAAAGAAATGAGCAATATGCCGTAGAACCATAATCAGAGGAATGCTGGCAATAAACATTTGGCAAAGTCACATCCATGATAAGCCTTAAGTGGTTTTCTCAAAACTCTAACATAAGGGTCCATAACAGAAAATAAATTTATATCTGAGGAGTGGAGAAAGGATCTTGGAAATCTGTGCATTCTGACATCATTATCTGTACATGAACATACTTCATCTATCTAACAATCATTTCCATTTAACACAAATTTATTTGTTCAACAATACAAATTTTTTAACACAAATGTATATGTTCAACAGTACAAACTTGTAGAATCATTCCTAACTGCTAAGCGATTGTTTGGATCAGGCTAAAACTGGTAGCTCTTCATTTTTGTTATCTTGGTTTCAAGTTATCCCAACCAAACAAGATTTTAGATGGTTAAGATCGAAACAAAGTTAAGTTTAACTAAACCTGGTTTTCCATTTTCCTAAAACTCAAAGATCCAGGCAAACCCCTAATTATGCGAGCAGCATACAAGTTAACCTAGTTTTAAATTATGTACACAGTACACACTGCTGGCAGTATTATATGTTCTGGAAAATCAGGTCTTAAACATGATCCACTAAATATGTTTGTATTCCCTGCATACAAAAAACTTCTAGCACGTCCTGTATAATGGCCTCCATAAAAACTCGAAATGATTAAGAACAAAAAGAAAACAATGTACCTTCAGATGGTTAACTAATTTTTTGAGATTCTCTTTATACTCTTCAACTGGAACATGTTGTCGCTCGCTTGTTCGTCCTAAGAGGGCTGCATCATTAGCACCAAAGAATATAGTTGTTGCAAGAGGAGGTGCTAAGCCAACCTGCACAGGGAGTGTTCATTTGCCGCACATCAGTCTGTCTGCAAGTATGACTATTCAACCTGACCTGGATGAGACCGTCGTACCAGGGGAAAGATGTGTTGGATCAAGAACAGAGCCCATCTTGTGTTGTACCCACCGTAGCCTCTGACAACAATATCGGCCTGATACAGAGAAGATCACCGGATATCACAACAAGTCAGGAAACGAAGCAAGAAACGAAAATTATTTGTGAGATTGCAAGGATTATGCAAGGGGGAAATGTTCGCAAGCAGGAGGCGCCGCGACAGTTACCATCTGGTCAATGGCCCAGTTCTTTGAAGCGATTTTTTGAGCAATCAAACATCAGGATCGAAGTATTCCCAGCTCTACGAGCAAGAAACGCGTGTCCCCCCCGGGGGGGGGGGGTACCTTGCGGGAGTAGGAGTCGGCGAGGGCGGCTCCCCAGCCGCCAGGGCGGAAGGACTGCTCGGTGATGGAGTCGCCGAACAGCACCAGCCGCGGCCGCACCATTTCTCGAGATGCCCCTGCCCAAGGCCAAAAGTGAGAGACGCTTTGTGAGAGGGAAGCGTACAGCTGTACGGGAGGAGTGTAGCAACTACCTGCGGCGTCGGCGAGGCAGACGGGAGGGTGGCCGGCTGATGGGGCCGCCGTCGAGGGGCGGGATCCGGCCGTTGTCATGGAGCTGAATTAGCGGGCAAAATTCCTTAGACGCGCCAGATATTTCGCAATTCCAATTGCCGAAAGACATTTTAAAACCTTTGCAAAATTTGATGTATGCCGCTCTAAAACCTTGCAGTTTGGAGAATGCCATTTAGAATAAAAAATTGTAAAATGCCACTTAGAATGCGATTTCATTTGATCTATGCCATTTTGTTTTATTTTCTCCCCTTTCCCACCTATTTTACTCATTTTCCATTATCAAGGTCTACATTAGACATAGCCTAATAGGTCGTCCGACACGACTCAGCACAGATTCGGATAGAGCACGGTCTAATTAGACCCAACACGGCTAGTACGAATAAGTTCTCGTGTCGTGCTGTGCCGGCTCACGTGTCTGCCCTCCAACTCAGGCATGGCACGAAGAAAGATTGGATTGTGCCAGGCTAGCTTAGGCACGCTTAGCAGAATAGGTTACTGATGGTACGTTGATTTTACTATTAGGCGCAAGTGATTTTACTGTCAGTCGCTGAGTTGTAAGTATTTTTACTATCAGTTACAAGTAATTTTACTATCACGTCACCTCTCCGAGCTTAGAAGAGTATAGTAACACTAACACAAATATTTTACTGCTAACCACAAACAATTTTACTACACTACCATAGGAAATATTGTTCGTACCATACTGTGCCTAGACTGGGTCGTCCCAAATTGCGCTCTCTATGTCTACTACCTACTAGACCCAAATAAACCAAGGAATCCTTAAAAAATAATAAACCAAGGGGACTGCTAAAGAACATTACACTGTTCCAACGGTATAGGGGTCCTAAAGCTAAGACTTGAACCTCCAAAATTTTGAAACCTGAAGTTAAAAATGGTGTCTAAGTTTTAAGGGCCTGTTTGGTTGGTGCCTAACCTTGCCATGCCTAAGCTTAGGCAATATGTGGCTGCCACAGAAAGTGTGGCTAACAAAATCGAAGCCATACTTGTGGCAAAGTTTGGCAAGAAACTGAGTCTATGACGTGTGGGGCCAGGTGCTAAGAAAGTGTGGCATGTCACAGTTACGTCAGTGAACCAAACAGCTACCTAAAAACTGTGGCACGCCTAACTTATGGCTAGGCAACTTCTGGTCATGAACCAAACAGGCTGTAACATCCCGAGAAATATAAATAGTAAATTATGAAGTTTTTGGGATTATTTTATTTGTTTTCTATTTGAATTTGGAGTTTATGGATCTTTTTACAAATATGAAGGAATTTTGAATATAAAAAGAGGAAAGAAATCAACGTATAAAATAATAAAACATGAGCGTCAAAATAAAGAATCTGGAAAGATGATCCAAAAGAACTATAAAAGTAAAAATGATAAGTATTTACAAGAATATATATATATACATATATATATATATATATATATATATATATATATATATATATATATATATATATATATATATGTATGTATATGTAAGCCTACAATTAAACATAGCAAGAAAATAATCTTTATGTAACAAATATTAGCAAAATGAAAGATATAAAATTTCAGGAGGAAAGGAAGTGAATATATGTATATGTATACCTATATATACATACAAGAAAACCCAAAAGAAAAATCAAAGAAATAAATATGGAAAAAGAAAAAAAGAAAAACCCTTCGGCCGGGCCGGCCATCACCCCGGCCCAGTCTCTCCCCACGCGCGCGGACGCACGCCCGGCCCAGCGCGCCCGCAGCCCGCGCCTCACTGCGCAGTGGCCCCGCACTCCGCCCGCGCTTCTTCCTCTGCGCCGCGGGCCCTCACTCCACCCGCGCCTCTCTCTCGCTGCCCGGTGGGCCCGAGCTGTCAGCTCCTTCTTCCTCCCTCCTTCCTCTCCACGCGCACGCAGCGCAGCTCCTCACGCTCGCGCTCGGCCGCAGCGAATCCCTTACCTCGCGGGAAAAATTTAAAAGTACAGCTACAGGAGGGGGGGAGCACCTCTTCCGCTCTCTCTCTCCTACAAAATCCCGGCGAGATCTCGTCCATTCCCCCTCGCCGGCGTGAGCAGGGCGGAGCCAGATGTCGAGCTCGCCGTGCGCGCCTCTTCCGGCTATAAAAGCCGCGCCTGGGAGCCCCAAACGCGCCGCACTACTCTCCTCCACCCTCCCCCGTAAGTAATCGAGCCGAGAGCCCCTAATCGTCGTCGGTCCTCTGCTTCTTCCCGAGCTCCGGCGCCACCCTCCCCGCCGATTCCGGCCGTCCCCGAAGCCAACCCAAGCTCCTGGAGCTTCGCGGGAGCAAGGTGAAGCTATCCCCCGCCTTTCCCCGTGCCCCCGTGGACTCCACCTCGCCGTCACCGAGGCTCCTCCCCGAACCACCGCCGTCGCACGCCGCCAGCTCTCTCCGGTGACCGTCGACCCCAGCCGCCTACACCAGAAGCTTCCCCATCGCGCGAGGATTACATATCACGCAGCCCCCAGCCCTCTCCGGCCACCACTCGCCGCCGGCGCCGTCGCCTTCTTCTTCCTCAGCCCGACCCCCTCGGCGAGCTAACTCAAAAGGTATGATTACCCTATAAGGGTAAGCATCGCTCGGCTCGGCCGAGTGGCTTTCAGCGTTACTCTTCCCTCCCCTTCGCTCCCGCGGCGCGCGTTCGAGCCTCAGCTCCGCGCCTACGGTCGAGCATTTCTTTTAAAATGCGACCCTGACAGCTGGGCCCCGACCGTCAGCTGCTGTGGCCAGCAGGCCAGCTGCCTTCTGGGCCCGGCCTGTCGGCGCCACCCGCTGGCAGATGGGTCCAGGACCCCTGGGACCCACATGTCAGTGACCGAACACGCTGACAGATGGACCCCACTGGCCATAGACACAGTAATAAACGAATAAAGAAAAAGATAAAAATTAAGAAAATGACATGTGGGACCCACTGTCAGAAATTTCACATTTTATGGAATTAACTGAACTGAGAACTTCAAGTAATCATAACTTTTTCATCTTAACTCCAAATTGAGTGAGACCAATTTCTAAATTCATCTAAAATCAAGATCTATCCAGTGGAACTGAAATTATAAATTTTAAAGTTCATTTGAATTTCTGGTGATATTTTATTGATTTGATGTTTTCTTTTTATCCAAATTTTCGCGCACGATTACCATAGCCTACGAAGCACAAGAAGAAGAGTTCGAGGCCGCAGCACTAGAAGCCCCGGACAATCAAGCACCCGACCACTGTGACCAAGGCGAGTCAATACTTTGATCATGTCGAACCTACATTTTATGCAAATTAATTTGTTTTAAATTAACAAATTGCATGCTGTTATTTTTATGCAAATACATGCTAAATTTAATATTCTAGTTATATGCCACTGATACCTTGAATAATATTACACCCTCTGTTGAAATGTTTGAATAAACAAACCTTGTCGCCCTAGCAAAACTATAATAGTAACATTTCGAAATTAAGTCCGTAATTGTATGTCATGCTTAGCATTGATTAGAAACCTGGGGCAAGAAATTGCCCCAAGCACCACTTTTATTCATGAGAAAATGATTCGGGCAGTCATGATGGGAATGACTGATATATGTTGGTATGATTACTTTATGTCTCGAAAATCCCCAACTTGCTTTAATGTCTGGGCGGATTGGTTTGAGGGTGTGAATGTGTATGTGTGTGAGTGGTGCAGTGAATGCACAGTGTGGTGCAGTGGATGCATAAAGTGGGTTAGTGGTAGACCGCCCAGATAACCCTAAGGACTGAATCTTGTCATGTCACCCGTGTAAAAACAGTACAACCACAAGCTGGCAAAGTGTAGGCAGGGTTTACTAATTTGTGTGGCTCTAGGTGGTTACGTGAAGGTATGACCACGAGCAAAGGGATGGATGGTCGCATCCCCGCCTTTGCCCGTGATGGCTCACGAGGGACCCTTCCCGAGGGATGGTCGGATCCTACGGAAGATAGACCTTAGCGGGCGTAACCACAGTAGGACTATGCATTGTAACAATCCTATGATAGTCTACTCAACCGCATGGCTAAGGAATCATGTGGGGCAACGGGTGGATTTATCTCTTGTGGGTAAAGTGTGCAAAACTCTGCAGAGTCAAAACTATTCGAATAGCCGTGCCCACGGTCAAGGGCAGACATGGGAACTTAACCAGATATAGTTCTATTTCAAAATGCTTTATGATGGGTTGGAAAAGTGAAAGGGCAGTGTAAGGCCCTAGTTTGGAATTGTCCTGGGTGTCGTCCCAGTGAAATGACCTGGGTGTCGTCCCAGTGTTAAGTTAAGCGGCTATAACGCTGAAAAGAAATTGCTATATGGTGCAGATGCCATATAACGGTGGATGGAATCTGGATCACTAATATTATTGCATGTTCTTGAACATTATACTTTTGTTCAAAATGCCAGGTCTTAGGAAATTTTTATATAATTGTATTCAAAAGCACTCTTCGCAAAATTAAAATAAACCTAAGCCATCATTTGGTTAGCCATACATGTTATATACTGCAATCTGTGTATTGGCTTGCTGAGCACGGGGTCGGAGTGCTCACGCTCGCTTTGCGGCAAAAATTCAGAAACAGGGACACAAGACCACTACGCCTACGAGGAAGCTCCCGCTACGGAGGAGAAGAATGATGAAGGAAACTAAGGCGTAGGCTTCGTTAAGAAGACGCGGACAAGTGGACATCCGGCGTTGTGTGCACGTATGTTACTAGTTCGCTGGTGACATATAATGCACACAGTACCTTCCAGTCGCTTGCCTGTGGATTTGGGTTTACTTTTGCTATGTTTCCGCTGTGCGTATTGTAATAATGACTTTTGGCCTAGTCGGCCCCTTTTGTAAACTGTCACCCAACGTGGTGTATTTCAATTTATGTAATATAATGGATGATTATGCGATGTATGAAATGATTCAGCAATGTGACTGTGTGCACTAGCTACTGATCCAGGGAATAGTGCAGTGAAACACAGTAAGATTCGGATTGAAAAATCTGGGTCTGACACAGGCCCTAAATCCGATACTTAGTTTCAACAGGCTTTAAAATCTCAAGTTTAAGTTTCAATAGGTTTTAAAAATCTGAAGCTGGATGTGTTCATACATGAATTTTCAAGTTTCGAAGAGACTCAAAACAAGTTTCACACATTTCAAAATTCTAATAGCAATGGGATAGCAAAGTTTCAAATTACATGCACAAGTTTCAAGATGTTTCATGTTTCAAAATTTGAAAGTAAGTTTCAATCGAGTTCTAGGTCAAAATAAATAAATAAAAGCTCCACACGAGTCCCAAGTTTTGAAAACAAAGGTTTCAAGCAAGTAAGTCTCAGAACCAAGTTTCACATGAGTTTTAGGTTTTAAAAACTAAATCCTCGAGTTTCAAACGTGAGTTTCAAGCAAGTTACAAAACTGAAAGTTAATGTTTCATTGAGTTTCAAATCTAAAACTTGATGTTTAAAAAAGATTCCAAATGTAACTTTCAAAAGTTAGTTTCAGATAAGTTTCAAAACAAAAGTTAGCCACATTTCATAGGAGTTTCAAAATCTGAACTAGCTTTTGCCATGTTTTGGGACACATTTTAGCCAAGTTTCACATAAATTTCAAAATTTGAACAAGTTTCACAAAAAAAAAATCTAGGCATCTTCATCGGGCACCGCACTTGAATGAGCACATGACGACCATCATGGCCTCTGAGGACACTTAGGCCCTGTTTGGAACCGCGCCTTGCCACCGCGCGGTGCGATACGAGGAATCGGCTCCGTGGCAGCGATACGAAGAATCGGCTCCGTAGTTTATTTTCCGATTTTTTCTCCTCACAGGCGGTCGCGAGAATCACGTCCACCGCGAGGCGTTTGGTGGGATTTTCCCGATTCTCGCAGTGGGGCGCCCAGGAATCCGATTATAATCGGTTCCAAACAGGGCCTTAACGACCTCATGCCCATAGCCCCACGTTGCCTGCCTCTGGCCATCATGCCTACTCGGCATCCCACACGTTGACTTGTCACTTGGCCTCACGCAATCGCACTCATCGCCACCAAATGCTTGCATGCTACCATGTGCTCGCTCTCTAGCGCTGCCACATCAAGGCGGCACATTGGGGGAGGTCATCGACTGTGGCACATAAAGAAGACGACGAAAGAAGGAGGCAACGAGATCCAGATTTGGATCAAGATTGGGATATAGAGAGCATGCTCAAGAATGAGGAACATACCGTAGCACTTGAGGGAGTTTAGTTCACATACACGTGTGGCCACGATGATTTGTAGGCATCGAATCCAATGGTGATAACATGTCCCGTTAGTTTTTGCTCAGAGTTTTTCTCTTAAAAATGAGGTAATTTTACATGCTTTTGAATATAACAGTAAGTTTAGGTTTGGCATAAATGGTTATATTTGTATTTTTGAGTGTGAAAAATCAAGCTCTAATAAATTGGTTTTGGTGATAATGACAAATGAATTTGTGAGACTAACCTTATTTATTGATCATGAGTTGTTCGCATGAGCAGATGAGCTGCTCCAGATGTAAGTTGTTAGCCGCCTGTGTAAGGTTGCAGCCTAACAACTCATGATGAATAGATGAGAAGAAGGAGACCAAAAGAATACTAGATGCTATTATCGAGAAATCTGATGAAGAAGATGAGGGAGATGACAGTTTAGAAGAGATTGAGTTTGTGGTATCAAGGAATTGTACACTGAGCTGCACATAAAGCCAACTGTGTGGAAGTTTAAAGGTCACTTGCATCGGAATATTAATAGGTGGAGTAGGGCACGCAATTTTAAGCGTTATCACAGACGGTTCATAATCCAAACTGTCTATGATTGCATTATCATAGACGATTCATATAAAAACCGTTTTTGATATGTACATTATCATAAATGGTTCGTATAACAAACCGTCTTTGATATGTGCATTAGCATAGATAGTTCGTATAACAAACCGTCTCTAATAATATCACAACACCGATCCGTGGCATCTCCCCCAGGATTCTGATCTCACCCGTCCATTCTCTCCGCATCAAACGGCAGGCACCGATTCCTCCCACCTCTTACCCCTTATTAATTACTCCCCCTCTCCCTTATCCTCAATTTCACTCCAAGATGCGTGAGCTCTACCAGCTGCTCCTAGTTCATCCACTCCTAGCTTGTTCCTCGACGACGCCGGCTACTGTTGTGAGCTAGCGCCTCCGTTGTGATACCACGGTTCACTACACAAGACATTCTTGTCGTAAGTGTTCTAAGAGTGTCTTGTGCAATATTATTGTCGTGACACAAAGGTGACGCTACCGCCGCCTCTCGTTCATTACAAGGCACCGCAGAAGCAACTAGCTGACAGTGCTCAAGTCGGCGTCAAGGACATCCAGCTCGTGCGCTTCTACAATATCTCCTTCTATGTTTTTGCCATGGTTCGTAGGATTAGGAGATATGTTCTTGCCATGTTTAAGATTTGGTTTTGTAGGATTAGAAGAGGTGTTCTTACATGTTCTTGCTATGTTAGATGGGTAACCTGCTCGTTATATTGTAATGCTACAATGATGGATTCTAATGGAATGTGCTATTGTGTTTGCTGTTGTATTTGCTTGTTTTCAAAGAGCATAGCTAGCATTTCTTGAGGCTAGCAAAAAACAAAAAAAAATTGGGTATAAAATGAACTATCATAGACGATTTTGTGGTATAAACTATTTATGAAGGACTATCGTAGACGATTCTATATACTAACCATATGTAATACTTGTCTATCATAGACGGTTGGTAGCTAGAACCGTCTGTGATGTTAGAATATCACAGACGGTTTTTATTTCAAGCAGTCTGTGATGTTAGAGTATCATAGATACAAACCGTTTGTGTTGTATTTATCACAGACGGCTCGCAAACCGTCTATGATAACCTCTAATTATCACTGCCTATAAATTCAGATGGTTCAGAAAACCGTCTGTGATGACAGTTCCGAACCGTCTATAATAACTCTTTTTGTAGTAGTGTCGTCTCATTGGCTTGATTTTAAAAATACTTCCAAGCTGTAAATAAAATGATATTAAATGAAGCCATGTCAATCTTAGAAAAGACTCGATAAGGTAAGAACTTGGCTCGATATCTAACTATACACACAACGGTTGATGCAGGCGCAAAGAGAATTGTTGGCTGCACATGGAAATTGACAATCTATAGCATGGTTATTACAATGTCTACATCCTAGTACGCTAGATAACCTCCAAAATGTGTAGTCAAAGAGATTGGTACCGGATTACCCTGATTAAAAAAAGGAGAGTTACATATGAAAATCAATACTATGCATATCATAAGCAAAAAAAAATTTCAGGCCTTTTTTTGAAACACGCACTAATTTCAACATGTTACAATTTGAAACTATCCACGTATTTGATCGAACATTACAGAAAATAGCGTGTGAAAGAGGGAAATAACCTTATGGTTTTGAACGAGCGGTAGTATTTCACGACAAAGTTTGGATGGCTTTGAACAAACTCTCGTACTTTATGTTTTTTCTTGATTTTTAACAATATTTTGGAACACGAAAATTTATTAGGGCTTCTAAAAATGAACTTAAAAGATAAAGACAGGCACGCCCCTAGTCAGCCCATCTTCCCACAGCAAGAAGACTCACGGAGCATTCCACGCCAGCCAGACGTCGCACAGTCGTCGTGTAACGGTGTAACCTGACCCTCCGCCGCGTGTCGGCTCTTGGGCCTCTCGACGGCGTCCGACCGCGCAGGCGCCAGAGCAGAGCTCCACAGCCCACACGCCTTTCCCCACCACGCAGCCGAACCCATCGCCTCTCCCCGATGGCGACGACGAGCTCCCCTCCTCTCCCCATCTCCACCGTTTCCGTCCTCCCACCGCTCCGCCCTTCCCGCCTGCGCTGTCGGCCAACATCACCACCACCACAACCAACACCTGCGGCTTCTCCCCTTTCCGTGGGCCGTGGATGCCGTTCTTGGCCCGGCCTCCGCTGCCGAGCCGCCGCCGGTCCCTCGCCGCCGCCTCCGCCTCCCCACGGTAATGCCACTGCTGCGCCCCCTTTGCGTTCACTTGCCGCAACTTTTATATGATGCTCCAATTAATCGCGGTTAGGGATGATGTGATGTATCGTATAAGTAGTAGAGAATTACTTAAGCAAATGTTTTCAGTGCGGGGGATCTGCTGTTCCAAATGCCAATTTTAGGTGTGTCAGACGGCGATGGAGAACTTTATGTATGTTCCATGTAATGGAGCCGGTTCGAAATGAATTGGGTGTTTGACGAACGTGGAGAAGTATTGGGAAAATTTTGTTCTCTTATGGTGGATAATTAGTGCTTGGAGGATATGTAGTTGGTGGAATAATAGTAATTTGAAGTTTGTATGTTTTGCTTGAACTAACAGAAATGCTAGTTTAGAGTTCTTGTAAAAAAGAAAAATGCTACAAAATTTAGAAATAAAATCTCTTTATTCGGTGTTTTCTTTTGGTGTCTCAAGGATAAATATGAGGTTCGTTTGTACTCAAAATCTCAGTTATTGATTCGATACAGAACATGAGAACACTGTATCTTGCATTAGAAGTTTTGCTGTTTTTTAATTGGTTCAGCATTCACATACCAGCGCACCGTATCTTTTTAATAGCTAAAGATCATACATGCCTACCATACAAGCGCAGAGTAGTGAGGTGGCTGTTCGCTTTTACCATTGTCTGTTTGGAAAATTGTTGCTTAAGAGTGGTCAAGAGTGCAGTAAAAATTTACTTATTGGCTTTGATTTTTAATTCACTGACTCATTGGGTAATGTTGCTCTGTGTGGAAAATGCTAGTTGTATAAGATATCTGGTATCCTTTTATTGAATTATCTGCCCTTTGGCCTCATGTCTGGTTTTCAGAAAATTCACAATAGAATCTAAGACTACAGTGATCTTCTGTAGCCCAAGAATATGTAGGTCTTTCTTGTTTGGCTAACTTGGTAAAGTTCTCACCTTGGAATAATCCACTAGTATAATTTTGCGCAACCATTTGATTGGAAAATTACCTTTCCATTCTCTAAGAAAATACCTTGGATTAACTCCGAATGAGCCCCCCACCTTATCCTACCCAGACAAGTTTGTTGTGTAAGTTTGAATTCCAAATTTGAGGCTTTATTTTCCTAGAGGATTAGTCCAATATGTCGGAATTTGCACCTGTGTAATTTATCTTGATTGAGGCTCAATATATAATTTGTTAGATCTTGTTTAATTCAGATGATCAATAACCCTGCAATTTGCTATTCTCACATTAAATAGGGTCAACAAGTGGGTAGTTTTCCAACCATTTGAAGTAAATTAAATTCAGACCTGAATAGACCACAAGTAATGGTACTCAACATAAATTAAACCAATACTAAACTATCAATTGCCAACTAGATAGAAGAGTGGTATTCACTAGTCACTGAATCTGGGTCATCATTGTCCGAGGTTGTCCTCGTCACCCTTTTAGAAGTTTTTGGTAGTAAGGGGGGTTGTCATGTCATGTTTTTGATCCTTTGAGTTACATTCTGTGTCACTGTTGCAGTGTTGCTGCATGCAGGAAGCTAGTAACCCTAGTAACAAGCAGATTGGATACACCCACCACAGACCTTCTGATGAGAACAACACAATCCTAGAGGATCTCAACCGGTTTTTCTGGTCCTACCAAACATATTATTCTTCTTGAGAACTCCTTGATTCTTAATCATGGTTTGGTTCGTCTAATTCACCCCATCCAAACATGTCTGTCTTCTCTGATGACTATCCACTTCCCAGAATCCAATGTGCCATTATAGTGTCATTTAGTTGGTTATATGAAAAAATTCACACGAATAATTGTCATAGCAAATGTTATGAACCTTAGTTCATAGGGAATAAACACCGTCGAGAGGAATGCCGGGCAACGTCGATGTAGAGGGAGAGGGATGACTTTGTTATTTCTTATTTGGTTCCAATAACATACGACAGCCCCTTTATATAAATGGGCTCCCCCTAACAGATAGAATCTAATCTCAATCATATCTCTAACAAATAGAAACTAATATCATATCCCTAATCATATCTCTAACAAAAGGAAACTAATCTCTAACTCAAATAGAAACTAATATCTTCTTCCTAATAATGAACCGGCTGGGTCCAAGACCCACACCTATGACATTACACCCCTCTTGGACATACAGCTCGTCCTTGAGCTGCTAGACGGTGGCTATGGTTACAGTTCCACGTCAACGAAGTGTAGTGCTTCCCTTTAAACGGTGGCTGCAAAAAGATTATTTTTCCCTTTTTTCCCTTTTTCACCGGCTCCTCTATTTTCCTATTAAACGCGTCTCATGCATGAGGCACGGTAACATATCAACGGACGTAGAGGCGATGATGGCGGAGGTTCCCAGACCGGCGTTGGCTCTGGCTCCCGCTCCCGAGGGTCGGTAGCCGGTGGAGAGCGCCCAGAGGCGGCGACTGACATGCGGCTGGGCATCGACGGCTCTGATCGAGGCAGTGTAGGTGAAAGACCAACAAATCGAGGTGGCGCCAGTGGAAGATCGGCGGATCGAGGCACCGACGAAAGACCTCCGGCGCCGGTGTGGAAGACAAGCGAATCGGATAGCAGCCGCCCAGTGGAGATTTGGCGAACAACGACGGGGTTCTTTGGCGGATGGAGGCGGTCGGCCAGATCCAAGCGGAACAAGGCCGGGGGGATCCCAACCTCACGGATCCGAGGCATAGCCATGGAGACGGCAATGCGGGGGGAGGCGACTCGGCAGCATAGAGCGTCGGATCCGGTGGCGGCAACCACGGGATGGTCTGTCGCGGCTACGGTTCAAGACAATGGCGGCGGAATCCCGCGGGAGATGGAGGCGTAGAGCCCCGCGGCAGCGTCGGCTGCGATGCGGTCAGCGTTGGCGGTCGTGGGGTGGATGAGGTAGACGGCGGGTGCATTAGAGACCTGCTGCCGTGCCTTGTCAATGTCGAGGTGGAGTGTGATACCATGCCTTCGGAGGTTGCCCACACGAATCATCGGCGAGAGGAGCATGATGCAAGGGGAGTCCATCACTAGGATCTTGTACGCCTCCTCCCACTTGCTGCCACCGTCCGGCGACGGCTGCTGCTGGTTCAGGTGCAGCATCCGCACGATCAAATCGAGCTGCTTGCGGAGGCTGAGCACCATGGTGCTATCCGGCGTTGATCGGATGTGGGAGGGATGGCGGGAGGTAGGGGACAGAGAACCCCCAGGAGCTGGCAGTGAAAGCTCTTCCTTTGCCTCATTGCTCGCCTCTTGTTGCATTAACTTCTCCTTAATAGCCTCCAATCCAGCAAGAAAGTTGGCTTCAAATGTTTTGAGGTGGTCCTTCAGGTGGTCTTCCCATGTCTTCATTGTGGAAGGCATTGAAAGTAACTCGATTGCAAGCTGACAGCAATCGTTGTAGATGTTCCGGCCTTGCAACTTTTGGAAAGCCTTTTCCGCAGCATGGTCTGCACCATATGTGATGAAGGCCGCAACCGTTGATGTTCCTGGAAGTATTTCAATGGTCTCCACAACTCCATAAGGATCGAAGACTTGATGAAGCACATTCCTTGGCAGCGAAAGCCATGGTGAGTGGCTCTAATACCAAGTTATCATGAACCTTAATTCATAGGGGGTAAACACCGTCGAGAGGATGGCCGGGCGGCATAGATGTAGAGGGAGAGAGAGACACTATAGATGAGAATGACTTTGTTATTTCTTACTTGGTTCCAATAGCATGCGGCAGCCCCATTATATAGTACCCCCCCAACAGATGGAATCTAATCTCAATCATATCTCTAATACATAGAAACTTATATCATATCCCTAATCATATCTCTACCAAGAGGAAATTAATCTCTAACTCAAATAGAAACTAATCTTTTCTTCCTAATAATGAACTGGCTGGATCCAAGGGATATGAATCTTAGTTCATAGGGGATAAACACCATCAAGAGGATGGCTGGGCGGTGTCGGCGTAGAGGGAGAGACTATAGATGAGAATAGCTTTGTTATTTCTTGCTTGGTTCCAATAACATGCGGCAGCCCCCTTATATAGATGAGCTCCCCTTTACAAATGGAATCTAATGTCAATCATATCTCTAACAAATAAAAATTAATATCATATTCCTAATCATATCTCTAACAAAAGGAAACTAATCTCTAACTCAAATAGAAACTAATCTCTTCTTCCTAATAATAAACCGGTGACAACAAAACTGCTATTAGACATTTTACAAGTGCCAGTGGTGTTTTGTTACTAAGTATTGATCTCACCTCATCACTTTGCTATGTAAAATCAAGCCAACCAAAAAAAACAAATGATAGTTCTTTTAGTATTTATTAGAGGTATTCTTGTTTAAGTCATGAAAAATTCCAATACATCAAAATGAATTTAGTGGAGTCCATTTCCACCGCAAACACCTTATGATGTTTTTACATTTGCACGAGGACATGTGGCCTATTTTCAAAGAGGTCTTGCCTTCATGGGAAAAAGAAATGTTCTTATAGGATTATGTTCCTCCTGGTGGCTGCTGTCGCATTTTATGAACTTAGATGCTTAACGTGAGGGAACATGATTACTTTCAAAAATACTTTACCTTTTATGGGGGATAGTGCTAGTATATATACTCGTAAGCTTATATCCTTAAGAGTGCATAGCTTGATGTTATTTAAACCTGGACTGTGACTTCAGTGATGTCATACTGGTTTTACTTCTTAGTGTTGGTGCAACTTTAGTTGAAATAGAATTATATTAAGTTAGAAATTAGTTATCTTTCATTGGTTAGTGTTGTCCATCAGCACTTGTTTGAACTTCAGTATGTACAGCAGGGGCGGATCCAGCGGGGGGGCGGGGGGGGGGGGGGGGGGGGGGGCTCGAGCCCCCGCTACCGGACCCTTGGAGCCCCCCTAAATTTTTAGCCATAGATGTATAATGTAGAAGGAGCTGAGGTCGAGCTGAAGGTACTTCAGCCCCTCCAAAATTTTTTCCTGGATCCACCACTGATGTACAGGACACGTATCGATAGCTTGCAACAACCAAAAAATATTTTTCTTGTGTTGTAATCTAGGAAATGTGTCTGGGCTTTGTTAAGTTTAATGTCTGAGAGTTAATACTGTTGAACCTTCAACCGGAAGAGCACTAGAATTGTTTCTGTATGTTCTTTTCCTGTCACGATCTGTCAGTTTTCCTGTTGCGATCTGTCAGTTTAGTCTCTTTCTCAAGATTGCAGTTCCGCTTAATGGGTGCATGCACACACGACTACATGTAAATCTTGTTTTCCTTTTCACAGGTTGGCAAGAAAGGTTGTCAAGATTACAGGATAGGGTACGGATATTCTTCGCAGTTTTTTTCTGGATGTCATTGTTTTTCTGGGGAAGTGCTTGGGATGGAAGTAATAACTCAGGAGGCAAGAAGCGACAACGATTTCGAAAAAAATCCAAGTGAAGATGCTCTACGAAGGATTAGCATGCCATTTTTACTGGTATACAGCTTTCCTATGTTGAAGAACATGATTCGGGTGCATGGTGAATGTGTATGTTTGGAAGGTGGTTGTGTTACCTAGTTGCATTTCAGCAAGCAGTGTCTTCTAGGCAAATATTGGATTTTTTTTATAGGCCATATATTGCTAGTCTTTGATTTGGAGATACAGGCATCATAAAGGGAAAGGTATACCCGTTTCCTTGATAATAGTAGCGTGAGATATAATTACTGTTGCAAATAAAATTATATGTTTTCCAGGATCCTGAAGATGGTGGTACCTGGTAACTGTTAGGTAGATATGGTCGTTTTTGCTTGGAAGCACCGATACGGTAGTTGTCTGCCATACGCGTGTCTGACATATATGCGATAAGCGGTGATACTGTATTGGCACTGATACGGTATCGACAGAGTATCAATGAATTTCAGCCAAGAAAAAAAAAAGAAATAGCCTGATATGGTGCGACACTCGTTCGATATGTATGACCCAATTGAGGGCCTGTTCTTTTCGGCTGCGGCTTATGGCTTTTGGCTGAAAATTTTGAATTTTGGCTGTTTACGGTACAAATTACGGAGAGACAGATACTCACTTGCGATTTTGGCTAGTACAGATGTTGGGCTTTTAACGTATAGATCGTTTAACCTGTAGACCTCATCTTGAGAAAATACTCCGTTTGAAAGTTAGATACTGTAGCAAAAGTCAAAAGCCGCCGACTTCAGAGGAAAAGAAGAGGCCCTGAATTTGGCCCAACAGAGGAGACGCCTAGCCCGTGAGAGGAGACGATAACATCTCCCCTCATGTGGCCGCACCCATCCATCCAAGTTGCTGTCACACCCAATGCGGCAACACCAAACCCTAATCCATTCTCCTCACTCGCGTGCTCCTCCTCGTTTGCCACCACCACCACCTGGATGCCACCTGGAGCTTCTCCCTTCCATCGTCTGGAAATCCATCGCCTGGATTTCACCTCGCCGCCGACACCTCTCCTTCCTCTCTAGGTCAGCCGCCTCCCCCGCCGCTCTCCTGCTTCCACCGCTCCCCCGCCGCTGCTCCTCCGCATTTGAGTCTGTCCTCTCTTTTCTGTAAACAAGCTCATCATCTAGTCCAGCTAAATTTGATATTTATCTTCCGCATTGAAGCATAAAATAGTTGCTCACTTCAATTTGAACATATACAAAACGATTTTCTTTCTTATGCAAGTTCACGTAACCTTGAGCCCATTTTTTTTTGGGTACTTGAATTAAGAATGGACTGTTTGTTGCATTGAATTTATCCCGTTTTATTTTTTGCTATTTGAATTTATCTAAGCTTTTTTTTCTGGAACCATGAATGCACTGCTTGTTGAAATGAAGATATTTTAAAGAAAGGCTGCATTATTAACAAGATAGACAAATTACATATCCATTCGACTCCTAGAAGAGTACAGAGCTGAGAGCTCTGCTGCTGCATGAACTGATAATGACATCTAGCTGGAGCTTTGATCAGAGGGTAGTATGCATCATAAATACATATATAAAAATGGAAAAACACATATCATGATTGTACAACAGCACTGACTGTTTGAAATTTAAGTTACACATATCATGACTGTACAACAGCACTGACTGTTTGAAATTCAAGTTACTCAGTGATGTTTTCAATGTTTGTTATGAGTCAAGGGTGTGGATAGATGGTTGTCTATGGTGCATTGGTTATTTAGTGGTAAATGTTAATTATTCTATGATGTTTACTTGTTTACTATATACTACCATGGTAATTATTATTTGCTATTTTAAAACTATCACTACTACAGAAAAAGTTATCACAGACGGTTCAAAAATGTCATCACAGACGGTTTGGTGAGCTATCTGAATTTATGGGTCAGTAATAACATCAGGTCATTGGTTTTCGAACCATCTGTGATAAGTCATAACACAGACAGTTCGTATTAAGAACCGTCTATAAAGGATACTATCACAGACGGCTCTAACCAAAAACTGTCTGTGATACTTGAACATTACAGACGGTTCTAACTACCAACCATCTGTGATGGGCGAGTATCACAGACGATTCTGTGGTAGTCCTTCACAGACGGTTTATACCACAAAACCGTCCGCAATAGTTCATTCTATATCTAAAATATTTTCTGTTTTTCGGCTAGCCTCAGGAAATATTAGCTATGCCCTTTGAGAACAAGTAAATACAGCAGCAAATATAGCATCACATTCCATTTCCATTAAGATTAGAATCCACCATTATAGTATCGCAATATAACGAGCAGATTACCCATCTAACACAGCAAGAACATAGCAAAAACACATCTCCTAATCTTACGAACCCAACTCTTAAACATGTTAAGAACATAGAAGAGGCCGAGATCCTATGCCTAGGCCTTCTCGCACACTGATGCAGTGCGTGAGCTGGATGTCCTTGACGCCCACCGTCGCAGGTGCTGACTTAAGCATCGTCTTGGTAACCAGCTATTTCCGCGGTGCCTTGCCACCTGTAGACTTATATGCCGTCTACTTCGAAGGGCCATTGGGGTCGGGGTCGAGGAGGAGAATGGTGAGGAGACTGGAGAGATTTTGAGCGCATGCACTAGATAGGGAATGGGTTCGAATGAGTATTTATAGGGGAGGGAGAAGTGGGAGTTGAAATTTTTTTGGCGTGGAGACGGAGAGGTGGAGCTACGATTTGTGAGGTCAGGGTTGGTGGGTTTCTATTGGCTGGAATTGGGTTGGGAAGGATCGACAGGCCCAGTGTTCAGGGACATAATTATCATAGACAGTTTGAACCACAATATATGAGACATAATTATCACAGACAGTTTGAACCACAATATATGAAACATAATTATCACAGACAGTTTGAACCACAAACCGTCTATGATAACTTCATTATCACCGATCGAACGGATCTGCGCGTCTCCGAGGCTAATCGAATGGTGCGAAAGTTCAGACTGGTCCGAACATCACCTAAGCAATCGGGCGGTCCGAAGACGATCGAATGGTGCGAACGTTCGGACTGGTCCGAACGTCACCAAAGCGATCTGGCGGTCCGAAGACGATCGAACGGTGTTGAATGTATCTGAAGCCGTTCAGCCTGGTCTGGAAGTTGTTTTTGATGCCGGTTGGACTGGTCCGAACGTCCTGAGTGGATTCGTGAGTTTGGTTGGACTTGGCCATGATTGCTTGTACTTATCTCCAAGTATCTCCGAGTATAATAGTTAAAGACCCGAAGAATCAAGGATTTTACAAGCATTTTTTTAACTTTATTATCATAGACGGTTTTTAATACAAACCATCTATGATAATGCAATATCAGAGACGGTTTGGTATACGAGCTGTCTGTGATAACGCTTAAAAATGCACACCCTACTCCCACCTGTTAATATTCCGATGCAAGCGACTCTTAAACTTCCACACGATTGGATTTATGTGCAGTGCAGTGTACAATTCCTTGCTACCATAAACTCAATCTCTTCTAAACTGTCATCTCCCTCATCTTCTTTACCAAATTTCTCAATAATTGCATCTAATATTCTTTTGATGTCCTTCCTCTCATCTATCCATCATGAGTTGTTCGGCCGCACCTTACACAGGAGGCCAATAACTTACGTCTGGAGCAGCTCCTCCTCTCACGCTCTGCTCTCCTTCCTCGAGTAGCTTCCATCCATCAGCTGGACCTCATTATCCGTCATTGACAGAGGTGTCTCGTTGCTGCTCAAGAAAGGAAAATCGCCCTCAGCCTCGTTCTTCTCTTTAATGTGCGCAAAGTGGAAGAAGCTCTTGCGGTAGTGGAGACACATGGATAACCTTGCTGATCAAGTATAAGCGGCCGATTCTGAGAAAGCTTATCATGGTATCCTCTTGATATTATAGGCCATGCTAATGATTTGCCTAGGTTAGAGGAGGAAGTGGAGAGGGCAAGGACAATCTTCACGGCATTTGAGAACGCAACCGCTGATCCTCCAACTCCAAAAGTAGAAGAGGAAGCATATGAAGCCTAGAAGATCAAGATGTGGGAATATCTTTTTTAGACTTTTTGTAATAAATTTGACTTGAATTTGTTTTTTTGTAAAAGTGATTGATCACACTAGTCACACTTATTTATTCCAGCTCAGTAGCTTCTATAGTTTATATGACAAAGAACAAAACACACACAGTTGTAAATAAAAACAGTCTGTGATATTTCATAGATGGTTCGAACTAAAAGCCATTTGCGATAATGGACAAAATACAGACGGTTGTAAATAAAAACCACCTGTGATGCTTCATAGATGGTTCTAATAAAAAGCTGTCTGTGATAATGGGAGATATCACAGACAGTTTTTAAACCTAACTGTCTGTGATAGTTTCAAAGACTGTTTTCACCATGAACCGTCTGTGATAATTAAAACACAGACGGTTCCACATAAATCGTCTACGATGAAGCGTCCAATATAGCTTGTTTTGTAGTAATGTATACCTCTTGCTGTTTTAGGAGATGGATCCAATTGATCTAAATACTAAGCCATTGTGGAAGCATATTGATATTCTAGAGAGATTTACACGTGGTGGAGGAAATGTGTGATGCAGATGCAATTACTGGGCTTGGGAATATTGTGGAAGTTACTATAGAGTTAAATCACACTTACCTAAAAAAAATCAAACGCCGAGATCAGAATGTGGCCAAATGTGACAATAGCTATCCTTCAGCAGCTTCAGAGTGAAGTTGATGAGACTGAAGAAGAAAACTAGTCTATAGCATTCAACTCATCAAGGTAATATTAGTTTCTCCCTCTCTTGTAGCTTGTTTCTAAAAACTATGGACTTCTTGCAATTTTTTCGTGTGGTTCACATTGGAATATCTTATAAACGAGTATACTTAAAGTGATAAACGAGTATTTCATGTATGTTTAAGTGGTATATTAGAGATGGATGTAATTACACCCAGGAATAAAAATGTATTCTCTCGTATGATTCTAAAATTTACAATAAATATAAATTTTGTTCCACACGTGTCAAAGCGAAACATAACTCTGCATAAGGAGCATCTTCCAAACACCTTATAAGGGACATTGGTTTTGAGAAATATTTTTGCCAGAATTCCATGTTTTACTACCCATATCCAGACTCCAAAATTTATGTTCTATGGAACAAAAATAATGACATAAAAAAAGTATGCAATGGATGCTTTTTAGATTCATTAGATATGTAGGATACATCGTTTAGTCTTTGCCTCCATAGGAAACAGAAAACCAAAGTACCACAATTACATTATATGCAACAATAGAAAGGAAATGAATAGCGCTAAAATGCAAATAGCTGAATTCCAAACTTGAAAGGATTAAGAACACATGCTTATTTCTCCATCTCTTGTCTGAATTAATCATTCTGTGACATTCATCAAATGTTGTGAGGTGAACAACCTTGTGCAGAAATTGCACGAATTGCAAGATTGACTATATGAATTACGTTCATATAACGACATATGAACATAACAAGTAATCGATATTGCTAGGTATATGACACATCTTTATCCAAAGAAAAATCGGCTCCTTTTACCGCTAAATCTCAATCACACATTCTTAGCATAGCTTCTTGGAGATTAAATTAACTGATCAGAGACCTAAATTAATAGACAAACAAGATTCAGGAGGTAAAAATTTACCATGCTGAGGGCCGAGAGCTCCACTTCATTATGCAGTTGCATGTACCTCTGCACATAAAACAACATCACAGAGCAAATTAGCCTTGTTTCAAGTATTTACCTCTGCATAATTTTTTATGTCATTATTTTTGTTCCATAGAACATAAATTTTAGAGTCTGGATATGGGTAGTAAAATATGGAATTCTGGCAAAAAAATTTCTCAAAACCAATGTCCCTTATAAGGTGCTTGGAAGATGCTCCTTATGCAGAGTTATGTTTCGCTTTGACACGTGTGAAACAAAATTTATATTTATTGTAAATTTTAGAATCATACTGATATTATATTTCACTTTTGTTGAGAATCCGTTGCAACGCACGGACATTGTACTAGTATATACTTGTTAACATCTCCTTTTCCACGGAGGCATGTTGAGTTTTCTGTTAATTCCATCAATTTGGCCATACGATGACAGGCACAGTAAGATTAAGGCGTGGCCGTTAAGACTTGTTACTATTGTCTTCTAAAAGCTATTTTTTTACAGTACCTAATTTTAAATAAGGTGTCTTTTGAATACGGGATCTACTAGTCAATTGTAGTATATACTGTAGTGACTTCATTTATATCGGTCAAAATCACACGCGAGTGTCTCTCTCTACAAGTTTTTTTATAAACTATTACTATTTATAATCCAAAATCAAAATAAACAGGCCTAAGTTTCGACTCCATGGCCCCGTTCAAATGGGTTTAAGGTTTGTGGCTTTTGGTTTATACTATAGTAACTAGCTTTCAAACGGTATATCTTTTTAAAGTAGGATCTACAAATTGATTACAGTAGATATTGCATTGATTTTAACTATACCGGTTAAAATCGTACATGACTGTCTTTCTTCGTACTCTCTCATAAATTACTAAAATTTAAAAATCCTAAGTTAAAAGTCACAAGTCATATGAAAAAAAAATCCTCCTCATATCATCTTTACAGGAAGCTTCGTGCGCTCGTTGAGGTGCAAGGTAATCCCAGTGGTGCATTCCCGTGTAGATTTGCCTTCACACGCATTCGATTTGGCTGGCAGCGAAGCAAAGCTAATGCGTGCGCTGAGGAGCATCAGGGGGGCTGTTCTTTTTTGCTGCAGCTTGTAGTTTTTTGTTATAATTTGTGGTTTTTGAGCTATTTATATGAGAGATTACAAAGTAACAAAAACTCATATGCGCTTTTTGCCGATATAAATGAAGTCAGTACAGTATATACTATAATTAATTAGTAGACCCTATCTTGAAAAGACACTCCGTTTAAAAGCTAGTTACTGTAGACAAATTGAAAAGCAACTTTTAAAAGCTGAAAAAAACAGACAGGGTAGAGGGATGGTCATTTCACCTTGACTTGTAGTCGTCGTCCACACATCCAACCCTGTGTCCTCGTCAGTGACTAACCCATCGCTACTGCCAATCCATACAGCCTGCGCACCATACAGACACTGTTATAAAACAGCACACAAAAAATAAATGATCAAAAGAGTAGGACACGAAGGTTTAACACGAAAACGGAATCCACTGCATAAAAAAAATATTTACAATAAAGTTACTTATCTTTATATGAGCTAGGGAGGTATATTTATAGTCTAAAGATCAATCCTGAATAGAGAAAAAACTGCATCAAAGTCGGATGCACCAACCAATACTACGTCTGACACGAGGCCCTGATCAACTCGGCTTCGATTTCTGGCTTATTTTTCATTATTCATAAGTTTCGTCTTTTTCTGAACTTTTGGCTTTTTGTTGAGTTTTTTTGCCGGTTCTTTTTTTCCCGTATTTGTTTGTATTATACGTAAGGGGCTAACATATTTTTTTTATTTTTAAATTTTTTTAAATTTAATTATGCTAAATAAGCCTCTGTCAGCTACAGTGTTTTTTTCAGCCAGCTACAGTGTTTTCAGCCATAAGCCACGAGCTTTTCAGCCGAACCGATCACCACCAATGTATACACCGCTCGGTGCCACGTTTGGTGCAATGTGTGACACGGACACGATGATGAATTCAAATTGCACTTTAATAATCTAAAAATGCAATATGTCAAAGATAATACTTTTTTTACCTTAGAACAATATGTAAACAACAAAACAAAACAAGTTAAACTAATATAACTTAAACTAGTAATATATAATATCAAATTTTATATGCTAATATAGTTATTGTCAGAATCACGATCCCACTGCGATTCTACTACGATCCTAACGATTATAAGAGTAGAATCGTGATCCCACTGCGATGCTACCTAATTCTGACCTATATTATGATCCGTATCATCTACTTTCGATAGGATCATACGATGCTATGATACGTGTCATGATACTGATAACTTTACTTGAAAGTGGACAAATATATTGAAGGGAACAATAAATCGTGGGTTCGAGCAAAGGTAGGCATGGTCACTACGAATTCTGGGCCTGTTCTTTTCCTCCGAAGCTGACAGCTTTTGGCTTTTGTTACAGTACCTAACTTTCAAACGGAATATTTTCTCAAGATGGGGTCTACAAGTTAAACGATGTACACGTTAAAAGCCCAATATCTGTACCAACCAAAATCGCAAGTGAGTATCTCTCTCCGTAATATGTACTGTAAACAACCAAAATTCAAAAATTTCAGCCAAAAGTCATAAGCCGCAGCCAAACAGGCCCTCTAACAAGGCCTCGCTCATTTTGGCTTCAATTTCTGATTTCTAGCTTATTTTTCACTATTTCTAAATTTCGTCTTTTTCTGATTTTTTTTGGCTTTTTTGAGCTTTTTTGTTCTTTTTTTGCCCGTATTTGTTTGCATTGTCCGTGATGGGCTAACCTATTTTTTCTATTTTAAATTTTTTTAATTCAATTATGCTAAATAAGTTATTATGAGCTACAGAATAATTTTAGTCAGCTCAAATAAAATTCTAATTATAAATTATTTTTTTAGCCTAAATGAGCGTCACCAAAATCAGGCTACGAGTTGGCTTGGTATGTATGCTGTAACTGAACGAAGGTGTGTGACGTCCAGATTTGAAGACTAGCAGTAGCAGCTAGTAGTAGTTGCCTGTAATAATGAGCCAAGGTTTGCCAGGATCACCTGTTGCTGTTTGTCTTGACATTTCACCAACTGATGAGCTTCGGTTTGAAGCAACCGACAAGATAACGTTGGAGAGGACATTGCCGGCTAGCTTGTTTCTTTTAATGCTGAGAATCCGTGTGGAAGCAGAGGACACCCACACCAACTAGCTAGTGTCATCTTTCTATGGGATCTGTGGGATGCTTCGCCGAAGTTTCGTGCACTCGTTGTGCTTGGCTTGCCGAATCGTCGTCCACACACCACCCCTGGCTATGGGCCCTCAAAAAAGCTTAGGCGCTTTTTGGGCCGGTAAGTCTTGAGTAGGGGTGGAAAAATAACTCGAAGCTCGTGGGTTGGCTCAAGCTCGTGAAATTTCAAGCCGAGCCAAGCTTTTTTTATAACTCGCAAAAAATTCGAGCTAAGCTCGAGCTACTCGCGAGCTTTTTTTTTTGGCTCAGGCATCTCCTGAATCCCAGCTCGCGAGCTATTTTGGCTCGGGCATCTCCTGAATCCCAGCGACTTGCATCTCCTGAATCCCATTCCCCACTCGCATCTCTCGTGAATCCCCACTCGATGACTCAAGCCTTTCGTCTCCCGTCGGTGTCGTCGTGTCGGCGTTGCGTCCTATGAATCCCGCCGGCCGCCGCCCACCGTGCTCCTCCTGGCGTGTGCTGCCCCCGGTGCTCTCCTCCGCCGCCGAGCTGTCTTCCCCCTTGGCGCCGGCCGATGGTCCCCAGCCCGCCTCCAGCTTCCCCCGTCCCCGAGCTCCTCCCCTGCCCTCTCCCTCTGCTGCTGCGACGACGCCGAGGACGACTGCTCGGGGGGGGGGGGGACGGCGGAGCGACCGAGCTGCTCGTGCTGGTGGTGGCGGTGGTCGAGGTGGCGCAGGAGGCCGCGCACGCCCCCGCCGAGCCTCGGGGAGGCGGTGACGGTGGCCTCGTCCGCCGCCTCGACGTCGGCGTGGTGGTGGCCGGCCCCCGAGCGCGGCGATGGGGATGGCGGCGACGCAGCGACGCCGGCGGCCGGGTAGGATCTGAGGAGCGAGGCGTGGTCGTCGTCGCAGGCGGACATGGTGGCGTGATGCCGTCAGGAAGGCCAACCGGGATCTGGAGGTGGGATGCGAATGCGAGCAAGGGAGGCAAAGCGGAAAGGTCGACGAGCGGAGACGTCCTCCGCCGCCACCGTCCCCACCGGCATGCCGCAGTAGCTCACCACCGGTCCACCGCCCTCCTCAGCAGCCTCCACGCCCCCCGCTCCGTCTTTGTCTTCTCCCTCACCGCCGCGGTCGACACCAGCCCTTCATCGGCCAGAGGGGCTGCCTCCTCCTCCGCGGGCGGGGTCTCGAAGGGAAACGTGTCTGGGAAGAGCACACGGTCCAATGGGCTCACCGCCTCACCGGCCTGCTCCTGGCTCGTGAAGGCTCGCGAGCCGGCTCGAGGCTTTCTTCAAGCCGAGCCGAGCCGAGCCGCTTTCCTAGCTCGTGCTCAAACCGAGCCGAGCCGAGCCGCCTGTTGAAACGAGCTTGGGCAAGCTTGGCTCGAGCCAGCTCGGCTCGGCTCGTTTCCACCCCTAGTCTTGAGCTTATAGCTTTTTTATACTATAGTGATTTTTTATACTATAGCTACTATTAGCTTTTTAGCACAATTAAATTTTAAAAATAATAAAAAAATATTATACTATCATGGACAATACAAAGAATAAAAAAAATACAAAATACAAAAAAAAGCAAAAAAGCTAAAAAAGACGAAATTAAGAAGAAGCGAGAAGCTGAAACTTTGATAAGTGGGGCCAAGCTTCTGGTTTTAGCTATTGACTTTTAGCTGAAATTGCACTGTAGTAGTTGTTAATTTTTTCTAAATCATTCAATTAACAAATAAACATAAGGAAAAAATATTATATTATCACAGATAATACAAAAAATAAGAAATAAAATAAAAAAACAAAGAAATAAAAAATATTAAAAAAACTAACGTGTTCTAAATGGCCTCTGACTTATGTGGTTAGTATCAAGAGAAAACTGTGCTCACGCTACACCCTGAGCAATTTCAGTGAGTTTATATGCTGGTAATTCGATGTTTGCATGTAAGTCAGAAAAACTTGTGTGTGAAGGCATCCAAGTACAGGCTAAAGCAAGGCATTCACATCAAGCTTGTGTGGTGTGTGAAGGCATTCACATCAAGAAATTTTTGTATGAATAATCTATATTTTATTCAAAATTACAGAAATATATCTGCGAGAATTTTTTTTATAAAAATAGACTCTAGTTGCCCAATGGAGAGACGACTGGAGCCTATCGCCCAACCGAGAGGCGACATGTAGAAAATATACCAACGGTTGGGCAAATTATTGCTGTCTCCCGAGCGTTGGGCGACTGCATTGCAGTCGCTGTACGGTTGGGCGACTGTAATTACAGTCGCCCAATGTCAGGGCGACAAGAGGGGGCCTTAAGGCAGCTCACTCGGCCGCCGCCACTGCTTACGCATTTTTCACTCATTCTGCGCGCAGAGAAGAAAGGAGAGAAGAAGAGAAAAGAAGAGGAGAGGAAGGAGGGGAAGAAAAGGAGGGAGAGAAGAGGAGAGGGAGAAGAGGGAGAGGAGGACACGATAGGAGGAGGAGAGGAGGTGAGGGAGGAAGGAGGAGTGGAAGTTATTCCATCCATTTAGATCTTCAGATCCAGGTATTTTTTGAGTATATTGTATTTGAAGTATTATTTTTATGAAATGTTAGTGTTAGTAAAAATTGTACATATAGAAAATTTAGTACATTTTAGTATACATTTTTTAGTATGGAACATTTTGTAGTATAGAAATTGTAGCACAATTTTTAGTATAGAAAGTTTAGTATTGTGCGATGTTATTTGACATGTCGCAAAATTGAAACGTATATACAGGCCGACATCATTAATGGCAGTAGCCACTACATTGAGAGTGCATTACGGTGCTGGAACCATTCGTGAAGGTCCGAATGGTGTGAATTTGAGCGGCTTTCCGCAAGTCACTCTCGTACTTCCGGATGGCGAGAATGCTCGAATCGCAGATGTGCTGCATTGGCTGACCCGGAGTTTTTCATTGGACCCCGAGGTGTGCAGCATCGTCGTGCAAGGGCTTTGGAGCCGGTCTCTCACGGACATCAGATGGGAGCTGAAGACATTGGTGCGCACTGCTTCATGGAAGGGCTTTGCGCAAGGGTGCCAGCGCCGTGGATACGAATGTGTCCTGCTTGTGCAACCATGCTCACTAGAAGTAGCTGCGCAAGCTCATGCGTCTGCCCTTGCTTCGGGAGGTGCTAGTAGCTCAGGGGGCCGCATGTTGGCGAAGATGATCAAGTTGCTCGTGTTGAAGCCGATGCGGTATGTGGAGGAGAGGTACAATGGTCAAGCCATACGGAGGGAACTGGACAAGCCGATGAAGGGAAGCATGTTGAGTACATTGTGCAGCAGATGGACTGTGATGACCAGAGGGTATGGGCTGAAGAGGAAGCTGTACAGGACGATGAGGAGGACAGTTCGGATGAGGATGAAGTTCCTATTCCTCAGGAATGGAACCGGTTTAACGCTGAGGGTGTTTCCGCGTATGATGAGCATGAATCAGCGTGGGAGTATCATGAAATATAGTTCGGTTGCATTCTATGTTTGCTGACAAGGAAGCACTGCAGGATGCCATCAAGCTGTGGACCCTTTCAATGTAGCGGATATTTCGTGTCGTGAAATCAAGCCAGGAGCAGTACACTGTGAAGTGCGAGCAGGCTGATTGTCCTTAGAGGGTGCACGCACGGAGACCCAAGTATGAGACTCACTGGATTGTGTCAAAGTTGGAGCCGCACTCTTGCATTGTCAACAGTGTTTTGGCGAGGCATCGTAATCTAACGTCCACCTTTATAGCCAATTTGATGTATGGAGAAATTGTTGAGAAGAAAGACATGGAGGCCACGCATATCGTGGTAGCTATCGAGAATAAATTCAAGTACAAGATTAGCTACGCGAATGCGTGGCGTGCTAAGCAGAAGGCATTGGAAAAACATTTTGGGTCTTTCGAGGCGGCGTACGACAATTTTTCTTGTATGCTTGAGGTGTTGTAGGAAAGGAACCCGGGAACGTATATCACCGTGCAAGACAAACCGTCCACAAGTCCACCAGGATATGCGGTGTTGCAGAGAGCCTTCTTAGCATTTGGTGCTTGCATTGAGGCATTCAGGCACATGCTGCCAGTGATCTCAGTTGACGGGACTTTCTTGATAGGCAAATACAAGGGGCAGATCCTGACGGCCATAGGCGTTGACGGCAATAACCAAATATTGCTGCTGGCCATCACATTTGTGGAAAGTGAAAATTATGAGAGCTGGCTGTGGTTTCTCAGACATGTCAGGGTTGGAGTTGTCGGCACTCGTCCTGGTGTGTGCGTAATCTATGATCGCCACGCCGGGATTATAAAGGCGATAAGAAAACTGCAGGAAGACACCAAGGAGCCCTTTTCTTGGCCGGACATGAGGAACAGGTAGTGCATTCACCTCTTAGGGGCCAACTTTTTCAAGCAATTCCCGAAGCAATATTTAATGAAGCTATTCAAGAGGCTGGCTAGGTAGAACCAGCGGAGAAAATTTGATACTTTGTGGGTGTTGTTGGATGAGCACACCAGGAAGAACGTCGAAGAGAGGAGCAAGGGGCCGGTCATTCCTGGGGCGACACAACCGCAATGCTTGCCAGCACTGGATGAGTCTAACCCACTTGGTCCAAGAAGGAGGAGCTCACGAAATATCAAGTACTTCTCGCAGTGGATCGAGGGGGAACCATTGGAGAAGTGGTCGCTGTTGCACAACACGGATGGCACATGGTACGGCATAATGACAACTAACTTTGCCGAGGTGTACAATTGGGTTCTCAGGGGCCTCCGTTCTCAGCCCCTTATCGCCATCGTGGAAGGTGTTCTTCACAGCATAAACCGCTACTTCAGGGAGAGGCATGCGAGTGCCGCACTTCATGCGGCCAATCCCCGAGCCCTGTATTCGTCGAAAATTACGGCGTACATGGAGACGAAGGCACAGAAGGGTCAATTGCACAAGTGCAAGTCATGGGCAACAGGGAGCATCGTTTTGACGTGGTACTCCGTGATAGAGCCGGATTTGGGATGGCTCGTTCCCTTGTTACCCATGAGGCATGCCTTGGAGATCATGCAAACGAACCTAGCTGCACGTGCAACAAACTTAAATTGTTACACAAGCCATGCTCTCATGTCCTCACTGCATGCGGGACCGTGGTCATGGATCCTTTGAACTTCATGTCGGAGTACTTCTTTAAGGAGAGGATACTGCAGGCTTGGTGTGGGGAGCTCCGGGGGTTCAGGGTGGTCGGAAACTTCGCCACCTTGAACATTGCAGCGAGGACCTGGGTTCCAGATGTTAACATGCTGATGGGTGGGAAGGGTCGGCGACAGAGCTGGCGTATTAGAAATGACATGGACGAATCACAAGCTGGAACATCTGGTGCACGTTGTGGACGATGCGGTCAGGAGGGGCACACATCTAGATGATGCAATGCATATCCTGATCAGTAGTTGTTGGAGACTACAGCTAAATTTCATGTACCATTTGTAAAACTTGTATGTTACATCACTTTTCTGTAATGTAGTTGGTGTTGTGCTGGTAGCTTAGTATTGCTCTGTTTACTTACTTACTAGTTGTATTTGCAGTTCATTAAAATGCGATTTTTTATGGTTCATGATAACAACCGTACGAAGATAACAACCAATCCATGATATGCTTAACAACATTGCACATTATTTCGATCAACACTCGTACATACTACGGTACAACCATGCACCTCGTTGCCTATATGCCAAACGAGCCTCGTGGCACCCACATGGAGAATTGCTGAGGGGGACGCCTCGGACGGGGCTGGCCATCGTTGTAGTGGCACACACATATCAGCCTTGGTATGCGTTACTGGGTTTACGCAAACTACTCCAGTGACTACCCCGACCGCCGTCTTGACACCGCAACCTATCGGCAGCCGGTAAGGACCACTGCACCATTTTCCCTACTTTTCTCCTTCACAACATGCACTAACAATCTCTCCTCTGTATTTACAGTCTCCGGAACCCCTATGTGCCTACCGCAAATGGATTGATCTTAAAATTCACCCTGCGGACCAATGCACCCTCGACTTTGAGGAGTGGAATGTCACATGGGACACGGAGTTGCGGGAGGAGGAGCGCCGCAAGAACGAGCAAACTCTACGTATACAACGCGAGACGCAAACTCATCTCGAAGAGTGCACCATAGGGAGTGGAAGGCTCGCGAGAGGGAGCGCGAGAGAAAGAGGGAAATGGCGGCTAAGGCAAAAGAGGCTGCCGAGGAGTTCAACGCCGAGCGGGCAAGGAAGGGAAAGTGGCCCCGGTCCACACAATAGGTCGTATGAGCAGTTGGGTGGGTTAGTCGCATATCATGCTATATGTTATGCATGTAATAAAAAATACGCGGTATGTTATTCCCAACTATATTATGAAGTTTATTTCTATTCAGATAAGCTTATTATCTCATTTATTCGCATTCAATGATTCACATAGCAAATCATTTAACAATATTAACATACCGGTTCTCTCCGTACACGAATTCTTAGTAACGTCAAAATATCACTTACCACTATATGTATCGATCGTTCTACGGTCAATCGTTCTTAAAAAATTCACAAAATTTTTTATGCACCTACAACATACAGTGAACATAAACTTTTATTACAACTACACCAGATTTTTTCCCAGTTTAAAACTACAAAATTGGCAAAACTTCAAAAAAATCATGGGGGACTGAGTGCAGTCGCCCACCCATTGGGCGACTGCACTGCAGTCGCCCAAGGGCGGAGGCGACTAGTTTCAGTCGCCCGAGGGTAGGGCGACAGAAATTCTGTCAGCCCCTGGTTGGGCGATTAGCGCCAGTCGCCCTCATTGGGCAACTAGAGCCTATTTTTGTAAAAATTTTCCCACAGGTATCTTTACTCTTAAAAAGAAGGAGTTGGTGGTTGGTGTGGCCTCCTAACTCTTCTCACAAAACTCTTGCGCCGATATGTGGGCCTTCTCTCCTCCCCGCCGAATCCCCTCCCACGTTCTCCGCGCCGCATCCTCCCACCAAATACTCTCCTCCGTTCTCCGCGGCGCTATCCTCCCCACCGAGTCCTCCTCCCCCGCTCCACCGCCGCCTCCTCGCTCCTCCGCTCCACCGCTGCCTCCTCGCTCGTCCGCGCTGCCGCAGCCTCCTCCTCCCCCGCTATTCTGCTCCACCACCGCCGCCTCCTCCTCCTCACCTGCCCCCACCGCCTCCTTCTCTCACACACCGACGCCTCCTCTCCCCCGCGCCGCCGCTTCGTCGAAGCTTCGCCACCGACCAGGCCCCTCCTCTCTCCTTTACCCCCTGCCATTGTGCGATGCCCCGCATCCCACCCTTGAACAGATCACGATGCCACCATCACCACCAATGGCAATACCCTAGGCGCTACGTCTCCAGCCGACCCCTACCGCCGAAGAGACCCTAGGTGCTTCCTCTGCCTCCGCCACCGTTGATTCACTTCAGAGCCTCGCTCGGAATGCCGCTGCGGAGCCGGTGCACGCTCTCGGGCAGCAGGGACCCACCTACGATGGTCAGGTGCGTGGTGGCGGAGGAGGGTGGTTGTGGGAGTGGGAGGGAGGGGAGGAGATGGAGGAGGACGGTGCCGGCATCACGCGGGGATTGGGGAAGGAGCATGTGGTGCTGATGTGGGGGTACCTCCCCAGCGTCTTGCCGCTGCTTGGGCCCGTGCTCGTGAGGCTACCCCCGGCGGCCGCCGCCGGCAATGGATGAAGGGACATGTGCAGTGGCGGGTGCGGATTTGCCATGGCCATCTCTAGTGATGCCTCGCGCTCTCCCTTCTCATTGTTGCTCTGTTTGTGTTCTGTTTCTTCCAGTTCGTTTGTTGGGTGAGAGGATCGGCCGTCTTCTCTCAGCTAGAAAATTTCTCCCAAATCTTTTGGTTTTCTTCTTGCCCTCCCTGGGAACCCTCTAGAAGCTTTTGGAACCGACCTTGGTATCAATCTTTGTCGGGTTTCTTTTGTGGTTAATCTATGTCGATTCCTCCGGTTGTAAAGCATTTGCTGTGGTTAATCTAGGAGCTGCCTACCATGGTGAAGAACCGTGCCTACAATGACGACTTGGGGGTCAGTGTGGATGCCTCCTCCGCCGAGATCAAGAAGGTCTATTATCTCAAGGTGATTCCTTTGCGCCCTTGAATCCTTTGGTTTGTTGCCTTCAGTGTCATGTAGATAGCAGTTGAGCTCATCTCTATATGCCAAATTGCTAGGTTTCTCTTCCTTTCAGGTGAAGCTGGTGCATCCAGACAAGAATCCCGGGAAGCTCAATGCGGCACAAAAATTTCAGGTAGATTTTCCATGTCTTCTATTGCCGCTTGTTCTATTTAATCTGTTGTATTTGACTGCGAACAAATAAAATGGCGTGTCCATAGGCTAGAGATAAAATATTAGTTTTCTGAAGTTTGTTTGGATTTTTCGAACAAAGATCTATATTATATGGGCGTAAGGTAAATTCATGGGCATGAACCCTTCTATCCTGCTATTGAATCTGCATGGTCCAGCTGGCTATTGAGAGGAATCTGAGCAGACAGTGGTCTGCCCAAAAATAGTTAAATTTTCTGGTTTCCTCAATTTATCAGAGAACAATATGAAACAGCGTATCTACATGCAAGGATAAGGAACTTGGTCAGCATCAATGCAAACCATTCATGAAATGTCCTATTTGGGGGTAAAACAGTTCTGCCTTGTAGTTTGTAAATTTGCTGGTCCACTATTTCTGGTTCCGATTCACTGTCATTGTACAATTACTCCAGCTTTCTGAAATTGGAAAAAAGTCATGAATAATAAAAGGACCTTGGATGTTTGAATATATTTTTGATTGAGTCCTCCCAATGAAGTTCAAGTGGTTTTTAATTTTCGATGTGCACACATTTAAAAGATCTGCCAAATAATCAAATGTGGTATTTATCCATATGAGTGTTTTTAGTTAGTCTGCCTCAATGCTAAATTTTGTGACCATATTCTGCTGTTGCTTTTGCAGTTCCTTGGCTTATTGATTGATGCCAATGCCTTAATCCGAAATGCTGCACACAAAATCCTAGGGTTAGTGAATCTTCTGAAACTTCAATTGTTTAAATCTGCAGTTGATGTTCTCATTACAAGTTAGAGAAAAATCCAGAGGTATGTCAGTCTGATACCCCCGCAGAACAATCACCATGCTTATTGGTTATGTTTCCTTTTGCTATTCATGTTTTGTTCTTTTCTTGATCTATAACATTTTTGTACTACTATCATACCGCAGAACAATCCAGAGGTATGCTTTATCCTGCAGTCATGGACAAAATTTTCAATAGTCTACGCCATAGGGATCCCAAAACCATGAGATCAAGCGCCTTAGTATTAAATCATCTTGTATTTGTGAAAGCAAGCCTCTAACCATTTCTGCTGGTCTATTAAATTTTCTGTCATATGGAAAGTAAGTTGGATGCCATTTTATTCTTTGTTTTATTTTTGAACAGAAGGTGGGGAATAACCAGAAATATCCAACCGTATTCTTCTATACCAATGGTCCTTCATCTGTATAACCCTATACAAATGGCCCTTTATCAAATGCCAAGTTAATTTTTTGTGCAGCCATTTTCAAGGCATGATTTTATAATCTGATCTAACAGATAGGGATAAAACATATAAATTGATCTTGTAGAATATATGCATTGACATGAATACATCAATCCAGTTCATTTGTATGTCAAATATCAAAAACTATGCTTTATCCTTCCCATTGTTCAGGTCACTACAGTTGCTGTCACTTAATGATGCTAAGCTGTAGCCATCATTTGCTAAATTTTTTAGTCATGCTCTCCTTGATTCTTCATGTGGTTTACAAACTCTTGAGATATCTGAAAACAATGTGAGTTGACATGAGAACCATTTTTCCCCTTTATTTCTTTTGTGCGGTCTGGAAATAATGCATCTCTTATAGATCGCAGGTTGGCTTTCTTCTGTAGACAAAAGTTCTAAAAGTTTCTCATCAGCTAAATCTTTAATTTTCGTACTCATATTTATCCTACTAAATCTTTAATTTTCAGCATTTGTCAGCATATAGGATTTACCTTACTATGCAGATTTACCTTCTCTCTCATTGGACAAAGGAGACAAAAGATGTTAGATGAGTACTATTTGTTTTTTCTTACCACGAAATGCTCTTATATTCATTCTAGGTTGTCAAAGTGCATGTCTTTTTTAGGGTGATGGACAGTAAGCTTGATGAGCATCCAGCACAATTGCTCCTTGATTCGACACCCACAAAATTTATTTCCAATGGGATCATTATAAATTCGTTCTTCATTTTCTTTGATTTAGTCTCTTCATCTATGGTGTAGAGAAAGTTGTATTTAAATCCAGATTGAACTTTACTCCCATCTATATATATGTACAACATTTTTCATGGACAAGTGAAGTGCCTATCGGTATATATGGTTTTTAAGGTCACACTCATGCCGTTCCGTATAATCAGTTATTACCCATGCGCCTTCACCAAAACTTGTACATGGCCTCAGTCATAGTTTTTCCTTCTTTCTTAATGCATACATGATTTGTATTTTATAGTTTTGACTTATGATTGCTTTGTTTTTGCGGAGCATAGTTTTTGCTCATGTTGTTTGTCCATTTCATAGTTAAATATAGTTAAAGATTATCACCAAGCCTTTGTAGTTAAGCACTTTTGTTCTTGAAACCAAAGATAGTTTGATTATGCAAGTCAAACACTACATTTCCATTCATTTCTTGAGGGTTGACATGTCACCACAAAACTTTATTTACATTGTTAGTTCTGATTCTTCTTATTGTCATTTGAGTGACCTGTGATTGTTATGCTTGTGGTCAGTGCCTTCCCTGTATGTAGAAAAGTTGGTTTTCATACTGATGTTCTTATTTTTCCAGGTTTTGGTGCATTGGTCATTAGAATCTATTGGCCATGTAAAGAAATGCATCAATGCATTGTGCACTTAATTCAAACTGACATGTTTATGCTCCTCGAGAAAAGATCGATGACACCTCTGATTTATGTGCTTAAAAAATTTGTGTGTTAACTGCCAAATTTTTTCCAGTAGAACTGTACTTCTCTGATGACTGGAACAAGAAATGAGGCAAAACTAAATAGTTGACATTTACCGATCTCTTTAAGTTAGTTCACCATAATGATGCTCCAGGTTAAGCAGCAACAAGGGCATTGTGTACATGCCATTGTCTATGTAAGTAGACTTGCTAACTTTGTAAAGTCTGTGCTGTCAAGTAATTCCAAGTACAACTTTCAGATAAGTTAATGAGCGATATCCTTCGCAAGTAGGTACGAGGCTATGAACATTGTTTTTCTTCCTCATAGGCTATTACTATTACATTTTATCCTTGTATTGATTTTATAGAAAGTCTTCTAGATATGGTCCGCTGCCCTAAATAAGTTCTGAGGAATACATGAACAAAGTTGAATTGCAATAAAATGATTATACTACATTTATCATGACGCCTAGCTAGGTATATCGTATCTGCAATATGCCTGCCAATGTATCACATTCCACCGTTTTATACATCCAATGCATAGCTCTGCTTTTTACCAAATGTTCAAATTGAATCAATTTTAAGCCAAATGGACACATGCAATATAATGAATGTGAGATATATCATGTGTAATATGTTATTATATGGTTTGGGATTACGTTTGATAATATATATCATCTTTTTAAAGATTCCGTTGCAACGCACGTGCACCTTACTAGTATTTATGTAATTTTAAATAAAAAATAGATTATTCGTAAAAAAAATTCGTCACATCAAGCTTGCTAAATTCTGGCACAAAGACCCAATAGTATGTCAGACCAGATAATAATATTCCCCATCATGTTCGGCAACAAGGATCAAATTACGAGCTAGCTTGGTATGTATGTTGTAATCGAACGAGGGTGTGGCGTCCAGACTTGAGACTAGCAGCTAAGTAGTACGTGCCTGGAATAATGAGCAGTTTGGCAGCATCACATGTTGCTTGTCTACACCCGGCTTTATGGTGTTGGCTCTGGCCATTACAAACGATGTCGTGTGGTCACACTCATGGCATCCAGACCGATTTTGGATCCTCTGACTTTGCCAAGGGAATGGCAGAGTGACATTGGGTGAATATAAACCGTCTGATGGAAAAACAACGGTCTAGATCGATCACTGTAGCACTACAGTATTTTTTGCACGGTATGCTACTTGATTTGTCAAGTCGTCGTTACGCAACCACCCGTGTTCTCGTCGTTAATGGCGTAGCTGTTGCCTGTTACTTCTTGATCCCACACAGATTCTCGGCGTTAAAACAAACGAGCAGGCAGCCAGTCTCCTCTCCAACACCATAGCCAACCCACACAACCTGCCCTGCGCACCATCCGAACAAACCGCCCACCAAGCCAACATCCAAGCCAACTAGCCATGGAGATCGTCAGAGGAGCCATGAGCGCTCTGCTTCCCAAGCTGGGCACCCTTCTCACCGACGAATACAAGCTGCAAAAGGGCCGCACCAGGAAACCTGAAAGTAGTGGTACTGGATTGTGAAGTTTTTAATATAATGCTTAATATCATCATACCTTAAAACCATTACCTTGGGCCGGTTTTGAACACAAAACTATTTCCTTATTCCTACTGAAAAATGAGCTGTTTCATATGAAACTCCTTTAAAACTATCGAGTTCAATTCCAAAGGGGCCTTGACTTATAGTTTTGGATTAATTGTCCATTGTTTTAACCTCATCTAAAATCTCTGAGTTCTTAATGTTATGCTTCGTATCATTGTATGTTAGAGCTATTTTTAACAACTAACATGTATACTCTAATTTTTAACAACTTCCGTGAACACGATTTTGACCACTATTTTCTCTTATAACTATTTATAAAATATTATATTATGAAAGTATTTTTTAAAATAAATCGACACACACATATATATATCATTTATACATGTCTAATTTAAATTCAGAAAAATATTGGTATTTACTATACTTATCCCAAACATCACTTATTTGTGGGCGGAGAGGGGCATTCCATTTCCACAAAGGCATGTAGCATTTTCCGTTATTTCCATCAAATTGGCAATGTAATCTTAGCTGGCCCGCCAACTAGCCAGTGTAATATTATCGCTTCAGATTTAAGCCAGTGTTATCTTATCACTTTAGCCAATGGGATCTGCGGGGTTGCTTTGTGGAAGTTTCGTGGACTGTTTGGCGGGACTACAAGGTCTACTACTCTGCATCACTAAGGTTTCGTGCCAGTGGCGAATCCACCGGGTAAGCTTTATCAGGCTGAAGTCTACCCTCCACCGGTTGACCGATCCCCCCTTCTGTTAGCACTAATCTTAACTTGCATATGTTTTATTTAAAGTTCATGCATTAGTAGACGTACGTGACATGTGAGACATGCATATACGTATTCTTGTCCTGCATATCGTGGAGGTGGTGGCTAACAACCAGACCGGTTCTTGCGGATGGAGTAGGAGTCATGCGGTGCATGAGGTAGTTGCCCATGCATGCGTGGAGACGTGCTCGTGCATGCGTGAGACCCGGCCAGCAGGTTGTTGCTCGGCGTGCGTCGTTGGGCTTTAAAGCCATGTACTCAATTGCATTTGTTGCTGTGTGGAGTAAACAGAAAAACCAGGCGTTCGTCGCCGGGGTGTTCGTCGCCACAGCTGCTCTCTCTCTCGAGTCTGTGTACGTGTTCTTGATCCACTCCCACCCAAGCACCTGTGTGTGCGTTCACCAGCTAGTTGTCTTCTTGTGTGCTCCATCCAGCCAACTCGCTTGAGTGTTACGTGAGAAGTGCAGCCCAGCCAACTCGCGTGAGTGTTACGTGAGAAGTGCAGCCAAGGGAGCTTGTGTCGTTGTGCAAGCTGCTGATCCTGGGAGCTGCTCTAACACCTTCCTGGGCTCCTACCTCCTGGCTCCCCTGGCAGCCGGCAGTACTGGCCGAAGAAACTGAAGAAGAAGCCGGCAAACTGCAAACAAGAGGAACAATAATTGAAGGAGCAAGGCCGAAGAAGCAGCGAAGCCAGGCCCAATTCACGTCCGTGGTCCGCCCATCGGCCCACCGCCCACATCCCCACCGGTCCACATGGCACCCTGTTGGCCTGTTCCCGTGTCCGAAAATTCCCCAATCAGAAATCCCCAATCCATTCCCAGATTCCCTTCCCCATTCGGGCGTTCCCCCAAATCCCAATCAATTGACCTAGGCACGATCGCATGGAGGCAGTGAGGAGTGCGGACTGAGGTTGCTCACCCGTGCTCTAGGTTTGAAGCCCGCGACGCCGCCCATGCAGTTGTGCTCAAGCCGAGGTGGGGAGGTGCCGATGATGACGAGATCTGGAGGGGGGAGGCCGAAGCCAGAGGCGGGCCGGGTGATAGGAACGGGGTCCCGATCTTCCAACAGGTTCTGGATATGTTCGATTTGGTGGAGGCGCGACACAAATCGATCCGGCTTCCGAACGACATGTTCCGAACCCCGCAATCGCAGCACCACGTCTCCTCAGGTTATCAACCGTGCGCAGCCGGTTGACCTCGCCAAGAAGGCTAATTCTTGCCTGCGAATCGAAGAACACAAGCAAGAACAAGGAAGAACACAACTGAATTGCAGATGTATTGATTTAGCACTCGAAAGTTGGGGTCTCACAAACCGATGAACGGCGATACTGTTCAAAGACAGAATTAATCTAAGCAAAACCCAACCCTAATGGTGGGGGTGGCGGCTGGATATAAAGGATTAAGGGGCGTGCAAAACCCCTGGACGCGCCCTAATGGGCTCCAACACGATACAAAGCCAAAAGGCCCAAAAGACGGTGGCGCAGCACCCTGACAGATTCTGAACGCCCACTTGTTTCGACGATTCCCGTTGACTCGGAAGGAATTTTGACATCAGACTAGATCCATTGGAAAGGTAGTCTTCTCATATTTTCATACATATGTAGAACGTCCAAAACGGAGTCCGGATGCGATCTAGGCGTCCGTTTTAGTGCGGCCTGGTCCTGAACTCCGAATTGGATTCGAAGTCGGTTTGAATTGGGCCTCCAACATGATTCGACCGCCCTTGCTGGACTTGTGCGCCTCGTAGTCCTTCTCCAAGTACTTCTAGGTCCTCTCCATGGTTTCTAATCATAATTAAATCATTAGGTAGCAATCGATTCTCAAGTGAACAAAAAGAAGTACTTAGGAACGAGGTCACCTGTAAATTCAATTGTCGGGCGCGAGCTCTAGTGATTGGTCCTTGAATGTCAAGTGGAGGAGTGTTGTGTGTATCCGAAGAAGTGATGTCCTCATCATCCTCCCCCTCTTGAAGCGGAGTTGTCCTCAACTCAGCCTCATCTTCTTCTCCCAAGTATGGCTTCAAATTTGAAATGTTAAAGGTGGGACTAACCCCGAACTCGGGAGGCAATTCAAGTTTATATGCATTATCATTTATCTTCTCAACTATCTTAAAAGGACCAGCAGCTCTAGGCATCAATTTTGACTTTCTTAACTCAGGAAATCTATCCTTTCTCAAGTGCAACCAAACAAAATCACCCGGTTCAAATTTAACTTCCTTTCTACCTTTACTACCCGTAATCCTATATTTTTCATTCATCTTTTCAATGTTTACCTTAGTAGTCTCATGCATTTTGACAATAAAATCAGCACGCTCCTTAGCATCATTATGAACTCTCTCACTAGTAGGCAACGGTAAAATATCAATAGGGGCACGTGGATTGAATCCATACACTACCTGAAAAGGACTTACCTTGGTGGTGGAGTGTTCCGCTCGATTATATGTGAACTCAACATGCGGCAAACACTCTTCCCACAGCTTCAAATTATTCTTCAAAACAGCTCTCAACATGGTAGACAATGTGCGGTTCACCACCTCAGTTTGGCCATCAGTTTGTGGGTGACATGTTGTAGAGAATAACAACTTTGTACCCAACTTGTTCCATAGAGTACGCCAAAAGAGACTCAAGAACTTGGCATCACGATCTGAAACAATAGTAGAAGGCATACCATGCAAACGAACTATCTCTTTGAAAAAGAGGTCAGCAATATGAACGACATCATCGGTTTTATGACATGGTATAAAGTGAGCCATCTTAGAAAAGCGATCCACAACAACAAAAATGATATCCCTCCCCCTCTTAGTCCTAGGCAATCCTAAAACAAAGTCCATAGAAATATCTGCCCACGGAATAGAAGGAACAGGAAGAGGCATATATAAACCATGTGGATTCAAGCGAGACTTAGCTTTTTGACATTTAGTGCAGCGAGCCACAAACCGCTCAACATCTCGCCTCATCTTTGGCCAAAAGAAGTGTGTGGCTAAAACGTCCTCCGTCTTCTTAGCACCAAAATGTCCCATCAAACCGCCTCCATGCGCCTCCTGTAACAACAAAAGATGAACGGATTCAACTGGAATGCATAGGCGGTTAGCTCGAAACAAAAACCCATCATTGATCAAGAATTTATTCCATGCTTGTCCCTCTTTACAATGTAGCAACACATCCTTAAAATCAGCATCAAAAGCATATTGTGCTTTAATAGGTTCAAGACCAAAAATGCGACAATCAAGTTGAGACAACATGGTATAGCGTCGAGACAAAGCATCAGCAATCACATTATTCTTCCCTTTCTTGTGTTTAATGACATAAGGAAAAGATTCAATAAATTCAACCCACTTAGCATGTCTACGATTCAAATTGGTTTGACTACGAATATGCTTAAGTGATTCATGATCGGAATGAATGACAAATTCTTTAGGCCATAAATAGTGTTGCCACGTCTCTAAAGAACGAACAAGAGCATACAATTCTTTATCATACGTGGAATAATTAAGAGCAGGACCATTCAATTTTTCACTAAAGTAGGCAACAGGTTTGCCTCCTTGCATCAGAACACCACCAATACCAATTCCGCTAGCATCACATTCCAGCTCAAAAGTCTTACCAAAATCCGGAAGTTGGAGCAATGGTGCGTGTGTAAGCTTGTCCTTCAAAAGATTAAAGGACTCCTCTTGTGATGGCCCCCAATGGAACACGACACCCTTCTTTGTCAACTCAATCAATGGTGTCGCAATGGTGCTGAATTCCTTGACAAAGCGGCGATAAAATCCTGCAAGGCCAAGAAAACTCCGCACTTGGGAGACCGTCGCGGGCGTGGACCAACTCCATATCGCCTCCACCTTGGCTCTATCAACCTCAATTCCCTGTGGAGTCACAACATAGCCAAGAAAAGAGACTCGATCCGTGCAAAAGGTGCACTTCCCAAGGTTACCAAACAAACGTGCATCCCTCAAAGCATTAAAAACAGCACGTAAGTGATTCAAATGTTCATCCATGGACTTGCTATAAATCAAGATATCATCAAAGTAAACAACCACAAATTTGCCAATGAAAGGACGTAAAACCTCGTTCATTAATCTCATGAAAGTGCTAGGTGCATTAGTTAAACCAAAAGGCATGACTAACCACTCATACAACCCGAACTTAGTTTTAAAAGCAGTTTTCCATTCATCGCCAAGTTTCATTCTTATTTGGTGGTATCCACTACGCAAGTCAATCTTTGTGAAAATTATAGCACCACACAACTCATCAAGCATGTCGTCTAGCCTAGGAATAGGATGACGATACCTTATAGTAATGTTGTTAATGGCTCTACAATCTACACACATATGCCAAGAACCATCTTTTTTGGGAACCAAAAGAACAGGAACAACACAAGGACTAAGGCTCTCACGTACGTACCCACGGTTCAAAAGGTCTTGGACTTGTCGCTGAATCTCCTTAGTCTCTTCAGGATTGGTCCTGTATGCCGCACGGTTTGGCAAACTCGCTCCAGGAATCAAGTCAATCTGGTGCTCAATCCCTCGAATGGGTGGAAGTCCTGGAGGTATCTCATCAGGGAAAACATCTCTAAACTCCTGCAAAAGGTTAGTGACAGGAGCAGGCAAAGTGCAAGGCATATTATCAAGAGAAAATAAAGCATCTTTACACACAAAAGTATAGCATGTATCATTAACATCATCAATTTCAGCAAGGTCTGATTTTGTGGCAAGCATAACAAAATTTTTCAAATGAATTACTTGCTGTTTTTCAGATTTATCATGTTCCTTTTGATCATTAGCAGCAGTAGCTCTCGCCCTATCGGCCTCTATAATCTCAGTTGGGGTCAAAGGCAGTAAAGTAACTTTCTTTCCCTTATGCATAAAAGTGTATTTGTTACTACTACCATGGTGTAAAGCATCATTATCAAATTCCCAAGGTCGACCCAATAAAAGAGAGCATGCTTGCATGGGAACCACATCACAATCAACATGATCAGCATAACCACCAATGGAAAAATGGACTCGGCATGTTTGCGTTACCTTAGCTTTTCCAGAATCATTTAACCACTGAATATGGTATGGATGTGGATGCGGTCGCGTGGTCAAGCTAAGCTTCTTGACCAAATCAGAACTCACCAAGTTGTTGCAGCTTCCTCCATCAATGATGACACGTGCGCGCCGGTTCTTGATTGCGAAGAAAGTCTGAAACAATTTATGGCGTTGAAGCTTATCGGGTTGTTGTACCTATGTGCTGAGGACTCGTTGCACAATGATGCTCCGTAGCGTCACTGTGGACGCCCCACCAAGGACCAAGTCGTCATCACCACCGCCATTGTCGTCCGAGGCAGCAACAACATCATCATCCTCCTCAACATCCGAAGTGCTGATGTAGCCTCCATCTTCTGTGGCGATGTATGCCCGTTGGCTTGGGCAATTCTTCTGCACATGACCAAGCCCATGGCAGCGGTGGCACTGAATGTCGGAGGAGCGGCCCGTTGAAGCCACGAAAGAAGAACTCTTGGCTGGAACCTGCAAGGAATTTTTTGAAGCATCTGCAAAGCGTGACGTGGAAGGTGGCTTCGGTGGCGCTGCTGCAATCTTGTTCACAGGTGGTGGAGGAGAACGAAAACTCAAAGAAGACTTGGGCAGTCCCGTCGATGTAGTCGTGCGCGGCGTGTAGAAGGGTCGTCCGGTGCTTGCCTTCGCTGATTCCTTGCGTCCCTGCAATTCTTTTTCTGCAAGCATAGCAAGCTGGAACAACTGGTTGACAGTAGTAAATTCTTTATAATCAACAATGTCCTGAATTTCACGCCGTAACCCCCCGTAGAAACGACAAATCTTATCATCCGTGTCCTCAACAACCCCACAACGCATCATACCCTTTTGAAGCTCAGCATAATAGTCTTGAACAGAACGATCACCTTGTTCTAAGCGCTGCAATTTTTTTCTCAAATCAAGTTTATATGTGGGAGGAACAAAACGATTACGCATATCTTCTTTTAACCGCTCCCATGTATCAGGTTGTAAGCGCATGTTACTTAGTTCATTCCACCAGATAATAACAAAGTCCTTAAACTCACTAGTAGCTTGTCTAACTCTATGTTGTTCAGGAACCAAGTGAGAATTAAATTTCTGCTCTACCGTCATCTCCCAATCAAGATATATATCAGCATCGTAAAGACCAGCAAAAGATGGAATGGTAAACTTGACTTTAGCAAAAGGGTCGTCGTTACCATGACGGTTCTGGTTATTACCTCCCATACCCTGTCGGTTTTGCTGAAGACGCCGACGTAGTCGTGCATCTTGTGTCGCCCGCCGATCAATGTTGCCATCTGCATCATACACTGCATCATCATCAGGATGATGGCCATCATTGACAAGTGGCAGGCGTGCCTCCAATGTGTCCATCCGACCAGTGAGGTCAGCCAACCGTCGCTCCACCCGCTCAATGCCTTCCGTGGTGTTCAACTTGGCAATGGCGGTGATGATGGTGTCCATTCTCGCGCCGAGATCAGTGATTGAAGCATTTTGTTTGTCGAGTGCAGCTTGTAGCTGGCCGCGACTAACACACTCGTTGAAATCGACCGGTGTCCCGTCTCCTTCGTCTCCTGCCATGGTTAGTGGAAACACAGGGAAAACAAAAGGATTATCCCTATCAACTACAAATGAAGAGCAGTGGGAACTCGCAAAGGAAGTGGTTTACCAAGCTCTTACAAGTGTTCTTACCAAAGCAGCAGGTGGTACAACCGGTGGCTGGTTCGTGAAACCATGTCGAGCGTGGGTACGATTGCAAGGGTCAAAACGGTGCTATCCAGAAGTAGATATATGGAGCTTAGCAGGCCAAATATGTCAGTGGAACACAAATCAATAACAGATAGTAATGTTGAATAAATGTCCAAAGCACTGGTCCTAGTTGCTGGTCTAAATGTGTCCTATATCAGGGTTAAGATATGATGAACAAGGAGTCAAGACCAGAATAGTAAGGCAAAGACAGCAACAAAGATGGCCAGGCACTGAGAGACTTAATGCAGCATAAGCACAAAACAAATGAATTTCTGTCACCTAAAACTGTGCTCTGTCACGTTTTTTTTGCCACGGATAGCACTCTCACTCTCTCTCTTCTCTACTAAGCCGAAATTTTTCTTTTTTTTGTATTTTTTTATATTTTTTCACAGAGCAGAGCACAGAAATAGGAACCACACAAAGTTTCACCTCAATCTGATGTAAGGTGTGGCCTACAGAAAATAAAGAATGTGCTGTAAATTCGGTGATTCAATTTCGAAGCTCGAGTACTGCACTTTCCAGGCCGAATTTGGGGAAAATAAAATCACCGAATCCGACGAAGTTGGGGAGTTTCGGATGAAAATTTTAATTTCACCCAATTTCAAAAAAAATCGCCTGATTTCGAGTCCGTATGCAAAAGTTACGGCCATTTGAAGTTGAGCCTCCGAGTTATGGTTTCTGTGGAGGCCGAAAACGAAATTGAGTGGAGGAAATCGGTGGAATTTGGGGGCGGAAGCTCGGGGAAAAGTGGGGGATGGTGCTGGATGGTCACGAGATACGACAGATGACTCAAACAGAGGGTGGGATATGGGTGGGAAAACAAAAACAGAGGGTGGAATACGCGATGGATGACGACTAGGGTTTGTATGAGAGGTAGCGGAAGCAAGATAACCCGAAACAAAACACAATCTAAACCAGCAACACAACTCGACTAAGGACACAAACTCAACACTACGGACTCTGAAATCAAATTGTGCAAAAGGCTAAACGAGATCTGGGACAGGGAACAACCTATGACTACAATTTTTTTAGGGTTTTTTCTTGGACTCTAGGATGAAACCGAAAACAACAAAGGTAGGATAACTCGAACCTGAAGGAACACCCGAAGCTCTGATTACCACTTGATAGGAACGGGGTCCTGATCTTCCAACAGGTTCTGGATATGTTCGATTTGGTGGAGGCGCGACACAAATCGATCCGGCTTCCGAACGACACGTTCCGAACCCCGCAATCGCAGCACCACGTCTCCTCAGGTTATCAACCGTGCGCAGCCGGTTGACCTCGCCAAGAAGGCTAATCTTTGCCTGCGAATCGAAGAACACAAGCAAGAACAAGGAAGAACACAACTGAATTGCAGATGTATTGATTTAGCACTCGAAAGTTAGGGTCTCACAAACCGATGAACGGCGATACTGTTCAAAGACAGAATTAATCTAAGCAAAACCCAACCCTAATGGTGGGGGTGGCGGCTGGATATAAAGGATTAAGGGGTGTGCAAAACCCCTGGACGCGCCCTAATGGGCTCCAACACGATACAAAGCCGAAAGGCCCAAAAGACGGTGGCGCAGCACCCTGACAGATTCTGAACGCCTATTGTTTCGACGATTCCCGTTGACTCAGAAGGAATTTTGACATGGTACCAGATCCATTGGAAAGGTAGTCTTTTCAGATTTCCATACATATGTAGAACGTCCAAAACGGAGTCCGGATGCGATCTGGGCGTCCGTTTTAGTGCGGCCTGGTCCTGGACTCCGAATTGGATTCGAAGTCGGTTTGAATTGGGCCTCCAACATGATTCGACCGCCCTTGCTGGACTTGTGCGCCTCGTAGTCCTTCTCCATGTACTTCTAGGTCCTCTCCATGGTTCCTAATCATAATTAAATCATTAGGTAGCAATTGATTCTCAAGTGAACAAAAAGAAGTACTTAGGAACGAGGTCACCTGTAAATTCAATTGTCGGGCGCGAGCTCTAGTGATTGGTCCTTGAATGTCAAGTGGAGGAGTGTTGTGTGTATCTGAAGAAGTGATGTCCTCATCACCGGGAAGGCACTGAGGCGTGGAGGCACCAAGGCGGGGAGGCCTGAGGCCCTGAGCGGTGAACCTGAGCCAGGGAGGCGGGGCTGTGGGGAGGCGCTGATGGCTGACCGCTGAGGCACTGAGCCGGGGGCGGGGTCGCGCCATCGCGGTGTAATACCTGGGCCGGATGAGGCCCAGCCAGGCCCATCTTGACGCCCATTTAAGAAAGGGAGCAGCAGAGGAGGAGGCAAAAGCCGAGTTGCCTTCCCCTCCTCCCGTGCTCTCCCTACCGTCGCCGCTCTACGCGCCTTCTCTCACGCCTGCTGCCGTCGCCCGTGTAGTTGTCGGCGCCGCCGCTCGTTAATCCCCGGCGCCGTCGCGTGTCGTCCTTCAGTAGTTGGATTTGAATTATTGGTGAACCAGTCGGTGATTACGATTGCTTAGACTGTTGAACCACATTGAATGACTGGTTTTACTAGGGTCCCAATCGATTAGCCCAAATGTGTAATCTAGGCATGCTGAGAAGTTGTTAATCTATTGTTTGGGTGGAAAATCCCTCATGGAGTTATCCTTTCAATTGATGATAGGTGAATGATAATAAAGCTAAGTCCACTAATTTTGCACCATGATTGATTATTATAATCGCGACCAATGTTTTGGAAGGTTCTAATAGTTGTAATGTTAGAACTCTACTGGGATTAGTTGGGAGGATAAGAATGGGGATCTTGATGTTGGATAAATCTCCCAGCTAAAATGAATAGAGAAGAATTGTTATAGAGCTGAGTGAGACTCGAATTCTGAGGGATGAGGCTAATAAAGTCCTAGTGAGAATTGGCGGTAATATCTAAGACATGTGTTAGTGAAGTTGCCACCACATTTGTGGGAAATTATGAGCACGCCTATGGAGGTAGAACAGATGGATCTTATGCTTAAAATAATCGTAAATACAGTTCATGGAGTACATATTTTACGTGCTGAAATCTAGGTGAATGATTATCTCTAAAAGAGTTGAGCGGGTGGATTTTAGTTAGTGCCTTGGAACCAGGTGCTTATGGGATTGTTAATTGATAGTGGTTATTTTGATGACAGAATTATGTCCGCACCTTGTGTGGTTGCACACGAGATAGTCGCAATGATTGTGCTGTTGTGTGCAGTAAAGTGGTAGAGTTTGGTGAGCCTTGGGGAGGTTTATGTTTTGATGAATGCTAAATTCATAACATGAAGCTCTATTAGGCTTAGATCTATAGTGAGGATGGTTGTTATGTTAGTAATGAGGTGATAATAAAGATTTGTGTGGCTAATAGAGTTCTGAGTTGATCTTATGCCATAATCTTTATGAGAAACTGATTGGGAAAAATATCGACCTTAGGGGCAAAGCTGATTGTGTTGCTGCAGCTGGTAGCGTCTATGGGGAGTGATGTGACTTAACATCACATATAAGTTGGTGAATCATTGATAGTGTCAACAGTGAGATTTTGGGTGAAAGTTTCCCCAAATTATGTTTTGAACATCTAAGCCTTAGATTTGTGATAGCTAGTGGAGGCTAAAAGATTGAGGTAAAAATTGAAGTAGAGCTATTAGAGGATTTAGTTATCAGATGTTAACTGAGGTCTTGAATAGAGCTTACCTCATTTTGTGGATATGAGGAATTGAGTACAGATGGGTGATTTTTATGTTCACCGTATTCGGTGATCATTGAGGAAGTGAGTTGGGTTTATGAGTGTTATGTGATACTTCTCTCGTAAAAAAGAAGAGCTCTCTTTGTTGCGAACAAAAGTAGCGTTGTCTCTTTTGTGCAAGCGATGAGTGATTTTCTTGGTTGAGTGATTTTCTTGGATGATTTATGATTTCCTCATGCCGAGGCATGAGATGTTAAAGGTTGCTAAGGTATTGGTCGTGTTAGACCAGACGTAGGATAACGTGAGAATTGAGTCTATGTGCATGAAATAGTGAGGTTGCATGGTGTGCCCAAGAAGATAGTTTTGGACAGAGATGCCAAGTTTATCTCCAAGTTTTTGGAGAGCTTGCAAAGCACTTTGGGCACAAAATTGCAATTTAGTACTGATTTCCACCCACAGACGGATGGGCAGTCCGAACACACCATTCAAACACTAGAGGACATGTTGAGATCCTGTGTTTTGTTGTGGAAAGATAGTTGGGAGGATCAGTTGGTACTCGCGGAGTTTGCCTACAACAACAGCTACCACTCCAGCGTTTGGGCCACGCCATTTGAGGTTCTATATAGGCGAAAGTGTAGATCACCGTTCTGTTGGGATGTCGTAGGCGAAAAGGCAATTCTAGGTCCAGATTGGGTCCAACAGACAGTGGAATTAGTGGCGGAGATTAGACAAAATTTGCTAGCTGCCCAAAGTAGGCAGAAGAGCTATGTGGATATTAGAAGGCGAGACTTAGAGTTCGAAGTGGGGGATCAGGTGCTCTTGAGAATGTCTCCCACTAAAGGAATCGTGAGATTTAGTATTAAAGGGAAGCTTAGCCCACGGTACATTGGGCCATTTTCGATTCTGGCACGAATTGGAAAGTCGGCATATCGTTTGGATCTTCCCGAGCCTACGCGAGGATTTCATAATGTGTTTCATGTTTCTATGTTGAGAAAGTACTTAAGGGATCTGGAACATGAGATTGTTCTAGAACTATTGCCCCTTAAGAAAGACCTCACCTTCGAGTCCCGTCCAGTTCGAATTCTGGAGGAATCGGAGAGTGTTGAGGCACAAAACGTTAAAGTATGTTAAAGTCCTATGGTCGCAACAGACTGAGCGAGAAGCGACGTGGGAATTGGGATCTCGCATGCGCGAGAAGTACCCAGAATTGTTTTCCACGGGTATGGGTTAAGAGTTGTTTTCTGTTCGATTCAGTGTGTTTGTTTTTCATACAGATTACCGAGTTTCAGAATTCGGGATTGAATTCTGTTAAGGGGGGTAGAATGTAATACCTGGCCGGATGAGGCCCAGCCCGGCCCATCTTGACGCCCATTTAAGAGAGGGAGCAACAGAGGAGGAGGCAACAGCCGAGTTGCCTTCCCCTCCTCTTGTGCTCTCCCTGTCGTCGCCGCTCTACGCGCCTTCCCTCGCGCCTGCTGCCGTCGCTTGTGTAGTTGTCGGTGCCGCCGCTCATCAACCCCCAGCATCGTCGCGTGTCATCCTCCGGTAGCCGTTGCCTCACCACCTTGCTGCGCCGCCTTCGGCGTCCCCAACTCGCGATGTCGCCATCTTCCCCCATGCATGCGCCGCCGTCGCTCCCCAGTCGCGTCCCACCTTCCTCGTCCTTTGCCACCGCGCTCCACCCCACGGACGTGCCTCGCCTACCTCCGCCTCGCAGCTCGCCGCCGCTCCCCTGCTTCGCCCAACTGTCCGTCGCGCAAGGAGGTAGGGAGAGGGCTTGGAGCCGGCTGCAAGGGGAGGGGAGCTGGCTAGTTGAGGAGAAGGGCAGGGAGGAGCCGGCCGATTGAGGAAGAAGGGCCAGCCGACGGGCTGAGGAAGGAGGCGCGGAAGTCGCTGGCCGAGCGGGAGAAGAAAGAGGAGGGGGCTATCGGTGAGAAGAGGCAGAAGAAAAGAAGAAAGACAGGGGCGCCAGGGCTAGAAGGAAGTAAGAAGAGGAAGGAGAGGAGGCAGCCGGGAGTGGGAGAGTCGCAAGAGACGCCGGCCGACGGAGGAAAAGAGGAGGCGTGAAGAAAAAGAGAAGAAAGGAAGAAGCGAGCGCCCACGCTGGAAGGAGAAGAAAGAGGAAAGTGAGCGCCGATCGGAAAAAAAAGAAGAGGGGGAAAAAAGAGAAAAGGAAAAAAAAGAAGAGAGAGAGAGAGAGAGAGAGAGAGAGAGAAGGAAAGTCTGACCCGCCGCCAAATCCGCCAGATCTAGTCAAGACAAGGAAGGAGGAGCTCCGATCCAATTATTCGGAGCTAGGGTAACGCCCTAAGACCATTTCCCCGCTTATTTATCGTTTTGCGTAGATGCTAAAATGTCGATATTTGATATTGAGTCATGAAGGGGCCGATTTGTTGAGTAGTGAGATAAATACATACGTTGGTTAGAACATGGCTAGTGGCTGGAATTCATGTGCCAAGCGATGATGTTGTGGCAGTGTGAGTAGAACAGGTGAAGAACGCTGGCCATATGGTGTTGTGTCGGTGCATGCGTAACCGACTACTATTAAGTGAATGATTAGTATGGATTAATGATTATGGGTTAATTAGTTTAGACAATAATGCCGGCTCTTACTGGAGCTCTATAGAATGTTGAAACGCCGAGTTCGGTGGTATAATTCAGGTAATATGCCTTCGGGATGGCCACAGTCGATGTGAGATAGCATGGCCTTCGGGTCGAGATTGGAGGTTTAGATGGTGTGATATTTAAATTATGGTAACCAAGAATATGTAGTAGAGTTATGCAGGTTACCAGACCCGGAGTATTTGCTGTGATAGGTTTCGGGTTACAAAGACATGGTCGTCCGAGTACCGAAATAGTGGGATGGTATCTAAGGAAAGAGTGGGGTTCGTGTTGATTTTGCGCATAGGAATGATGCCGTTCGTCTGTGTGCGTGTATTGCTATAATGTATTGAGTCTGGGTATTGCTTGTTCAGGTGGTGGTTCGAGTTGGTGCCACGTGCGCATCGTCCGCCAAATTAACAGGTAAGTACATGGTAGAACAGTAAATTATGGTGAATGTTGGTTATTCGTGCTTCCATGCCATGATTTACAGTATTTATGAGATGATGTATAAGAATCGTGCTAATCATACCTTGATGAGTGATGCTTCTGATTGGACATCCACATCTGAAGCATATTGCATCATGCAAACTGCATAAGAGCCAAGTCGGTGAAAAAGACATGACTAGTTCGGAGTGCTCTTGAACAAGAGTCAGGTCGGTGAGAAAGTCATACGACTAGTCCGGAGTGCTCTTGAATAAGACCTACAGAGGTAGGCACATGAGGGGCTTCATCGACGGGTGAAGCACTCCACTATACCGGTATAAGCTGCATACAGAGGTGCATTGCATTGCATTTACAGGAAATGAACAGGAGACAGAGAGGAAACCCAGAGATTCTGGGTTACAGTTCATAAATGTAATTTGATGATTTACAGTTTACAGTTATAGAGTTGAATTATAGTTTACAGTTACGGACTTAACCTACATTTTACAGTGATAGAGTTGATTTACAGCTTACAGTTTGTGAAATTGATTGAATGCTAAAGTGACGTCACTGTTTTATCGTGTGCTTGCTGAGTCTTCGGACTCACCCTTACTTTGTTGTTTTTTTAGGAATCTGCTGAAGGTGACGTGCATGGGCGGGAGTAGCACATTTGTTCACATGCCACAATAATCCACGTATCATCTACAATCGACATTTAGCCTTGAGTGATTGAGTAACTTCTTGGTGATTAGCAAATTTATACCTCTGCTGCGCTTAGTGTCAAGCATATCGACTTTTGTCGTTTGGTTGATATTTAAATAAAGGAATTGCATCGCAAGTCCAGTGGCAAGAATTGGAGTTGGTATTATTACAGAGTAGGTGGTAGCACTTTGGGCTTAGGGAGGGGCCGGGGTGTTACACGCGGACTGAGAAGGGGAGACCGAAAGTGGGGAGGGCCGAGTTGCCATCGCCGGGAGTCTGGAGATTGGAGGCCCAAGGCAATAGAGGCGTCGAGGCGAGGGTGGGCGCTCTGCGGGCTGCGCTGCAGCGTTGGGGCCTAGGGTTGAACCGTCAAAGACTTTTAAGTGAAGCCGTGAAGGCTGTGTCGCTGTGAGTGAAGTTGCAGCTGGCAGCTGGCTGCCGAACGGGCGAACCGTGAAACTGATTGGAGTATTGGACGATTGGTAGGTTTGTAACAGTGCAACTCAAACTCATAGTCTCATTTCTCATAGTCTCATGATCATTTAAGTAATTAAGTACAATGTGCTATTGTATCACTAATTTTTTTAATTTTGATTTATAGATTGTTACCTACCGGACATATTTACATGTTTTAGGGATTTACTTGCCATTAGTCAGGTATCTCTATTGTATCTCTTTTTTTTCTTTGCTTTTATTCATGTATGAAACTATGAATTTGATTGCACAAGAATACAAAACGATGTTTCTTACAAATTAGTTTATTTGTTTGAGGTGTAAGATCAATAATTCTAGAAAAAACTTATAATCTGGTAGAAAAATATATAATTTTTTGGTCTATTCTATTTTTTTTATTCTAGATTCGCCGCTGTTTGTGCCCTCGTTTTTTCTGCTTGACTTGCCGAGTCGTCGTCCACGCTCCCCTGGCCGCGTCCTCCTCGTTAATGGCTGCTGTTGCCTATTACTCCCTGCTCCCACGCGGATTCTCAGCATTAAAAGAAACAAGCACGCAGGCAGTCCCTCTCCTCCACCCACACCATCGCCAACCCACACAACCTGCCCAGCGCACCATACGAGCACACCAGCCACTAAGCCAACATCCAAGCCAACTAGCCATGGAGATCGTCACAGGAGCCATGAGCGCTCTGCTTCCCAAGCTGGGCACCCTTCTCACCGACGAATACAAGCTGCAAAAAGGGGTGAGAGGCGATATCAGATACCTCAAGGCGGAGCTGGAGAGCATACATGCTGCCCTTGAGGAGGTGTCGCGGGTGCCGGCGGACCAGCTGGACAAGCAGGCCAAGATCTGGGCGAGGCAAGTTAGGGAGATGTCCTACGACATCGAGGATAGCATCGACGCTTTCATGGTGCGCGTCGATGCTGGTCAGTCCACCGATGTGCGCTTCTTTAGGCGTTTGATTGATAAGATACCAGGCTGGCTGAGAAAGGCCAAGGCTGGCCGTCAGATTGCCAAGGATACCATGGACTTCAAAAGCCTTGCCCAGGAGGTGGCTGAGCGGCATGAAAGGTACAAGAAGCTTCGCAATGACAATCTTCTTCCAGGATCTAGCAGCAATACAGTTGTCGATCCCCGCATCCCAGGTATGTATAGAGAGGCGGCGGAGCTTGTTGGCATCGATGGTCCAACAGAGTACCTAGAGAAGTTATTGATGAAGGAGGATAGCGCGCCGAAGGTGATCGCCATTGTTGGAGTTGGCGGCTTAGGCAAGACCACGCTTGCCTATTCACTCTGTCGGAAGCTTGAAGGGAAATTTCATTGCAAGGCTTTCGTTCCAGTGTCACAAAAGCCTGACCAAAAGAATATTGTAGCGAGCATTCTCCGGCAAGTAAGTGGACAGAAGGACCGCAATACTGACTCATGGCTTGTCACAGAGATCATTGATGAAATCAAACAATTCCTTCAAGATAAGAGGTACATTAATTCTCTTACTGGCTCTCTATAACCTTCTGAAAAGTTACTTTAATTTGCTTTTTAGCTGCCTTATATTCTACTAGTTGCACCACGACTGTAAATAAATGTACTTTATTTATTAAATGAGTTTTACATGTCAGAATTATACATATGAACTTGTAATAGTGCTTTTGAGACGCTCCGTTCTGCTTGATTCTTTATATACAACTAGCTGGGTGACCGGCTCATTCGCGCGGCTGGTTAAGTTCATTAATACTATACATTTTAGAGATATTTTTTAGTATTTCATGATGCACTTTTTGGAAAGCGGAGCACGCAGCCACGTTGGCACCACAACCGAATTCATACATTTTATGTTGACTACTTCTACCTATCAGGGAAAACGAAAGCGGTTTTAAATTTTGGGGGTCTAGCAGGACCAGTTTGACTGATTTTTGAAAAATTTCGGGCAAAAAATTTCAAATAAAATCAACTGAAATCTGTCATAAATCGGATTAAATCAGTGTAAAATGAAACATCTTAGAGCGCAGTTTCTAGTCTTAACCGGAGGTGGTCGGTAGAGCCGATTTTCATAACCATGCTACCTATACAACCTAACACTCCTCTAAAACCACAGGTACTTCATCATAGTGGATGACATATGGGATCGAGAATCCTGGAACCTAATCCGTTGTGCTTTCACAAAGAACAATTGTAGTAGCAGAGTAATTGTGACAACCCGGAGAGTTGATGTTGGTGAATCATGCCGCCTTGATGCTGATGGTCATGGTACTACCATTTACGAACTGCCAACTCTTTCTGCTGATGACTCCAAGAAATTGTTCCATACAAGGATAATTGACAGTGAGGATGGATGTTCACCTGAACTAGAAGACATATCTAAAAGAATATTAAAGAAATGTGGTGGGCTACCATTAGCTATCATAACTATAGCTAGTCTACTGGCTAATAAAGAGACATATTCTCAATGGTGTGATGTACACAACTCTATTGGCACTGGACTTGAAACAAAGTCTGATGTGGATAGCATACGGAGTATATTATCACTTAGTTACTACGATATGCCTCCCCATCTCAAGTCCTGCCTTTTATATCTAAGTATGTTCCCGGAGGATTATGAAATTGAAAGAGAGGACCTGATACTTAATTGGATAGGTGAAGGTTTTGTGCGCCCAGTACAAGATGATGATGACTCATATGAAGTGGGAGAGACATACTTCACTGAGCTCATTAATAGAAGCATGATTATACCAGTAGACACGGACTACAATGGTAGGGCCGAAGCTTGCCGTGTGCATGACATGGTGCTTGATCTCATCACCTCCTTATCAGCCGAAGAAAATTTTGTTACTATATTAGGCAGTGAGCAGTCCTCATCTCTACCAGATAAGATTCGCAGGTTGTCTATCCAGAGTGGTGAGTGTGCAAACGTCATAGCACAGGCAGCCAAGAGCTTGTGCCACGTAAGGTCCCTTACAGTATTAGATATACGTGGTATTGATTCCGTGTCACCCCTTTCAAGTCTACAATTTCTACGTGTATTAGATGTACATACATTGAGGTTTCGTAATAAATATATCGAGGACGTCGGGAAGTTGCTTCACTTGAGGCACTTGAGATTAAGAGGAGGTGCTATTTCTGAGCTTCCTAAAGAAATAGGGAATCTGCGGTTCTTGCATACCCTAGACATAAGGGACACTTCCGTGACTGAATTGCCATCATCCATAGCTCAGCTGAGGCAACTGGTGCGTTTATTTGTTAATAGAAAGGTGAAACTGCCAAAGGGGATCGGGAGTATAAAATCTCTACAGGAGCTATCACATGTTGATGCAAATGTGTGTCTAGACATTCTGGGTGAGCTAGGTAATCTTACCAATCTGAGAGTGCTTAAAATGAGTGCTGTTAATTGGGATGAGAGTCACGGGAAAGTTCTAGCCCAATGCATATCCAATATGCGCAGGCTCAAGGTTCTACATTTGGACGTGGTCCAATATATCGTAGATTTCTTGGTCGATACATGGTCGGTTCCTCAACATTTATGGGGATGGATTTCGTCTCTTTCCTCCTTAAACATTTGGCCCAAAAGGACAACATTGAAGGATATCAAAATGCTGGGAGAATTACCCTCTCTTCGGTTTCTATTTCTGTGCCCGACCGAAGCCCCTAAAGACAGATTGGTCGTCGGAACTGGCGCGTTCCAGTGTCTAATAGAGTTGGTATTTGGTGGAAATGCAACGGCACTGATGTTCACACCTGGATCTGCACAAAGGCTTCAACGGCTTGAGCTGTCTCACTTTGCAGTGCGGGACGCAATAGACAAATTCGGTGGTCTTGATATTGGAATTGGAAACCTCACTTCCCTTAAGCGTGTAGCTGTTTGCATCGATTGTTATCATGCCACGGCCGGGGAGCTAGGTGGAAGATGCAAAAGCCATGATAAGGAACGCATGTGGCACTCTTCCCAACCGTCCCAGTCCTCATATTACGGAACCTCATAAGGATATGTATCTTTTGGCCTTGGCAACAAGACGGGCTCGAGAAGAGGAGTGTGAACCCGTTCCAAAAAGAAGAAGAGGAGAGAGGTATCCACACAAGCAACAACGGTTTAATTCTCAACCTTCTTTTCGTTCTTTCTTTGTCTGGTATTTCCACACAAGTAATTCCTTTTTCCTTTTGTAAATGCAGACGGAGAAAAAAAAAATACTACTAATTCATCTATACGAGCAAAAATGGTTTGACTCCACACATTCCCCCTTGTAATTCTGCAAGTTCAGACAGATGAAGTTTGAGGAGCTTGGGGGAAAAACTGCTAATGACAAAATCTAACCCCCGAAGCTCTTAAGCATCGTACAGGTAATTTTCTCCTACACAGATAATCTTTCAAGATAGTAATGGTTTGACCCTGTTAGGTTAACTATACACTGTAGTAGTAAGAGAGATAAAATGGTAAAATGGCCTGGTAGACCGGCAGAATGGAAGAAAAGGAACTCCAGTTTTTGTGGAGTTTCAGAGTATTCTGGAAAGAACACTAATGCAGGCTTTGGTATTTATGATAGGTGAGGCCCATCCTTCCTTAGCTCATGAAATCCACACGAATCCATTTTTCGCCTATCTATAAGTGCATGTAAATGCTTTGGTACGAAGTTTACTCACTGGAGTTGAGACTTCAAACGTTGCTCACCTCGGCTGTTCGAAGGATGAATTGGAATACACTTCCCTGCTTTCATGGCTGCCGCACTAGCTTCTCTTTTCATAGTTCTTATCTGACCTGAAGTAAGATAACTCTATATTGAACTGAAATTAATACCTTTTAGAATTTCATGCTCTACCTCTTGATGATGTGTAACATTTCCTTGTAAAGAAAGCAGAGGGGCTCTTAGTCTCTTACACTGTGCAATCGAAGGTGTTACCCTCCAGTAACCTCTGGAGAGGACGTTTCATGCAAGCATATACCCTGCATAAGAGTACAAAACGCTAGAAAAAACAAATGATTCATGGCCTATTCTTGTCCAAATCTCTACCAAGTTGAACTGTGCTGAATATTGAAAAACCATACTTATTAGTACTACAACTACCGATGTAATAGTTTTGTTCTATGATTTTGATTTATATAACTATATTAATGAATAATGGTAGCTGTTATTGCTCCAACCAAACTGCTATGCAAGACATGGAATGGATTTATAGGTGGAATAGAATCAAGCATTGTGCACACTTCCTACAAATGCTACTGTTTTCAGGTACAACATATGCACTTTAAAGAATCATTTTTTACTAAAGCTTGACAAACTTGGATATAATGCACTTTACAAGAAAAGGATTACAGACGTTTGCCAGTTTGCACGTGGTCATTCTATTTTGAATGAAAACCTACATCTCTTATTTGACGATTCCATGTCAAAACTTGGACACATGTAAGCCATTATTCACGGTGGTCTGCCTACTAGAACTTTTCATTACTATGCGCAAAGGTCAATTTCAATGGGCTGCATTCTTTCACAGATGCAAGTATTTCATGCCATGTGCATAGTTATCCCTATAGTTTTGCATTTTGTCAGGATGCTTTGGCTCTAAATAATGCAAATAATTTCATGATGAACCTTGTCTCCATAGCTGCAAGTTATGAACAAGTTAGTAGAGATACATATGAACATTGGTAAAAATCTTTACGCTCGAGTTTGCTTAAGCTGTGTTGCGAACGGGAAAATTGAATATATAGGACCAAGTTGAGATGGTAAAATAGGACTAAGTTATTTGCACTTGTAAATATAGGACTGAGTTGAGCACGCCTTTGAAAATATGGTATTTTTTCCATTTTAGTTTCATTTTCATTTTCCAGCCCTTTTTCTCTACGCGAAATGACCATTTTGCCCCTCCTCCCTCTCCCTCGCCTGGCTCGCTCCCTCGCCGCACCGCCGCTCCCCCGTGCCTCCCCGCGCCGCGCCGCCGCTCCTCCCGAGCGGCGGCACGACGAGGGAGCGGCGGCGCAGCGAGGGAGCGAGCCAGGCGAGGGAGAGGGAGGAGGGGCAAAATGGTCATTTCACGTAGAGAAAAAGAGCTGGAAAATGAAAATGAAATTAAAATGGAAAAAATACCATATTTTTAAAGGGGTGCTCAACTCAGTCCTATATTTACAAGTGCAAATAACTTAATCCTATTTTACTAAAGCCATCTTAACTTGATCCTATATATTCAATTTTCCCGTTGCGAACATACTTGAATATACCCCTATATATGGCTATATCTGGTTGAGTGAATGGAACTACTCGTCCTACTGTGTAGTGGTACAGATTGTGAGATGCTGGACTGTGTTCCATTCGACGAAATTGACCGAACCATGCGAGCGCGCCCAAGAGCTTGACGCCGCCGCTATCCATGTCGAAGCCGCCGCCTCCTCACAAGGTGCTGCCTCTCCTTTCTCCCTTCCCTCCCTGTGGCGACAGGATCTGACGCCAGGCACGCGGTGCAGGGACCGGCGACGCCAGTGGCGACTGGACCTGAGATGCGCCGGGGTAGTGCTCTACATGATGCTGGCCGGGACGGTGCCCTTTTACGGCGCCACCGCCGCGGAGATCTTCGAGTCCGTGCTCCGCGGCAACCTGCATGCGCTTCCCGCCGCGCGCGTTCGCGTCCGTCTCGCTGCAGGGCTAAGGACCTCATGCACCGCATTCTGTGCAAGAACGTCTCCCGAAAGTTATCTGCCAACCAAGTACTAAGTAAGCAATGCAAGCAAATCACCGCTCTTCTCTTCTTCCATTCCCCCTTACTGTTTCCCTGAAATGCTTGTTTCTTGATGTGTTTGATAACGTTTTGGATTGGATGGTGTCTTTTTTTCGCAGGGCATCCATGGATTGTGAGCCGTGGGGGAAGTGCGGCGGTGGGCTAATCAACTAAGATGCTGCACTCCATCTGTAGATTGATTTCTTCAGAGACGACGACTCTTTCGCTGTTAATTTCTGCTTTGTTTCCGGCAATTAATCGGCGATGGACAGAGTAGTGCCTGAGTTTAGCTAGCAGTAGTAGTTCTAGTTCTGCATCGGTTTAGGACGAACTTTCGTGAGGCTGGAATTTGAGAGCTTCCACCTGAGTGTCCATCTTGTTTGCTCTAACGCGGTACTGGTTGAGCTGAATTTTTGTTTCTTATGGCTGAATTTTTACTGTAGCTAGCTGAAATTACACTGTAGCTGATGATAACTTATTTAGCATAATTAAATTTAAAAATTTTAAAAATAGAAAAAAGGGCAAATGAATACAGGGAAAAAAGAACAGATAAAAAAGCTAAAAATTTCAAAAAAATCAGAAAAAAACGAAATTTAAGAATATTGAAAAATAAACCGAAAGTCAGAAGCCTAATCATAAACAAGCGGTCCACAATCCTTAGCTCTTCTGATCAATTCGGCTTCGGCTTCTGACTTCTGGTTTATTTTTTACTATTCATAAATTTTGTCTTTTTCTGAACTTTTGGTTTTTTGTTGAGCTTTTTTGCCGGTTCTTTTTTTCCCGTATTTGTTTGTATTATACGTAATGGGCTAACATATTTTTTATATTTTTATTTTTTTTAAATTTAATTATGCTAAATAAGTCTCTGTCAGCTACAGTGCTTTTTTCAGCCAGCTACAGTATTTTCAGCCATGAGCTTTTAAGCCGAACCGATCACCACCTGAACAGTCTTCTTCTGGCTGCTATTATTGTGACGCAGCCTCCACAATCCCTAGCTCTCGTATTCGATTTCATTTGGATATCAATATTACTTTCCAAGGAATTGTTAAATAACACCTGAGTGAATTTTTTTAATTTGGAAAATTTAGAATTATTTTCTATATATATAATATTTTTCGTTCATATATATAACATTTCTCCCACATATATAATATTTTTTAGTTATAAAATATTATAGAAAAAATGTTGCTTACAAGTTAATTTGGTCTAATAGTAGCGATGGGCGGATGCAAAGATGCATTTCCCAAAGTTCGATGGGTCGAAACGCTTGATCTGGTTGGATAAGTGCAATGATTACTTCAAGTTGTATCAAATTCCTCTAGGTTTCAAAGTCGCGGCAGCATCCATGCACATGGCGGATGACGCTGCCATGTGGTTGCAATCCTACAATAAGACTCTATCAAAAAAAAAAAAATCCTACAATAAGACGTACAATATACAGACCTGGGAATAGCTGAGTGCAATGGTGACAGCAGAATTTGAAGTGAACGGACATAGAAGTAAGATGTCAAAGCTGCTGCAATTGAAAGGCACAGTAGACGATTACAAGAAAGGCATCGCAACCTCTTGGCGACGTGGGGCCATAAGGGCAGTAACCGTGGCTGCCACCACTGCTCGAGCAGGTTGAGCTGTCACGAAAGGGGGAAATAGCATGTGTGGCCCATTAGGGCATCTGTAGTGTATATAACCTAAAGGGTCTTAAGGTGGGTCCCATCTACACCTTAAGACCAACTCCATAGTGTATATAACCCAAGGGGCCTTAAGACGGTCCCACATGACAGATAAAGAAAAAATGTATTTTAATGCTTATGGCCAGGTCTTTAGCTTGAGGACCAGCTTTAAACTTTTTTTGCTTAGGGTCTGCTTAAGGTCACCCCTGTAATGTATAAGATTGACCTTAAAGTGGCTTAAGACCTCCTCTTTTCATACACTACAGATGCCCTTAGGGTCTATTAGGGCAATGTCCACGTGTGAACAAGACAACGGGGGTACAACTCACTATAGCATTGATTGAACACTAGCAACTCCTCGTGGGTCAGAAAATATTTGCCATCTAGAATCTATCTATTTTAATGTCTTATCTATTAGTTAGGCATGTTAATATTTAGATTCATTTATCTATAATTTTAAAAAGAGTCCTCTGTACTTGAAGGCCTATTGTAATCTTTATCGTGAAGCAGGAAGAATGAATTCTTAATCTTTCTCCCCAAATGTTCATCACGGTAAAGTTTGTCATCGAAGAGAGTACTGTGTGTTCAAAAAAATGGAGCGCAAAAGGGTCTTTTGATGAAAAGGTTAATGGAAGTACTGCCTGCCAGAAGTTTGCATGTTTGCGGTGTTATTTTCCAATCAAATATGGTCGAGATGTTATCTGGCTAAATCCCATCTTGGGATGCCACCGAGCTCCTTACATAGAATTGCACGTATCAGGTGGAGACCAGACCACTATTAGGATGATACTAACACATGGGAAAAATGTCTAACTATCCTATCCCCTTTTGGACCAGTTAGATGCAGGCACGTCCTACACTAACCAGTTTGACCAGCTTTCTAGACCCTAATAGGGAAGCTGACACGGCGCCAGCTAGCTCTATTAACTTTTGGTTCGTGTTCCTAAACCACAACCCAAAGTTATTTGGCATGATCACCCATGGCTGCGGAGCGTTACGGGCCCATGGCTGCGGAGCGTTACGGGTAGATTACACAAGCGTAATTTAAAAATTCTATAGTGTAAATTCTATAGTAACAGATCATAGGATTATCACTAGATGCGCAGACTCATAATGAAAATAGAGTCGATGTAACGTGTTGATGCAGTGGTAATCGTACTAGCCACATGTTTCCTCTTTCAACTCCTTGTGATCGTCACAGATTGCGAATCATCCTAGTGCAAAAGCTTCGCATCAACGCCTCTAAGGTATCCACACATACGGGGCAGAAACACCATGTACTGGAATACTAGCGCCGGCTGCGTGGTATTAAATGAGGAAAGTGTGACGACTAGGGTTTCAAAAATTCCGAATTCTCTCTTGGAAACCCTATGCCAACGCCCCTCTATATAGGCATCCATGATGGGGCTCGAACTTGAGACCCATTAGGAACTCGTGGCCCACATGAATTCAGATCACTATTCGAATTATATCTCAGCCCTTTAAATGTGCGACCTTATAGGTTTACGTACACTTAGACATAGCTTGAGTACTCCTACTCGTCCACTAATCAGTAGCGGCCCCTAGTAAGACATACTAACTCCCAAGTATACATAAAGATCATATCGAACAAACCTCAACAAAGCTTATATGCATTTCTCTTTGCCTCACGATATCGGTCAAGCTCAAGGCGAGTACGTGCGCGACCTCAAGTCTAAGGACATAGCATACGCATTGTGAATGAGACCAATTGATGACATGTAATAATACAACGTTCTCGCAGTGTCTTATGGTGAGTCAATCCAACCCCATGTTCACTAACATGTGTCCATATTATTGTTTTGATATCTCCATATATATGACCCATGAAACATGGTCATCAGCCAATATATATGCTAGTCTATTCATATGTGTCATCATATGTTTCGTTTAAGAATAATCATTGTATAAATATAGAGTTTCACAATCAAGTCACACACTTGCTAATAAATATTGATGATATTATTCAAGGAATAAGATAATATATTATCCAATAAATCATGAATATAATGAAATGTACTTATTTCTATAATTGTCTCTAGAGCATATTTTTAGATGTCTGCTATTAGACAAAACGGGAGACCACAGGTAGTTGTTGATAAGACATGGTTTTCCATTCCAGAAGTTTGTGAGAAATATCATGTTTGTAATCGTACACTCTTGTGCTAGAAAAGTAGAAATGAGTTAAAAAAAATTTCTTGGTTAACTCGCCAATTTGATAGTTCTTGTGCATATGTATAGCCCAGCAGAATCAAGACATGCCCATGATGTTACTTTTTTGTCTTTTGTCTATCAGCCGCGCTGAACCTGCCTATCTATGCATTTTAATGTTCGTAAAATTCATAATTCAAGGATATTGTCCAAATCATGGGCATTAAGAAAAGATATAGGTACGAACGTTCAAATGACACCAAATGGGGTAGTTTTTCTCGTACTTGTAACTTTGAAATGTTGTCTAAACCAGCCCATTTGTGATTCCCGAAGTTGTGGCGGTACAAAACCACTAACATCATTTTTCACGTGCCGAATTTAAAATGATTTTTTATTTATTAGCGGTCAAAATTGAAACAGTTTTGACTTTATGAATTCTAAAACATGAATAGAAAAACAGTCCCCCCTTCCCCCTGCTTTGGCAAGTTTTTTGTTCTTTTCCTTTTTTTTCTATTCCTTTGCATTGACAGTCTATGAAAGTTTTACACTAGTTCGTTTTTGCTTTAGTGTTAAAGTGGTTTCCTTTCTTCTCCTAAAATTGATACCAAAATCCTTCATTTTTTTCCTCCACTTTGTGCTGTGCTCTGTTGTTGTTTTCTAAATCTCTTTCATTTTTCTTTAGCGATGGTATACCCTGTCCAAGACCCTTGCAGAGGGGGCTGCTTGGAAGTTCTCAAAGGATCATAGAGTTGACGTAGTTACAATAAACCCAGGATGGGTCACCCGTCCCCTGCTGCAGCCTGAACATTGGCGCTGAAGCAATCATGAAATTAGTCGGTGGTAAGTGTGGCTTCAGCAAGCAAATTTTCTATAGTGAGTTATTTAATTGAGAAAAAAAGTCTTTTCAACTCTTAACTATAGTCTAAAGGTTTTTTAACCATGAATCGTAAAATCATCTGAAACGGGTCCCCTATCTACACCTCCTTCCGCCCTTCCTACCTAGTTTTCATGTGATGTAGAGACGGTTTTTGTTGATGTGGTAACCAATGCAATTGTTACTGGCTGAGTGAGGTGGGGCCCACATGTCAGCAATGGGCCCTTCTTCCCCTCCCTTCCTCCTTTTTGTCTCTCTACGTCTCTCTTAGGCACGAGCTGGCCAGGAGGGAGAGAGAAGCGACAACCGAAACAGGACAGGGAGCTCCTCTGGCCTATGGGTGAAGAAGCAGATGTGACAGGACAGGGAGCTCCTCTGGCCTAGGGGTAAAGAAGCAGATGTGCGTGGGCAGTCAATCTCGTCCTTGTAGAGGCGGATGCGGTACTGGCTGGGGTGAAGCCAGGACTCAAATATGACATGCACGTACTCGCTAGAGGAGGTCACTAGCACAGAGGCCAAAGGAGGCATGCGCATCTAGGGAGGCACCTGTGGTAGGGAGGAGGTGCGTGACGGCGAGTGTTGCGGCGGCTCCACTAGTGGTGGCAAGGTGGAGGGCCATGGCACCATCGGTAGCGGAGGCGCACGCGTCCCCAGAGGGCATGACGGAGGACATAGGAAAGGATGGCCATGCTATTGTATAGTGTAGAGACCATGGCGGGTAGGGGTGGAAAACGGTAACGGATAATTCGTTTTATCCGGTATTCGTATCCGAGAAAACATAAATGTGGTAAGCAAAAATCCGTATTCGAAAATATTCGTATTCGTATCCGTATTTGAGAGTATTCGTATTCGCATTCGTATTCGAGAATATTCGTATCCATATTCGTATTCGAGACTATTCGATTCGTATTCGATCCGTTTCTAGAACATATGAAAAATTCGTACAAATTTTGTGATTCAAAATTTGAATTTAGGCAATTTAAAACTGGTAACCGGTCAAAAACCGGTGAAAAATCGGTAAAACCGTTGGGAATCCGTTTTATCCGATATTCGTATCCGAAAAAATCCGTATTCGAAAATATCCGTATTCGTATTCGAGAATATCCGTATCCGTATTTGAGAATATTCGAATTCGTATCCGTATTCGTTTGAAAAATATGGATTCGTATTCGTATTTGAGACTATTCGACCGTATCCGATCCGTTTCCACCCCTAATGGCGGGAGTGCGGAGCTCTAGAGCGAGGCGGTGACCAAAGAAAGGTTGCCCTCCTGGATTGTGCTTCAGAACTCCACAAGGTCGTCAATAGTGGCGAGCTCAAGAAGGGAAGATGAAGTCGTGGGCATGGCCATGACTAGAGGTAGAGGCTTCTATGGGTCAGGGCACTGCGTGTTACAGGGAGAGAGAGAAGAGAGGAAAGAAAAGATAATGTGGCAACTGATGTGTTTGGTGATGTGGCATCCATGTTAGCAAACTTGTCTATGTTTATGCCGTGTTGGTGACACGTCAGACAAAACCACCTTGATTTTGGTCGAGAGGGTCACGTGACTCGTTTTTGACAATCAAAGGACCCATTTTAGATGGTTTTACAATTAAGGGTTGAAAAATAAACTCAGCTATAGTTGAGGGTTCAAAAGTAGACTTTTCCTTTAAACTATTGGTAATTTCTTGTGGGCACATTTGTTTGCATTTCTTCGCTTGGGAGAGAAATCTAATGAATATTTGTTTGCTATTTGTGACACCAAGTAATGCATTTATGAATCGGTCCACAATATGTTGTCAGTCTTTTGGCCCATTGTTGTATCTTTTTTTTTGTGACGGCCCATTGTAGTATCTGATTCAACAATTGAAAAATATTTGTTATCTTCTAAAAAGTAGAACATGTTTGGCCCATTTTTGTATTTTTTTTTTGGAGACGGCCCATTGTTGCGGCCACTTGTTTTTCAATCACCAATAAAGACAAAGCAGGCACTAAGCGGAGATGCGAAAACACATGATCTAAATATGCTGTCAATCAACAATCAAGACAAAAGCAGGCAATACGCGAAGATGTGAAAACACCTGATATAAATATGTATATACCAGAAAACATAGTATGGTGATTTTTTAAAAAGAAAAACCAAATAAATGCTTATGACAGAAAATCGATGTCCAAGTAACAATAGTTACAACAGGAAGTTATGCCCTTAGATAATGTTTTCATTTGGACTCCCAACAAGAAAATGTGGAGATTTACTTCTACTGATTGTCTTGCAGGAGCACCCACATATCCAAATTTAAGCTATGGATGGGTGAATGTTAAGGATGCTTCCATGGCACATGTCCTTGCTTATGAGGTTCCTTCAGCAAATGGAAAATACTTCGTGGTTCAGAAAGTTGTGCACTATTCTGAGCTTGTAAATATCATACATGATATGTACCCCTCCATTCGGCTAGCGGAGAAGTTAATATTCTTTGCAAGCATTCCCTCAAGTGACGCCTCTTGGAAGCATGTTATCATGAGAACGACATAAGTCCATATAATGTTGAATGTTGTTTGCCTTTTGGTTCGTTGCATGTTTATTCCGGCCCTAAATGTTGCTATATCAGAATCAGGTCACAATATTCTATTTACAATCTCTAGCAAGTGTTTGCTCTGTTCAGTCACTTCAACTTTTCTTTTTGCAAGGTCATTTCAGCCTTTTCAAATTTACTGAATTACTACTTGTGTTCCTTTTTCATTGGAAAGGGCTAAAAAATTATTTCTCTGCAGGTGTGCAGAATACAAGCCATTTGTTCCAACCTATCAGGTAACAAAGGACAAGATAATAAGCTTGAAAATGGAATAGATTCCCCTGGAGACAAGCATCAGGGAGACTATCGAGAGCTTCGAGGAGAAAAGATCTGTTAGCCTTTTGACTTAAGCCATCTGTGAACAACGAAAGGCGGTTCTTTCCCTTGAGCATATGTAGTAGGAAACACCAATAATTGCATTGTAAGTTTAGAAGTTTGATTATTCTTACTTTTCAATATTTTTAGTTTGAGCATTTTTTAGTTCGTGAAGTACTTTCTGCAGTTTTCATAATAAAAAAAAAGCATCCTCAAAATATGAAGCATCCGCTGAAATTGAAGATGTATATATGATTCATTCAATAAAACTGAAATGCTGGTTGTTTGAAGACAAACGTGTAATACTGAATTGTGGATGAGGTTTCGGCGTCGGTGGGTGTACATGTTTCTTCTGTTTGTGCGGTTCCTGATGTGAATATGATTTTTGGCCATGATACCATGCAAAGGCTGACTTGACTGCAGTGTTGTAGGGATAACTGCTTACCAACAAACAGCTATTGTTCCTCTATATAATATGTGTCTGATCTTTTCGGTTGCACTTGTCTATAACTTACGGCTTTTGAGTTGTTCATGAGAAAGACTATGGATTAACAAAAGCTTACGTATAATTTTAGTCGATACAAATAAAGTTACTATAGTAATTTCTGACTTAAAGAGCAAACGTATAGCTTCTTTTTCGTTTGTTTTAATAAGACAGTAGATTCGGAAGCTTCACTGTTTATTACAATGGTTCTGGCATCAGACTAGTTCAGACACGTGCAGTTCTCGCATGGCTTGCACGTTCGATTGTTGTCCCTTCTTTTTTGTTTTTTGAGCTGGTTTGTTAAGCTTTATCTTGTTTCACCGATCACTGTTCATTACACTAATCAATTGGAGCCCGGACGGAGGAGCTGTCCGCCGTGTTAGTCGGCTGCAGCGGCGCTAACGCTTCTTGTTTGCAAGTATGATTTGATAGCGTTTATACGGCTAAATTACATCGATTGTAACTAGTATGCAATCTAAATTTAATACTAATGGTCTCAAGATGAACAACTAGTGGATTTTCGGTTACTGTTTTTGGTCGGTTTTCACAACTAATAGGAGATGTAGTTTGTTTTAGACGGTTCAGCGGGTGTATCTAATAACCGATGAATGTAGCAGTGTGTTTTCTTAGAAAAAAATCCATAAAAGGGAAATTTCATCGTGTGCCTCTCCAAAGAACACGCTTCCGGGTTATGCCCCTCTAAATATTTCTTTTCGCAATGTCACTCCAGAAAGTGTTTAGTCTCAAAATGCCGGCATGTTAACAATCTAAACACATCTTCTATTTATTTTAGCAGAAAACCCCGTGTGTAAAGACCCTTTTAGCAGTGTGATTTTCGTTTGAACAAACAACGTCACCTACCTACTTTCGCCCCCTTGCCTGCCCAAGAACACAGGCGCACAACAGAGCACGTTCGAGCGTGGCGAATGTCCAAACTTTAGCAAACTATGCCAAACAACTTACATGTATCCATTGTCCCACTGTGAAAGTAAGGAAGTGACACAATGCAAATTATGCAAAGTCGCAAACACATCAGAACACATCTCGGTTCTGGACAATTAACATCACACCAGCGCAGTCCAAAATTCGCAGTTGCTCAAATTCATTGCACGTCTCAGTTTTGACGATTCACATATCTCAATATGACGCATGTCAGACTTATGTTTTCAGGCTAGTTTTATATTTTAAGCTTGGCCTCAGACATTGTCTTTAAGCAATATACAATGCAATGTGGACTAAACATAATTCTATTGCAAGACATGAAACAATCAAAATAACAATTTTTTATTATGAAATTACTTATCTATCTAATTAGAAAATACAGTGATCATCCTTGCAAATAAAAAATAAAAATACCGTGATTCGGCGTACGGCTTTAGGTGCTAAGATGATGCTTTTGTACCATTACATCCTCTTAATGATTAATTGGCATGTTCTTTTTTTTTGTGGCTTTTGGCTTTGGCTTCTTCAAAAACTGAAACAAACGGGATGGTTTCTTCAAGCTTCTCCAAACGGCTTCCTTAGCCCAAAACCGTGTGCGTCGTTTGCATCAACATTTTCATCATTTGCCGCTATCTCAAAAAGCACAGACAAAAACCATCAGCCACAGTTAAAAGCCATCAACCACAGTTCAAAAGAACATGACCAATATAGTGTTAACCACGCCCGTTTCCCATACCCCACCTGCTACTGGTGTCAGCCTAAAGTAGAACTCGGGTGGGATTGGGTTTTCTCAACTCAGTTGCATAGTTGGAGATTGCAAGGAACCCAATCAGCTGTGTCGTGCTTGAGTCAGCACCTCACCCTGGTGAGCTGGGCTGGCATGGTACATTCCAGGCCCAGCACAACATGCCCTGTATGGCATGACCTCTCTTATTCCTCTCACGATCTCTCTTTCCTCTTTTTCTCTACCCGTCGCTGCCACCTCCATCTCCTGCCACACCTGCCGCCACTGTTGCCCTCCCCTGCTCCATCATTCGTCATCGTCGTCGCCCCTCCTCTTTCCACCTGCCGCTGCTGTCATTGCCCCCTCCTCTATGCCATCAACTACCGCAGCCGCCCTCTCTTGCTGTACCCACCAACAATCACATTTGAAAACGATGCGCCTCCTCGGCCACCCGATGGGCGGATCCGGCGACAATGAGCCTTCCTCTACCAACCAGGGGCTGGAGCTAGCCCCTCTCAGCATAGGCAGCATTGGCAATAGGAAACCTGAAAGTAGTGGGCTGGATTGTGAAGTTCTTAGGTGGTACTCATTTGGGCTTTTTTTGGTGGTTTATGGCTGAAAAGCACTGTAGCTGGCTAAAAAAACACTGTAGCTGATAGAGGCTTATTTAGCATAATTAAATTTAAAAAATTAAAAAATATGTTAGCCCGTTACATATAATACAAACAAATACGGGAAAAAAGAACCGGCAAAAAAGCTCAACAAAAAGCCAAAAGTTCAGAAAAAGACGAAATTTATGAATAGTAAAAAATAAGCTGGAAGTTAAAAGTTGAAGCCAAAACGATCACAGCCTTAATGTAATGCTTAATATCATCATACGTTAAAGCTATTTATAACGAACTAATATATACTTACAAGCATTAACTTAGGCCCGTTTAGAACACAAAATTATTTCCTAATTCCCGTTGAAAATCCCTAAAAAAATCCCGTTGAAAAAGAGTTGTTTCTATGAAAACTCCTTTGAAATTATTGAGTTCAATTCCAAAGAGGCTCTAAGTTATAGTTTTGGATTAATTATCCATTGTTTTACCCTCCTCTAAAATATCGAGTTCTTAATGTAATGCTTCGTACCACCATCATATGTTAAAGCTATTTTTAATAACTAACATGTATACTCCCTCCAATTTTTAACAACTTCCATGGTCTCAAAACCACGATTTTGACTAGTACATTATCTGATAACTATTTATAAAACATAATATTATATGAATGTATTTTAAGATAGATCTATACATATTATTTTTACGTCTTATTTAAATTCAGAAAACTGTTGATAGCCGGCTGTACTTATCCCAAACATCACTTATTTGTGGGCAGAGAGTAGGGGTGGAAACGAGCCGAGCCGGCTCGAGCTAAGCTCGGTCTGGCTCGGGTGAACAGTAGGCTCGGCTCGTTTCCGAAACGAGCTACGCGAGGGGCTCGGCTCGGCTCGAAATGAGGCTCGAGCCGGCTCGCGAGCTTGAACGAGCCAAAATGGCTCGGAGTTAACAGAGGCACAACAGAGCAGGCACATTCACCGAACGAGCCAAAATGGCTTGAAGTTAACCAAACGAGCCAAAATGGCTTGAAGTTAACCAAACAAGCCAAAATGGCTTGAACTTAGCCAAACGAGCCAAAATGGCTTGAACTTAATCAAACAAGCCAAAATGGCTTGGAGGAGGTCGCACGGATGGAAGGACGTCGCCCTCGCGCGTGGGGACGATGGAGCTTGGGGAAGGACGGCAGCCGCCAGCCGAGCGCGTGGGGAAGGACGGAGATCGGGCGCGGGGGGACAGACGGCGGCCGCGCGCGGGTGGAAGGACGGCGATTGCTCGCGGGGGAAAGACGGCGGCCGCGCGTGGGGGAAGGACGGCGGGCGCACGCGGGGGAAAGACGGCGTCGGCGGCCGAGCGTGGGGGAAGGACGGCGATCGGCCGATCGCCACGGCGGCCGCGCGAGCGACTGGGTTAGCGTTAGGGTTGGGCCGACTGAGTGACCGCACTCGCTTTCGAAATCGATCGATCGCACATTCGCACCGCACTCGCTTTCGACTGGGCGACTGGGCCGACCGGGCAACTGGGGACTGGGCTTCTCCTACTCGTGGCCCAGCTCGCACGAGCCAACGAGCAGCTCGCGAGCGGCTCGAGCTTGGCTCGTTTTTTCCTCGAGCTACAGACCGGGCTTGGCTCGGCTTGAAACTTCTCGAGCCCGAGCCGAGCCGGCTCGAGCTCGTTACGAGTCGAGCCGGCTCGCGAGCTTCAAGCCAATTGTCCAGCCCTAGTAGAGAGAGTACTTGTTAGCATTCCATTTCCACAAAGGCATGTAGCATGTTCCGTTAATTCCATCAAATTGGCAATGTAATCTCAACTGGCCCAACAACTAGCTAGTGTAGTATCTTGCCACTTCAGCTTTAGGTTTCGACAAACACCGGGTAAGTTTCTACTCTCCATATATATCTACAGAATCTACCGGGATGGTTCGTGGAAGTTTCGTGCACTCATCTTTTCTGCTAGACCTGTCAAGTAGTCGTCCATGCAATCACCCCCGTGCCCTCCTCGTTAATGGCGTAGCTGTAGCCTATCACTCCCTGCCCCCACACGGATCATCCGCTATACAAAGCCGGGGGAAACGCCGCGCGGGCGCTGCGCCCACGTCACCCCGCTCGCGCGCTCCGGTCGGCGCGTGGCGGGGGTTTTTCATATGGCCGGGGAGGCACTCTCCCTGTATTTTTTGAAAATTACGTAAATATCCTTTTTTCTCGCGAAAAGGTCCGTGACAGTTTTTTTCACCGGAATTTTTGCAGGATAGCGCCCCGCGGTTTTCGAAATTACGTACGGGTCCACGTTTAGTTACGTACAGGTCCTCAATTTTTTACGAAAAAGACCTTTAGTTACGTACAGGTCCTCAATTTTTTACGAAAAAGACCTTTAGCTTTTTTGAATATACATTTAGTTACGTACAGGTCCTCAATTTTTTACGAAAAAGACCTTTGGCTTTTTTGAAAATACACATGTGCCCTCGATTTTTTTAAAAAACCTCCTCGCGAATTATCGCCTCTTTTAATTCGGTACACACGGTGGCTGGCGCGGCGTGGCGCCGCGCCTATGAGGCTAGTATTTATATTTTTGTAGGGTGTCTTTTTTTGGAAAAAATAAAGTGTTTTGGAAACTGGAATGCACAAGAATCCATGCAGGGAATGCTACTGCACCCTACTTTTCTGATGTGCAGGAAGGATGGAAGAAAATTGATATATATATATATATATATATATATATATATATATATATATATATATATATATATATATATATATATATATATATATATATATATATATATATTCATATTTAAAAAAATTAAGATTAGAAAGATGTCAGGCTAATCTGACAATTTTAAGATAAAAAAGATGTTAGGCTAATTTAGAACGCTGTAATTTTGCAGGGAATAGTATGATTTCTGCATCCTTTGCCTTCTGTTTGAAACATTTCGAAGGTGTTTCTAGTGTAGTTTGTTCGATAAAAACTGAATAATTGAAATAAGCGCAAGTGATATTTTTACCGTGCAAAACTGCAGCATATACTGCAAATGCAAGGTTGATGAGAGCTGTGAAAAATTGGCGTTTGTTGAGATCCAGGTTTCATTTGGCTGTTTTTGCTGCCGCTAATTTATTGCATGTATAGGCTAGTTCTCATCATTACAAGAAACAAGCAAAGCAGGCAGGCACTCTCCTGTCCATCCACACCATACGACACTGCAGTACAATTTCGGACGGACGCTCAAACCCCCAGCTCTCAGCCAAATCAGATGGGGCGCCCTAAACACTTGCCGAGCGGTGCGTATCAAGCTACACCCCGAGCAATTTGAGTGAGCTTATGGTGGTGTTTATTTGGGTTTAAAAATTCTGGTTTATAATTTATTTTGTATTGTATGTACTGAAAATGCATTGAAGATGTTGGTAGTTTTTTCCGTGTAATTAAATTTATAAAATAAAAAGAAAGAGTTATATCATCATGGAAAATGTAGAGGAATAAGAGGCAAAAAAATCTAAAAAACCATATTGTCAAAAAAAAATGAAAGTAAGAAAGTAGAAACCAAAAGTATAAGCTCTAATACGTAGCGCACGCTGGTAATTTCATGTTTGCATGGTGTGGTGTGTGAAGGCATCTATGCACACGCTAAAGCAAGGGATTCACATCAAGCTTGCGGATTTCTGGCACAAATACCAAATAGTACGTAAGATCTGGAATTTTGGACACTGTTGGATCCCTGTGCATACAAAATTCCCGTTTTGGCCCCCGAACAAAAATAATTCCGGTTTTGGACCCCTGTTGAGCGCGGGATCACCGGACGCTACCACGTGCCCCGGTCGTGCGGACTGGTACCGCACGACCGCACTGTTCATCGGGTCGTGCGGTACCAGTCCGCACGACCCAGCTGGCCACCGCGCGCTCCGCGTGTTTCGTCGCCCGACCGCGCGACCTGAAGACCAAGCGCGCGACCGTTGGCCCGAGCGCGCGACCTGTCCACCGAGCGCACGGCCGTTGGCGCGAGCGCGTTTTTCGTCTGTCAACCGCACGAATTTTTCGCCGAGCGCACGTTTCAATTTTTGACCGCATGATCCTCTGCCGACCGCATGATTCCATGGCGCTAGGAACGAATTTTTGACACTATTGGACCCATGGACACCCGAATTTTCATTTTTGGCCCCCAAATGAAAAAAATTCCAGATTTGGACCCCTCCTCACCGCGCGTTTACCACAGCGCGACACGTGTTCCGGTCGTGCGGTGTGGTACCGCATGACCGGTCGTGCGGTCAAAACCCGAGTCGTGCGGTCAAAAAATCGGTCGTGCGCTCAAAAAAATCGGTCGTGCGCTCAAAAAATCGGTCGTGCGGTCAAAAAATCAGTCGTGCGCTCAAAAAATCGAAACGGGCGGCCGGCGCGGAGGGCGAGGCGGTCGTGCGGTGTGGTACCGCACGACCCGTGCTACAGTGCGGTCGTGCGGTACCACACCGCACGACCGGACACGTGTCGGCTCCAGGTGAAATGTGCGCTCGGGAGGGGTCCAGATTTGGAATTTTTTTTCATTTGGAGGCTAAAAATGGAAATTCGGGTGTCCATGGGTCCAATAGTGTCCAAAATTCTACATGATTCAAGTCAAGGAACGAGCTCACTCTCCAAGAAAATGTTAACCATATAAATATATGTTAAATATGCCTCCAGTTCACTAGCCAGGACACGTTCGCACTACACCTGTTCACTGTTTGCTTGCTTTTTTTCTCTAGAAGGAGGAGGAGGAGGACACGTTGGTCTTGTAGTTTGTACTTGTGGCGTCGATTTGTTTTCGTGCCAATTTTGACATGTCCAGCAGAGAACAAGTCTGGTCAGAAGTCTGGTCTGGACTGGAGGCATATTTAACATATATTTATATGGTTAACATTTTCTTGGAGAGTGAGCTCGTTCCTTGACTTGAATCATGTATCTAGCGCCATGGAATCATGCGGTCGGCAGAGGGTCATGGGGTCAAAAATTGAAACATGCGCTCGGCGAAAAATTCGTGCGGTCGGCAGACGAAAAATACGGTCGTGCGCTCGGTGGACAAGTCGCGCGCTCGGGCCAACGGTCGCGCGCTCGGTCTTCAGGTCGCGCGGTCGGGCGACGAAACACGCGGAGCGCGCGGTGGCCAGCTGGGTCGTGCGGACTGGTACCGCACGACCCGATGAACAGTGCGGTCGTGCGGTACCAGTCCGCATGACCGGGGCACGTGGCAGCGTCCGGTGATCCCGCGCTCAACAGGGGTCCAAAACCGGAATTATTTTCGTTCGGGGGCCAAAACGGGAATTTTGTGTGCATAGGGATCCAACAGTGTCCAAAAGTCTAAGATCTGATAATATTCTCCAAAGTGGCTTATAAGTTGAATTTTATGACTTTTATACTGTATCTACTGTTAATTTATTCTATGTAATTAAATATAAAAATAAAAAATAAAAATTATATCAGCATAAATAATACAAAGAAATAAAAGAAAAAATCTAACAAAACTAAAAAGCCAGAAAAAAATCACAAACCACAAACATAAGTCCGAAACTGAAGTTGTTAAAAGTGGGGTTGAGTCAAGCTTGCGTGTAAGACGCGGATACCCCCGCGTACGTGCAAGCAGTCCTTGTGCGTACTCCCCGGAGTATAAATAAGAAGTGGCCGAATTTCCCACACATGTAACCCCGAGGAGCGCGGAGGCGCCAGCTCCGCTGCCACCACTTCGAAGGGTAAGGGACGGAGTGCTCGCGCGTCTACTTTGACTAAGGCGTCAGCTCCGCTGCCACCACTTCGAAGGGTAGGGGACGGAGCGCTCGCGCGTCTACTTCGACTAAGGCGCCAGCTCCGCTGCCACTTCGAAGGGTAGGGGACGGAGCGCTCGCGCGTCTACCTCGACTAAGGCGCCACCTCCGCTGCCACCACTTCGAAGGGTAGGGGACGGAGCGCTCGCGCGTCTACCTCGACTAAGGCGCCAGCTCCGCTGCCACCACTTCGAAGGGTAGGGGACGGAGCGCTCGCGCGTCTACTTCGACTAGGCGCCAACACCGCTGCCACCCCTTCGAAAGCTGGGGACGGAGCGCTCGCGCGACTACTTCCGAAGCCCAGTGTCCATGGCGCAAGGCGTTCGCAAGACGGCTCGCCATTATCAGCAAGAGGGACGAAGTCAAGCCTGAGGACCCGCACCTTACATGACACCCCACCTCACAGCACATTACATGACAAAAAGAGGACCGGACAGTTGTCCCTTGGCTCAGATAGGAATTGCATTACAGTTGCAAACACGCGGCGCGTTACGCACCCAAACCAGGCACTACTACGAGTCCGCGCCATCTTCGCCGCGACGAGCGCCCGCGTCGCCTTCGCCGCGCCGAGGGACCTCTTCGAGCCAGCGGAGCACATCCCCCTCGCCGTGCAGCGTCCGCCGCAAGGCAACCATGGCAGCATCCTCCCCGAAGTATTTCCAAATCCGATTATGGAAGTTTTGGATGGCGGGCTAGGCAGCACGAACCGCATCAGATATCATCTCGGGATGGACGGGCAAGTCAAGCTGGGGGCTCGCTAGATCATTGACATGCTCACACCCACTAGCGCGCAGCAGAGCAAGGGCAAGGCCAGCACTCATGTAGCCGCAGTGGTCGCCGAAGGCCTTGGCGCCGCTAAGGGCGACGTTCGAGCCCTCCTCGATTCGCCCAAGCGTCTCCATTAGGTCTTCGCGGCTATGAGTGGCGTCCTCCACGTACACGGAAAGCCCCCGGAGGGCCCGCTCGAAAGACTCCATCGCCCCCCACACGGAGGCAGACGCGTTGTCCCAGGATAAGGCCTTCGCCGCAAGGGAGGCAGTAAGCTGCTCCTTCTCTGCCTCCATCGCGGAGATTCGCTGTAGAAAGGCAGCCCGCTCCTCTGTCGCGACGCGTTGAGCTTCCTCCATCACGCGTTGCGCGGCTAGTGCCGCGCTCTTCGCGTTTAAGCCTACCAACTGCGCGTCGGTGATAGCCTCGTCGCGTTCCGCCATTAGCAGCCGAATACGCTCGTCCTTGGCGGCGCGGGCGTCGTCAGCGACACGCAGCTGGTCCTCCAGCGCCCTTCGTTCACGTGAACGGGCCTCCTCAAGGGCTTTTGCTGATCGCAAGCGTCTGCACAGGCGCACGAACAAGGGTTACCCATCAGATAGCAAAGGGCATGCAGCAAGAGCAGGGATCGTTACCCTCATCTCCGAGGCACCCAGCGCAAGCGCCAAGAAGTCGCCCCCGCAGGACTGCAGCGCCTCCCGATCCAGGTGGCCGTTAGCGTACTCCGCCACCTCGCTCAAGGCGCAAAGCGCCTCCCACCGGGGAATGAAGTCGGAGACGCCAAGCCCTAAAGCCCCCGCCCCAGTGCCTTCGGCAACAGTTGGGGCGCACACAGCCCCCTGCTTAATTAAGCCAGAAACGTCGTGGGCACCCCCGTTGCTTGACTCTAGTCCTCGTCTGGGAGACCATGTCTCGCCTGATGTCGACGGAATAAGCGAGCAAATCGGGGAGAGTTTCGCGAAGTCGCGGGAGGAAAATGAACCACACCTACCTCCAGTATCCTCTACCGTGGTACTTTGCTGGGCCTCCACCGCGGTCATGACTACCTCGCTCGCCTGAGGAGCGACAACCCTCTCGGCTTCAGCAACATCCCCGCTGGGTGCCAGGACCCCCGTCGCTAGGCCTGCCACGCTGAACCGGCCCCTCGAAGGCGGCAGTGACTGCACCCGAGGCTGTTTCGTCTTCGGAGATGCAGGCGATGCCTCCGTGGCTGCCGCGGTTGCCGTTGGAGGCGACAAGGCATCATCTTCAAGAACAACGAGGTTCGGCCCCGTCGCCTCGCCACCATGTAACGCCTCGTCGGGGGTCGCATTCCTCTCCAAACCGGTCGGCCCAAGCTCAGCGCCAATTTCGCACCCCATCTCCATGGTCTTGACCGGCGGCACGCCTGGCGGGCGCAAGGCAATGGTTTCTGATTGGACCTCGCATCGAGGGGACAGCGCCACCGCCGTTGCGCCACTTGGCGATTCCATAGGCACCGGGCGTGCTGGAACGGGAATTCCCAGAACCTCGCATACCCGGTTAATCCGCCCTTGCTTTGCCAAGGAAGTTGCGGACTCACGGGCCTTGTGTTCCCTCGCCGTGTACGGTCCGAGGATCGCAACCACTGCGCGCTTCGCATCTTCTAACCGGCGCACTGCACGCACAAACAGAATATCATACCAAGGGTTCGCGGCCACCCAAGCGGTGCGTGGCCTAAGGCATGGATACTTACAGGGCGCGAAGGGTTTATGGAGTGAAGACACCCCTGGGTGGATGCCATCCTTCCGGTCGGGACCCTGCCGCTCGTACTTCCAGTTGCAAGAAAGCGGAGATATCCCGTACATGGTGAACTCCTCGGCGAGGTCACGCATGTTGAACCGGAGGGCGATGCCAGCAAGTCTCCGCGCCTGTTGTTCGTCGCTGGCCCGAGGCGTCACATCTGGACAGCGGTTGAACGATATCGGTCCCCCCGACTTAGAAGGCCGCTCGTACTCGTCACAAGGTGGTAGAACCACCGCCGCGTCCAGCCAGACTCCCACTTCCCACGCGTAGCCAAAGCGGGGAACAAGTGCGCGCAATCCGTCCTCAACAGGAAGTCTACACCGCCGAAGTTCGAGTACACCTCCCCTTCCATCTTCTTCGGTTGGCACCGCGCATCATGCAGGATGGCGAACAAGTCGGCGCTGGGACGGGTACCTTCTGTCTGCATCGCCCAAGTAAAGATGGCCAATCGGACGATCGCGGTTGGAGTCAGTTGCGCCAACTCCAACTCATAGGCTCGCAGCACGTCGCGAACAAAGTGTGTCACCGGGATTCGGAGCCCGGCATCGAAGAACGCCACGAAGACGATAGCCTCCGATTCCCTCGGGTTCGGCTCCGTCTCGTCATGCCCGGGCAAACGAACCCCGGCACGGTCCTCCAGCTTCTTCTCCCGAAGAAGGGTCTGGAGGGACTCCTCTGTGACGCGACTCCGCCCTAGCACACGGGAGCAGCGGCCCTTGGACTTCTTAATGGCATCCCAACGATGGTTGGTTTGCCTTTTGTCGCGCAGATGCAGGCGATACTTCGCCGGTGGTGGCGTCAGGCAGCGCTGGCTCGACGAGGCGCTCTCGCTAAGATGGCGCGCAGGATCGTCAAGGACGGCGCCCTTGTCAGCGGGGAGGTTGTCGCGCGCAGCCATTCCTCTCTCCCCACTACCACGACGGGCGGGAGTGGATGCGGAAGCAGTAGCAGGATGCGCAAGAAAACGGAAACGAACGCGCAAGCACAAGCAAGCGGGCAGCCAAGGGAAGCGTTTGCATGACCACAGTGATTTATAAAGTCCCTCGTCTCCCCCGTAAGTAGAAGATCGAATGGCAGAATCGTAGCAGTTCGGCTACCCACGATTGGGCAGCGCAACCGCTGACAACCGCGGCAGGCGGCGGTAGGTGGGCGATCAGCGCGTAATGCGTCGACGCATTCCTGCCGCGCAGCCACTCCCCTGGGGAACAGGCGATCGGCCGTGGTCGCATGACTGCTGACGTCCCACGACGCTCCAATTACAGCCTATCACGTCCCCCCACTCAGCGCAGAACACATAGAGCAGCCGCAGCAGCCTGACAAGGGCCGGCGCGATTCCAGGCGTCATTAAAGCGCACTCCCAGGCCACGCAGCCATCCCTCCACGTTGGCGCGGTCGCGCGAAGCGCCTCCCGAAACTCAGTTGCCCAGGACAGCCGCCCAAGTTTTACTTCGCGCCCACAAACATCCAGGGCGCGAAGTATGTCACGCCCTGACTTCGGCCCCGTCGAGGACTCCGGGCCGCCCGACATCTTCGACCTCGAGGCCGCGCGGCTCCGGGAGCAGAAAACACACCGGCTCTCCCACCATTACCAAGAACGAAAGTATATCCAGTTCTTCGAGTGTCACAGGCCGATGGGACGGAGGGGGCCAAAGGGCTCAGCGGCATGGCTTCGGCCTGTGAAGCCCTTCACCATGAGAGGCTCCTGTTGTAGGGGTGGCCCCCACCTAAGCCTAGTAGGCCTATTAGAAGGCTGTGAAGCCCAAAATGGGACATGTATAATGACATAAGCGCCCCCAAGGGGGATACTCAAATGTAAGGGTACTATTGTAAAAGCACTCCCCAAGAGGGTATATGAGTACAATATCAGCCTTGAGGGAGGAGGGAAGCCATTCACTCACCTAACTCTCCACTACCATACTCTCTCTCTGTTTGGTCTGTAACCACAACATTGAGCTTTTTTGCCGGTTCCTTTTTCCCCGTATTCGTTTGTATTATACGTAATGGGCTAACATATTTTTTATATTTTTAATTTTTTTTAAATTTAATTATGCTAAATAAACCTCTGTCAGCTACAATGCTTTTTTCAGCCTGCTACAGTGTTTTCAGCCATAAGCCGCGGGCTTTTAAACCGAACCGATCACCACCAATATGCTGGTAATTCGACGTTTGCGTGTAAGTCAGAAAAACTTGTGTGGTGTGAAAAGGCATCCATGCACATGCTAAAGCATTCACATCAAGCTTGCTGAATTCTGGCACAAAGACCAAATAGTATGTTGATCTGGCAACAAGGAGCTAGAGCTTGATGCAGACTGGGACTCGAAAGTGGACAAATATTATAATGGATAGAACCATAAATCGTGGGTTCGAGCAAGGTTAGACATGGACACTGCGAAACCTAATCAAAATCAGCCTACGAGTTGGCTTGGTATGTAGTTGTAACTGAACGACGGTGTGGCGTCCAGATTTGAAGACCAGCAGCTAGTAGTACGTGCATGGAGTAATGAGCAAAGGTTTGCCAGCATCGCATGTTGCTTGTCTGACAGCACACCGGTTTTATGATGTTGGCTCTGGCCATTACAAACGATGTCATGTGTGGTCAGACTAACGGCATCCAGACTAGCTCAGACGTGCAGTTCAGGCTCTTGCACGTTCGATTGTTTCCCACGGCTTGGGTTGCGGTCCTTGCGGACGGAGGAGCTGTCCACGTTGTTAGCTCTGGTGTAGGTTTTTTTTTTTCTATTTTTATCTATTAACGTAGTAATTTCTAAGTTTATGAGCAAACTTGGTAACTATTTTCTTTGTTTTAATAAGATAATAGATTCCGAAGCTTTACTATTTATCTAGTGTTTTTTTAAGAACCGATGAATATATAGCAAAAACTTGAAATATTTTCTACATTTTAATAATGTTAAGAAATCTTTCCAAATATTTATTATACTGAATGCTCCATAGGTTTTGATTCTTTTTAACATGTCGAAGCGGCTAGTCATTTATGAATAATCTAAAATAACAGGACATGGCCTTCTATCTCTCGAAAATGAAATATTGCTAACAAACAACTTGCGGTTATGTTTGCTCTGGCACATCCCATTTGGAAGCTGAAATTATCCTAGATTTACGTGGGAACTGAACTGGTATTTGTAAAATTACTGCATTCTAAATATTCATAAGATCTCTATTTGGAACACTGGAAATTTTCCTTGTGTTGGGGGAGTGGCCCCCACCTATGCCCAAACAACTCATGGCGCCAGCAGGACAAGTCGGCAGCTTCATGGAAGCCCACAAGACTAGGGAAATGACATATATGCATCTAGAAAAATAGAATTAGATAAGAGTGTCTATGTAACTCTACATAGGAGAAAAGACATGTGTACCCCTATAAAGATAGGGGTAGATAGAGGTATTTGGGTAACTAATCCCCCCATGGCTATAAATATGTGCCTGAATGCGCCATGGGGAATGGTAGAGCACTCTTTTTTAGCATAGAGTCACACATTACCAACTTCCAAAATACTAGCGCAAACTTCTATTGTCATCTCCAGAGCGTGTAAGGTTGCGGGTAGCCTCACCACAGCCTTCCTGTAATCCCCCTTTATTAATTATTTGGTGTGTAACCATAACAGTTGGCACCGTTCGTAGGGACGGCATAGAAGCTATGAGCTAAGGTAAGAGGGTCAGAGCCAATGGCGGCAAAAAAGTGAGACGTCGACACCAAAGAAGATGTCAACTCTGAAGAAGGTGACATCGTCGACCACCAAGCGAAAGAGGGGCACAACCTCCGAGCTCGGCGCAATCACAACAGAGGTAGCCCGTGAGGGACCCATGGAGCAACAGCATGCCAGTGCAATGGAGATGAAGGCAATGACGACCAACAAGGGAGGCCCTATGACAAACACCCCGGCACTAGGGCCAAAAGAGCGGCGAATGGAGGTAGTGGCCGGTGAAACCCCAAAGTCGGCGCTGGCACCGGCGTCATTGCCATCACCATGCAAAGGGTGGAGAGGGTCCTCCCCCCACCACAGGTACAAGCATAGACGCCCTTGAAGCAATTTGCGGGACACGACAGTAGGAGCTAGCGAACCTACAATGAGCCATGCGCGAGATGCAAGAGAACCGAACCTAGGCAACTCCCACCTCAGCAACGGAAGAGGTAGCCGTGACCAGAACGAAGGATCAACAGGCCCGTGCAGAAGCCTCTCACCGCATGGACCCAGAGTCGCTCCTCTCTGTAGGTTTGCAGCAGAGTGCCTGGCTAGACGACTTCAAGATGCATACTGTGGAACCATATAAAGGTGAAATGAACCCCCGTGAATTCTTGCACATCTACGATACGGCGATTGAAGCAGTGGGAGGGGTTGCCCCTTGCCCTTCAGGGGGTGGCACTCTCTTGGTTCATCACCATAGCCCTGGGGTCCGTGTATGCATGGAAACAAATTCAGAGCCTCATGCATAATAATTTACAAGGCAATTACATGGAGCGCATTGATGCCGACCAGCTCTTTGGTGTGAGGCAGGAGCCGAGAGAGAAGCTACGGGCCTACTTTCAAACACTTCGCGAAGGTTTGCTGCCAGGTTAGAGATGTTAACGACACCACCATAATCAACGCGGTCATCTGAGATCTCCAAAAGGGCCCACTTGTCTAGTACAATGCGCAAAAACCCACAAAGTACATAGCCAAGCTCTTTGACAAGATAGAACAATATGCTACGATGGAGGAAGAAACAACGCAGTGGGAGGTTGAGGCGAAGCCGATGGCCCCTGAAGCAAAGGCCACCCCAGGAGCCCCCAAGGAGGAGTTTGGTCGCAAGCAACAAAGAGGGGCTCACTCCAAATATGTCTTCAGCATCAAAGGAGCTGATGAAAATAACACCACCAGATGCCGCGGTCGTGGTTGGAGGGGCCAAGGACGCAGAAGTGGGTGAGGTCGTGAGGATGGGCACCAACAAGGGCTCTGGTATAAGGTACATGGCCACGGGGCCACCTCACCCATGGCTGCATCTCCATTGGAGCCCTTCGTGAAAACGTAGCCCTCCGTGAACTCAAGACACCAGAGCACCGGTGATAGCGCACATGCAGCAATGCCCAGAGGCACCCTAGATTCAACACCTTCCCACCGTGCTGCAAATCCAGGGCCCAGAGGTCATCCCAAACCGAGTGATTAACGCCATCTCAGGCGAGTCATCCCTGGACTTCTTTGAAAGACAGCGAAGGGCCTATGCCTGTTGAATACATTATGTTGCAATTTACCCAACACAGGTGCCTCCGGAGTGGACTCACATGGACATCACATTTATAGTTGAAGGTGCTACAGGGGTAGATTTCCCTCACCAGGATCCCTTGGTTATCACGACCAACATTGCTATGAGGTGCAACGGGCTCTTATCGATGGCGGAAGTTCTATAGACCTCCTGCTCATAGACACATTCAACCAAATGGGCCTCCCTCAAAGCAGACTAGCACTGGCATGTATACCCCTGCAAGGCTTCGGTGAGCAGCTGATCAACATCATATGACTGATAGCACTCGAAGCTTTTCATGCAAGGAGAGCGGGGCAGGCGCGAAGTCATCACGTTCGATGTTGTCGACCTGCAGAACCCACGCAATGATATCCTAGGGAGAGCCACCCTCAACATATTTGGCATGGTCCCACACCACAACTACCTCTGCATGAAGCTCCCAAGTCCTAAAGGAATCATCACGGTCCTAGGCGATCAAGACCTCACACAACAAATTAAAGTCCACACTGTAAGTGATGGATCTACTCCGCCTTCTACCTCCGAATGGACACCCAAACTAAAATCAATTAGTGATGTGAAGATGATCCCGTTCCAACCGGAGGACCCAGCAAAACGAGTATCAATCGGAGCTGGCCTCACCTTTGAGGCAGAGCAAGCACTCATGGCCGTACTTCACAAAAATGCAAACAGTTTTGCATGGTTGCTCGATGACATTGGGGGTCGAGTGCTCCGTCATTGAGCACAAGCTGATGATGGGCCCCGACACGAAGCTAGTTATGCAATGAATGAGGTAGATATCCCTCGATCACCAAGAGCATGCCAAAGCGGAGGTGGCCAAGTTGAAGGCCTTCGGTATCATCAGGGAGGTAGTCCATCCCAAGTGGCTTGCCAACCCCATGTTGGTAAGGAAATCAGTGGAGCCTAGCATATGTACATTGACTTCACCAACCTCAATAAGACATACCCCAAGGGCAACTATCCGCTATCGCGTATCCATCAGCTGGTTGATGCGATGACTAGATGTGAGATGATGAGTTTCCTAGATGTGTACTCTAGGTACCACTAGATACTAATGGTGAATGAAGATGAGGCAAAAACAAGCTTCATTGTCCCAGGCGGCACATACTGCTTCGTGCGGGTGCCCTTCGGGCTAAAAAACACCAGAGCCACATTCACTAGATTCGTGGCATTCATCTTCGCATCGTAGTTGGGACCAAATACCGAAGCCTACATAGACAACATTGTTGTGAAAAGTCTCCGAGCAACGACCCACCAAGAGGACCCACAAGAAACATTTGACAACCTTTGCCGAGCTGGCATAATATTGAACCTAAAGAAGTGCGTCTTTAGAGTTTAGGTAGGCAAACTCCTAGGGTTCTTGGTTTTCGGGTGGGGAATCGAGGCCAACCCAGACAAGATCGACGCCATCCTAACCATGGAGGCCCCAAACACCACCTGGGAAGTCCAGAGGCTCTCAGATCGCCTAGCCGCACTTAGTGGCTTTCTCTCTAGTTGGGCAGAGCGAGTGTTACCTTCCTTCAAAACACTACTCGACTCAGGCAATTTTTGATGGACAGACGAGTGTGTGCAAGCCTTCCATGACTTAAAACAATACCTCACCAGGCTTCCCCCTTGCATGCCCAAAACTAAAGGCTCCTCGCTTGTTGTACCGTGTGACCACCCCTCTTGCTATTAGTGCAGTACGCGTATTGGAGGAAGTCCCCTTGCAGCAATCAGTATACTACATGTCAGGGGCCCTTCATGGAGCGAAGACACGATACACTGAGCTTGAGAAGCTCGCGTACACTCTACTCATGGCTTCGCGCAAGTTGCAGCATTACTTCATGGTGCATAATATTATAGTACCCTCATCTTTCCCACTGGGGGAGATGCTACGAAACAAGGAATCAACTAGCCACATCGGCAAATGGGCAGCTGAACTAGCCCCCTTCTCCATCACGTATGAGGCGTGAACCACCAACAAGTCGCAAATGTTGGCAGACTTTGTTGCCGAGTGGACCCTTGGGGGCTAGTAAGCTTGCAAAGAACCTTCGGAGCCAGTATGGGCCCTACACACAAACGGGGCCTGCTATGTTGCTGGGGCTGACGTAGGGGTTGTCGTCATGACACATGAGGAATGGATCCTTGCCTATGTTGCATGCTTTGGTTTTCCCACGACCAACAACGTAGCAGAATACGAGGCCCTCCTATTTGGGCTGCGTAAGGCAAAGGCCCTTAGGGCGCGAAGAGTCTTGTACACACCAATTCCCGCCTTCTACGTCACATGTTGACAAGACTTATCAGGTTAAGAATCCTAACGTGACCAAGTATCTTGCGGTGGTTCACGTGAGGGAGCGCCATTTCATGGGAATCTCCATCAAATCCATACCATGAGTTTCTAATGGTGAAGCAGATGTGCTAGTGAAACTCAACAGTCAAGGTCTTCTTCAAAGTACTGAATTCCGCGATGATCCCTACAGACAGCCACAGCTGCCAAAGTACTGCATCTCGCACAAGACATTGACTGAAGACAACCTATCGTTGCCTTCCTCCGGAGCGGTAACGAACTAGATGACCCACACAAGGGCGGAGGATGATGCACCAGGCAAAAAACCTTTGAACTGGTTGATGGCATCCTCTACAAGGATGGTGTTGTGCCCCGCTCCTTCACTACCTCTCACAGCACGAAGGCCAGGAACTACTCGCGGAAATGCACACCAGACTATGTGGATCCCACTTAGGCTCGAGAGCCCCCATCATAAAGCTTTTTCGCAAGGCTTCTACTAGCCAACAGCAGCATCCGATGCGAACGATCTGGTCCAATGGTGTTAGGGATGTCAATGGATGGGTGGTTCTCACACACGTTACCTACTCCTCTTCAACCAATCCCTCCCGTATGGCCGCTTGCCTGATGGGGAATCAACATCATTGATCTGCTCTCGCGCGCCTAGGGAGATCGCCGATTCATTATTATGGCCTACTGTAAGATCAAGGATAACCGACTAGAGGGGGGTGAATAGGAGGTTCTAAAATTCTTGCCTTTTCTAAAACTAATTTCACAATTTATAACTAGGCAAGATTCCAATACAATTCAAACATACACAATTCTAGTATGAATAAGGCACCACAAGGACAAGTATCTACAAGTATGTCTCTAGCACAAATAAATATGGCAATCAAAATATGCTAGAAATACAAGTATAGAAATGAGAGACAAAGTAACCAATTGATACACGATGCTTTACCGTGGTGTTTGAAAACTTACCGGTTTCCTCTAGTCCACCTTGAGAAAAGCCCAAGCTACTTGGACCGGCTCTACAAATTAAGACTCAACTCCTCAATCTACTAGCGGTTGTCCCTCCTCTGCTCCGGAGATGGTGGACACCAAACCACTCACAAATCGGTGTTGGGCTTCTTCACAACCTTCTTAAAGAAGCCACCTCACAAGCTCCCGCCTAGCCGTATAGGTGCTAGTAAGCACCAAGAGTAATAAATCACAACTTCACTTGACGGCAATCAAGTGCCAAAGGATCAATCTAGGATGTATGCACTTGATTTAGCTCAACTACCTCAAATGAATGCACAATATGAAAATAAGGTGTGGAGTAAATGCTCAATACTCAATAATGTTCAATAGAGTCTCTCATGTCTATCCTTGAGCAGGTGGGGAGGTATTGATACCCCCATCAACCAAATATAGTCTTTGCATAAAACAATCACGAAAATCGGGAAGGACAGTAGTACTGCTATACAAATTTTGGAACAGTAATGGCTATATCACTAACTATTAAAAGTCGGTGCAGTACTACCGTGGTTGTAAATGTGGTAGTTCTGATCTTCGGTAGTTCCGAAAAATGTCACGGTACTTCCGTTTGTCTCGGAGGCCAAACTTGGTGCTATCTAGAAAAAACGTACCGCTTGGATTTTTGGAGCTTTCGAGTTCCGGTAGTGCTGCTCAAAGCTTCAGTCCTTCCGCTCTGTAGTAGTTCTACTGTTAAAACTTTGATACATCCGTTTTTAGATAAACAAGTGATTCCAAGGGTGCTTTCTAAAAAATGTACCGCTCACTTTATCAGAACTTCCAGGTTGCAGAAGTAACATCGTTTACACTCTGGTACTACCGATTCTCCTGATAGTGCACAGTTGTTTATCAATTTTAATTTTTCAGTGCATGCATGAACCTGAATTAATCCAAATAGCACAAGAACATGATGTCAAGCTACTAGCGATGATCCCCTAATAGTACGGTATTTATCCTATAATCCAGTCTTCCACTCTTTCTCCTAAGACAGATCAAATAAAAAGGGATCCTAGACAACTCATACCTTTGTCTTGAACAACATTGATTCTCATCTTGATCCTTAGCATGGATCTCATATTCGTCATCAGGACTAAATCTTTCAGACACTCTATAAAATATGTTAGTCTCATATTCACATAATGTCATTATTACCAGAACCAATTTTTAGGGCCTAGATACTTTCAATCTCCCCATTTTTAGTAATGTGTGATAATACAAATATTATGTGAGAAGAATAAAGTTTTGAATATACTTCTTGTTTGAAAATAAGTTGTATATTCCTTTATGACCTTGAAGACAATTTATTCTTGCAATTAGCTTAAATGAATTTTGAAGAATTAATTGCTTCTAAAGTCAATACAAGGAAAAACTCCCCCTAAATATGTGCATATAAATGAGAAGATACAATACAAGCACATGTAAAGATTAAAATTTTGGTGGAGTTTCCTTTATTTGATGAACTTGACAGAAAAAGTCAATTGCAAAGATATAAATTTTATAACAATTGAACGTAAGATGCAATTCTGTAAAATGACTACAACTTCAAGTTCAATCATAACATAAACATTCTACATAGATCATATCATAAATATTCAACATAGCGTAACCATTACATTAAGGATGTCCACCATTCATAGCATAATGACATAGTTTATTACACAAACATATATAAATAGTAGCTAAGGTAGATAGTGTTGTTTGCTTCTTCATCCTTCTCCCCATCTTGTCTTCTCTTTTCTTCCCCCCTTTGGCATCGAATAACAAAAAAGGCTACTCTTGTGGTCCTGAAGGAGAAGGGTCATGATGGCAACATCGGCCATATCTGACTGGAGAAGGAGGGTGAGCTACTGCACACTCAAGAGAAGAGACCCTGTTCCCAAGAGATGACACAGTAGCAATCAAGGTGGTGACTTGTTCTTCTACCCTCAAGACTGCAGAGTACATCTGAGAGAGGGTTATCACTTTTTCTCCTTGTGGTGCAGCTGCGGCTTCTTCTTGTTGAGTTTAAGGACGGGAAGCTCCAGGGATGGGAGGATCTGCTCGTGGCTTATATGGCTTATGGGTTGAACCCAAGCCACCACGATAATTAATCTTTCTAAGGATTAGAGCCATAATGTAGGGAGCATAATTAATTCTCTTGACCACATCAAATTTCTGGCCTTGCATGATATAGTCAATCAGATTCTATGCATGGCCTCTAATGGCATCATAATTTTCACTCTTTGAAAGAATGGTATGGTTCATGATCCTGTTTCCCAAACTTGAGATGGGAAGGTGTCCAGTAAGCTTTCCCGGCACATATCTGACATTCCCATCATAGTACTGAGTTGTAGCAAGGAGCTTAAGAGCTGGTTTGCCAAGTACCTTCTTATATCATTGGACTCTGTCCTGAAAGCAAGCTCAAATTCATGCTTGTTGCTATCCAGATAGCTGGTTCCAGTCATCCATGATAAGTGCTGGTAGTCAGGAGAGATGCATATCATGGCATAAAACTGTCTACTGATCTCATCATCATAGTCTAACTTAAGAGCTACAAGATATTGTATATCAACCCTCTGAAACAGCTGATATGTCCCATCATACTTGTCAATTGAATCAAGGTGATCCAAATCGACATACTTGTGGTCCGCAAAAAGTCTTTCTGGGCCATACATCTGTTCATATACTTGCTCCTAAAATTTTGTGTGAAACCTTGGATTGATAGAATTGTTGGGGAGCACATACTAGCTTCTATGACGTAGGCTTGCATATTCTTCAGCTGTGATTGTTCTAAGGTCCACTTGAGGCTCCTCCCACTCATGCATCTCCTCATCTGATTGTTCAACAGGTGAGCTCTCTTGCTGGGCTGACTCGGTCTCAGACTCATATGCTATTTCTTTGCCTCTGTCTTCTCTAAGCTTTTGAGCGGAATCTGATGCGGCTTGAGCAGACTAGGAGGGAACCTCAGCTGATTGTTCTGAAGGAGAGGTGTTCCTGGCATACACCTTGTGACCAGTGTTCCTTGTTCTAGGCATATTTAAACAAGGAAAGAGGATACCAAGATAAGCTCGGAAGCAATCAAAATATGTCTAAAAAGGAATGGACTGAGATTGCTATATCATTAGGAAAGTTGGAAGTACCGACGTTCAATCAGTGAAAGTTCCATTTTCCTTTAACCTTTTCTGGGCAAGCAATGTATGAATATTTTGATGTTATTTTGAATTGAATCCATGGAATAGATGCACAAACATCTTTAAACACCAAATATAGTAATTTGCCCGAGAAAAGCAACATCAAATCACTCGCATTTCTAATAAGAGCCTAGTCTTAGACCTAGGGTTCTAGAATCAAGGTAAAAATAAGGATTATAATCCCATTTACCTTGTGGATTGGAGGAGAGGAACCCTTGAAGGTCAAGAAATCACAAGGGAATGAAGAAATCCCAAAGTGATTCAAAGATATAGAGAGGCGATTTCGAGTCTCCTTAAGAGAGGGGAGAGAGAGATACGGTCGCGAGTGCAAGTGGGGGTCAGGGCTTCAGGTTGTTCAGGGAGAGAGGGAAGTAGGTCAAAAGACCCGACAGTTAATGCCCTCAACCACCAGAAATGGTAGTACCGCAAAAAAACTTCCAGTAGTTCTGAAAATCCTTTGATCTTTGACCACTTTAGGGTTCGACTTCGCTGTCTTGTACGACAACATATATCATTTTCGACTGCACTAATCATGTTCAACCACACTAGTCGTCTTCGACCGCTATGGTTCTCGACCACGATTCGACCACGTTTATGACCATGCTTTCGATCACATTTTCGACCACGTTTTTTGCCACTCGGTTCGACCACGTATTCAACCATTCGGTTCGACCATGTTTTTGACCACTTGGTTTGACCACGTTTTTGACAACTTGGTTCGACCATGTTTTCGACCACTTGTTTCAACCACTCGGTTCAACCACATTTTCGATCACTCGGTTCAACCACGTTTTTGACCACTTGGTTCGACCACATTTTTTACTACGTTTTCGACCATGTTTTTGACCACTTGTGAACGTGGTAGTACCGTGATCACAACACCGGTAGTTCTGCGGTATGGAAGTATCACAAGCGGTAGTTCCGATTTTTCTAAAACTTTCAGGGAATTGAACTTAGATTTGAGAAAATATGCAAGTGACCCCTAGTTTTGCACTCAAATAAAAATCATTCAGGATCGTTATGCATCAATAAGGCTAAATGAAACCTATGAATATTGTTTTTATGAGTGTAGAGATTTTAGCAAAAATAAGGGAAAATACCTTTAAAAAAATATCTCAAACAACACCAAATGAGCATGAAAACATGAGGCATTTGTTCAAGTGATGTTAGACTAGTCTATGACATTAATTCATTTCTCAACTTGCAAAAGTGTCTTTCACCTAATGGTTTGATGAAAATATTTGCTAGTTGATCTTCGGTCCGGATGTGGCTAATTATGACATCTCCCTTACTCACATGATCTCTCAAGAAATAGTGGTATATATCTATATACTTGGTTCTTGATTGATGGACCGGATTAGTTGCTATTTTCACAGCACTATCGTTATCACACAAAAGAGTCATTTTGTCAAATTTAATTCCATAATCCATCAACTTTGCCTCATCCATAGCAATTGAGCACAACAACTACCCGCGGAAACATATTCGGCTTTGGCGATGAATAGAGCTACGGAATTTTGTTTCTTTGAAGACCAAAATACTAATGACCTTCCTAGCAATTAATAACTACCTGATGTGCTTTTTCTATCAACTTTGCAACCCGCAAAATCAGAATCTGAATATCCAATTAAATCAAATTTAACACCTTTAGGATACGATAAACTTATGCTAAAGGAATATTTTAAATATCGTAGAATTCTTTTTATGGCCGTTAAATGACACTCTTTTGGAGATGCTTGAAAGCATGCACACATATAAATACTAAACATGATATCGGATCTAGATGTGATAAGATAAAGTAAACTACCGATCATAGATCTATAAAGCATTAAATTTACCGGTTTACCTCCTTCATTGAGGTCAAGATGCCCGTTGGTCTCCATGGGGGTCTTGATGGGTTTTGTATATTCCATGTCAAACTTCTTGAATAAGTTCTTCACGTACTTTGTTTGACTTATGAAAGTCTCATGCTTTATATTGCTTGATTTGAAGTCCAAAAAAGTAGCTTAGTTCCATATCATAGATATCTTAAATTCCCTAGACATCATATCTCCAAACTCTTTGCAAAAATCCTGATTAGTTGAACCAAATATAATATCATCAATATAAATTTGATATACAAAGAAATCATCATCAATAATTTTGGTAAATAATATTGTATCAACCTTCTCAATTTTGAATCCTTTAGAGAGTAGAAAATCTCGAAGGCGTTCATACTATACTTTAGGAGCTTGTTCTAAACCATATAGCGCCTTGGAGAGTTTATACACATGATTAAAATTTTTAGGGTCTTCAAAACCCGGAGGTTGTTCAACATATATAAGTTTTGATATTTTTGCCATTTAAGAAAGTACTTTTAACATCCATTTAAATAGCTAAATATCAAAACTTGAAACAAAGACAAGTAATATTCGAATTGACTCAAGTCTACTATGGATACAAAAGTTTCATCATAATCTAAACACTCAACTTGAGTGTAATCTTGAGCTACTAATCTTGCCTTATTTCTTACCATAACTCTATTTTCATTTTGCTTGTTGCGGAAAATCTATTTTGTGCCAATAGTATTGTGCTCCTTGGGTCTCTCCACTAAGGTCCAAACATCATTTTGGGTGAAGTTGTTGAGTTCTTCATGGATAGTATTTACCCAATCTGGATCTTCTAAAGCATCATCTACAATTTTTTTGCACAAGAATAGACACAAAAAAGTAATATTCACAAAATGAAGCTACTCTGGAATGAGTTTGAACACCCTTACTCATATCACCCAATATTTGATCTATTGGACGATATTTGGCGATTGCGTTGTGGATCTTTGGTTGTAGAGTTGAAGGTTGATCTCCTTCATCTTCCAAATCAAGTTTTTTAAAGTTACTTGTTGTTTAAGAGGTTGAAGCTTCAACTTGCTTTGATGAAGATAATCCATTTGGGTCCTCCTTTGGCTTGATATCTCTAATTTGCATCTTCTCCATTGCTTGTCTTAATCCTTCATCATCTACATCATCCAAATTATCTTGCTCTTCTTGAGAGCCGTTAGTTTCATCAAATTGGACATTTTAAGTTTCTTCAACTCAACCGAAATTTTTATTGAAGACTCCATAAACTTTACTATTAGTAGAATAACCAAACAAGAAACCTTCATCACATTGACTTTAAAATTTAGAAAGCCAAACACCCTTTCTCAAAATATGACATTTGCATTTAAATACTATAAAGAGGTATCCACACAAGGAACAACGGTTTAAGACGGGCTCAAACTTCTTTTCTTTCTTTCTTTGTCTTGTATATTAAGTAATTCCTTTTTATTTTGTAAGAGCATCTCCAACAATCCCCCTAAAAACCCACCCCAAAAGACACCTTTTAAGGGCAGCCCAAAAAATTTGTTAACCTATTTTAGTCCCCTCCTCCAACAGCTCCCCTAAATATATCCTAATAGTATTTTGAATCTGGCCCAACATTAACAACCGGCCCATTTAACAATCCTAATAGTGATCAATTCGGTCCATCCATCCGAATAGAATAGGGAGATTGAACCAATCCCGTGCGTGTGTGCGTACGCGGACGACGGCCGGCGTATAAATACGAAACGATGATTAGAAATCAGGACCGACTAGAAAATGAAGAAAACACATGCATATCCACTGTTATCTGAAATTCATATGCACCGAAATCAGATGAACATATATGCTGTGCTAAAAGCAGTCCTTCTGTGAGTCTGCATGAATTTTGTGAGCTTATCAAGTACAGTGAGAAAAAGCAAACCTTGAATGGCTTGAGAAGTCCCTTGCAAATCTGAACTCTTCTCCTCTGACCATCTGATGCTTTTTGCATGCGCCAGGCAAGGTCAATAACTAAAATCTGTAACATGAAGCATCATACATCCCATGCAAATCTGAACTCTTCTCCTCTGACCATCTGATGCTTTTTGCATGCGCCAGGCAAGGTCAATAACTAAAATCTGTAACATGAAGCATCATACAGGAAGCATACAGGAAGAATCTTTTCACCGTCACAGGAAGCATCACGAGCATCATACAGGAAACATCACATGCATCATACAGGAACATATAGGTAAATATAAGGTCCACATTCTACACTTGAACTAGTAAAATCTAATGATCATACAAGATCCTTGGAAGTTCAAAATAAATTACCTAAACAAAGTTCGATTGAAATAAACTAAAAACAGATGATACTAAATGATAAGGAGCAAAATCAGACCATACTGTTGATCCCTCGATGAGTTAGTATATCACTCCGTAGGCTCCTATAGTAAAGCTACTGCTCAATAGGCAGACCACTAATGTCCATTGTCATGATTCTCTCCTCTTCTAACATAAGTTTCAACTTCGACTGGTCCTTCTCTATTTGCAGCCTCTCTTGTTCAATTTGCAAGGATTTGTTAAACCTTTCATCCTTTTTTACTTCTTTGTAATCATCGGATATCTTCTTTTTCTCCCACATATTTTCGAATGCCTCAATGCAAGCATCACCTACTCCATTACGGACCTGTTGTTTAGCCTTCTTTCTACCAATTGGCCGCTTCGGAACTGGAGGATCTAGGCAACAATTGACATTATTAGCAAAATTCAGATTCTCTTCATTTCCATCACCTGTCAAATCCAGAATTGAATCTCCAAGATCCCTTTGTTTCTTTTGGGTAGGTTTCTGAGCTGCCAGTTGAGCCATCTTGTCATGCCATTTTGGTTCAAATCTTAATACGTGCCAACAGTGCAATAGCGTAAATGATTTGTTTTCTTTATCCTCAGCCTTGTACAAAGCACGTGCATCCATAAGCTACAAAAAAACAATATTATATTAGTTGCCAACCAAAATTAATAAAAATCAGACATAGTGATCAAAACATGTACCTTATCTTCAAAAGTCTTTCCACTTTGATTTCTTCCTTCAATTGCAGCAAAGCTCCCACAAAACTTATTGACACACTCTTGAATCACTGTCCACCGATGTGATAGAGAATTTGGAGTACGATCTAATACAACATCCTTTTCACAAATGAAGGCTTCATGTACCCTTGTCCAATATGCCGCACGCTTTTGATTTGTTCCTGGAATTGGATCTGTACTGGTGTTCAACCAAGCTTTCACGAGTAGTATATCTTCATTTTCGCTGAAGTTCTTGTTCCTACTTTTTGTGCTCCCTTTTGTTGTGGGAGTAGGTTCAGGTTGCTCTTCCGGAGGGCTTCCTGTGCCATCCCATCCCATTCCGGCATTTCCTGGACTCTGGTTCATCAAACCCATGAAATAGCCCTGTCCCTCCATTGCAGAAAATGCCTATTAAAATAGTACAGAACAGTTAGCATTTCAAGAAAAGAAAACATTAAATCGTGCTAGCTAAATCGTGCTCACAAACCTTCACAGGTACTAACAATGATCACAGATGAAAATGATTTGGTCACTAAACATGAATGATGAGCTAGTGTACTTGCAGGCATGATGATTTTCCTTTTGGAGTACTATCTGCTAATCATAACAGCCATATTAGCGGGGGACTTCCTGGCCAGCGAGCCGCGCCACGTCGCCCACTGCGCTCGGCCGGCCGGCGCGTGGCAAGAGAATTTGCGTACGGCCGGCCGAGACACTTTCCTCATACTTTCTGAAAATTACGTAAAGGTCCTTTTTTCTCGCGAAAAGGTCCCTGTAAGTTTTTTCTTTAAAAAATTTTTTTGGATGGCGCCCCGCTGGTTTCCAAAATTACGTATAGGTCCTTATTTACTTACGTACAGGTCCTTACAAGTCCTCGATTTTTTGCAAAAGACCCTTCGATTTTTCCAAAATTACGCACTTGTCCTTGATTTTTTTTATGAAACTCCCTGCGAATTATCGTCTCTTTTACTTTGGTCCGCACGGTAGCTAGCGTGGCGTGCGCCGCGCTTATGCAGCTAGTATAGAGTATGAGCGCCTGTGTATGTAGGACTGGTGCAGTTTTTTCAACAATTTTATTTTTGAAGATTTTTCACATGTTAACAGCATTAATATTTTGCCAATATCTCATAATAAATAGCCACCATGAAACTGTTCTTGTGCTTCTTACAGCCACCATGAAAATTCCACTGATGCAACCTGTTAGTTTTCACTTTTCAGGCAAAAGAAGTTGAAATTGAGTGTATATAATGAAAATGACTGCACTGTATTTGGCGTTCAGCCTACTTCCAGTGCCAGTCATGTACTAAAATGTAATTCTACAAATTATGGTTTGAGATGACTTTTCGCTTATAAATGTTGGTTTCAAAAGCAGACATCCTACTTTGCAGGAAATGTTATTTCCTTTTCTCGTTTACTCGAATCTCCTTCCCTGTCTTGGTGATATTAATATTTTTTATGGGTTGCATTGGGTTGACAGGTGGGCAACTGGAGTGTCCAGATAGCAGCAAATATCTTAGAAACAATAACCATATATGATGCAGTAAAACAAATTTTTTATAGGAGCTAAGATTAACATACCACTTGGCATTGCGGTGGCTTTTCAAAAGCATTTAGCTTTTTTTATTTTTGGATATAGCAGTTTGTTGAAGTATGTTTTTTGGAGCCATAACAGCAAAATCCTATTGGAATTAGTAAAGATTAGCACAGCTACAGGAAAATCCTATTGGAATTAGTAAAAATTAGAACCACTACTGCAAAATGGCCCTAAAATCATATTTTTGTGTCAATTCTGTTATTACAAGAGGATTAGTGTCTTGTGTTTCTATTGCCCCACTAAGGCATTAACAAACATTTAAACTACTGCAACATGCACATTGAGCAAACTGGAAATAACTAACAGAGCATAATCACAAATTCTCAGATCACATGCATACATCACAAATAACATTTCACAGTGAGCACAAGCATCCATCACAGTGCATAATTCCCATCACACATATCATGAGCAGTTAAATTGAGCAGTAAATAAAGAACAACAAAGAGAGAGGGAGAAGAATCAGAGATAGACCGAGGGGAGTAGAAGCAGCAGAGGGCTGAGGCTGTCGGTGAAGTGGATGCAGGCGATGTCAATGAAGTGGTGGCCGTCGGCGGCGCTCGTTGTAGAGGAAGAAGCCGTGGAGATGTCGATGCAGCAGATGTGGGTGAAGGTGCAGGGCGGCGACGCTGAAGGGGTGGAGAAGTCGCGGCGGCGGAGGAGCTGGGGTCGGCGATGTGGATGGAGACGGGGTCCCGGTCGCCGGGGTCGGTGTCGGTGGCGATGAGATCGGCGGTGGATGCGGTGGTGCCGAAGGAAGAGATGGGGAGAAAAGCAAGATGGGGCAAATGAAGAAGTAGATGCAGGTGGCGCACTGGAGGGAGGCTGTAGGGAGCGGCGGCGTTGGCCGACGGTGCGGGTGAGAAGGCAGAGAAGGGGACTGGCGGCGGAAGGGCAGAGGATGAAGGGGGAGACCAAGGGAGAAGAGGAGAGGAGAGAAGTCGCGGCGGCCGGAGGTGGTGAGTGGTGGCGCCGGTGGAGAAGGGAGGTGGATCTGCAGAGGGGAGAAAAAGGACGCCGGCGCACTGGAAAGGCGGGGGCGGCGAGCTGTGGCTGGGAAAATGGGGCGCGAATTTTTTTTCTCAGCGCGCGGACGGAGGGAGCGAGGATACGGGACCCCAATAATTTCCCGGTTTCTACCTGGGTTTTGGGAGAGTTTTGGGGGGGGGGGGGGAATAAAAATAGGGGGTGTTTAGGGGAGTTGTTGGAGAAGACTTTTTACACAATTTCCCAATAATTTGATTTAGGGGGATTGTTGGAGATGCTCTCAATGCAGACGGAGAGCAAAGAGGTACTAATTCATCTACACGAGGAAAAATGGTTTGACTCCCAACACATTCATCCTTTCCTTGACTCGTATATTAACTCCCCCTTGTAATTCTGCAAGTTCAGACAGATGAAGTTTGAGGCTGCTAGTATCAACAACATAGGATGCTTGGGGATGAAGTGACAAAATCTAACCCCCGAAGCTCTTAAGCATCGTACAGGTAATTTTCTCCCACAGATAATCCTTCAACATAGTAATGGTTTGACCTTGTTAGGTTAACTATACACTGTAGTAGCCAGTGGCGGAGCCAGAATTTAATTACGCCCTGAGCTCAGTGATAGAATGATCTAGACTATCTGGGCTGGACTATGAAAATGTTACCTAAACTGGACTGAATTTACCCGGACTATACACTAGATATTTTTTCACACCCCGGGCTGAAGCCTACCCTACCTGGGGTGTGGCTCCGCCCCTGGTAGTAGCAAGATAGATAAAATGGTAGATCGGCAGTATGGAAGAAAAGGAACTCCAGTTTTTGTGGAGTTTCAAAGTATTCTGGAAAGAACACTCAGGCAGTAGAATTTTTAAGCACAATCAAGAGGTATTATTGTCCTTTCTAAGTACAACAGTAGTTCTTTGATCTGTATATCATATAACCAGTCATTGGTCACATTGTATATGTATGGCTACACGACATGTGGCCCCCACGTCAAGGCATATTCTTGGGCTGGCGGGCCCTCGCCTTGTGAGACCCACTGGGGGATGGATACACCGTCTTGACAATGCTGGGCATTGAGGAATTTTTTGTACGGATAATCCATTTTTTATTCGAAATTACATAAATATACCCGCGGAAAATTTTTTTACAAAAATAGGCTCCAGTCGCCGAATGGTTGGGCGACTGGAGCCTATCGCCCAACCAGACCGCGGCAGCTGAAGAGTCTGCGAACCGTTGGGCGATTAACTCCAGTCGCCCAACGGTTCGGCGATTGCAAAGCAGTCGCTCAACCGTTGGGCGACTGCATATCAGTCGCCCAACCGTTGGGCGACTGAGGGTGGATATAAGGCCGCGCTCGGCCGCCCCCGACGTCCACTTCTTCGGCGCGCAGAGAAGGAGAAAGAGAGGGAGAGGAGGAGAAGAGGGAGGGGAGAGAAAGAGAGGGAGAGGAGGAGAAGAGGAGAGGGCGTGCGCGATTTTCAGGTAAGTTTTTGTGTTATATTTTTTGTTAGTTTAGAAATATAGTTAGTGTAGATAATTTAGTTTAGAAACATAGTTAGTGTAGATAATTAGTTTAGAAAATTAGTTAGTTTAGATAGTTAGTGTAGATAATTAGTGTGGATAATTTAGTTTAGACATATAGTTAGTGTAGATAAATTAGTTTAGAAAGATAATTAGTGTAGATAATTAGTTTAGAAAAATAGTTAGTGTAGATAATTAGTTTAGATAATTTAGTTTAGATAATTTAGTGTAGAAAGATAGTTAGTGTAGATAATTTAGTGTAGAAAGATAGTTAGTGTACATAATTAGTGTAGATAATTAGTTTAGAAAATTAGTGTAGAAATATAGTTAGTGTAGATAATTAGTGTAGATAATTAGTTTAGAAATATAGTTAGTGTAGATAATTAGTGTCGATAATTTAGTGTAGAAAGATAGTTAGTGTAGATAATTAGTGTCGATAATTTAGTGTAGAAAGATAGTTAGTGTACATAATTAGTGTAGATAATTAGTTTAGAAAATTAGTGTAGAAATATAGTTAGTGTAGATAATTAGTTTAGAAATATAGTTAGTGTAGATAATTAGTGTCGATAATTTAGTGTAGAAAGATAATTAGTGTAGATAATTAGTGTCGATAATTTAGTGTAGAAAGATAGTTAGTGTACATAATTAGTGTAGATAATTAGTTTAGAAAATTAGTGTAGAAATATAGTTAGTGTAGATAATTAGTTTAGAAATATAGTTAGTGTAGATAATTAGTGTCGATAATTTAGTGTAGAAAGATAGTTAGTTTAGATAATTAGTGTACATAATTTAATATTGAAATTATTGTATAAATTTAGATGTAGAAAATTTAATGTAGAAATTATTGTACAAATTTTGCAGGTATGACTCGTGCTGGACGTGCCTCCGAGTGGCAGTACGAGCTGTTGGACGAGCACGTGGACCGCTCTCATCGCGCTTCCCGTCTAGTGCCGACACCGGGGAGCACGGACGAGCCGCCTCAGCTGGGAGTGATCCGGACACGCACACCTCGCGTGGCCTGGAGACTCGACCCTCGTTGGACTGCCAGGTTTGCACTACTCCAGCGTTTAGTGTGACCGTAAGTTCATTCCGTGCTGACCTTCACTTTGTTTGCAGGCTTCGGGATGCCGGGCTACTCCCTCTTGCCCGGATGGTGCAGGCCACGGACGAGGATGCAGGCGCTGGCGGGGACGAGGGCGGGGACGAGGCGGGCGGGGAGCGATCACGACGCTTCCCGTTCGACCGTTCTCTGCTGACGGCTTTGGTGGACCGTTGGCGGCCCGAGACGCACACTTTCCACCTCCCATTCGGGGAGATGACGCCGACCCTGGAGGACGTGTCCCTGCTCCTTGGCCTTCCGATCGCGGGAGACGCTGCCTTCCTACCGGAGGCCCCACACGACTGGCGCGCTGACCTGCTTGGCAGATTCGAGGGTGTCGTTCCACCGGACCCTCAGCACCACGTGTTCACAGAGGCGCAGACACGTACCCCTCACACTTCGCGCGCGACGCTCACAGCGCGGTACGTTTCATGTCATTTCAAAGATTCCCAAATGGTAATGTCGTTTCGATAATCAACCATTTCATGTCTTTGTGTCCAGGCTGACGTCGGTTCTGCCCTATGCCTCGACTCCGGGACACTACTGGAGAGGCTCTCCAGTGGTGCGCACCTGACCCATGAGGAGGGCATCAGCTTTGCGCGTCGGGTGCACGACGGGTGTAGACGTATCGTTAGCCTACTCTCCTGCACGAGGCTACCCGCGGTCTCCACGCCCACCGCTTCGACTGCTCGTCCACCCCGACCAGCGTGGCACCACTCTGGTGCACCTACGTGGATACGTCCTCCACCACCTCACCCGGAGCAGCCAGGGGGTTCAGCCTGGGCAAGGCCTCCTACACCGGTTCACTTCACGCCTTCTACGCAGGGGGTGTACGCCCCTCCTCCTGCGTGGATGGCACCAGGCACGGGTACGCAGAGGTTCTTATATCGTGTTTATCCGAAGACGATATGCAACGAACTAACGTTATTAATATTGCAGGTGCTTACCAGCAGCACGGCGTCTCCGGCATCTCCCCAGGCCAGGAGGAAGTGGACCAGTTTTTCGCGTCTACACCGGAGTGGCATGGACACTACTCCGACGTAGCACCGGAGGTTATCTCTGCGCCCGGTGCACCGGAGAGCACACAGCCAGAGGTGCAGCTTACTCCGCCCCCGCCCCCGCGGGATAGACACCCTCCTCCTCGTTTTACTTTTTCGGATCGTCCTAACCCGTTGCACCGGAGGAGGGCCAAGCGAGGCCGTATGGGAGGACGCGGGCACGGTGACGGGGCACACCAGGGTGACTAGTGAGGCGACGCTGCAGATGTATTTATGCATGTACTGAAAAAACATGCGGCATGTTACTCACAGTTATAATATGAAGTTTATTTAAATTTACATAAGTCTATTATCTCTCTCCGCACATAAACTATCTCACTTAACAGTGTATGTATCGATCGTTCTGTACTCAATCTTTCATGAAAAAAAAATTTTAAAACTTTTTGCACACCTACAATATACAATGAACATAAACTTTTATTACAATTTCACCGTATTTTTTACCCGTTCAACGTTACAAAATTCACAAAATCTAAACAAAACACGGGGGCTACATGCAGTCGCCATCCTGTATGGCGACTGCATGCTAGTCGCTTAATGGAAGAGCGACTGCATGCCAGTCGCTTAACGGAAGAGCGACTGGATGTAGTCGCTCTACTGTGCAGCGAGACAAATTGTGTCGCGGTCTGGTTGGGCGATAGGCTCCAGTCGCCCAACCATTCGGCGACTGGAGCCTATTTTTGTAAAAAATTTTCCCGCGGGTATATTTATGTAATTTCGAATAAAAAATGGATTATCCGTACAAAAAATTCGGGCATTGAGGCTGATCCCTTGATGTCTTTACGGATCCCTAAGGGAGGGCGTAGCCACCAGGAGGAAAGGCCTCCGCTTGAGTCCCCCATGCTGTTATCGCTAAGGATGTAGAGCAGGGGGTATGTAGGTGCCTTTCACAAAGTGAGCCTGCCTTTCACAAAGTGAGCCTTGTTAACGGAGGTGTAAATCTTTCTTCCAACACTATTTATATCTGATTAACATCTACCGTTATAATCTAGATCCACCATAATTGACGGTGTAGATCTTTTTCTTTGTTCCATATAAGGATCTAACGACCTAATTTGTTAGTTAAATGATCAATAGCACGAGGACATACTACATTACTCCATATTAGGATAAATACATTTTTACAAAAAAGTTTGACTACCATGTGAGTGCCCATCACAATTTTAAAAAGTGCAGGATGCATTGTTTAAAAAATATCCAAAAAGCTCATGGATTATAGTACTGATACGGGATCGCCTGATCTTCTCGATGTAGGATCAAGATACTCACGTGGATTTGAAGAATTGTAGTGATCCTCCGATGCTAATGCAAGTGTTAGAACTCTATAATTCACCCAATCACACGTGTTGAACTTCATGACCACCAGATGAAGTTCTATCGTGCTCCCAATTCCCAGCGGAAAGATTGAATGATCTTGATTTCGATGAACTCCTAATTCTTCTCTCAAGTTGGTTCGGCCAACAGAAAGAATAAAAGCAATTTGCTGAATCAATCTATTATCAAAAGTGGTCTGTCGTTTTATGGGGTGGCGGCTACCTTATAAAGGATGTCCCCCCAAACGCACACGTAATGGGCTTGAGTTCGACTCCTATTATATTCGGTCATTGAAACCGATTTAGATCCTAAAGCAATTTGGAATTAAACACTAACTAATTACATGGCTGAATTAGACAATCTCAGCCCATCATTAGCAAATAGCCTGTAAACTTCTCAATTGACAGGTTCAGTTTATCTCCTTGGCCGAGTGGCGTATGGGCCTCTTCTTCTAGTCTTGGGTTGCGTGGAGCTTCCCCTTCTTTTGACACATGATTGCATGGGCCTACTCCCTTGTAGCCGTATGTCTCTCTTTCTCCTTAGGTAGAGGGTGCATGTGAGAAATATAGGGTTGTTGGTAGTAAAGGTAGAAAGGAAATAATTTTTGAACTTGGTGATCTTGTTTGATTGCATTTGAGAAAAGATAGATTTTTAGAATTGAGAAAGTCTAAGTTGATGCCTAGAGATGATGATCCTTTTGAGATTATTGAAAAGATTAATGATAATGCATACAAGCTTGAATTGCCTGCAGAGTTTGGGTTAGTCCTATATTTAACATTGCATATTTGAGATCATACCTAGGAGAAGAAGATAAGCTTGAGTCGATGACGACTCTAATTCAAGAGAGGGAGGATGATGAGGACATCACTTCCTTGGATACACACAACACTCATCCACAAGATGATAGGCAAAAAATATGACGAGGACATGCGCATGCCAATTGAATTATCAGGTGAGCTCGTTCCTAGTCTTGTTTAGATTGATTTTCATTCAGAAAACATCAGTTATGTATTGTGTCGACTAGACTAACTACGACGACTTCAGACATCTCCATTGTTCAATAAAACTTTGTATTTCATTTGCAAATTCAGATCGCTCTTATTTCTTTCTTGCTTGATTATCGATTGCTTGCAAAAAAGATCATCCATGTTAGGCATGATTGGTAATGACAAGGGTGTGGTGTAGCGATTGCAGGATAGATTTGGTCGTTTTGGTCAAGTAGCCTTGTCGTCAACGTCATATCAAACAATCGTAGTTATTGTTTTCGTTGGAAGATCGGGTCAAATCCTCTCAACATATATTCCAATTCTTTGAAATTCATCGAAAAAATCCTTTGAAATTGAAAAATCTTAAGGAAAAAAAGATGCACATATTTAGAGCAAGTACAATAATGTTGACTAGGTCGCCTCTAGCGAAATCCACGTCAACACAATCCTATGTGGAAGAGAGAGAAAAGAGGAGAGAGAGGCAAGCTGCCCCTCATGCAAGAGGTGACATCTAGCACATCATACGAGGAGAGGCAAGCTGCCCTTCATGCAAGAGGTGACCCCTGATATATTTATGCAAGTATTAAATGTTTGAGTACTTTAGTAGAGGTAACCTCTACTCAATTTATTGTATTAGCTACCTCCACCATGAGCCACGTGTATTCTTTTTGCTTATTTGGCTAGTCCTAGAGGTGGCAGCCACCTCTTCTATTAAACTTGCTCTTAGGGCCCGTTCCAGTTTCCAAGCCCTGCTAGTTTGGCCACTTTATTATTCCTAAAGTTACACTTTTAATTTGTAGGCCTGTGTTTGAGATGTTGAAAGTAGGGTTATAGAGGGAACCAGAGGTCGAGGGAGAAGTAGCAGGCAAGTGGGCACTGGGATTCACAACAATGAGATCACTAAGGGCCTGTTTGGATCCACCCAGATTTTAAGAATCTGGCTTTTGGAAACTGGGTGGGATCCAAACAGACCAGTTTTTGGGGCAGTTTTTAAAATCTACCTACCCAGATTTTTAAAAACCAAGAAGCTGTTGATACCCAGCTTTTGCCAGTTTTTTTTGCACAAATACCTATTTACCCTCATTAAAGACCACGCGCATGGCTGTTCAAGAGCAATAAATGTAAGGGTATAATAGTCTATTAGCACCAATCATAAATGAAACCAGCTTTTAAAAACTAGGGGATCCAAACACCCCATCAATTTTTGCTTAGAAACCAGCTTTTAAAAACTAGAAGTAATAACTGGTTTTTAAGAATCTGAAACTGGTCCAAACAGGGCCTAATGATCCACAGGTTTGTGGTGTGATCTTTTAATGCGAAATTTAAGTGCCCCCATTTCTAGGTTGGTCATTAATGATCATAGATTCACAACAATGAGAGATTCTTTAACTTCTAGGTAAATCTCTAAGGCCAAATTATTGATGCTGAATTCTTCATTGCAGAACAATATTTTGGAGCAAAATGCTTGTTTTACCACATTTGCTCTCACATATGTATTTTCTTTCAGGCCGAGTTAATTGATCCGGCACTCAAGGGTGTTAAATATGCTGAGTTCCTGCAGAAAGCTTCGGCAAAGAGGTTAGTTGTGACATCATCCATGGCTGCTATTAGACAAAACGGGAGGCCACGAACACCTGATGTAGTTGTTGATGAGACATGGTTTTCTATTCCAGAAGTCTGTGAGAAAGATCAGGTTTGTAATCGTACACTCTTGTGCTAGAAAAGTAGAAATGAGTTTAAAAAAAAAACTCTCTTGATTAACTCGCCAATTTGATAGTTCTTGTGCATATGTATAGCCCAGCAGAATCAAGACATGCCCATGACGTTACTTTTGTGTCTTTTGTCTATCAGCCGCGCTGAACCTGCCTATCTATGCCTTTTAATGTTCGTAGCTGAAACCGAGGCCGTAGGTTGAGGCTTGGAAAATTCATAATTCAAGGATTAGCTAGACAGCGCTAGAGGAATCGCTTCAGTTGGGACTTTGTCCAAATCATGGGTATTAAGCCAGATATAGGTACGAAAAGGGGTGAAAATGGATCGGATAGTTTCTAATCGATTTGGATGAAAACGGATACGGATTGTGTCGGATCGGATTTTCTTCGGATAATTCTCGGATCGGATACGAATACGGATTTTTTTGTCGGATACGGATACGAAGTAGGCCTGATATCCGGCGAATACGAATACGAATACGGATTATCCGGATAATACGAAAACGGATATCTGGGATTTCAGCCCAACATTGCCCAGCCCAAGTCAGCCTCTCTCATCTCCCCTGCCACCAGCCCACTAGCCCAACCAAGCCATAAGCCTCCATTACCATTAGGCATTAGGTTCCTTGGTCATATTAAATTACAAATACCACTAGCAAATATTTATGTTTATTAAAAAATAAATTTAATATTGTCGGTGATTAAAATTTGTACTGATTAAATTGATGTACTCCCATTTAAATCATTTTAATGCAAATTTAAATACTTAATTAATTTATTAGTCACTTGTAAATGGTAGAAATCCATTAAGAATTATTTAGGACTTTAGAAAAAAACATTAATTGCCACTTGAAGATTTAAAACCTGTACAACGATACGACTATTGTGGATAAAAATACTTATGCTTGTTTAGATTTCATGACTGTTTTGACAAGATAAACTATTTATGTGTTTTCATTGATTTTGGATGTATAGTTTAAGGGGTTTTTCATGCTCCGATAAATATTCGTGACCGCATTTGTTTCGATTCTTATTCTCTCCGTATTTGTATTCGATATTATTCGTATTTGTATTCGTATCCGAGGTATCCGTATTCGTATCCACATCCGAGAAAAAAATATAAAAATAAATATGATATAGACATTATCCGTCCGTATTCGATCCGTTTACATCTCTAAGTACGAACGTTTCGTACTGATAACTTTGAAATGTCTAAACCAGCCCATTTGTGATTCCCGAAGTTGTGGCGGTACAAAACTACTAACATCATTTTCATGAGCCGAATTTAAAATGATTTTTTATTTGTTAGCTGTCAAAATTTAAACATTTTTTGACTTTATGGATTCTAAAACATGACTTGAATAGAAAAATAGTTTTTTTCCCCTTGCTTTGGCAAGTTTTTGTTCTTTTCCTTTTCTTTACTATTCCTTTGCATTGACGGTCTATGAAAGTTTTACACCAGTTCCTTTTGCTTTAGAGTGTTGAAGTGGTTCCCTTTCTTCTCCTAAAATTGACACCAAAATCATTCATTTTTTTCTCCACGTTGTGTTGTGCTCTGCTGTTGTTTTCTTACTCTCTTTCATTTTTCTTTAGCGATGGAATACCCTGTTCAAGACCCTTGCAGAGGGGGCTGCTTGGAAGTTCTCAAAGGATCGTGGAGTTCACGTAGTTACAATAAACCCAGGATGTGTCATCGGTCCCCTGCTGCAGCCTAAATTGGACATTGGTGCTGAAGCAATCATGTAATTAGTCGGTGGTACGTGTGGCTTCACCAAGTAAATTTTCTATAGTGAGTTATTTAATCAAGCGAAAAGTTTATTTTTCAATCTCAGCTAGCTTGAGTCCATTTTTAACCCTCAATTGTAAAATCATCTGAAACAAGTCTATCAACTATCAAAACCATTTACTTTACCCTCTTCCGCCCTTCCCATCCTGGTTTTCATGTGATGTGGAGGTGGTTTTCACTGATGTAGTAACCAATGCAATTGTTTTTGGCTGAGTGGGGTGGGCCCCACATGTCAGCCAATAGGCCCTTCTTCCTCTCCCTTCATCTTTTCTTTATCTCTCTCCACCTCTCTCTCTCTCAAGCCCGAGGTGGCCAGGAGGGAGAGAGAAGGTGACAACCGAAACATGATAAGGAGCTCCTCTGGCCTGTGGGTGAAGAAGCAGATGTGGCATGGGTAGTCAACCTCGTCCTTGTAGAGGTGGGTGTGGTATTGGGTAGGGTGAAGCCAGGACTCGAAGACGCCGTGCATGTACTCGCAGGTGTTGCCCTTGCGGTAGAAAGCGAGATCCTCGCCAAAATTCAAGCAGGGGACATAGGTGTAGGAGAAGTGGTGTGGGTTGTGGCAGTGCGCCATCTTGCTGGGGTGGGCAAAGGGGCACTCGGTCCAGTTGTGGGTGTTGGTGCAGGAGTAGTGCTTCACCCTATTGTCGGTGTAGGCATGGGTCGCGGTGGCGCACGTTCTCCTGCTCCTTGTTGTGGGTTGGGGAGGAGTGTTCAGCAGCCGGTGAGTTGAGGAGGTGGTTGTCGGCAGGGAAAAATATTTCGGATCGAAATTTTTTCGTCATACAGCGAAACAGACGAAATGAACAAAATTTTGGAATTTCGAACAAAATTTCAGATGAAATTTTGAAACATCACTTGAATTTTGACAAAATTTAACCAAATTTAGACAAATTTTGAATGAGGACAAAAGCTAACAGGCTCAGCGCACCTCGAGGCGGAAGGGTCTGTGCAGTTCCACATGCTCAGCACCGCCCATGACACTGGTGGCACCGCCAGGAACGCCTCGACCCCGTCCCTCCTCATCCTCGTCAGCACAATGGCCGTCTTGTGACTTCTTCCCCAGCAGCGCGCTCACCACATTGAATCGTCGGTCGATTTAAGGCAGCATAGTAATGAGGTGATCAATCAAACCAATTCAATCCGAGAACATATGAGGCTAGTTGAGACAATATGGTTGGTTTGCTTGCCTTTATGATGACATTGTTGGAGTCACTAAGGGAGACGGCATAGTAGCCATCATGGTAGCTGCCGGTGATCCTGAAGTTACAGGCCTGCTCAGCGTCGTTGCTAGCCAAGAACACGCTCACCTTGGTTGGCCACTATAGCTGGATCACCGATGGCTTGACGACGGTGAACAGTAGGTCCCGCCGGCTCAGGCTGTCCCCTCAAAACACCTTCCACATCGTGTTCATCAACAACTGTAATACCAGTAGTATGAACCTCTAGCTTCATGGTGAAGAATCCGTAGTCAACTACTAGCAGACTAAACCACACTTGTATCCTTTTGCTCCTGCCAGCTACCCAGAAGGAGCTGTGGCAAGCTGCATGCATACTTGGGCATACATGTCCTCCACCTCACCCTCCTAGCTCATCGTTTTTACCCACTAGTTTTCACCCCAAAACTGACTTCTTCACATAGTATAAAAGACTTTTACCAGCCACACTTTCCCCTGCTACCCTCTACTGCTTGTTCTCCTATAAGAGAGAGAGACCGGAGGCAAGGAGCTTAAGAGGGATGGGAAGACGGAGGAGCAAGGTTGATAGTCATGAAGACTTAGGACGTCCATGACCGCCGTGAACCCCGACCCTCGACATCGCCATGACCTTCGTCAATGACCACTTCCTTTCTAGTTCGATGCACGAGTAGGTCCCCTCACCATCCATCTTTGCTTTTAGTACCATGGCACAACACAAATCATCACAGAGCAAGGGAGGGGAAGTAGAGAGGGGAGTAGGATGGAGTATACCTTAGGTAGGGGTGGGAGGCCGTAGAAGCTGAGCGATGGCTATGGCCGACTGAGGGATGGCCATGGCCAGCCAACTTATGGTGATGAGTTAGGAGCCAGAGCCAATGCCCCAAACTAGCTGGTAGCAGGCCATGGTCGGTAGGCACGAGGGAAGGCGGCCGATAAGCTTGCTCTGGGCCGGCGTGCCCACGAGTTCCCATGCGGGCTCCAAATCGCCAAAAGAAGAGGGAGGACACCAGGAAGAGTTGGAGGGCAGTGCCGGCGCCGAGGTTGCCGAGCCGGAGAAGAGACGTGGCATCGGGCTCCCAGCTAGCTGCGAGTAATGGTTGATGAGCCCAAGGCGGTGGGAGAGTAAAGCGGGGGAGGCGGCCGACAGCTTCGGGGTAGCGCTCGAGTAGGCTACCGGTAGCGAAGAGGCCGCTGGATTTGGTGGCTCGTTAAGGGAGGGGGACGTTGACCCTATGGCGCCAGTTGGAGAGAAGGGAGAAGGGGAGAGCAGAGGAGGGGGAGACCAAGGGTAAGGAGGCCCAGCGTAGGAGGTGGCCGATGGCCGGTGGCCGGTGGTCCGGGTGGCGGCACGCCCCCTATTGGGATTTGGGGGAGGCTGAGAGAGAGATCGGATGAGGGGAGAGAGAGTAGTGGAGGGAGATGAAAAGGGATAAGGCCAGTTAAGAAAATAAAGGGAAGGAAAAAGGTAGGAAAAAAGAGGAGAAAAAGAAAAGAAAAGAGGAGAAAAAGTTTATTAGGGCGCAAATAAATTTATTCACTAAATTAGATGATGCAATCCCTATCCCATGGGTGGTTGAGCGCCGGTTCAGCACAACAAGGTCCGGTGAGAGGGGATGTTTATGTCAGGTTTCGCGTGTAGAAACGATGTCACCCATGTATGGGTATTGCTACAATGTAATGAGTCAAGTGATGCATGTACAGGTGGAGGTCCTAGTGGAGAGTTGTCCATGCATTGCCCCCGAGAATAAACAGGCAAGTGCATATCAGTGCAATAGACGATAAATGTTGCAAAATATATGATGTTTATGCTTTATGATGTTGCATGTTAAATGATGATAATGATGATGGAGTAGGATAAGCAATGATGCTTACCTGCTAATGATGGTTAGTATGATAGTGGATATATGCATTTGCATCATGTGCACTCATGAGATGAGAACTGGGATCTACCTGGGTGGATTCCATAAGACCTACCTTGGTAGGTCTCCACGGGAGTGGAGAGACCCCGTGCCGATGAGGCTGGGCCCACGATAGGGTGAACATTGATGAGTGTTCACTCAGGCTATACTGGTTTATGCGATGAGATTAGCAAATGAGCATGTAGAATAGTGCTACATTGCACTAATGGTATGATAATGTCAGAACATAATGATATGAACATTTTATGTGGAGAATGACATGCTGTTTGATTGCTGATATGTTTGGTAGTGTCTACCGTTCTATTATGTACTTGCTGAGTCTCCGGACTCATCCTTGTTTTGTTGTTGTTTTTAGGTGAACGTTGAGGGCGTCATGCATGGACGGGAGTAGCGCATGAATAACTTCACAAACTAGCAATACTTCACGTATCAATTTTTATTAGTATGTTTAGACTCTACTAGTATGCTAGGGTAACTAGAGTCAAAACAGTATGTTATATGTTAAGTCGCAACAGTATGAATAAAACTATTTTGCTTAAATTTATTAGCAGTTGTTGAAAAGGGGTAAAAATATGCAATGATGGTAGCATTCCAGTCCTAGAGGATGTGTGGGGTGTTACAACAACACCTGCAGCCACATTACAAGAACTCCAAAGTTCAGATCTAGCATTGATACAGGGAAAAGCTTAGAAAGGGAGCGAAGTGATCTCGATCTAGATGCACCGATTCTTGCATGGTGAGGACCGGGCAGCGGACCTGTGCGAGAGCTTGGGGGTGTGGCTGAACACCAGGTGCATGAGAATGGACGGCGTGCAGAACTTGGAGTAGCCGTAGCGGCGGGTGAAGAGCCGCACTGATGCCTCGTCTTGCTCCATCGCAATGTACGAGTACTCCACCACCATCTGCTGGAACCACTCCATTCTCCCCATGAGCTTCTGCCTCTGTGCCGCCGAAGGCTCAAGGCTGAATTGATTAGGAAATTTGGGATTTAGCCGGTTTGGGATCGCTGGTGGCTGGGCTTGTGGGCTGCGTTGTTGTGCTCGCTTGGGCTATTGTAGCCAGGTGGCTAGGCGGTCTATCCATTCAAATGGCGACGAATGGATGACAAACGAATAAGAGGACATGCTGAACAAAACAGGTAAATGCTGAAGCGCACAAATAAGAGGACATGTTGTGAAACCTTTTTTTTTTGTGCATTCCTGAAGTTTATTATTTTATTCAGAGCAACTCTTCTGAAAGTGAGCTTGTCTTGGACGAAGGCCGTTGTGCGGTTGATAACATGGTACCAGCTGGGTTGCTACAACTTCTTAAGCATTAATTTGTACTTGGACTGTAAGGTTGAATTTTCTCTACTCGATGTGCTCTTTTGCCGATTAGATCCAAACTTATTTCAACTTATTTCAGTCATATTTATTTCAAGCATATGATTTGGCAGAAAATTCTCCCAAGTTTCAGGCCAAGCTTTTTTCATTATCAGAAATTCTAGAACCCATAAATTACAAGTTTAATTAAAAAACCAACCCAAGAACCTTTCTTAAATTCAAGTTTAATCATAATTTTTTACACTTTGATCATAGTCTACATGCGAAAAGCGGCCAAAATAAAATAAATTCAAACAAAACTAGAAAATTATAAAGTAGGTAATGAGAGGTAGATTGTGAATTTAAGAATTTGAATCACTTAATTTGAAGTTTAGACGGCAGAGAACGGGTCATTAGAAGGTTTACCGGAGGAGAAAATACAGAAAAAGATAAATGAGAGAGTATTTTGAAGGAATATTCCTTCCAACTGAAAATTAGAAAAAAACAAAGCTAACAAGTGGGCCATCTATGTAAGTGACTGGGAGAGGGAATGAGATGGAACTAAGCAGAGCGGAAATAGAGCAAGCAACAGCGGTGGATTTGTGGGCAGCGTCACCAGCGAGGGGCGGTGTGGGAGTCGGGGGCAAATGGCAAAACAGGTTGGAGGGGTCCTAGGGATGCGATGGGTGGTGGCAGAATGGGTAGCGGTCAGGGCGACGGCACGACGTGGGCAGGCGTGGGTGGATAGCGACGGTGGTGCTTCGACTATGGTCAACGAAGGGCGGTGCGAGCATGGCATGGTGTGGGCACGTGGAGTTCTCCAGTGCGGCCGGTAGCCTCAGTAGATGGCCGGAGAGGTGGGGGCAATGGTGGTCAAAGGCGAAAATAGAGGTGGCATCGGTGGCGGCTCTCCACAGCGAGGCATTGGTCGAATTGAGGGATGGCACAAGTAGAGGAGGTGGTGGAGGTGGTGTGAGTGCAAGGAATTAAAAAATGGCTCACCGGAGACGGTGAATCAAGGTGAGGAGAAAATTCGGCTAGTTTCAGTGAAGTTCAATTCCTGGTAATTGGCTACACAAAAATCAAATTAACTTGGAGGATGGGTTACATGGATGCTAGAACACGAGATAACATGAACGGTTTCATCAAAAACTCACTAGAGAGGGAGGTTGCACAAGTAGACTGATGACAACGCACCTCAGCTTGGCACCACCACCGGCCAACTCCGAGGGGTTGGGAGCTCCTGCCACCAGAGGGTAGGCTAGAGCCTGATGAAGCCCCCCTGGCTCCGCCATGGGTGTGTATCACATTCTCAACCATGAAAACCCCCCGAAGTATTTAAATCTGACATAATTAAGACATAGAAGATAATTTGTAATTATTTTCTTTGAATATCAGTACTCTCTCTAAGAAACTCAAAATTGCTTCACAAAAATTTCCGTAAGTTTGGATTACTTCGACATGACAACAACAGCTTTTTACGAGATACGCTATCAGGCCATCAAACATCCCAGGCCATGCATGAACTGATTCCTGGCATAAATGTGCACACTGAAGGCATGCATGTTGTACGAAAGATGCTAAGCTATTATGCAGAATCAAAATAGTACAGCCTGTGGGGTATAAACATCTTGCATTTCAATTTAATGAACCAGCTTGTTCAGATGACTAGATCCCTATGCCAGTATTTTGCTTCAATATATGGTGAAACAAGTATATTTAGAGTTGAGCTCTATTCCATTTTTGGTTATTTGCAGAGGCTGATTTGTTCTTTCTCACATGATATTAAAGCAACTCCTTTTTGTCTCTAAAATCGACTATACATGCAGCCTCCACATTCATCCCCATAAATGTTAAAATACAAAGCCACAATGCACATGCGCGCAAATGTCACTGTTCCTAACACACAGCGATAGGGCAATGGCGGCCACAATGAGCTCGGCTCTAATGCATTTCCTGTTCTTGGATAGTGCGTGTTTCACTGTAAGATCATATAGAGGTCACTCTATATTTGTGATGAGTATTTGATTATGCTTGCATTTTGGTGTTAAAGTTTGAGTTTGATTTTATATTTTTACTCTTTGGTGTTGTTGTTAAGATGGAACCGATCAGACCAACCTGCAGAGGCAATCTGATCGCTGTGCAGTAGTGATCAAACTGACCTGCAGTGGTGGTCTGACTAGCAGTGGCATGACTGGCCGATAGGCAGTCCAACTAGCTGGAAGTGTGTGGTCCGATTGGCCGTGGGAAGCGGTCCGACTAGAGGAGCGACAGTACCTATCTTTAGATGGTGATAACTATTTTTCAGAGCGGTAGTACTGGTGTGATGAAGTCGCAGATGTATCTTTCTATGATGTAGATCAATCAGAGCAGATTGGAATGTCCTACAGCGGATGGAAGAAATGATAAGTCAACACGAGTGGTGGCTAACTGACGTTGTAATCGATTTACATATTAGTCAGAAAAGATGAAATTTCTTTAGTTTCAGATGCAATATTAGTTTTGACCATCCATATGTAAAATAGTATCAGATTAGTCACATGATATATTATGACTAGATTCGTTATGAAATACTATAATTTTATTATGTAATTTCCCCAAAATACTTCTCCACAGCAATGAATCGCTTATGTTTTGGCAGAAAAGTTATCACAACAAAAAAGTTAGCTTTATTGAAAATACCACAGTAATTTGAGGCGAAATTGTTGGAACAACTTCATCTCATTTTTGCCACACAAAAAGGTGACGACATTACAGTTTGTCACAATAAACATCACCAGTGATGAAACTATTGTCAATAATATAAACCAATTTGTGACTATATAAATTATCACTGTTACAAAATATAATTGTGCCGGTTCAAATTTTACAAATATATATAAAAACGTGGGGAACATCGTCCTCACTATAAGCATCATCAGTGATGAAATTGTCGTCACTAATTTAAACCTCTCTAATGTACATATTAGTAGTGATACTTCTTTTCGTCACTAATAACATGATTATTTATGGACAAATAAAGTTTATCACTAAATTATTTATGACTTTAGTAGCAGTGACAACCAGTGACAATTGAATATACGGTCACAAGCTCTAATTTGTGATAAAAGTAGACTTTTTGTGACCAAAATTTGGCCAAAAACCCGTAGTGATCAGTAGACTAGTATCTGATAACTGAATGGGTCATCTGTCCTCAAGGATTTAATCGTGATTGCTGTCGAAACATGGACAAGAGCTTCTTCACCAATCCATTGTCGTCAGTGGTGGTGGTCCTCCTTACCTGCCGCTCACACATGTAAGTATATATACACTATAACACTGAACTAAATAAAGGCAAAATATCATGTGAAATTATGAATTTGCTGAAAATTTGCTTGTCACAACACTTAAAAATTTTTAAAAATTCAAAAAAAACATAAGTAAGGTCAAAGTCAATCGCATTATTTGTGAGACACGGAAAAGACAAATACGTATCCGAAACAATGAAAACACTATTTCAGCAAGTATTTTCTTTATTTTGTCTCGCAAATGCAGTTCTTGAAATTTTGCAAATACGTAGAATTAATGACCCCTATAACTCATATTTATTGGAAAATTTTGAAAAAAAATTTAAGTTTGACTTGCATGGAATTTTTACCAAAAATTCACAATTTTGGCGATACGCCACCTGAATAAATGGCTATCTTGCTGAGTATACATATAGCGCACGAATAGTAAGCACCTTCAACCTGCCGACGAGTAGGGCAGCCGGCCATGCCTTATCATTGATCTTGCTGTCGATGTCATTGTTGTGCTTCGTGGTCGATCTCTTAGACTTGTTGCGCCCCACGGCATTGATGTTGTCATGGAAGGGGAAAACAAGCATGAGCACCCTCTTCCAGTTCCAGGCGCCGCCGAAGCAGCTCTGACTCACCTGCTGCTGGCTCCTCGAGCGCTCCAGCCGTCGTCGTCCCAACCTACGATCATCGGCTGCAGGCTGCCGGTAGTCATGACGAACCGCACCAACCTGCACAAAATGAACACATATGTACATACAGCTAAGCTTGCCTGGGTATATGATGAGAAATTAAACAGTACAAGTGAACCTATACAACGGATATATATGTACGCACCGTGTTGATGTTACGACGATGAGGAGGTGACTGTGGCGTCGTTGCCGCTGTGGCCCTCAGCTGCCGCGAGTACTCCAGCAGATCCGCCCGTCGGTCATAGTATCTGCTATCGTTCGATCCCCGCCGCCGCGCCTCTCGGGTGCCACCATGCAAATGATGATGGTGGTGGTGATGGTGATGATGGTGGTGATGAACGTGACGCGACGAGGCCGCGCCGGCGCCGCCGCCGTCCCTTCTCGGCCCCACCACGTAGAACGTCACCAGGACGCTCCTCACGCTCCCGGACTGCTGCTGCTGCCGCCCCTTCTTGTTACGCTTGGTAGTCTTCATCATGAAATCTCTTGTATTCGTTGTTGTCTAGGCCCAGATAAATATATACTACGTCTAGCTTCAAATAATTCATGGCCATAATAAGGATCGACTAGCATACTGCGTTGTTTTGCTTCGGAGAATTCGAAGGGGCCGTGCGTGCAAGGCAGACGGCTGCATCGATCCGGCCTTCATCTCTTGTGATCGAATTGGGATTTGATTGGTCTCCTGCGAAACTGCTCTTGCTATACCTGCCAAACGGCACCAGACCCAACTCCAATATGTACCAACTGGATTTGGATTCAGTTCATCCTGAAATTATAAGTTAATATCGTGTTGTATTGTAACCTCCAGTACATATACACTACCTGTCTGGATTATGATAGCTCCATTTGCGACGGATATGGTTCTTATTTTGATTTGACCCGACGAAAGCACGCTATATCTATAATTTTTTTACTCTCCCTAGTCACACAGAACTATCCTTTTAAGCATTGACGTAGTCTCCAAAACATAATTTTAATCACAAATCTATGTTGTAATATATTTCTAAAAACTAATAAAATTATAATATTATGAAAATATTTTTAGACAAATCTAGTGTTATCATTTCATATGGCTAAGGTAAAATATCTTTACTACTTAAAAGAAGGACTTGATGGTCGTACGTATCTTTTCCCCTCACCTCTCCGCAGTTGTTCGATCTAACCATGAAGTAGGATCTCAGTCATCTATACCGTGCCTCTCCTCTCCTCCCACGCTCTCTCTCGATCGATCAAACAGCCCCTCTCCACTATTTAACCCCACACAACAATAAGATCCTCCCACGCGCACAAGGCTCCCCTTCTCCTCGATGAGCCAAACAATCACGTCTCTTGAAAAACAGTCCCAGCCTCACTCACCCTCCTGAAACCGCTACGAGCGACATACCTCCATTCCCATGCACATGGCCCCTGATCCGCGCCCACTGCATCACAACCGTAGCACGAGGAGGAGGGGAGGGGCACGGGCCAAGCTAATGTGTCTTTCTTGGCATTGCAGGTAAGTACTACCTTGTCAACTCATTGGTAACGCACCAAATGTTCACACGAGCTAATGTGTCTTTCTTGGCATTGGAGGTAAGTACTACCTTGTCAACTCTAGGTAGGATAGGTTATCTCACACCGTACAGAAACACTTGTTACCATGTCAATGATTTTAGCACGGGTGCCAATCCATGCACCCGGAAATAGGTGTTCAACTACCACCATTCATCACTGCACAATGTTATCGGTGTGTGGAATACAAAATGGCACATTCTTACCAACATCAACACGTACCCACCGCATTGGTAAACACAAATAATATCAGCAATGATGGCGTTGTGTTATCGGACTAGGATTTCAAAGATCCCACACTAGGACATGAATATAGGAGCGACGAACCTGACTGAACAAATGACCCAATGACAGTGAACAAAACGGGGACGCAAACATGGAGCATGTTCATGACATCATTTTGTATGGGCTTGTCATCAGACCTTCATGCAATTGATCTGTTCATGTGAACAGATGAATAGTCTCCTTGCTTGCAAGTGTCTATACGTGTCTGAAGCACGTGCTCGTTGGGCGCACTGTGCTGCATGGCTACATGTTGGTGCCTAAGCATGCCCGATTTTATGAAATAATGCGTCATGTAAACAAATGTGCATCGGCTGTGTGGTGTCATCAGAATAAATGAGTACGACCTATCCGCATTGCATTTCCAAAATAGTGGTTCGCCATCCTATTCGAATGGGGAAATCAACAATAAACTATAAGCCCAAAAGAACACAACAGCTTAAGCCATTCCTGCTCATGTCATGCTCATAATTAAGGAATCACTGCATAGACCAACCGACTTATAATAGGACCAATGCATTAAGTACCATGGTTATGTCGTGTTCTCTCAAGTGTATTGCTTTCGAAAGCTAGTCAGACTACCCACCTTGGCCATAACCCAATCCTGATAACAAGGGAGCGGTCTGACCACTCGCTCTACACTGGTTAGATCGTAGGGATCAAACTACTAACTGTCAGCCAGTCATACCGCTTGAGCTCAACTCACTCTTGACAAAAAAAGAACTCTTTGGAAAATCACTACCGCCACATAAGGTCAGTCACACTACACACTGGTTAGATAGCTATTCATTGGCTGGTCAAACCGCACCTCACTGAACCAGTCGATAATGACCAGTTCAAAAACCTCTGCAACGACTTGATCACTTTGGTCATCCATGACCATGACTAGTCACACTGGTCGAACGCCACCTAGGTCTTCCACGACCATACTAGTCAGAGGTTGGTTCCATGACCATACTAGTCAAAGGTTGGTTCCACGACTACACTGGTCGACACGACCACACTGGTTAGAGGTTGGCTCCACAACCACACTGATTGAAGGTTAGTTACCCGACCAGGGCCGGTCAGACTGCTCATGTCCAATGGTCTGAGCAGACCTGTAAATCGATTAAAAAAGCTCCAGGCTGATAGCAACTCTAAAAATGCAATTTTTTTGCAAAAACTAAAGTTCAACTCATCCATTGTGCCAATTATTTGTCACTAATTGACCCTAACACTTCTCACATAGTCCTTCAGAACCTATCATGGTAATATTGTTTTGCAATGCCTTTTTGTGCTGGTGTGGAAAATGTAGATGATTTCATCCTTACATATTCAGTTGAATTCTATATAGAGTGCATAGTCCAACACCTCCCCCCGCAGACCATGACAAAATTATTATTGATCATCAACCTTCTTATGCTCTTGATCGTACTTGTGCCTCTGGTCCAAGCACCTATGGATGTAGATGCCTCTTTTAGCTATACATGATATCCTATAGAACAATTTATGTCTAGTTCAATCTATAAATTACATGCATGATTATTTGTGCCTAATTAATTTAGTTTCCTTGTTACTTTGTCTATGAATTTGCACCATCGACCTCTTCACATGACTTTAAAAATTCGTGACCACTTGTATGATTCATTCTTCAGGAACTTGAAGGCTATGATCTATGAGTATAGGGCCAGCAAGGAAAATATTGAAGGTCATATTGTTCTCTCGAAGCAAAGGTTACTTGCCATATCACTTCGTTGTTACATTACCCGGAGTAGCACTTGCATGATATACCACTTAGATGGATAGTGCCAAAACTTATTGGGAGGGATAGCGAGTGGGTATCCTTAGAGTCAGAATTGACAACCTCTACGTCACAAGGTTTACCAACAAGTGTGGATATTGGTGTTCCTTTAGAGGTAAGCAATATTTAATCCGTGGTTCTTTACCTCTCCAATTCGGAGATGCCTATAGACAATAGGTCATTTGTTGCTGTGAAGGAGTACCAACTGTACCTCCAGTCATGACATCCTTGCAAAGTATGATCCTGCAACTTATACCGACGGCTAGCTAAAGTTGGAATTGGTAAAGATATCTTTGATGCTCTTTCAAGTTGCAAGGTTTGAGACAATTTGTGAGACAGGCATAGTGGATGGGAGTTTGAAACCAACATCAATAGAATGCAGGCAAAATATGTGGTGAACTAGTCTGTACTTTTGTGTGCTCTATTGCGATGGGCAAAAATCATGCAGCGGGATGGAGAGTATGCTACCAAATCGAGCCACCTTGGCATCAGCAACAAAAACCAAGCACTCCAAAGTTCGTATATCTTGGTCCCACCGACCATGTGCGAGCTCTTCCTTTGAGAGGGTATCAAAAGGGGGCAATTAAAAACCATGTCTACCATAGGTTTAGCAGTAGGGTGAGGGTGGACCTCAGCAAAACCATCATTGATCAAATTTAATTACTTGCATCTAGTCCATGTGCCCGAACACTATGCTGAGATTACTTGTTTCACCCATTGTTGACTAATGATGTCTTTACTTACTAATTACCCCTAAATATTACACTCTAATACACCATTCCAAAAGAGCTTGTTGCCTCTTTGGTGACATTTAGTGGCAAAATTCTTGCTGGATGTTTCAGGAATAGGCTAGCAGACAACATTTCAGCTTGCTCTGATGAGTTGTATATATTCTAAAGTTGATATGTCTCTTAATATATATATATATATATATATATATATATATATATATATATATATATATATATATATATATATATATATATATATATATATATATATATATATATATATATGCGACTCATATGGCATATTTTCTTTTACTCTGATGTTGATTTCAGGATTAAGATGTGTACATTGGATTATTCTTTTTTAATACCCAGGTTACAATTCTTTTTATTTATTTTGTTTGGCAAAATTGCAATACTCATGCATTTATGTCAGACATGGCCAAAACTTGTCAGCATGTATGTATGCATTAGTTTAAGGAAACAAGGCAATGCAATAGCCATGTTGTGGCCATGTCCTCAAGCAAACCATTGTGATTTCAGGCAACTAATGAGAAAATTAGGAGACTCATGCATGCACGATGCATATGCATCTACTTTGCACAAACCATTGTGATTTTGGGCGACTGAGCTGCTCATGTCAAATCACAACTAAAGCATTAAGTCCTAGAAGTATAGCTTATTGGGGAGACTGAACTTACACACAAGAGAGATAACTCTTATTCACTAAGACAACTATGATACGACACAACTTTACACTTTTAGTAGTTGCTACATATATTCTCTATTCATGTCACCCTAACATATTTCCATGGCAAGATGATTTTGGTGGCCACATGCATGCTCACGTGGTGGCTCTTCTACTGTTCATTAGCTAGGGGGTGTATGGTACCTCTATTTATATTTGTACAAGACTGTTGGATTGTGGCCATATGGCAACATTCCATCTCTATAATGACAAAATATCTCAACTTAAACATCCCTACAAATATCTAGCTCTAGATAATTTGCCATGAAGCATGGCTAGTTAATTTGTTATATCCTTTTCAGGAAAAATCTCTTATTCTTGCTAATTTGAGAATTCTCTAGAACATTAGGGAAGTATGCGTTGCACCAATTCTCAACAGACCGTTCAAATGCCGTTGCACCAATTCTCAACAGACCTTTCAAATGCATGTGTGCATTGAAATGCACACATGCACATTGCGTAAAGATGATGCATCATTGAAGAACTTCAAAATAGCTTTAGCTTCTAGTTTTTTTGGCTTTCGACTTATTTAAGCCAGAAGCCACTTGAAACGCATCGGCTTCTTATTTCGGTTCCTTTGGCTTTTTTTAGTTTTTTGCCTTTTCTTTTCTCCCCTTACTCCTTTGCATTGTCCGTGATGATATAACAGTTTTTTTAGTTTTTTCTTATTTTTAAAATTTTTGTTTTAATTGAATGACTTAGAAAAAACTAACAGCTGTTACAGTGCAATTTCAGCCAAAGTAATAAGCCAGAAGTTTAAGCTCTTTGGAATAGGACGTGATTCATGTCTAACCAATATATAGAGAGTGGTGAACATTTTGAGGGAAGTAAAAAGAGGCAATGTGCTTTCGAAAATAAAGGTGAACAAATGGATAGTGAGATTTGTATTTAAAATAGAGTAACCATGCATCTATAGGGCAAGGCTAGATGGAGAAGGCATCAATAGCACCTTGATCCAGCCTGAGAAAATTCACACAGTTTAGCTACAAAATTAACAAATAGGCTTGGGAGGTGGCAGAATCTTGCTAGTTGCTGATAAGACCATAAGTATTCATTTACTCCTATGCATTTGGAGTAAGCATGCTTAGGACCTATTTGTATTGGCTTTTGCAGATACTTTTGGCTATGGCTAATAAATAGTAGTGGCTGATAGAAGCAATTGATAAATAGTAGTAGCAGATAAATAGTAGTGTACTATGTAAGAAAGATGGTGTAACGAAAGGCACTATAACATTTGAACTGCCATGCAACTTACGGAATTGTAACATAATAAAATACAAAGTACATTACAATATGTAAAAACACAAAGTAGTAGTTGATAGAAACAGATTATAGAAGTTGAGGCATTTATAATGGCTTTGGTTAAGCCAAAGTGAATATAAACAGGCCTTTAATTTTATTTCAATGGTGATTTCATAACAACGTAATATAGATTGCGAGACATTTAAACTTGCTGAGAAGGTAGGGCAAGAGAAGAAATCTTCTACATGAATTTGATGTGTCTTCAAAACATCCTAATAAAGTTGTTTTCAAAACTGTTGTTGGTATCGCAATAAAGTCCATTGCCATACAAAGAGGATCAGCTAAAGGTGCAATAAACCGTGGACAGGGTCAACCACCTTGGTGGGGGAGGGTTACCTGAAGTGCGTCTAAAATTCTTTGTTAGGCCTTGTTTGGAGAGTCCCAACCAAGGCCAGGAAGGATTTTAGACATGAAGGTTGTAGGAGTGTTTCTCATGTCTCAAATATCTTGTTTCCTCTATGTTGCCTTTGGTGGAGTTATCTTTAGATTATGCGACACATGTTCCAACCGAAGGTAGTAATGGTACTTGAAAGATACTAGGAGTGAAAGGTATTGGGAATTGTCTACTGACATGCATGAAGCGATGACTTTTATTTTCATATTTGAATCAAGTACACCCAAGGGTACATTCTGACTTGACAAAGGAACTGAATGTGATACTAATAGTCAGGAAAAATATAGAATATATAAGTAACCAAATGAAGTTTTTTAATTAAAAATTCTTACTTTTTATAGAGAGAGAGAGAGAGGGAGATTTTTGGAAATGGACAAAACAGGTGTACATGCTGAAGCACACAAATAAGAGGACATGTTGTGAAACCATTTTTTTGTGCATTCTTGAAGTTTATTATTTTATTCAGAGCAACTCTCCAGAAAGTGAACTTGTCTCGGGAATTGTCTATTGACATGCACAAAGCGATGAATTTTGTTTTCATGTTTCAATTAAGTACACCCAAGGATACATTCTGACTTGACAAAGGAACTGAATGTGATACTAATAGTCAGAAAAATATAGAATATATACGTAACCAAATGAAGCTTTTTTTAATAAAAATTCTTACTTTTTTACACATAGAGAGAGAACTTTGGAGCTGGAGAAAACACGTGTAATTGGTGAAGCACACAAATAAGAGGACATGTTGTGAAACCTTTTTTTGTGCATTCCCGAAGTTTGTTGTTTTATTGACAGCAACTCTCCTAAAAGTGAACTTGTCTTGGATGAAGGACGCTGTGCAGTTGTGTTGTTGGACTAGGATTTCGAAGATCCTGTACTAGGCCACGGATATAGGAGCGATGAACCTGACTACACAAATGACCCGATGGCGGTGGAACAAAATGGGAACACAAACATGTAGCATATTTGTGACATCATTTTGTACGGGCTTGTTGTTAGACCTTCACGCAATTGATCTATTCGTGTGAATGGATGAATAGCGTCCTTGCTTGCAAGTGTCTATATGTGTCTATAATATGTGCTCTTTGGGTGCATTGTGCTGCACGGCTACATGTAGGTGCCTAAGCATGCCCGATTGTATGAAATAATGTGTCATGTAAACAAACACGCATTGGCCGTACGGTGCCATCAGAATAAATGAGTATGATCGGCATTGCATTTCCAGAATAGCAATTCAAATTCCTATTGAAATGACAAAAATTAGTAATAAGTCATAAGCCATCAGCCTAAAAGAACACAACGGCTTAGGCCATATGCTATAAGCCATCAGCTGAGATGAACACAATAGTTTCAGCCATAAGCTACAACCAAAAAGAATGGCCCCATTGTGTGGGAGAATCAATTGTCCTACTCATGTCATGCTCGCAATTAAGGAATCACTGTGTAGACCAACCAACTTACAATAGGACAAATGCATTAAGTACCGTGGTTATGTCATGTTCCCTCAAGTGGATTGTTTTCGAAAGCTAGTTAGACCACCCACCTTGGCCTTAACCTAGTCCCGATAATAAGGGAGCAGTCTAACTGCTCGCTCTACACCAGTAAGATCGTAGGGGTCAGACCACTAACTATTAGCTGGTCATACCGCTTGAGCTCAACTCGATCTTGACCAAAAGAAGTCATCTTTGGAAAATCACTACCAACAACATAAGGTCGGTCGCACAGCACCCTAGTTAGATAGTCATTCATTGGCTAGTCAGACCACACCTTACTGAACCAGTCGATAATGACCAATTCAAAAACATCCATGACGACTTGATCACTCTGGCCATCCATGACCATGACTGGTCACACTGGTTGAATACCACCTAGTTCTTCCATGACCATGTAGGTCGGAGGTTGGTTCCATGACCACACTGGTCAAAGGTTGGTTCCACAACTACACTGGTCGGCATGACCATACTGGTTAGAGGTTGGTTCCATAACCACACTGATCAGAGGTTGGTTCCTCGACTCGGGCCAATCAGACCACCCATGTCTAATGGTCTGAGCAGACCTCTCAATTGGTTAAACCAGCTCCAGGCTGATAGCAACTCAGAAAATACATCTTTTTTTTTGCAAAACCAAATTTCAACTCATCCATTGTGCCAATTATTTGTTACTAATTGGCCCTGACACTTCTCACACGGTCCTTCAAAACCATCATGGTAATATTGTTTTGCAATGCCTTTTTGTGTCGGTGTGGAAAGTGTAAGATGATTTCATCCATATATTTAGTTGAATTCTATACAAAGTGCATAGTCCAACTCCTCCCTTCCCCCACCCCATGGCAAAATTATTATTAATCATCAACATTCTTATGCTCCTGCTCGTACTCGTGCCTCTAGTCTAAGCGCCTGTAGATGTAGATGCCCCTTTTAGGTATACATAATATCTTATACAACAATTTATGTCTAATTCCATCTATAAATTACATGCATGATTATTTGTGGCTAATTAATTTCGTTTCTCTGTTACTTTGTCTAGGAATTTGCACTATCAACCTTTTCACATGACTTTTAACATTCGTGACCACTTGTATGATTCATTTTTCAAGAACTTGAAGGTTATGATCTATGAGTACAAGGTCAGGAAGGAAAATATTGAAGGCCATATTGTTCTCTTGAAGCAAAGGTTACTTACCACTTCGCTGTTACATTACCCGAAGTAGCACTTGCATGATTCACCACTTAGATGGATAGTGTCAAAACTTATCGGGAGGCATGATGAGTGGGTATCCTTATAGTCAGAATCAACAACCTCTACATTACAAGGTTTACCAACAAGTATGGATATAATTGGTCTATACTTTTGTGTACTTTGTTGTGATGGGCAAAAATTAGGCAGTGAGATTGGGAGTATGCTACTAAATCGACCTACTTTGGCAGTGGCAATAAAAACCAAGCATTTCTAGATCCTGCCGACCATGTGCATGCTCTTCCTTTGAGTGGGTATTACAAGGGGGCCCCATGAAAACCATATCTACTGTAGGTTTAGTAGTAGGGTGAGGGGTTGACCTTAGAAAAACCACAATTGATCGAATTTAATTACTTGCATCTAGTACACGTGCCTGAACACTATGCTGAGGTTACACTTTACTTGTTTCACACATTGTTGACTAATGATGTCTTTGATTGATAATTACCCTTAAATGTTACACTCTAATACACAATTCCAAAGGAGCTTGTTGTCTCTTTGGTGACTTTTAGTGGCAAAATTCTTACTAGATGTTTCATGAATAGGCTAGCAAACAACGTTTCAACTCACTCTGATGAGTTGTATATATTCAGAAGTTGATAGTTACTTTAATATATATGTGTGTGACTCATATGACATAGTTTCTTTTACTCACATATTCACTTTGGGATTAATATGTGTACATTGGATGATTCTTTTTTTAGTTCCCAGGTTACATGTCTATTTATTTATTTTATTTGGCAAAACGGCAATACTCACGCATTTCTACCAGACATGGCTGAAACTTGTTGGCATGTATGCATGCAGTAGTTTAAGGAAACAAGGCAATGCAACAGCCATGCTGTGGCCATGTCCTCCTCAATCAATTGTATTTTTGCGCAATAGGGAACCAATGAGAAAATTAGGAGACTCATGCATGAACAATGCATGTACATCTACTTTGCATAAACAATTGTGATTCTGGGCGACCGAGAAGCTCATGTCAAATCACAACTAAAGCACTAAGTCCTAGAAGTATAGCTTACTGGGGAGACCAAACTTACACACAAGAGAGAGATAACTCTTATTCAATAACACAACTATGATACAACACAACTTTACACTTTTAGTAGTTGCTACATATCTTCTCTATTCATGCCACCCTAACACATTTCCAAGACATGATGACTTTGGTGGCCCCATGGATGCTCACATGGTGGCTCTTGCATGGCTCATTAGCTAGGGGGTGTATGGTACCCCTATTTATACTTGTACAAGACCACTGGATTGTGGCCATATGGCAACATTCTATCTATACAATGACAAAATATCTCGAGTCAAACATCTCTACAAATATCTAGCTCTAGATAATTCAACAATTTGCCATGAAGCATATCTAGCTCTAGATAATTCTATAATTTGCTAGAAAAAGGTAACAACTGCTACAGTGTAATTTTAGTAAAAAACCAATAGCTAAAGCCATAAGACAGAAGTTTAAGCTCTTTGATGCGGCACTCCATCTTCATGTCCAACCAATATATAGAGAGTGGTGAAACTTTTGAGGGAAGTAAAAAGCGGCAAAGTGCTTTTGAAATGGAGGGGAACAAATGAATAGTGAGATTTGTATTTAAAATAGAGTAAGCATGCACCAATAGGCCAAGGCTGGAGGAAGAAGGCATCAATAGCACCTTGATCCAGCTTGGAAAAATTCACACAGCTTAGCTACAAAATTAACAAATAGGCTTGGGAGGTGGCAGAATCTTGCTAGTTGCTAATAAGACCATAAGTATTCGTTTACTCCTATGCATTTGGAGTAAGCATGTTTAGGACATGCTTGTATTGGCTTTTGCAAATGGTTTTTGACTGTGGGTGACAAATAGTAATGGCCGATAGAAGCGGCTAATGAATAGTAGCGGTTGATAAATAATAGTGTATTATGTAAGAAAGGCGGTGCAACGAAAGGCACTATAACATTCGAACTACCATGCGCCTTATGAAATTGTGACATAATAAAATACAAAGTGCATTACAACATGTGAAAATGCAATGTAGTGGCTGATAGAAGCGGCTTATAGAAGTTGGTGTGTTTTTATTGGCTTTAGCTTGGTAGAAGCTAAAACCAATATGAACGGGGGCCTTAATGTTATTTTAGTGGTGATTTCATAACAACATAATATAGATTGTGAGACCTTTAAACTTGCTGAGAAAGTAGGGCAAGAGAAGAAATATCCTACATGAATTTGATGTGTTTTCAAAACATCCTAATAAAGCTATTTCAAAACTGTTTGTTGTGGTATTGACCAACAGTGGGTACTATGTACTCTTTCTCCATGGGAGATATAAAATTAAGAGAGCTACCAGCGAGAGATGGATAATGAGTAAAATGAGTGGCCCCCTCCCTCCTCATGCCTCTCTTGGGGTTTATATACATGAGTGGAGCAAGATGGGAAATCACCATCTTACGCCTTAATAATTACAAAAGGCACAGGTACATTAGTTATTCCTTAATACTATTGAGCCTACTACATATTGGGCCAGTTGCACGGCCCAGTCACGGGGGGTTGGGCCACCCCTACAACATGACTCCCTTGACAGCAAGCGTGGAGGTCCCGATGGGTGAGCTGACGTGACCAACTGTCCCAGCCCCCCATCCCTCGACAACAAGCACAAGTATGCCGACTGGTGCGCCGATGCAACCGGTACCCTGCAGCCCCTAAAAGAGGGTTCTTCTTTCACTGATCATAATGCAGCTGTAAAGTGCACCAACAAATCATGGAAGAGGAGCAGGGGTGCGGCCGTCCCTCGGAGGTGACACCTACAAAGAGGTTGGCGAAGTCCCATGTCGAAGCTAGGCCGCCCCACTGAGGTGATTCATACAAGGCGAGAGGCGAGCATCTTCCAGCAAAGGTGTGCTGTCCCACCGAGGCAATGCCTACGAGGCGGACGGTGAAGTCGTGCCACCCTACTGAGGCATGCCCCCAGGGCGGGTGGCGAAGTCCCATGCTAAAGCCAGGCTATCCTGTTGAGGTGCTACGCACAAGGCGATCAGCACAGTCATGCCGCCCCACCGAGGCGATGCCTCCAAGGTGGTTGGCGAAGCCTCTCGGCGGAGGCGTGATGTCCCACCGAGGTGATGCCTACAAGATGGATGACGAAGTCTCGACCACGCGGTGGCCAGACGAAACCAATGGAATCAATGCGTCCACGACCACGAGGTGGTCGGACGAAGAGCCTACGACCACACTCGTGGTCAAACGAAGGGTCGACCACAATATGATCGGACAAAGAGTCTACAACCACACTCGTGGTCAGACGAAGTCTTGACCACGGTGTGCTCGAATGAGGTGTCTATGACCACGAGGAGCATGGAGTTGACGCAGTGTCCTATCGAGGCCATTAGAGTTAGCATGGAGCTCGGCGAAGTCGATACGAAGTCTGGCAAAGTCCGATGGAGTCGATGCAAAGTCCTGCCGAGGCCGTCAGAGTCGGTGCGGAGCTTGGCAAAGTCAATGTGAAGTCTGGTGGAGTCAACACTAAGTCTGGCAGAGTCGACACAGAATCCGACAGAGTCAACGCGGAGTCCTACTGAGGCCATCAGAGTCAGTGCAGAGCTCAGCAAAGTGGATGCAAAATCTAGTGAAGTTGACGCGAAGTGTGGTGGAGTCGACGTGGAGTCCAACAAAGTCAACGCAGAGCCCTACCGAGGCCGTCAAAGTTGATGCAGAGCTCGACAGAGTCGACGTGAAGACTGGCGGGGTCAACGCGGAGTCCTATCGGGGCCGGCGGAGTCCAACGAAGTCAGCATGTCCACAACCATGAGGTGGTCGGACGACGAGTCTACGACCACACTCGTGGTCAGATGATGTCACGACCGCTAGGTGGTCGGATGGGTCGTGTCTGACCACATGGTGGTCGGATGGGTCATCTATGACCACGAGGTGGTCGAAAGAGTATATGACCACACTCATGGTCGGACGAAGTCACAGCCGCTAAGCGGTCGGACGGGTCATCTACGACCACATGGTGGTCGAACGAGGTGTCTACGAGCACGAGGTGGTTGGACAAGGTGTCTACGACCACACTCATGGTCGGACGAAGTCTCAACCGCTAGGCGGTCAGACGGGTTGTTTACGACCACGAGGTGGTCGGACGAAGAGTCTATGACCACACATATGGTCAGACAAAGTCTCGACCGCTAGGATGGCCAGACAGGTTGTCTACGACCACGTGATAGTCGGACTGGTTGTTTACGACCATGAGGTGGTAGGACGAGGCATGTACGACCACAAGGTGGTCGAACAAAGAGTCTATGACCGCACTTGTGGTCGAACGAAGTCTGACCGCTAGGTAGTTGAACAGGTCATCTATGACCACAAGGTGGTCGAACGAAGAGTCTACATCCACACTTATGGCCGGACGAAGTCTTGACCACTAGGCAGTCGGACGGGTCATCTACGACCACGTGGAAGTCGGACGGGTCGTCTATGACCATAAGGTGGTCGAACGAAGTCTACGACCACACTTATGGTCGGACGAAGCGTCTACAACCACAATGCAGTCGGACAAAGTCTTGACCACGAAGCGGTTGGACGGAGTCTCGACCGCTAGGTGGTCGGGCGAGTCATCTACGACCACGTGGGAGTCGGATGAAGAGTTCTACGGCCACGAGGTGGATGACAACAATGTAGTCAGTCAAAGTCTTGGTAGTTGGATGGGTCATCTATAACCATGAGGTGGTCGAACGAAGTCTACGACCACACTCGTGGTCGGACGAAGTGTCTATGACCATGATGCGGTCAGATAAAATCTCGACCGCTAGGCGGTTAGGAGGGTCATCTATGACCATGAGGTTGTCAGACAAAGAGTCTATAACCACACTCATGGTCGGACGAAGTCTCGACCACTAGGTAGTCGGACGGGTCATCTATGACTATGTGGTAGTTGGAAGAGGCGTCTACAAGCATGAGGTGGTCGGACAAGGTGTCTATGAGCATGAGGTGGTCAGATGAAGAGTCTACCACCACACTTGTGGTCGAACAAAGTCTTGAACGCTAGGCGGTCGAATGGGTCGTCTACGCCCACGTGGTGGTCGGACGAGGTGTTTACAACCACGAGGTGGTTGGACGAAGAGTCTATGACCACAAGGTAGTCGGACAAAGAGTCTATGACCACACTCATGGTTGGATAGGTCACCTATGACCACACTCGTGGTCGAACAAAGTCTCGACTACTAGGTAGTTGGATGGGTTGTCTACGACCACGTGGCAGTCGGACGGGACGTCTACGACCACGAGGTGGTCGGACAAAGCGCATATGACCATGATGCAGTCAGACGAAGCCACAATCGCGAGGTGGTCAGATAGGTCATCTACGACCACGAGGTTATTGGACGAGGTGTCTATGACTACGAGGTGGTCGAACAAAGAGTCTACGACCACACTCGTTGTTAGAAGAAGTCTCGACCGCTAGGCAGTCGAGTGAGTCATCTACGACTACAAGGTGATTGCGCAGCTTGCGCGTGTTGGTATCGACGAGGCTAGTGGCCATGACATAGATTCGAGGCGTGCGGCCCATCCCCACATTGATGAGGTCGGCAACGAGGACAGAATCACAAAGGCTTGGTGTGCGTTGCCCGTCCCCCACCCTTCGGACTTGGAGTGGACGAAGTCGACAATGAGGACAGAATCTCGAAGGCTTGGCGTGCGCCGCCCGTCCCCTGCCATTTGGATTTGGAGTCAACAAAGTCGGCAGCGAGGACAGAATCTCGACGGCTTGGCGTGCGCCGCCCGTCCCCTGCCATTCGGATTTGGAGTCGACAAAGTCGGCAGCGAGGACAGAATCTCGAAGGCTTGGCGTGTGCTGCCCGTCCCCCGCCTTTCGGACTTGGAGTCGACAAAGTCAACAGCGAGGATAAAATCTCAAAGGCTCGGTGCACACCGCCCGTCCCCCGCCCTTTATACATGGAGTCGACGAAGTTGGTGGCAATGACAGAGACTCGAGGCACATTCTGTCCCCAACCATAACGTGGTTGAATGAAGAGGCTGCGACCACAATGTGGTCGAACACTCCCTAGTGTGATGCAGGAAGGCGGAATAAGGCATCTCATTTATACTCCGTAGAGTGCGTGCAGAGGCTGTGGCCAACCTCGTGTGTCTTATTTATTTAGACTCCGTAGAGTACACGCAGAGTCCATGGCCAACTCCGCGCATCTTATTTAGTCCCCTCAGAGTGCGCGGAGGTCGTGGCCAACTCTCGTCTTATTTAGACTCCGTAGAGTGCACGGAGGTCATGGCCAACTCCACGTCTTATTTAGAGTCCATAGAGTGCGTGCAGAGGCCGAGGCCAGACTTCACACATCTTATTTAGAATCTGTAGAGTGTGCACAGAGGTCATAGCCAGAATTCATGTGTCTTATTTAGATCCATAGAGTGCGCATGAAGGCCGAGGTCAGACTTCGTGCATCTTATTTAGACTCCATAGAGTGCGCGCGAAGGCCGAGGGCAGACTTGGCACGTCTTATTTTGACTTCGTAGAGTGTGCGGAGGCTAAAGCCAGACTTCACATGCCTTATTTAGACTCTATAGAGTGCGTGCGGAGGTCGAGGCCATACTTCGCGCGTCTTATTTAGACTCCGTAGAGTGTGCCCGGAGGCCGAGGCCAGACTTCGTGTCTTATTTAGACTCTGTAGAGTGCGCATGGAGGCCATAGCCAAACTTCGTGGGTCTTATTTAGACTCTGTAGAGTGCACGTGGAGGCCATAACCAGAGTTCGTGTGTGTTATTTAGACTCCGTAGAGTGTGCATAGAGGTCATAGCCAGACTTCGCACATCTTATTTAGACTCTGTAGAGTGCGTAGAGGCCGTGGCCAACTCCGCGTCTTATTTAGACTCCGTAGAGTGCGCGGAGGCCATGGCCAACTCTGCATCTTATTTAGACTCCATAGAATACACGGAGGCCATGGCCAACTACGCATCTTATTTATCCATGACCGCGTAGTGGTCGGATGAGATCCCTTCAACCACGAAGTAGTCGGATGAAGTCTACGACCACAACGTGGTCGGACGAAGGCTCGGCCACCTCGTCCACAAGTTGGTCACACAAAGGGTTTGAGACCACAATGTGGTCGAACGAGGCGTCTACGACCACACTCATGTTCAGACGAAATCTCGACGATGATGTGGTGTGCGTCATCCCCACACCAACGTAGTCGGCAGCAAGGACGGATCTCAAAGCACATGGCCCATCCCCAGCCACGATGTGGTCAGACGAGGTGTCTACGACTGTGAGGATGAAGCCAGCGGAGTCTAGGCGATGTCTGGTAGAGTTGACGTGGGGTCCTACTGAGGCCATCGGAGTCGACAAGGGGCTCGGTGAAGTCAACGCGGAGTCTAGTGGAGTCGACATGAAGTCCTACCAATGCCGTCGGAGTTGGCGAGGAGCTTGGTGGAGTCAGCAAGGAGCTCGGTGGAGTCTCAACCATGATGTGGTCGAACGAGGCGTCTACAACCTTGAAGTGGCTGGACCAAGTCGAGGGAGTCCTACTGAGGTCGTCGGAGTTGTGAGGAGGTCGGCGGAGCCTCGATCATGATGTGGTCGAATGAGGCGTCTACAGCCCTGAGGTGGCCAGACGAAGTCGAGGGAGTCCTACCGAGGTCGTTGAAGTTGGTGAGGAGGTCGGCGGAGTCTCGACTGCGTGGAGTTGGCGGGATGACCATGAAGTGTCTATGACCACTGCCGAGTTAGCGAGGAGCTTGATGGAGTCGATGCAAGATGCGGCCGACAAAGACCATTTGGAGCTCAACGGGGGTGACATCTGCGCGGAGTGGGGGCAAGACTGGCTAGGCGCTACTCCATATTGTGCCATAATCGTAAACAGCTCCTCTCATTACCTGGCGAGATCCAACAGCCGAAGCCGATGTACACCACGCACAATGCCAACTCCCTGGTGTCGTGATGACAACGATGAGGAGTGCTGCTCCCCTATTGGTGCCTTCTCTAGTGCAACTTCTTGCACGGTCCCCACGGATATATATTGACCAACAGTGCGTACTGTGTACCCTTTCTCCATGGGAGATATAGAACTAAGAGAGCTACCGATGAGAGATGGATAATGAGTAAAATGAGTGGCCCCCTCCCTCCTCATGCCTCTCTTGAGGGTTTATATACATAAGTGGGGCAAGATGAGAAATCCCCATCTTACCCCTTAATAATTACAAAAGACACGGGTACATTGGTTTATTTCTCTATACTATTGAGCCTACTACATATTTGGCCAGTTACAAAGCTCAGTCACAAGGGGTTGGGCCACCCCTACAACACTATTCTTGGTACAGCAATAAAGTCCATTATTAGAAAGAGGATCAGCTAAAGGTGCATCAAACAATGGACTGGGGGGTGAAGTGCGTTTAAAATTCTCCATTAGGCCTTGTTTGGAGAGTCCTAACCAAGGTTGGGAAGGATTTTAGACCTAATGGAGAATGAATCCTTGTTAAGATGGACCTAACGGGAAGGATTTTAGACCTTCTGGCCCATTCCACGTGGAAAGAAAAAAAATGTCCTTTCACACGTGGAATTTCTCCCATGCACTCCTCTCGCAACCCCGACGTCGCTTCGCCTCTCGCCTCTCCCTACTCTATCATAGAAGCGTCGCTCGGCGGTGGTTCGACCTGAGCCAACGCCTCAACTAGCCGGTGATGCCAACACCCCATGCTGGTCGCCCTAGCAAGCCTGACGCTTCGTGCATGTGATGCCGTCAGGCTTGTGAGCCCCGCCACATTGCCCTATCCACCGTCAGGCTCATGAACGTCGCTGCTGCTCCATGTGTGCTTCCTGAGCTCTTTTCCCCAAAATTTTGGAATATTTTTTTCGAATGTAACATTTGTTGTCCCCTTGTTTTCGTTTGGATTTAATCCCATGGTGGATTGGGAGGTGGGATAGGGATCAACTCAATCCCCTCTTTGATTGTTTTCCACCTATACGAATCCCCTTGTTAGCCAAACAAGCCCTTAAGGGGTTGCAGGTTGCTGGAGTGTTCCTCATGTCTCAAATATCTTGTTTCCTCTATATTGCCTTTGGTGGAGTTGTCTTCAAATTATGCGACGCATGTTCCAACCGAAGGTAGGGCATGTACAAAGGCAATTAATAGCTGGCCCATAGGAGTGCCAACTAGGCAACCTTGCTGATGTGGATGAGAGAGGAATGGAGGAGAGAGAAACACCGTCTCCTCGTGAGACATCGACTCTTACCGCGGAACGAGGCGGAAGAGCTCCTGAGAAGTGTTGTTTCTTGATAATGTGGAGTGCTTAGGAGCTTGTGTCGGGCTCAACTCTTGTACTTGCCTGCATTAGTGTTGTCTCTTGATGATGTGGAGTGTTTAGGAGCTTGTGTCGGGCTCAACCCTTGTACTTGCCCATGGTACTTGAAAGATACTAGGAGTGAAAGGTATTGGGAATTGTCTACTGACATGCATGAAGGGACGACTTTTGTTTTCATATTTCAATTAAGTACTCCCAAGGATACATTCTAACTTGACAAAGGAATTGAATGTGATACTAATAGTCGGAAAAAATAGAGAATATATACGTAACCAAATGAAGCTTTTTTTTAATAAAATTCTTACTTTTTTTACACAAAGAGAGAACTTTAGAGCTGGACAAAACAGGTGTAAATGCTAAAGCACACAAATAAGAGGACATGTTGCGAAACCTTTTTTTGTGTGTTCCTGGAGTTTATTATTTTATTCAGAGCAACTCTCCTGAAAGTGAACTTGTCTTGGACGAAGGCTTACAACACATGATTTAAGTGTCCTCATATATCGACCATCACAAGGACATGCTTCGGCAACCTAATCCAGAGTGGTCAAATATTTGGATCACTAGACAACACAGCAGTCGGTTCAACCAATGGTTGAAGGAACGACTCGCCAGGAGCTCATCAAGTGATATGCTGACATGGTTGGCAAAAGGGTCATATTTACAGTTGTGACATGGCAAAGATATAACATAAATGGGTACACATTCTATACGCAAGCTCAGAATGTAAAGAGCACTAACTAGAATAGCGGTGTCTGCATAGATGCGTTCAATATCGATGGGTTGAGAAACTCCTACTATGGATTTATAGAGAAGATTTGGGAGTTCGACTACGTGCTTTTTAAGATCCACTTATTTCGGTGCCGTTGGGTCCATCTCCCACAGGTGAAAGTTGACAAGTATGGTGTCACTACCATTGACTTGAAACGTGTCGGATATAAAGATGAACCATTCATACTAGTTAACAAAGTTGTTCAAGTTTTCTATGTAAAGGACCAGGTAAATAAAAAGCGCCACGTAGTTCTTCGTGGAAAAAGAAGGATTGTCGGAGTTGAGAATATAGTGGATGAGGAAGAATACAATCAATTTGACGAGTTGGCTCCTTTCGGAAACAGCATAAGGGTCAAGGAAGAACAACATGACGAAACTAGTTACATAGGTGTCGATCATCATGAAGGGCTAATTTTTAAAGAAAATAAGCAAGTAAAATGATGAATGAAATGTTTATGTGTCATATATTTTGTATTTGCATTTATATATGTATATGAGAATGTGTGATATATGTGTGAATTTGCATATATGTATATAAGAATGTGTGATATATATTTGAATTTACATTTATGTATATGAGCATATGTGAAGTGAGGTACAGGCGGCGGGGAGCTCGGCGGAGGGCACAGTTGGCTTCACCCGATCCCGAAGGTGGTGTGAGTTCGAGGAATCGAGTTTTCCCGGCGAGGATGGGTGGAATTTTGCGGGGATTGCCGGTGACCGGAGATGGAGGAGAAAGGGGCTCACCGGCGATTAAGGGCGTTTGAGCTCAATTATTTTGGTCAAGATGGAGTGCGGGAAGTTGCGAAGCGATTGGGGGTTGCCCCGGGTTTTATAGGCGACGAGGTAAAGCTGGCCACGGTGGGGTCGTGCGCGCACGTCGGGGACAGCAGCGCTGTCGGGCGGCGCTTGGCAGGCGGCGGTGTTAGCGGCGACAGTGGGCGGCGGAGATGTAGCTGCAGGATTCGGGAAGGCTCCCTCACGTCGCCCGTGTCACTCGGCTTTAGCCGGGTCATGCGGCTTTTCACCGGAGTCGCGCGGTCGAGAGAAGAGCGGAGCTCGGGCGTGCGGCGAAATGAGAAGGGGAAGAAGACAGCGCGGGGGGGGGGGGGGGGGTTGGCCCACTGGCCAGAGAGAGAAAGGGAGCGCGAGGCGGGGCCACTCGGCAGAGAGGGGAGTGCAGCGTGCACGCGTGTGCGTGGGGTTGGGCCGCGCGGGCGCTGCGGGAGGGATTAGGGTTAGGCGGGCTGGGCCGGGGTGTTGGCCGGCCTGGCTCTGCGCCTTTTTTTCTTCTTTTTATTTCTTTCTTTTCCCTTTTTATTTTATGCCTTTTTCATTTATATATATACATATATATAATTCTAATTTTATTTTCTCTCCTGCTTGCTCCCCTAAATTTCTGTATTTATTTTTTTTAGCTTTAATATTGTAGATACCATTTTCATATTATGCATAGTTGTATGCATATATATATATACATATGTTTATATTTGTTAACATTTTTATTTTGTTTACCCCTTTACTATTTATTCCATTATTTTTAAAGATGAGATTTCATGGTTAAACCAAATATTCTCCCTTACCTTTATGGATCATCTTTTAAGATTCTTATTTTAGGTTTTATCTTTCTATTATTTAAACAGGTTTGTTTCTTCTTAATTCTTTTTATCTTTTGGAACCTTCAACCAATTTTTTCAGAGAAATGCCATAAACTGCAAATTCAAATAAATTATATTGCAAAAATAATTCAAGAGCTTTGAATTTTTAAATTCAAATTTTCAGGATGTTACACTAGGTATGGACGTACGGTGTTGGGCGGCCACATACAATATGCCTGGCCCACAATGATCTATTGCCACGGAAAATATTCATATTTTGCAACAAATTTATTGTGTGGCATAAAAACTTGTTTCATGCACAGTATAGAGTATCCTTTTGCAACGCAATCCAAAACTATAACTACCCAACAAGACCGTGGCAAAATTGTCAGCCATTTGCAACGAAATTCTATATCGTGGCAATACCCCATAACTAATGCAACGCAAATCAATATTATTGCAACACAGGAATATCATGGCGATAAAGTTATACTTCTTGCAACCGTTTTCTAAATAGTGGCGAAAGATCACCTTATTGCAACGAATTAAGGTGACTATCGCAACACCATATTTAAGTAGCAATATGTGCGCATATTGCCATGATTTTGGACATAGGTTGCAATAACATGTACCTATAGCAACTAATTTTGTGTCGTTGCAATGCATTTCGTGGCCAAAGACCCGAAATCTAGTAGTGGATACATATATACATATACATATATATATATATATATATATATATATATATATATATATATATATATATATATATATATATATATATATATATATATAGTATAAATAACAAGGGCACCATGGTGCCCAGACTCCATGATTAAGACTTTCCATCTATGATTGAGACTTTCCATTCATAATTAAGACTTTCTATCCTGATATTATATATCATTGCACTTGCACGCATCTAAAAGCAATCTAAAGGCAGGGAGGCTTGCTGCCCGGGCACCTTGGTATCCCATTTCAGCATCATTAGTCTCCTGCTCAGTATTGCTTATTGTTGTCCTTTGGCTTTGCCCACTATATGTTGGTTCTGCATGCTCTTGACATTGATACTACACTAAGGTAATATTCAATTAGACAATCTAGCAGAATTTTTGAGGAATTGTCACTGTGATCATTGAAATATTGATAAGCGTAGAAGAAGGCTAAGTTTAGAACTTATGCAACTCCTCACTTGAGAGCAAAAACACACTTCTTAATCTTTGCATTATGAAGATTTTTAATGACTACTTTTATGTACTATTCAGCATATTGTCGTATGTTAATGACCTGAATAGTTTATATGTTTCAAGAGATAATACATATATATTCATGTCATGTTTATATTGCTCAATTCTATTATCTTTTGAAGATGTTCCACTCATTCTTTGACATCGTCGTCGGATACGTGTGATGCACCGTCTTCTGAAAAATCCTGAAAAGGAAGAGGACTATTAAAAAAGCCTTAGGGCCGATTTACCATCACGAAGGTCAATTAGTCTGGGACCCCTCTCAATCCTCGCTAAGCAGTGTCCACATTCCGAAGAATAGTTGGAATAGTTGCATGGGAAGGATTGAGATCACGTTCCATTCATGGAAGAAGGTGACCGGAGCTCGGAAAAGTGAGCTGCTGACAGAAGTTTTTTGGATTATTTGAGATCCTGAAAGAACACTAGGCTTCCATGCGATGACATACATTGCTAGCGGCGTGCAAAGTATGGAAAAACTTTGAGAGCCTACTTGTCAAGCAATACGTGGAGAAGAATTTGACACCCTCCCACAAATATCCATTCCTTGAACCGCAATGAGAAGAGTTTGTGCAGATGAAGATGATAGATAATTTTAGGAGCAAAAGTGCAATGCACAGGGCCCTTCAGGCAAAAAAATATGCACCCACACAGACTCAGTGCCGCTGGGTATGCAGGTAAAATCCTGCACTGAAGGAAGGAGGACAAACATGCAATCCTGTGGGACACTACCCCGCCATTTGCCGAGATTCCCCTAATGAGCGAGCCCGAAACTGGATAAGAGCAAGGTCATCTACCGTGTCATCAGGGGCCATCTCCTTTCGAAACCCCGCAGACGAGGAAGATATCGAACTACCTAGTTTGTAATTTCTCCATAACATCATAGGAAGTGAAATGACATGTCGAGCTCTTGCAGGAAGCGCTAAGTGTAGAATTTTTGAAGGCTCGTTCCAGGTAGTCAGGGAGGAGATATACTCTCCACGGCCCTGGGAAACAAAGAGCACTCAGGTCGAACGAGAGGCCTTGGTCTTTATGTATCTTGGAAATATGGTTTCTCAGAGGACTCCGAGCGTACCGAAGTAGGAAGAGAGCCAAAGCCGAGCGTGAGATGAGATGCAAAGGTATGTTAGAGATCAGATATAAAGATACGGCATCTCAGAAAATTATGAGGAAGCCCCCGCCACTCTTGTGGTAGGCAGGCCCCCAACCGTCGGAGTAGCTGTGCGTCCATCCCTACCTTAAAGAGTGACCACCGATTTTTTATTGATGACATCCTGGTAATAATTATTATAACTGAAATTCTCGATCCACTGATAGGCCTGTTGGAGTAGCTAATTTTGCGTTGTTATGTAGGTGGCTATGAAGTGCGAACTCTAAGTGAGATATGCCTCTGTTGACCTGTGGGCTTCTTGGGGCTAGGCGTATCCATCCGGGCCTAGGGCCTTGGTGCACAATGTATCTCTAGCACCAGGTTTCGTAAAAGTGAATGTGAACGGTGTTCATGCTAATTGTGAGGTCATTCCGCTGCACATACCCCCAAACGATGAGATCATGACTCTAGGGCAAGCCATTAGAACATTTATCCAGTGATTCTCTACAGAGGACCAAAACTGACTTCACAGTTGTCCAACAATTAATCGATAAGTAAACACATTTCCTCTCTATTGTAGTCTTTCCTTTCCAATGACTAAGGCTATCTTCTTGGAATCACGTAAGTCGTTCTGAGAGACCATGTGGTCGTGACCCATGTGTGTGATGAGTAATTGACAGTGGTTTAGGTGAGTCGAGTTTGGTTTGAGTGGTTCGGACCATGTCGTTGCGTGGTGCAACGAGCTTGGTCGGACTTGGACAAACTTGGTCGTACGGGATTAGGATGCATATTCCAACGATTCGACAGGTTTGGACTTCATTGTGTGTAAGTGTGATGTGTTTATGCTATTTACGCTTTCATGTATCAGCGGTACTACCGCTTGCAGTCAGACTTGCTCTGAATTTATTTTTCTTAATTGTTTCTTTTTGGATCTGGTTTTTCCTTGTTGCCTTGACTTCCAGTAGTGCATATCTTCATAGCTTCCATAGCTATTGGACAAGAAGCATAAGTGTGGATACTTGAGGGGCGAATTTAATTTTTAGAAAGCGACATTCACCCCCCCCCCTCTGTCGCCATTTCGGTCCAACAATTGGTATCAGAGCCGGTTAGCTCTTTTCAATAGATCTTAACCGGTCTCAAGAGCCATGGCGACGGACAAGTACTCGACCAAGCTGCCCGTTTTTGATGGCATCAATTACCCCTTCTGGAAGAGCCGAATGGAGACATACATCCAGGCCTAGGGGTACGCCATCTGGCGCAAGGTCAAGGTCCGGTTTGTTGTTCTTGCCGTTGAGAACATCAATGCTAGGAATATGGCTGTTGTTGAGGCGAATGCAAAGGCAAGGAACATCATTATCCAGGGCCTGAGTCGTAGTGAGTTTGATCGCATATCTCATCTTTCGTCCGCCTTCGATATTTGGGAGACCCTCGATGCTTACCATGAGGGCACCACCTAAATAAAGACGGTGCGACAGGACCAGTTCAAGCGAGATTACAACAAGTTTGAAATGCTCGCTGGCGAGTCCCTTGATGAGTGTTTTGCGCGTTTTCACAAGATCTTGAGCAACCTCCGAGCGGTCGGTCTCACATACCCCGACTCGGACAACGCTCGTCAGATGCTCACTGCACTCGACCTTCGGGATTGGGAGATGAAGGTGACTACCATCAAGGACACCACGGACCTCTCGACTTTGACGCTTGACGCGCTGTACTCGCGCCTCAAGACGCACGAGATTGACATTGTCTCTCGTAAGTCAAAGTCTCAGTCGATGGCTTTAGTCACCGATCCCACCTTGGCTTCTGGTCATTCTTCTGATTCGCTTTGCGGTTTCTCCCTTGCTGCTCTATGTGACGTAACTGATGATCAGTTAGAGCAGCTCGAGGATGAACAACTGGCCCTCCTAGCTCGGAAGTTTTCCCATGCTTACAAGAGGAGGAGGGACAGAAAGAGGGGAGGACCCGTCATTTGCTTCGAGTGTGGTGGCCCCAACCACATTCGGGCAAACTGCCCCAAACTGGAGAAGGGCAAGGCTGACTACGGCAGTTCGGGCAAGAACGACTACACTGACAAAAACCGCAACAAGAAACCTCCAGTTCACGCACAAGGCAAGAAGACGTTCCGCAACATTGGCAAAGCCAAGAAGCTCTTCTACCGCGTCCTCATAGCATTCGACGACCTCGACCTCAGCGAGGTGGAGGGTTGGAGCGATGACGACGGGATGGGTGACCAAGATCCCAAGAGCGGCGACGACTTCTCCGGCATGTGCTTCATGGCCCTCAAGGGCGAGCTGAGCGATAGCGAGCTGTACTCCGACTCGGACGAGGTAAGCCCCACCTATGACCAGCTTAATGAGGCTTTTCTTAAGCTAGGTAGATTCCATGTTAAGTCTAGGGCTAGGTGTTCTGAGTTGGAGAAGGAAGTAGATAGACTGTCACGGGAGCTTACTTCACTTACATCTGCTCCCTCCCGTGACGACTGTGATACATGCTGTGCTTTGCTCGGTGATTTGGAGAAATTAAGGACCTCGCTTGATAGTTTGTCCTCTGAGCTTGATATTGTTAAGGTGGAGAACATTAGCCTTCTTATTGAACCAAACTGCTAGCAGTAGGACTATCCCTTCCGAGTCGGCTGTGCGTGCACAAGCCAATCTTACCTCTGCTGTTGGTTCTTCATCTGCTTCCTTACCTGCTGCTGTTCCCTCTTCTCCCTGCTCTTCTTGCACCTTTCTCTTTCGGGAGTGTCGGTATCTTATGAACACTCTCGAGAGGTTTGTAGGAGGCAAGAAGAAGCTTAATCTTATTCTAGACCAGTCTAAAATTTGCAGATTTAATCAAGGTCTAGGATATAATTTTTATGAGGACATGAGGAAGCATCCACCTGCTATTCTTAGACCCATAGTAGGAGGTGCGATCGAGGTTGAGCCCAGGTCTGATGAGGTCAAATTCAAATCAGCGGGCTTTGTCCAAGGGTTCTCTGACAGCAAGGTGATTCCACCTGCTGCTTCAGCCTCCCAGAAGCCGAAGCTCTCTCGTGCTACTTCCACATCTCAGAAGGTGAAGTACCACTGCACCTTCTGTCAGAAGGATGGACACACGGTCGATCGATGCTTCAGGCGCGCCAGGATTATGCGTAGAGACCGTGCTGAGGCACTTAGGCGTATTCAGGGTCAGCCCCAGACCTTGGGTGCACCTAAGACCAGCACGGGGTCTAGGTTTGCTTCGGATGGGTTTGGGCAGCATTGAGGACTTGGTTTTTCTGAGTCTTCTGTTTTTCGTCCTCATGCTGCTCATGGTCATGACTTCCGCCGTCCTGAGGGTAGATCTCGATTCCCCGTCGAGACAGCTACCCGCGGCGTGATCAACAGGTTGCCGGTGTTCCGACTCGCTTTCCCATAGCACTCGGACCCGCAACAGCTTCAGGTCTGCTCGCGGACCTTCTGCTTTTCTGAGTGACAAAGAGCGTAGGGTAGATACAGGTCAGTCGTGCTTGACTACTTCATCTGCTCGATGTGTTGTTCAGTATTGGGTGCCAAAATCACTCTTGATTTACCCCAATACTTAGACTTTACTCTCTGTTTGACTCAGGCTCGCCGGGCAGGGAAGGGAAAGGTTTGGCTTGTAGACTCCGGGTGTTCACAACACATGACCGGAGATTCCCGTTGGTTTTCTTCCCTTGCCCGTGCTCTAGGTGATGAGACGATCACATTCGGAGATGCTTCATCTGGGCGCGTCATCGCCAAAGGTACTGTGCACATTAATGATTCTTTCATTTTGAAGGATGTTGCCTTGGTGAGTAAGCTGCAGTATAATTTGCTTTCTATTTCTCAGCTTACCGATGACGACTTTGAGGTGAGCTTTAAGAAAAACAATTGCAAAATTCTTGATTCTTCGGGTAGTCTGGTTTGCGGGATTTCTCGATTTGGGAGGATCTTTCGTGCTGATTTTTCTGAGTCTTCTGGTGATCCTCTCCGATGTTTGGTTGCTTCCGAGTCCCGCGATTTGACTTTCTGGCATAGGAGACTTGGTCATATTGGATTTGACCATTTGACCCAAGTTAGTAGCCACGATCTCATTCGTGGTCTGCCAAAACTCAAGATGGTCAAAGATCTGGTTTGTGCTCCATGCCGGCACGGCAAGATGGTTGCCGCTTCACATCCTCCGGTCACTGTGACCATGACTGATGCACCGGGACAGCTGCTCCATATGGACACTATTGGACCAGCTCGAGTGCAGTCAGCCGGAGGGAAGTGATATGTTCTTGTCGTGGTCGATGACTTCTCGATGTTCTCTTAGGTGTTTTTCTTAGCCTCGAAGGATGAGACATTTACACATTTTCGAGGTCTTTTCTGTAGGCTTTCTGTTGAGCTCCCGGGTGCCCTACGAGCGCTCCGTAGTGATAATGGCACGGAGTTCAGAAATTCCTACTTTGAGAGGTTCTGTGAGGAGACCGGTGTAGAGCACCAATTCTCTTCTCCGCACGTCCCCAGCAAAATGGCGTCGTGGAGAGAAAGAACCGTACCTTGGTCGAGATGGCCAGGACGATGCTCGATGAATATTCTACACCGAGGAAGTTTTGGGCTGAGGCGATAACCACCGCGTGCCATGTTTCCAATCGAGTTTTTCTTCGGGCACACTTGCACCGCACTTCTTTTGAGCTGAGATATGGGCGAAAGCCCAGTGTCTCTCACTTTCGTGTTTTCGGTTGCAAGTGCTTTATTTTGAAGTCTGGAAATCTAGATAAGTTCGAGTCACGATCTTGTGATGGGATCTTTCTAGGTTACTCGGCTTCTTCGCGGGCTTATCGGGTTTGGAACTACGAGTCTAGTAAAATTGTAGAGACCTGCGAGGTGACTTTCAACGAGGCCAATCCGGGGACTAGGCCCGATATCTCAGGTTCTTTAGAGCAGTCCGAGCCTATCTTCGTGGACGATGAGGAGGATGGAGATTAGGGTTATCTACCTGATCCAGTTCCTTCTCCTCCCCTTGAGGTGCCCTCTTCCACCGCACCTCGGGGAGATCAGCCCATGCTTTCAGCTTCTTCAGGAGCTAGTGGCTCTGTTCCTACCTCGTCAGCTCACGAGGTACAGGCCACTTCTTCATCTCATCCTGGACCTCCTAGACACATTCAAAAAGACCATCCTTCCGAGCAGATCATTGGAGACCTTTTTGAGCGTGTCACACGCTCTAAGTCTGGTCTTTCACAGTTCTGTCTTCATTCTGCTTTCATTGCCTCCTTTGAGCCCAAGGATATTTCTCATGCTCTTTCAGATAAGTCTTGGGTCAATGCCATGCATCAGGAGCTAGAAAATTTCGAGAGAAACAAGGTCTGGTCGCTTGTTGAGCCCCCGCGAGGTCACAATATCATTGGAACTAAGTGGGTGTTCAAAAATAAGCAGAGCGAGGATGGAGTGGTTATTCGAAACAAGGCTAGACTAGTAGCTCAGGGCTTTTCTCAGGTTGAGGGTTTAGACTTCGAGGAGACCTTTGCCCCTGTAGCTAGACTTGAGGCCACTAGAATTCTGCTTGCCTTTGCAGCTTCTAAGGGTTTCAAGCTTTACCAGATGAACGTCAAGAGTGCCTTCCTTAATGGATTCATTGAGGAAGAAGTCTATGTTCGACAGCCTCCTGATTTCGAGAACCCCAAATACCCAAACCATGTCTTCAAGCTTTCCAAAGCTTTGTATGGACTTAAGCAGGCCCCTAGAGGTTGGTATGAGAGGCTTAAGTCCTACTTGCTGAGTCATGGTTTCGAGATGGGTAAAGTAGACAAGACCTTGTTCATCCGCCGGCTTGGCTCAGACCTTTTACTCGTCCAGATCTATGTGGACGACATCATCTTTGGCGGCTCTTCACATGCTCTTGTTTCACAGTTCTCGGATGTCATGAGCACCGAGTTTGAGATGAGCATGATGGGTGAGTTGACCTTCTTCCTTGGCTTCCAGATCAAGCAGACTCGGGAGGGTACATTTCTTCATCAGGGAAAGTCACTCGTGACCTTCTGAGACGCTTCTTCATAACTGATGGTAAGCCAGTGTCGACTCCCATGGTGTCTTCTGCCACTCTTGACCCAGACGAGGATGGCGAGCCAGTTGATCAGATGGAGTATCGGAGTATGATCGGCTCCCTCTTGTACCTCACTGCCTCGAGACCCGACATCTTTGTGTTCGATTTCAGGCGTCTCCTCGCGTATCTCACCGCCAGGCGGTGAAGCGCATCCTTCGGTACCTTCGAGCTACCATTGACTATGGTATCTGGTACTCTTCCTCTTCCTGTCTTTCCTTGAGAGCCTTCTCGGATGCAGACTTTGCCGGCTGTAGGATAGATAGGAAGAGCACATCTGGCATCTGCCAATTCATTGGCACTTCCCTCGTTTCCTAGTCTTCGAGGAAGCAGTCTGGAGTTGCACAGTCCACCGCAGAGGCCGAGTACGTTGCTGCCGCCAGCTACTGCAGCCAGGTACTTTGGATGGTCTCGACTCTGCGGGACTTTGGGTTAGTTATCGACAGTGTTCCACTCTTTTGTGATAACACTTCTGCGATTAACATTGCTAAGAACCCAGTGCAGCATTCCCGGACCAAGCATATTGATATTCGCTATCACTTCCTTAGAGACGATGTAGAGAAGGGTGACATTGTGCTCCAGTCGTGGAGAGTGACCACCAGTTGGCTGATATCTTTACCAAGCCATTGGATAGTTCTAGATTTTCAGCTCTGCGGGGAGAGCTTGGGGTGGTTTGTCCTTATGGGTTGTTGTGAGGGGGAGTTTTGTGCTTTACTATATTGATTATGCTCTTACTCCTTACTGTTGCATTGCATTCGGGGTGCCTTGGGTTAGTCCTTCTAGCATAGGTTAGAGTACTTCTCTAGTCTAGTTGCTTAGACGTCTTTCTCTCATCTTATGATCTAGGGTTTTGCTCTGTTAGCCGCTTCTCTCTTTTCACTAGGTTGAGCCTACTCACTACTTTTATGTTCTAGCAGGGGTTGGGCCACCCTTGGGTAGACAGGGTACGTGTTTGCTCCTTAGTGATATTGATTACCGGACTAACAGTCCTAGAGTCATATGGGGTCGATGAGAGTCAGTCTGAGCCATAGTTGCCTTTATATCTCATCTATGCTTTAAGGACTACCTGTTCTGTTTTCTTTGCCAGCTTCTCGATTTTATTGCTTTGGTTCAGGGGGAGTTCATTTGGGAACTTCTGGAGCTAAATATTGACATAACTCAACTTGAACTAAAAGTTGCATCTCATGCTAAGGGGGAGTTTGATTTTCTGCATTTTTCTAGCATTCTGCATGGAGCCTTGGTTATTATCCATTTCTGACATACTCACAATGCATTACTCTTGCCATGACTTGTGCTTAAGTTGCTAGTTTGATCATGACTTCACATATGTAGGCTAGCTCTTGATAAGCTAATTAAAACTGCACAACTTGAATTAAAATTTGTCATGTTAGCTATTGAGATTAGTCTTGCTCGAGTTATCCTCTTATGATTCCGACCATGTCAACTAGGCTTAGTAGAGTCTTGAATCTGTAATTGAGCAGTTAGATCGAGCTATGATAGTTCTCGATGATACATGAGTTAGTACAATCTTAAAAATGCAAAAAGATCTTTTTATGTGCGAAAAAACTGATCTCACCAATTCTTTCTCATGAGACCGCTTGCCATTGCACTAGGCATGAACTCAGGGAGAGTTTTGGATGACCAAGATCATCTCCTTAAGCTCCTTGCTTGGAATGGTCGCATAAGGCTTGAGATCTAGCACATGTCTGAAAATTTTGGTTGGAAACGAACATGAGCTTTAAAAGAAAAATCATGACATTGATGCTCAATTTGCTTAATCTACAAAAAGAACCAAGTACTTAACACTAATGTCTTATTCTTGAGCTTCTAGCACTCTAGATTTGCTCACTTTTAGCTTTTTGGTTCCGCTTAGCGTTTTTGACATGGTTTGCATCATCCTTGGATAACTCTTGATAGACTTTGACCTTGGATGACTTGACATGTTCACCAAATTACTTCACATTTCAGAGTGTCATTTGCTTGGTCTAGCTAGCTTACATATCTTTTGTCATGATCTAGATAGCATTCTATTTGAGTTATGGCTTGATGTAATACTTAATGGTCAATTTGGATAATCTTCATGGCTCTATTTGCTTCAAATAAACAAACTTCAGTCATTTCAGCCATTTAATTCATTTTTGTGACATTATTCTCTCTTTTGCATTCTTGATGTGTTTATTGCCAAAAGGGGGAGAATAGAGAAGAAAAAGTCATTTGGGAAACATTTTAGAGCTTTGGAGAAAAATTTACTCTTTCCGTTGGTGCTCTAGTGTTCTTTCTGTCGACATGGTCATTAGCTTCACCTTCTTCCTTTGGACCATGTTAAATTTCTCAAAACAAACTCAACATCATGCTTTTTCTAGGTTTGTCAATATACTCATCAAGGGGGAGATTGAGAGACCATGTGGTCGTGACCCATGTGTGTGATGAGTAATTGACAGTGGTTTAGGTGAGTCGAGTTTGGTTTGAGTAGTTCGGACCATGTTGTTGCGTGGTGCAACGAGTTTGGTCGGACTTGGACAAACTTGGTCGTATGGGATTAGGATGCATATTCCGACGATTCGACAGGTTTGGACTTCATTGTGTGTAAGTGTGATGTGTTTATGCTATTTACGCTTTCATGTATCAGCGGTACTACCGCTTGCAGTCAGATTTGCTCTGAATTTATTTTTCTTAATTGTTTCTTTTTGGATCTGGTTTTTCCTTGTTGCCTTGACTTCCAGTAGTGCATATCTTCTATCTTCATAGCTTCCATAGCTATTGGACAAGAAGCATAAGTGTGGATACTTGAGGGGCGAATTTAATTTTTAGAAAGCGACATTCACCCCCCCCCCCCTTTGTCGCTATTTCGGTCCAACACGTTCACCACGTACGTTGAAAAGATACGGAAATCCAAAAGGATGGACACCCTGCAACATGATCTACATTTCTCAGTAATCGCTTGTACACATTAATCCTGTATAACACTTCGTAGTACTTAATGCCTGTCGAACTAACAAATTCTATTTTTGTAGTACCACCAGCAACTGTCGAGCAACATCTATGGATTCTATGTTTGTCACAATGTGCAACTACCCGTCAATTCTGCGAAGATCAATATTGATCCTTAGGTTAATTTGTCAATATTACGATAATTATTTCATACTTATCAATTTACATACGTATGCATGACATTGATTTTTCTACCGACAGGTTCTGTCCATCGCTACAACTCCGTTGGAATAGCCCGTCCTCTTAGAGATTCAAGGACAGTGTGTGTACTTCTTGTGATCTAAAGTTATAAAAGAAGATAGAGGATTCCATAATGTATAACAAATTTCATTGGGATAAGATTGAGCTTAATTATTCATGTGTACATGTATTTGTTCATGGATGGACAATTTATTTCATTTTAGTTAATTGATTTGTGAAATGGATTTCTTCTTTCTAAAATGAATGAATGTGAATTGGATGTATACATACTGTGTTGATATGTTTGTTTCAGACAGCATGGCCAGCATTTCCTAAGGCTAGCCAACTAAAAGAAATAGATTTCTGAATAGAAAAGAATATCACAGATGGTTTCAACTACCGACTGTCCGTGATGTCGACTATCACAGATAATTTGTAGCTGAAACCGTCTGTGATAAATCTTATATCACACACGGTTTCAGTTGCAAACCTCCTGTGATAGTTGACTATCACAGATGGTTTGTAGCTAAAACCGTCTGTCAAATACTGGATCACAGACAGTTTGAAAGTCATCTGTGATGATCTCATTATTGCTGACCCATAAACTCAGACGGCTCACGAAACCATCTGTGATGACATTTTTGAACCGTCTGTGATGATATATTCTGCAGTAGTGTTTCTAACTAGTTCTCATTTTCCTTACAGTATGACCACCGTGAGGCTGCTAACGCTCTGTGGCATGGGAGGAACACTACTGTCGATCGGCTCCTAGGTACGATACGTCCCATCTGTCACCATGCGAGGGTGGGAAAATGGTCTATCAGTTGTGGTCGACACAACGACATTGCTGTGCCATGACACGGATACCGAGGATAGCCTTCACCCCCACCACCCTCCGTGCCTCCCTCTGCACACCCTTCGCACCTCCATCTGCATGTCCATCGCACTTCAGCAGTTATCCTACCTATAGTCATTCCTCTTCTGTACGCTTTGGGCCAGCAGTACGGGAGTTCGCAAATATTGTCCTCTATTTATCTTCGTGCACTCCATTGTAACGTATCTCTCACTATGTTTCTTTTTGCAGCATTTGATAAGGGACAACACTCTGCTACAATAATCTTCATCACGAAGGGAGATGAGCGAATAGACTTCCTCGTCTGGCCAATGGAAACCGAGTACAGACATCGACCCTAACTCTCGGCCGTGTCAAGACGACCCGTTGATGGGGCTCTGTCCGACCTGTGCGAGGGCGACGCTCGATTTACCTAGATGTACCAAGGATACACTGTGTAGCACTACAGCGGTGATGGCATCGGGGGATTGTCGTCCGTACAGCCATATACACCGGTACGCTGTAACTACATAACATAACATATGTCCACAATGCGCCACACTAATGCATCACACAAAATCCGCTGGTCCGGACAAAGTAGCTCACTCATCAAGAATAGGGTTCGTCGTCCACACTTCGCACTCCCAGGTACATGCTTTCCAACAGTAGTACACATTGCAAACATCGCAAAAAAACATGAACCTTCTCACATGGTCCTTCATTTTGTCATAATTTTCCATATTTACTTTATTACGTACTAATTAAGCTTTTGAAGTTATAAACAATTAGTCTACTAATAGCCAATTAGATCGAAATGTCATTAAGTATTTAATTAATTTACTACTAGAATTCTATCTGGGTGGTGCTCATTTAGGCTTTTTTTTGAGTGGCTTATGGTTGAAAAGCACTGTAGCTGGCTGAAAAAACACTGTAGCTGACAGAGCCTTATTTAGCATAATTAAATTTAAAAATATAAAAAATATGTTAGCCCATTACGTATAATACAAACAAATACGAGAAAAAAAAAGAACCGACAAAAAAGCTCAACAAAAAACCAAAAGTTCAGAAAAAGATGAAATTATGAATAGTGAAAAATAAGCCGGAAGTCAGAAGCTGAAACCAAAACAAGCACAGCCCTAGTTGAATGATCAATAGCATGATTTGCCTTGGTATGTATGGCGTTACTGAACGACGGTGTGGCATCCAGATATCAAAGGGCTGCTCATTTGGTCTTTTTCTATGTTATAACTTATTTTATATTATAGTTGGTTTATTTTACACTGTATCTGTTGGTAACTTTTATGATATAATTAAATTTAAAAAATAAAAATATAAAAAACATATTAGACATCATAAACAATACAAATAAATAGGGGGAAAAAGACAAAAAAAACCCCAAAAACTAAAAAAGAAAAAGACAAAATTGAAAAATAAAAAAAACAGAAACTAAAGTGAAAACGAGTGGATATTGAAGACGAGCGGCTAGTAGTACGTGCCCGGAGTAATGAGCAAAGGTTTGCCAGGATCACATGTTGCTTGTCTAACAGCACACCGGCGTTATGATGTTAGCTCTGGCCATTACAAACGATGTCATGTGTGATCAGACTCATGGCATCCAGACTGGTTCAGACAGTGTGCAGTCCGGCTCTTGCACGTTCCATTGTTTCTCATGGCTTGGGTTGCGGTCCCGGACAGAGGAGCTGTCCACCGTATTAGCTCCGGTATAGATGTTCATAAGTTTTCTTTTAAATGCTGTCTTTTGTAAAAGAGATTATGAACGTATAATTTTGATCAATTTAGTTAAACTCAGTATATTATTTACTATAATTAATTTAGACCTTGTCTTAAAAGACCTATTATTTAAAAGCTAGTTAATATAGCAAAATATACAACCCAGAAGAAGCCATGAGCCCATTCAAAGGCATCCTTTATTCTTATACCGATTAAAGAGGTAATTTCTGACTTGAAGAGCAAACGTATAGCTTCTTTTTCGTTTGTTTTAATGAGACAGTAGATTCGGAAGCTTCACTGTTTATTACAACGGTTCTGGCATCAGACTAGTTCAGACACGTGCAGTTCTCGCATGGCTTGCACCGTTGCACGTTCGATTGTTGTCCCTTCTTTTCGTTTTTTGAGCTGGTTTTAAGCTTTATCTTGTTTCACCTATCACTGTTCATTACACTTATCAATTGGAGCCCAAGACAGTAGGCCCTATATCTCACTGCTTGGCTTGCGGTGCTCCCGGACGGAGGAGCTGTCTGCCGTGTTAGCATCGGCGGTCTAGGCGGTCGGCTGCAGCGGCGTTAACGCTTCTTGCAAGCTTGATCTGATGGCGCTCCTTGTTTGCAAGTATGATTTGATAGCGTTTATACAGCTAAATTACATTGATTGTAACTAATCTGCAATCTAGATTTAATACTAATGGTCTCAAGATGAACAACTAGTGGATTTTCGGTTACTGTTTTTGGTCGGTTTTCACAACAAATAGGAGATGTAGTTTGTTTTAGACGGTTCAGCGGGTGTATCTAATAACCGATGAATGTAGCAGTGTGTTTTCTTAGACAAAAAAATCCATAAAAGGGAAATTTCATCGTGTGCCTCTCCAAAGAACACGCTTCCGGGTTATGCCACTCTAAATATTTCTTTTCGCAATGTCACTCCAGAAGGTGTTTAGTCTCAAAATGCCGGCATGTTAACAATCTAAACACATCTTCTATTTCTTTTAGAAGAAAACCCCATGTGTAAAAGACCCTTTTAGCAGTGTGATTTTGGTTTGAACAAACACCGACACCTACCTACTTTCGCCCCCTTGCCTGCCCAAGAACACAGGCCCAAGAACACGCTCGAGCGTGGCGCGACTCCAGCTATCAGAATGCCCGGCGAATGTCCAAACTTTAGCAAACTATGTCAAACAACTTCAATGTATCCATTGTCCCACTGTGAAAGTAAGGAAGTGACACAATGCAAATTATGCAAAGTCGCAAACACATCAGAACACATCTCGGTTCTGGACAATTAACATCACAACAGCGCAGTCCAAAATTCGCAGTTGCTCAAATTCATTGCACGTCTCAGTTTTGACGATTCACGTATCTCAATATGACGCATGTCAGACTCTTAGAGCATCTCCAAGAGATACTCTATATGGCTCTTAATATTTAAATTTTAGAGTTGAAGGGTAAAAAGTAGCTCCAACAGATTCCCAAATAGACTCCCAAAAATAGAACACACCCAAAAAATAGGCTCTCGCTCTCTACTTATAGAGGATGATCTAGGCTCCTAATACTGTTTTTCTGGTTTAGGGTATCTGTTGGAGGGAATAATTATTTTGGGACCTTATATCGTGGTTAGAATCTGTAAAAAGAGATTTAGGGTGTGAATTTATTGGGCATCTCTTGGAGATGCTCTTATGTTTGCAGGCTAGTTTTATATTTTAAGCTTAGTCTCAGACATTGTCTTTAAGAAATATACAATGCAATGTGGACTAAACATAATTCTATTGCAAGACAGGAAACAATCAAAATAACAATTTTTTATTATGAAATTAATTATTTGTCTAATTAGAAAATACAGTGATTATCCTTGCAAAATAAAAAAAATAAAAATACCGTGATTCGGCATACGGCTTTAGGTGCTAAGATGATGCTTTTGTACCATTACATCCTCTTAATGATTAATTGGCATGTTATTTTTGTCTCTTTTGGCTTTGACTTCTTTAGAAACCGAAACAAATAGTGTGGCTTCTTCAAACTTCTCCAAACGGCTTCTCTAGCCCAAAACCTTGTGCGTCATTTTCATCAGCATTTTCATCATCTGCCGCCATATCAAAAATCACAGACAAAAACTATCAGCCACAGCTAAAAGCCTGATACCACAGTTCAAAATAACATGACCAATATAGTGTTAACCACGCCCGTTTCCCATACCCCACCTGTTGCTGGTGTCAGCCTAAAGTAGAACCCGGGTGGGATTAGGTTTTCTCAGCTCAGTTGCATAGTTGGAGAATGCAAGGAACCCAATCAGCTGTGTCGTGCTTAAGTTAGCACCTCACCCTGGTGGGCTGGGCTGGTATGGTACAGTCCAGGCCCAGCACAACATGGCCCGTATGGCATGACCTCTCTTATTCCTCTCTCGGCCTCTCTTTCCTCTCTTGCTCTACCTGTCGCTGCCACCCTCACCTCCTGCCACACCTCCTGCCACTGTCGGCCTCCCCTGCTCCATCATCCGTCATCGTCGTCGCCCCTCCTCTTTCCACCTGCCGCTGCTGTCATTGCCCCCTCCTCTATGCCGTCAGCTGCCGCAGCTGCCCTCTCCTGCTGTACCCACCAACAATCACGTTTGAAAACGATGCGCCTCCTCGGCCACCCGATGGGCGGATCCGGCGACAATGAGCCTTCCTCTACCAACCAGGAGCTGGAGCTAGCCCCTCTCAGCGTAGGCAGCATTGGCAATAGGAAACCTGAAAGTAGTGGGCTGGATTGTGAAGTTCTTAATGTAATGCTTAATATCATCATACGTTAAAGCTATTTATAACGAACTTATATCATACCAGCCATATTTCCGGGGGGGTTCCGGCCCCCCCAGCGCTCCACGTCACGCTCCCACGCTCGGCCGGCCGGCGCGTAGCGAGGGAATCCGCGTACGGCCGGCCGAGTCACTTTCCCTCAGTTTTTTGATAATTACGTATAAGTCCTCCGTTATCGCAAAAAGGTCCCTGCATTTTTTTGAATAAGGCCCTGCATATTTTTTTTGCTGGGTTGCGACCCGAGGTTTCCCGTAATTATGAACAGGCCCTTACTTCTTCCGAAAAGGCCCTCGGTTTTTTACGAAAAAACCCCTCTGGTCTCCTTTTATTGCGAAAAGGCCCACGATTTTTTTCGGAAAAACCCTTCGCTTTCTTTTTTCTACGAATTTTTTCCTCTTTAACTTCGGTCCACACGGTGGCTGGCGTGGCGTTGCGCCACGCCTATGTGGCTAGTATACTTACAAGCATTAACTTAGGCCCGTTTAGAACACAAAATTATTTCCTAATTCCCTTTGAAAATCCCTAAAAAAAATCCCGTTGAAAAAGAGTTGTTTCTATGAAACTCCTTTGAAATTATTGAGTTCAATTCCAAAGAAGCTCTAAGTTATAGTTTTGGATTAATTATCCATTGGTTTACCCTCCTCTAAAATATCGAGTTCTTAATGTAATGCTTCGTACCACCATCATATGTTAAAGCTATTTTTAATAACTAACATGTATACTCCCTCCAATTTTTAACAACTTCCATGGTCTCCAAACCACGATTTTGACTAGTACATTATCTGATAACTATTTATAAAACATAATATTATATGAATGTATTTTAAGATAAATCTATACATATTATATTTACGTCTTATTTAAATTCAGAAAAATGTTGATAGCCGGCTGTACTTATCCCAAACATCACTTATTTGTGGGTAGAGAGAGTACTTGTTAGCATTCCATTTCCACAAAGGCATGTAGCATGTTCCGTTAATTCCATCAAATTGGCAATGTTAATCTCGACTGGCCCAACAACTAGCTAGTGTCTTGTCACTTCAGCTTTAGGTTTCGACAAACACCGGATAAGTTTCTGCTCTCCGTATATCTACAGGATCTACGGGGATGGTTCGTGGAAGTTTCGTGCACTCGTCTTTTCTGCTAGACCTGTCAAGTAGTCGTCCATGCAATCACCCCCGTTAATGGCGTAGCTGTAGCCTATTACTCCCTGCCCCCACACGGATTCTCATCATTACAAGAAACAAGCAAGCAGGCAGGCCGTCTCCTCTCCATCCACACATACGACACTGCAGTACAGTTTCGGACGGACGCTCAAGCCCCCAGCTCTCAGCCAAAGTCAGATGGAGCGCCCTAGTTAACACTTACCAAGCGGTGCGTATCAAGCTACACCCCGAGCAATTTGAGTGAGCTTACGGTGATGCTTATATGGGTTTAAAAATTCTAGCTTATAGTTTATTTTGCATTGTAATGATTGAAAATACATTTTAGATGTTGATAGCTTTTTCAGTGTAATTAAATTTAAAAAATAAAAAAATAGTTATATCATCATAGAAAATGTAAAGGAATAAGAGGCAAAAAAGAAAAATAAAAAAATCTAAAAAAATATATTGTCAAGAAAAATGAAAGTAAGAAAGTAGAAACCAAAAGTATAAGCTCTAATACGTAGCGCACGCTGGTAATTTCATGTTTGCGTGGTGTGGTGTGTGAAGGCATCTATGCACACGCTAAAGCAAGGGATTCACATCAAGCTTGCGGATTTCTGGCACAAATAGGTTAGTTAGATGGCCTTTTATTTGCCAACCTAAGGATCAGGGGGGCCTTGGCATCCAGAATCTGGAAATTCAAAACAAATGTCTGCTTAGTAAATGGTTGTTCAAGCTTTTGAATGAAGATGGTATTTGGCAGGAGCTTATTAGAAACAAATACTTTAAAAATAAGACTCTCTCTCAAGTGACCAAGAAACCGGGAGACTCTCAATTCTGGATGGGTCTGATGGGGGTTAAAGAGCAGTTTCTGAAATTAGGAAGTTTCAAGGTCTCGGATGGTTCCCAAATCAGTTTTTGGGAGGACCGTTGGCTAGGAGGGGTTCCTTTGAAAGATGTCTATCCTTCCCTTTACAATATTGCTCGAAGGAAGCAGTCTTCGGTAGCAGAAGTTCTTCGGTCGGTACCAATTAACATCGACTTTAGAAGAGCGTTAGTGGGAAACAAGTTGGTTGATTGGCAGAACTTGATTGGTAGGATTGCGAATATTAATCTGCATGATGGAAGAGATTCTTTTTGCTGGGACTTGCATTCTAATGGAAGGTTCTCGGTCAAATCTTTGTATGTGTACCTTTTAAACAATGGGATCAAAGTGTCTCAAGACATTTGGAGGCTTAGAATTCCTTTAAAGGTTAAGATCTTTTTGTGGTTTCTAAGGAGGGGAGTGATTTTAACAAAGGACAATTTAGCTAAAAGAAATTGGAGGGGCAACCCAAATTGCTGTTTTTGCTCTAAGTTAGAGAATATTCAGCATCTTTTTTTTGGCTGTGTGATGGCAAAGGCTTTGTGGAGTGCTATCCATATGGTGCTTGGTTTTAAACCGCCAACAAGTACTCGGAACATCTTTGGTACTTGGTACAAACATAGTGGGAGAGAATTTAGATGCTTGTTGCTTACAGGAGCTGCTGCCTTGTGCTGGTCGATTTGGCTTACTAGGAATGAATTGGTTTTTGACAATTGCAAACCAAAATCTATTTCGCAGGTCTTATTCAGAACAACGCATTGGCTGCGGCAGTGGGGGCTTTTACAAAGGAGTGAAGACATGAAGAAGTTTATTGTCCAAGGGTGCCAGAAGTTAGAAACTGCGGCTCTGCATTGTTTTGCTTTTTTCGGCTGGCCATGTGCTCTTAGACTTAATGTTTAGTCGTTGGTTGAATTCTGGCTGTATGTTGCCTGATTGTTCTGGTATTTTGGTGTGTGATGTTGAACTCTTGGCCTGATTCCTTCTTGAAGGAAGAAGCCGGTTGATTAATCTACCATTATCTAAAAAAAATACCAAATAGTACGTAAGATCTGATAATATTCTCCAAAGTGACTTATAAACCGAATCTTATGACTTATTTTATACTGTGTCTACTGTTAATTTATTCTAGATAATTAAATATAAAAATCAAAAATAAAAAAATTATATCAGCATAAACAATACAAAGAAATAAGAGGCAAAAAGAAAAATCTAACAAAACTAAAAAGCCAAAAAAAAATGACAAACCACAAACACAAGTCCGAAACTGAAGTTGTTAAAAGTGGGGTTGAGTCAAGCATGCGTGTAAGACGCAAAAGCAAGGCACACACATCCCCGCGACTCACACCCCTGCGTTTTATCTTTTCTGCACTCAGCTTTTCTGCTTAACTTGCCGAGTCATCGTCCACACAACCAACCCTGTGTACTCCCTGCCCCCACACGGATTTATCAGCATTACAAGAAACAAGCAAGCAGGCAAGCGGTCTCCTCTCCGCCCACACCATCGCCAATCCACACAACCTGCCCGGCGCACCATAAGAACACACCAACCACTAAGAATGTGTTTAGTTGGTGCATCCGGGTGGATAGGATGGCTCATTCACGATTTAGAGATTATTCTTGAGTTTGGTTAGATGAATAGGACGAAGTCATTTAGAAAGAATTGATCCAACTTTATAAAATATTCCCTCGATATGTAGATAGCTTGGTTCAAGAAAAAAGACCGGATAAGCCCGTTCGAACTTAGTTAATGATGACAATTAGCAATGATTAGTGATTATTAGCATATTTTAGTGCTAATTATTGATTATTAGTTTAAGGTTAGCGTTGATAAGTATAATTATTTGTAATTAATGCTAATGAGTGTTGATTAGTGTATGATTAAATGTTATTAGTAAAAGTTAACGGTCTGTAGTTTAGTTAACTAATGATTACTAAAATTAATTCATAATTTATATATATTTTATTTTTTCTCTAGTCTAATTTGTTCAACTTAAATATTGTTTACACTCATCCTATACCATCTCATCTATCCAACTAAACATATTCCTGTATCATCTCATCCACCCAACTAAACAAGCTACTTGAATCATCTCATTCCACCAAATCCTGTATCATCCTATCTCATCTAACACCATCCACCAAACCAAACACTACCTAAGCCAACATTCAAGCCAAGCCCAGGAGACGGTGACACGAGCGATGAGCAATCTGCTTCCCAATAATATTAAGTAATATTTAATAAAATTAAACCATAATTACTCCTATTACATAGATATATTACTACTTGTCTTATTATAGACAAATATAATATAATCTTATTAAATATATTTAAATAATATATAAATCTTAGGGAGTTATATTGCAAGACTCATTTGCAACTGTGGCATCCACTTTACCATGTAAGCCTCAGTCAATAAATTCATGTCGTAAAAGGCCGTACGTTCCTGTGACCATACATCGAGAAATTCAACAGGACCTCATTAAATCATGGCAGAACATGTCCAGATTTCTGCCATGCATGTGAACAATGAAGATGCTAAATTATTGCAGAGTAATTAGGTAGTTGGCCCATGTTCAACAGTAAGGTGATTGGGGTTCAAACCCGTCCGTTTGATTGGGGTTTGAGCAAATGTAGTGTCAACTCGTGAATCCATGAACCATCTCACATTTTGGTTGAAATACGCTCTAGGCCTGGCAAGCATCGGAAGTTGTCTATTAGCGATTTGAGAACTTGGCTTAGGTAACTACAATACTTGTGCTAGTTTAATTTGTTTCGTAACTACAGTGCATCTATCGATTTGGCTAGATGCATGGTTCTTTTTCTTTTTGGAGAAACTCATTTAGCTTAATTATTCTCACCGTGATGAAGTGGTAACCAGGTCGAACACGAAAATTTTTTATCCCATTATTAGGAAAAGGGGTTTGATTTTTTTGTGCTATTTTCTGGTTTGTTTCAGAAAGGGAAAACACCGTTCTTTGTAGCAATAGTGCCGCGCTCCAGGGCTCCAAGCGGCAAGGTCGGATATGAAGACGCTGAGTTCATGGACGGGCAGCTTCACAACAACGGTAGCCAGCACAGTTCCAACAGAGACACAAGCAACAACAGAAATTGCTCCATTTGGATTGGTCAATGTGTTGCACTTGAGTCAGTGGCCTGTACCAACCTGTAGAGCATGTCCTTGTGTGTCATGGCGCGATGCCGTTCTAAGTCAAGTTTTGGCCCTGATCAATATGGCTTCAGCTTCTGGCTTCAGCTTATTTTTGCACTATTCATAAATTTCGTCTTTTTCTGAACTTTTGGCTTTTTTTTTAGTTTTTTTACCGGTTCTTTTTTTCCTCGTATTTGTTTACATTATACGTGATGGGCTAATATGTTTTTTCTATTTTTAAATTTTTTTAAATTTAATTATGGTAAATAAGCCTCTGTCAGCTATATTGCTTTTTTCAGCCAGCTACAGTGTTTTCAGCCATAAGCCATGAGGCTTTCAGCCGAACCGATCACCACCAAAGCATTCACATCAAGCTTGCTCAATTCTGGCACAAAGACCAAATAGTATGTAAGATCTGGCAACAAGGAGCTAGAGCTTGATGCGGACTGGGACTCGAAAGTGGACAAATTTTATAATGGATAGAACCACAAATCGTGGGTTCGAGCAAGGTTAGACATGGACACTGCGAATCCTAATCAAAATCAGCCTACGAATTGGCTTGGTATGTAGTTGTAACTGAACGACAGTGTGGCGTCCAGATTTGAAGACAAGCAACTAGTAGTACGTGCATGGAGTAATGAGCAAAGGTTTGCCAGCATCACATGTTGCTTGTCTGACAATACACCGGTTTTATCATGTTGGCTCTGGCCATTACAAACGATGTCATGTGTGGTCAGACTCATAGCATCCAGACTATTTCAGACATGTGCAGTTCAGGCTCTTGCACGTCCGATCGTTTCCCACGGCTTGGGTTGCGGTCCTTGCGGACGGAGGAGCTGTCCACGTTGTTAGCTCCGGTGTTGGGTTTTTCTATTTTTATCTACTAACGTAGTAATTTCTAAATTTAAGAGCGAACATGGTAACTATTTTCTTTATTTTAATAAGATAATAGATTCCGAAGCTTTACTATTTATCTAGTGTTTTTTAAAGAAAACACTATAGAACCGTTGAATATATAGCAAAAACTTGAAATATTCTCTACATTTTAATAATGTTAATAAATATTTCCAAATATTTATTATACTGAATGCTCCATAGGTTTTGATTCTTTTTAACATGTCGAGGCGGCTAGTCATTTATGAATAATCTAAAATAAAATGAAATATTGATAACAAACAACTTGCGGTTATGTTTGCTATGGCACACCCCATTTGGAGGCTGAAATTATCCTAGATTTATGTGGGAACTGAACTGGTATTTGCAAAATTACTCCATTCTAAATATTTATAAGATCTCTATTTGGAAAACTGGAAAATTTCCTTGTGTTGGGGGAGTGGCCCCCCTCTAGACCCAAACAGCTCACGGCGCCAGCAAGACAAGTCGGCAGATTCATGGAAGCCCACAAGACCAGGGAAATGGCATATATGCATCTAGAAGAATAGGATTAGATAAAAGTGTCTATGTAACTCTAGATAGGAGAAAGGATATATGTACCCCTATAAAGATAGGGATAGATAACAAAAGGATTGAATTGTTAGAAAGTCCCGATACGAATGATTTCGGTGGATTTAAAAGCAATTATGTTGGATAATCACTAGAATGTAGAAATGAAGAGTTGATAATTAGCAACCACAAGATTAGATTGTTAGGAATTTAGAATACACAAGATGTCGGTAGATCTAAAATTAAGAAATTGTAAAATAGTGAACCCGAGATTGGATCCATGAATTGGTGGAAAATTTAGATTCATAGGGGAGTTAGTAACCCCGATGTGACTAATAGAATTTTAGACAATATAATGGGAATTGTCTGATCAGTGGAATCAGTAAATGATTACATTCGCTGTTTGGAGTCTTAGACAGCAATCAATAAAGAAAGTGTATCTCCGGTGAATTAAGTCAATTATAGCAGTCACTGTGTGGAGCTTTAGGCAGCAACAATAACACTATGATTAAATAATAATACTGTTACTAAAAGCGATTTATGGCAAATAAAATAACCTGAGCCTCTCCTTTGATAAGCCATGCATACTATTTATTTGCATCATGTGTATTGGCTCGCGGAGCACGGTGGTTTGTGCTCACACTCGCTCTCACAATAAATCCAGAATCAGGAATCAGATCACTATGCTTCAGCAATACTCTTGGTCATAATGGCAAAGAAGATAAAGATGTCGAGAGCTAGGTCACGAACCTCTAGTTGGCTGCCTGTGGGCATGTCCTGAAGGTCCCACCCGTGTGGTTCATTCTTCCGCTGCCGCAATTTAATGATTTCGGCCTAATCGGCCCGTGAGTAAGTTTACTATTATATTTATGCTTCCGTATGACATGTATTCTGATGTTCATTTTTGAATCTGTGAACACTATCTACTGATCCAGGGAATAGTGCGGTGGAATCACAGAGGATTCCGGATTGTAAAATCTGGGTCTGACAAGCAATCTGCGGGACACAACAGCAGGAGCTAGCAAACCATGCGCGAGATGCAAGAGCTGAACCTAGGCAACTCCCACCTCAGCAGCGGAAGAGGTAGTCATGACCAGAACGGAGGATCAATGGGTCCGCGCAGAAGCCTCTCGACGCATGGACCCAGAGTCGCCCCTCTCTATAGGTTTGCAGCAGAGTGCCTAGCCAGGGGACTTCAAGATGCCTACTGTGGAACCATATAAAGGTGAAACGAACGCCCGTGAATTCTTGCACGTCTACGATACGACGATTGAAGCAGTGGGAGGGGCTGCCCCTTACCCTCCGAGGGGTGGCACTCTCTTAGTTCGTCACCATAGCCCTGGGGTCCGTGTATGCATGGAAACAAATTCGAAGCCTCATGCATAATAATTTTCAGGGCAATTATGTGGAGCACATTGATGCCGACCAGCTCTTTGCTATGAGGTAGAAGCTGAGAGAGAAGCTACAGGCCTACTTTCAAGCACTTCGCAAAGGTCTGCTGCCAAGTTAGAGACGTCAACGACACCACCATAATCAACGCAGCCATCTGAGGTCTCCAAAAGGGCTCACTTGTCGAGTACAATGCGCGAAAACCCAAAAAGTCCATAGTCAAGTAGAATGGAGGAAGATACAACGCGGTGGGAGGTTGCGGTGAAGCCAATGGCTCCCGAAGCAAAGGCCACCCCAGGAGCCCCCAAGGAGTTTGGTCGCAAGCAACAAAGAGGGGCTCACTCCAAATACGTCTTCGGCATCAAAGGAGCTGATGAAAGTAATGCCACCAGAGGTCGCGGTCATGGTCGGAGGGGCCAAGGACACAGAAGGGGGTGAGGTCGCGAGGATGGGTGCCAACAAGGGCTCTGGTATGAGGTACATGGCCACGGGGCCACCTCACCCACGACTGCACCTCCATTGCGGCCCTCCGTGAAAGCGTAGCCAGGGAGCGAACTCAAGACACTAGCGCACCGGTGATAGCGCACATGCAGCAACGCCCGGAGGCACCCCAGATTCAACACCTTCCCACCGTGCTGCAGATCCAGGGCCCAGAGGCCACCCCACACCAAGTGATTAATGCCATCTCGGGCGGGTCATCCCTGGACTTCTCCTTTGAAAGACAACGAAGGGCCTATGCCTGTCGGATACATTATGTTGCAATTTACCCAACGCAGCTTGCCTCCAGAGTGGACTCACGCGAACATCACATTCACAGCTGAAGGCACTACAGGGGTAGATTTCCCTCACCAGGATCTCTTGGTTATCGCAACCAACATTGCTGCGAGGTGGGATGGGCTCTGATCGATGGCAAAAGTTCCGTAGACCTCCTGCTCATTGACCGATAGCACTGGCCTATATACCCCTGCAAGGCTTCGATGAGCGGCCGATCAACGTCATAGGACCGATAGCACTCGAAATGCTTTTCATGCAAGGGGAGCGGAGCATGCGTGAAGTCATCACATTGATGTCATTGACCTGTAGTACCCATACAATGATATCCTCGGGAGAGTGATGTGGCCATGCCACAAACGCATATGACCATAGCACCCAATATCAAGATTGAACAAAAGGTAAATTCATTTATATCTATTACTACCAATGTTATTCATGAGAATAGAATACTACCTCATGTCACTAATTTGCTCATTCTCAGGTTTGACAAATGGAATACTTTTGAACCGAGAGGGAGCCCGGTACCAAAGCAATAGAGAAAAACAAGGAAGAATAAAGCCAAGGAGAAGCCATGCAGTGGGAAAGCAAAAGGGGAAAGGTCCAAGAACTTAAAGCCCATGTTTTAGATGAGGTTTCCAAGCCCAATTTAGAATTTCCTCAAGCACAACCGAAATCAAACTCGGAATCAACTTAGAACTCAATTCGGATTTGGTTCGGGATAGCCTGACAGGTCTGAAATAAAACGGCCATAACTTTCACAAACGGAGTTTGATTTTGGTGTTCTTGTGCTTGTTAGAAAGATTATTTCAAGATCCATCCAATGGGTAAGGCCTTAGCTTCATAAACCTTTTAGTCGCGTCACAATTTCCAAAACAATCTGAAGCTGATTCAGCCTGACAGGACCGAATTCCAATATACATAAAATTCACATCCGGAGTCCATTTGGGATGAGTGAGTACTTAATGAAAAGCTTATCTTATCTTCTTTTCAATGAATCTAGCCTGACCTCAAAATTCCTTCTGTGCGCAAAGATATCACTAAAACAAATCAGGGCTATTTCTGAATCCGAGTCTAAAGGTGCTGCGCCACCTCCACATGAGCCCAAGTGCTTGTAACTTTCTTAGGGAGGGTGTCCAACCCTAGGACGACCCTTGGCCGCCCCTCTCTTTTCTCCAACTCATATATTCACCTTCTACCCCCTTTGAACTCTTTAGATTTTGTTTAAATTAGTTTAGCTCCATGTGCAAACTCCACGTTGTCTCTTGTGTCGACTAGACCAACAGATTCGTGTTACAGAACCTCAACTATCATTGTGTGACTATTATATCTAGAAATTTTCAGATTGCTCATTCTCCTTGTTCTTACTTGTTCTCGATTGCTTGCAGGAATTGATCTTCGTGATCAGGTCAACCGCATTCTTGGCACGGTTGATAACGACAAGGGTGTGGTGTAGAAATTACGGGACAGACTTGGTTGTTTTGGTCAAGTAGCCTCATCGTCAACGTCATATCAAACAATCGTAGTTATCATTCTCATCGGAAGATCAGGCCAAATCCCCTCATCAAGTGGTATCAGAGCACAGATTGCCTGGTGAGATTCTTGTTTTAGATTTGTTTTTCGTACCTATAACTAGAAAATTACCCTAAAAATGTTAATTTCCGTTGTCTAAACCTCGTTGCGCCTTTCAATCTGTTAGTTTTGATTTGCTAAATTGAATTTGCATCTATTTTAGCATTGTTTAGTTGCTTGTCATATCTTTGCTCCTATAAAAATCCAAACAAAAAAATCCCCCACCCCAAACCCTTATTCCAAGTCGGCTGATTTCTCCTTTCTCTGCAGCCGCCTCCACAAACACCATAACCTTTGATTCTGAGATCCTTTTTAAGTGAAACCACCGCCATTGGATTCATAACTTCATTATTTATCTTTCTAGAAAATTTAGCTTCATTCAAGTATGGCAGTAAAAAAATATCTGTGGTGAAAGTTGATGTAAAGTTCTGATTTGAATCTATAACAGTCAGCAATTGTGATTTTTGTGCGAACTTTTCTGTCAGTTTTCATAAGTTGGCCCCAAAAGAAAAATTGTAGAAAAATCCGTTAGAAAACAAATAAAAAATAATCATTGAAAAAGTGGCAACTGATAAAAGGTTACGGCTGAAATACCGATGTCCTATCCAGTGGGTAGAAATATGCAATTCTCATATTTCTGTCAATGCTTGTGCTTTTCAATTCCATATTAAATTTGATTGAATTATCTTATATTTACCACTCCTATACAATGCTATACGCTTATTTTAACCTTCTTTCATCCTTGGTTGATCAGCAACATAGGCTAAGAGCTAGATATGAACTATAATTTAATTCTGTGCAATTTCTGATATTAACTGACTGTTCTCCATTTCTACAAATACATAGCCTATCCAAGCTCCATTTCTCTACTAACTGAATAGGTCTCGCTGTACCGGCAATCATTATACTCATTACCGAAGTCAGATTTATCATGAACCAGCCACCGGTTGCACCACCTGTTTGCTTTGGTAAAAACTTGTAAGAATTTGGTAAGAGCTTGAGAGATGTGTGACTTGATTTGAGCTTTCATATCCTAGTAGTTGACAGGAACATATACTTGTGATTTGTTTTCTTATTTTCTACTAACCATGGTAGGTTCACAGGATGATTTCGAGATAGATGCAATAGATGCACGTTTTATTCAAGCCATTGAATGGGAGCTCAAGATAATTCACAAGGAAGATGCACGCTTGAGACAAGCTTCTTCACCATATGAAGTATATGATCGTGACAGTACTTATAGTAAAACTAATCTCACTGTGCGTGCCATCCTTTGCTGGTAAATTTCATCATAATGCCTATGTTGACTGGGAGATAGCTTTAGACTACAAATTTGAATGTTATGCATGGTCTGATACGCAAAAGATTAGAGCTGCCACTAGGGTTTTTGTTGAGGATGTAAAACTTTGGTGGAAGCACTTAAGTAAACATGGAAGAGTGCCTCAAACTTGAAATGCATTTAAAAAACTTATGAGAGATGAATTTGTTCCTAAAAACCATACTGATTATTTGCTAGCTAGATTGTAACGTTTAAAACAAGGTAGAACTGTAAGGGAATATTATCATGAATTAAAAACTCGTTTATTGCTTTGTGCCTTAGAGGAACATGCTGAAGCTACAGAGAATAGATTCTTACGTGGGCTTAATAAAAAAAATTCAATACCTTCTTATTCACGAAGAATATAATTATCTCTCATTTGTTTATATTTGCTTGTAAGGTTGAAAGTCAAATTGAGGATAAATTGAGAGTGCTTGAAGATAAGAGACATGAGAACAAACCCGTGTTTGTGCCTTTTTTGTGACTAACAACTTGCAGGTAGTTGAGAACCATGCCGAAGAGGGGCATGAGCTGATTGAATCATCGACTTCACTGGTTGAGAATGAAGATAAGGAGTGGATGCACCTACATTATCTGAGAAGAGCCAAAAAGGTAAAGAACATGGTGCTATCATCACTCATGGTGAGTATGCTTGTGAAGAACTACAATTATCCACTGTTCATGCTATTTTAAAGCCAAACTTAGTGGAAAACGTTTTTGACACGCACATGTTTCAAGGAGAGAATTCAGACTACAATGACTTGAGTGCACCATGTCATAAAATAAATATATTGCCTGCTGTTTTTAGTGATTCATTTGATGAATTAATCGCATACAATGATCATGTGGCTTTAGTTAGATATAAAGAAGTTTTGACTAGAATTTTTCTACTAATTCATTGTGTTACATCATGATGGATCTACCTATGAAATTGTCACATGCTATAGAGAAAGTTTCTGAACTCGCATATTCGAAATTTCTATTTAGTGCCTACATTCCTGGGTATAAGTTTAATTTGTTGGAGATTATGGTGTAGAAAATCAATTTCTTGTATATCAAATATGCATAACTTACGATCACATGGATGAATTGAAACTTGCTGTTGGGATAACAATTCTTGTGTGTTGAATCTTGTTCAATATGAGAGGGAAGTAAAATTTAGTACTCATCCAATGCCGATGTGTTCATATCTTTTTACACCATCTAGTATGGACAATCTAAATAAAAATGATGAATTATGGAAGAACATACAAATCTTTTCATCCTTGCTAGATGAATTTGTTATTGCTCAATTGAGATATGATTATATAGATGAACTTTGCTTGATTCCAAAGTTGTAACTTTGCCCATATGTGCCACTACTGAAAGTTTACAACTTTAGAGATTTGAATTGCATAAATGTTTCACTTATATTTGCAAAACTAGTTTCAATAATTGCTGTGTGAGAAATTTTGATTTGCTCATTAACATATATGATTACTCTTGGGATAATAATACAGTGAGCTTTTATGATCACTGCTGTTTTATAACATTAATTGTGCAACAACGAAGAACTACTAAAACGGATGACATATACATATATCATGCATATACCTTGGCTTCTTAGTTTCCCTATTTTCAGCTTATCAAAAGCCGAGGACGGCTTTGTTTTCAAGAAGGGAAGGATGATAAGAACATATACCTTATGGATACAACCATATTTGTTATGCTTGTTGTTCTAATTATAAGAGCTCCTACGAATCACTTAAATTATCAGGTGAGTTCGTTTCAAACAGGTTTCACTTTGTTTGATAAAGAACTTATGATATTACATAATGAGAGTTCGTTGCGTCTATTGTTATATATCGAGATTTAGGATCAAGATCATGCAATACGTGAGGCTACATATTTGTTAAAACTAAGGACGGTTTTTTGTTAAGAAGGGGAGGATGATGTGGCCATACCACAAACGCATATGACCACAACACCCAATATCAAGATTAAACAAAAGGTGAATTCGTTTCTATCTATTACTACCAATGTTATTCATGAGAATAGAATACACCTCATGTCACTACTTTGCTTATTCTCAAGTTTGACAAATGAAATACTTTTGAATCGAGAGGGAGGCCGGCGCCAAAGCAATAGAGAAAAACAAGGAAGAATAAAGCCAAGGACAAGCCATCCAGTGGGAGAGCAAAAGGGGAGATGTTCAAGAACTTAAAGCCCATGTTTTGGATAAAGTTTCCAAGTCCAATTCAGAATTTACTTAAGCCCAAACTCAGAATCAACTCAGAACTCAATTCGGATTCGGTTCGGGATAGCCCGGTAGGCCTAAAATGAAACGGCCATAACTTTCCAAAATGGAGTCCGATTTAGGTGTTCTTGTGCTTGTTGGAAATATTATTTCAAGACCCATCCAATGGGTAAGGCCTCAGCTTCAAAAACCTTTTGGTTGCATCACAATCACCAAAACAATCTGACACTAATTCAGCCTAACAGGACCGAATTCCAATATGCATACAATTCGCATCCAGAGTCCGTTTGGGATGAGTGAGTACTTGATGGAAAGCTTATCTTATTCTATTTCCAATGGATCTAGTCTCACCTCAAAATTCATTCTGTGCGCAAAGATATCATAAAAACAAATCTGGGCTATTTCTGAATCCGAGTCTAAAGGTGCTGCGCCACCTCCACATGGGCCCAAGGGCTTTGTAACTTTCTTAGGGAGGGTGTTCAACCCTAGGACGACCCTTGGCCGCTCCTCTATTTTCTGCAAATCATATATTCACACTTTACCCCATTTGAACTCTTTAGGTTTTGTTTAGATCTATTTAGCCCCATGTGCAAACTCCACTTTGTCTCTTGTGCCGACTAGACCAACAGATTTGTATTACAGAACCTCAACTATCCTTGTGCAACTTTTATATCTAGCAATTTTTAGATTGCTCGTTCTCCTTGTTCTTGCTTGTTCTCGATTGCTTGTAGGAATTGATCTTCGTGATCAGGTCAACCGCGTTCTTGGCACGGTTGATAACGACAAGGGTGTGGTGTAGCGATTGTAGAATAGACTTGGTCGTTTCGGTCAAGTAGCCTCGTCGTCAACATCATATCAAATAATCGTAGTTATCATTCTCATTGGAAGATCGGGCCAAATCCCCTCATCAGAGAGCCACCCTCAACATATTTGGCATGGTCCCACACCACAACTACCTCTACATGAAGCTCCCAAGTCCCAAGGGAATCATCATGGTCCTAGGCGATCAGTACCTCGCACAACAAATTAAAGTTGGAGTGCGCAGCCTTCACCAGAAAGTCTAGACTGTAAGTGATGGATCCACCCCGCCTTCTGCCTCCGAATGGACACCCAAGCTAAAATCGGGTAGTGATGTGAAGATAATCCCGCTCCACCCGGAGGACCTAGCAAAACGAGTATCGATCGGAGCTGGCCTCACCTCCGAGGCAGAGCAAGCACTCATGGTCGTACTTCACAAAAATGCAGACATTTTTGCATTGTTGCCCAATGACATCGGGGGTCGAGTGGTCCGTCACTGAGCACAAGCTTGCGGTGTGCCTCGACACGAAGCTAGTTATGCAACGAATGAGGCAAATGTCCCTCGATCACCAAGAGCCTACCAAAGCGAAGGTGGCCAAGTTGAAGGCCTCTCGTATCATCAGGAAGGTAGTCCATCCCGAGTGGTTTGCCAACCCCGTGTTGGTAAGGAAATCCAGTGGAGTCTAGCATATGTATGTCAACTTCACCAACCTCAATAAGACATGCCCCAAGGGCAACTATCCGCTACCACGTATCGATCAGCTGGTCGATGCGACAACCAGATGCGAGATGATGAGTTTCCTAGACATGTACAGAGGTACCACTAGGTACTAATGGTGAACAAAGATGATGCAAAAACAAGCTTCATTGTCTCAGGCGGCACATACTGCTTCGTGCGGGTGCTCTTCGGGCTGAAAACACTAGAACCACATTCACTAGATTCATGGCATTCGTCTTCACATCGCAGTTGTGGCAGAATACCGAAGCGTACATAGACAACATCGTTGTGAAAAGTCTCCGAGCAATGACCCACCAAGAGGGCCCGCAAGAAACATTTGACAACCTTCGCCAAGCTAGCATAATATTGAACCTAGAGAAGTGCATCTTTAGAGTTTAGGCAGGTAAACTCCTAAGGTTCTTGGTTTTCGGGTGGGGAACCAAGGCCAACCCAGACAAGATCAATGCCATCCTAACCATTGAGGCCCCAAAGACCACCTGGGAAGTCCAGAGGCTCTTGGATCGCCTAGGAAAAGCTGGGTCTCTCAACCATGAGAGGTTACTATTGGGGGAGTAGGCCTCACCTAGGTCCAAACAGCCCACTGTGCCAGCAAGACAGGCCGGCAACTTCATGAAAGTCCACAAGGTCAGGGAAATGACATATGTGTCCCTAGAAGAATAGGCTTCGATAGAGGTGTTTATGTAACTCTCTAGATAGGAGAAAGGATATGTGTACCCTATAAAAATAGGGATAGGTAGGGGTATCTGGCTAACTAAGCCCTCCATGGCCATAAATATGTGCTTGAGTGCGTCATGGGGAAAGCAGTGCACTCTTTTTTAGTAGAGAGTCAAACATTACCAATATTCGAGATACTAGTGCAAACTTCTATTGCCATCTCTAGGGTGTGTAAGGTTGCGGGTAGCCTCTTCACAGCCTTCCCGTAACCCCTTTCTTTACTGTTTGGTATGTAACTATAACACCTTGATTTTTACGAAAAATGAACTGTTTTTCTAGAAATTTCTGCATTCAAAATCAGCCCTAAATATTGGAAAAACGTTTGTGTACCCATTTATAAGTAGTTTTTTCTCACTGACCCTATTGAATTAACTTAATTTGGTTAATTGACACTTCCTATGTGAAGATCTTAGGCCCCGCTCGGTTGGGCTAAAAAATAGTGGCTTATGGCTGAAATTGTCCGGTTTTTTTTTTGCTGTGGCTTATGGTTTTTTGCTACGGCTTATGGCTTTTAGACTATTCATGTGAAAGATTACAAAGGAATTGAATCTCACGTGCGTTTTTTGCCGATATATATGAAGTCGGTACAATATGTACTATAATTAACTAGTAGAGCCCATCTTGAAAAGACACACAATTTAAAAGCCAGTTACTGTAGAAAAGCCAAAAGCTGAAAAGAACATGCCCTGTAGCTGGCTGAAATTACACTGTAACTGAAGGTGGCTTATTTGGCGTAATTAAATTTAAAAAAATTAAAATAGAAAAAATATGTTAGCTCATCACAGACAACACAAACAAATACGAAAAAAAGAACCGGCAAAAAACTTTAAAAAGCCAAGTTTAGAAAAAGACAAAAATTATGAATACTAAAAAAATAAGCTAGAAGCTCAAACTCTGGTTAATTCACAATACTAAGTGAAAAGCTGTTGATGTAGACAATACAGCCACATCTGTCATCTGAGTGGATATGTTCAACTTTTTTCTATCAATTAACATGTACATTTTTAATATTTTCTATCGATATATAAGTTAGGGGTTGTGAATTTTTAGAGCCTATTTGAAATACAGAAATTTCACTAGAAATAGTTTAATTACGGCAAGAATCAGAAAAAAAACTATTTGTTGCGTAAGAAGATCTAACGACCCATTTTGTTAGATTAATGATCAATATCACGAGTTGGCTTGGTATATATGATATAACTGAACAGGGTTTGGTGTCCAGACTTAGGTACCGCTCGGTTAGTCTAAAATAAGCTGTTTTACGATTGAAATTGTACTGTAGTTGACTGAAATTACACTGTAACTGATAGTGGTTTATTTGGAGTAACTAAATTTTAAAAAATTTAAAAATAGAAAAAATAGATTAGCTCATTACAGATAATATAAACGAATATGGAAAAAAGAATCGGTAAAAAACTCAAAAAAATAAAAATTAGAAAAGATAAAATTTAAAAATAGTAAAAAAATAAATTAAAACTTAAAATTTTAATCTGAAATAAGCGAAGCCTTAAAAGACTAGCATCTAGTAGTACGTGCATTGAATAATGAGCAAAGGCAGCTAGTTGTACGTGCCTTGAATAATGCCGGCAAAGGATTGCCAGCATCACATGTTGCTTGTCTAACAACACTTTGGCTTTATGATGTTGGCTCTGGCCACGTCATGTGTTGTCAGACTAGTCATCCAGACTATAGCTCAGACATGTGCAGTTAGGGGTGGGCACTTTAAACCCGAGAACCGAACACCGAACCGAACCCAGATAGACCGAATTGTCGGTCTATTCGGGTTTCGGGGTTCAGGTTCGGTCAATATTTTGATTTAGTTCGGTCTTCGGGTTCGGGTTCGGTCTTTGGCCTTCAAAACCCGAATAGACCAAATAACCCAAATTTTGGTTTTATAGAAAAGACCCCCGTCAAGGCGTCAAGCACTCAAGCATCTGCCCAAACCCGAAAAGCCTGGTTTTATGTGAACCCTAGCTTCTTGCTACTCCTGCGATGACGGCGGTGACCCCTCAACAGCGACGCAAGGACGAGGGGTTTAGGGTTCTCGCCATCGACGAGGCGCGCTCCTATCTCGTCGCCGTCGAGCAGCGCTCTGCCACCACCACGCCTGTTTCCTCTACACCTCCGACGACGCGTGCTCCTCCCTTCGTACCTCGTCCTTGTCGAGCAAGGCGCTACCGCCTCCGCCGCCATGCTGGTATCTTCTGCGCCTTCAACGGCGCGTGCTCCTACCTCCGTACCTCGTCCTCCTACTGCTTTGAACCGGATCTACTGATTCTTCTTCCGCATTCTGCATCTATCTCCAGATCAAGTAGAGCCGCTCCTTGGTTTAGCCCCGTCACTCACCTGTTTTACTTTTATCATACTGTGCTCCATTATTTCCTGCTGTAAATTGTATACCTTGATATATCTTAATGGAAGGCATTCTGGGCACGCAACGTTTCAAGCTGTTTGGCGCAAGGAAATGGCTAAGAGAATGTTAGCAAAGTACAACAAGTATTGGGGTGATCATACAAGCTTCAACATACTCATCTTTGTGGCTGTTGCTCTTGATCCACGGGCGCGTGCTCCTACCTCCGTACCTCGTCCTCCTACTGCTTTGAACCGTATCTACCGATTCTTCTTCCGCATTCTGCATCTATCTCCAGATCAAGCAGAGCCGCTCCTTGGTTTAGCCCCGTCACTCACCTGTTTTACTTTTATCATACTGTGCTCCATTATTTCCTGCTGTAAATTGTATACCTTGATATATCTTAATGGAAGGCATTCTGGGCACGCAAGGTTTCAAGCTGTTTGGCGCAAGGAAATGGCTAAGAGAATGTTAGCAAAGTACAACAAGTATTGGGATGATCATACAAGCTTCAACATACTCATCTTTGTGGCTGTTGCTCTTGATCCACGGTACAAACTTTCAAACTACACCAAGATTGCTACCTTGGAGATGTTTGGTGAGGTCAAAGGAGAAGATGTTTGGAACGAGATGACTAAAACACTTACTGATATGTTTGAAGAGTATCAGAAAAAATATGCTCCATGTGAGGATGAAACCCAGTCCAATGAAGCAAAAAAGCCTCAAGAAGAAGAAGAAGGTACCAGTTTGATGAGATCTTTGATAGCTAAGAGGATGAAAATTAGTAATTGTGGTGTCACTTCTTCAAAATCAGAGCTAGAGAAATACCTTGCTGAAGAGAATGAACCACAGACCAACAAGTTTGATATTTTGGGCTGGTGGAAAGTGAATTCTTCAAGATTTTTGTTGTTATCACGCTTGGCTCGTGATGTGTTAGCCATCCCCATCTCTACAGTTGCATCTGAGTCTACCTTTAGTACCGATGGACGTATTTTAGATGATTTCAGAAGCTCCCTAACTCCATTCATGGTGGAAGCTCTTATTTGCACACAAGATTGGATGAGACGTGCAAACCCTGCTATCACAGATGAAGAGAATACAGAGGAGTTAGCTAAGCTAGAAGAAGGTAAATATTGCTGCATTTTCTATCACCAAATATGTATGTATTTAGTTTTTTGTCCTTGCTAGCTTACAATTGAAAATTGTAGAATACAAGTTATTTTTACTTGATAGGGTACTAAAGTGTTCATCAAGAAACTTCCACAGAAACTCTTTCTGCAAATTTGAAATACAAATGTATAATTCTTAAGAACAAAATGGTGTATGTATATATACCTTTGAAGATAAGAGAAACTTATTAGCAAGCAAAGCATCAGGAATGCTACTGAGAAAATCTTTTTTACTGATACCACAATGTTCACAAGATTCCTTCGAGTCTGGACGTTGACAATTAAAAGAAAGAAATGACTTTATTAATTCTGTCCAAGTCATCATCGGCTTATCTTTAGAAGTGTAACTTCTACTATATGCATAGTGAACAATACTGCCTATGTCCTCATGCATGTGAGGATCAGCATAATTAAACTTCATGTAATTGATTTTTGTCCTCATGCTAGCTTACAATTGATTTTTGTGTCAGAATTGCTTGCGGAAATCGGTGGACTTAATATTAGTGACTCTGGTGCCAAAAATTCCACGGAGGAGGACTAAGGCTGCAACCTGGTGTTTGCCAATCATCTGAAATTTGTCTTTCATGAATTTGTTAGTTATTTCATTATTTGTCTAGTCGAGCAGTGCTTGTCTCTTGAATTCATGAACTTAATATGTGATGTATGTACTTATTTGGTGTGTCTATCATCTATTTACTGGCTGGCTACTCATTGCTTTATGCATGAATATTATTTGTTTTGTTTAGCTCATTACAAAGATTTTGAGGGGTGACAAGGGTCCCCATCATACTGAACACTGGATATCATAAGAAGTTAAGAACCGTGTGCTTTCTTCAAAAGGTAGTAACGTGATTTCCTTAATGCAATATGATTTTTCGGCTTGAAATAAACATTGGTCGAAATAATTTAACTACTGCTGCTGCCAGCTTCTGGTGAACCTGCCGTAGTTCTGGCATCATCCGTATGCTGTAGTTCTGGCATCATCTGGTGAAGTTTTTGTGCGGTCAGAGAAGCTATCCGAGCGGCAAGAAAGGAGTTCGCAAACAACACTGGATCTGGAAGCTTAGAGTTATTTCGGTCAATTCGGTGGACCGAATAGACCGAACAAAAAATTCGGTCTATTTGGGTTCGGTTCTTGTTTTTTTCTGAGAAATTTGGTCCTCATTTTTTAGAACCCGAATTTTCCAGAGATCAAATAGACCGAACCGAATAGACCGAAAAGACCGAATGCCTAGCCCTATGTGCAGTTAAGGCTCTTGCATGTTCCATTGTTTCTCACGGGTTGGGTAACGGCCCTTGCGACAAAGGAGCTGTCTACCGTGTTAGCTCCGGTGCAGGAGTTAAAAGGGTCGATTCTTTTTTGGACGTAGTATATGATCTTTGATTCATGAATTTTAATTTTTAATTGTTAACAAAAAATCATAAAAAGAGATAATCGTATGTAATTTTGGTTGGGACAATTATAGTCGATATAGTGTTTACTATAATCGACTTATAGATCCCATCTTAAAAAATACCATTTGAAAGTTGATTACTGTAGCAAAATACAAAAGCCAAAAGCCATAAGACCATTTGAAGGCATCCTTTATTCTTTTACCGATTAATGAGGTAATATCTAGAGTATACGTGGTAACTTATTTTTCATGTGTTTTAATAAAACAATAGATTCCGAAGCTTCACTATTTATTCCGTCATTTGAAATTCTCTTCAATATTTCTCATGTTCTTTATGCTACGTTTAAGCTCATCCATTTTATTCGGTATCTTTGATTATTTTTAGCCTTAAGCTTCTCTATGAATATAGATCTGATTCTCATTGTTAACTATGGTACGATGAAATTTGATCTTTCTGGAGGCTGATATAAGCCCTTTATAAGTTGAAAGGACAGTCAGAACGGGCAGGTGCGGCAGAGCCATCAAAGAGGAACACACAGACACAAAAGACAAGTACGATATGCCCATGGATGCATGCATGGTTAGGGAAACGAAAATACGAGATCGAGTAGAGAGGAAGGCAAGCAACGGGTGGAAGGGGACTTTCTTCTTCCTGGCGCGGATTATGAGACGCTTTAATCACGGGCGTCCTCATGCTCCGGCCGGGCAAACCAACAGAAGCAGAGTGTTCACGGGCTGCGCATAGCTACAAATAATTCCGCCTTTCCAGGGCTCGCTAGCTGCTGCATGCGTCTCATAAAAAAACAGCGCAAACCAACAAAAGCAGAGGGTTCACGGGCTGCGCATAGCTACAAATAATTCTGCCTTTCCAGGCTCGCTAGCTGCTGCATGCGTCTCATAAAAAAGCAGCCTCTCGGTCTCCTAACCGATCGAGCCCGGCCGGCACGGTTCACCATGCATGCGATCTGCGTCCACTGTGAGATCTAGTAAGAGTGTCTTTGGTTGAGCTGTGGCTTCTGAAAAAGCTGCTATGAGCTGTGGGCTGTGGAAAAGCTGCTGTAGGTTATGGGTTGTGAAAAAGCTGTAAACTGTTTGGTTCAAACAAGTATAAAACTTATCTCCTATCTCTATTTTCCTTGAAACAACTGTGAAACAGCTCTCTATTTTCACCATTTCAAAAAGCAGAAAGCCAAAAGTCAAAAGCAGGGTCCAAGGTGCTTTCAAAACTGTACTACCCAAAAGTAGTTGCTTCTGAAAAAGCAGCTTCTGGTTTCCACCCCTTTGGTTGGCTTTTTGGAAGCAAAAGCAGCTCCCAAAAACTCAACCAAAGGCACCCTAAATTAACTGCATTGCAGGTCTGGCTAGCTTGAGCTTCTGGTTTTCGATTTGTTTTTTACTATTTATAAATTTTATCTTTTTTTAAATTTTTAGTTTTTGTTGAGCTTTTTTGCCGGTTCTTTTTTCCGTATTTATTTGTATTATACGTAATGGGCTAACATATTTTTTATATTTTTAATTTTTTTTAAAATTTAATTATGCTAAATAAGCCTTTGTCAGCTACAGTGTTTTTTCAGCCAGCTACAGTGCTTTTTAGCCATAAACCACTCAAAAAAAGCCCAAGACAAAGTAAATCATACAAGTGATGAAACTCGACAGCTATTCTCAGCTATTGTCAAGATGACTGCTTTACTAATTAGAAGTCACATTTCTGAACCACTGGATCGATATAGTGTTTACTAATTTTGGTTGGTACAATTATAGTCGATATAGTGTTTATTATAATCGACTTGTAGACCTCATCTTAAAAAAAATATCAATTGAAAGTTAGTTACTGTAGCAAAATACAAAAGCCAAAAGACCGTTCGAAGGCATCTTTTATTCTTTTACCGATTAATGAGGTAATTTCTAGAGTATACGTGGTAACTTTCTTTTCATTTGTTTTAATAAGAAGCTTCACTATTTATTCAATCGTTTGAAATTCTCTTCAATATTTCCCATGTTCTTTGTGCCACGTTTAAGCTCATCCATTTTATCTGGCATTCTTGATCATTTTTGGCATCGGCTCCTCTATGAACATAGACCCGATTCTCGTCATTAACTATGGTTAATTCTAAACGACTCTACACATTCAAAGACAAAAAAAATCATTTTCGGACCCAAATTCTTCACAGTTTGACCCACATTAGCAAAAGCATGGCTTATACAACATATAACCTCGGAGATAGGTCACCAAATTATCTCATGACTTAAATTTCCTGAAATCATCTATTTCTGCTGGTTATCAAGAAAAATCTGTAAATTCTAAATTTCCACTCATCCGAAATGATAATGATCTGTTATAATAAAATCATGAATCTTCTCACATAATCCTTCATTTTATCATAATTTTCATAGATTTAGAGTATTACATACTAATTAGGATTTAAAGCTATAAATAATTAGCCTACTAATAGTAAATTAGACCTAAATGTCATTAAGTATATTTAGTTAATTTATAATTAGAATTCTATCTCTCGATTTAGTTGAATGGTCAATAGCACGAGTTGGCTTGTTATGTATGTCGTAACCAGGGGCGGATCTAGCGGTGGGGCGGGGGGGCTCGAGCCCCCTACTGCTATCGGACCCTTGGAGCCCCCCTGAAGCCCCCCCTAAATTTTTAGCCATGGATGTATAATATAGAAGGGGCTGAGGTCGAGCTGAAGGTACTTCAGCCCCTTCAAATTTTTTTCCTAGATCCGCCACTGGTCGTAACTGAACGATGGTGTGGCGTCCAGATTTGAAGACCAGCAGCTAGTAGTACGTGCATGCATGGAGTAGTGAGCAAAGGTTTGCCAGCATCCCATGTTGCTTCTCTGACAAATACACCGGCTTTATGATGTTGGCGCGGGCCATTACAAACGATGTCATGTGCGACCAGACTCATGGCATCCAGACTAGTTCAAACATGTGCCGTTCAGGCCTTTGCACGTTCGATTGCTTCTCACGGGTTGGGTTGCGGTCCTTGCGGACGGAGGAGCTGTCTACCGTGTTAGCTCCGGTGTAGAAGAGTGGGTTATTTAGGATGTTGTTTATAGCTTTTTAATTTATGATTTTTAAATTTTATCTGTTTATAAAAGAGATTACGAAGAGATATATTTGCATTTGATTTTGATTGGTATAGCTGAAATCGGTATAATACCTACTATAATCGACTTATAAAATTCATTTTAAAAACACATCATTTAAAATTTAGTTAATGTAGCAAAGTCCAAAAGCTAGAAACATGAGCCCATCCGAAGGCATCCTTTATTTTTTTTACCGACTAATAGGTAACTTTTTTGACAGCAAACGGGGTAACTTTTTTCCGTTTATTTTAGTAAGATAATAGATTTCGAAGCTTCACTATTTATTACGACGGTTCTGGCATCCCGACTAGCTCAGACGTGCAGTTCTGGTATCTTGCACGTTCGATTGTTGCCCTCTTTTTTTTTTTTTTTGGAGCTAATTTTTGACTTTATCTTCTTTCATCAATTCCTGTACATTACACTACATTATACTAATCAGTCGGAGCCTAAAAGAACAGCCCTATTTCTCACAGCTTGGGTTGTAGTCCTTCCGGACGAAGGAGCTGTCCGCCGTGTTAGCTCCGGCGGTCCGGGAGGTCGGCTGCAGCGGCGTTAACGCTTCTTGCAAGCTTGAGTTGATGGTGATCCTTTTGTGTAGAATGACACGTCCAGCTGCTTCAGATATGGGAGAGAATTGCGTCTCGTGATTGCACTCCATCGAGGTACAGCTTTTCTAAGTAAATGGCCGCTTGCCATTCCTGTTGACATGGTTAACAAAATTTTAGGAAAGACTACTCCAACTTGACAAATCGTTCATATTTTACACATTGGAGTAGATGGTTCTTTTTTTCCTTCAGAATACGCAAGATGGAGTAGATGACTCCATCGATTTGCATCAGGACAAGACAGCAACCTCTGCTACATGATAATCGTGGCAACAGCTGCGTTCCAGTGATACATCGTTCCTGGGTTTGAGCTGTTGAGGCTGAGCAAAACAAGAAAGGCAGCACCAGGAAACCTGAAAATAGTAGTACTGATTGTGAAGTTCTTAATGTAAAGTTTAATATCGTCATACCTTAAAGCCATTTATAACAAACTAATATATACTTACAAGCATTACCTTAGGCCCGTTTAGAGCACAGAATTATTTCCTAATTCCCGTTGAAAATGAGCTGTTCCATATGAAACTCCTTTGAAACTATTGAGTTCAATTCCAAAGAGGCCCTGAGTTATAGTTTTGGATTAATTGTCCATTGTTTTAACCTCATCTAAAATGTCGAGTTCTTAATGTAATGCTTACGTATCGTCATATGTTAAAGATATTTTTAACAAGTAACATGTATAGTCCCTCTAATTTTTAACAACTAACTTTTATGGTCTCAAAACACGATTTTGACCACTACTTTCTCTGATAACTATTTATAAAACATAATATTATAAAAGTATTTTTGAGACAAATCTATACATATCAATTGTACATGTCTAATTTAAATTTAGAAAGATGTCGATAGCTGGCTATACCTATCTCAAACATCAATTATTTGTGGGCAGCGGGATTACTTGTTAGTATTCCATTTCCACGAAGGCACGTAGCATTTTCTGTTAATTCCATCAAATTGGCCATGTAATCTCTGCTGGCCCATCAACTAGGCAACTAGCTAGTGTCATCTTATCACTTCAAGTTTCGATAAACACCAGAGGAGTTTCGAATTTTTCTAAAATAACCTATTTTTTATTAATATTAAATAAATATATCATTGCGTTAAAAAATTATAGAAATAACCCTCTATCGCCATCGTCAAACATATGGATGACACAGTGCCACATCGGCGCCACGACTTCTGTCACCATTTCAATTGACGACTAATAGACCAATTGTCAATTGCAACGGCGATAGAAGCTAGCACTTCTTCAATAGCTCTGCACGTCGTGCATCCATATTAGTGTATGTGCTTGATTAATGCTAATTGTATTTAACTAGTACTAATCACATTTATGCATCGCTCATTTCAGCTTTAACTTCTGTTTTTTCCGCTGTTTGAGATTTATTTTTTGCAGTTGTAGCTGTTGTGACCTTTTTGCGCATAATTAAATTTAAAAAATAAAAAGGAAAGATATATTACGTCATTACGGATAATAGAAAGAAATAAGGAGAAAAAAGCAAAAAAATTCAAAAAGTAAAAAAACAAAAAAGACGAAATTAAGAAATAAAAAACTTAAACCTAATGGAGCAAGGCCTTAATTAGCACGGTTGTGAGCTTTAATTAGAGCTAATGATGACGTATGACTTGCTAGCACTATTGAGGACTCCGTAGGCACATACCAAGTAGGTAGGTCCAAGAGGAATTTGAATGAAAAGCCCCGAAATTTCAAAATCCGAAAATTTGTGAATTTTTGCCGGTTTTTGAGTGATTTTTTGAAAACTTTCCTTTTTGGGAAAGTTTTCCCCGCCGCCGCTTTCCCTTTTCGGCCTGGCGCTTTCTCCCTCGCGTTGGCGTCTTCTCCTTTCCCGTCTCCTCTCCTCCCCGGCGCCTCCCGCTCTTCTCTCGCGTTGGCGCCGCCCCGATTCCGCCTTCGCATCGCGCACGCGCGGAGCGCTGCGCGCTGCGCCCGCCTCCCTTCGCGCGGACAGCGCCGCCGCCGGTTTCGCCTCGCCCGCGCGCCGTCCCGACCACCCCGGTCCAAAACCGTGGGCGCTCCCGCGCCACGCGTCGCCGCTCCTCTGCGCCTGGTCCCGCCTGGCAGCGCCGCTCTCTCTCTCTCGCGCGCGGACGCCCTCCGCTCGCCGCTCCTCGCTCCTGCCCCGCTGCGCTGTCCCGACCACCGCAGCATCCTCGCGCCACGCGGCGCCATCCCTCTGCGCCCGACCCCACCTGGCAGCCCCGCCCGTCACTTCCCCGCGCGCGGACGCGCTCCCCTCCCATGCCGCAGCGCCACCCCCGCCCGTACTGTCACCTCGCCATTACGGCCGCTCAGCGCCCGGTCACCGCCCCGTCTGCGCGGAGGAGACGCTCCCCCAACTCCCCGTCATTCCTGTTGACTCCCGTGCCCTCCCGTTGCCTTCTCCCCGAAGGAGCTCCTCCCTCCGCTCGGGGTATAAAATTCCCCCTCCGGCTCCTCGCTCCTCCTTTGCTTCCCGAGCCACTCCACCACTTCCACTCGCCTCCCCAGCCTCCAGAGAAGCTCCCCGAGCGGCCGATTGAAGTCTCGCCGCCCGGAGCTTCCCCTTTGCCGTCCTGTGAGCCGGCGGCACCCCGAAGCCAATCTCCCTCTCCTCTCCCTCTTTCTTCAATGGCATTCGCCCAGAGCATCCCCTCCGTGTACTAATCCTGTTGGTGGGTCCCCTTGGCCAGGTACTCTCCCGTGGGACGCCGCCGTCGAAGCTCCTCCCCGGCCGTCGCACCCCTCCCGTGGCCAGCTCACCTCGCCGCCTCCCAGCTCCCACCGCCACCTCCAATGTAAGCCTCCAACTCCCCAGATGGTGTAGCCGCCCCCGATTGACCTCTCTCGCCGTCGGTGACCCCCTCCACCGCGGACGGACCGAATCACCCCCTTCTCTCTCCTGCCATCCCCGTTGGTCCCCTCACCCTCCAGAGCCCCAAAATGGACTCCCCTCACTCAGACCTACCCGGTGGTTCCCTCCTTTGCCGTCGGGACCCTTCGCCGTGGCCGGAGAGCGAGGGCGCCGCCGTCTCCGTCCCTCGGCTGCGCGCGCGCGGCTGGAGGTAGAAGACGATGGCGTGGCCCCTCCTCTGCCTTCGGATCCGCCCGTTGCCGTTTGACTTCGCCCGTTGGATCCTCCGTACCGGTTCGCCGCCTCCCTTAAGTCCCAGCCGTCCGATCCTGTAAAGACATCACCCCTCGTCCGTCGGATCGCCCGCGCGTACCGCTTCGCCGCCGCATCCGGGCCGCACCGCGGGGACGCGTGTCGCCCATCCGCCGCTCGCGGGCGCTGCGCAGCTGGGCCGCGGCCTCCCGGCCCGCTCCGCTCCCGCGCGCGCGCGCGCGTTCAAACCCCTGGGCCAGGCCGCACTGTAGCGATCGGACCGGCCCGATGCTGTGTATTTGATTTTCCCCGGATTTTCCAATTTCCAATATTCCAGAAAATCCAAATAAATCTTAGAAAATCACAGAAAATTCCAAAAATTCCCAAATTTCACCACTTTGCTCCAAATAATATTCCAGACCCTCTGGTGAACTCCATTCCCACAGATTCTCCCCAAATAAATTCCTAAAAATCCATTTGGGGTGTTTATGCAATTTACTCCTTTTTAAATAGATTATTTTCCCTCGCTTGATTAGTCTCAAGCTGGATTTAATTCTGTTTTGTATGTTTGCGCTAGTGTCGGAGTCTCCTGAAGTTCAATTGCAGCCCCAGGAGCCAGGAGGTTCTTCGTTCGAGCTAGCGGAAATCATTCGGATTGACGGCAAGTCCCAAATCCTTTGATCATATTGGAAACCCATGCTGTTTATATATGTTAATATGCTATTTGCATTGAGCTAGTTGTGAAATGTTAGTTTGAAATAAAATAAAATGTTTAGAATGACTTGTTATGTAGTTAATCCTACCACCGTTAAATGCCATGTTTAATTTGTAGCCATGCCCTTGAAACCCTAGAATTAATTATCTGTTAATCTAGATAACTGTAGATTATTATCATCATGCAAAGTCTTGTACTGATAAGGTTGTGGCTGCGGGCCAATAGAATTTGGAAAACCCGACTCTAAGGTAGGGTGGTATGGGACACCGTATCTTAGAGCGGAGAGTGCCGGCGTGCACAAGGTAGGGTAAGGAGTGGGGAGCCGCGAGACGGCCTTCGCCCATCTTTACCCTAGGGTTTGGAGTAGGGTAAGGGTGAGTGGGAAATCGCGAGACGGTCTACGCCCACCGCTTACCTTAGGTTGGGTCGCGGGCCTGGCGAGGTTGTGGACCATGTGAAAATATAAGGACTGAAACCCTTATGCTGAGCAAATGTCATAGAACTCGCTCAAACCACAGGAGTTGACTTGTCAACACTTGTCTAGTAGCTGCTCAACTCGATTGAAACTCTACAGGAGGTTTAGCAGTGAGGTTAGGCAAGCCGTGTTTGGGTGCCTAACAACGGTAGAGTTCACTCGAAGCGGACACCGTCTTTTCTTGTGTGTGTGTGTGTGTGAGCCAGACCCGAGTGAATTCTACCGGGTAGAGCCTATATAAAGAGTTGAGCAGTGAAACGACCTGGCTTTCTTAACTCTTTAGCGGGAGTTAAGGGATCGTGTGGGTAAAGCTGAGCAAACTCTGCAGAGTCAAATAAATGGTATTCGAATACGCCGTGCTCCCGGTTATTGGAGCTGTGTCACTTGGGTGATTCCAGCAGCAAAGCTTAAGTAGTTTTGTACATGCTTTAACTTGTTTAGGTTGGTTAATGAACTCTTATGGAAAACCCCTGAGATCTTAAGAAGTAAGTTTTGAGTCCGTTTTATTAGAATGATTGCAAATAAAACTGCATCCACTCAAAGATAATACACCAAATATATTTCCCTTCCTTGAAGTTCCGTGCATGTAGTAAGTTGAGATCCCTTTGGGATTTGCTGAGCCGGTTGGTTGGCTCACGGCTTGCTTAATTCTAATCTTTAGAAGATCAAGACGAAGGAGAAGGTCTCCCCGTTGAAGAAGTCCCGGAGGACCTTTTCTTCGACGAGGACCCTTGGCTGTAGGTCTCAGCCGCGCTCAAGCGTTTTCTGGAAGTCTTTTGGATTGTAATTATACTTTGGGCTTGCACGCCCCGCTGTCAAAACCCTGGATGTTAATCCTTATGTCAAATATATGCTGGACTTTTGTTGTAAGCATGCAATGGTATACTCTTGCGCGACGTTCCATAACTGTTCAAGCGTGAATAGTTGCGGAATGCCGTGTCCGTACGCGCCCCTGGAAACGGGGGTGTGACAAGAAGTGGTATCAGAGCAGGCACTTGACCGTAGGTTGAGACCTAAGGCAAACTAGGGAGCGATTTTATCGCAAAACTTAATTTAAACCATAAAAACGGTTTACGAAAAATATAAGGTTTATTGCTGTCTTTTTCCTCTCTTGTTGCTACCTTATCTGTCTTAAATTTATTTCTGCTTAAGATTTACATTTGCAAAAGTTATTGTCTCGCTTGTCTAACTTCAAAATTTCGTTTCCTGCAGATGGTGCACTACGTTCTCTCCCGCCCTGACCGTATGGAGGGATGGCCATACAAGCTTTGGGAGATGAGGAGGTACCTTGGTTCGAGGGAGCACTGCAGCCCAGTGTTCCATGCAGTGAGCCGCACCCGTGGAGAGCAGCTCTACGAGTGGAAGGCATGGGTGGTCCTTACGCCCCTGCCTGTCCGCCCTGACCAGGAGCGCAAGTTCATCGCCAGAAGGATGGACAGAGATGACGCAGTTCAGGATGCGGCCCAGAAGGCTGCGTTCTACTTGCGGGACTACTACAGCCTCGAGCTCTCCTACACTCCCTTTGACCTGGTGCCGTAGCAGCGCCGCGAGGGCCTGGCAGTGCCTCAGTTCGGTGAGGATGACGATCCCCGCCTCGCGGGCATCGCCGTCCTTTGGGCACAGCAGGTCGTTCGTTACGACAGCACGGTCGAGGAGTCCAGGAGGCTTCAACGACAGCTCTGGAGGGCTCGTGAGCAGGTTCAGCAGCTCAGAGCCTCTCTCCGTCGTTTTGAGGAGGTCGAGGCCTTGGATCACGTTGAGGAGCCGAGCGTCCAGTCCTCGTGCTCCACGGTGCAGTCTAGGCGCAGGCGCCGGCTGATGACCACGGTAGAGTACCGTGCCCGGTTCCGCCCGGCAGCCCCGCTTGCCCTCCCAGCACCAGGGGACGACGAGGAGTAGACGCTGACCGCTAGCGTAGCCCGACCTTTTGTAATAGTGGTACTTTTGGATTGTAATGCAAGTGCAAACTCGAACCCTAAGTGGTCTGCGTGCCGCTTGCTTTATTGTGGAACTTATGTTAACTAATCCTTTATGTTGCTTGTCTAAATTATCAGTATTTCCCTCTGTGTATTCAAAGCTTTCTCCTGTTCCCTTTCGTTCTTATTCGTATCTTTGTTTCGCCCTATACTTACCTTGCAAATTCGAAGTCTTACTTACCTGCTCTTAATTGTCAAAGCCGCTGCAAATCTAACCTCAAGTTCCCAATAAACAGATGGAGCCAGCAAAGCAGACGGGTCAGACCAGCGGGCAGGGTGCACCTGCCACCGACCAGAACACACTTGCCAATGTTATTGAAATGTTAGAAAAGAATCGATACCAAGGAGAGCAGAATATCTTGAAAGTGTTAGATCAGCAAGCTCAGCTTCTTGAACGGATTGCGACTCGATCCCCCAGTTTTCCTAGTGGGAGTGGTACTCCTCGGGATGGCTCTCCAATCTCCACCCGATGGGCGGATTTTCTGAAAACACGTCCACCGGTCTTCTCCACCTCCGCTGACCCTACGGTAGCAGAGGATTGGCTTATGGACGTGGAAAGAAAACTTCAAACAGCACAATGCGACGACAGAGAGAAGGTGTTGTACGCATCCCACCAGTTGCAGGGTGCTGCAGCGACGTGGTGGATCAACTACCAACGCACCCTACAGAACAGAGAAATTAGTTGGGAGGACTTTTCAAAGGCCTTCCGCAAGGCACACATACCAGATAGCGTCATGGAGGCTAAGCGTCGGGAGTTTCTTGCGCTTAAGCAAGGAGGACGCACCGTTATGGAGTACTTACATCAGTTCAACCATTTGTCCAGGTTTGCCCCAGAAGATGTTGACAGTGAAGACAAGAAGATGAATAGATTCAGGGCTGGATTACAGCAATCTCTGAAATTTCATATTTCAGCTCTGAAGTTCCAGGATTTACATGACATGGTGAACAGCTTAATCAACTCAGAAGAAGCTAGAGGAGAAATGGAGGACTACAGGAAGCGTAAGGCAGTACACAAATCTCAATCTACTTCACATAATGCTCAACGAATCAGGACATCGGGATCGCCCTCATATCGATCCCAATCCTCCCGCCAGTTTGTGAGGTTACCAAGGACTCAGTCTGGCCAGTCACAGCAATACAACTCTCCTTTGCCACTGGCGCTCAAATGCCCCACCTGTGGTGGGAATCATCTTGCTAGTAACTGCCCAAAGAGATCCAATGCTTGTTTTCACTGCGGAGAAATTGGACACTACAGAGATCAATGTCCCAGGAAAAGCTTACCATCAGATGCAGCCAAGCTACAAGTCCTAAACCAGCAACAGCAAGAAACAAAGACACAATCAAGTCCTAGTACTCCCAAGGGAGGCTACTTGCAGATTAAGGCAGGCAGCCCCCAATCTCCAGCCAGCACCGCCAATTTCACGTCAGTAGGCCGAGGCAGAGGTCGTACCAAACCCACCTTCTATGCGAGGGTGAACCACGTGTCGGCAGAGGACGCAGCAGGAGCTAGCGACATCATTGCTGGTATGTTTCCAATCAACTCCATACCTGCATTGATTTTGTTTGATCCTGGTGCAACACATTCATTTGTTTCGAAGAGTTTTGCTTCAAGAAATCAATTGCCTTCTGTTGCTTTACCGAGACCATATGTGGTTGAGACCCCTGGGGTTAGAATGGAGTCCCACAATGGGTGTGCGGGACTCAGTATAAAAATCCAAGGGGTAGAGTTTAGAGCAGATTTGTTGCAACTAGATATGGCAGGATTAGATGCCATTTTGGGCATGAACTGGTTAGCCAAGAACAAAGGCAAGGTAGACTGTGAGATCAAGACAGTGTCATTGGTCAATTCTGAAGGTCAGAAAGTGATAGTAGAGACAGATCGAGAAGTATTAAAAGATGCCAAGAAGCGTATGATCAACATGATAGCAGCCGCACCAAATCAAGTACCAGTGGTACAAGAGTATCCAGATGTCTTTCCGGAAGAATTACCAGGAAGACCTCCTGACAGACAAGTGGAACTTGCTATTGAATTGGTACCTGGTACCAAGCTAATTGCCAAACATCAGTATAGAATGTCAGCTAGTGAATTGAAAGAGTTGAAGAAGCAGTTGGATGAACTGGTGGAAAAAGAATTCATTCGACCAAGTGTCTCACCTTGGTCAGCCCCAGTCCTATTTGTGAAAAAGAAGAATGGAGAATTAAGGATGTGTGTTGACTACAGAGGTTTGAATGCTGTCACCATCAAGAACAAGTATCCTCTCCCCAGAATTGATGACCTGTTTGACCAACTCAAGGGTGCCAAAGTGTTTTCCAAGATCGACCTGCGCTCGGGTTATCATCAGCTTAAAATCCGAGAGCAAGATCGAGAGAAGACGGCTTTCATCACCAGATATGGATTATTTGAATTCACGGTCGTGTCATTTGGTCTAACCAATGCGCCAGCATATTTCATGAATCTTATGAACCTGGTGCATATGGACCAATTGGATCGATTTGTGATTGTCTTCATTGATGATATCCTGATATATTCCAAGAGTGAAGAAGAACACAGACAACATTTGCACATGGTATTGTCAAGACTGAGGGAACATCAGTTATATGCAAAGTTTGACAAGTGCAGTTTTTGGCTAAAAGAAGTGGCTTTCTTGGGTCACATTATATCTGAAGATGGAGTGAAGGTCGACCCAGAAAAGATATCTGCAGTTATGGAATGGAAACAACCCAAGACCGTGACGGAAGTAAGGAGTTTCCTTGGATTGGCGGGCTATTATCGCCGATTCATTGAAGGCTTCTCAAAAATTTCTCGACCACTCACTCAGCTATTGAAGAAGGACAAGCCATTCACATGGACAGATGCATGTGAAGAAGGTTTTCAGATGTTAAAGACCAAATTGACAACCACGCCCGTCTTGATATTGCCCAACCCAGAGAAAGAGTTCCAAATATATTGTGATGCTTCAAAGCAAGGTTTGGGATGTGTACTTATGCAAGACGGAAAGGTTGTCGCTTATGCCTCAAGACAGTTGAAGCCGCATGAGGAGAATTATCCCACACACGATTTAGAACTAGCAGCTGTAGTGCATGCACTAAAAATTTGGCGGCACTACTTGCTGGGGAATCGATGTGAGATATTTTCTGATCACAAGAGCCTAAAGTACCTATTCACACAGCCAGAATTAAACATGAGACAGCGCAGATGGCTGGAACTGATAAAGGATTATGATGTTGATCTTCAGTATCACCCGGGCAAGGCCAATGTAGTTGCCGACGCCCTTAGCCGCAAGGCTCGTCCAAGCAAGGCTAGCAAATCAGAGTATCCACCAGAATTGCAAAGGGACATAATACGACTGAACTTGGTGATCACAGAACAGGGTGAAGAAACAGTATTAGAAATTCAACCATTACTGACAGATCAGATTAAAGCAGCGCAAGATGAAGATGAAGAGATTCAAAAACTGAAAAAGGATATTGAAGAAAGAGACTCCTCAGAGTATACGATAGACGAGCATGGAATCCTTACCTTCCGTGGTCGCTATTGCATACCCGACAAGAAAGAGTTAAGGGAATTAATATTGTCTGAAGCCCATTCGTCCCAATTCTCAATTCACCCAGGAGGTACTAAGATGTATCAAGATCTGAAGAAGAAGTATTGGTGGAACCAGATGAAGAAGGAAGTGGCAGAGTATGTAGCCAAATGTGATGTCTGCCAGCAGATCAAGATAGACCACCAGAAACCATCGGGATTGTTGCAACCTTTGCCAATACCCGAATGGAAATGGGACAGTATCGGCATGGATTTTATTACTGGACTTCCCAAGACCCGTGAGGGATATGATGCTATTTGGGTTATTGTCGATAGATTGACCAAAGTGGCTCATTTCCTCCCGATCAAGCAAACGTATGGGAAAGATAAACTTGCTGAGTTATACTTGACAAGAATTGTGACTCTACATGGAGTCCCAAAGAAAATTGTGTCGGATAGAGGAGCACAATTTACATCTAAGTTCTGGGAGAAATTACATGAAGCAATGGGCACTGATTTGAATTTCAGTTCAGCCTATCACCCCCAGACGGATGGACAGACAGAAAGAACAAATCAGATTTTGGAAGATATGTTGAGAGCTTGTGCTATTGTGTATGGTGCAGCCTGGAATACTTGCTTACCATTCGCTCAATTCTCTTATAACAATAGCTACCAAACTAGTATCCAAATGGCCCCGTTTGAAGCACTTTATGGCAGAAAATGCAGAACCCCTCTGAATTGGACAGAAACAGCAGAGCGACAACTTATTGGCCCTCAGATTGTTCAAGACACAGAAGAGCATGTTAGAATTGTCAGAGACAGACTCAAAATGGCACAAGACCGACAGAAGAGCTATGCAGATAACCGCAGGAAGGATTTGAGTTTTGAAGTTGGAGATTTCGTCTACATCAAAGTCACTCCATTCAAAATAATTAAGAGATTTCAAGTTAAAGGCAAATTAGCACCAAGATATGTGGGACCGTTTCAGATTATCGGAAGAGTTGGGGAAGTAGCTTATCAAGTGCAGCTCCCACCCAACTTGTCAAGAATGCACAATGTGTTCCACGTATCTCAGCTTCGAAAGTGTCTACGTCAACCAACAGATGAAGTGCCATTGTCAGATATTGAATTACAGGATGACTGCACGTATGCTGAGGAACCACTACAAATACTTGAAACATCAGAGAGGCAGCTCAGAAACAAGAATATCAGATTTTGCAGAGTGCAATGGAAGAATCACACAGCGGATGAGTCCACTTGGGAACGAGAATCAGACTTGCAGCGAGATTTCCCCAACTTACTCCCTGGACCAAGTTAATCTCGGGGTCGAGATTCTTTTAAGGGGGGTAGGTTGAAAAGCCCCGAAATTTCAAAATCCGAAAATTTGTGAATTTTTGCCGGTTTTTGAGTGATTTTTTGAAAACTTTCCTTTTTGGGAAAGTTTTCCCCGCCGCCGCTTTCCCTTTTCGGCCTGGCGCTTTCTCCCTCGCGTTGGCGTCTTCTCCTTTCCCGTCTCCTCTCCTCCCCGGCGCCTCCCGCTCTTCTCTCGCGTTGGCGCCGCCCCGATTCCGCCTTCGCATCGCGCACGCGCGGAGCGCTGCGCGCTGCGCCCGCCTCCCTTCGCGCGGACAGCGCCGCCGCCGGTTTCGCCTCGCCCGCGCGCCGTCCCGACCACCCCGGTCCAAAACCGTGGGCGCTCCCGCGCCACGCGTCGCCGCTCCTCTGCGCCTGGTCCCGCCTGGCAGCGCCGCTCTCTCTCTCTCGCGCGCGGACGCCCTCCGCTCGCCGCTCCTCGCTCCTGCCCCGCTGCGCTGTCCCGACCACCGCAGCATCCTCGCGCCACGCGGCGCCATCCCTCTGCGCCCGACCCCACCTGGCAGCCCCGCCCGTCACTTCCCCGCGCGCGGACGCGCTCCCCTCCCATGCCGCAGCGCCACCCCCGCCCGTACTGTCACCTCGCCATTACGGCCGCTCAGCGCCCGGTCACCGCCCCGTCTGCGCGGAGGAGACGCTCCCCCAACTCCCCGTCATTCCTGTTGACTCCCGTGCCCTCCCGTTGCCTTCTCCCCGAAGGAGCTCCTCCCTCCGCTCGGGGTATAAAATTCCCCCTCCGGCTCCTCGCTCCTCCTTTGCTTCCCGAGCCACTCCACCACTTCCACTCGCCTCCCCAGCCTCCAGAGAAGCTCCCCGAGCGGCCGATTGAAGTCTCGCCGCCCGGAGCTTCCCCTTTGCCGTCCTGTGAGCCGGCGGCACCCCGAAGCCAATCTCCCTCTCCTCTCCCTCTTTCTTCAATGGCATTCGCCCAGAGCATCCCCTCCGTGTACTAATCCTGTTGGTGGGTCCCCTTGGCCAGGTACTCTCCCGTGGAACGCCGCCGTCGAAGCTCCTCCCCGGCCGTCGCACCCCTCCCGTGGCCAGCTCACCTCGCCGCCTCCCAGCTCCCACCGCCACCTCCAATGTAAGCCTCCAACTCCCCAGATGGTGTAGCCGCCCCCGATTGACCTCTCTCGCCGTCGGTGACCCCCTCCACCGCGGACGGACCGAATCACCCCCTTCTCTCTCCTGCCATCCCCGTTGGTCCCCTCACCCTCCAGAGCCCCAAAATGGACTCCCCTCACTCAGACCTACCCGGTGGTTCCCTCCTTTGCCGTCGGGACCCTTCGCCGTGGCCGGAGAGCGAGGGCGCCGCCGTCTCCGTCCCTCGGCTGCGCGCGCGCGGCTGGAGGTAGAAGACGATGGCGTGGCCCCTCCTCTGCCTTCGGATCCGCCCGTTGCCGTTTGACTTCGCCCGTTGGATCCTCCGTACCGGTTCGCCGCCTCCCTTAAGTCCCAGCCGTCCGATCCTGTAAAGACATCACCCCTCGTCCGTCGGATCGCCCGCGCGTACCGCTTCGCCGCCGCATCCGGGCCGCACCGCGGGGACGCGTGTCACCCATCCGCCGCTCGCGGGCGCTGCGCAGCTGGGCCGCGGCCTCCCGGCCCGCTCCGCTCCCGCGCGCGCGCGCGTTCAAACCCCTGGGCCAGGCCGCACTGTAGCGACCGGACCGGCCCGATGCTGTGTATTTGATTTTCCCCGGATTTTCCAATTTCCAATATTCCAGAAAATCCAAATAAATCTTAGAAAATCACAGAAAATTCCAAAAATTCCCAAATTTCACCACTTTGCTCCAAATAATATTCCAGACCCTCTGGTGAACTCCATTCCCACAGATTCTCCCCAAATAAATTCCTAAAAATCCATTTGGGGTGTTTATGCAATTTACTCCTTTTTAAATAGATTATTTTCCCTCGCTTGATTAGTCTCAAGCTGGATTTAATTCTGTTTTGTATGTTTGCGCTAGTGTCGGAGTCTCCTGAAGTTCAATTGCAGCCCCAGGAGCCAGGAGGTTCTTCGTTCGAGCTAGCGGAAATCATTCGGATTGACGGCAAGTCCCAAATCCTTTGATCATATTGGAAACCCATGCTGTTTATATATGTTAATATGCTATTTGCATTGAGCTAGTTGTGAAATGTTAGTTTGAAATAAAATAAAATGTTTAGAATGACTTGTTATGTAGTTAATCCTACCACCGTTAAATGCCATGTTTAATTTGTAGCCATGCCCTTGAAACCCTAGAATTAATTATCTGTTAATCTAGATAACTGTAGATTATTATCATCATGCAAAGTCTTGTACTGATAAGGTTGTGGCTGCGGGCCAATAGAATTTGGAAAACCCGACTCTAAGGTAGGGTGGTATGGGACACCGTATCTTAGAGCGGAGAGTGCCGGCGTGCACAAGGTAGGGTAAGGAGTGGGGAGCCGCGAGACGGCCTTCGCCCATCTTTACCCTAGGGTTTGGAGTAGGGTAAGGGTGAGTGGGAAATCGCGAGACGGTCTACGCCCACCGCTTACCTTAGGTTGGGTCGCGGGCCTGGCGAGGTTGTGGACCATGTGAAAATATAAGGACTGAAACCCTTATGCTGAGCAAATGTCATAGAACTCGCTCAAACCACAGGAGTTGACTTGTCAACACTTGTCTAGTAGCTGCTCAACTCGATTGAAACTCTACAGGAGGTTTAGCAGTGAGGTTAGGCAAGCCGTGTTTGGGTGTCTAACAACGGTAGAGTTCACTCGAAGCGGACACCGTCTTTTCTTGTGTGTGTGTGTGTGTGTGAGCCAGACCCGAGTGAATTCTACCGGGTAGAGCCTATATAAAGAGTTGAGCAGTGAAACGACCTGGCTTTCTTAACTCTTTAGCGGGAGTTAAGGGATCGTGTGGGTAAAGCTGAGCAAACTCTGCAGAGTCAAATAAATGGTATTCGAATACGCCGTGCTCCCGGTTATTGGAGCTGTGTCACTTGGGTGATTCCAGCAGCAAAGCTTAAGTAGTTTTGTACATGCTTTAACTTGTTTAGGTTGGTTAATGAACTCTTATGGAAAACCCCTGAGATCTTAAGAAGTAAGTTTTGAGTCCGTTTTATTAGAATGATTGCAAATAAAACTGCATCCACTCAAAGATAATACACCAAATATATTTCCCTTCCTTGAAGTTCCGTGCATGTAGTAAGTTGAGATCCCTTTGGGATTTGCTGAGCCGGTTGGTTGGCTCACGGCTTGCTTAATTCTAATCTTTAGAAGATCAAGACGAAGGAGAAGGTCTCCCCGTTGAAGAAGTCCCGGAGGACCTTTTCTTCGACGAGGACCCTTGGCTGTAGGTCTCGGCCGCGCTCAAGCGGTTTCTGGAAGTCTTTTGGATTGTAATGATACTTTGGGCTTGCACGCCCCGCTGTCAAAACCCTGGATGTTAATCCTTATGTCAAATATATGCTGGACTTTTGTTGTAAGCATGCAATGGTATACTCTTGCGCGACGTTCCATAACTGTTCATGCGTGAATAGTTGCGGAATGCCGTGTCCGTACGCGCCCCTGGAAACGGGGGTGTGACATTGAATATACAAAAACTGAAATTACATTGTAACTACAAAATCAGACATCTGATGGTAAATTTTTTGAACAAAAGTGGCTACATAACCATTGGCGTGAACAGATCCTTCGCGGAAGCTTGTGCACTGTTCTTTCCTGCTTGACCTGCCGAGTTATCATGCATCATGTCAGTTTTTTGTAATTTATAATTTATTTTTCACTATTTAATAATATAGTTAGTTTATTTTATGCTATAACTTTTTAGAAGCAGAAAAAAAACTAAGCCCTAATCAAAATCAGCCTACGAGTTGGCTTGGTATGTATGTTGTAACTTAACGAAGGTGTGGCGTCCAGATTTGAAGACTAGCAGCTAGTATTACGTGCCTGGAATAATGAGCAAAGGTTTGCCAGGACCACACGTTGCTGTTTGTCTGCCATTTCAGCAACTGAAGCGCTTTGGTACAGCGCTGTGGATGGAGAGGAGATTACCTGATTGCTTCTCTCTTATAACACTTGAGAATCCGTGTGGAAGCGCAGTACTAGCTAGACCCACACCAACGGAAGCGACTTCTCTGAGACTGACCCGGATAGGGGTCGGATGGGCGACACGTCCTCCTTCCCCTCCGCCCGAATCTCTCCGCGCGAGCCCACCCGTGCCGTCTTCTTTGCGCCTGTGTCGTCTACTTTTTCTCCGTGTGAGCCGCTCTCCCGTCTCCGCATCCTGAGCCGGTCCGTGCGTCGGAAGGCGCGGTCGCTGTCCCCGTTCCGCACCCACAGGAGATTCCCTTCTACGTTCGAACTAGCTAGTGTCACTCTTTCCACGTTCCAATTATCTATGGAATCTGCGGGATGCTTCGCGGAAGTTTCATGCACTCGTCTTTTTCTGCTTGACCTGCGGAGTCGTCGTCTTCGCAATCACCCCTGTGTCCTCCTCGTGAATGGCGTAGCTATTGCCTGGTACTCCCTTCTCCCACGCGGATTCTCAGCATTAAAAGAAACAAGCAGACAGGCAGGCTGTCTGCATGCACAACTGTAATACCTGGGCCGCTCAACCCAGCCCAGCCCAGCCCACAGCTATATAGGAGAGAGAGAGAGCCAGAGGGAGAGGCAAAACGGGATTTTTTCTCCTCCTTCCCGAGCATTCTCGCTATTGCCACCTCCCTGTGCTCACCTGGCTCCTGCAGCTGCTGCTCCCTCTCGCACGCTGCTGCCGCCACCGTCGCCAGGCCGCTAGCCCGCCGGCGCTGCCGCTTCGCCAGCCGCGCCTCACTGCCCCTGCCACGGGCGTCACTCGGGTGCGCCATCCCCAGCTTGCGCGCGCCGTCGTCCGCAGCTCGCCGCCGCGCGTCTTCGCTGGCGCCGCCGCCCTTGGCTGCCGTCGCCGTCGCCTCTCGCGCCTGCTGCCGCAGCTCGCCGTCGTCCCTTAGCCCCGTCGGCCGTGCGCCGTCGCCGCTCCGCCCGTGTGAGCCGCCGGCGCCGTTGCTTCGCCCCGCGCGCGTCGTCGCCCTCTAGCCGCCGCCGCTCCCCGGTTTTGCTTGTTGCGCGCCGCGCAAGGAAGCAAGGGGAGGGCCGGACTCCGGTCGGAAGGAGAGAGGGAGGGGCCGCGGCTGGGTGAGGGAGTGAGGGAGGGGAGAAGAGCCGACGGCGTGAGAAGAAGAAAGGAGGAGGGGAGTGCGGCCGCCCATGAAGAAAAAGGGGAAAGAAGGGAGGCCGGCCGAAGGAAAAGAAAGGGAAGAAAGAAAAGGAAAAGAAAGAGAGAGAAGGAAGAGAAGAAAAGAAAAGAAAAGAAAAGAAAAAAAGGGAGATTTGATTCGGCGTCGGATTCACCAGAACCAGCCAGGGAACGACAGTCCGTACCCGGATTCAGTCGTCGGGCTTGGGGTAACAGTTCGAAAACCCTCTCCCATTTATTTATCGAAACAGGCATAAGTGAATTTGTGGATTATTAGAATTGGTTCGGGTAGCCAGTAGAATATTGTTTATTAATATGGTTACCTGCGCGGAGAAATTGAGGTTGCCACTGGTGATCTGGTCGATCCGTGGCGATAGAGGAAAGAGAATAAATATGTAAAATGCTATATACGAGTTTAATCGACCATATCGCTAAACATCGGGACAACAGGGAGATGTCCGATGATAGAGTTTGGTTGTGCTAAGTTGACATGTAAGTGCGATGTTATGTACTCGTATGTATTGCATGAGTGATGAATTGAAATAATTAATGCTTGTTCAGGTGGCGGTTCGAGTCTGGTGCCGTCCACGCACCGTCCGCCAGGTTAACAGGCAAGTGCATGGTAGAACAGTAAATTATGGTGAATATTTGATATTCGTGTTCCCGTGCCATGATTTACAATATTTATGAGATGATGTATGTGATTATGTGCTAATCATACCTTGATAAGTAATGTTTATGATTAGACATTCACATTTGAGGCATATTGCATCATGCAAAATGCATAAGAGCCAGGTCGGTGAGAAAGTCATGACTAGTCCGGAGTGCTCTTGAATAAGAGCCAGGTCGGTGAGAAAGTCATATGACTAGTCCGGAGTGCTCTGGAACAAGACCTACAGAGGTAGGCAAATGAGCGGTCCATCGACGGGTGGACGCTCCGCTATACCGGTATACGCTACAGTTACAGAGCATACAGATGCATTGCATTACAGTGATAGAAAGTGATACAGTTACAGACAGTTGTGATTTACAGTTACAGTTGTGATTTACAGTTTACAGTTACAGTTGTGATTTACAGTTTACAGTTACAGTTGTGATTTACAGTTTACAGTTACAGTTGTGATTTACAGTTTACAGTTACAGTTGTGATTTACAGTTTACAGGTATAGTTGTAATTTACAGTTTACAGTTACAGTTGCGCTTTACAGTTTACAGACATAGGGTTGAATTACAGTTTACAGACATATGGTGGAATTACAGCTTACAGTTCATGAAGTTGATTGAAATGACTAAAGTGATGTTACTGTTCTATCGTGTGCTTGCTGAGTCTCCGGACTCACCCTTGCTTTGTCGTTGTTTTTAGGTGAAGAATGACGACATGCATGGAATGGGGATAGTCGTTTTGGCACTGCACATGTGAAATAACAGTTTAACCGCATACTGAGCTTGTATGTTGAACTTAGGGTTTAGTTTGCTAGCAATGGAACCCTAAACTTGTTTATGTTATTTGTGGGTTGATATCTGTGGGTAACGGTATTAACAGAAAATAGAGGTGCTGCTAAAAGTGGAATAGCAACACTCTTGAAGTGGTAAGTGGATGGTGGTAGCATCTTGGGCTCTGTGGAGGGTCGGGGTGTTACAGTTGGTATCAGAGCGGGCGTTAGGTCCGTGGTGGAAAAAAAACCTTAGGCCTAATGGTTAAATTAAAACTTTGACACACATGGGTGCATAGTAGGACGGGATTGGGTTAAGCATTGCATTTTTGTTTTCATTAGTCATGTTGATTTGCAATGCTTTGAGGCTGATGCTTGCGAGTTGATGCCAAGCATTTGAACTTGTGGTTTGTGTGTTCTACGGGACTTTGCTGTGATTGTGTCGTGTACCGATGCAATAGAGACTGAGACCGTGGCCACGGGAGAGGCCTGGTCATGTTGCCATTTGCGACAGTGAGGTAGTGATGCCTTGTTTCAGTTTTGGGACATTGGTTCCCTTTGGTCAGCAACTCGTTAAGTTGTTTGGAAATAACCGATAGTGGGGAGTGCTCCATGCAAGTGTGGTATTTAGGGGAACTTGGATTATATGAGTGATTGGAGTGACTTGCGTGGTGAGACCAATGTTTTGGGAGAGGGCAATATCCAATAGTGGTTGAAATATTGGGTTAGGCGTATGTGAGATATGGTGGTTAAAGTAACAGGCTGATAAAGCATGGAATTCTAAATTGTGAGAACCCATGAGAGTAATTACCTTAGTTATGTTTGTGGGATTGAAGTTGATTTGAATCCAATAAGGATTTAGTCGTTACATGAGAAGTAGCGGCGTAAGGCAGATTCATTTCTGCTTAATAGTTGGATTTGAATTATTGGTGAACCAGTCGGTGATTGTGGTTGCTTTGACTGTTGAGTCACACAGAATGATTATAAAACTAAGTCCGCCAATCCCGCATCATGACTGATTGTTATAATCACGACTGATGCTTTGGAAGGTTCTAATGGTTGTAATGTTAAGATTCTATTGGAATTAGCTGGGAGGACAAGAATGGGGATCTTGATGTTTGATAAGTCTCCTAGCTAAATTAAATAGAGAAGAGTTGTTGTAGAGCCGTGTGAGACTCAAAATTCTGAGTGATGAAGCTAATAAAGTCCTTGTGAGATTTGGTAGTAATCTCTAAGGCATGGGTTAGTGAGAAATTATGAGCACGCCTATGGAGGTAGAACCGATGGATCTTATGCTTAAGATAAACGTAAAAGCAGTTCATAGGAGTACATATGTTATGTGTTGGAATCTAGGTGATTGACTATCTCTGAAGAGTCGAGTTGGTGGGTTTTAGTGAGTGCCTTGGAATCAGATGCTTATGGGATTGTTATTTGTAGTGGATCTTTTGATGACAGAATTATGTCCACACCTTGTGTGGTTGCACATGAGATAGTCGTGATGACTGTGCTGTTGTGTGCAGTAAAATGGTAGAGTTCTGTGAGCCTTGGGAAGGTTTATGTTGATGAGTGTTAAATTCATGACATGAAGCTTTGTTAGGCTAAGATTTATAGTGAGGATGGTTGATATGTCAGTGATGAGGTGATAATAAAGATTTGTATGGCTGATAGAGTTTTGAGTTGATTTTATGCCATAATCTTTGCGGGAATTCGATTGAGGAAAATATCGGCCTTAGGGGCAAAACCGAGTGTGAGGCTGCAGTCGGTAACGTCTACGGGGAGTAATGTGACTAATATCACATACAAGTTGGTGAATCATTAATAGTGTCAAGAGATTTTGGGTGAAAGTGTTTCCCTGAATTATGTTTGGACATCTGAGCCTCAGATTTGTTGATAGCTATTGGAGGCTAAAAGATTGAGGGAAAAATTGAAATAGAGCTATTAGAGGATTTAGTTATTAGATGTTAACTTAAATCCTGAATGGAGCTCACCTCATTTTGTATATATGAGAAATTGAGTACAGATGAGTGATTTTTATGTTCACCATGTTCGGTGATCATTAATTGAGGAAATAGCCAGAGTAATGATTCATTTCATGAGTGGCAATCGATCATTGATAGAGTTCATCGTGATGCAACTAGAGTATGAGTTGAAACCCTAAAGAATAAGGGTGTTGGAGGAATTGAACTAACAGGACCAATACAATTTGATGGGGCATATGGAGTTACCTGTCGACAATATGTCGCTGATGGAGGTTTGCTTGAGTACTTTGCGAGTCGGGTACTAAAGCATCCTTAGATTCAGGTGAACATTGCCTTAGGATTGAATTGGTTTTGTAACTCATAGATTGGTGTTGGAAGGACGAATTGTCCTACGACAATCTAATGAGTGTTTGAAATAATTGACTGATGTTTAATGGATTATTTTGGGTTCCCTTGATTTGGGAATTCATTTAGGTTCACTTTGAGGGAAAGTGAAGTTGAGTGGGAAATTGCGAGGTTTTCACATTTCTTGTGTGATTGATATGATTTTTCGTTAAAGCGTTATTTGTTTGCCTTAACGAGTGTGCTTCCTTTTCGTTGAAAAGAAAAGGCTAATTTCGAGAATCGAAATTTTTCGCATGATATATGCGGCATATTGTTTGTTAAGACAAGGATGGATTTCTTATCCGGTTTTCCCCTCTTTTGAGAGGATTGGTTGTGATGAAGTGATGTTTTGTGGGGAAATGAATTCCCAAATTTTGGAAGAAAAGTTATTTGTGGATGGATGCATTGATTCCATGATTGGATTACCTTTGTAGAAGACCTTGCTTTGTAAAAGCGAGTCGGGATTATGAGTGTTATGTGATACTTCTCGCGTGAAAGAGAAGAGCTCTCTTTGTTGCGAACAAAAGTAGCGTTGTCTCTTTTGTGCAAGCGATGAGAGTGATTTTCTTGGAGGATTGATGATTTCCTCATGCCGAGGCATGACACGTTAAAGAATCCTAAGGTATTGGTCGTGTTAGACCAGACGTAGGATGACATGAGAATTGAGTGTATGTGCGTGAGACAGTGAGATTGCATGGTGTGCCCAAGATGATAGTTTTGGACAGAGATGCTGAGTTTGTCTCCAAGTTTTGGGAGAGCTTGTAAAGCACTTTGGGCACAAAACTGCAATTTAGTACCGCTTTCCACCCACAGACTGATGGGCAATCCGAACGCACTATTCAAACACTAGAGGACATGTTGAGGTCCTGTGTTCTGTCGTGGAAAGGTAGCTGGGAGGATCAGTCGGCACTCGCGGAATTTGCCTACAACAACAGCTACCACTCCAGTGTTCGGGCCGCGCCATTTGAGGTTCTGTATGGGCGGAAATGTAGATCGCCACTCTGTTGGGATGCCGTAGGCGAAAAGGTAGTTCTGGGTCCAGATTGGGTCCAACAGACAGTGGAACGAGTGGCAGAGATTAGGCAGAATCTGCTAGCTGCCCAAAGTAGGCAGAAAAGCTATGCGGATGTTAGAAGGCGAGACTTAGAGTTTGAAGTGGGGGATCATGTGCTTTTGAGAGTGTCTCCCACCAAAGGGATTGTGAGATTTGGGATCAAAGGGAAGCTTAGCCCGCGGTATATTGGGCCGTTTTCGATTCAGGCACGAATTGGAAAGTCGGCATATCGTTTGGGTCTTCCCGAGTCGATGCGAGGAGTGCATAATGTGTTTCATGTTTCTATGTTGAGAAAGTACTTAAGGGATCCGGAACATGAGATTGTTCTAGAACCATTGCCCCTTAAGCAAGACCTCACCTTCGAGTCCCGTCCAGTTCGGATTCTGGAGGAATCGGAGAGAGTGTTGAGGCACAGAACGTTAAAGTATGTTAAAGTCCTATGGTCGCATCAGACTGAGCGAGAAGCGACATGGGAATTGGAGTCTCGCATGCGCGAGAAATACCCAGAGTTGTTCTCTACGGGTACGCGTTACAGTTAATTTATGATTGACTTAGTTGTTGGTTTGTACAGATTATTGAGTTGCAGAATTCGGGGTCGAATTCTGTTAAGGGGGGTAGAATGTAATACCTGGGCTGATCAACCCAGCCCAGCCCAGCCCACAGCTATATAGGAGAGAGAGAGAGCCAGAGGGAGAGGCAAAACGGGATTTTTTCTCCTCCTTCCCGAGCATTCTCGCTATTGCCACCTCCCTGTGCTCACCTGGCTCCTGCAGCTGCTGCTCCCTCTCGCACGCTGCTGCCGCCACCGTCGCCAGGCCGCTAGCCCGCCGGCGCTGCCGCTTCGCCAGCCGCGCCTCGCTGCCCCTGCCACGGGCGTCACTCGGGTGCGCCATCCCCAGCTTGCGCGCGCCGTCGTCTGCAGCTCGCCGCCGCGCGTCTTCGCTGGCGCCGCCGCCCTTGGCTGCCGTCGCCGTCGCCTCTCGCGCCTGCTGCCGCAGCTCACCGTCGTCCCTTAGCCCCGTCGGCCGTGCGCCGTCGCCGCTCCGCCCGTGTGAGCCGCCGGCGCCGTTGCTTCGCCCCGCGCGCGTCGTCGCCCTCTAGCCGCCGCCGCTCCCCGGTTTTGCTTGTTGCGCACCGCGCAAGGAAGCAAGGGGAGGGCCGGACTCCGGTCGGAAGGAGAGAGGGAGGGGCCGCGGCTGGGTGAGGGAGTGAGGGAGGGGAGAAGAGCCGACGGCGTGAGAAGAAGAAAGGAGGAGGGGAGTGCGGCCGCCCATGAAGAAAAAGGGGAAAGAAGGGAGGCCGGCCGAAGGAAAAGAAAGGGAAGAAAGAAAAGGAAAAGAAAGAGAGAGAAGGAAGAGAAGAAAAGAAAAGAAAAGAAAAGAAAAAAAGGGAGATTTGATTCGGCGTCGGATTCACCAGAACCAGCCAGGGAACGACAGTCCGTACCCGGATTCAGTCGTCGGGCTTGGGGTAACAGTTCGAAAACCCTCTCCCATTTATTTATCGAAACAGGCATAAGTGAATTTGTGGATTATTAGAATTGGTTCGGGTAGCCAGTAGAATATTGTTTATTAATATGGTTACCTGCGCGGAGAAATTGAGGTTGCCACTGGTGATCTGGTCGATCCGTGGCGATAGAGGAAAGAGAATAAATATGTAAAATGCTATATACGAGTTTAATCGACCATATCGCTAAACATCGGGACAACAGGGAGATGTCCGATGATAGAGTTTGGTTGTGCTAAGTTGACATGTAAGTGCGATGTTATGTACTCGTATGTATTGCATGAGTGATGAATTGAAATAATTAATGCTTGTTCAGGTGGCGGTTCGAGTCTGGTGCCGTCCACGCACCGTCCGCCAGGTTAACAGGCAAGTGCATGGTAGAACAGTAAATTATGGTGAATATTTGATATTCGTGTTCCCGTGCCATGATTTACAATATTTATGAGATGATGTATGTGATTATGTGCTAATCATACCTTGATAAGTAATGTTTATGATTAGACATTCACATTTGAGGCATATTGCATCATGCAAAATGCATAAGAGCCAGGTCGGTGAGAAAGTCATGACTAGTCCGGAGTGCTCTTGAATAAGAGCCAGGTCGGTGAGAAAGTCATATGACTAGTCCGGAGTGCTCTGGAACAAGACCTACAGAGGTAGGCAAATGAGCGGTCCATCGACGAGTGGACGCTCCGCTATACCGGTATACGCTACAGTTACAGAGCATACAGATGCATTGCATTACAGTGATAGAAAGTGATACAGTTACAGACAGTTGTGATTTACAGTTACAGTTGTGATTTACAGTTTACAGTTACAGTTGTGATTTACAGTTTACAGTTACAGTTGTGATTTACAGTTTACAGTTACAGTTGTGATTTACAGTTTACAGTTATAGTTGTAATTTACAGTTTACAGTTACAGTTGCGCTTTACAGTTTACAGACATAGGGTTGAATTACAGTTTACAGACATATGGTGGAATTACAGCTTACAGTTCATGAAGTTGATTGAAATGACTAAAGTGATGTTACTGTTCTATCGTGTGCTTGCTGAGTCTCCGGACTCACCCTTGCTTTGTCGTTGTTTTTAGGTGAAGAATGACGACATGCATGGAATGGGGATAGTCGTTTTGGCACTGCACATGTGAAATAACAGTTTAACCGCATACTGAGCTTGTATGTTGAACTTAGGGTTTAGTTTGCTAGCAATGGAACCCTAAACTTGTTTATGTTATTTGTGGGTTGATATCTGTGGGTAACGGTATTAACAGAAAATAGAGGTGCTGCTAAAAGTGGAATAGCAACACTCTTGAAATGGTAAGTGGATGGTGGTAGCATCTTAGGCCCTGTGGAGGGTCGGGGTGTTACAACAACCCACACCATCGCCAACCCACACATCAGCCACTAAGCCAACATCCAAGCCAACTAGCCATGGAGATCGTCACGGGAGCGATGAGCACTCTGCTTCCCAAGCTGGGCACCCTTCTCACCGACGAATACAAGCTGCAAAAAGTGGTGAGGGGCGATATCAAATACCTCAAGGAGGAGCTGGAGAGCATGAACGCTGCCCTTGAGGAGGTGTCGCGGGTGCCCGCGGACCAGCTGGGCAAGCAGGCCAAGATCTGGGCGAGGCAAGTTAGGGAGATGTCCTACGACATCGAGGATAGCATCGACGCTTTCATGGTGCCTCAGCCCACCGATGTACACTTCTTTAGGCGTTTCATTGATATGATACCAGGCGCCCTAAGAAAGGCCAGCGCTCGCCGTCAGATTGCCAAGGATACTATGGTCATCAAAAGCCATGCCCGCATCCCAGGTATGTATAAAGAGGCTGCGGAGCTTGTTGGCATCGATGGTCCAACAGAGGACCTAGAGAAGTTATTAATGAAGGAGGATAGCGCGCCGAAGGTGATCGCCATTGTTGGAGTTGGCGGCTTAGGCAAGACCACGCTTGCCTATTCACTCTGTCGGAAGCTTCAAGGGAAATTTCATTGCAAGGCTTTGGTTACAGTGTCACAAAAGCCTGACCAAAAGAATATTTTAGCGAGCATTCTCCGGCAAGTAAGTGGACAGAAGGACCGCAATACTGACTCATGGCCTGTCACAGAGATCATTGATGAAATCAAACAATTCCTTCAAGATAAGAGGTACATTAATTCTCTTGCTCTCTATAACCTTCTGAAAAGTAACTTTAATTTGCTTGATTCTTTATATACAACTAGCTGGGTGACAGGCTCATTCGCGCGGCTAGCTAAGTTCATGAATATAGTATTTCTCTAGTAAACTATACCATCTTTGTAATCAAGTTTGATTTTCAAAATAAGAACGCATGATATATAACATAACTAAAATTTAAGAGGGTTATCCCGCTCGGACTGCACTAAGGCTCGATCTCGGTCTGCACTATAGTTTGTAGTCATACTTCCCTCTTATCTGTTTACAACATTTCCGATCTACTGTGTAAATCAATGAGCCAACAAATATGAAAGAAATTTTGATGAACCAACCACGGACGTGCATGCTTCCTTGTGATCTACTTCTTAAAATTCATTGTGAGCAGCATATTCTATCTTCAAATTTGGGATGATCTACTTCTTAAAATTCATTGTGAGCAGCATATTCTATCTTCAAATTTGGGATGATCTACTTCTTAAAATTCATTGTGAGCAGCATATTCTATCTTCAAATTTGGGATGTCGGTACAAGCCTTGCAATATGTGTGTCCTAATCCAGCCACCTTGCATTGTTCGAGTGAGACAACTTTGAAGCAAAATAATCTGACCTTTTGTGGCTGAGTTCCCATTCCAGCTTTTGTGCTCTTTGGCCGTAATCAACTTATCCTCTAGAATATGTTGATTTGGACCATTATGCCCACTCGTCCCCTTAAATTTGTCCAATCTCCTCTTGACCCTTACCTTCTCCTCCAAAAGCAATTGCCTACATATGTTGTTCCTCGTGCGAAGAAATTTATCCAACAATTGATTTGAAGCGCCATCATTAAAAATAACAAGAGTAGCGTTTTTATGTTTTCCTCTCTAACATGAATAAAATTAATCTCAAAGCACACGAAAAGATAAGTAATCAATATCCATCATTCAGTTTTACTTTAAAAGTTGTGCAAATCCCTTTGAAGAAAGCAGAGAAGCACCTCCTAAATAACAAATATATTCTATATATCTGAAATTCGAAGTTGCATTGAGAGGGGTGAATTGAAACTTGATGTAAAATAAAAGATCAAGAAAGCAAACTAGATAAACACATGCACCTAATTTTTCCGGGGTCTCCAACTCTCGGACTAACAAATTACACTGCTAGGTTTCGTGCTTGTCATGCCGACCAAGTATCAGATTCATTTGCAACTTTGGAAATCAGCTCAGCTATAGCACCCATTCGGGTGACACTGATCCCGATCAAAGCATAAGATGATGAGTGCTCGGATTAGAACAATAAAAATTTTTCCTCTTGGATCTTGTTTGTTTGCGCAATTTTTCTTCAATGTCAAGCTCTTTGGCATTCTATAGAATATGCTAGTTTTCCTCTCTGCTGCTCTACCACCTGAAGCATGATGGCTTTGCTTTTTATTGATTGGTGTATACCTGTGTCCAGCTCTAAGATGGCATTGTATTAGCCTTCAATCCGATTTCCCTCGACTCGAACTCGGCAGCTTTCTTGTGTGCGCGTGGGACTCGATTGCAGCCTATTGGTTGCACGTATCCTGGATTCCTTCGTCGAGCCCATATGCTTCTCATGCCCATCTTTAATCACACTTGCTGTTAATCCCTTTGTTTGACTCGTGTGCTGCTTGGTCGTGTCTCTATACGTGCAACTTTGGACTTAGTTGCTACCTTCTTGGTTTTCCATCTTTATATGCACGTCCTTCTACAACAAATATCCACTTCTTTCTATCTCCGTGTGATCACATCAAGCACGGATAATGCCGTCTCTAAGCATGTTTAAATCAAGTTATAATATATAGCAAAAAATCTATGCGTGCAGCCTATTGTTTGACTCGTGTTTTTTTAAGGAAACACTATAGAACCGATGAATATATAGCAAAAACTTGAAATATTCTCTAAATTTTAAGAATATTAAGAAATCTTTCCAAATATTTATTATATTTAATGTTCCATAGATTTTGATTTATTATATTGACTGATTTTCGGAAAATTTCAGACCAAAATTTTCAAATAAAATCAGCTGAAATCGGTCTAAATCGGTCATAAATCAGAGTAAATCAGATGAACTTAGTGTAAAATGAAATATCTAGAGAGCAGTCTGTAGTTTAATCAGAGGTGGCCGGTAGAACCGATTTTCGGTGATTTTCATAACCATGCTACCTATACAACCTAACACTTCTTTAAAACCACAGGTACTTCATCATAGTGGATGACATATGGGATCCAAAATCCTGGGACCTAATCAGTTGTAGTAGCAGAGTGGATAGCATATGGAGGATATTAAGTCCTGCCTTTTATAGTTACTACGATATGCCTCCCCATCTCAAGTCCTGCCTTTTATATCTAAGTATGTTCCCAAAGGGTTATGAGATTGAAAGAGAAGACCTAATACTTGGTTGGATAGGTGAAGGTTTTGTGCGCCCAGTACAAGATGATGATGACTTGTATGAAGTGGGAGAGACATACTTCACTGAGCTCATTAATAGAAGCATGATTATGCCAGTAGACGTGGACTACAATGGTAGGGCCGAAGCTTGCCGGGTGCATGACATGGTGCTTGATCTCATCACCTCCTTATCGGCTGAAGAAAATTTTGTTACTATATTAAGCAGTGAGCAGCCTTCAACTCTACCAGATAAGAAGATTCGCAGGTTGTCTCTCCATAGTGGTGAGAATGCAATCGTCATACCACAGTTAGCGAAGAGCTTGTCCCACGCAAGGTCTGTTACAGTATTTGATATACATGGTATTGATAACATTTCACGCCTTACAGTAGATATACGCCTTTCAAGTCTACAATTTCTACGTGTATTATATGTAAATGTTTGGGGGTTTCGTAATAAATATATCAAGGACATCGGAAAGTTGCTTCACTTGAGGCACTTGAGATTAAGAGGTTATGAAATTACTGAGCTTCCTAAAGAAATAGGGAATCTGCGGTTCTTGCAGACCCTAGACACAAGGGACACTTACGTGACTGAATTGCCACCATCCATAGCTCAGCTGAGGCAACTGGTGCGTTTATTTGTTCCTTGGTCTGTGAAACTGCCAAAGGGGATCGGGAGTATAAAATCTCTACAGGTGCTATCACATGTTGATGTAGGTGTGTCTCCCGAACTTGTGGGTGAGCTAGGCAATCTTACCAATCTGAGAGTGCTTGAAATATATGCTTTTAAGTGGGATGAGAGACTCGAGAAAGTTCTTGCCCAATGCATATCCAATATGCACAGGCTCAAGGTTCTAGATTTGGGCATGTACCAATATCCCGTACATTTCTTGTACGGTACATGGTCGGTTCCTCCACATGTCCAGAAATTTCGTTGTGCTTCGTACTTTTCTATGCTACCGGGATGGATTTCGTCTCTTTCCTACCTCTCCTCCTTAGAAATCATCCTCAAAACGTTGAGATTGAAGGATATCAAAATGCTTGGAGAGTTACCCTCTCTTCAGTTTCTATATCTGCGCACGTCTGAAGCCCCTAAAGACAGAGTGGTCGTCGAAACTGGCACGTTCCAGTGTCTAACAGAGTTGGTTATTGGACATGGCGAGTACGAGTCTCCAACGGGACGACCTGGCGCGTTCTTTCTAGCAGGAGGACTGATGTTCGCACCTGGATCTGCACAAAGGCTTCAACGGCTTGTGCTCTCCCCCTTCCCAGTGCGGGACGCAATAGACAAATTCGGTGGTGTTGATATTGGAATTGGAAACCTCACTTCCCTTAAGCATGTAGATGTTACGATCTATTGTTATCATGCCACGGCCAGGGAGGTGGAAGAAACAGAAGCCATGATAAGGAACGCATGTGGCACTCTTCCCAACCGTCCCAGTCCTGAAATTTGGAGAACGTGTTAAGGAAGGTATGTGGACAGATGAAGAGATAGAAGCCTACAAGGAAAAACAAAGAAGACGGGCTCAAGAAGAGGAGAGTGAACCCGTTCAAAAAAGAAGAAGAGGAGAGTGAAGAGGTATCCACACAAGCAACAACGGTTTAATTCTCAAACTTCTTTTCTTTCTTTCTTTGTCTGGTATTTCCACACAAGTAATTCCTTTTTCATTTTGTAAATGCAGACGGACAAAAATGGTTTGTCTCCACACATTCCCCCTTGTAATTTTGCAAGTTCAGACAGATGAAGTTTGAGGAGCTTGGGGAAAAACTGCTAACGACAAAATCTAACCCCCGAAGCTCTTAAGCATCGTACAGGTAATTCTCTCCTACACAGATAATCCTTCATGATATTAATGGTTTGACCCTGTTAGGTTAACTATACACTGTAGTAGTAAGAGAGGTAAAATGGTAAAATGGCCTGGTAGACCGGCAGAATGGAAGAAAAGGAACTCCAGTTTTTGTGGAGTTTCAGAGTATTCTGGAAAGAACATTAATGCAGGCAGTAGAATTTTTTCCTTGTTCATTTGTTGAATGCACAGAAAAAACTACAAGGAAAACAATGCACACAACTTCAATCTTCAGTTTCGTCACCTAAGAAAACTTTTCTTTTTAGTATGATTTTGTTTTGGCAGGCGGTGGGCTGCATCTGTCACCAGATGGATTTTTTTGTCTTCTATTTTTTGAAACAAAATTTTTTTGTCTTCGACACCAGACGATTTGCTGATTTGGCACTTCAGAGGACATTGGGAGGAAACAGGCGTGAGAAACAACTCATCAAGTGTCCTGTGGGCTTTGGTATTTATGATAGGTGAGGCCCCTCCTTCCTTAGCTCATGAAATCCACACGAATCCATTTTTCGCCTATCTATAAGTGCATGTAAATGCTTTGGTACGAAGTTTACTCACTGGAGTTGAGACTTCAAACGTGGCTCACCTCGGCTGTTCGAAGGTTGAATTGGAATACACTTCCCTGCTTTCATGGCTGCCGCACTAGCTTCTCTTTTCATAGTTCTTATCGTACCTGAAGTAAGATAACTCTATATTGAACTGAAATTAATACCTTTTAGAATCTCATGCTCTACCTCTTGATGATGTGTAACATTTCCTTGTAAAGAAAGCAGAGCGGCTCTTAGTCTCTTACACTGTGCAATCGAAGGTGTTACCTTCCAGTAACCTCTGGAGAGGACGTTTCATGCAAACATATATCCTGCATAAGAGTACAAAACGCTAGAAAAAACAAATGATTCATGGCCTATTCTTGTCCAAATCTCTACCAAGTTGAAATGTGCTGAAAATTGAAAAACCTTACTTATTAGTACTACAACTACCGATGTAATAGTTTTGTTCTATGATTTTGATTTATATAACTACATTAAAGAATGATGATAGCTGTTATTGCTCCAACCAAACTGCTATGCAAGACATGGAATGGATTTATAGGTGGAATAGAATCAAGCATTGTGCACACTTCCTAAATATAGCTAAACGCTACTGTTTTCAGGTACAACATAAGCACCTTGAAGAATCCTTTTTTACTAAAGCTTGACAAACTTGGATATAATGCACTTCACAAGAAAAGGATTACAGACGTTTGTCAGTTTGCACGTGGTCATTCTATTTTGAATGAAAACCTACATCTCTTATTTGACGATTCCATGTTAAAACTTCATGTTAGCCATTATTCACGGTGGTCTGCCTACTAGAACTTTTCATTACTATGCGCAAAGGTCAATTTCAATGGGCTGCATTCTTTCACAGATGCAAGTATTTCGTGCCATGTGCATAGTTATCCCAATAGTTTTGCATTTTGTCAGGATGCTTTGGCTCTAAATAATGCAAGTAATTTTATGATGCACCTTGTCTCCATAGCTGCAAGTTATGAACAAGTTAGTAGAGATACATATGAACATTGTTAAAAATATTTACGCTCGAGTTTGCTTAAGGTTTGCTTAAGGCGCAAGAGCTTGACGCCGCCGCCTCCTCACAAGGTGCTGCCTCCCTTCCCTCCCTGTGGCGACAGGATCTGACGCCAAGCACGCGGCGCAGGGACCGGCGACGACAGTGGCGACTGGACCTGAGATGCCCTTTTACGGCGCCACCGCCGCGGAGATCTTCGAGTCCGTGCTCCGCGGCAACCTGCGCTTCCCGCCGCGCGCGTTGGCGTCCGTCTCGCTGGGAGGGCCAAGGACCTCATGCGCAGCATTCTGTGCAAGAACGTCTCCCGAAGGTTCTCTGCCAACCAAACGTCTCCCGAAGGTTCTCTGCCAACCAAGTCCTAAGTAAGCAATGCAAGCAAATCACTGCTCTTCTCTTCTTCCATTCCCCCTTTCTGCTTGCCTGAAATGCTTGTTTCTTGATGTGTTTGATAACGTTTTGGATTGGATGGTGTGTTTTTTTTTTCGCAGGGCATTCATGGATTGTGAGCCGTGGGGGAAGTGCGGCGGTGGGCTAAAATCAACTAAGATGCTGCACTCCATCTGTAGATTGATTTCTTCAGAGACGACGACTCTTTCGCTGTTAATTTCTGCTTTGTTTCCGGCAATTAATCGGCGATGGACAGAGTAGTGCCGGAGTTTAGCTAGCAGTAGTAGTTCTAGTTCTGCATTGTCACTACGCCGCTGAAAAGAAGCGGCCATTGTACTTTACAAGGAATTCATTGGTAATAAAATCCCCTACAGTAACCCTCATTGTGACACATCAATCAATAAAGAATTACCCCAAAGCATGAAAATTCGACCTAAATCTGCCTCCTGCTATTGAGTGGGCAAGCCATTTTGACAAACGCTTGGTGGGCATTGCATTAGGTGGACAGGCAAGAGGAAAACGCGGGCCTCTTCGTTTTCCTATGTACAGAAAGCATCGCGGCATAGTCAAATCACATGCATCTGTATGTCTTTTTTGTCCATGATTGATTGGTCAGAGAGAAAATTTGTTCGAAAAATTAACATAGGTTTTAGTAGTGTACCCTAGCAGACACAGGGAGTGCCTCAATCTTCACAAAATCCCTCCTAACCAACTAAAAGCACGGCCGAGGGTGATGTGCAGCAGCACAGCCAAAAAAGAGCAGTCTGAGCCAAAGATACAATGCAGTTGGTTGATCGTACTAGTAAATCGAAAAAAAATTGCAACATACCAGAAAAGCAGTACTGGTAAACATCAGCTGCATAATGGAGAGCTGGAAGGAAACAACGGTGACATGAGGTTGAGAAGCCTCAAACCAATTAATTCCCTAAAAACCAATTTCTTTGGCTTTTACAGATTTTACATATTTTTGGAATTGCACTTCCTAATTTATATGTATAGAAATCTAATTCCTAATTTTTCATTTAATTCAATTTATGATTTTTAAAACAATTTATAATTTTCACTTAATCTAAATTTTGATAGCTAACGTATATTTATACAAATTGAATTTCTTAATCTTATTTAATTTTTATTTTGAATCAGCATATTTGTGGTATTTTACATCTGAAAAAACAAATTTCTAATTCGCACATAGTTCTTACTGGAAAATTTAATATTTTTTATTTTACTTGCGAATTGGTATACATATCAAATCTCTTATTATCCTTTTATTTTTTATTCCAAATTTGCATAATTTTAGATTGTACTTTGTAATATCCCAAAATTTGGTTTTCTATAAAAAAAATTAATTAATTTAAAGCATTCTGATTTTATTTGGATTTTTTGTGTAATCATGGAAATCAATCTCCAATTTCAAATTCAAATATGAAATAAATCCTATTCCAAATTCAAAATCCAAACTTCAAATTTCAAATTCAAGTCTCAAATCTGAAAATAATTCACTTTCTTTGGGCCAAGCCCATTTTCTCTTTCTATTGGGCCGAGCCCAATTTTTCCTGGCTCAACTGGTCCTTTTCTTTTTCCTTCCTTTCTTCTTCTTTCCCCTACCTTTTGCCCTATTGCCCATGAGCTAGCTCCAAGCTGGCCGCCCGAGTGCCTATGCATCACGCCGCCTACGCTATCTAGCCACTGCTACTCCCATCTAGAAACCACCTCATTCAAACTGTAATCACCTCGCACCATCAATTCTAGTCATTTCCATTTGCGTTCAATGAGCATTGAAGTCCCAATTCAAAACAGTTGCCATCAATCCCATCGCGGCCGATCTCCTTCCTTCCCCTCTCTCGCCCTATAATTTGCAGTCCTAGGACCGCAATGCACCCCTTCACACTCTTCTCAAACCACACCACCTCCCGTGCATCGTCGCCTCCGCGAGTGCCTCGTCCTAAGCATTGGCCGCCACTCGTCGTCACAATCTCTCTCTCTTCGGTAAGGATCTTCAAGTTTTGTTCACAACATCTCATGTTCTAGCATCCAAGTAACCAATCCTCCAAGTTAATTTTGTTTTCTTGCAGCTAATCACATGGAACCGAACTTTCCCACAACTGGCCGAATCTACTTCTCGCTGTCGATTCATCGTCGCCAGTGAGACATATTTTAATTCCCCGCACCTACACTGTCTCCACCATCTCCTCTACCTGCGCCATGCCCCAATTTGGCCAATGCACCATCGTGGAGCTTCGCCATCGGTGCCACCTCCTTTCTGCCGCTTGCCACCAGCCACCATCGCCTCGCCACCTCCAGCTTGCTTCGGCTGCACCAACCGCACGGAAGCACTCCATGTGTCCATGCTAAGCTCTTGCTCATGCTAACTCATGGAGGACATCGCTGGAGCATCACCGCCCTTGCTATGGCTGCCGCCCGCACACTGCCAGTCCACCGTAGTGCGCTACCGCCTGTGCCACCACCTCCCATCTCCTCCTTGTGGCCCAACCAACCCATTTTGTCCGCGCACCTCTACTCGCTGTCGTAGCCGCCCTCCTCTGTTTCTCTCTTTATCCCTCTCTATTTCACTGACAAGCTGGTTCCACTCATCGATTTTGATTTTTAATTTCATCCTAAGGAATATTCTTTTTCCTTCTCATTTTTAGTGTTTTCCCTTTGTGACAAATATTTTGATGGCCTGTTCTCCACCGTCTGAACTCCGAATCGAGCGATTAAAATTTGTAAATTCATATAAAAACATAATATAGCCATTTTTGCCTATTTTTCAATTTTTGGGTTTTATTTGAATTTATTTTGTTTTGGCTCTTTTCTCATGTAGACTTCGACGTTCTAGAAGAGTGCGACTTCGCCGACGTTTCTCACCACCAGTACACAAAGCAACACAAGTTACACTATTGATCATATTGAACTCAATATTTTAAAATATGTACATTCTATTTTAAATTATTATGCTTGCTTTTATTCAAGTATAGTTTAAATTCTGGCGAAAACTTTAGATAATTCTCAATTCCTTGTTTATGGCCAAAATTGAAATTGATCACACAATACCTTGTCACCACGTGTCATGATTTCAAAGGGGTCCAAACTATTGAAATATAATGATAATAACCTCTGATGCAATCCACACAATCAATTAACAGATAATTGACAAAGAACAATTGAGAGAGAATACCAGAGAATCGAAGTCTTTATTAATCTCATATCTCTTCTCCTTGTATATAGGCTTGTCTATTTATAGTGAAAACCCCTCAAGGGTAGTTTTGATATTTGCCCACAAAGCAAGCTATTGGGTTTCTAACACTCCACTTAGGCAAATACCACGACATGCACTGCCTCATTAAAAACTCCTCCCAAAAACCCAGTAGAAAAAAGGGATAGAGAAAAGAATACATCATATCCGTTTCTCATGTTGCATTTGTTGTCTCATTAAAAATCTTCACGTGAGAAAACATCAGGATAACTCACAAAGGGAAAGAAGTACAACATTAAATCTTCATGATCATATAAATCTTTCAGTCTTAAATAAAGGTTATAGTTCAGAAATTTACTCCCCCTGAACTTTGTAATTCGCTAAGTCACCTCATTCCTATGCCTCGTACACACTTCTGGAAGCTAGAGGCTAAGAGAGCTTTTGTAAATAGATCTGCCAGATTATCACAAGACCTAGCTTTCAATACCTTTATCTCTCCGTTCTTTTGGAGTTCATGAGGATAAAAGAATTTAGGAGCAATATGCTTCGTGATATTACTTTTAACATAGCCCATTTGTATCTGTGCCACACAAGCTGCATTATCTTCATAGATAATAGTGAAGTTATGAATGGTGTTTATGCCACATGACTTCTTGATGTGGTTAATCATTCGCCTGAGCCAAGCACATTCATGTGAGGCTTCATACCACGATATGCATATGCATCGTTAAAAACTCCTTCCAAAATCCAGTGAAAAAAGGAATGGAGAAAAGAGTACGCAGCACACATTAAATTGTATTGTATTTATTGCCTCATTAAAAACCTTAAAGTAAGAAACCTAACGGGAAAAACTTATTAAGAGAAATAGAGTACAACGCTTATCTTTAGGATTTATAAACTACCTTCAGAATTTGTTATGATCTTCAAGACCTTTATCATGTCCGTCGATTGCACTTATACTGATAAGTGGCACTACAATATGATAACCATGTAGAGATGTTTTATTTATATGTTTTGTAGAGCCGATTTTATAAAGTGTCCAAGGAGCTGTTCCCCACGGATCGTGTCAAAAACTATAAAGGCGCATTATTAAGCATATCTATGAGGTATGAGTCATGTTTACATGCGTGTCTACGCAGGTAGAGACGCTTTCATATCAAGTCTCCAATAATCTGATGTGTTACATAGTGTCGCTTTATTGCATACCAAAAAAACATAGAGACGCTTTTATTATTTCTAATAAAGTCGTTATATTTTTCTATTCTATACAAATGTTTTTTATTATACAAATATATATGGTGTTGTATTTTTATGACATATGTATTAACAATTATGCAAACATTAATTCACATCTCTATTTCATATGCATCATCATATCATTGCAATCAACCAACTAGAAAATAGTAGATCAATGCATTAAATTGCAAAAAATTGTAATTATATTAGAGCAAGTGTCATTGACACAATCAAACACTAGTACACAAAAGGGCCGACACACTAGGAAATACCCGCAATTAATTTGTTTCAATAAGAATACAATGTGATTCCTTTCCCCATCTCATTAGTCATAGTATTTTAGCTTCTCCATCTACATTGCATTCTGTACATTTTCTTTATAGTCTTCCATTATCATGCAAAATAAACCATTTGAAAAGAAATAAATACACTGGATATAAATCATTTTGAACATATGATGCATATTTGAAAAAAATAGAAGAACATGACATGCTACTGTTTGAAGTTGTATTGTTGGCTCATTTGACACAAAGAGTTCGGAGTTTACATGATAGTTATATATAGCTGATTTCAAACCATGCAAAGCAACCAATGCATTGTGAAAATAAATTTACATGTGACCAATGGCACAATTGTATCCATGAAATTATGAGTTTAACAAAATAAAGGTGCAAGATGTACTGATTTTGCCAACTATGTTAGTTAATTTGTTTCTTTGTCGAAAAGCAACTTTTAGAAGCTGAAAAGAAGAGGCCTACAGAGAAATGGCTTACTTTCTACCATTTTACATACCAAGGTATTTAGGTCTATGGCTTACTCAGGCTCCACGGCTTCTCCAATAAACCGCTAATCTGCACCCAATCATCTTCGTGAACTCTCATATCATTGATAGCAAGAAGTTTCTCATCACTCCTTGTATTATCAAAATATGCTTTCTTCATATCTCTCTTGAAATCCCTCCATTTCATGGCTATAGTTGCCATAACCCAATCCCTAACACTTCCATCCACATGAAAGAACAACTAGTTGCACACAGAAAAAAGTTTAGCAGAAAACAGTAATTTCTACATCTAAATATGCCCTCCACAAAAGTATAAGAATGTTACTGGAGTACATATGAATATTATTGGAGTACCTATAAATCATCAAACAACTTTAATTTTTTTCTCATCATCAACCAGATTCCAATCGTGGTGCCCTGTCGGGACTCTGGATCTCCGAATCCAGACCCTCTGTGTATTACAGCACTAATCCCAGATCAAAGCTAGTGCACACAGTCAAACAGAAATGATTACATAACCAAAAACGTTTAATACAATAGTAAAGAGTACAGATCGGAAGGTCTCTTTATTACAAATGAGGTTTCAAGACCTCACACACTCACAAAACACAGCGGAAGCAGAAGATAAATCCAGCGAAGACCCATCAATACGCCACAGGCAATTGACTAGGGAAGAGCAACCTAGTACTCCGGGAATCATTCGTCGAATCCACACGCGAAGTAGTCGTAGTCTCCTTCTTGAGCTTCATATTCCTCTGAGTTGATTTTAGTGCAGCATGTGAGTACATAAAGTACTCCACAAGTATTGGGAAAGAAATGCAGTAGATGCAAGGCTTAACAAAGGAAGGCTATATAGTTCTTTTGCGCAAAGCAATGTTTTATTTCAAATACTACTAAATACTTTTGAAGGCATTAGTTTACCAAAGAAATAGTTTTAACTGAAACTAATAAACATTTTATAGTGAAGGTTCTATCCACCAACACTAATTAACCAACTCTAACCGTTAAGTTTAAAACTGAGGATTACATCCACCCACACTGGCTCCAACCGCCAGGATACCCTTCCGAGAGTTCCCTCCACTCTCGAAATACCAAAACTTTGATTTTAAAGCTAAAACCAAAAATCTACCATGTGAATGCATTCCTTGCCCGCCCTTAACCGTGGGCACGACTATTCGAATAGTTTAACACTCTGCAGAGGATGTATAACTTTACCCCCAAGAGATAAATTATCCTAATAGTCACCATGCTTCATTTGGTATGAGGCCCAGATAAAATATCACAAAGCCTTTACCTCACTCCAGTCTAGCTAGACACCACCCGCTAAGGTTTCACCGCTGAAGGGTTAAATCCACCCAATCAGAAGCCCCCTCTTGCGCCATATGAGTACAGTAAATCCCTGTCCCTCACTCTGAATAACCAGTAAATCCCTGGCACTCACTTTCCACTGGTGGCGCCTAAATTAGACTATCGTGAGTTAATCAGCTAGGTCGTACCCATATAGACTTGGGGTTGTATGGTAGTGCTCAGTCTGGACAATCACAAGAGTCGGTCCTTAATTGACTAGAGCGGAACATACACTTTACAAACGCTCGTGCTAACCGCACCAATCTAATCTAACCATCCACCCTGGTCTAAAACAATTTTCACATTTTATTTATTTTTAAAAGAACAATGGCAACACCAATCGCCACTAATCTCCGAATACAAAGACTAGTTTAATGAAACATAGTTTCCCATTTCAAGGTTACAAAAGCTAATTAGCATGACTAAGCATTTTAGTACCGTTCTAATATTATCAAAGAATTATAATACTCTCATTATTGAGACAAAGGAAATCCTAAGGTTACAAAGGTACATGGCATTCAACTTCAATCGAGGGTATAACAATAATTGGTTTTAACTAATACGCTAAGACAGAAACTAGAGTTCTATGTAAATAGCGATGCACATAAATTTAAAATAATCAAAAACATTTCTCAAACATAGATTCAAAATGTTCAAAGAAGACTTGCCTTCTTGTGCGTTGTTTGGTCCTTCTTGTTGCGGCTCGACAAATTCTTCGGCGACGTCGGATTCTACGCGCGAAAGACAAAGCAAATAAAGCAAATAAATACAAATAAAATTAAAATAAAATTCAAAAATAGTGCATAATTGGATATTTTATGATTTTAGAAAAATTTAGAAATTTGAACGGCTCAATTTGGAGTTAAAATGAGAAAGTTATGGCTTCAGAAAGATTAAATGGGAGAAAAAGAAAAAAGACTATTTTGCTGATTTATTTTTATATTGAAAAACCATATTTATGACGTCAGCGAAAATTTGAATTTCGAAATTTATGACATGCGGGCCCCGTCTACTGTGGACCGGGTCCACGGACACACGTGAAACCGAGGTGGCGCTCCCGGCTGGCGTGGCGCCACACAGCGGCCACGTCGGTCGCCACGTGTGCACGCGCGAGCCGACGCAGCAAGGTCGGCCGGAGACGGCGCTCGGGCCCGCGGGCTCGCCGGCGCTTCGGCGCCCGGCGGCGGCAGCCGAGGGGCACACAAGGGAGAGGAGGCGACGGGGAACCGGCCGGTACCTGCGGCGACGCACGGCGATGACCGAAGGATGGTCGGCGGCGATGGAAAATGCGGCGGCGCACTAGGAGAGAGAGGAAGCTCGGCGGCAGTGGCAGTTGGTGGTCGGGACGGCGGCTCCGACGGTCGGGAGCGGCGGCCGACGGGTGGAGGAGGGCAGTGGGGAGAGGGGAGGCCGAAGGGGGAAAACCGGCGCTTGGAGAGGGGATTTATAGGTGGAGAAAGAAGAGGAGCGGCCGGCGGTTTTAAAGAGAATTAAAGGGCTGGAAACGGCTAGTGTTAGAGAGGAGTGATTAGGGGCTTTCAATGCGCACTTGCTCGGGGTTTAAAGGGTAAGAAACGGCCGGATTTATGAGCTTTATTTCGGCTCTAATGGAGGAGGAGAGAGAGAGCTAGAGGAGGAAGAAGGAGAGGTGGAAGAAACATATGACGGGTGGGGCCCATGCGTCGGTGAGAGAGGGGAATGAAGGGGCACGGGCCGTCGGATGGGTGACAAGTGGCAAGTGAAAGAATCAAGGCCTTTGGATTGAATGAAGGGGTAAGTGACTATGGATGGCTAGGAATAAATCAAGTGAAGCGGTGGATTAAATCTGAGAGCGACACGTGGCAGCCTAGGATTAAATTGATTTTTATTTTCGGATTACTTTTCAGAAAATACCAGAAACATTATAAATACTTAGAAAATAATAATTAATGTCTAGAAATTCCAGAAAATTCATAGAATATTTCTGGAGCTATTTTAGACTTAGGAAAAATCTTTTTAATTTCAGATTTGCGTTTAATAATTTTATAAAATATTTTTTAACATTTAAAATTGATTTTTAATTCTAGAAAATTCTCAAAGATTATTTAAAAATTCAGGGAAGGTTGGGAAAAATAAAATGAACTCTTTTTGGCTTTAATAAAATATTTAAAATACATTTTATTGATTTAAATTTTGCAATAAAATTCAGGTAGATCCAAAGAAAATTCAAATACTTTAAAATAATTAATTTAAAATTGAATTTTACAGAAAGCGAATTTTTGTGATGTTACATGCCCAAGGGGAAATTCACTGTTACAAGTGTCCCTATAGAGTTAGCGAATACACATGCATTGGTCCCAAATAGGTTCTCCTAATTCATTGACTTCAACATTGACTATTTGCATGGCTTATCAATCATTGGAGGTACAACACCGGCAAAATGAAAATAATGTCAAGTTGTAGAAGCAAATTGTAGAAAACATAACTCACTAAAAAACTTATTTAGTACATTGACTAGTTAGAGAAGTAATCAAAGATGTCAAATGACGCAACAGTTAAAGAAGCATATTATTTTGCACACAAGTCGGTTCTAGAAATGTTATAAGTACAGCCAACTAATGGGAAGTTTGTCCATAAGCTTTTGCCACAAAATCACCTAAGAACCCCATATGTAGATTATCAATTCTGAAATAATCGAATAGATTAGTAAGCATAATGCAAGTACTCCCAACCCTTGTTGTACCATATGCAATTTATTCGATACAATTTAAAAATAAAACAGTACACAATCAAGAATATATAGATATGCAGCATATGCCTTCACAAAATCATAATGATATTACCAAATTGTAATAAAGTAGATCAACACAAGTAGGGTAAAATCAAGCTGCATGACAAGAGTAAAGAGAACACATGTGTACCTAGTTGCAATGAAAGCATTCGAAATTCCAGTCAAATATCCCAACTCTGGATGGTATTACCGATGCAAGTGCTCAAAGTTTGCAGTCCAAGCTCGCCTACCCAAAATCTACATGCAGCCAACAACACACATTCAATGTTAGGATTCTGGAGTATAGTTAACACAACAAGCAAAATAATCTGCAAAAAAGAGTTCTAACATCTCAGTCTAGTTTTAGCTACATGCAAGAGGCCAACTTGAAAGAATGAAAGGACTAACAATTGGAAAATTCTGCCCATCGACAATTGTTTAGGGAACAAACTTCACCATTATTTGAGGAATCATTCCCAAATTGCCATTGATAGTTGGAATATTCTGGTAGACAAAATTAAATATGCAAGAAAACATATCAGTAAAACAAAACCAAGAGCGAACCAAGAGCGTTCTCTAATTTCCTACAATTTCACAAGATGCCTAACATCACCAGCTCATCACCCATCAAACCTCATTCTAGATCCATTCGTTATCTTTATATCTAAAAAAACCAAGAATCACTACCTACCCTCTCTGCCCCATTCACCAAAAAATACCAAAACTTTCCATCACATACGAATGCACAGATCTAGAAAATGAACAATTGAATCAAAGATAGAGATGGGGAAGGCACAAGATTGGGGAGCGTGAGATTACCTTGTGGTGCTACTTCAGGTCAGTGAGGAGGTGTGATGTGCTGCTACTTCATACCGAAGAGGTGTGGCGTGGATCCTGGTGGCTGGAGATGAGGAGCACGGGTTCCAGCCACTGGGGAGGCCGAGGACATTGAGGATTGCATCGAGGGGAGCTTAGGAGCTGACAAGGTTCGTGCCTTCCTAGGGGGTGTCGAGCGGATCTTTGTCATGCTTCAGTCGGATGGGTGGCGGCACAGTCAAGGGGGAGGAGGCTGTGGTTGCCATGTGCAAGACGTGAAGGGGATGGGAAGTGGAAAAGAATGGGGTTAATTAGGGCGACTGTTGTTACGGGCTTGGGCATAGGGAATATGTTTTACCCATTCAATTGTTGACGCAGTTTGAAAATGTCTCAAAATAGCTGTGGATTAGCATAATTTGATGGGAACCTTATCTACGGAATACTAGTTTTGTGACGACATCCCGAACGTCTCAAAGAACGTCTTTATACACCATATAGTTCTAGATGGAGAGACGATTATAAAAGCGTTGAAAGCAAAATGTCTCTACATGACTATTTTGTTGTAGTGTGGGTAAAGACCTTCAAGGCAGTGATAATCAAGTCAATACCTTCTAGGTTAGACTAAAGTCAAGATTTTCTGAATCTCATGTATGACTATAAAGGTTCAGCATATGCTCCCCCTAAAGACCACTTACGATGAAGTCTTATTATTCCAATACCATTAATACATTTTAAGAAATGAATACAGGCTAGTATGTATTGTGGGTATATCTACTGGATTACCACAATGTATAGTCTTCTAGACATTTGTCTCACTATTCATTTATTAACTTTTCAAAATACCATATATCTATATGTGCAACATAAGTAAAATTTATCCTAATCAGGATATAGGTGTAATCAATTGCAATGCCACATTTCTTCAGGATATGACTTATCAAAAAATTTCAGAGTACGAATATTTAGCAATCATATCTGAGTAGTACTATTACAACCAAAATCTGTTCTGCAGAACTAAAAGCATGGTCATACCACCATAGAGTCAATATAACTAGTCTTAATTACTTTTGGCACTTAGGGGATTAATCAATTTACCATTAACACTAATGTATATGATACCTTCATGGTAATAAAGTTATTGCCATTCCATTAGCTTCTGGTAGGAGATTCACTTCATATATGCTTATGTGGCGCACTTTTGGGTTTTAATTTCCTCATTCCATTCCCTTAGGTTTTGGATGGGTTCTTATCCACTTCTAGGGATCGCATAATTGTTGGTGTATTTTTGGTCAACTGGTGAGTTAATTTCTCTTTAGGAAGATGTTCTCTCTTCTAGGAGATATTTTCTCTTCTAGGAGATACTCTTTCGTCAAGTAAGAGTTTATCAACTATGAGTTTTATATACATATATACATATTGCAATTTACTTTCCTGTTGAAACACCGATTCCTTCAAGGATCGAGCTTTGAGTCCTTTCAGAGATCCAATCAAGAATTTTCAGAATCCGATAACTACATATCTTATTCATGTCATCTGCCAGAGTTATTATATGATGGAACATTATTTCATTCATAACTGGAGAATATCGATCTCTACAGGGATCGAATCATCCTTTCACCACCTCATTATTTCATAATGACTCACCAAGTCTGAACTAACAGGCTCTAAGACTTTCATCCACGATTATGGTTCAGCCCAATTACTTTCTTTCATTTTTACCCGATATGAACACTTCAAGTGCTTGGCCGTGGACTTTGGTTCTAGATTTATATTCTCATACGAGAAACTTTAGCAATTTTAGAGGCAAACTGGTTGTCGACAACTTTTCTCTAAATATCCTCATAATTGAGTATCTTTTATTATTATCTAAATCTTTGTCATTTCCCAAACGAAAGCTTATTGGTCGTTCCGTGTTCTCTAGTATTGTAATATGTGCGTGCCTAATTACTGGAGTTTTCATGATGAGCCTCTTCATGAGATATTTCACCTTCAAGGTGAGTTGTCTTCTAGAGTATTTAAGGGGTGTTTAATGATTATTTTGACTAGTGTCACCAGACCTTAGATCCACAGGCGTCCCGTAGACTTTAGATCACTGACCAATAAGTCAACTTTGTAAAGATGGATATACTATTCAACCTAGAGTATTCCAAACTTAGTGACACATTTACTCAAGTAAATATGATATAACTCCTCCATGCAATGGAAAAAAGAAATCTGGTAGTCTCCCTACTTCTAGTGTACAAGGGTATCAACTAAACTTAAATTTATCTTGATTAGTGTGCGAATCTTATACTAAAGGTCTTTCTTCAGGAAAATATCATGCCATTCAAAAATTTTGGGCTTTTCTCTCCCTTTGATGTTAAGATTTGATCTTGCTTAATAGCATACATCAAAATCCCCTTAGTATGAATACATGATAGATGGAATTTCAGATCCAATCTGATCCCAACAACTAGTGGCCCAAATGGTATATGCTACGGTGGTTATATTATATGAGAAATGATTGATTCTTCTAATACATACTAATCCGTGCTTGGGGTTTTTTTAATGCAGTGGGCTAGAAATGTAGTGGCATGAAAACTACACATCTCTAGTCACCTAGGAGTCAAAGTTGTGGGTGTTTTGGTGGCGTGTTCTTAAGGACATGCTCCCATGTTTTGGCACTCTTCGCCAGAACATGTTGGCCTATTGAGCCACTGTGTGATCTGTGGAGTTTCAGACAAAACGTTGTTCCACGCCTTGGTGGAGTGCAATCATGCGAAGCTTTTTTGGGCGACAGTGAGAAGATCTTTCTTGCTGAAGCTTCCAAGTTTACATCATCGCTCCTGGCCAGTAGATTTAACAAGAGTGTTGTTCAACTCAATGGAGATGGTGGTTGTTGTTAATGCTATGTGGTATATTTGGAGTTGTCGAAACAGCTTTGTGCATGGAGCGGAGAGGTACGTACCAGATGAAGAACCATGTGAGAATTTCCATGGTAATGCTATGATGAACTATTGTAAGTTTCGTAGAGTAGTCAAGTGATTTTACAAAGATCGTACTTTGTCTGGATTGACTTTGGGTAGAAATTAAGGATTTTGATACTTGAGTCATGGATTGAGTTGGAGTTTGTGAAGAACTTGTGTACGAAAATGATTTCTTTGTCTTTGGATGTGCAGGTCGCTGGGAGTCAACCGTGATCAACAGCGAGTATCAGGGCTATGCTCATGGAGGAGCTAAAGCCCAGAACGATCGAAGATGCCGGATGAGACGGTGAACTCAAGCATGGCACGAGAAAGGCGGGAAAAGTTGAAGACAAGTTCAAACGGTGGGATTGCACCATGTGGCTTAGACAGTCCAAGTAAACCGTGGTTTGGTAAAACTAGAACCAGAGAGACTTGGCGACGTGTGGCAAGCTAGTGGTGCACCTACACATGGCAAGCACGGCTATTGCTTGCAAAGGATGGTGATAACCGGGTCAACAAAAGGTATTTTGGTAATTTGGTCAAAATATCGAAAACTACCTTGCATCAAAACCGCGGTGTGTGTGTGGCACTTGGAAGAGTGGTTTAGGTCAAAATGGATCAAGGTTAAAGATGTAGCAGATTCGGACTTATATGCTTTGAAAAGCATGCATAAGTGAACATGTATGGGTAAAACCCTTGTGGGGGGTTATTGGATTTTTCCCATTGTGCTAAGTGGATTGTATCCACCAAAGGGTGGATGTGGCTGGCTAGCCCATCTATAAGTGAACATGTATGAGTAAAACCCTTGAGAATTGAGTGTATGGTGTGCTCTCTATTGTAACATCCCAAAATTAGGATGTTTGAAATTTGGAGTAATTTAAAAACTTTTATTTGCATCTTACTGGCATTTGAAATTTTGGTTCAAAATCTTATTAGGGTTTTCCCGAATTCTGTGCTGAGCAAAATAATAACTGAGAATAAATTTCAAATACAAATAAGAATTATTACGATAAAAGATAAGAAATAATTTTGGGGAGTTTGAAACTCTAAAAAAAATCAAAATACTAAAAATCTTGGATTCAAACTCAAGTCAATAAATGAAACCAAAAGCTTCTTTAAATTCAAATAGTATACAAGACCCAAGGATGGATATTCAAAATTTTATATATATATGCAAGTCCGGACAAAGTAACATCAAAGTCGACATCCGAGAGCAAACCAAATAAAATCAACAATATAGGCGTATTAGATTTTTGTATCTGAATGTTTGGACCAAAAATTTGCATTTAACATTTAGCAAAACCTAGAACTAACAAATCTTAATGAGAACTAAAATTTAAATTAAAATCCAAAATTTAGAAAAATGCTTGAGCCTTCCATTCTTCTTTTCCATTTCCTTTTCCCCTCTCTCTTTTCCTCCCTCTCTGCCATGTGGCCCGGCGCCTTGACCCCTCCTCCTCCTCTCTGCACCAAAGCTCCCATTTCTTTTTCCTCCGTCCCATGGCCAAGCTTCCTCCACGTCTCTCTCTTTCCTTCTCTCTGCTCTGCAGCACCGCCACCTGCCACTGCCCTGCTCTGCGCCGCGCCGAGGCCCGCGCCCGGGCAAAAACCGGCGGTTCTCCACCCCACCACCCTGGCCCTGTCGTCCGCCTCTTTACTCGCTGCTTCGTCCTATCTCATCACGCGCGCAGGCCATTTCCCCCGCTCAGCACGCGCGGCGTAAGCAATCGAACCAAATCCGCCCGCAGGATCCTTTGCCTTGTAGTTGTCTGCACCCACTGCCTGCTCCGCCACTTGCCGAAGTGACCGCACGGGCGGCTCCCCGAGGACAGCCCATCCCCGCCACCTATACAAGCCGATGAGGCTTGCAATCACACCGCAAGCCTCCCTCCATAGCCACGGCGCCATTCCCTCGCCTTACCCCTCCAATTCGGCCTTCTTCCCCGAAAGCACCGCCGCCGCCATTAACGCCGCCCTCTCCGCACCGGTGGATCCCCCTCCGATTCCTTGCGGGAGGAGCACCCTCACAGGCTTCCCGAGCTTCCCCGATGGTCTCCGACGCTTCTCCCCCACTCCAAGCCGCCGGCGCCGTGCGCCACCACCACCCGACCCCAGCCTCCGCCGCCAACCTCCCTCGACTTATTTCCCACCCCGCAAACCTTTGGGTGAGCTCCCCCGCTACCTCCTCTAGCTATTGCGCCCGCCGCTTTCCCCTTCCCTCCACGTCGGCGCCGCCGCCCCCTTCCACCCTCGCCGCCGTCCGCCCTCCACCGCCGCTAGCCCGCCACCAAGCTCCCCGGTCCCAGCCACCTCTTCCATTAGCTTCAACGCAATACCAGGAGTCCATTTCAGCCATCTCCGGCCCTCCTCCGACCTCCTCTCGCCGGCGACGTCGCCGCCCGGCCACTGCCCCGGGTTTCCCTGCTTCTGGACGCCACCGCCCCAGCGCTTCTACCTCTACTCCCTTCGGTAAGTCAGGAAACACCCTGAGATCGAGTGGCTAACTGCGTGCATTTTCAGTTTGCAGACCCGAGTTCGATTCCCCTGTGCGCAATATTTTAGAGATTAGGTTTTTAACCATTTTGCTAACACATTCAGTGAGGGAAAAAGGCTAGTAAAAATTCAAAAATAATTAATAAAAGATGCAGAATTTATTAGGAGATAATTGAACTTATATAATGATCAGATGTGAAATAATTAATGCTAATGACAAGTAATTAGGGATTACATGTATATTAATGCTTAAGTGGTTAAAGAAAATTTAAAACTTTTAATTCATGATAGCTAATAAAAAATGGAATAGGATATAAATAAGATTATTTAAGATCTCCTGTAGGATTAATCATCATAAACATGGCTTGAATATTCATTTAAAAGCTAGTTAATAATTAAAGACACTAATAACCAAAGACTTTATTTAGGTGTTCAGACGTCAATTAAAAATATATATTCTGGATAAAGATAAAGGGGAATGATGTGTGTATTATGCATAGTTATAAAAGCAAGAACTTAACATAAAAGTTGTCCTCATAATACTAATGTAGGCTCTAACATGTAACATACCGTCGTTAAACAAATCCCCGTGACAGATTTAATTAGGTAGCTATATTAGTATATGAACCCGAACGACAAGCTCTGATAAATAAATTTGACTGAAAATAACGCTAAGCAGAATAATAACAATGGGGTAGGCAAAATGGTATAGGTGCCAGAAATTAAATATTAGCGTCATATTTAGTAAATAATAAAGTTGAGCCTGAATAAATGTAGCAAGCTAGGACCCGAACCAATGGATTCTGATTATGCCTAGTAATAACTAAAGGTACATAAAAGAACATAGATTATAAGATTAACTTGGTAAGCCAAAATTTGCAAACATTACTTATATATACATACATCATACGCCCTGAACATTAGCACTCGACAAAATACACCAATTCATAGGTTTGACCTAGCTCATGGAACTTCCTTGATAAATATAAAAATAGTAAAAGAGATCATTAATGAAAAGATCAAGTCATCGTGATTCTACCACCGACCTCGCCTCAAATCATCCGAATCACTCATTAATTCATAATAAAACTAAAATTGAGTTTATTCGGATTTATTTGGATCTCTTGAGTTATTTGCTTTCATTTGGAATCATTCGCTTATCACGTAGTTAGAAACTGGAGTCCCGAAGAATCAATGGATTGAGCGAGATCAAGAGCAAAGTGAAGATAAAGACTAGAAGCTCAAGAGGAAGCATTGTGTGAACTCAAGACCGTAGTAAACCATGCCAGACGAGTCAATACTTTAATCATGTTGAACCTACATTTTCTGCAAATTACTTTTGTTTAAATTATCAAATTGCATGCTGTTATTTTATATGCAAATACATGATAATTTAATATTCTAGTTATATGTCTATTGTTTACCTTGAATAATATTACACCTCCTTTGGAATATTTGAATGTGTGAACTTTGTCGCCCTAGCAAAAATTATAATAGTAACATTTCGAAAATAAGTCCCTAAATATATGCCATGCTTAGTATTGTTTAGATACTCATGGGCGCGAGAGCGCCCAAGCATCACTTTTAATCCTGAGAAAAATTGGTTAGGCAGTCATGGTGGTAATGATTGGTGTATGTTGGATATGGCTATTTTATATTCCTAGAAACCTCGAATTGCTTATTTATCTGGGCGGATGGTTCGGAGATATGGTGCAGGTGTGCACAAGAGTGTGGTTTGTGGTAGAACAACCCAGATACCCTAAGGACTGAATCTTGTCATGACCTCCTATGTTAAACAAGTGCAACCACAAGTCTGTAAAGTACAACTTGGCCTAGTAAATTTATCGGACCCTGAAAGTCATCATCATCGGTGGAGGAGTGAAGTGGTGCAAGTGGCGGCCTGTGTGGCAGGCTTGAATGGGACACCCGCGGAGGGTGAGGTTCTGCTGTGGTGCGCTAGCAGTGTGGGTAGCCAGCTGCTAGGCGTTCAGAAGGAGAACATCCCGCACAACGTATGGGACCCACCGCAAGTGGGAACGGCCCATAGGGTGAGATGATGGAAGGGGCGAGGTACTTTGAACGGTCACTGTGACGGTTCGCTCAACCGCATGACTAAGGAATCGTGTGGGGCAACGAGGGAACTGTCTCTTGTGGGTAAAGTGTGCAAACTCTGTAGAGTCAAAACTATTCGAATAGCCGTGCCCACGGTTAAGGGCGGACATGGGAACTTAACCAGATATAGTTCTATTTCAAATTGTTTTATGAATGGGAATGGAAAAAGTGGAGGGCAGTGGAAAGCCCTGGTTTGAATTGTCCTGGATGTCGTCCCAGTGGTATGTTAAGCGGCTATAACGCTGAAAGAATGCTATATGTGCAGATACCATGTAACGATGGGTGCAATCTGGATCGCTATTATTATTGCATTTTCTTGAACATTATGTTTTTGTTCAAAACTGCTAGGTCTCAGAGAATTTTTATGTATCATATTTTAAAATGTTTTCTCTTCTCACAAAATAAAATATATGGGAAAATAAATAGAGCCAGGATTAATGGAGGTGGAAGTTTGTGGTAAAAACATAAATATATTGGTGGACTCATGTCGATTATAAATAGGAAACAATAGTGTGGATTCTGGGTGAAATGAGCACAAATGGATATCTAGACTAGATAGATGATTTATATGATCTTTGAAGTATTAGGAAGTGCAAGGGTATTGGTTGGATTACAACACTGATATTTGATATAAATTCTTGGGAGATGTTGACAATATTGGGATTAATAGGATTTGAATAAGTTCTAGATGGATGAATTGATCTTGGGAGTTTGGGTATGATAACAATTCCTGGAGTATAAACTTGATCAATGATATTCCTGGTGGATGAATACTGGTGAATCGTAGGCCTAATCAATGATATACTTGGTCGAAATATACTAGTGAATCGTATACTCGGTCAATGATATTCTTGGTGGATGTATACTCATGAATTAGTTAGAGATAGATAATGGAAAAATAAGATTGATTATTGAAGAATTATGATTGTAGATCAACAACGAAAGGATTGTTAAGAATTTAGAATACAAAAGATACTAGTGGATTAAATAAATGATATTACATAAATGATGTCGCTAGCTGTTTGGAGTTTTAGGCAGCAATGAAGGTATGATTGGTGGATTGCATAATTGATGATAATCGTTGTTTAAGAGTCATAGATAGCAATCAATATGGAAAGAGCATGATCGGTGGACTGATTAAATGATGTCATTCGCTGTTTGGAGTCTTAGACAGCAATCAATAAAGAAAGTGTATTTTGGTGGATTAAGTCGATTATGGTAGTCACTAGGTGGTGTATAGGCAGTAACAATAACACCATGATTAAATAATAACAAAGCTACTAAAAGCGATTTTTGGCAAATAAAATAACCCGAGCCTCTCCTTTGTTAAGCCATGCATACTATTTATTTGCATTTTGTGTATTGGCCCGCGGAGCACGGGGTTGGAGTGCTCACACTCGCTTTTGCGACAAAATTCAGAATCAGGAATCAAATCACCTCGCCTCAGCAACAAGATTGGACAAGCTGGCCGAGAAGATGAAGATGTCAAGGGCTAGGTCGCGAACCTCCAGTTGGCTGCCTGTGGGCATGTCCTGAAGGTCCCACCTGTGTGCTTCGTTCTTCCGCTGCTGTAGTTTATTGATTTCGGCCTAATCAGCCCATGTGTAAGTTTATTATTATATTTACGCTTCCGCATGATATGTACTTTGATATTCAGAACTGTAATCTGTGAGCACTATCTACTGATCCAGGGAATAGTGCGGTGGAATCACAGGAGATTCCGGATTGTAAAATTCAGGTCTGACATCTATCCTCCAAGGTAGAGTGGTTGTAAAACTTTTCTCCTTAAGCAATAATAGAATCAATCTTTGATCATCTCTAGAACTATTTTTTGTCTTGATTTTTTCTTAATTTTGTTGGTCTTTCCTCTCCTCTAATCATTCTTCTTGATCTTGTCGTGCAAAGGATGTATAAAAGATAGAGATAATGTCAGGAAATCTATCTCTACTCATCTAAGTACTTTAGTAGCAAGTTCATCAAGAAACCCAGTTTTTGCACGTTTTTTATCTTTCAAGTGATTTCTTGATCTGGAGGTTTTGGCTTGATTTCATCAGTTTCTAACTTGCTGTGACATGTGGAAATATATCTAAAGCCATCTTGATTATCATCCACCCACGAGCAAGTCATATTCCCCGTTTTACATTTTTGATCCATTTTGGTGCAAGTTGTCTTAAAACTGAAAAAGGTCCTAACTTTGTTAATGTTTTGCATGATCATTTATCCAAAAAAAAGTTTATGATATCCTAGAGAAGATCCCTGTAATTTTCATATCATTTGGATCTACGAATCAAAAGTTACATGGATTTTTCATTCGTGATAAAGTGCTGAAATCTCTATTCATCCCCTGATTTCACTGGTCTTATTTCGACCACATTGGTTTTTTGACCACTCACAAGTTTTTGACCACAATAGTTTTTGACCACTCACTGGCCATCGATTACTCTGGTCTTATTTCGACCACATTGGTTTTCGACCACTCACTGATTTTTGACCACATTAGTTTTTGACCACTCAAAAATCATCGACCACTCTGGTCTTATTTCGACCACATTAGTTTTTGACCACCACAAGTTTGTAACCACATTAGTTTTCGACCACACACTGGTCATTGATCACTCTGGCCTTACTTCGACCACATTGGTTTTCGACCACTCGTAGGTTTTTGATCACATTGGTTTTCGAGCACTCATTAGTCTTTGACCACACATTGGTCTTCGACCACTCTAGTCTTTTCGACCACACTAGCTTTTTTCTGTCAAATGAGTCTTATCTGAATTATTCTTTACTCTTGATCTTCATAGCTTCTCATAGCTATTGGAATAAACATTAGGGAATACTTGGGAAAATTTTGAGGCACCATTCACCCCTCTCTGTTGCCATCTTCGGTCCTACAAATGGTATCAGAGCCTAGTTAGCTTTTCTAATAGATCTTAACCGGTCTTAGGAGCCATGGCAACAGACAAGTGTTCCACCAAGCCTCCTATTTTCAATGGAGTCGATTATCCCTTTTGGAAGAGTAGAATATAACCTTATATTCAGGTTGAAGGCTATGCAATTTGAGAAAAGGTTAAAGCCTGGTTTGTTGTTTCTACTTATGAACATATCACGACTATGAATATGCTAGATGTTGAGGCAAACGCTAAGGCAAGGAACATCATTTAGGATCTTAGTAGAAATGTGTTTGATCGCATATCTCTCCTCTCATTGGCATATGACATCTGAGTGACCCTCGATGCATACCTGAGGGCACCACCAAGATCAAGACTATCCAACAGGATCAGTAAGATGCTTGCCGATGAGTCCTTGGATGAATACTTTGGCAGATTTCATAAAATACTGAGCAACCTTCGAGCTACTGGTCTCACATACTCAGACTCGAATAACGCTCGCCAGATGCTTTCTGCCCTAGACATCAGAGTTTGGGAGATGAAAGTGATCACCATCAAGAACATGACTAATCTGTCGACCTTGAGTCTTGATGCATTGTACTCTTGCCTCAACACTCATAAGATTGATGTCGTCTCTTGCAAGACGAAGTCGCAGTCGATGGCCTTGGTCACTGATCCCACATCTACTTCTAGACCATCTTCTGATGGTGTCTCTAATTTCTCTTTGGCTACTTTGTGCGAGATGAGTGATGACCAGTTTGATCAGTTTTTAGAGAGTGAGTTAGTCCTCTTAGCCAGAAAGTTCTCACACACATCAAGAGGGTTAAAGAGAAAGAGAGGAGATCCGGTCATCTGCTTCGAGTGTGGTGGCCCCAACCACATTCGAGCAAACTACCCCAAGCTGGAGAAGGGCAAGAATGACTACGACAGTGCAGGCAAGAACAACTACACCAATAAGAACCTCAATAAGAAGCTGTCAGCTTATGATCAAAGCAAAGAGAAAAAGTTCCACAATCTTACTAGGGTGAAGAAGCTCTTCCACTATGTCCTCACCATCTTTGACAACTTTGACTTGAGTGATATGGAGGGCTGGAGCAATGACGATGGCAAGGATAATCCGCAGAGGATGGCGACGATTACATCAGGATGTGCTTTATGGCTGACAAGAATGGCATCAGCGATGACAATCTCTACAGCAACTCCGATGAGGTATCTCCATCCTAGAACCAACTCAATGATGTTTTTCTGAAGCTAAAAAAGCTTTATGCTAAGTCTAAACCTAGGTGTGGTGAGTTAGATAATGAGGTAGAGAGCTTATCACGGGAGCTTGCTTCACTTAGATCTGTTTTCTCCCATGACGATTATAATATTTGTTCTTCCTTACTTGGAGATATGAAGAAACTAAGGACCTCGCATGATAGTGCGATTTCTGAGCTTGGCTTAAGGTGGAGAATGTTGGTCTATTAGCTGAATTAAAGATGGCTAGAGTTGTTCCTTTTTAGTCTAATTCTGTTTAGACTATAGTCTGCACCTCATGTGAGGATAAAGGCAATGCTTTTAGAAATTATACACATTTCTCGTTGATCTACCCGAAAATTATGAAAGTTGTGTAAACTTGAAGAATAATCTAAAGAATGCAGACCATAAAATTGCTAAAATGCATGCTACTTTGATTGAGCCTATTGCTTCCTGTGCCAACTGTCCTAAATTAACTACTGGACTTGAATCCATATCTAAACAATTTCAGGACATGTGTGATCATGATAAGAAAATAGCTCAATATGCTTCTAATGTTCTTGTTAGCTCACCACGCAACAATTATAAAAATTAAAATTTGAATTGATTGCTTTGGATGAAAAATATGTGAAGCTAACTAAGGACCTGCTAGAGAAACAACCTGCTTCCATGTTCTGTGCTGAAGTGGAAGAGAAAATAGAGGATATGCAAGAGACTTTTAGAAAGAGTTATGAGGCTTCGATGGCTAGAATTATGACTACCCCGTGCGTGTTATGTGAAGCCCTCAAGGTTAAGGTGGTCGTGCATAAGGAGAGATATGTACATGCTATTCGATCTTCTATTTCTAGTTCTTCATATTCCTCTTCTCCGTGTTCTTCCCATGCTTTCCTTTTTCAGGAGTGTGAGTACCTTATGAACACTCTTAAAAAATTTATCGAATGCAAGAAAAATCTTAATCTTATCTTGGACAAATCCAAGATTTGCAAGTTCAATCAAGATCTAGAATATGATTTTCTAGAGGATGTGAGGAAACATCGACCTACAGTTGTTAAAACTGTAGTCGGAGGCGTGATCAAGGTTGCACCCAAGTCTAAGAAGACAGTATTTAAGTCTGCAAACTTTGTCCAGGGGATTCTGATAGCAAGGTTGTGAATCCTTCTACTCGACCTCTTAGAAGGCGAAGTATCAGTGCACCTTTTGTTAGAAAGATGGACATTTAGTTAAGTTCTGCTTCAGGCATGCTAAGGTCACGTGTCACAACCATGTTTGCGCTCTTAGGGGTATTCAGGGTCAGTCCCAAACTCAGAGTGCTCCTAAGATCAACACGAGGTCAAGAGTTATAGGTAGCTCTCCTGACTTTCTTGGTTTTAGGCAACATCAAGGATATGGTTTTTAGGCTTCTTCTGGTTTTACTCCTTGAGTTGCTTCTAGTCAGGGTTTCCACTGTCCTGAGGATAGACCATGTTTTCTCTGTCGAGGTAGTTATCCGTGGCGTGACCAGTATGCACCAGGTAGAGGTTTGGTTCTATTTCTAGACCTTCGGATTCTATGAGAGGTGAGTTGCGTAGTGTCTCTAGAGGTCAATATTTTGCTTGTGACTGAATCTTCTGCTCATCGTGTGACTCAGTACTAGTTTCTTAGATCTGCTCTTATTTACCCTAGTACTGAGTCACCGATATTTTCTTCTCATTGATTTAGGTTCGTCGGACTAGGAAGGGAGATGTTTGGTTGTTGACTCTGGTTGTTCTCGTTGTGTGACTGGGGATTCATGTTAATTTTCTTCCCTAGTCCGAGCTCTAGGTGATGAGTTAAGCACTTTTGGAGACGCTTCGTCAGGTCGAGTCATCGCTAAAGGTACTGTGCACATTAATGATTCTTTCATTTTTAAGGATGTTGCTTTAGTGAGTAAACTGCGATATAATTTGCTATCTATTTCTCAGCTTACCGATGATGATTTTGGGGTAAGCTTCAAGAAATATACTTGTAAAATTCTTGATTCTTTGGGAAGTCTAGTTTGCAGGATTTCTAGATTTGTGAGGATTTTTTGTGCTGATTTTATTGAGTCTGCTGGTGATTCTTTTAGGTGCTTAGTTGCTTCAGAGTCCCATGATCTCTCTTTTTGGCATAGGAAACTTGGTCACATTGGTTTGGATCACTTGACCCGAGTTAGCAGACACGGCCTTATTTGTGATCTGCCTAAACTCAAGAAGGTCAAAGACTTAGTTTGTGCTCCTTGTCTACATGGCAAGATGGTTGCTGCTTCTCATCCTCCAATCACTGCGACTATGACCAACACACCAGGACAACTTCTTCATATGGATACTGTTAGTCTAGCTAGAGTACAGTCGGCTGGTGCGAAATGGTTCATTCTTGTTGTGGTTGATGATTTCTCAAGATTTCCTTGGGTGTTTTTCTTAACCTCGAAGGATGAGACTTTCAGTCATTTTCAAGGTCTGATCAGCAGGTTGTCTATTGAGATCCCTGGTGCCTTACGAGCAATCCGTAGTGACAATGGCACGGAGTTCAAGAACTCCAACTTTGAGAGGTTCTGTGATGAGACAGGTGTGGAGCATCAATTCTTTTCTCCATACGTCCCTCAGTGAAATGGCGCTTTGGAGGAAAGAACCATACCTTGGTCGAGATGGTTAGGACGATGCTAGATAAGTATGGTGCACCTAGAAAGATTTGGGCTGAGGCTATAGCTACCGCTTGCCATGTTTCGAACAGAGTTTTTCTTAGGAAACATTTGCATCGCGTTTCCTATGAGTTGAGGTATGGGCGAAAGCCCAGTGTCTCGCATTTTCGTATTTCGATTGCAAGTGCTTTATTTTGAAGTCTGAGAACCTAGATAAGTTTGAGTCACGCTCCTATGATGGTATCTTTCTGGGTTACTCGACTTCGTAGCGGTGTTATAGCGCTAGAACTGCGAGACGAGTAGGATAATAGAGACCTATGAGGTTAGTTTTAATAAGGCTAGTCCTTCTACTAGGCCGATATCTCAGGTCCAGTTATGCAGTCTGAGACCATCTTTGTAGATGATCAGGATGATGGAGATGAAGGTTCTTTACCTGATCTAGTCTCATCTACCCCTGAGGTGCTTGTTTTTACCACTGCACTTCTGGGAGATTAGCCCTTACCTTCTAACTCTTCTGAAGCTTGTGGCTCTGCTCCTACCTCCACAGTTCATGAGGTAGAGGCCACTTCTTTATCACATTCAGGACCGCCCCAACACATTTAGCATCGTTGCCCTCCTAAGCAGATCATAGGCTATGTGCAAAAATATGGAGTAGACTACGAGGAGGTATTCACACTGGTGGCTCGTATGGAGACAATATGTGTACTCATTTCATTGGCTGCCCAGGGAGGATGGGATGTCCACCACATGGATATGAAATCAGCTTTCTTGAACAGTGAAATTGAAGAGGAGGTGTACGTAGCCCAGCCACCAGGTTTTCAAAGCAAGACACGGGTTGAGAAGGTGCTAAAACTGAACAAAGCTTTGTATGGGCTTAAACAGGTGCCATAGGCATGGAATGTGAAGCTTGACAAAAATCTTTCGTCACTAGGTTTCAAGCGAAGTCGGCCTGACCATGTCATATATACAAGAGGTAATGAAAATACAAGGTTGATTGTAGGTGTATATGTGGATGATTTGATAATTCCTGGAATTGATCTGGGAGAGATTGGGAAGTTTAAAGAAGAGATGATAAAGCTGTTCTAAATTACAGACTTGGGGCTCTTGAGTTACTACCTCGGCATTGAAGTGAAGCAATCCACAACCGACATCTTTGTCTATCAGTCGGCATATGCTCCGAAAATTCTAGAGAAGTGAGGCATGGAACCTTGTAACCCATGTCAAATTCCAGTGGAAAATCTGCTGAAACTTGGTAAGACTAGTTCTAGTCCTCCAGTTGATGCCACGCAATATAGAAGTGTTGTCGGAAGTCTGAGATACCTGGTTCATACCAGACTGGACATCGCGTTCGCGGTGGGTTATGTAAGTCGCTTCATGGAAAACCCCCACACAAGAGCATATGACAGCGGTTAAACATATACTGAGGTACGTTCATGGCATGATATACCTCGGTTGTCATTATGGGAGAGCTAGTGATGATGTGCTTTAGTTGACTGGATACAGTGATAGTGACATGGTAGGGAATGTTGACGATCGAAAAAGCACAACAGGTGTAATGTATGTGCTTAGAGGAAGTGTGGTTAGCTGGTAGTCGCAGAAACAAAAGGTTGTGATACAGATAGCGTGTGTTTGAGTTTCCGATCCTGGTGTTTTTCCAACAGGCGGCATTGCGTGGGGGAGATAAGCTGATGTTAGGGTTTGGAACAGGCGCGATCCTGCCGGTTTGGCAAGTGAGAGGAAAGGCAGATCGGAGCGTGACGGCAGCGAGTGCGAGGTAGATTTATGAGCGCCGCCTGATTCCGAGACGCAAGTTACGGGTCCAAGTTTGTACGTGCAGAGGTGGAGTGAAATGTCATGTGCTTACCGCTGAGAATAAACGTGGAGTTAACCAATAAGAAAGGACCACGTGGATTATCTTGATGAAAAATTAGACGAGCCGATATTAACAAGTTTTAATTCAGTAGAATTCCGATTTGTCACAACTCACAACTCATCATCCGAGCATGTTTTGTTTGCTATTTTCATAGTAGCACTAGTACTTTAAAAGTCGAGAAGGTTTTAGCTTGTTTCGTGCTGCCTATGCTCTCACTTCACGAAAAAGGATATAAATGGTCATAAAAATTTCTGAAAAAGTTATCACCGCTGGCACAAAACCTACCTATGATGTATACCACTGCCACTGCCGATTGGAGCATGGATCATGATGCGGTTCCAACAGTGAGAAAATGTGACTTATAGATAGGCAACTTGTAGCAAATTAAATCCATGTTATCATTGTTGGTTTCTATGAGGGCTTTTCAGTAATTTTTCAATTGAGAAAAGGAAAAAAGAAAAAAGAGGTGGGGCCCACCTGTCAGTGGGCCGAGAGAAGAGATAAGAGGGAGGAAACGTCCTCCCTGGCGTGTGCGCTTCGCCTAGATCTGGCGTTTCAGCGGACGACTTGGGCGGCGAGTGGGGAGGTGGCACCTGGAGAGGAGGCGACAGAGGCGCGAGCTGGCCCAGGCTCCTTAGAGCCGGCCGCTTACGTCACCACACCGCAACCCCCTGCCTCCTCTACTTAAGGCTGCCATTTCTTCCTTCGAGTGAGAATCTCTTCCGATCTCGATTTCTCCTCTTTGGCTTTCTTCCTCTCTGGTCTTCGGGTTGTAAGGAGTATTGGTGCTTTTGCACCATCTCCGATTGGAGCTTTTGCATTCGAATTTCCGAGTGAACCCTATTGTTTGGTGGGGTGTGAGGGGAATCTGAAGGTGAAAGATTGACCTGAGGTAAGGAGAAGGTTGTGACGATCCTCTGTTGTGTTTAAGTGCATTTGGCCGGTGCATTCTGGTGATCTTGTGCGGCATCAACCCCGACCTTCGACTCCTGCTTTGGCTACCTAAGGTTGGAGTGTGGCATTGTATCTCTATCTACCTCGCTTCTCTTTGGCGGCAACACAGAGGAGCGCTAGGTTTTCTGGGACAACATCTTCCTGTGTGCCTTGCCTGATTCTTGTCAGCTGATCACTTTCTGCTGGTTCGGTTTACTCCTAGACGACTTTGAGTGTCATCTACATCGTGAGTATTTTGATTCTTCTGCCAATATTGGCAGTTGTACTTGTTTTTTGTTTCTGTTTTAAGATCAAGTGCTGGGAGTTGCTATGTTTGCTTGTCGGCTCAGAAATTGTGCTCTGTGATGAAACTGTCGAATACTGAAATTGGTCTAGGTAACTGGATTAAATTTGAGCTCTATTGAATTGGTTTCTACTGTATGTACCATATCTATATAAATTTCGGTTGAGTGGATTTTTTTACTAGCAATTGAGATTATTTGATATGCAGTAGTCTTTTTGTTCAGTTCGGTCTAGAAGTAATCCTTTCTTTAATCTGTTCGTCTTATACTCTTATGAGATTGTAGTTTAATCCTCTGGAACACTGTCAGATTATCTGCTTGATAATTCATTGCATGTGAATATTTAAATCAAAAATTAGAAGTTGCTATCCACTATATATGCAAGATTGTAATAGTGGAAACATAGTTTAGAGCTCAAATCTTGATCTCTAGTTATCAAATCATTAGTGAAGAGTTTCGACATTAGCATGAGAAGGCCAAGATCAAAAATTTTGTGCAACTCTATTCTGAAAGCAATTTTCAAGCAATTAATGTGTATTATGCTAGATTTAAGTGCTTCTCTGTTCATAGAACTGCATGTCATGTTCTTTTCAGTAGTATCATTGGATATATGCACTAGTATGAATGATATGATGAAATTACATGAATATATGCAATTTATGTCATTTATATTCTGCTGGAAATGTTCTGAATTTATGCTTTATTTAGTTGCTCATACCGACTTATTTACAACAATCATTATATTAGTAAAGTCATAACAAATCTATTAAATGGATTAAACAAATTATTTACTCCAAAAAATGAAACAATTAATTTAACTGATCGCAAGCTAACTACGTGGCTCACTTTAATTAGACGACTCTATGTACTTTAGTCTGCGTGAGCCTTGATCACAACTCAAACTGCCGCGGCCGCCTCCATTCCACGAAATCCACGGCCAGATCGAGACGCCGCCGTCTCCACTAGCTGCAGCCCACACCACTCCGCCGCTGTGCCGGCACCGGCCACGACTACCTCCTTCGCCGCCTTTCCTAGCCCCTCCTCGTTCCTACCGCCATGGGCCATCTTTCCACCCAGAAACATCTCGACGGCACTCGCGGCGGGCCCGAAGACGTCCACCTGCCACGAGGCACGCTCCGCGCCGGCGTCCTTCACCTTGCGGACCTTCAGCGTGAGAACCCTGGTGACGTCGAGGCGGCGGAGGCTCCAGCCGGGGATGTCGCGGAGCCGGTGGATCTTCTGCAGCTGGCTGCACGCCAGCCTGCACGTGTTCGCCTTGATCTCGTCGACGGCCGCCGCGAGGAGCCTCGCGCGCAGCTCGTCGTCTCCGTCCAGCGTCCCCGTGGCCTCCAGCCGGAAGTAGGTGTCCATCTCCGGCACGCCTATGGACCTCCGGATCCCCCGGGAGTAGTCTGCGTTCGGCCGGAAGAGTTCCCGTACCTCGCCGACGAGCCCTTGCTCCACCATGCAGTCAACGCGGTTGCAGACGTAACGGTGCAACACCGGCAGGTCGGCGTCCACCCAGAGGAAGCAGCAGTCGTAGCGCCCGCGGAAGCCCGGCTCGCCGTCCAGCAGCGCCTCGAGGTACCTGTTCGACCCGCCGGCGATGATCGGCAACCGGCCCCTCGCGATGACAGACTCCACGGTGCGCGTGGCGTCGCGGCGGAAGTCGGCTGCGGTGTAGTCTGCGTCGGGGTGCACCCCGCCGATGAGGTGGTTCTCGTCGGCGGTGACCTTGTTGGTGACGACTTCAAGGCCGTCGTAGACCTGGATCTTGTCGGAGTTGACGACCTCGCCGCCGAACCGCAGCGCGAGGTCGATGGCCAGCTTGGACTTGCCGGTGGCCGTGGCGCCCATCACCACCACCACCTTGCCCTTGCCGCCGCTCGCTGTCGCACTAACACCCTCCATGCATGCACAAGCGGACAAGCCTCGGTGATACCTTTAGGATGTGTTTGGATGCTATGATGGCCAAGGGATGGAACCATCTCATTCCAATTTTGAGCTCATCCAGCTGTTTGGATCGTGGGATGGAGAAGAATGAAGTGGAAGCAAACTGTTCCTTCCAAAGGAATATTCCTTCAATATTCGGGATCACTCCATCCCCCAAAAAATCCCGGACGAGCCCATTCCACAAAAAAAGTTGTGCCCTCTGTCTCCCACACCGCCGGCCTCTCCAGATCCAGATCGGGGCGCCGGCCTCCCACGCTGCCGGCCTCCCCTCCCGCGCCGACCTCCCTCCCGCGCCGAACTCCTGGCCGCGCCGACGTCCCGCGCCGGCCTCCCCCTCCCGCGTGGACCTCCCGCCCACGCCGACGTCCCGCGCCGGCCTCCCACGCCCGCGCCGGCCTCCCGCCCGTGCCGACCTCCCGCGCCGCCGCCCGCAACGGCCTTCCTCGCCGCCGCCCGACCTACCGCCCGCGCCGACCTCCCGCGACGCCGCCCGCGCCGTCCTCCCTCGCCGCCGCACGCTCGGTCCCCCGATGAACGCATATCCTATTTTTCATCCCCATCCCATCAACCAAACAACAGACAGAACGGTTCCATTCTTCTCCATCCCACTAACCAAACAAAAAAACAGAACCATCCCATACTATGAACCAAACATATCAACGGAACCATCCCGTTCCATCACATCCCAAAAAACTGGATTCATCACATCCCATTCCTCCCCATTCCACCAACCAAACACATCCTTACTCGCTGCGTGCATGAAAGATGAAACCTTGAGATGCATAAACTAACGTGATACGCCTTTCTTCTATTTATAGCTGTAGCCTGAAGATTGTAGGCTTGTAGCTGCTAACTGTCACTGTCGCGCGTGTGGTCTAGATAACGAAAATCTGACACGTTGACGATTAGAACAGTACAACTGGCATGAAAACCTGACACGTTGGGAATGTGTCAACTGTGACGTACGTTAGTTGGGTGTTTGCATTGTCTCCCAAATTGGTGAGCCATAACTGGGCTGCTGGTTGCCGGGAAACTTCGATAGTCATTGAGAAATTAAACCGGAGAAGATGATATTTGTTGCAGGGATCGGAGAAGACCTAGGGCCGGTTGTTGACCCAGTCTGAACGTTTGGTTCCTGGATCTAGAATATGCATTGGAGATTGTCGTGTGTACTACATGGTCATATGGAGAGAGAGGTACATGGTCATATATATAGGGCGTTTGGTCCAGCTTTTTGAACAGTTTTAACTTCTAGTTTCTCGGGCGAGAAGCCAAAAGGCAGATCGAATAGATCGGTGTTTGCACCTGCTTTTGAAAGCAGTTTCTTTGCCCGGCTTTTATCCCCACCTCCTCCCCAACATCACGTCAATCTTGCTCCCATCCGCTCGTTGTGTGGTTTCCAACCCCGTCATCACTGCGCCTTAGAGAGCTAGCACCCAGCCGGATCTGACCGTTGCCTCTCCTCTGGCCCCTCCCTTGGCCAGATCCACAATAATCTGGCTCAGGCTCAGCCGCCAATTGAGCACTCTTGTTGGTCCCCCTCCTCCGCATCCGGCAAGCTTTGTGTGTCGCTCGGTGTGTACTTTAAGCTGGCGCCTCCGATTGCCTACGGATCCCAGTCTAGGTGTGCCTCCTCCTCCATCGAATCCACATCGACCATGGTCTCCAGCTCCGTGTCGTCCTCGGCCGCCGCCTCCATCCCCACATCAAACTGTGCGTCCAACCTTCTGTCGTCGTTGGATGCCGCCTCCCTCGCCGTGTGTGAGTCTCTGTTGCGCGTCGCCTTCCCCAGCATCACTGAGGTGATCTCCCCCACCGTTGTTGAGACAGTCGAGCACACCGCCAATTCAAGCCATACATGGCCACGTGCAAATTGGCTCAATGCAACTCAACGTAGTCTAAAAAAACACTACGCTTTTACTTTTGCCAGTACTATTCATCAGCCGTAGCTATAAACCGATCAGCTGCAGCCAAAAGTCATCAACCGTAGGCCAAAAGAACAGATCTATAGATGGAAACGCAAAAGGTAGGGATCTAGTTGAGAACTAGGATAGAATGGATGGGCTGGCACTCAAGTTGTGTTTTGGCTCTGGTCTGGGTTGTGGAGTTTTAGCTGTTTAGGAGCTAGGTCCTTGCTCGTTGGCCCATGTTCTCGTTCATGGACACAAGCGGCATAATATTAAGTCGTATATATGGAGTAACACATACAACTTCATGTCGTATTGCAATTGAGGACGACTAATGATTAATATTTAATTATGTTTTATTTTCAAGAAAATATTTTTTGACAACAAAAGTAAAGTAGCATTTTTAATTAAGATAATAAATAAATGGATCGAGTATTTATGCAAGACATATTTGTAGTGCAAACTCTTTACAATGTACTATCATGCTAACCATTTGATTGTGGCTTCAAATCTAGCAAAAAAAATTCCAAAATTATAATAAATATAATCCTCAATACAATCTATCATCCTTTAAAATTTCAAGTCCAAAACTCCAAACTCAATGCCAAGAGAAACAAATAAGCTAACTTTTCTGTGAATTAATACAGTGGCCTTTGTTTTTCCAGCGCCTCCGCGGGGGCAGCCTTTTTTTTCCTTTTCCTTTTTATTTATGATTTGTTAGAATTTTCTTTTTTTCCTCAACATCAATGGATTTTGGATTTGAAATTATATATGATCGTATTACATATTTAGGAGTACCACTCTTTTATAATTTATTTAGTATATGCTCTTACCAAAATGTTAAGCAGGATAGCATCCGATACAGAGGATTTGCACCAAGTATACAAGTCCATATAATATTTGAAAAAAAAAACTACTGAATGCGTAACAACCATGGTTTGTTATCCTCTAATCAAATAGACCACATAATTTTAGTGATGTATGGTCTATTGAGAGTAGTTTTTTTGCTAGGTTTTGTGATAATGTATGCACAACACATTAACTTAATTATGTGCCAGACGTACGCCTCCGACAACATTTATTTATAAATAGATTTAAATGTTATTGCCCTATTTTTGTTGTCAGCATGCATGCTAGGTAGCACATCAAAATCATGTAGTAGCTGGCGGATTAACATCGAAAATGATGCGACGCAAAGCAGAAGAGTCAATACACTTGGCGGAACAAACCAAAGCTGAGGGGACAATATTCAACCTACAGAAAGTATGCATTGCATGCCAGCACGGTTTGGGCAAAAGTTTTCTCAGAAAAATTTCTACACGTCTAGATTTCATATATAGCTCAAAAAAGTCACATGGACCCGTGTCCTGTATGACCATAATTAACAGGAAGCTAGCAGTCTAATGTAAAGACATATGTGCATACATCTCTAATGCTTCTAGTTGTTTCTACCCCGGCCCTCAAATTAATGCCCTAACTCTTCGTAGCCGAAAAAGGGGGAAATACATAGGTAAAAAGATAAAACGAAAATTCGAAATATGTAAATTGGGAGAATAATGAAATCCTTTGACTCACCTGGTACAAATGAGTGATGGAGAGTGAACTACAAGTAGCTAGTTTGGTTTGGTTGCCCCCTGAGCTATTGAGCTTCTGGCAGGAGAGAATGGCACTACTTCCCTTTTTATAGACTTTGCCATGCATGGCGTGTTGTTTGGCAAAAAAAAAGGTTTTGTTAAATATCATTCGGATGTTTTTTTCTAACTATCATTTAGATTTAAGACTGTTGGATTAGAGATCCAATGACCATGAATTCTCCCCTCCCTCTTGAATTCTACCCCCTCCCCCTTCAAAAACAAGGGGCCTCTTGATCTCTAATCCAAAGGTCATAAATTTGGATAATAGTTAAGAAAAAAACATCTGGATGATGCTAGACACTCCCATAAAAACAACAACAACACAAATAGTAAGTCACGCTTTAGACCGTGCTTACACTTGACAAGAGTACGTGTCAAATTTAATAAACGAATTGGAGCCCTTCACAAGCTCGTAAAGACATCTTAAAAGTCAGAACCGGATGCTGACACTTTGGTCTAATGCTAAGTGGGGCCACCTTATCAGTGACTTAGAAATGGGAAAATCTTGGGCGGTTGGAGATCACGGGGTCAAATGAACTTTGCATGAGAAAGCCACCGTAGTTTGTATGTTGAGATAAAGGGTATAAGAAAGACAGACTATGCATAATAAACTAAATTAACAAAACTTTTATGAATACTCACTGACGACCGGATTTCCGGGTAAGCCTGCTTGTCAGTGATTTTTGATCAGTAAAAATACCGTAAAGACTACCATTCGTACACATATAGAGCACCACTGAGAGTACTTTGTCGGTTTTGTTGCCTGAATAATTTAAGCTAAGCACCAAACTAAGTGGCTCCTAATGCGGTGATGATAATGATATATGACACTTGCATCAATATTCAACATACATATGTTAGTGAAGTTGAGGTGCGAACATGTTCTGTCATATGGGATGACATTCCATATGTGGGAAAGGCAGGGGCTTTCCAACGTCCAGATTGCAAGAAGAAGAAGAAAACCGTGGGCAGCAACGTCGTAATCCTGGCACCGAACTGATACATTCTCTGTGTAGCCATGTTTAGTTAGTTAATTGATGCTTTGTAGATTACAGCGAGGAGCTAGCTAGAAACACAACGAGACGGTCGCTTTTTGTTTCTGGCTGACGTGCCTTTTTTTTTTGGAGGGCAGGCTACTTAATGTGCCATGTATGTATATATGTTACTAATGTTACGTATGTGTGCCAGCTCTCTTGATGATGTCTACGTTTATTTTTTATTTTGCTGAGAGAAATTGATGATGTATGTGTTGAGTCCGACGTTAGACAAGCTACAGGCATTTAAAACATACCTAAGGATCAATTGAAGTTCAGTTTAGAGTCGATTTCCTTCTTGCCCCTTTTAATTTTTTTGCAGTTTTTATTTTAGGACCAAATCGAAAGGAAATTGATTCCCCCCCCCCCCCCCCCAAATACACGCCAATTTTTAATTCTTATTCTAATATTTCACCATTTTGGTCTTTTCTAATCTTCATCACTTTTGGAATCTCATTTCATATCTTTTTTTTAGTGCTATGAAAGTAGTAATTAAAGTACTCACTTTTTGCCTTCTACATTTTCCATTGGTAGTTTCCAGTAAGAAAATCGATCAACATTACTTTACGAGCAAATTAGTAATACTACAGTCCTTCCAACATATATTTTATTTGCGACGGCAGTCGAGCTGGCCTCCAATGGCAGAAGCCCCATAATAAATTTTGTTTCTATCAATGGTAAAGCTGCACTTATTATTTGGAGGAACACTAGCTGTTTTTTGGTAAGCAGTTATCCCTACAACACTGCAGTCAAGTCAGCCTTGCATGGTATCATGGCCAAAAATCATATTCACGTCAGGAACCTCACAAACTGCCACCGACGCCAAAACCTCATTCACAATTTTGTATTACACGTCTGTCTTCAAACAACCACCATTCCAGTTTTATTGAATGAATTATACATACATCTTCAATTTCAGCGGTTCGATGCTTCATACTTTAAGGATATTTTTTTCTATGAGAACTACAGGCAGTACTTAACAAACTGAGAATGTTCAAATTGAAAATATTAAAAGTGAGAATAATCAAACTTTTGGTTGAGAAAAGACAAAAGGTTGAGAAAACTTTTGGTGATGACTTTTTTATATACCTCGTGAATAATATGCTAAAAAAATATTTTAGAGACTTATGCATCTTCTGATGCTGAGTATTAGAAAGAGCCAGTTTGTAACGAGATGAACTCTATCATGGCTAATGAGATTTGGAAGGTCACTGGTCGCCCTAACAGGTGCAAACATTTAAGGTATAAATGGGTCTTCAAAAAAAATTAAGACCTGATGGTACTATTGAGAAGTACACTTAGAAAGAAGGGAGAATATTTCTTTGACACTTACTCTCTCGTCATCAGACTAATCACCATCAGAGTGTTCCTTACGTTAGCATCTTCCTATGGTCTTTATGTCTATCAAATGGATATGAAGACAGTTTTCTTTAACGGAGAGTTAAAGGAAGAAATCTATATAGATCAACCGGAAGGTTTTGTGATTTCTAGACAAAAAAAGATATGTAGATTGTTGAAATCCTTGTATAGCCTAAAGTAAGCACCAAAACAATGGCACAAGAAGCAAGGTTGTCACGGCGCTCTGGCAAGTCGAGGCGAGCTCGGAGCGCCTGGACGCCTAGTCGACTAGGCGCCCGCCATGGCGATAGTTAGACGATAGTAGTTAGACGATAAATAATACATTATACGACCAAAAATAGCACAAATAATTCAAATAACCATGTCTCAGGAGGTCTAAATCGAAAGAAATACATTAAAGAAGAGGCCAGTTCGTCATTTTCAGGAATTTTGAGGACCTAATCGCAAAATGGCCAAACAAATATCTAACTCTAGCCCAGGCGCCGCCAGACTTAGGATGCCTCTCCCCCCATCTCATCTCTGCCGCTCCCCCTCCCCGCCGCCTCCTCCCCCCGCCCGCGCCTCCTCTCCCCGCGCCGGATCCGCCGCCTCCCCTCCCCGCGCCGGATCCGCCGCCTCCTCCCCCCGCCCGCGCCTCCTCTCCCCGCGTTGGATCCGCCGCCTCCCCTCCCCGCGCCAGATCCGCCGCCTCCCCGCCTCCCCTCCCCGCGTCCGGCCTTCCCCTCCCCGCGCCGGATCCGCCGCCTCCCCGCCTCCCCTCCCCGCTTCCGGCCTTCCCCTCCCCGCCGCCTCCCCTCCCCGCGCCCGATCCGCCGCCTCCCCGCCTCACCTCCCCGCGTCCCGCCCTCCTCTCCCCACCGGAGGGGGACGTCGGCGGCGGAAGAAGGCTGGAGATCCACGCCGGCGGCGGGAGCAGGCGAAGATCGGCGTCAACAGCGGGAGCAGGCTAGGCGAACAGCCTCGGCGTCCCCCTCCGGCCGCCAGGACGACTTGGCGTCGCCTAGGCGACGCCGTGACAACCATGACAAGAAGTTTGACAAAACTTTGAGATCCACTGGTTTGTTGTGAATAAAGCTAATAAATGTGGATATTACCATTATGGTGAGGTCAATGAGTGATCTTGTGTTTGTATGTAGATGGCATACTTATATTTAGAACAAACAATGATGTAATTAACAAGGTCAAATCTTCCTTATCTCGGTGTTTTGATATGAAAGACTTGGGAGAGGCAGATGTCATTCTAAATATTAAATTGATCAAAAACAAGAATGGGATCACTTTGAACCAATCCCATTATGCTCAGAAAATATTGAGCCAATTCCGTTTTAAAAATTGCAAAGTTTCTCCAATACCTATGATGTGAGCATTAAACTATGAAAGAACCAAAGGCTAGAAAAAGATCAATTGAAATATTTGCAGATTATTAAGTCACACATGTATTTAGCTGGTGCCACAAGACCTAGCATTTTATTTGTTGTGAGCAAGTTAAGTTGGTTTACATCTAAACTAGGAGATAATCACTGGGAGACACTTGAAAGGGTGTTGCCTTACTTGAGAGGCACATCTTTTGGAATTCATTATATTGGATACCCTTCTGTATTAAAATGATAAAGTGACTCCAAATGGATCTCTGATGTGGATGAGATCAAATTTACAAGTGGTTATATATTTATTTTAGCTGATGCCGCATTTTCACGGAGATATTGCAAACAGACCATATTGACGAGGTCAACTATAGAAGCAAAACTTGTAGCACTTGACACAGCCACTGTTGAAGTTGAATGGTTGAGAGAGCTTCTTTTAGATTTGTCATTGGTTGAGAAACCAATAGCGGCAGTCCTGATGTAATGTGATAATCAAACAGTGTTGACTGAAACACAAATACTAAGTATAATATGAAGTCGTCCAAACATGTGAAGATAGGCTTAAATTTATCAGAAAACTGAGAAACACCAGAGTAATTGCAGTGAATTATATTCACACTGAGAAAAATCTAACTAACCCTTTTGCAAAGGGGTTAGCACAGAAAGCGATTTCCATTGCATCTATGGACATAGAAATGAGGTCCATTTGAGTTACAACATAATGGTAACCAATAACTTGTTGATCGGAGATCCCGTGGCTTAGTCAATGGAAAAAACAAGTTGGTGTTGTAACAAGAGAGTATATGTTCATTGTACCCGTGTCCTAATAGATAAAGTATTCTCGACTTTATGGAAAATTAGCATAAAAAAAATTCCTCACCATGGCCGACTGCAACTTACTAAAGAAACATTAAAAAAAAAGCTCCGACATTCTCCTGTCAGCTGCTAGTACTATCTCTATTGTTTGTTGGAGTTGGGATATACCTGAGACCGTGTTGACTGTGTTGCATATGCAGTCGCAATCCTGGCACCGAACTTATATATTCTCTGTGTAGCCATATTTAGTTAGTTAATTGATGCTTTGTAGATTACAGCGAGGAGCTAGAAACACAACGAGACGGTCGCTTTCTTTTGCTGGCTGACGTGCCTTTTTTTTTTTGGGAAGGCAGGCTACTTAGGGGGTGATCGGTTCGGCTGAAAAGCTCGTGGTTTATGGCTGAAAACACTGTAGCTGACTGAAAAAAGCACTGTAGCTGACAGAGGCTTATTTAACATAATTAAATTTAAAAAATTTAAAATATAAAAAATATGTTAGCCCATTACATATAATACAAACAAATACGGGAAAAAAAAGAACCGGCAAAAAAGCTCAACAAAAAGCTAAAAATTCAGAAAAAGACGAAACTTATGAATAGTGACAAATAAGCCATGAGCACTGTTGGGCAGCCATGTTGATCACGGCCTTAATGTGCCATGTATGTATGTTACTAATGTTACGTATGTGTGCCAGCTCTCTTGATGATGTTCATGTTTTTTTTTATTTTGGAGAGAGAAATTGATGATGTATGTGTTGAGTGCGACGTTAGACAAGCTACAGGCATTTAACACATACCTAAGGATGAAAGGATCAATTGTAGCTCTAGATTATTTTAGAGTCGATTTCCTTCTTGCCCCCTTTTAAATTTTTGCAGTTTTTATTTAGAACATAATCGAAAGAAAATTGATTTTTCCCAATACACGCCAATTTTTAATTCTTATTCTAATCTTCCACCATTTTGCTCTTTTCTAATCTTCATCACTTTTGGAATCTCATTTCATATTTTTTTGGTTTGGTGCTATAAAAGTAGGAAAGTACTCACCTTTTTCCTTCTACATTTTTCATAGGTACTTTCCAGTTATAAAATCCATCAAAATAATTTACTAGCAAATTAGCAATACTACAGTCCTTCCTACATATTATTTGCGACGGCAGTCGAGCTGGCCTCCAATGGCAGATGCCCCATAGTTTTGTTTCCATTATGGTAAAGCTGCACGTATTATTTAGAGGAACAAAAGCTGTTTGTTGTTAAGCAGTTATCCCTACAATACTGCAGTCAAGTCAGCCTTGCATGGTATCATGGCCAAAAATCCTATTCACATCAGGAACCTCACAAACAGAAGAAACAAGTGCAGCCACCGACGCGAAAACCTCATCCACAAGTCAGTATTACACGTTTGTCTTCAAACAACCAGCATTCCAGTTTTATTTAATGAATCATACATACATCTTCAATTTCAGCAGACTGATGTTAAAGTTATTTGCAGAATCAAAGCCATATTTGCATAAAGTAAATGGGGAAAAAAAAAGGCAATAGCATCGGTTACCTCGGTTCGTGGGAACAGATTACAGGGAAGACTGCTGTATACTATGCATTCCAGTAGAGTTGATTCTGTAGACTACAAATTACACTAGCAGATTACAGCATTAAATAGGGAACTTCATATAATAGGACGACTGGAATTTATACCGGTTGCCATGGCCTTGCTTGATTCCTGGAGGAGATTACAGCAGTCAGGAAGCTATTGACAGCGTATTCTCAACATACATGCCTGCAGGCCCTGTACACCTGTAGTCAGTTCTGCACAGATTTCGTAAGTCTTCGTTCCTGCTCCACTGCACAATAACAGAAGCTTGGCATGTGAGATTGCTTCAATGGAGGTTGGATCTCTGATAAACTATGAGTTGGGCATGAACATAACGAGCATCCCAATAACTTCAAGGAAATGATGAATAGAAGCGAGTCATGACTCATGAAACACTTCGAGAAAAAATGCAATGGTATCTTATAGGTAGATCCATGCATGTCAAGAAAAAGTTGCTCAATTGAACATCAGAGGTAGTGAACTGACAGTGACTAAGGCGGAGAGTTGTGCAAGAACATTTGGGATGTGAACAAAAAAACAGAAAAATCTAGCATTAGCAACTTTAATGAGGTTTCAGAACTTATTCAACGAGCCATGTGCTAGGAAAATGTTGTGCCAACAAATGTAAAACAGGGAAAATAATCCTAAACCATCTTCTACTGTGCAAAAGTATGGTAAGCCGTAAGCCTATATGTGCAGCTTTGTTTGCTCCACTTCAATCAACGAAAATTTCACACTTGTACAAGTAGTGGCCTAACTTTTTCTGTTAGGACATGAGGAATGCTAAAAAAAATCATCAAATATTTCGCACGTGCACATGCCCCACATAAAACCATTTAGAAGATAACGAGGTATCACCCAATGCTAGTGCTGCTTAGGATGAGGTTCCACAAGATGGTCTTAATCTGCTAGTCAAGAAGGTTTGGGTTGATGACACTATTATTGTTCAGAAGGGCCAACGCCGAAGTGTTTTCCAATCGAATGCAAGATCAAGGACAAAGTTTGCAAGCTAATCATTGATGGTGGTAACTACAACAATGTCATCAGCAAAGATTTAGTGCATGCTTTGGGATTATCAACATGGAGGCATCCTCGAACTATTACATACAATGGTTGAATAATGTCGGTAAACTCAAAATTACTCACCGTGCTAAAGTTCCTTTTTCAGTGGGTAATTATGTGGACAAGGTGGAATGTGATGTCATGCCAATGCACGCATGTCACTTGTTGAGACATCCGTGGCAGTTTGATCGCAACGCTATGCATCAAGGGAAGTCCAACAAGTACTCTTTTGTTCATAAAGACAAACTGTGCACATTGCATCTAATGTTGGAGAGTGCAATTCATACTAAAGAATTCAAGCCAATTAAGAAAGCTTTAAAGATTGCTTCGAAACCAAGGACGATTTCACTTGAAGGGGAGGATGATGCGGCCCGGGTTATGCTGAGTGCACCAATTAATATTGTTGAACCATCTAGACATATTAGCATCGACTCTTGGGCAAATTGTGTTTTAATTGGTGAAATTATTGTTAATGTCGAGAGGGAGGCGAGGGTGGACAGCATGGAAGGTGATGGCTCAGCGTTTATTGTTGTGCCGTGCCTAACGGCAGCAGCCTCCCATGTATTTCAGCCAGAAATTCATCGTGATCCATCATCTGTTGTTCGACAGCAGCCACACAAGTAGCACCAGGCTCACTAACCAACAAAGCTGGCAGATTGCGCCCATAAACAACATGAAAAGGTGTAGTGTGGAGGGTTGTTTGATATGAAGAATTGTAACAATATGCAGCACAAGGAAGCCACTACACCCACTGCTTCAGATGATCACCATACAAACACCTTAGATGTATGATAATGATGTGATTAACCACCTTAGACTAACCGTCGGATTGCAGATGAAAAGCAAAACTTAAATGTATCTGAACTCCAGCCAAACAAAAGAGCTCCCGCCAAAAAATACTAGTAAAAATCGTATCACGGTCACTAACAATAGATGAAGGAATGCCATGAAGACGAACAACTTCATCAAATAAGGCATGAGCCACTGAACTTGCAGTGTATAGATGAGATAGAGCAATGAAGTGAGCATATTTTGAGAAGTGATAAGTGATAACAACTGTCAATATAACTGACTTGCCATGAACCTTTGGCAATCCTTCCACAAAATCCATGAAAATATAGGCCCAAACCGTGCGTGGCACTTTAACGATTGGAGTAAGCCCACTGGATGAAGATGCTCCGTCTTATTGTGTTGACACACCGAACACCCTTTGACAAATTCCCACACCAGTCGTGGCAAACAAGCCACATGGAAGTGGACACGAACACGATGCAAAGTTTTCTGGACTCCTTCATGACCTGCACCATGAATCTCCACCAATACCTGCAGCAAAAGAGACGACTCTGCAGGTATGAAAACTGTCTTTGTGCAAGATGAGATCATTTGCCACCTTCCATGACAGACCCTCCTGGCCCGCAAGAATGCGCTCTCATAAGGCCACCAGCTCAGATGAGGAGGTTATTTCCTGTTGCAACTGATCAAACCACACAAATTGGGGACCTGAAATAGCATATAGTGCTGCTCCATCCTCATCACACCATGAGAGAGCATCAGCAGCCGTATGTTGACACCCTGGTCTGTACTCCACTGAGAAATCATACCCAAATAACTTGCTTACCCAATGATGTTGCAGGATGGTGGAAAGACATTCACCAAGGAGGAATTTAAGGCTATAGTGATCTGTCCGAATCAGGAAAGCGCATCCCCAAAGATATGGCCGCCAATGTCGGACCGCCTTAACCAATCCAATGAGTTCTCTTTCATATGCATCTAATTTAGCATGATGAGGCACAACCGGTCGTCTAAAGAAGGCCACTGGCCGTTCGCCTTGATGGAGGACTACACCAAATCCGGAACCTGAGGCATCACAATCCACCACAAAACACTTAGAGAAATCTAGCAATTGTAAAACCAAGGCTGAAGTGAGAACCATCATGAGGGCCTGGAAGGCATCGTCGACTTCTTTGGACCAAGCAAATGCTTCCTTCTTCAACGTTTGGTTAGAGGGGATGCCACTGTACCATAATCCCAGAAGAATTTACGGTAGTAACCTGTCAAGTCGAGGAACCCCTGCAATGCCCGCACTGAAGTAGGCGTCGGCCAATCCAGAACGGCTGGTACTTTGTCAGAATCCATGGACACACCTTGTCCCAAGATAATGTTGTTAAGGCTATTAGAGATAAGGTATTAGAAATATAATATGACTCTTATTTGTTTCCTTATATGACTTGTATTCCTTCCATATACCCTCTTGTACTCTCTATATATATTGCCCTTTGGGCCTCATCAATATACACACAATATTCATAACATGGTATCAGAGCCTAGGTTTCATACCTAGCCTCCGTTCGTCTTCCGCTGCCACTGCCCCCGGGAGGATCGATTTCTGCTCCTGGGGGCGGCCATCTTCGCGCCGGCTTGTGGGCGAATCCGTGCTGGATCTGCGTCTGCGTTGGCGCCCCGCGTCCACCTCGGGCGGCCATCTCTCCCGGTCGCCGTGCCCACGCTGCTGGCCCTCTTCGCCGGCGATTTCACCGTTCTCGGGCTGCCGCCGCTCCGCTTGGCGCCGCCGTCCCCTTGCCGAATCCCGCCAGCCCGCGTCAGATCCGGACTCATCCGGCCTCCTTGCGCCAGATCCGAGCCACCGGTGGGCGTGTGATCTCACGGCGGCGCTGGCTCCTCGCTTCCCATGCGGCGCCGTCGGATCCAGGCTTCCCGCCGCCGGGCTCTTCATCGCCACCAGATCCGGCCTCTCCGCCGTTCATCTCTCGGCGTCGCGAGCCGCCGCTCGGGGATCTTCCGCGTCGCGAGCTACCGCTCCGGGTTTTGCCGCCGGCGTCTCTCGGTGTCGCGGGCCGCCAGCTCGGGGATCTTCTTCTTCGCCGACCGGTGACGTCTCGTGGGCCGCCACTCGGATCTTCGTCGTCACCGACAGGGCCGCCGCCCGGATCTTCGTCGTCACCGACCCCCGCTCGGGACCGCCGTCACCGTCGCCATCGTCGCATGCGCTGGGCGGGCCGGCGCCCCTTCTTCGTCTCCTCCTGCCCTCCTTTTGGCCTTTGACCGAGTCGGTCATTTAGATTTTGGAGAGTCGGTCGGTTGTATTTGACCGAACAGAGGAGGCATTAAAAAAAACCAACCCATAGTCAGTCTGCATCTTTTGAGTTAGTCTTTAGGGTTTTTTTTCCATGAGTTCTTCCGTTGCGTTCCTCTAAATCCGGAGTCTTTAATTTTTAGTTCGCTCAAGCCGTGTGGGTCCACAAATTTATTGTCAGTCATAGAAGTGTAGGAATTTTCTTTTGCATGGCAGTAGCCGCTGCACTTTTCCTTGAGCCGCTGCAGATCGTAGAAGTCTTTATGATGCCGCCGCTTCTCTTTGAGCCGCCTCCCCGAGTTTTAAGGCCGCCGCGCTTCTTCTGCACCGCGCCTCCGTTGCGCTTCTTGTGCACTGTGCCGCCGCCATCTCAGGCTTCGATCTGTGCCGTCATGCTTCTATCTATTCCTCTTCGGCTTGATTTGACAGTTTATTCGACGACTGCACGCAACGACGACTTTATCACGCCTCGGACGTCGGATTTTCTTGTTTTAGTATTAACCCTTTTTCAAATGCAATACTATTGCATACGCCTTGCATTTGTGGGGGGGTGTTAAGGGTATTAGAGATAAGGTATTAGAGATAGAATATGACTCTTATTTGTTTCCTTATATGACTTGTATTCCTTCCATATACCCTCTTGTACTCTCTATATATATTGCCCTTTGGGCCTCATCAATATACACACAATATTCATAACAAATGTGACCTAAGTAAACCACTGATGTCTCACCAAAATAGCACTTGGATCTTTTGAGAGCCAATTTGTGGGACTGTAATACCTGAAAAACTGCATGAACATGTTGCAAATGCTCCGACCAAGATGAGCTATAAATTCAAATGTCGTCAAAGAAAAACAAAACAAATCTCCTGAGGGACGGTTTGAGTATCTCATTCATGAGTGCTTGAAAGGTGTCCAGGCCATTCGTGAGACCAAAAGACATACCAAGAACTCAAAGTGTCCATGATGTGTTCGAAACGTTGTCTTCTCAATATCATCTGGATGCATGCGCACTGCACAAATTGAGCTTAGTGAAGAAGCATGCCCCCTTAGCTTCATCGAGGAGTTCATCAACCACCGGAATAGGAAATTTATCCTTCACAGTTTGGGCATTTAAAGCATAGTAATTAACACAAAAATGCCATGTGTTATCTTGTTTCTTGACTAGCAGGACAGGTGAAGAAAACAAGTGTTGTCACCAATAATGCCTTGGGCAAGCATCTCATCACACTATCGTTCGATCTCGTCCTTGAGAAGATGCAGGTAACGATAAGGCCGCACCACGACAGCTGTTGTACCCAGCAGGAGATGAATATGATCATGTCGACGCTCCATAGGTAACCCTCGTGGTGTCTCAAAGAGATCTGCAAACTCCTGTAACAAGTCAGCCATAAGCTCCTGTCGTCTAATGCTGAGAGCACAAGACGCATCTGACTGAGCACCAATTCCTTGCCATGTAACACGATGATCCACCCTCCAAAAAGACATCGTAAGAAGCTCAAAGTCCTAGACGATTGGTCCTAGAGTTCGAAGCCACTGAACTCCAAGGACAACGTCAAATCCTCCCAGTGGGATGGCAAAACAATCCACTGTAAAGTTTTCCTTGTCAATGAGTAATGGCACCTTAATGCACAAACCAGCGCATGTCACTTGATCGCCATTAGCAACTGCTACTTTCATGCCTAGGCGTGGCGATAAGTTGAGTCCGAGCAGACGTGCAATCCGTTCTGCGAGGAAAGTATGGGTAGACCATGTGTCAACAAGTGCCCTTAAATATTCACCAGCGATCTTCACTTGCAACTGCACGGTTCAGCTAGCCCGAATGCTGGTAAGAGCATGCAAGGAGATCTCCACCTCAGGTTCGTCTTCCTGGCCGTCCTCACTATCTTCCAACTCGAGCAAGTAAATGCCCTTCATGGAACACCAATGATTCGGCCCAAATTTCTCCGAACAGTTGTAGCAAAGTCTCTTCGCTCGACGATCAGCCATCTCAGTAGCAGTGAGATGCCTCCAACGTGTCTGTGGCATTGTCACGATCAATGGAGGTGTCGTCATAGGTGTCGATGGCATTATTGGAGGCGGGGTGGGATTGGGTTTCGGGACTATCACAGAACTTGACGATGTGATTGCAATCTGTGCTGATGGAAAAAATCTTGACACCTTTACTTTAACTAGCTCCTCCAAAAGCCTTTGCTCGTAAGCTCGAGCTAGGCTCATAGCCGTCTGAAGGTTACTTGGATTCTGCAACTCCACATCTATACACAACATCTTCATGAGATCTGTCGTAAATAGCTAGACTTGCTGAAGTGGAGACAACGGCTCGACGTGGCACAACAAGGACAAAAACTGCCGCTGATACTCCTCGACCATACTTGTCCATCACAGTTGTGCTAATTCTTCCAAGGGATTGCTTCTGATTGGAGGACTGAAGTGCATGCTGACAAAATCAGCGAAACGAGGCCATGAAAGCATGCCCTTATCTCATTCCAACTGATAATACCATTGTTGGGCTACACCCGTCAGGTCGGGTATGAAAACAACCAAACTTTCTCCTCTTCTAACGTGCATTATCCGCAAAAAAATTGCTCACATCTATTGAGCCAAGGGAGTGGATCTCTTCTCCACTGTAAGTCGAAAGATTGGGCTTGTGATATCGCGGTGAAGGGTGCACTTCTATCATCGTCCTTCTGGTCCCTCCTGCCGAGGGATCTATCCAGTGTGTTCCTGCCGCTAGAGTCCAGGATGCTTGATGACGTGCCATTGCCTCCCTTTTGCAACCGTGAAATAGCATAATGGTGCTGGTCTTGCTTATGCTTCACCTCATTGATGTCTTTCATTAGGGCGGCCAACATCTTGCCGAGATCTTCAATAGTCTTCCGCTCATCCATGGGAAGGGTGGTGTTCAATGGCTCTGATACCAAATTGATATGGGATAGCTTCGGCTGTGGCTTTCAGTGGACGAAGAGTGGAGAAAAGAGATGGAATCGGGAGTCTGGATTAGATCGTAGAGGATAGCGGGGAAGATCATTCTCGCCCTCGTGCGCTCGACGGGAATTTTCCCAGCCAGTGTAGAGGCTCTGAGACACCTAAGATAAAAGAGATTGTTCTATTGCCTACCTTATCAAATTAGAGATTTGGTCCTTCATATATATATAGGACTGAACAATCTGATTTGACTAAAACTCCTAGTCCTTACAAATATCAAATTCTAAGTCTTATCTAATATCTTAACTCTGATATCCTAACCGATACAACCAATACTTTTCTAAACACCGATACAACCAATAGTTTCCTAAACTAGTATCTTTTTCCAAACATGAACTCTGATTTATTTCAGCTGAACTGCTGTCAAACTGTAGCGCATCAAGTCTTGTCGATTGCAGCATTGTTGCCGGTCACGGCGCCGCTTGCCGCATTGTCGTCCGTATTGGCTGAACTGGTAATTGTCACGGCTTGTCGGTTAGAGCCTCCCCGAGTATAAAACTTTCCCCAAAAAGAGTCCACAACACACTTAACAACTGCATTATTAATTTATTACTCAAAGTTCAAGTGTGTTGTTCCACCATTTTCAGGATTTTTTATCACAAACTAGTATACAAATACCTAGGTTGGGATACATAACATAGTCCAATCATAACTACAATGTACAGTTCCAACTAAAATTAACACAGAGAGGCACAAAAGCTACGAAGAAATTAAGAACTGTAATACTAAGCTGATATTGCTTGGAAAGCAGGATAAATTGTTGTAGTACAAAAGGAGCAATTAGAATTTTTACCTTGAAGAGATTTCTCAAAGTTCTCAAGCTGGGACAAAAAGCCCTCATTAGGAGCTACTTGAGGCCGTTTGCTTCTAACTAGTGACATGGCATTTTCCAGGCTCATCTTATGCTTCTTCATGAGATATGCAAGAACAACTGTGACACTGTACATTTAGACAAAGATCACCTTACAACGAAACAAAAAATAATGATAATGTCACACATCTTTTAAGAAATTGATGCATTCTCTATGATACACCCGTACACTAAAAAAATATGTAATCGAGTAAATTGCATTGTGAGTCACCGGTGTTCGCTGACCTACTTGAACCAGCCAGACAAGTTTGATGACCCACAATGCAATATACTCTATGTAATTTATCTAATAAGTGAGTTTTCACTAAATGGAACACACCAAATTGAGCTTTCACAAAAGTTAAGAGAGTCGTCTTAGGAAAGGCAAATCTAACAACAATTAAAGGATTTTACTAATAGCCACAAGCAATTTATCGAATCCAGTATACGTAGCACAATGGATGAAAGTTTTTGTATTTGTATAGGGCATTCTGGGGTAGCAGCACATAAGGTCTTCATTCTTAAGAAAACATCCAGACATAGTAGGTGTCTTATCCAACCATCAGGTATATTAAAATCCATTATAAACCCTTTAGGTTTGAATCCATAGGTTTGCTGTCTAAAATGCCTTTGACTTTCCCAAATAACCTCCTAAAGCAAGTGAATAACCTACATCATTACACTGGAATTTCTGCTGATTGACATACTATTATTGGGCACTGTACACAGCTCTCATATGGTGGTACCCCTTTAGATAGATATGGGTTGACTAACAGAGTTAATATGTACCACTAGCAACCACAGTGGAAGCAAGAGACATATTTTGATTATTTCAGCGGTGCTGGTAACATTGTTACTACTAATGTCAAAGATACTGAATATGATATACTGGAACCAATCATGATCAAGACTTTCTAGAATAACAGAGTTGTACAAAACACCACACCTAGCTTTATCTTGCTTGACTGGGGTATTACCGTATCAGTATATCAAACTATTCAACTAGGCTATTTTCTTATTACTTGCTTACAGAATGTGACAGTTTACATTTAAAGATGTGTATTTGCTACTAAATTCAAATTTTAAAATATTATCTTACTTTTTCAACATAAATGCATATTGCAGTGTTAGCAAGGGAAAATACCACATTATCATGTCCATAGCATATCATATCACACCATGTTTCATCTGCATTCACTCTACTTAATTTATAATAAGTTTTCACTTTAGAATATGTGAGCAAACAAAATCCATTTCGAATTGTGACTGGGTTGCTGATAATAGAACTACATTAAAAACATTCCAAAATGGTTAACACCAAACAACTCATAGTGGAAGAAATATTACCTCCGTGACCGCCCTGCAAAGCAATGAACCAACACGTTGCCACCAGTGCTGATACCTTCATCTATGAAAGTAAAGCATTCACCAAAATGTTTTACCAAATCAGTGTCTGGGCGGTCAAGTACTGTGTCAATAAAGAAGGTATGGCTTTAGTTTTACATGGAAGCTTCAATAACAACAGAAAAGCTCAAAAGTAGACACATCAATAAAGGTTAAAAAATCACCAAGACAAAGTCAAGATTTAAGTGTTCCATGTATGATTTTGTTAAGAGTAAATTTCCTCCGTGCCATCGCAATTAGACCTCACTTCAAACCCAAAAATTCAGGAAAATGACATCGCCGTCACATATTCCGTCAATGGGCTCTGTTAACATCCATTTTGGTGAGAGAAAATTCATAAATGATAGTTTTGTCCCTTTAGCCTTCTTCCTTTCTACTGCCCACCCCCCAACCTCAATCCCTATGATGCACGGACACGACTCTGATATGTATTTGCGGTGTGTCTGAATATTCTCATGCGAAAAAAAAGATTTTGTAATTAAAATACATATCGGACACGGCCCGACACATATGGCCTCTTTTTGCAGACACGGCCCACTTCATTTGGCCTAGTCCACGGCCAGATGAGGCCCAGCTCATAGTCAGACGATGACCTAGCCCACAGGCAGACGACGACTTAACAGAGGAGGCGAGCGCAAGGGTTATCAGAGGCCAACGCTACAGTTTTCGCTCCTCTGTTTCCCGTGCTAGCGATCGTTCATCTCCCGTCGACCAGCGAGGGCGGCGGCAACCAGCAAGTGCGGCAGCAAGCAGCTAGCTCATTGCTAGCGAGTCCAAGTCCGAAGGACGGGGGACGGACCGCGCATGTCAGCTTCGTCTCGCCGCCAACTTCGTCGACGAGTAGTTCGAAGGGTGGGGACAGGCCGCGCATGCGTCAGTTTCATCTCGCCGTTGCCTTCGTCGACACCTAGTCCGAAGGGTAGGGGACGGGTCGCACGCGCACGAGTCGTCATCTCCCCACTGACTTCGTCAACTCCAAGTCCGAAGGTTGTGCAAGGAGCGTGTCTCCGCCACGCTACTTCGTCCGACTGCCTCACGATCGAGACTTCGTCCGACCACTGCATAGTTGTTGACGTTTTGTCCGACCGCCCCATGATCGTGACTTCGTCCGACCACATAGTGGTTATAGACACTTTGTCCGACCACCTTTCGGTCGAGACTTTGTCCGACCACCTAGTGGTCGTAGATATCTTGTCCGACCACCACGTGGTCATTGACGTTTCGTCCGTCCGCCCCGCGGTCGTGACCTTGTCGAACCGCCCGTAGTCATTACTTCGTCCGACGACATCATGGTCTAGACGCTTCCTCCGACCGCCTCACGATCGAGACTTCGACCGACCACCGCGTGGTCGTAGACACCTCGTCAGACCATTGTGTGGTCGTCAACACTTCGTCCAACTGCCTCATGGTCGTTGATGTTTTGTCCGACTGTCCCGCGGTCGTGACTTCGCTCGACCACTCGTGCTCAGGAATTCATCGACACTTCTGTAGGACCGAACAGGCAACAGAGGGGGGTGAATGGTGCCTTCAAACCTCCCCAAGTATTCACACAATCTTATTCTCCGATAGCTATAGAAGCTATGAAGCAAGAAGATCGAATGCTCACTGGAAAACCGAAAACCAGACCGACAAAAGAACAAGAACAGGCTCTGCCGAAAACAGAAGAGACCAGATGCAAACGACCACTGAGACTAAAAGCCAAATATCTTGTGATTCTCGGGTCAAACGATCAGGAAAATTCAACCATAGCAGGGTAACGACCTCAGGTCAAGAAAACACAGAGCTAACGACAACTCTTCGCCGAGGTCGATCAGAAAGGTATGGTCGAACTGAGAACAGAGGAAGTAAGACGCGCACGACCGTAAGACCCGATTTCCGAATAACTTTTGATTCACGGATCTTTTAGTCGTGGGACTTCAAACACTGCGAGAACACATCCTCTGGTCGAGTATAAATACAAAAAAAACAAGACTTTTTCGCCGAGTACGAAACAGAAGATATAGTCGAACACAAAACAGAGGATTGCCGAAGCAGAGAAGTGCACGACCATCAAGCTAAGAACTACGAACAAACCGTGCTCTCGGGAATAGACTAGCCAAGAGGCTTTGAGGATATTCCCAGTTCAGAGCAAGTCGAGACCGAATCAACCCGAACTAAAACACTCTCATGCAGAAGATAAAGGAAGAAGGAACCGATAAAACAAGAACAAGACAATCAAACATCAGATAGACAAAACAGCTCAGATAGATGCAGAGAGACAAATGATTGCATATATGGAGGTTTCTACAGCCACTCCATCCGGAGATACAAGAGCACACTTGCTCTACCCAAAGAAAACTCACGCAAGATACAGAATGAAAACCCAAAGCATCTCAGGAACAACCTCACCGAGCACTAGAGTTCTACCCTCTATTTATAGCCTTCACAAGACTGGGGTAACCCGTTAACCCCAACCTAACACCGGGTTTTACACGTGCTTTACCCGTTAGCACAACAGACTCCAGTGCTTTACCAGCGACTTTACCAGAGAGCAGTTTCCTTTGCAGCTTTCCGCATTTCTCCAAAATGCCACTCTGCCGCCTTCCCAGAAACTTCCTATTGTCGCACGACTGCACCTGGTTCCAACCGACTGGACCTCGACTCCTCCCTGAGTCTAGTCCCGGTCCACTTCATCGCACACGACCGCACCCGACACTCGACCGACTGGACCTCGACTCCTCCCTGAGCCTAGTCCTAATCCACCTCGTCGTTGCCCGTCGTGTCCATCTCTGGCAGCTTCAGCTCCGGTTCCTCGTCTCCCAGCTTGCAACCACCTCACCAGCCTCGATCATCTTCGGCTTCTCCTGACCGTCTGAACCTCAACACCTCCTGTGCTAGTCCCAGTCCTCCTACGCCTCACCATGACCTAGCTCCAAAGTCCTGGAATCACACAGACAAGCAAACCATCACATAGCACTGCACAAAACATTGTGAACAACAATCTGCATCAGAAGAATGTACTCGTAAAAACAATTCCTGATAGTCGTAATCACCCTACGACTGGTCAAAATCACAAGACATGAAAAGCACATGTTACTCGCTGGAGTCTTACTGTTGGTGATAGCAAGATCCTTACTCTCATCGAGAGGATGACACTAGGAGATGGGGCAAGTTTTCTTGTTTATTGCTCACACAATGCCATGCCAACCTGAGGGGTTAGGGATACAAATTTATAGGCTGAGAACCAGCCAAGCATATGCTAAGATGTTATCCTAGATGCTGTCCTAAAGCGGTCAATATGCTGTCCTAAAGCAGATGCTGTCCTAAAAGCATATGCTGTCCTAAAGCAAAAGCAGATGCTGTCCTAAAAGCAGATGCTGTCCTAAAGCAGTCAAAAAACAAAAACTACCACAGCCCCACAAAGACCACAGTACAGGGACTTATTCATCATTCTCCCCCTAAGTCTTGTGCGTCGTCTTGTGGGAGGGTTGAACCATCCTGATCTTGGAGCAGAGCTCAAGGAACTTGATCCTTCCAAGAGGCTTGGTGAGCAGATCCGCAAGCTGATCCGTGGTGTTGATGTAGCTTGCCTTGATGCTTCCTTCATCCAAGCAGCCTCGGATGAAATGATACTTCACCCGGATGTGCTTGCTCCGTTCATGAAAAACGGGGTTCTTTGCCAGGGCTAGAGCGGACTTGCTGTCCACCCTGAGCTCCACTGCTTCAGTGTCCCTGCCGAGGAGATCACCAAGCAGTCGAGCGAGCCAGAGTGCCTGAGTCGAAGCGGTGGAAGCCGCTATGTACTCGGCCTCACAGCTGGACAGGGCCACCACCTGCTGCTTGACTGACTGCCAGTGAACGAGACACTTGCCGAGGAAGAAGAGAATCCTGCTTGTGCTCTTGCTGGTGTCGATGTCGCCCGCGTGGTCGCTGTCGCTGTACCCGACGAAGTGTGCCGCGCCGGGACACCTCGGGTAATGGAGGCCGTGGTCAAGAGTCCCCGCAACGTAGCGGATGATCCTCTTCACAGCTTGCTGATGCTCCGTCGTCGGTCGTTGCATGAACCGACTAACGTAGCCGACGGAGAATGCCAAGTCCGGTCGTGTGTGGGCGAGGTAGCGAAGGCTCCCCACAAGACGCCGATACTGCGTAGCGTCCACCTCCGTCGTGCTGTCGCGGCTCAGCTTCAGCCTCTCCTCCATCGGAGTGAGAGCTGGGTTGCAGTCGGTGAGCCCAGCTAGCTCAACGACGCGCTTGGCGTAGGCGGTCTGTCGAAGCGTGATCCCGGAATCATTCTGGTGCACCTCGATCCCTAAGTAGAAGGAGAGGGGCCCCAGGTCACTCATCTGGAAGGTGGCCTTCATCTCTTCCTTGAATGCCGCCACCTCCGCATCCTTGGTGCCGGTGATCACCAAGTCGTCGACGTAGACACCCACCAGCAGGGCATTTTCTCCACTGCCCCGCCGGTAGATGGCCGCCTCGTGCGGACTTTGCTCGAAGCCCATCCCTTTCAGCGTGGAGTCCAACTTGGCGTTCCACGCCCTCGGTGCCTGTCGCAAGCCATAGAGGGCCTTGCGCAGGCGGAGCACCTTGCCCTCCTTGCCGGGGATCGCAAATCCCGGCGGCTGATGCACGTAGACCTCCTCCTTCAAGTCGCCGTTAAGAAATGCCGACTTGACATCCATGTGATGAACACGCCAGCCTTCCTGGGCAGCTAGCGCAAGGAGGAGTCGCACGGACTCCATCTGTGCGACGGGTGCGAAGGCGTCATCGAAGTCGACCCCCTCTTGCTGCACGAAGCCTCGTGCCACCAAGCGAGCCTTGTGCTTGACGATGGCGCCGGCTTCATCCCGCTTCAGCTTGAACACCCACTTAAGGGTGATCGCGCGGTGACCGGCAGGAAGATCCGCCAGCTCCCACGTCCGGTTCCGCTCGACGGCGTCCATCTCCTGCTTCATCGCGACACGCCACGCCGCGTCTCCCTCCGCCTCAGCGAAGGAGCGGGGCTCGCCGTCGTCGCATGCCAACTGCAGCTCCGCCTCGAAGTCGTGCTGCGCCAGTCCAGGGACGGGCAGCTCGCCGAGGATGTTGTCCATGATACGATAGCGCAGAGGCTCGTCGTCGTGGTAGGCGTCGACGCGATCCTCGTCGTGAGACAGCGGAGTAGCGAACTCCACCGTGCGCTGCTCGTCGTGGACCGAAGCTGTTGGGGTCGATTCCGGTGGTGTGGCCGCCGGTGCAGGAGTGGTGAGCCGGTGCGGGAGAGCGTGGAGTGGCCGGTGGTGAAGAGTGGGGCGTAGCCGGTGCCGAAGGTGGTGGAGCACTCGCCGGAGCTGGTGGCGAGCAAGGTGTCGAGGTGGACGAGCTGGGTGAAGACGAGCTGCTAGCTCCCCCGGCTCTCTCGAAGTGGACGTAGTCGACAACAAAGTCCCTGAGAGTCGAAGTCGAACCGTCGTCCACCGCCTTGTCCCACGTCCAGCCTCGCCCTTCGTCGAACACAACGTCACGCGAGATGCGGACTCGCTGTGTGTCAGGGTCGAGGATGCGGTAGGCCTTCGAGCCCTCCGCGTAGCCGATGAACACTCCCGGAGTGCTCCTGTCGTCGAGCTTACCGATGTGGCCAAGCTCCTTGGCGAACGCGAGGGAGCCGAAGACCCGCAAGTGGGAGACCGCCGGCTTGCGCCCATGCCAAGCCTCGTACGGCGTCCTGCCGTCGAGCGCCTTGGTAGGCGAGCGGTTGAGGATGTAGACGGCCGTCACCACCGCCTCTCCCCAGAAGACAGCCGGCATCCCCCTCTGCTTGAGGAGGGCCCGAGCCATCCCCACAACCGTCTGGTTGCGCCGCTCGACGACGCCGTTCTGCTGCGGGCTGTACGGCGCGGAGTAGTGGCGCTGAATGCCCTCATCAGCGCAGTACGACGCGAATTCAGCCGCCGTGAATTCGCTGCCGTTGTCTGTGCGCAGCACGCGCAGCTTGCGGCCGCACTCCGCCTCCGCAGCAGCCTGCGTGCGCCTGATGGCGTCCGCAGCCTCTCCCTTGCTGCCGAGGACCATCACCCACATGTAGCGGGAGAGGTCGTCGACGAGCAGCAGGAAGTAGCGTCCTCCTCCCAGTGTGGCCGGTGTCATCGTGCCACACAAGTCCCCGTGCACGAGCTCGAGCCTCCTTGGCTCGGAAACTCGCCTGCTGGGGAAAAGGGAGTCGCCTCTGCTTCGTCAACACGCAGACGCCGCAGAGCTGCTCCACATGGTCAAGGCACGGCAGGCCTCGCACCATTTCCGTGGCACTGAGCCGCTTCAGGGCCTCGAAGTGAAGGTGCCCAAAGCGCTCGTGCCACTGCCACGCCTCGTCGTCCCGACGAGCTGCGAGACAGAGGGGTTGTGCCACCTGCACGTGAAGAGTGTAGAGTCAATTTGCGCCTCTGGTTACCTTGGCAAGGAGGCGGCGTCGAAGATCCCAAATCCGCAGCACCCCGTGCTCGATCTCGACACGTGAGCCGTTCTCATCCAGCTGTCCCAAGCTGATGATGGAGTTCCGCAGATCGGGGATGTAGTAGACGCCGGTGAGCAGCCGGTGCTCGCCAGTCTTGGCGACGAAGACGACAGAGCCGACGCCCTTGATCTCCACGGCGGAGGCGTCGCCGAACTTGACGGTGCCTCGAACGCCTGAGTCGAGCTCGGAGAAGAACTCCCGCCGCCCGGTCATGTGGTGGGTGGCGCCGGTGTCGAGGCACCACCCGTCGGTCTTGTCATTGCCGGAACTGTCGCCGAGGAGGGCGTGTGCTTTTGGCTCGTCAAGGTGGAGGAGAGCCACTGCGGCCGGTGCCGCTGGAGGTAGTTCGATGCTCGCATGAGCAATGAACAGGACCGGCTGCTCCTCCTCCTCCGCTTGCGCGACGTGGGCCTGGCCGCGTCGTGGCTGTCGACACTCCTTGGCCCAATGACCAAGCTTGCCGCAGTTGTGGCAAGAGTCGTCTCGTGCCGGCTTTTGCTTGCCAGCATCGCCGCCCTGGGCGCCTTTGCGCGGCTTGCCGCGCTTGCCACTCTTGCGGCCGCCTGTCGTGGAAGAAGGCTCCCCCTTCTTCTTGTCACCTTGGCCGGCATCCCACTGCTCCCGAGTGAGGAGGAGCTTCCCGCCAATGGTGACGGGTCCCGAGGGGCGCTGTGGCTCATCGATGTCGACGACCTTGAGGCGACCCAACGCCTCCTCGATGGTCATCGTGGAGAGGTCCAGCAGAGACCCGATCGAGCGAGCCATCTGCTTGTACTTCTCGGGGACGCAGCGGAAGAGCTTCTCCACAGCTCTCTCTTCGCCGTAGGTGTCGTCGCCGAACTGCACCAACTTGTGCAACAGAGTGTTGAGACGGAGAGCAAAGTCATCAACGTCCTCACCTGGCTTGAAGGCCAGGTGCTCCCACTCCGTGCGTAGTGCCTGCAGTGTAGACTTGCGGGCGCGGTCGCTGCCGATGCGTGCTGCAGCGATGGCGTCCCAAGCCTCTTTGGCAGTCCGCTTGTTGGTAAGCGAGAACTGCATCTCGGGTGGGACTGCGGCGATGAGAGCATCCAGCGCCCGTCGATCCTGGTCGTAGTCGACGTCGCCGTACCGGACTGCATCCCACATATGCCGCACCTGGAGCTTCACCCTCATCACCGCAGCCCACTCGACGTAGTTGGTCTTGGTGAGGGTAGGCCACCCGCCGCCGGGGCCGACGTCCCTGACGACAGCCTGGTACTCGTGGTGACCACGGTACCGAACCGGGGAGAGAGAGCCGCGTTGCCTGTGAGGGCCGCGCTCTTCGTCGACCCGTACGCCGCCGCCGTGCGTGCCTCCTCCAGGAGCGCCACCGCCGTGTGCGCCTCCTTCAGGAGCGCCGCCGGCGCGTCCGCGCCTGTCTGGGCGGCCGCCGCGCTCGTGGGCGTGCGTGGCTGCCCATTGCGCCGTTCGCCCTTGCGCTGCCTCCCTCTCCAGCAGCTGAGGGTCCGCGTCGGCGCTGTCATCAACAGAGCCGGAGCTGCTGTTGCTGCCGCGCAGAGCCTTGACCTCTGCTGCTGCCGCACGCGCTGCATCTGCCGCCGCCGCTGCTTCCACCTCCGCCCTGGCTGCTGCCAGCTCCGCCGCTGCCAGCCTTGACGCCCTTTCCGCCGCCGCAGCGGTCTCTGCCGCCGCTCGCTCGCGCTGCTCTGCCGCGACGAGCTCGGCCGTCTGCTGACGCCGCATGCTCGAGGCGACCGAGCGCTGAGACTGCCCTGCGGACATGGCGCGCTACTGGGGGGCTGTTGCGTGGAGAGAGGACTGCTTCTGACGAGCTGCTGCCCGTCTCCGGAGAGGAGTGAGCGGGGACAGCCGGAGCTGCTGCTGCTACTGGCTGGGGCTGCTGCGAGGCCGGAGAAGGAGATGAGCAGGAGATGCTCAGGCTACAGGATATTAAGGCTCTGATACCACTTGTTACTCGCTGGAGTCTTGCTGTTGGTGATAGCAAGATCCTTACTCTCATCGAGAGGATGACACTAGGAGATGGGGCAAGTTTTCTTGTTTATCGCTCACACAATGCCATGCCAACCTGAGGGGTTGGGGATACAAATTTATAGGCTGAGAACCAGCCAAGCATATGCTAAGATGCTATCCTAGATGCTGTCCTAAAGCGGTCAATATGCTGTCCTAAATCAGATGCTGTCCTAAAAGCAGATGCTGTCCTAAAAGCAGATGCTGTCCTAAAAGCAGATGCTGTCCTAAAGCAGTCAAAAAACAAAAACTACCACAGCCCCACAAAGACCACAGTACAGGGACTTATTCATCAGCACAAGACCTAAGACCGCTCTACAAGTCGATACGACCGGCTCCGAAGTCGTTACGACCGCTTGGACAGAAGATACGACCAGTTCAGCGAGTTTCTACGTGATCGGAGCCCTTCCAACCACGTTCAACGTTGTCGAAGGGACTTCCGACCACGTCCAACCGCAAAGCGACTTCATCCGAGCGCTTCCGACCACAACCAACCGCGTCCAACTGCGTCCGACCGCTTCCGACTGGTATCGACCACGTCCGACCGCGTCTGCTTGCACTTCGACCACGTCCAACCGCACTCAGACTTCGTCCAACCTCGTTCGACCACTTCCGACCGGTATTGACCACGTCCGACCTCATTCGACCGCTTCACAACGTGGTCGGAGTCCACCAACTTCCCAACGTGGTCGTGGTCGAAGTCTGCCGACTATCGACCGCAGCGGTCGAAGCCTCGACTTCCGACCGCTTCTCACGATAACATGGTCGTAGGTCACCGACTTCTCAACGTGGTCGTAAGCCCGACTGCCAACTTCTGACCGCAGCGATCAAAGCTTCAACTTCCGACCGCTTCTCGTGATAACGTGGTCGTAGGTCACCGACTTCTCAACGTGGTCGTAAGCCCGACTGCCGACTTCCGACCGCAACGGTCGAAGCTTCGACTTCCGACCGCTTCTCGTGATAACGTGGTCGTAGGTCACTAACTTCTCAACGTGGTCGTAAGCCCGACTGCCGATCGCAGCTCGCTACAACGTGGTCGTAAGCCCGACTGCCGATCGCAGCTCGCTACAACGTGGTCAAAGACCCATCTTCCGACCACGACCAGTCGGTACCTCCGACTTCCAACCAGAGCCAAAGTGGTGCGTTCAACTTCCGACCACTCGTAAATGCTCCTGCCGACTTCCGACCATGGATAACGTGGTCGTAAACCCTTTCGACCACGCTCAGAATGAACTGCAATGGTCGTAACTCTCCCGGGAGGCTTCCGAATTTCGGCAAGGTGGTCGTAAATCTGTCTGGTAGCTTTCGACCGCTGACAACGTGGTCGTAAACACTTCGGCTGGCTTCTGACCACGGCCAAAGTGGTCGTAAACCAGTCTAGCAACCTTCGACTTGGCTTGCGACTTCGCCGAGACCAGGGTTCACAATTTCGGCGAAATCTCGCCGAAATTTCGGAAAATTCATTACTTTCGCTACCAAACGAAAAAAATTCATTGCGGTCAAATATTTCGTTTAAGTTTGAATTGTAACTGGTTAATAAAAGATACAACACCTCCTTAATAGTTGTATATCCCCCTCTAGCCCAATGGCCAGTCTTCTCCACGCACGCCCAGCTGATCCGGGGTTGAATCCCACCTCCCACACCAATTTTTCGGAATTTTATTGTATAATTCCTGACATGTAGGTCCCACATAAGACAAACAACGAGAAATAAAATTAGTTTGTTCGCTTGGAATCGAACCCAGGACCAATCGTGCATGAAGCAAGCCCATTGCCACCAGACCATACGACAACTTCCGAAATATGTGCACTTCATTTTCCTTTAATCCTTAGTTTCCAAATTTAAAATTCAAATTTGATTTGAATCGTTTGACCAAAATTTTCACCGAAATACCGAAATTGCGGTCATTTCGCCTCTTTCGTTACCCTCCGAAATAAATTTCAAAACAAAAAAATTTTCCCTGGCCGAGACATCATAACGTGGTCGTAAGGCTTCCAGCAGATAGCAATGTGGTCGTAAGAGCTTCCGACCACTGCAAGAGCTTACGACTTAGCAGAAATCATACAAACCAAACTCAAACTTTCCAAAACAAGTGTCAATTACTCATCACAAACATGGGGTCACCTCCACATGATCACTCAACTTCCTCCAACTGCTTCGGGGCCGCAACTTCATACCTACGACCACCACGTTGTCGCACCTTCGGCGACCATGTCACGAGCGGCATCGTCATTAAGCCTTCTCTGACTGCGTCGGAGGCACCAACTCGACAGGGCACTCGGCCTTTCGGCGTGGGACTTCACCGCCCGCGTCTACGAGCTATCCGAGGCTGGGGCAATGACCTACATGCGCCGACTCGGCTTTTGCCGAGAGATGCACAACCGCGTCAAAATCAGTCAATCAATTCTGCTCCGGGAGGTTCACAACGGCCACACCCCCGGGATTAGGAGCTACCAGCTGCATCAGCTCGCCCATCGGCACCTGCGTGCTTACTGCTAGGGGACAGGGGACGGGGCCAGCCTGGACCAATTGTTCATGTCAGCTCGCCCATCGGGACCTCCGCAATTGCTGTCGAGAGAGTACTGTCGTAGGGTGGCCCAACCCCCCATATTGAGGCCTTGTAACTGGCCCAATATATAATATGCCCAATAGTATAGGGATATGTGTATAAAGGAATGTACCAGTGCACCCCTACCTTTTGTAATTATTAAGAGGGTAGGATAGGGATTTTTCATCCTACCCCGTTCATGTATATAAGCTCCCAAGAGGGATATGAGGGGCCAGATCCACTTATTTCATACACAAGCACTCTCTCTCCGGTCGTTGGATCTCTCTAGCTAGTCCCCTCGTATGCTATTTGGTCAGTAGCCACAACAGTCTACTTTGGAGAATCTAGAGTCAAATGAAGATGACTAGGAGTCTCCGTGTTTCGTATCTTTTAAATTTTTAATTACTCGTTCAATTCAAGTTTGTTATGTAACTTAAGTTGAACACCACTATCCTATGTTTCTATCATTCTTCTATGCGTGTACTTCCTGAACACCAGTCTTGTCAATTTGGTACCATCCTATCTCAGTATCTCCTATGGAATCAATTTGCAGTTGACTAAATTTAGTTCTGCTCTTCTGTATGGATTTTATTCTTGCATAATTGACTAAACTGAGCATTCTTATGCAGTTCTCCAAGGTCATAAATTTGGTTCTGCTCTTCTATATGGATTTTATTCCTGCATAATTGACTAAACTGAGCATTTTTTTGTGCAACCAGGAGGTTCTTCTGTATGTGTTCACTGGGGATTGACTTCTCCACTGGCAGTTTACTGGAGGTTCTAAAGCTGCCTGTGTAAATACCTAATCAAGAAATGGACACTATGACTTACAATTCTTAGGGGCCTGTGTAAATGCCTGATCAGGAAATGCACTGGGGTAATCTTATTCTTAGCTGAAAACTCAAGAAATAGCTTTTCTGTTTTGTAAGTTACATATTATGTTGTATGCTCATCCGCAGTCATTTCGTACACACTTTATTTGCTTGTGTAAATACTTAATCAAGATATGGACACTATGACTTACAATTGAAGATTGTGACAGTGACTTGGAACATTGTATTTTGCATATGCTAATGTTTGTCTCACAGCTTCTAGATTCAACTTTACATTGGCTGAAAATTTGAAAGAAGGCACTTCTGATGAAAAGGTGAAGTCTCAACTTGGTAGCAAGATTAGCAGAGAGTATTGTTCATGAAGTTATTTCTACACTATTTATTAGTTATTGCCAACCGATGTTTCCTTATTTCTTTCATGATTTAGTGTACAAAGTTGCTGCTGTGTGCTGATTGCTGAAATATAGGATCAATGGATCATCCTTGAGCTACATATTCCATGATTACACCTTATACTATTATATTTATATATATGTAATAATAATTATATATATTTATATATATATAGCCGTGTCCACGTGTCAGTATTTTTAGGAAAATGGCGAATTCCCGTGTCCGTATCGTGTCGGACACGCATGTCCGTGCAATATAGCTCATTCTTTCCTTCTGGATAAGGATGGGAGAGGATAGAATAGAATGACAGGAGGGACCGTCCACAATAAAAAGAAAAAGAAAGAAAGAAAAAGGAAAAAATAATGAGGGTAGAATGGTCATTTCACACTCCAGTAACTGAATAGACGGTGATGGCATTTTCTAGAATTTTGGGTCAGTATGATGGCATTGGGAAGTCGGGCTCATTTGCGATGGTATTTTCCAAGTCCGCGATAATTGCAATGGACAACGGTATTTTCCAACTCCGTAAAAGTTGCAATGGCACGGAGCAAATCTACTCTTTATGTAATGTCAAGCCAAAGTTCATACTCATCCATTTTCATCGGGCACAATAAGCAAAAGCAACAAAATTGGCTAACATGTCTAGCAGACCTACAGGAAATTGTTAGCGTTTTTAACTTGGATACGAAAGCTCATAAGGCAAAACTATAGCTGGTAAATGAAATCACAGATAAGAATTAAGGAAACAAAGCTGAGGATGTGGTACCCTCGATCTTCTTGTAGGTAAATTCTGCTGGAAAGGTGGGATTCAGTGATCTGGAAACAATCAGGATATGGGTGATGTTCAAGCTCTTCAGAGCCTCCTTGTTCAGTGCTGCCCCAACAGAGCCCAAGTAGAGGCCCTACAAGGTGTATCAAGATATCTATCAAAGAAACTCAACAGCTTGACAATAACACCTTTTTTCAGGGAAAAAATATGCGTATGATACAAGTATATTGCCACCTGATCCGTTTGTCCTTACAAAGTCCACATGAATTATGCAATTGAAGGGATCATATTACTGAACTGAACTTAAAACTCCTCTCTATGAGATGGGGTATGTTTTCCATGCGCCATACAAACAGAGCTAAAGTTGAGATCAACTGGTGGATTTTCACCCTCCATTAAACAACGAACGACGCTCATTCTTCTATCCAATTCCATTCCCACAAGTTTTCACCACCTAATAGAACTCTAATTCTAGGGTGGCTAAAATGTTCAACAAAAACGTACAGCTTCTCTGTTCTCGGCCCAATTCTCCAATTCCAACAACTATCATTTGCACGACTAGGACCACCATCCATCATTACAAGGTTTCTTCCTCCCCATACCACAGTCTCGATCAACGAATCCTACCTGATATCGTCGTACCACGACCCCCCCCCCCCCCCCCCCAATCGTGCTCCAAACATCGGATATCACGGCAATACATGAACCATACCAGGCCGTCAACATCGTCCGTTGCCTAGCCCATCCATCGCTGGATCGCGCAAAACCCCAAAAAAAGGAAAGGAAAAGAAAAGAAACGCCGCGCATCGGGTAATCAGATCAAGAACCTGGTCGACGGGGCAGGGAGTAGTGTCGGCCTTGCGGTACCGCGCGGCGCAGAAGCCCTGCATCAGCGCCATGAGCACCCTGGCCTGCTGCAGCTCGTACTCGTCCCTCTCCCGCTCGTCCCTCTCCGCCGCTTGCCCCGCCTCCGGCATCGACATCGCCGCCGTTTCTTCCCTCCCTCCTCTCGGCGTCCTCGCAGGGAATCGGATCGGGGAAATGGTGGGGTGATTTTTATTTACTTTCCATTTCCCGATGGCTAGGGAGCTGTGGCTGACCAAACGGGGGAGGGGAAGGGAGGCGAGGAGGCGCGGCGGATCACTCCTTTGCCTGCGCCAAGGAATATGCGGGTGGGGTTTTACCGTACTTTTCCTGGCCGAAGGCCATCTACAGGTCGCGTTCTTTGACCGCGGCCAACGGGTTTTTTTTTTCTGTTAATAGTCCATAGGTAAGATGAGTAGCGTTGATTTATTAATATGATATTTATTAATATGATAAGTACTATTGGTTAATAGAAGTTGAAACTAAAAATTTATATCGGTTACTAGCTTACAGCCCCGCTCGTTTCAGCTTCAGCTTCTGACTTCTGGCTTATTTTTACTATTCATAAATTTCCTCTTTTTCTGATTTTTTCATTTTTTAGCATTTTTGCCGGTTTTTTTTTTCCTGTATTCGTTTGCGTTGTCTGAGATGAGCTAACATATTTTTCTATTTTTAAATTTTTTTAAATTTAATTACACCAAATAAGCAACCCTCAGCTACAGTAAATTTTCAACCAGCTACAGTGTATTTTCAGCCATAAGCCACAGCTTTTCAGCCCAACCGAGCAGAGCCTAATACTCTCATATGTCTATGTTTGGCAAATACAACTAAAAAATTTCATGTGCACGATCAAATACACATAGATTTAAACCATAGTTAATATATTTACTATTAAAAAAAGAGTAGGTGAGTAGTGCATTCTTTCCCCTCCCCTCCCATCCCTCTCCTTTGCAAAATTCATGAGCTAACGGGTGGGCCACCAACCTTCTTGTACCACTCACCTTCCTAGGCATGTAGTCTCCCCCTGAATCCCACACCCATCTCCCCCCCCAAACTCGGCGACCTCCGTTATTCCCCTGCCCTCTCTCCAAACACCTTTGCCGCCTTCACGCCCAATACCTCTAGCCATATGCTCGTGTTGACTTGCCTACCTGCATTCATGAGTAATTTGCCAAAACCCTAGTGTATCTCGACGGAGGCAGCCATGGGACCAGTAGATGGAAGCCATAGATGAGGGCACACAGGTGTGTGGTGGCTAGGTTCGTGGAAAGTGTGGTGTGGTGCGCATGGTTGTAGCATAAGGTCAGAATCTAGGTGCCATAGCTTCAGATCAGAGACAGAGGGCATGTTTGGCTGCGGCTGCGGCTTATGACTTTTGACTGAAATTTTTGAATTTTGGCTGTTTACGGTACAGATTACGGAGAGAAAGATACTCACTTGTGATTTTAGCTGGTACAAATGTTGGGCTTTTAACGTGTAGATTGTTTAACTTGTAGACCCCGTCTTGAGAAAATACTCCGTTTGAAAGTTAGGTACTGTAGCAAAAGCCAAAAGCCGTCAGATTCGGAGGAAAAGAACAGGCCCAGAGATGACAGTGCGGCTGCATCCCATGGTTCTGCGAAGAGTTGCATGTGATAGCTATTGCAACGGGTGCCCCTGGTAGGGGTAGACAGAGAGAGATGCGTGTGCTACTACACACACTACAGGGTCATGAAGGGAGACAGCGGTTTTGCTTTTTTGTTTCCCAGTGAAATCAAAGAGAATACAATCATTTTTCTCTAGAGCAAGTGCTATTTTCATTTATAAAGAGCGTCATTGCTTCACATTTTTTTTCTTGTTGTAATGGATGGATCATCATGTGTTATCCTATAATCGAAATATGACAGCAACATAATTGACATCGTGTCAAGAGATTTTTGGTGGCCAAAAGATAAGGCTCAAGCCCTATAGGATATGAAGGGCACAATATTGTACATTGTGATAATCGTTGTAATCGGATATCTTTCTTGAAAACTTTGTTTTGAATATTGTAATCTATTTTGCAATGTTAGAAGCCTTAATTTGTTCAGTTTATGTTTTGTGGATCCAGGTATGTTGCAATTTTACTTAGTAATGATTAACCATTTCTATTCTAAATACTTCATATTTTTATAAAAGATTCATGTTAATGTATTGTGCCCAGGGAGTTATTTTACTGGAGATATTAAAAACCAACTCTACCCCTATTTTAATTCAGTTTTCATGGCTCTTCGGGCATGGCTATTCAATCATGATAGTCAGAGAGTAGTTGATCAACTTAGGAAGGATTTGCTCGGTCATCTCATAAACTAGGCAAGCGCCTTAGTAGTTAGTTCTGTCCAAAAAAGCTATTTTATAGTTTTACATACAGGTACGTTCTTACTCTCAACTCTCCAAAATTATCTTGTGCCACCATAGGAAATAGAATTTTTTTGATGTGACATGAACAGGAGAGCTCTTATCTGGCTTTTTGAAAATACACAAATTATAAAGAATACTGCTACAACCAACCTTTTAGAAGCACTACGTAATATGACTACTACAGCTATTAGTACTGTCTTTATGTTTGCAACGTCATGGAAGTAACATGTAAGTACCAATGCCATATGCTTGTCCTTTTATATATTAAGATCTTTGTTAGCATTTCATTTTGGTGTTTACTTATGCACAGCAGCTTCATACGGTTAGCTGAAGTTCAAAAAGGAGGTGTGTGATATTGTCAAATCATTAAAGTTCCTTCACTATTTTATTTAATTTAGTGTCTATCCATTGTATTCAGCATAATATTGAGTAAATCTCATTGATTGTTTCTCCACAGTGTCAGCTCTTGTAATTGTTCCAGCTATATCAATTGATGTGCGTAAATTCGGGTGCTTTTTCGTGAGCTTTTACATCAAACACAAGCTGCTACTATTGTAGCTTCATCCATAGCTGAGGTTTGTACATCAAATTTTTGACTTGTTATTGAGCATATGCGGATGTGGCTGAAACCTTTCTTTGGGTAATCTCACATTAAAAAAATCAAATATGTGTTTTGAGTTTTGACTTCAACCATAGGGCCGAATCCTTGATCATTTGTATTTGTGCTTGGACAAGTCTATATGTCGTAGGGGTGGCCCCCACCTAAACCCAGCAGGCCTGGTAGGAAGGTATAAGGCCCAGAATAGGCCACGTGTAATGACACAAATACCCCTGAAGGGGATGATCAGCTGTAAGGGCATAATTGTAAAAGCACTCCCCATGTAAATATATATAGAATACCGGCCACGGGGAGGGGCAGGCCATCATACGCATCTCCATCACTCTCCACTACCATCTCTCTCTCTGTTTGGTCTGTAGCCACAACAGTTGGCGCCGTCCGCGGGGAGGACAAGGACAAGCCTGAAGACCGAAGAAGAAGGATGGCACCGAAAAAAGCTTCGTCAGCGGCGGCGAAGGGAAAGAAGGCGGCCGGGCCGGAGCGTCGTATAAGTACCAGGGCTTCGGCATCGGCAGCGGCGGGCGCGGGTGGCGACGCAGGCGCGGTGGCCGAAGACGTCGACGTTCGCGCGGCGACGACCAACCCCGTCACCGGCACCACGACGACCAACCCCGTCACCGGCACCGCGACGACCAACCCCGTCACCGGCACCGCGACGACCCGCCCTGTCACCGGCGTTGCGGGGACGGACCCCGCGGTCGAAGACGTCGACGCTGGTGCGGCGACAACCGACCCCGCCGACGCAACGACAGCCGACCTCGCCGCCCCCGCTGCAACCCTCGCCGGCAGCGCGGACCGGGCGATTCGAGGTAGCCACGACGGAGCGACCAGCAGCTCGGGACCTCGCGACGCGGTCGTGCCCGCGCCGATCCGCCCGTTGGGAGTACCGGCGACCCCGCCGGCACAGGCGGTGGAAAGCGCCCTGCTGGCAGCCCTCAACGCGTTCCAGCGGGAGCTAGGGGACCTTCGCGGAGCCGTCCGAGATATGCAAGAGGCTCGGAGCCAGCAGGCCGCGCCGGTAATCGCGCCCGAGCCCACGCCGGAGAGGGCGGACAGTCGCGAAGCCCCCACGTCTAGCCGCGTGCCGCTGCGGCGCGTAGATCCGGAGTCCCCGCTTACGGCGGGGCTGCAGCAAGCGGCATGGCCCGAAGACTTCAAGTTTCCTAGCGCCATCGACTCGTACAAAGGCGACACGGACCCCCGCGAGTTCGTGCGCGTGTACGAAACCGCGATCGAAGCCGCGGGCGGAGACGACGCCACGAAGGCGAAGGGACTCCCCCTCGCGCTGCAAGGCGTGGCGCTCTCTTGGTTCTTTACCATAGAGCCGGGCTCCATCTACGCGTGGGAGCAGCTTCGCGTCCGCCTCCACAACAACTTCCAAGGAAACTACGTCGACCGAGTCGACGCGGACCAACTCTTTGCTGTCAAGCAAAAACCCTCGGAGAAGCCCCGGGACTACTTCAAACGCTTCGCCAAGATTCGATGCCAAGTGAAAGACGTTAACGAAACCACCATCGTTAATGCAGCCATACAGGGCCTTCGTCCGGGCCCGATGGCCGAGTACAACGCGCGAAAGCCAATCAAGACGGTGGCGAAGCTCTTCGACAAAATGGAGGAATATGCCAGGGCGGAAGAAGACGCGCGGCGAAGGCAAGGGGACGACTCCGACACCAACCAGGCCGGAGCCTCGGCAAAAGTCGAAGATCCTCCGAAGAACGGCTCTTCGAAGGGAAAACGTAAGCAGGAGTCGTCCAGGGATGCGCCCGACCGCAGGGACGCCTCGCATAAGGAGTCGTCCGATCAGCCCAAGCGCGGCCAGCAGAGGTCGAGGCGAAACCGGTACGTCCTCGACATTGAGGGCGGTTCCGACGAGGGCGCTCCTGCGGGCCGAGGCGGTCGGGGGCGCCGTGGCCGCGGGCGTGGCCATGGCCGGGGCCGCGACGATAAGGGTCGTGGAGATTACGATGACCAGCACTAGGGACTGTGGTGTGTAGTCCACGACCGCGGCAATCATGATACCTGCACCTCCATCGCGGCGCTCCGCGATAGCGTCGCTAGGGACAGGAACCCAGAGACGCGTCCGCCTGCGGTGGCCCACATCCAATTCCCGTACGAGGCCCCCATGCAGGTACAGGCGCAAGGGATGCAACCCCAGGAAGGCACCTTACGGATCCAAGCTCACGTACAACAGCCTCGGGAGGGCCTCCTGTCGCTGCAGGCTCCGGAGGCAACCCACCGCAGGATCATTAACGTCATATCCGGAGGCTCTGCGCTGGAATTCGCCTCAGCACGGCAGCAGAAGGCCTATGCGCGAAGACTACATCATGTGGCGGCACACCCAGCGCAAGCACCCCCGGACTGGGCACAGCACGAAGTTACATTCACACCCGACGACGCCCAAGGCATGGACATCCCTCATCAGGACCCCCTGGTCATCCGGGTCACTATCGCGGGATGCGACGTGGGGCGTGCCCTGGTGGACGGCGGTAGCTCCGCGAATGTATTGTTTGCGGCGGCCTTCGACCAGATGGGGATCCCTCGAAGCCGCCTAGGGCCCTCGGGAATCCCACTGCAGGGCTTCGGAAGACAACCCCTGCGGGCGCTAGGACAAGTAGGTCTTCAAGTCTCCTTCGGCCAAGATGACAATGTGCGGGCCGAAGATGCCACCTTCGACGTCGTCGACCTTCCGTACCCCTACAATGCCATATTAGGGCGCCCAATCCTCAACTTCTTCGGCGCGGTACCACATCACGGCTATCTATGCATGAAGATCCCGGGTCCCCGGGCCATCATCATCGTCCGAGGCGACCAGGATATGGCCCGGCGCATCGAGCCAGGTACCAGATGCCCGCGTCGCGAAGCCCAACGGCGCTCCTAGAGCCGGCGTCACAACGCGGAGGTCCGCGGGGCCATTCGGAGGCGCCTTGGCGGGCCCTGCAGAGGTCTAGCGACTAGAGGCTTCGGCCGCACCAAGAGCAAACAGTTAGTATATCCACCCCTTGTAATTGCTTGCCCGCGCAAACGGGGATGTAATGAAGATCGCCATTTGTCGCTAATCTTTCTTCATCATGCGAAGTACGTGGCGGAGGCGCGCGCAGCCTTCGCCAGCGCGCGCGCTCCCGCAGTATAAATCGAAGTCGCACGTTCGCGTGTGCACTCGCCGTAGCCAAAGGTGACGGGCCTGAGTATAAACAAAGACGCACGTTCGCGTGTGCACTCGCCGTAGCCAGGGGTACGGGACTGAGTATAAATCGAAGTCGCACGTTCGCGTGTGCACTCGCCGTAGCCAAAGGTGACGGGCCTGAGTATAAACAAAGACGCACGTTCGCGTGTGCACTCGCCGTAGCTAGGGGTACAGGACTGAGTATAAATCGAAGTCGCACGTTCGCGTGTGCACTCGCCGTAGCCAAAGGTGACGGGCCTGAGTATAAACAAAGACGCACGTTCGCGTGTGCACTCGCCATAGCCAGGGGTACGGGACTGAGTATAAATCGAAGTCGCACGTTCGCGTGTGCACTCGCCGTAGCCAAAGGTGACGGGCCTGAGTATAAACAAAAGACGCACCGGGGGGACGCCCTCGCGCGCACCAGTCTCCGGACTATAAAGGAAGACGTAGCGTCGAGGTCCGCCTCCGCACGCACTAGTCCACAGACTCTAAATAAGACGTAGCGTCGAGGTCTGCCTCCGCACGCGCGAGTCTCCGGACTATAAAGGAAGACGTAGCGTCGAGGTCCGCCTCCGCACGCACTAGTCCACGGACTCTAAATAAGACGTAGCGTCGAGGTCTGCCTCCGCACGCGCGAGTCTCCGGACTATAAAGGAAGACGTAGCGTCGAGGTCCGCTTCCGCACGCACTAGTCCACGGACTCTAAATAAGACGTAGCGTCGAGGTCTGCCTCCGCACGCGCGAGTCTCCGGACTATAAAGGAAGTCGTAGCGTCGAGGTCTGCCTCCGCACGCGCGAGTCTCCGGACTATAAAGAAAGGCGAAGCGTTGAGGTCCGCCTCCGCCCACGCCAGTCTACGGACTATCAAAAGGCGAAGCGTTGAGGTCCGCCTCCGCACACGCTAGTCTACGGGCTGTAAAAAGGCGAGGTGCCAAGGGCTGCCCCAGTAAGCACCGTTCTAGGGAACCCTCGCGCAGCTACTTCGCCAACGGTGCACGTCGAGCGCGAAGATCTCGTCCCCGCGCAGCATGCGGCGTACTGGTGAATCCAAAGTGGCATCAACACAGCGCATATCCTAAAATGCCAGAAAATATGCATACCAGAAAAATCACAAGTACAAAGGTCCGGCAACATCCTTGCCGCTCTAAGCCGCTATCCCGCGGGTTCGTCCTTAACACGCGCTAGAGCTGGGGCCCCGCTCGAAGAAGGTCGGCCCGCCCAAAAGTCCAGCGACTCTTCGGCCCTTCGCCAGCGTCGAAGGCGTCGCCGGGTTGGAAGGTCGGCCGCAAGAAGCCGGCCCCAGCAAGGAAGCTGCCCGGGATATAGGCGAAAGTCAGAATAAATGCAGCAAGTGTGTACTCCATTCGCAAAGAGAGGGAGCAGTACAACACACGCCTACACCTAGGCACCGCGGCGTCAGACCTGCGGGTTCCCGGCGCCTTCGGAGGGCCCAGCGTCGCCCTCACCGCGTCGAGGGACCCCGTCCAGAAATTGGCCGAGGCTCCCCGTCCCGTAGAGCGACTTCCGGAGCTCGATCCGTGCAGCTTCCGGCCCGACGTAATCCCAGATCCGGTCGAAGAAGGGCCCGAGGGCACGGCGAGCGGAGCGGACGGCGCCGGACATTACTCCGGCCCCGCCAGGTATCTCCAGCTGGGGGTCATCCAGCCCGGCGACGTGCGTACAACCGCGGTGCTGGAGGAGCGCGCACACCAAGCAGGCCGAAGTGTACGCGCAGTGGGTGCCAAAGGACGTCGCGGCGCCGCGCGCGACGTTGGCGGCATCCCCGACCCAGCGGAGGGTCCGAGACAACTCCTCCGGGCCAAAGGCGCGGTCCGGCACCTCAGTTACCAGCCCTTGAAGATGGCTCTCCAGCGCTTGCATGGCGTCCCACGCAACCACCGAGGCGTCGCCCAGCGTCTGGTTACGCTCCGCTAGAGCCAAGGCAAGCTCGCCTTTTTCCTTCTCTAGCGCGGCGACTTGCTCCAGGAGCCCGTCCCGCTCCGCCGCAAACTTTTGTTCAGCAGCTGCCGCGGCCGACTCCTGCGCCGACGCAACAAGTCCCTCGGCGTGTGCCCTCGCTTCGGCACATTCCGCTTCCAGCTGGCGGATGCGGGCGTCCTGGGCAGAGCGGGCTCTGGAGGCTTCGCGTAGCTCCTCCTCGGCGACCCGCAGTCTATCCTCGAGCGCCTTTCGGCCACGAGTATAGACCGCTTGCAAGGCCTGCCCCAGCACAAGTGTCTGCAGAGGGAGAAGACTCAGCAAGCTCAGCTAGATCAGGCGTTGTCGCATGAGTACTTACCCTCACCCAGACACCTCGAAGGCGTCCTCGAGGCGCCCCGCACCGTAGGCCTGCAGCACTTGCGGGTCGACGCTCGTGGCCGCGTCATTCACAATCCCGCGCCACGCCCTCAGCGTCTCCGGAGGCGGCACGAAGTCCGCGGGGCTTACGTGCTCGGAGGCTCCGTGTTCCGCCGAGTGCTCCCCCTCCGGAATGAGCAACGCTGCAAACATGGATACGGGTGAGCACCCCAAGGCATAAAAGCACACACCAGAGTAAGCTAAGCCACCTTACCTTCGGTAGCAGAAGGAATGGTCCCGCCGCGGGCAGAAGCCTCCGCGTTCGGGGAGGGCGACGGCTGTCCCTGCGCGGCGGGCGGCGTGGCCAGGGGGGCAGAAGGCGCGTATGCCGCAGGGTCTCCGGCGCTTGCGCTGGAGTCCCACAAGCTTCTGATGCCCGTGGCCACGACGAATCCCCGCGGTGTCCGGTGGAGCTCCGGCCGCACGCACGGCCGTTTAGCCGGGGCAGCCAGCGGCGACACCGCCCCCGCAGCCGCGGTTAGCGAAGGTTCCATGGTGGCAGTTGTCGCAGGGGGCACCTCGGTTTCTGCTGCTGTCGGTAAGGGCAGCACGGCTCCGTGCGCCCCCGCGGAAGGCGCCTCCGGCACCACAGCGGCATCGCCGGTCCGCACGGGTTCCGCCTCGGTGACTTCGGTGGGCGGTGAGGCTTCCCCCCTTCGGCTGCTCGCGGCAAACCCGCCGTCCGGGACACTCGTCGAAGATACCTCGCCTTCGACGTCCGCGCCGCCCAAACCGGAATCGGCATATCTCGCCGAGTCCGACTCCGCGTCCGCCGCACCCTCGAAAGCACTAGCAGCAGCAACAGCCGCCGCGCCAAGCGCGGCAGGCGCCCCGCTGCGACCCCTCTTCCGAGACGGTGTCTTCTTCTTCTTCGCTGCACCGTCGTCTGGAGCGACACGGTCCGGCACGGCAAGGCCCAGAGCCTCGCACACGCGGTTGATTCGCCCCAGCCCCGCCTCGGCAATAGCAGCCGCGCGTTGCTCGTGCTCCCTGCCGGTGTACGGCCCCAAGAATACGCGCGCGGCTTGCTCTGTCTCCTCCAAGGAAATCCCTGATACAAAGGAGAAGACCATCAACATATAACGCATTCCGCGTGAACAAAGGAGAGACACGATCGAGGCTTACGAAGATCGCTGGGCGCCGGCAGCAAGCAGACCGATGGCAAAATATTGTCGTCTCGACGCCTCTCGGCGGCAAGACGCCAGTTGCGGGCAAGCGGTGCCACGCCGTACATCACGAACTCTTCGGCGAGGTCGCGCATGTTGAAGCGGGCGGCCACGCCTACGAGCCGCCGGACCCTCTGCTTGTCCTCATCGTCGAGCGTTGGGCGGGCGAGGGCTTGAACGCGATGGGTCGGCCTGTGCACTCAAGGCCGCTCCCACTCTCCACACGGTGGTAGAACCACCGCTTCATCCAGTAAGACTCCCACTTCCCGCGAGTTGAGTTCGCAGGGAAGAGCTTCTTGCACGACGGACGAAGAATAAAGGTGACGCTACCGAAGCTCGACAGCATCCCGTCCTTCCGGCCCTTGGGCTGGCATCGTGCCTCGTGAAGGTAGGCGAACAGCGACGCGCTGGGCCAACACGCCCCCGAGCGCAAGGCCCAGCTGTACACCGCGAGCCGGGCCACGGCGTTCGGAGTCAGTTGCGCCAGCTCCAGCCCGAAGGTCCGCAGCACGTCGCCCACGACAGCCGTCGCTGGGATGCGGAGCCCCGCATCAAAAAAGGCGACGAACACGACCGCCTCCGATCACTCGGGATGCGGTTCCGTCTCGTCGGCGGCGGGCAATCGTACCCCCTGGCGCTCGGACAACTTCCCCGTGCGCAGAAGCCCTTGGATCGTCTTCTTAGTCACGAGCGAGGGGCCTAGCTCACCGGAGAACGTGCCTCCCTTCTCCGCCACCAGCCGCTCCTTGTCAGCCGCCGTCGGGTCGCGCTCTTGGAGCGCGTATTTCACCTTTAACTGCGAGGACCGCCGGCGAACGTCAGAGCCGCCAACCATATGGCCGCGCTTGCTACTGGAGGCCATCGCTTTCCACGGAGAGATTGAAGCGGCGAAGATATCGCGAAAGTGTCGAGGGCGGAGCAGGCAGGAAAGAGGGCGTAAAGGTGCGGGGGCGCTGTTACGGGGGGCTATTTCAAGCCACCTCGCCCGTACCGCCGCTATCGAAGCGTCGCAACGATCCGCGTGCCGGATGCAACCGCAGCGGTGTAAAGGTCCGCCCCGCACGATTCCCCGTAACAGAAAGCGAAGTGTCGCGAAGGTCCGCGTCGGGGCGCGACCGTAGTAGTACAAGCGCCCGTCCAGCGCGATACCCCATACCCAAAGCTGGAAGACCACGACCACAAGCGCCAAGGGCCGTCACAGCACGGCGCTACCTAGCCGCTGTTAAAGGCGCATTAATGGGCCAGGGGATCACAACCACTCCGGCGCCGTGCCATTCCCTGCCGCCCCGTATCCCCCTTGCCTAGGGAAGAGGCGAGCGGCCACGCACACGCAACCGTCCACATCCCGCCGCCCGCCAGTCGTAGGCCGCCACGTGCCCCGGGCGCGTCGGGTCGCACGGTACGGGAACCTAACCCTGGCAGGCCGGGGGCCGATGTGATTCCAGGTACCTTTACAGCGCAAGGCCGCATCGCAAGACCACAAGTCACCGCACGCGTGGCGGTGTTCGCGAGGTGAAGGCGTCAGCTCCGCTGCCACCCGTTCGATGGGTAGGAGACGGAGCGCACGCGCCTACTTCGCCTAGGCGCCAGCTCCGCTTCCACCCGTTCGAAGGGTAGGGGACGGAGCGCGCGCGTCTACTTTGACTAGGCGCCAGCTGCGCTGCCATCCGTTCGAAGGGTAGGGGACGGAGCGCGCGCGTCTACTTCGCCTAGGCGCCAGCTCCGCTGCCACCCGTTCGAAGGGTAGGGGACGGAGCATACGCGTCTACTTCGACTAGGCGCCAGCTTCGCTGCCACCCGTTCGAAGGGTAGGGGACGGAGCGCGCGTGTCTACTTCGACTAGGCGCCAGCTTCGCTGCCACCCGTTCCAAGGGTAGGGGACGGAGCGTGCGTGTCTACTTCGCCTAGGCGCCAGCTCCCCTGCCACCCGTTCGAAGGGTAGGAGACGGAGCGCGCGCGCATCTACTTCGACTAGGCGCCAGCGCCGCTGCCACCCGTTCGAAGGGTAGGGGACGGAGCGCGCGTCTACTTCGACTAGGCGCCAGCTGCGCTGCCACCCGTTCGAAGGGTAGGGGATGGAGCGCGCGCGTCTACTTCGCCTAGGCGCCGGCTCCGCTGCCACCGGTTCGAAGGGTAGGGGACGGAGCGCACACGTCTACTTCGACTAGGCGCCAGCTGCGCTGCCACCCGTTCGAAGGGTAGGGGACGGAGCGCGCGTGTCTACTTCGCCTAGGCGCCAGCTCCGCTGCCACCCGTTCGAAGGGTAGGGGACGGAGCGCACGCGTCTACATCGCCTAGGCACCGGCTCCGCTGCCACCGGTTCGAAGGGTAGGGGACGGAGCGCGCGCGTCTACTTCGACTAGGCGCCAGCTGCGCTGCCACCCGTTCGAAGGGTAGGGGACGGAGCGCGCGGGTCTACTTCGCCTAGGCACCAGCTCCGCTGCCACCCGTTCGAAGGGTAGGGGACGGAGCGCGCGCGTCTACTTCGCCTAGGCGCCGGCTCCGCTGCCACCCGTTCGAAGGGTAGGGGACGGAGCGCGCGCGTCTACTTCGCCTAGGCGCCGGCTCCGCTGCCACCCGTTCGAAGGGTAGGGGACGGAGCGCGCGCGTCTACTTCGACTAGGCGCCGGCTCCGCTGCCACCCGTTCGAAGGGTTGGGGACGGAGCGCGCGCGTCTACTTCGACTAGGCGCCAGCTTCGCTGCCACCCGTTCGAAGGGTAGGGGACGGAGCGCGCGCGTCTACTTCGACTAGGCCCAGCTTCGCTGCCACCCATTCGAAGGGTAGGGGACGGAGCGCGCGCGTCTACTTCGACTAGGCGCCAGCTTCGCTGCCACCCGTTCGAAGGGTAGGGGACGGAGCGCGCGACTTCGACTAGGCGCCAGCTTCGCTGCCACCCGTTCGAAGGGTAGAGGACGGAGCGCGCGCGTCTACTTCGACTAGGCAGCAGCTTCGCTGCCACCCGTTTGAAGGGTAGAGGACGGAGCGCGCGCGTCTACTTCGACTAGGCAGCAGCTTCGCTGCCACCCGTTTGAAGGGTAGGGGACGGAGCGAGCTTGAAGAACGCAAAACAGCACATACGACCATAATAACTCGAACATGCAAAGGTCAATTTGTGGCAAGAACAGACATGCTCTTGTAAACAGATATGCGTCGCCACACCAGCATATGCTCGTTTGCACGATCAGAGCGTATGGATGACTTCATATCTGTCTACGAGAGCCAGTCAGGCCTTGCCATTTCCGCATAAAGCTGTGAAGCATTCCCACAAATAGGACACATTTTGTTCACCAGCGCTCGCGGGCATTGACGCCGGTCGACGCAGTCATCAAACGCAGATGAACAAAATTTTCCCTACATGTGAGAAGTTAACCATGAACAGGTACGGGATGTGCAGCAAAGGATGTCTAGGGAGCGGCCCCCGACGCCAACATATTTATACTCGGCCTCACCCGGCGAAGAGTCGCCAGCGTGGAGGGATGCCAATCGGCGGCATGCCAACCGACGGAAGCACAAACGGAGGGTGTCGGGCGGTTCAGCTACCGGGGGTGCGCAAGTGCAACCGTCCGCACCCCACCGCGCGCACACCAGAAACCGTCGCACGTTCCACTCGCGAGAAGGCGCACTGCACGGTGCGACAGCTTGCCCCCTGGCAAGCCAACCGCCATTAAAAAGCACACCACCAGGTGGCAAGGTCGCAACGACTACGGAGCGCGCGCGCCTCAGAAGTCCAAATGCCGGGAATCCGCCGTCGCATTGATGGTCACGACGCCTTAAGGCCTGCACCGCGCCAAGCACGCTTCACCACGTGGACGGCCGGAAGAGCGAGCGTCGCAGCGCGTCCCTTAGCGTTTAAGGCTCATGCGGCGGCTTAGGGGCCCGCCACGCCTACCTATGCCAGCGCAACGCCCCCGGCGCGCGTCTGCTTCGGCTGGGGCCACTTCCGCCACCGCCCAAATTGAAGGGTGAGGGCCGGACCGTGCGCATCTGCTTCGGCCACATCGCAACCCTAGGACAAGTTTGGAGAAGTTCACAGGCCGCGGGGACGGAGGGGGCCAAAGGACTCGGCGACATGGCTTCGGCCCTGTGAAGCCCTTCACCATGAGAGGCTCCTGTCGTAGGGGTGGCCCCCACCTAAACCTAGCCGGCCTGGTAGGAAGGTATAAGGCCCAGAATAGGCCACGTGTAATGACACAAATACCCCTGAAGGGGATGATCAGCTGTAAGGGCATAATTGTAAAAGCACTCCCCATGTAAATATATATAGAATACTGGCCACGGGGAGGGGGCAGGCCATCATACTCATCTCCATCACTCTCCACTACCATCTCTCTCTCTGTTTGGTCTGTAGCCACAACACTATATATTGCAATTCAGAAATCTTTTGGTGCCATTCGCACAATAAGATCCTTTGCTCAAGAGCCTCATATGATATGGTGACAAAGTAAATGAAATACTGAAATTTGGTCCCAAGCAAGCTGTGATTACCATACTATTCGTGTAAAATAGCACCATTTTGCATAACGATCTGATCCAATGCAATTTTTTTGTAGAAAGTTGTTGGCCTTTTCTGGAGGGCTTAATGCAGCATCAACTCTGTCGATGGTTATTGTTGTTATTTATGGGACCAACTTAACCATCAATGGTTACATGATAACTGGTTCTCTTACATCATTCATCTTATACAGTTTTATAGATACAATTCAATATTTACTATATTTTGTTATTGACTCTACCATTCTACCAATCTTATAACTGTAAATTTAGAAGTGGGTGATAAACATCATGTGCATAAGGGGCATATCTATTTTTAAATGTAATGATCATGTGTTTGTCAATCTTTCTGAATAATTCATCTCTCTCTCTCGAGTATGCAATTGGCTCATCAGTCTCTTCCGTCAGGCCTATACAACACTGTAATGAAAGCATCATGTGCAAGCCGTATAGTTTTTCAACATCTGGACCATGTTTCCTCAATGACAAACTCTGGGGGCAAATGTCTAAGTCCAACAAAGTTAGTTTCATTCTTTGTCAGCTTTCTTTGGTGGTTCCACCTATGCAGTATGCAATACCTTTTATTATTGACATTTGCTTCCATTTTAGTGAAAAGATGGGGGAGTTGAGCTCGATGATGTCTGGTTTGCATATCCTTCTCGCCTTGCTCATATGATTTTTAAGGTAAAGATTTTCAAATGCATTATTTTGTAATTGACATGGCCATTTATAAATTTGACATAGTCTAGCATGGTGTTAGCTTTTCTTCTTTTGTATGTGCAGTGCACATGCAAAGAGAAAGCTAGGCATAAAACTTGCATTGCTTGCTCTATCGTATGAGTTTACACTGTATTTGGGATTATCGGGTAAAGTTTCTATTTCCGTTGTAATGCACGAGCAATCAACTAATATGCAATTATGCACAACGGATGTGCGTACACTAGCTGTAGGGTTCTTTTTATGCAATGATTTGGAACTAGTCACTCCATAGGCCTATTATCAGATGTATGGACCTTATACCATTTTCTATTTTTAAAATTCTCATATTTCTCTGTTATCTCATATGGACCAACTCTTAGAGCCCCTCTCTCCTCTATTACTCTTTCTTCTGTCACCTAGATGCTTAGCCATTTAACTCAATTCTCTTTCACCTATCTTACATCTCCCCTACATGGCCAGCGTAGCACACAACACATCCTAATTTGGCTTTTTAGTGATTTTCGACTTCTATTAGCAATCACTATTTATTAAATTAATAAGTCGCAGCCCAAAAGAACAGTCCCTGGCTGTAAATGTGTTGGATCGAAATCGGCAACAGAGGGGGAGTGAATGTTGCTCCTTAAAAATGACCCCCAATAAGTACCCACTTAAGAAGATACTTGTCGTAGGGATGGCCCCCACCTAAACCCAGCAGGCCTGGTAGGAGATTATAAGGCCCAGAATAGGCCATGTGTAATGACATAACTGCCCCCACAAGGGATAACCAGATGTGAGGTTATAACTGTAAAAGCACTCCTCATGTGTATATATATGAGTACAAGCCGTGGGGAAGACCCAGGCCATTACACTTATCTTCATCACTCTCCACTACCATCTCTCTCTCTGTTTGGTCTGTAGCCACAACAGTTGGCGTCGTCCGTGGGGAGGACAGGAGCAAGCCTGAAGACCGAAGAAGAAGGATGGCACCGAAAAAAGCTTCTTCAGCGGCGGCGAAGGGAAAGAAGGCGGCCGGGCCGGAGCGTCGTATGAGTACCAGGGCTTCGGCATCGGCAGCGGCGGACGCGGGTGGCGACGCAGGCGCGGTGGCCGAAGACGTCGACGTTCGCGCGGCGACGGCCAACCCCGTCACCGGCACCGCGACGACCAACCCCGTCACCAGCACCGCGACGACCCGCCCCGCCACCGGCGTTGCGGGGACGGACCCCGCGGTCCAAGACGTCGACGCGGGTGCGGCGACAACCGACCCCACCGACGCAACGACAGCCGACCTCGCCGCCCCCACTGCAACCCTCGCCGGCGGCGCGGACCGGGCGGTTCGAGGTAGCCACGACGGAGCGACCGGCAGCTCGGGACCTCGCGACGCGGTCGTCCCCGCGCCGATCCGCCCGTCGGGAGTACCGGCGACCCCGCCTGCACCGGCGATGGAAAGTGCCCTGCTGACGGCCCTCAACGCGTTCCAGCGGGAGCTAGGGGACCTTCGCGGAGCCGTCAGAGATATGCAAGAGGCTCGAAGTCAGTAGGCCGCGCTAGTAATCGCGTCCGAGCCCACGCCGGAGAGGGCGAACAGTAGCGAAGCCCCCACGTCTTGCCGCGTGCCGCTGCGGCGCGTGGATCCGGAGTCCCCGCTTTCGGCGGGGCTGTAGCAGGCGGCATGGCCCGAAGACTTCAAGTTTCCTAGCGCCATCGACTCGTACAAAGGCGACACGGACCCCCGTGAGTTCGTGCGCGTATACGAAACCGCGATCGAAGCCGCGGGCGGAGACGACACCACGAAGGCGAAGGGACTCCCCCTCGCGCTGCAAGGAGTGGCGCTCTCTTAGTTCTTTACCATAGAGCCGGGCTCCATCTACGCATGGGAACAACTTCGCGTCCGCCTTCACAACAACTTCCATGGAAACTACGTCGACCGAGTCGACGTGGACCAACTCTTTGCCGTGAAGCAAAAACCCTCGGAGAAGCTCCGGGACTACTTCAAACGCTTCGCCAAGATTCGATGCCAAGTGAAAGACGTCAACGAGACCACCATCGTTAATGCAGCCATACAGGGCCTTCGTCCGGGCCCGATGGCCGAGTACAATGCGCGAAAGCCAATCAAGACGGTGGCAAAGCTCTTCGACAAGATGGAAGAATATGCCAGGGCGGAGGAAGACGCACGGCGAAGGCAAGGTGACGACTCCGACACCAACCAGGCCGGAGCCTCGGCAAAAGCCGAAGATCCGCCGAAGGGCGGTTCTTCAAAAGGAAAACGTAAGCAGGAGTCGTCCAGGGACGCGCCCGACCGCAGGGACAACTCGCATAAGGAGTCGTCCGATCAGCCCAAGCGCGGCCAGCAGAGGTTGAGGCGAAACCGGTACGTCCTCGACATCGAAGGCGGGTCCGACGAGGGTGCTCCAGCGGGCCGAGGCGGTCGGGGGCGCCGTGGCCGGGGGCGCGGCCGTGGCAGGGGCCGCGATGATAAGGGTCGTGGAGATTACGACGACCAGCATCAGGTACTGTGGTGCGTAGTCCACGGCCGCGGCAATCATGATACCCGCGCCTGCACCTCCATCGCGGCGTTCCGCGACAGCGTCGCTAGGGACAGGAACCCGAAGGCGCGCCCGCCTGCGGTGGCCCACGTCCAGTTCCCATACGAGGCCCCCGTGCAGGTACAGGCGCAAGGGATGCAACCCCAGGAAGGCGCCTTACGGATCCAAGCTCACGTACAGCAGCCTCGGGAGGGCCTCCTGTCGCTGCAGGCCCCGGGCGCAACCCACCGCAGGGTCATTAACTTCATATCCGGAGGCTCTGCGCTGGAATTCGCCTCGGCACGGCAGCAGAAGGCCTATGCGCGAAGACTACACCACGTGGCGGCATACCCAGCGCAAGCACCGCTGGATTGGGCGCAGCACGAAGTTACATTCACACCTGACAACGCCCAGGGTGTGGATTTCCCTCATCAGGACCCCCTGGTCATCCGGGTCACCATCGCGGGATGCGACGTGGGGCGCGCCTTGGTGGACGGTGGTAGCTCTGCGAACGTATTGTTTGCGGCGGCCTTCGACCAGATGGGGATCCCTCGAAGCCGCCTAGGGCCCTCGGGAATCCCACTGCAGGGCTTCGGGGGACAGCCCCTGCGGGCGCTGGGCCAAATCGGCCTTCAAGTCTCCTTCGGCCAAGATGACAATGCGCGGACCGAAGATGCCACCTTCGACGTGGTCGACCTTCCGTACCCCTACAATGCCATACTAGGGCGCCCAATCCTCAATTCCTTCGGCGCGGTACCGCATCACGACTATCTATGCATGAAGATCCCGGGTCCCCGGACCATCATCACCGTCCGAGGCGACCAGGATATGGCCCGGCGCATCGAGCCAGGCACCAGGTGCTCGCGTCGCGAAGCCCAACGGCGCTCCTAGAGCTGGCGTCATCGCACGGAGGTCCGCGGGGCCATTCACAGGCGCCTTGGCTGGCCCTGCAGATGTCTAGCGACTAGAGGCTTCGGTCGCACCAAGGGCAAATGGTTAGTATATCCATCCTTTGTAGTTGCTCACCCGCACAAACGGGGATGTAATGAAGATCGCCGTTTGTCGCTAATCTTTCTTTATCACGCGCACGTACGTGGCGAAGGCGCGCGTAGGCTTAGCCAACGCGCGCGTTCCCACAGTACAGATCGAAGTCGCACGTTTGCGTGTGCACTCGCCGTAGCCAAAAGGTGACAGGCCTGAGTATAAACAAAGACGCACGTTCGCGTGTGCACTCGCCGTAGCCAGGGGTACGGGACTGAGCATAAACCGAAGTCGCACGTTCGCGTGTGCACTCGCCGTAGCCAAAGGTGACGGGCCTGAGTATAAATAAAGACGCACGTTCGCGTGTGCACTCGCCGTAGCCAGGGGTACGGGACTGAGTATAAACCGAAGTCGCATGTTCGCGTGTGCACTCGCCGTAGCCAAAAGGTGACGGGCCTGAGTATAAACAAAGACACACGTTCGCGTGTGCACTCGCCGTAGCCAGGGGTACGGGATTGAGTATAAACCGAAGTCGCATGTTCGCGTGTGCACTCGCCGTAGCCAAAAGGTGACGGGCCTGAGTATAAACAAAGACGCACGTTCGCGTGTGCACTCGCCGTAGCCAAGGGTACGGGACTGAGTATAAACCGAAGTCGCATGTTCGCGTGTGCACTCGTCGTAGCCAAAAGGTGACGGGCCTGAGTATAAACAAAGACGCACGTTCGCGTGTGCACTCACCGTAGCCAGGGGTACGGGACTGAGTATAAATCGAAGTCGCATGTTCGCGTGTGCACTCGCCGTAGCCAAAGGTGACGGGCCTGAGTATAAACAAAAGACGCACCGGGGGGACGCCCTCGCGCGCACTAGCAGTCCACGGACTTTAAATAAGACGTAGCGTCGAGGTCCGCCTCCGCACGCACCAGTCCGCGGACTTTAAATAAGACGTAGCGTCGAGGTCCGCCTCCGCACGCACGAGTCTACGGACTTTAAATAAGACGTAGCGTCGAGGTCCGCCTCCGCACGCACGAGTCCACGGACTTTAAATAAGACGTAGCGTCGAGGTCCGCCTCCGCACGCACCAGTCCACGGACTTTAAATAAGACGTAGCGTCGAGTTCCGCCTCCGCACGCACCAGTCCACGGACTTTAAATAAGACGTAGCGTCGAGGTCCGCCTCCGCACGCACCAGTCCACGGACTTTAAATAAGACGTAGCGTCGAGGTCCGCCTCCGCATGCACTAGTCCACGGACTCTAAATAAGACGTAGCGTCGAGGTCCGCCTCCGCATGCGCGAGTCTCCGGACTATAAAGTAAGACGTAGCGTCGAGGTCCGCCTCCGCACGCGCTAGTCCACGGACTCTAAATAAGACGTAGCGTCGAGGTCTGCCTCCGCACGCGCGAGTCTCCGGACTATAAAGTAAGACGTAGCGTCGAGGTCTGCCTCCGCACGCGCGAGTCTCCGGACTATAAAGAAAGGCGAAGTGCCGAGGTCCGCCTCCACATACGCCAGTCTACGGACTATAACAAGGCAAAGTGCGGAGGTCCGCCTCCGCACACGCTAGTCTACGGTCCGTCCGTTCTAAGGAACCCCGGCGCAGCTACTTCGCCAACGGTGGCATCAACACACAGCGCATATCCTAAATACCAGGAAGTCTGCATACCGGAAAAATCACAAGTACAAAGGTTCGGCAACATCCCTGCCGCTCTAAGCCGCTATCCCGCGGGTTCATCCTTAACACGCGTTAAACCTGGGGCCTCGCTCGAAGACGGTCGGCTCGCCCAAAAGTCCAGCGACTCTTCGGCCCTTCGCCAGCGTCGAAGGCGTCGCCGGGTCGAAAGGTCGGCCGCAAGAAGCCGGCCCCAGCGAGGAAGCTGCCAGGGATATAGGCGAAAGTCAGAATGCATGCAGCAAGGGCGTACTTTATTCGCAAAGACAAGGAACAGTACAACGCACGCCTACACCTAGGCACCACGGCGTCAGACCTGCGGGTTCCCGGCGCCTTCGGAGGGCCCAACGCCGCCATCGTCGCATCAAGGGACCCCGTCCAGAAATTGGCCTAGGCTCCCCGTCCCGTAGAGCGACTTCTGGAGCTCGATCCGTGCAGCATCCAGCCCAACGTAATCCCAGATCCGGTCGAAGAAGGGCCCGAGGGCACGGCGAGCGGAGCGGACGGCGCCGGACATTACTCCGGCCCCGCCAGGTATCTCCAGCTGGGGGTCATCCAGCCTGGCGACCTGTGTACAGCCGCGGTGCTGGAGGAGCGCGCACACTAAGCAGGCCGAAGTGTACGCGCAGTGGGTGCCAAAGGACGACGCGGCGCCGCGCGCGACGTTGGCGGCATCCCCGACCCAGCGGAGGGTTCGAGACAACTCCTCCGGGCCAAAGGCGCGGTCCGGCACCTTAGTTACCAGCCCTTGAAGATGGCTCTCCAGCGCTTGCATGGCGTCCCACGCAACCACCGAGGCGTCGCCCAGCGTCTGGTTACGCTCCGCTAGAGTCAAGGCAAGTTCGCCTTTTTCCTTCTCTAGCGTGGCGACCTGCTCCAGGAGCCCGTCCCGCTCCGCCGCAAACCTCTGTTCAGCAGCTGCCGCGGCCGACTCCTGCGCCGACGCAACAAGTCCCTCGGCGTGCGCCCTCGCTTCAGCGCATTCTGCTTCCAGCTGGCGGATGCGGGCATCCTGGGCTTTCAGCATATAACGCATTTTGCGTGAACAAAGGAGGGACGCGATCGAGGCTTACAAGGACCGGGCGGCGCTGGCAGCGAGCAGACCCATGGTGACACATTGTCGTCTCGACGCCTCTCGGCGGCAAGACGCCAGTCGTAGGCAAGCGGTGCCACGCCGTACATCACGTACTCCTCGGCGAGGTCGCGCATGTTGAGGCGGGCGGCCACGCCTACAAGCCGCTTGACCCTCCGCTTGTCCTCATCATCGAGCGTTCGGCCGGGCGAGGGCTTGAACGCGATTGGTCGGCCTGTGCACTCAAGGCCGCTCCCGCTCTTCACACGGTGGTAGAACCACCGCTTCATCCAGTAAGACTCCCACTTCCCGCGAGTTGAGTTCGCAGGGAAGAGCTTCTTGCACGACGGGCGAAGAATAAAAGTGACGCTGCCGAAGCTCGACAGCGTCCCGTCCTTCCGGCCCTTGGGCTGGCATCGTGCCTCGTGGAGATAGGCGAACATCGACGCGCTGGGCCAACACGCCCCCGAGCGCAAGGCCCAGCTGTACACCGCGAGCCGGGCCACGGCGTTCGGAGTCAGTTGCGCCTGCTCCAGCCCGAAGGTCCGCAGCACGTCGCCCACCACAGCCGCCGCTGGGATCCGGAGCCCCGCATCGAAAAAGGCAACGAATACGACCGCCTCCGACCTCTCGGGATGCGGTTCCGTCTCGTCGGCGGCGGGCAATCGTACGTCCTGGTGCCCGGACAACTTCCCCGCGCGCAAGAGCCCTTGGATCGTCTTCTCGGTCACGAGCGAGGGGCCTAGCTCGCCGGAGAACGTGCCTTCCTCCTCCGCCACCAGCCACTCCTGGTCCACCGTCGCCGGGTCGCGCTCTTGGAGCGCGTATTTCACCTTCAACGGCGAGGACCGCCGGCGAATGTCAGGGCCACCAACCGCCTGGCCGCGCTCGCTACTGGAGGCCATCGCTTCCCACGAAGAGACCGAAACGGTGACGATAGCGCGAAGGTGTAGAAGGCGGAGCAGACAGGAAAGAGGGCGTAAAGGTGCGGGGACGCTGTTACGGGGGGGGGGCTATATCAAGCCACCTCGCCCATACCGCCGCTACCGAAGCGTCGCAACGATCCGTGTGCCGGATGCAACCGCAGCGGTGTAAAGGCCCGCCCCGCACGATTCCCCGTAACTGAAAGCGAAGGGTCGCGGAGGTCCGGGTACGAGGCGCGACCGCAGTCGTACAAGCGCCCGTCCAGCGCAACGCACCACCTAGCCGCGGTTACAGGCGCACCAGTGGGCCAGGGAATCACAACAGCTCCGGCGCCGCGCCATTCACTGCCCGCCCCGTGTCCCCCTTGCCTAGGGAAGAGGCGAGCAGCTGCAAACACGCAACCGTCCACATCCCGCCGCCCACCAGTCATAGGCCGCCGCGTGCCCCGGGCGCGTCGGGTCGCACGGTATGGGAGCATAACCCTGGCAGACCAGGGGCCGGCGTGATTCCAGGAACCTTTATAGCGCAAGACCGCGTCACAAGACCCCAAGTCACCGCCCACGCGGCGGTGTTCACGGGGCGCAGGCGCCAGTTTCGCTGCCACCCGTTCGAGGGGTGGGGGACGGAGCGCGCGCGTCTACATCGACTAGGCGCCAGCTTCGCTGCCACCCGTTCGAGGGGTGGGGGACGGAGCGCGCGCGTCTACGTCGACTAGGCGCCAGCTTCGCTGCCACCCGTTCGAGGGGTAGGGGACGGAGCGCGCGCGTCTACTTCGACTAGGCGCCAGCTTCGCCACCACCCGTTCGATGGGTAGGGCACGGAGCGCGCGCGTCTACTTCGACTAGGCGCCAGCTTCGCTGCCACCCGTTCGATGGGTAGGGCACGAAGCGCGCGCGTCTACTTCGACTAGGCGCCAGCTTCGCTGCCACCCGTTCGAGGGGTGGGGGACGGAGCGCGCGCGTCTATTTCGACTAGGCGCCAGCTTCGCTGCCACCCGTTCGAGGGGTAGGGGAAGGAGCGCGCGCGTCTACATCGACTAGGCGCCAGCTTCGCTGCCACCCTTTCGAGGGGTAGGGGACGGAGCGCGCGCGTCTACTTCGACTAGGCGCCAGCTTCACTGCCACCCGTTCGAGGGGTGGGGGACGGAGCGCGCGCGTCTGCCTCGAGTAGGCGTCAGCTTCGCTGCCACCCATTCGAGGGGTAGGGGACGGAGCGCGCGCGTCTACTTCGACTAGGCGCCAGCTTCGCTGCCACCCGTTTGAGGGGTGGGGGACGGAGCGCGCGCGTCTACGTCGACTAGGCGCCAGCTTCGCTGCCACCCGTTCGAGGGGTAGGGGACGGAGCGCGCGTCTACTTCGACTAGGCGCCAGCTTCGCTGCCACCCATTTGATGGGTAGGGGACGGAGCGCGCGCATCTACCTCGACTAGGCGCCAGCTTCGCTGCCACCCGTTCGATGGGTAGGGCACGGAGCGCGCGCGTCTACTTCGACTAGGCGCCAACTTCGCTGCCACCCTTTCGAGGGGTAGGGGACGGAGCGCATGCGTCTACGTCGACTAGGCGCCAGCTTCGCTGCCGCCCGTTCGAGGGGTGGGGGACGGAGCGCGCGCGTCTACCTCGACTAGGCGCCAGCTTCGCTGCCACCCGTTCGAGGGGTAGGGGACGGAGCGCGCGCGTCTACTTCGACTAGGCGCCAGCTTCGCTGCCACCCGTTCGATGGGTAGGGGACGAAGCGCGCGCGTCCACTTCGGCGGGGCGTAGCAAAGGCGGGGGTCTTGTCCTGCAAAATCTACCTCATTTTCCTTAACATGCCACCTATAGTGCATCAACATACAAGGTACTGCCGGCGGGCTCCATCAGGAACACCGACTGTAGGTAGGCCTGTTAAGAAAAACAGGGCAGACCTCGCTGTCGCCTACGGAAGCGCGGTGCGGGTGCAGGAAGCGCGACTGGCTGTCGATAACCGGCGCTGATCAAGCTCCCAGGAAAAATGGACCTCCTTCTGTGCATCAACATTCCCCAAGCCGCTCAGCGTCACCCAGGAATGTTGATGCACGGCAGGGGCCCATTTTAGGGGAACAGCTTCTATCACAATATACGCAGGAGCAATGACGCACCAGCGCCATATAAATACCCCAGTCAGCAGGGGAGCCAACCGGCGGAAGGCCAATCGGCAGAAGTCCAACTGCCGGAAGTCCGCCGCCATATAAATGGTCACGCCGCCTCAACACCCGCACCACGCCAAGCACGCTGCACCACGTGGACGGCCGGAAGACCGACCGTCGCAGCAGTGCGCGCGTCTGCTTCGGCTGCAGCGCAGCCCCGGAAGTTTGGAAAAGTTCACAGGCCGCGGGGACGGAGGGGGCCAAAGGACTCGGCAACATGGCTTCGGCCTTGTGAAGCCCTTTACCATGAGAGGCTCCTGTCGTAGGGATGGCCCCCACCTAAACCCAGTAGGCCTGGTAGGAGATTATAAGGCCCAGAATAGGCCATGTGTAATGACATAACTGCCCCCAGAAGGGATAACCAGATGTGAGGGTATAACTGTAAAAGCACTCCTCATGTGTATATATATGAGTACAAGCCGTGGGGAAGACCCAGGCCATTACACTTATCTTCATCACTCTCCACTACCATCTCTCTCTCTGTTTGGTCTGTAGCCACAACAATACTCTTCTCTGATAACTACAGAGTTATAAAGAAGAAGGCATCAAAAGTTCAAGCCTGCTGGAAGATCAAGAAAAACAACACTCAGAAAGGAATAGGCAAGAAAACAACTGAAGCTGTCTGCTGAAACAAATGGGCCGGTTAGACCTCAATGTGTCGGGCGGTCAGACCGCAGTGGCCAGGCCGGTATGACCGGTCATTTGCCGCCGGTCAGACCACCGGCTACATGCTGGTCTGACCGCCATTTAAATCCCGATCTGACCGCTCGACGAAACTCAGAGCAGGCAGACGGCAGGAAACATTGCAGAACAGACCTGAGATTTCAGATTTCAATGAAATTGAAAATAAAAAGTGATCTCCTCAGACCACAAGCTCCAGAAAAAGATCTAAATAGCAAAGGAACCCCAGAAAACCAAATAATTCAACTGGAGAGCGATGAATCAAGATTCTTGACAAAAATCTGAAACTCTTGCAAAGCATGAGCTAAAATCCAGATTACTCTTGATTCTTGTATTCTTTGCTCAGAAGACTTTGAAGACAGATTAGGAACAACATGAGGACTTAAAATCATGAGTCTTAGGCCACCTCTTAAGGGAGATTCAAGAGAAGACAAGATCCTCTGTACCCAAACCCTAGAAAACACAAGAACAGAGCAAATTTGACGAGGACCCAAGAAAGCACAGAGATTAGTTGAGAGACCATGTGGAGGTCATCCCGTGTGAATGATGAGTAATTGACATCGGTTTAGGAAAGTCGAGTTTGGTTTGGGTGGTTCGGACCTTGATGTAGCGGGGTGCAATCGGGCTCAGTCGGACTTGGTCAAACCTGGTCAAAGTGATCAGGATGGATATTCTGTTGATTTGACAGGTTTGGGCTTAATGAGGTTTCATTAATGCTATTTATGCTTTCATGCGTCGAGCGGTGCTATTTGACGTGTTTCTTGTCTATGTTGGCTGCAGGACGTCGAGACGGAGTTGTGGCGAGACACGAAGTGACCGGACTAGACGCAGTTGGTGTTGAGGTCAGAACGGTCGGGATGTGTCGAAGACGGTGGAGACTCGAGGTCGTTGCGAGGCTTGGACGACAAGGAGCGCGGAAGCTTCCCGGAAGGTGCAGGAGGGGCGAATCGGTAATTTCGCAAGGCTGCACAAGCGGGAGCGGGCTTCGTTGGATTTAGCTGGCGTAACGGGTTGGAGACCCGTTAGCCAAGGGCTATAAATAGGTGGGAGGAGCTGCATGCCCTCTCATGGCTTTGCGAGAGAGTTAGGGTTTCTTGAGTCAAAAGAGGCTTGGGAGGTTGTTTTCCCTTTGGGCTTTAGTGGTTGGAGAGTTGGTGTATACAACAGAGGATGTCTCCTTCGTAGTGTCTCCCTTCTCTGTGTGTATTCCTCCCAAGAAGCATGTGTAGCTCTTGGTGTTCTTGAGAATTGAGAGGGAGAGGATGGATTGAGAGTCTTGTAATCACACCTCTTGTTCGAATGTCCATGCGTATCGGGACTCCTTGTAATCCTCGTTGAATGGAAATGAAATCTCTGTGTTTGTTTTCCAGTTCAGGCCTGGTTCTGTTCTTCAATGCTCTCCACGTGAGATTTGTGAGTTTTTGCTTTTCTTGTTGTTTCTTGTGGAGAAGGCCCAAAATGGGTTGCTCTAGGTTGGGATGATGCCATAAGATCATTTGATCGTGTTTCTCAAGAGCAAACTTCGTTTAATCTCAGATTTGGTTTCTTGGGCTCCTCTGTTATTCATTTTATTCTATAGGGTTTGGTATCTTTTACTTTTTCCCTTGAACTTCTTTGCCCAGTTTTGAGTCTAAGAATCCCAAGGTTATTCCCTAGTTAAATCTCTCAGTCTCATGCTCAAAGGATTAGAGATTAATTGGGAATTTGGATTTTTAGGTTGTTCTCTGTATGTTTTCCTCTCTGTTCATGTTTCTAGGGTTTTGAGTTGGTCTGCGTATTCCTTCATAAGGTGCCCTTGAGGTTTTGTCTCTTGAGTGCTAGGTCTATTGCTAATCCTTTTGCAAACCCTCATGAGCAAAGGTTCAAAGGGAAGTGAGGATTTTGAAGTTTAGGGCAGCACTCTGATTATTTTTAGTTTTTGTCAAAATCATGATTTCCTGCTGTTGAGTGGAAATTTACTTGGTTCCTTAGGCCTTCATGTTATTTAGGTCTTAGTCTTCCAGTTTTGGGCTGAGAAAACACAGTGGCTAGTCTCAATTTCTCAAGAATTTGAAGTTCTGAAGTTGCAGTCAGTTTTTCGGGATTTTCTGTTCTCTGAATCCTCTGCCCGGTCAGACCGGAGGAAAGAAAGCGGTCAGACCGCTTGGCCAATGCCGATCAGACCGCCCACTGACCAGCGGTCAGACCGGCGCCTCAGGACCGGTCAGACCGGCCAAGTGAGAGCGGTCTGACCGGCCTCCCCCTGGCAAGCTTGAGTTACTTGATATTTTTTGTGAATCTGTGGATTTCTGATTTCTCATTTGCTGTGCCTGTTTGCTTTGAGTTCTCTAGTTTCCAGGAAGTTAGATTGATCTCCTTCATAGCTTCTTCTTAGCTATTGGAGGAGAGAGTTTCGAGTGAGTACTTTGTGGGGGTAATTTTTAAGTCGACATTCACCCCCCTCTGTCGCCATTTCGGTCCAACATTAGTGAAATTCCCATTTGATCTTGAAAATGGAATGCCCAAGGGACCTTGAATCATTATCCATCTCGGAGTTTCCAAGGATCAAACAAGCAAGCAAGAGATTCACACAAAACCATTCCAAAACTGAGAAGAACAGAGAGGAAAAGCAAAAGATAAAAACATCACAGATGAATCAAGAGATGAAAACAGCCATCAAACTCCTTCTTGTATTGATAGAGAGGCAGAGATATGAATGATTACATAGAGTATCAACTCACACCATCCCTACAGCCCCATACATGATTGAGAATCAGGAACTCATCTCAACGAGGGCAAACAACAGAGAGGAGACACACCATGCCCTTCTCACCAACTCATCAACCACTAAAGCAAAAGAGATATAAAGCAAAACCAACCCCAAAAACCTTGAAGACCATGCAGGAAACACTCCTCCTTTTATAGCCTTCCACTAATGGGTTTGATTTCCTCTTTACCCACTAAGCCTCCAACAACTCTAGTGCTTTACCCAAATCCACTTTCTTTAGTGCAGCTTTGCGTATTTTCCAAAACGCCCCTCCTGCACCTTCCAGGAAGCTTCCTCATTCCTTGCCGCCCAAGCCTCGCAGCTACCTCGAGCCCTCGCCGTCTTCGGCACACCCCGACCGTTCTGACCTCGGCACCGCCCGCGCCTAGTCCGATCATCCCGTGCCTCGCCACGACTCCGCCTCGACATCCTGCAGCCATCACAGACAAGAAACATATCACATAGCACCGCTCGACATATGTAATCACAATTAGCATCAATGAATCGTACTCAAGCATAAAATGGCCCAAAAGCTCAAACGGGAATAAGAATACGTCTCAAGTCTGACTAACCAAACCCGACTGAGCCAAATGCCATCATGGCACGAAACGCACAAACCAAACTCAATCTTTCCAAAATACTTGTCAATTACTCATCACAAGCATGTGGTCACATCCACATGGTCTCTCAAAATGATCTGAGCTCGAGCGAGTCCAGGCTGCTAGGCTTGAGCTCGCTCGAGCTTGAGCTAATCGATGTTGAGGTTTGAGTCTAGAGTTGGGCTTGAGCTCGGCTCAGCCAAAGCTCGAATAAGCTCGAGCCCAACTTGAAAAAGCTTAGCAACTACATTTTAACATAATAACTTATACAAAAGCTTGATTAAACCTTTAGCTCAGCTTAAAAAAGTTCGACAACTACACTTTACCATACAACCTTCTACAAAAGACCCAGCCAGAACTCAAGTAAACTCGAGCTCGATTCAAAGAAGCTCAACAATTAGACTTTAACGTTAGAATATAGAAGAGAAACATGTGAGAGAAAATTGAGAAGGTGTATATCGAATCTTAACCACACCATTCGAGCTCGACCTCGTTATGCTCGTGAAATTGGGTGTAGACTCGAACTCAACTCGTGTGGGGCTCGAACCAACTCAAATCGAGTCTAGCGAGTACTCAGAGCCCTTCTCACAGCCTACGACACACTGCACCCGCAGGCCAAGGGAAGACGACATGCAGAGGCAGGTCGCATCGGGTGTAGATCGAGTGCAACAAAATATAATAATATTTAATAAAATAGGTGAATGGATTTAGGTAGAGACAAGAGAGTGGGTGGGTTCATTTTGGCTTTCGTCTTGTGGCTTATGCTACAGTATCTAGCTTTCAAACAACGTGTTTTTTAGAGAGGGGTCAACAGAAAAATTGTAGTAAAAAGTGTACTGAGTTTAGCTGTACCGACCAAAATGGCATGTGACTATTTTCCTTTGTGTACTGCACCTCGTGAATAGCCAAAATTCAAAAATTTAAACCATAAGTTGTAGTCTAAATGAACCCACCCAGTGTTGGTGTCTAGTTGGGCGTACAGGATGAACAGCTCGCTCTCTCGAGCAGCGCTGTCCCGGCACGAAGCATGAAACATGGGGCCTTGGGCATTGGCAGCAAGCAAGCAAGCCAGTGTAAGGTGTGGTTGATCGGGCCAGGGGGAGGCAGGCTTGGGTGTTTAGCACAGAGGCAAAGCCATAAAAAAGATATATAAGGGGAGTTAGACAAACGCGGTTTACATGAATACCTTTTTTATACTATATACACTGCATAAAAATAGTGCAATTGTAACAAAATATTTGCATATCATTAGATTAATAAAAGATAATAGGACTAGCATACAAGCATATAAATGCATAGATTATGGACATAATGCAGATGCTTAGAGGGGCTATAAGGATGTATTAGGGTGTGTTTGGTTGGTGCCCAAACTAACCTTGCCAAAAATTTGAATAGCCCCAATAATTTGGTACTTATTTGGATATTTGCCAAATTTTTGGCAAACCAATAGCTCTATAGTGACCCTCTATGTATTTCTTGCCAATTTTTAGCCAAATTGCGAGCAACCAAAAACCGCAACCAAAATTTTGGCTAACCAAAGTTTGATAGGGTTGTTTTGGGCACCAACCAAACACACCCTAGATCTTTTGACACGTAAGATCAAAGGATTGTAAAACAAATTTTGGCAGGGATGGGGTGAGCCAGGGCTTCCTGGTCTCCCCTCTTGAGCTCTCTATGCCACTGGTCTGGCGTGTTGTGCCCCCTGGCTAAGCTTTCTTTGAAGCAAAGCAGGCGAAAGGTACCATCCTTGTTGAATGCCTTAAGAACTTCCTATGATTGACCATTTGTAGGGTTTATAGTGCAAGCTCTGACTAATGTGATGAAATTATTTTGAAACTCTTGATGATACATAGATGTAGAAATAAATTTCCATTCTATCCTATCCAAATGCTTCAGCTAAATCAACTTTTATAATTAATACAACATCTTTCCAGATCTTTTGATTATTACAATGCATGGCATCAATATCGTGAGCAACAATGATGTTTCCATAGATATGAACCTTCTGTGCCCAGGGCATCATTTTTTTCATTAATCTAATTATGCTTAGATTGTCATCCATTGTCGATACCTCCAGCAAACTTTCATGTTGTATTTTATTGTGTAGGACATGATGAGGTAGAAGAAGTGAAGCAAGAAGCAATATCTTCATTATTCTTACGAATGACCCCCAATGTTCTGTGATAGAAACCATACGATTTTCCTTCTCCTTCTAATAATTGTATCATGGAATAAATAATCTAAAGATCTTTCTATCTCTATGAAGAGCCCATTTCTTTTTGCATGTCAACCTGTAGTATTCAATGATTTTATTTGTGTTCTACGTTAACAGCTAGCCTGGCTCGAGGGAAATAGATTTTTGTCGCTTCACCCTCGAGCCTAGACTACTTGGTGTAGGCAGCAGCGCGCCATGTGCAATCATGCATGCAAGGTGGGAGTGCGAGGGTTGCCCTCAAGGGTGCAAATGGGTGGGTTGACCCATTGGCCCACTAGCCTGCCCCAAAAATTTAGCTCCAAAGGGTAGTGGGCAGACTCAGAAAGCATCAAGGCTAATTAACACTGATTGTATTGGTTTCTAAAGGCCGTTTTTCTACGGTAAATATCTTTTCTACAGTAACTAGCTTTCAAACGGAATGTCTTTTCAAAATAGTCTACTAGTTGATTATAGTAGATATTGTAGTGACTTCATTTATATTAGCCAAAATTGTATACGAGTATCTCTCTCTACAAGTTATTACTATTTATCAACCAAAACTAGAAGACATCAGCAAAAGCCAATATGAACACCCCCTTAGGCCAAAGCCTAGCTGTTCAATAGTAATTGGAAAGAGGAATGGGAGTTCAGAGGAGGGAGTTTATAAGGGGATTGGTTGCAGGAGTTTGCTTTTTAGTCTCAATCCCTTATTTGGTAAGAGATAAGAAAGCCTCTAACTTGCTAAAGATTCTAAAATAAGCCATAATGAAGGGCTAAGATGCATTGATTTTTATTAGAGATTAATTCTCTCGCAATTCTTACCCCCTACATTGGGTTTAAAATGGGGGAGAGTTGGGCTCTCAAACTCCTAATCTTCTTCCAACCTAAATTCCCATGCCTACCAGTCAAATAAAAGAATTGATAACCCTACCACCTAAATTCTCATTTCCTCCCACCAATTCCCTCCAACCAAATAGACAGGGTTGTAAAGTTTGGCCGCATTTGCATGCACCTCCCATTAAATTGATGTTCCTTCATTGCCGCTTCGATTACGCACACTCCTACTGCTCCAGCAAGGCTCTGGTGTAACTCCATGTGCATTCGCGCATGCAAGGTAGGAGTGCAAGGGTTGCCCTTAGGGGTGCAAATGGGTGGGTCGACCCATTGGCCCACTAGTCTGCCCCAAAATTTTAGCTCCAAAGGGTAGTGGGCAAACCCAGAAAGCATCAGGGCCAATTAAGACCCTATTTGTATTGACTTCTAAAAGTCGTTTTTCTATAGTAAATAGCTTTTCTACAATAACTAGTTTTCAAACAGAGTGCCTTTTTAAGGTGGGGTCTACCAGTTGATTGTAGTAGACATTGTAGTGACTTCATTTATATCAGCCAAAATCGCACATGAATCTCTAAAATTTGTTATTATTCATCAGCCAAAACCAAAAGTCATTAGAAAAAGCCAATATAAACACCCTCTAAGGCCAAAGCCTGGCTGTTTGGTAGCAATTGGAAAGAGGAGTGAGAGTTCAAAGGATGGAGTTTATAGGGGATTAGTCATGGGAGTTTACTTTTTAGTCTCAATCCCTTATTTGGTAGGAGAGGGAAGAATTCATGGGGGGTTTGTCTCTAACTTGCTAAAGATTCTAAAATAAACCATAATGAAGGGCTAAGATGCATTGAGTTTAATTAGAGAGTAATTCTCTCCCAATTCTTACCCCCTACCTTGGGTTTAAAATGGGGAAAGTTGGACTCTCAAACTCCTAATCCTCTTCCCACCTAAATCCCCATGCCTACCAGTCAAACAAAACAATTGATAACCCCACCACCTAAATTCTCATTTCCTCCCACCAATTCCCTCTAACCAAATAGATCAAGTTATAAGGTTTGGCTGCATTTGTAGGCACCGCCCATTAAATCAATGTTCTCTCACCGTCGCTTTCAATTACGCACCCTCGCTACTGCTCTAGGAAGGCTCTGGTGTAACTCCACCGCTACTATAGTAAGACTTCGTCGCAAGGCAACCTAACCCATCAGGATTCTTGGCTTGTTGCCGACGACCATGGCCGGGATGGAGCTCGTCATGCATAGCTTTGAACAAAAAGGGAACAGGCTAGCGTGCTTTTGATTGGCTTGCTTTCAAGTTGGCTTATTCTTAGGCCATGTACATATTGACTTCTGTTTTTGACTTCTGCTTAGCAAAATTAAAAGCTAATATGAATATCCGGCTTCTCAAAGCGGCTTTTCCACTCATCTCACTACCGTCTCGCTCTGGGGATAAGGCAGGGTGATGAGAACATTCCTTCCATGGATACAACTCATCCACAGCAAGTGTTGCAAGGACCACTTATTCGAGCTCATGCTCGTCAACTTAATTACCAGGTGAATTCATTCCTAGGTTCATATATTACTGAGAATAGACTGCTACCTAATGTAAGTGATTTAATTGTGCTTAGAAACCTGGGAAAGGATGAAGGAAAGGGACGTGGAGTTATGGACATGCATGGAAGGAATAATGGAGGTCACCACATCACTTTGGGACAAAGTCAAGCAAGAATTCGAGTTGGACTCGTTCTGGAATCAGATTCAGACTGCTGCGATGGTACCAAGTTCAAACGGGCATAACTTCTTCATACGGGCTCCGTTTGGGACGTTCTTGTACTTCATGGAAAGTTTATGAAGTCTACTTTCCAACGAATCCAATCTCATCTTCAAATTCTTTCTGAGCCGACTGCAATCATCAAAACAGTCTACATTGGTTTCTGAGTCCAAGTCAAAAGGGTGCTGCGCCACCACCACTTGGGCCCATGGGCCTTGTAACCCTAGGGGCGTGCACTTTGGATGCCACCCCTGGTCGTTCTCCCTATATAGGAGCCGCCGCCTCCCTTGCTAGGACTTGGATTTCGTTGAGTTTAGGTTTAGCCATTGTGCAAGCTTCTGTTCTTCAGTTGTGTCGGACGACCACCTGTCAAGACCGCTTCGGAATCCCAACTTTGTTATTCGCAATACCATCTACGCTTCATTCATATTCGCAATATCAGATTGCCTACATCTTATTCTTGCTAGTTCTTCGATTGCTCGCAGGGATTGAACTTTGTGTTCAGATTGATCGCGCCTCCAGCGAGGTCAATAACATCTCGGAGTTGGTTCAGCGATTACTAAGGTGCAAGCGACGTCGTGCGTTTGTAGTCGGATCGCTAGGGTCATCTCCACCGAAATTGATAGTTATCAATCTCATCGAAAGATCGGGCATTTCGTCTCCATCAAGTGGTATCAGAGCCTAAGGTTGCTCGGTGAGAACTTCCAGTTTACCATAGATTAGATTATTTTTCTTTACCTAGAGTACAACAAAAAGACCCAAAAAATTAGCAGTAGATTATCATGTCCAAACCAGTCCTAGCCTCACAATTTTTTTTCAGTACATTGCATTGTTGAACTTTCAGTTGCATCATCATGTCCTTTGCTGGTTTTAGTGTCTAGTTCCTCTAGAGTTTCGGGTTCTATTCACATGTTGGTCTCACCGTTGCGGTTGGATTCGAACTATCACGGCGAGGGAAGAAAAGGAGGACTCGGTTTCTCGGGAGGACTTGGTCTCGGAGCAAGACACGATTTCGGATTCAACCACGTCGTGCGTGTAAAAAAAGAAAAATAGAGAAAAAAGAAAAAAAGCATAATTTTTGCATAAGACCTCCGATTGAGGCGTTTCTTGATCCATTGGAAAGGAAACGAGAAGATATAGTGAAAAAAAAGAAGCTTGGGAAATCTGGAGATTTTATCTACACGTAAGCATCCGGGCACACACGCAGAAACTTCGACCCCAAAAAACATCGTTTAGGGCCTTAAAACGGGCCCGCAAGTCCAAAAAATCAAGATTCTCAGAATTCACTCAAAATTGATGGAGCCCTTCTACACGTGATTCTAAGGTTCCCTGTGAAGACTGCATCTTTTTTCGAGCTCCCGAACTCCGTGTGCAATGTCATCTAGTTCTTTTTGCGCGGTGTTTTCGTTTGTGTTCTAGGCTCGTGTCTCTAGTACGGTCTAACCTCAGACTAGTACTAACCGGCGTTGAGCGATTTTTCGACTTGCATTTTCTGAATTGATTATTGATACTCCTTGCTACCAAACTTGAGCCTTCCTAGCTACACCTTTTCTACACCGTACAGGCTGAGCTTCACTTGGCAATCACTCCATCCAATCTTCGCAGATATATTGCCATCGCTGGTTGCCGATCGCCCCTGTGTGCTGGGTAAGAATTGGTAAGAATTCGATATAAGGTTTGAGTGCGAGCGACTTTTGAACCACCATATCCTAGTACTTGTTAGGGACATATTCTTATGTTTTGCTAACAATGGCAGGTTCTGGAGAGCTCTCGGATGGGGATGCATCTCATATTCCCCGTATGAAGCCAATTGTACAACATTTTCAACGTATCATGAACCTTCGTACAGAGGGTCTTGAGGAGGATGTCCGGGTCACGAATGAGCAACTTGCTCAACTTGAGGGCGCTCGGATTGAGACAAATACCATGCTAGCCGCAATGAAGAGAGTGCAAGGTGTCATTAACACTTCTTTAGCAGATATTATGGCGCGCCTTGAGGAGATTGCCCAAGCTTCGTCTGCTGTTCCCCCTGTTGCGACGGTAGAGGGACAAGACGAATTCGACTATGTGGGTGATACCGAGGCCTAGGGCAGGGCTAACCATAACAACGATCGAGCTTATCAACAACTGCGTTTTAACCGACAAGGTATGCGAAGAGAACCCCCACGACATGAGGTACGTGACCACGATGATGCTTTTGCTAAGGTTAAATTCACTATGCCCTTTTTTAATGGTAAATATGATCCTGATGGTTATCTTGATTGGGAACTAGCTGTTGATCAAAAAATTTCTTGCCATGACTTTCCCGAGAATAGACGAGTTAGGGCTGCTACTAGTGAATTTACCGACTTTGCTTCTATTTAATGGAAAGAACATTGCCGTCAACAACCCAACAACATACCTAACACTTGGGAGGCTTTAAAATTGCATATGGGCCGTCGATTTGTTCCCTCATATTATGCTTGTGATTTGTTAAATAAACTACAACGCTTACAACAAGGTGCAAAGTCGGTGGAAGAATACTATCAGAATTACAAATTGGTATGTTGCGCTGTGGATTAGTTGAGAATGAGGAGGCATCAATGGCTAGGTGAGAGACCATGTGGAGGTATCACCATGTTGGTGATGAGTAATTGACGGTTGGTTTAGTGAGGTTGAGTTTGTTTCAGGTATTCTAGGGTTGAGTACCTTTACTTGTGCTAATATGGATTATGTTGTTTCGTGCGGTGCTATGTGATGGTTTGCTTGTCTGTGTGACTGCAGGATTTCGGAGCTAGGTCATGGTGAGGCGAGGAGGACCGGGACTAGGCACAGGAGGTGTTGAGGTCCAGACGGTCGGTGATGCCGAAGATGATCGAGTCGGGAGACGAGGAATCGGAGCTGGAGCTACCGGTGGCGGACACGACGGCCGACGACGAGAGAACCAGGACTAGACTCAGGTGGAGTCAGAGGTCCAGACGGTTTGGAGGTCAGTTGCGGTCGTGCGCGACAGAACAGACCCAGACTAGACTCAGGTGGAGTCGGAGGTCTCGGTCGGTGTCGGGTGGACACGACGTGCAGCGAAGCGGACTGGACTAGACTCAGGGAGGAGTCAAGGTCCAGTCGGTCAAAGGTGCCGGTTGCGGGAAGCTTCCGGGAAGGTGCTTGAGGGGCAAAATGGTATTTTGACTCAAGCAATGGAGGTGGAGGCAGATTTCCTCCAAAAATCTGGTTTGACCACTTTTCCTCATTTGTGGTGTGAGGTTTGAGTGGGTGGGGTATGACTCTTCTTGATTTCCTTCTTTGGGGATGAGCCCTAGTGTTAAAAGGAGAAGGATGTGAGGCAAGAAGGTCATCCATTCAGGCATTTAGGATAGAGAGTGCTTGGACAGGAGAGTAGAGTGGTGAGCTCCTTGAGCATTCTGTGTGTGTACGTGAATGTGAATCCTTTCTCAAGCATGTAGTGAGAGGGATGTGACCAAAAACATCTATAATCATTCATCTCTCTGCCTCTAAATCAATATGAGAAGGATTGTGTTGGGCTATTTCCATTTTGTGCTCATTCTGTGATGGAGTTCAGTTTCTGTTGGTTTTTCTGCTCTTTGTGTGGATTTCCAGTTTATGTGTTTCAGAGTTTGATCCTTATCAAGGAGTAGCAAAATGAGATGCTCTGTGATGGGAATGTGCCACAAGATCATTTGATCAGATAAATTCCCAAGAGTTCAATGGAAGAATCAAAGATTCCATTTTGCCTCATTTCCTCTGTTTCATAGTTTCTAGTAGATGTCAGGGGCATATGGGTTTTCCTTGGATAGTCAGAGAAAAGAGAGTCTAGCTGCATACTTACATCCTTGAGATTGCCTCTCTGCTGTTTGCAAAGGATCATGAGCAAAAGATTTGAGTTTGAGGTGAAATCTGAAATTAAACTCTTTTCCTCCACTGTTTACAACTTCTTGGCTCAAATCTTGATTTTGAGCTCATGTGATGTAATCCCTTGTTTCCTAGAGTGGTTATGTTGATTAAAATAGGTTAATATCCTTTTGGCTAGAGGAAATCATTAGCAATCCATGATCTTGCCAGAAATCTGCCTTATTCAGTAATTTCAGTAAAAAGTTCAGCCTGTAGTTTTCTCTGCCTACTCTGCCCCCCCCCCCCCGACAGGCGGTCTGACCGGGTACAACATGGCGGTCACACCGGTTTCTTGGGGGCGGTCAGACCGGCGCCTGAAGGGCGGTCTGACCGGCCCCTCAAGGGCGGTCTGACCGGCCCCTCAAGGGCGGTCTGACCGGCCCGAGCTGGCTCAGTTGCTTTGGTTCTCTGTTGGCTCTCTAGTTTGGCCCCTTCTTTTTATGAGTGTTTTTCTCTGTAGATTTCCAGTAGACATGAGCACATGAATCATCTTCATAGCTCCTTATAGCTATCGGAGGAGATTTCATCGTGGATACTTTTCGAGGGGCGATTTTTTAAAAGAGGCAACATTCACCCCCCTCTGTTGCCATTTCTGATCCTACACTAGATTTTTAGAAGGGTTGAATCGAGAAATTCAAGACATTCTTGATTACAAAGATTACAACTCCATTACTAGATTGTTTCATCTTACTTACAAAGCTGAGCGTGAATTGCAGGGGCGCCAGACGAGGACACGTTCTAATTTTTCTGCAGGTTGAACGAGCTCATGGACACCACGCACCCCTACTGCCCCATCCGCTGTGACACCAGCACCGTTATCCTCCAACTCCAAGCCGCAGCGTCCTACTATTTCAAATTTAGCACCACGAGTTTCCACAAAAACATCATCTTTGGTTGCATCGACAGGATGAACTAAGGACATTCAATGACATCGTTGCAAAGGCTATGGACACATGATGTGGGACTGTCCAAACAAGCGTGTACTGATTATACGCGAAGATGATGCGTATTCCTCTGCTAGTGATTTTGATGATGAAACATATGCTATGCTTGCAAATGACCCTGTAGGACATTGTGATGAATCTGATCATAAGGAGGAACATGTTGGCACCAAAGAAGCCGACAAGTATTTGAGCATTATAGTGCAACACGTACTAAGTGCTCAAGTGTCTCGTGCCGAGCAAAATCAGCACCATAATTTGTTCCAAATCAAGGGCGTTGTCAAGGAACGCTCGATTCGCATAATTATTGATGGTAGGAGTTGCAACAATTTGGCGAGTATGGATATGGTGGAGAAGCTTGCTTTGCCGACCAAATCACATCCCCACCCATACCATATTCAATGGTTCAACAACAGTGGTAAGTTGAAGGTAACACGGATGGTCAGGGTAAGCTTTTCTGTGGGTTCATATCATGATAATGTTGAATGCGATGTTGTTCCTATGCAAACTTGTTCATTACTATTAGGAAGACCTTGGCAATATGATACTGATTGTGCGCATCATGGTAGGAATAATCAATACTCTCTCATGTTCAAGGGAAAGAAAATTATGCTGCATCCTATGACTCCTGGACAAATTGTTAAAGATAACCTTGCTAGAGATAGTAGAGAAAAATGCCTAGCAAATGCTGAAAGTGAGAATCAGATTGTATCAAAAGAGCTTGAGCATCATAGAAAGAAAGAACCTAAATCTGCTCATGTAAAGAATAAAGAAATTAAATTGAAAGATGCTTGTTTTCTTGCTACCAAATCTGATATGAATGAACTGGATGCTAGTAATTCTGTTTGCTATGCATTACTTTGCAAAGAAACTTTGTTTTCATTTAAGAATATACCTTCTTCTTTGCCACCTGCTGTCACTAACATTTTGCAGAACTATAAAGATGTCTTTCCCGAAGACATACCGTCGGGGCTGCCACCACTTCGTGGGATTGAGCATCAAATTGATCTAATCCCCGGTGCATCCTTGCCAAACCGTGCACCATACAGGACCAATGCAGAAGAAACTAAAGAAATTCAACGCCAAGTTCAAGAGTTGCTTGATAAAGGGTATGTGCGCGAATCTCTTAGCCCTTCTGCTGTTCCGGTCATTTTAGTACCAAAGAAAGATAGATCATGGCGCATGTGTGTGGATTGTAGAGTAATTAATAATAACAACATTAGGTATCGTCATCTTATTCCTAGGTTAGATGATATATTTGATGAATTGAGTGGCTTTGTTATCTTCTCCAAGGTTGATTGGCGTAGTGGTTATCATCAAATCTGCATGAAATTAGGTGATGAATGGAAAACAACATTTAAAACTAAGTTCGGGTTATATGAGTGGTTAGTAATGCCTTTTGGTTTAACTAATGCACCTAGTACCTTCATGAAGAGAACATCCCTTCCATAGGTACAACTCATCCACAGCAAATATTGCAAGGACCACTTACTCGAGCTCGTGCTCGTCAACTTAATTACCAGGTGAATTCATTCCTAGGTTCATATATTTTACTGAGAATAGACCACTACCTAATGCAAGTGATTTAATTGTGCTTAGAAACCTGGGAAAGGATGAAGGAAAGGGACGTGGAATCATGGACATGCATGGAAGGAATAATGGAGGTCACCACGTCACTTGGGACCAAGTCAAGCACGTCACTTTGGGACCAAGTCAAGCAAGAATTCGAGTTGGACTCGTTCTAGAATCAGATTCGGACTGCTGCGATGTTACCAAGTTCAAACGGGCATAACTTCCTCATACGGGCTCCGTTTGGGACGTTCTTGTACTTCATGGAAAGTTTATGAAGTCTAATTTCCAACGGATCCAACCTCATCTTCAAATTCTTTCCGAGCCGACCGCAATCATTAAAATAGTCCACATTGATTTCTGAGTCTAAGTCAAAAGGGTGCTGCGCCACCACCACTTGGGCTCATGGGCCTTGTAACCCTAGGGGCGTGCACTTTGGATGCCACCCCTGGTCGTTCTCCCTATATAGGAGCTGCCGCCTCTCTTGCTATGACTTGGATTTCGTTGAGTTTAGATTTAGCCATTGTGCAAACTTCTGATCTTCAGTTGTGTCGAACGACTATCTGTCAAGACAGCTTCGGAATCCTAACTTTGTTATTCGCAATACCATCTACGCTTCATTCATATTCGCAATATCAGATTGTCTACGTATTATTCTTGCTACTTCTTCGATTGCTCGCAGGGATTGAACTTTGTGTTCAGGTTGATCGCACCTCCAACGAGGTCAATAATATCTCGGAGTTGGTTCAGCGATTGCTAATGCGCAAGCGATGTCGTGCATTTGTAGTCGGATCGCCAGGGTCATCTCCACCGAAATCATAGCTATCAATCTCATCGAAAGATCGGGCACCTTGTCTCCATCACAGAGGATCACGGGTGCGTCACCCCATCCCGCTCCTCTCGCTCCCATTACGGGCACGCATTTCTACTTTTTGCACCGCTCGTCCTCTTCATCTAAAAACCACTTCGTTCAACCACTAATATTCATTTTCAACTAAAAGACATAATCTACAGCCAAAAGCTATTAGCAAAGACCAATATAGGGCCTGTTCTTTTCCTCCGAAGCCGGCGGCTTTTGGCTTTTGCTACAGTACCTAACTTTCAAACGGAGTATTTTCTCAAGACGGGGTCTACAGGTTAAACGATATACACATTAAAAGCCCAACATCTGTACTAACCAAAATCGCAAGTGAGTACATGTCTATCCGTAATCTGTACCATAAACAGCCAAAATTTAAAAATTTCAATCAAAAGCCATAAGCTGCAGCCGAAAAAAACAGGCCCATAGACACCCTCTTAGATGGACTTGTTAATACGTTCTCCGTACGGGCCAACCCGCAGGACCCAATGGGTAGTAAACCTTCAACCCTACAGTGAAGCAGGTCAACCCGTTACCCTACTTTCTTCTAATGGGTCATGAGGGCCAGGTACCGGGCCGGCCCGCCACCTTTGCATCCCTGGTTGCCCTCCTTACTGCGTCCTGGCCGCCACCTCGTTTTCCCCAACCCTCCCCACTTGTCAACTCTCCCGCACCTGTCGCTCTCTCCCTCGCAGACGTCTCTCCTCCCCTCAGATCTGCTCCGAGCAGGGACGCCCGCGGAGCCCTGGTCGCTGAAAGGTAGGGTAGCCTTCTCCCTCCTCCGTTTCCCTGCTGTATCTCCCCCGTCCGTGTTTCTCCCCCTTCTCTCCCCACGAGATTTTGGTTGATTCTGTGCTTTCCCGTCTGCTGTTGTGAGCGTACTGGTTGTAGCCTCAAAGAAAACGAATATATATCTGTTATTTTGGGTTCAACATTTGTGCTTGGTTGCTGTCGGTTCATGTAGATCTGGGCCAGATCGGGTGTTTTTTTTTTTTTGCTATGTGGTAGTTCTAAATCCTCTGGATCTGTTACAGGAACTGTGTTTTTAATCTGGTGGTAACAAGAAATTAGCATGAGCCTATGTAGATAAACTAAATATGACACAGGAAAGAAGTGATCACTTAACCTGGTACGGGTCCATGAACCCGTATGTTCAACTAGTTTAGTCCATTAGTTGGTGCTTGTGTTTGCACACCAATGTGCAATCGCCGGGACCGCGGCGAAGGTCTCTTTGATCTGAGCTTATAAGATGCTAGCTATCAGCTACGGGAGTATAAGGTGTGGTATGAATGATGGAGTGCTATTGCTTTGTTTGTTACGAAATACCCTGAGTGTTTGACCAACACTCGTCATTCTCGAATGCTAAGCTTTGAATAACGAGCATAAATATCTTGTCATTTCCAAGTTCGTCACATTAGTTAGATCATCGCTTTTATCCCTCTGTATTGCACAAGTTGGAAGTTTTGTTTTAATTAAGAAATACTGTTAGTGTGTGAGATAGTGCTAGAAGTTGAGGCAGGTAGAATGGTAAGATGCACTGCACCGCTGCAATGTGTACACCTTCTAGGATATATTAATGATGTGAATTTTATTTTTGTTCAATCAATTGCAGTATTCTGGAAAGAGATGTATCTTTTTCTGCACTTCTAGTTTTTTTATTTGGATATGCAACGGTAAAACCTTTTCTTGAACCATTAGAGTTGATAGGGGTAGCCAATATAATGGAAGAATACATGAAATTTGCACATTTGGACAGTATGGGTATGGAAACTTCAATTACTCAGTGCAGTTACAATATAAGTTAGTGACTTGTACAAGTACTATCGAGTTATTTCTAGGTAAACCGTGAAAATTCCTCATTGCTATTTTTGAAAGGCAACATTGCACTTCTATTGAAGTCATACTCTGTTTCTTTATGTAAATATTGTCTAATGTACATATAGGCTTACCTGAAACACATGCTATCAAGTATCAATTGAAAATATTTCTTGTTGGTGTGTCCATTGATTTTTTAGTTATCCGCATAGAAGGTTCCCTCCGTAGTCTGTACTTGATTTCACATGATAACTGGAGTTCATGTGCTAACATTGAAACAAAAATTTGGCAATAATTATACATATTGTGGCTTATTTATAATGCTTCCATTCAATGTTAACTACTTCTATCTGTAGCTTCATGGTATATCATCTTGTACGGAAAAGGTTCTTTTCTAGCAAAGGGAAGTTGGTGGCCGAGGCTAAAGAATATCTGGATGTGCTTGACTTTTTGGACTAGCTGCTTGTGAAGGGTGTCTGATATAGACCATCCAAAATTCAGCACCAGGGATCTGGGAGCGATCTACCCCAAGGTGGGGAGTTCGCTCCTTTTCCGGTAACAAGGAGGGTAAACTCTTATTCCGTCATGATGGAAGATGACATGGAAAATGGAAGGTCGTATCAGGGGAGACCAAGAACTTTTTCTACAGTTCGAAGTAAATCATCTATACCAGTGGTATGGCCCATTGCTAGGTTTTTTCCACCCTTTACATACATATATGTACTTAGTAGTTACTAGGAAGAGTATCAATTTAGCTTTCATCTTTTCATGCGTCTTGCTCACCCTGTGTAGTGTGTACACATTTCTTTTTGGTGTAAATGGTCCATATTTTGTCTAAATATTTTCATTGTTTTTCTTACAATGTTATGTATCGGAGTATATACCGAACAACAATTTGGCATACTATGGAACACTGCATCATTACTTTTCCATCTCCTCTGCTTTACCTATATTCTTTAGAAATTTCTTCTCTTAACTATGCAAAGCTGTTTATGTTTAACAATAAGGTTGTTTAGCCCAAAACTTCAATGTATTACACTCTGTTTTATTTTTTTTTATTCTTGAAGTTGTTATGAGATTTGAAATGATTCGAACTGAAGTACTTTAGTTAGCACAGGTTGATATGTTGGATTCTAGTCGTTTTCATCTAGATGTGCATAATTTATGTTTAAAAGCTCTTATAAGCTACATGATGATTGTATGAATGTTTTGAATAAATAAATTTTTCTTGAAATGTTCAATATTTCTACTGATCGATTGGTAGAATTTATTTAGCATGACATGAGCAACAGTGGAGCTTTTTTTTTTTGCATCTCATTCAGTCGTCATTTTGGTTACTGCAGGTCTTCCGTGTGTTGATGAGGATAAATCCCCGTGCCTTGACTGTTCTTCTTCTTTTGGTCTTCAGTGGTGTGTTCTATGTAGGAGCCAGTACATCACCAATTGTGGTCTTTGTGTTCTGTATATGTATTCTCAGTTTATTCTTCTCTCTCTACCTTGCAAAGTGGGTCCTTGCCAAGGATGAAGGACCTCCAGAAATGTCTGAGGTATTAAAAATGCTTCTGTTCAGCTCGCAGAGGATATGCCAATGTCTTCATTTTTCTATATCTTCACTACAACATTTTGTTTTTCTTTGTTATCGTAACTTGCTGTATCACAATATCTGTAAAATGCTGTATACCGCTATTATACATCTTTTGCTTTTACCAGTTAACCACACGGCCACACCAACCTAGGAGACTAGAAATGTGCCTGTTTTATCCTGCAGCTTTAGATTTAAGATTTAATTGTTTGGTTTTTATGTTGATATTTGATAAGTGATGCTAGATCGTGAATAGGACTTTCTTTATGTTTTAGATGCCAAGGATCCCACGTCAGGCCATCCCTGTATGTGTTGGTGCGAGTTGCAGAATGGTGTTTAGCTGGGAGACTATGTATGTATGCTGCACAGTTTGATGCAAATTGAGAAAATATCCCACATCATTGCATGCTACCAAATTAGACAGGTCAAGCTGTCTAGCATGTGCCTATTCACTACGTTCAGGAGATTACTATAGAATAGCTCATTCAGGCATCTAAAACACCCTTTAGCAATATAAGATAGTCTGATAAGTGAGCCGTACAAAATATCAGCTCATTTCGTCTAATGAACTAACCAATCAGCCAGTATCCACTTAGAATAAGCTTCCTTTTGGTATGTGGACTTCAGGCAACCATATTGCCCCATAGTGCATGCAATCTTCCCACAGAGAAGTTGAACTTGGTCATCTGAGTTGTCCTGTTGTGCATTGGCTTTATGTTTCTAGGTTATTAGCATTTTGGCATGCATGAAGCAACACGATTTCTATGACGCAGTGATGTTGCTAACAAATGAGTTTCAGTTATGTAAATAATTTCATTTGGACCTATAAATTGTATATGGATTGTCATGTTGTAGCCGTCATCCATGTTGCTCCTTTTGGATGTTTTGATTTCCTATATTTTATCCATACATTTACTGTTTTTTAGTTCTTCATAGTATCATCTAGTTCCTGACCTGTCAGATTTGTGCTGTATGTTGTATTGAGTTAGTGTCTTTTCCCTGTTCAGATATCTGATGCCATAAGAGATGGTGCTGAAGGATTCTTTAGGACACAGTATGGAACTATTTCTAAAATGTCTTGTATCCTGGCACTTGTCATCCTTGGCATTTATCTCTTTCGCACTACCACTCCGCAGCAGGAGGCATCTGGCCTAGGAAGGTGATCTCCCACTCTTATTGTGATACCTTAATCGTACCCATCCTTTGATGTTTCATGAATCTCATGGCTACACAGGACGACATCTGCATATATTACGGTTGCTGCCTTTCTTCTTGGAGCTTTATGTTCTGGAATAGCTGGTTTTGTTGGGATGTGGGTGTCCGTACGTGCAAATGTTAGAGTTTCAAGTGCCGCTCGGCGCTCTGCGAGGGAAGCATTGCAGGTTTTGTTTTGCATCCTTGATGTAGTATCTTTCATGTGTTTCCCCTTCTACAATGGTTTCACATCATGACTAATTTGTCAAAACAGATTGCTGTCCGTGCTGGTGGTTTCTCAGCCATTGTGGTTGTTGGCATGGCTGTATTTGGTGTGGCAATACTCTATGCAACATTTTATGTTTGGCTTGGAGTAGATTCACCTGGTTCAATGAAGGTTACAGAGCGTAAGTTTCTTTTAAACCTGACAAAACCTGGATCAGATGGAACCATGCTCAAATTGCCAGATGAGCTATATGGCCTAGTGTACAAGGTCAAAGATCGCTAAAGTGGTTTCTATATCAACTTTTGTTGTTAAGCTAGTGAATGGTGACAACTGAGTTCTATTTACCTAATGTTGATTAGGGAAAAGTACTGTTTTGCTTCTCTAACTTTGACCACTGGTCCATTAGGGCTCACTTTTCAAAGGAGTTGTTTTAGTCTGTCAACTTTGATCCCTGGTCCTAGAGAAGCCGTCTATGTCACTGACAGGTGGGGCTGGCCGGCTGGCCCAAATGTGAGTGATGTGACTTGCTAAATTGGGCAATATTGCACTGTACCATTGCAAAGATCGCGGTTTGGAAAATACTATCCAATGTATCACTGACAGGTGGTCCTAGGCCTAACATGTCATTCTCACAAGCGATGGTGTTTTTCAACTCTGTGATCTTAGCAATGGTATTGAACAAAATAATGTACTAAATTTAATACTCTCTCTATTCTTTTTTATTTGATTTTATTGATTTTTTACGGTCTCCAAAATGTGACTTTGACAATTACTTTTACAACTTTATATTATTTAAGATTAATATGAATATAATATTATGAAAAATACTTTGAACAGCAAATCTAGTGATATAGTTTTCATATGGTCAATCTAGATATTTTTTTAACATATTGGCGGTCAAAATTTTATAAGTTGGGATAGCGCAGATTTTAAAACATCAAATAAAAAATGGAGTAATTATTTATTTGGAAGGACCACAATGGGACCAACACTGAAGTTGAGGGAACAAAATAGCTCATTCGAAAAGTTTAGGTCATCTCTCCCTTCAAAGAAAAGGTACAGTTTAGGTCCTAAATGGACAGGAGGCGAAAGTTAGAACCCCGGCCTAAAGAGTGCTGTTCCAGTTTGATTATGCTAACTGATCCACCGGTGATGTGCTTATCAGTATTTTTCTATTCAAAAGGAACATCATTCCTGTTGCTAATTTTATGATTTTGTGTAGTGCCTCTTCTCCTTGTGGGGTATGGTTTTGGTGCGTCGTTTGTTGCCCTTTTTGCTCAATTGGGTGGTGGGATATTCACCAAAGCTGCTGATGTTGGAGCTGATCTTGTTGGAAAAGTTGAGCAGGGAATACCAGAAGATGATCCTCGTAATCCTGCTGTCATTGCTGACTTGGTATTGATGTTTCTTTGATAAAATTTGGAATGTTTTTTATATTTTTAATAAAAATTGGTTGATATTTTGTTCATTGAATATACCTAGACATAAGTTGTGATATTCAGTATTTATGTGCTTAAGTTTTCAGCATCGTTGCCTGTGCTTGGTAGAATTCCGAAGTCTAGTATATGCAGTTTCAATTATTGAATATTTGTTGCCTGTGCTGGAATACAAGTAATTTTTGCTCTACAGCCTTTATTTCATCTGTTGCTACTATGTATACTTTTATAATAAAATAAAGCTTACTCAGGTTGGTGACAATGTTGGAGATTGCGCTGCCCGTGGTGCTGATCTTTTTGAGAGCATTGCAGCAGAAATTATCAGTGCAATGATACTTGGAGGAACAATGGTGCAACGCTGCAAAATTGAAGGCAAGTCTCTTTTGCTTGTCAGGCAAGATCTCTGATTGGAATGTCAAGTGACTTGTTTTTGTTTTCTCCAATATGGATGTATATTTTGGTCAATAATAACACTGGCCACAGGTAGTTGCTATTAGAGATATATTAGAGATATGTATAGACTACCTCTTGCTTGTCATACAAGTTGTACTTACCCTTACTTGTAACACAAGTTGTACTTGGCTATATATATCAAAGCCACCCCCCTCTATGGGATAGTGGGGGTTCCCCTAAGTCTCTACATGGTATCAGATTACTTTTCCTGGGCATCTTCTGCTACCCCTTCCCTTGCTTTTCAACCGCCGCCAGCTCTCCTCTGCTCCCCTTCCTCTGCTTTTCAACCGCCGCCAACTCTCCTCTGCTTCCTCTGTTTCTAGGGTTAGGGTTCCTCACCCGCCGCCGCCGCCGCTCCTCTGTTCTTCTGCCGCTTCTTCCCCTGTTTCGCCCGCCGCCACTCTGCTTCCTCTGTTCCTCGGGCTCCTTACCCGCCGCCGCCGCTCCTCTGCTTCAGCGCGATGGCGACTGAGCCCGCGGCCCTCTCCGACACCAGCGACGCCCTGGGCACACCCCCCGTCCGGCAGCTCGTTGTGGCTCCCTATGCAACGCTCGCCGTGCGCTCTCATGTTCCCGTCGTCCTCGAGCTGAAGCACCCCAACTTCCACAAGTGGGCACCATTCTTCAAATCTTTGCTGGGGAAGTTCGGTCTTCGCGGCCACATTGACGGGACCCTGCCGGCCGACCCCGCCGACCCCCAGTGGGTTATGGACGACTCCTGCGTCCACAGTTGGCTTCTCGGTTCCATCACCGCCGACGTCCAGGACCTCGCCATGGCGCACGATCAATCGGCGCGCCAGCTCTGGGTTGCCACCGAGGGTCTCTTTCTGGCCAACAAGGAGCCTCGCGCCGTCTTCCTGCATGAGGAATTCTCTTCGATGCAGCAGGGTGACCTCTCCATCAACGAGTACTGCCAGCGCATGAAGACCGTCGCTGATGCTCTGCGCGATGTCGGTCATGCTGTCTCGTCGTCGCAGCTGGTCCTCAATCTCCTCCGCGGCCTCAATCCGTGCTTCTCCAGCACGGCGGACCACATTGCTGACACCACGCCGCTTCCCGACTTCAACACCGCGCGCAAGAAGCTTGTCCTCAAGGAGCTTCGCCTTGCCAATGAGGGCAAGGTCTCCTCCGAGACCGCTCTCCTCGCCGCCCGCTCCTCTCCATGCAGCACGGCCTGCCGTTCTGCCTCCGCGTGCTTCGGCGCGGCGCACGGTCAGGGCGGTCAGCCAAACTCTAGCCGCCGCAACAACAAGAAGGCCGGCGGCCGGGGTGGCAGCAGCAGTGGAGGCAGCGGCGGCGGTGGTCGACGCGACCTGCAGCACCAGCATTCGGGCGGCCAGCGCACGCCCACTCTTTCCGGGCCGTGGGTTTGCTTTGGTCCTCTGCCCGGCCAGCAGCAGCAGCAGCCGCCGTGGCGCGGGCAGGGCCTTCTTGGGCCGGCTCAGGCTCACACGGCATTCGCGCCTTCCCAACTTTCTTCCCCGATGGACGTTCAGCAACACCAGTTCTCCGGAGCTTCTCCTGCTGGCGGTTGCGACCAGGCGGGTCTCATTGCCGCCCTGAATCAGATGGCTCTTCAAGGTGCCAGCCCCTGGGTCCTCGACATCGGTGCTACTTCTCACATGTCTTCATCAGACGGTATCTTACTCACCCGCCTCCCTCTTTCTTCCTCTATCACTGTGGGCAATGGTCATTCTATTCCTGTCCTCAGTCGTGGCACTTCCATCCTTCCCACAGCCAGCACTTCATTTTCTCTCAACAACGTTCTTGTTGCCCCTGGTCTTGTGCATAATCTTCTCTCCGTTCGTCAGTTTACTCGTGATAATAACTGTTCCATTGAATTTGACTCTTCTGGTTTTTCTATCAAGGACCTATGGACGGGACGCGTGATTCTTCGCTATATATATCAAAGCCACCCCCCTCTATGGGATAGTGGGGGTTCCCCTAAGTCTCTACAGTTGCTAATATGGAGAATATAATAAATTTCTTTTAACCTAGTTATGTAATGAATTAATGTTTGGATGATTCTCTATGCATGATCTGTTTCGGTTTTGACTAAAATTGAGAATCGCCTTTTCTTTTTGGATCATAACATTCCTTGTAATAGCACAGGCTCATAATCAGGGTTGTTTACTATTGCAGATCCCTCTGGCTTTATTCTGTTTCCTCTTGTTGTCCATTCATTTGATCTGGTGGTGTCATCAGTTGGAATACTCTCAATTCGGGGAACACGTGACTCTGGATTAATATCCCCTATTGAAGATCCCATGGCAATTATGCAGAAAGGCTATTTTGTTACTATACTGCTTGCTGTTCTTACCTTTGGAGTGGTAAGTCTGGTTGTTTTGGTGAATAGTTATTGTTTGATTCTGTTGTCTTACTGCTTGCAGTAACAGTTCTACTGTTATGACATTACTCCATTTGTTTCTCATTTATTTCCAAGGGCTGGACATAGAAATTTTTTTGTGCTCACAATATGCAAAATGAGTCTATATCATAGTTTGTTGAATTTCTTTCATGCAGTGTTCCCATTAGCATGGTCTAATTTCTTTCTATGGATGTATTCTTATACACTAAAAACTGATAACACTTGGTTAAACGCTCTCAGGAAAAAAGAGAAACATTGTGGATATTCTCAAAATAGAAAATTCTGGTCCTCAGTCTTGTAATTACGACTAACCCATACCATTGGATGTAAACCAAGAATATTCAAACTATTAAGATAAGAACCGTAAACCATAAAAACAATTCTCCCAACACGCAGTGAGCACAGGCTATGTTTGTGGTGTTATGTGATATCCTTTTATGCCCAGTAAAACTCTTACCTTTACATTCTTTTTTCCCCTGAAGTTGTTTTTTGATTATTTAACTGTGTTAAATTTCCAGTCAACTCGCTGGCTCCTGTACACTGAACAAGCACCTTCTGCATGGCTCAATTTTGCCTTGTGTGGCTTGGTGGGCATCATCACAGCATATGCTTTTGTTTGGATTTCCAAGTATTACACAGATTATAAACATGAGCCAGTCCGACTGTTGGCTCTTTCAAGTTCCACAGGACATGGAACTAATATTATTGCTGGAGTAAGTTTGGGAATGGAATCAACAGCCTTACCAGTTCTAGTGATAAGTGTAGCCATTATATCAGCATTTTGGTTGGGGCATACCTCTGGCTTGGTAGATGAGTCTGGGAACCCAACTGGTGGTCTTTTTGGGACAGCTGTAGCTACAATGGGGATGCTTAGCACAGCGGCATATGTTCTCACCATGGACATGTTTGGTCCTATTGCTGACAATGCTGGTGGTATCGTGGAGATGAGTCAGCAGGTATGTAATTTCACCTGTACAATTTTCAAGCACTCCGCTCATTTCGGCTTTAGCTTCTAGTTTCTGGCTTATTTTTCACTATTCATAAATTTCGTCTTTTTTTGAACTTTTGGCTTTTTTTGAACTTTTTTGTCGGTTTTTCCCCTATTCGTTGCGTTATCTGTAATGAGCTAGCATATTTTTTCTATTTTTAAATTTTTTAAATTTAATTACGTCAAATAAGCCACCTTCAGCTATAGTGAAATTTCAACCACTATAGTGCAATTTCATCCATAATGGGCTATAAAATAAATTTTAACATTTAATTGTGCCTCGTGTTTATACTTGGGTGTTGACTATCTATGTTGTCTTCAATCATCTTAACCCTGATTAGAGTAAATTCTGCAGCCTGAAAGTGTTAGAGAAATCACTGACATTCTAGATGCTGTGGGCAACACAACAAAAGCTACCACAAAGGGATTTGCTATAGGGTCAGCAGCACTGGCTTCCTTTCTCCTGTTCAGCGCATATATGGATGAAGTAGCTGCTTTTGCACAATTGCCATTCAAAGAGGTATATATTACTTAGACACATGGAATACTGAATTTATGTGCTCATAACATGTATGATGGGCTTAAACTCTTACATGATGGATTGCAGGTTGACATAGCAATCCCAGAGGTTTTTGTTGGTGGTTTGCTAGGCTCGATGCTTATATTTCTGTTTAGTGCATGGGCTTGTTCAGCTGTTGGCAAAACTGCACAGGAAGTTGTTAATGAGGTCAGGAGACAATTTATTGAGAGGCCTGGCATTATGGTGAGTACATGCTTATCGTTAAGTTGTTTCGTTTTTTATGCCTCGAAAAACTAATGCTAACTTCTAAGATAATATTATCCAGGACTACAAAGAGAAGCCTGATTATGGTCGTTGTGTTGCAATTGTGGCATCTGCATCCTTGAGAGAAATGATAAGGCCAGGGGCTTTAGCAATTATATCACCCATTGCCATTGGTGAGTTTTATAGATGTGGGAATTATGGCATTCTTTTTCTGGTGTTTGGTGCTTTTGCAATTTGATTTACGTGGTTTGCAGGCTTTATCTTCCGGATCTTGGGCCACATGACTGGCCAGCCTCTTCTTGGAGCTAAAGTTGTAGCCGCTATGCTTATGTTCGCGACTGTTTCTGGTATTCTCATGGCACTCTTCTTGAACACTGCTGGCGGTGCCTGGGATAATGCTAAGAAGTACATTGAGACTGGTGCTCTCGGTGGCAAAGGCAGTGAGTCTCACAAGGCTGCAGTTACTGGTGATACGTAAGTTTCTCAGTTATATGCTGCTTCTGCTTTCAATATTCTATTGATTTCTATTTTGGGGTTGGCTTCTTGAACTGAGTTTCCACTGTTGATCAGCACATAGTAAATAGTAGTAGTTGTTTTTCCTATAAAGAAGTTTCTGTTATGGGGCCTTGTAATATTTTGCTGATTCTGAATGAATCATGCGATCTGAAGTATGGGATACACTAATAGGAGTGTGCTATGCTGCAGGGTTGGAGATCCATTTAAAGACACGGCGGGGCCTTCGCTTCATGTTCTTATTAAGATGCTTGCTACAATCACATTAGTCATGGCTCCAATATTTTTGTGATTAACCAGACATCAAGCTTGCCATTAACCCTGCGGAGAAGTACCTATGGGTCTTGTAGATGAGATATTTACGTGTATGGGTTGTAATGATTCACCTTTAGTATTATTTTGCCGGATTGAATGAGGAGAATCAGTGCTGCCCATTTTGATAGTGTCCATACTTAACTGTTGCTCTTGAACAAATGATACACACGTTGGAGAATATATTGTGACAGATTAGCAGAAATCTCTTAATTATTTCCGCTTTACAGTTTACATTTTATTTCTGCCCCAAATATCATCTCATAAAATAGCAAGATCGGAACTCTCGATGCAATCGTACAAATCAGTAACACAGTCCATATGTTGGATAGTCTTGTGTTAATTTTTCATTGAAGGGTTACTCCTTGTACGGTTTTACTGAAATCAAAGGTGTTATCACAGTGCTGCCAACTCTGATGTTCCCGTTTGCCCTGCTCAATATGGATTCTAGCTGTTGGCTTCTGATTTTTTTCACTATAGTGATTATTAGTTTTTTATGTATAACTAAATAAATAAATAAATAACATCATATCATTACAGACATTGCAAATAAATAAGTAGAAAAAGGAAAGCAAAAAACCCTAAAAAATAAAAAATAAAAAAGATGAATTAAAAAGCCAGAAGGTAAAAGCTAAAGCGAACCCTAGATCGCTAGCCTCAAGGCATCTGCTTTGGATGATGAGTAGATGTTCTTGTTAATTGGTAGTGACTTGTACAAACAGATTTTTTTTATATTAGAAAAATAGATCAAATAGACCTAGGCTCTCTTCTTTTCAGCTTAAGACTCATGACTTCCTCCGAACAAATGAAATAGTTTCTTCGTCGTCTTTTCTAAACAAGTTTCTTCGTCGTCTTTTTGAAACAACTTATTAGGATAATCTTTTTGAAGTGACTTATCGGCGTTCAGTATATTTGCATAAGCATTCGTGCTAGGGTTAAAAACCATCAGCACCAGCCGAAACAACCACTATTAATTTAACCGAATGCCCACCCTAACTAAACATGTATATTATAGTACTAACCTATACTTTCCATTTTAGCAAAAAAAAAACCCTAAATTACTGCCTCTCCGGAGAAAAGGAGAGGGGAAAAAAACCTATTTTTTGCCCGCTAGACATAGTAGATCTAGCCAAATAGGCCGCTCAGCATGACACAGGTTTGGTAGAACATGACCCGATTAGGCCCGATACGACTGACCTAAATAAGTTATTATGTCATGCCATGCTGGCTCACGTGTCTACCCTCTGACTGAGGCATGACACAGAGAAGGGTCTAGTCGTGCTGGGTCAGCTAGGCACACTTAGCCAAACGAGGTATCTATGACCCTTTGATTTTATTACCAATCGCAAGTAACTTTACTGTCAGTCATAAATAATTTTACTGTCAGTCGTTGAGTTCCAAGTATTTTTACTACTAGTCACAAGTAATTTTACTGCCAAGTCACCCGTCCACACTTATAAGAGTATATTAACTCTAACATAGGTAATTTTACTGTCAACCACAAATAATTTACTGTACTATCTACCACAGGAGAGTTATTATGTGTTTTATGCCAGATCGGTCCTCCATGTGGAGATGTTGGCCTAAGCACGACATGTCCGATCAGGGCAGGCCGGTATGGCCTATTTATTGTTTGTACCGTTATGGAACTGAGTCAAATCAACATTATCATGCCATAGACCGACCAGTTTGACCACGTCTAAGACATTGAGGGCCTGTTTGGTTCATGACCAGAAGTTGCCTAGCCACAAGTTAGGCGTGCCACAGTTTCTAGGTAGCTGTTTGGTTCACTGACGTAACTGTGGCATGCCACACTATCTTAGCACCTGACCCCACACGTCATAGACTCAGTTTCTTGCCAAACTTTGCCACAAGTGTGGCTTCGATTTTGTTAGCCACACTTTCTGTGGCAGCCACATATTACCTAAGCTTAGGCATGATAAGGTTAGGCACCAACCAAACAGGCCCTCTGAGTCTGTTATTTTAGACTGCAGCAGGTGATTTTTAGCTATTCATAAGAAAGTATAAAGTAAGATAAATTTATATGTATTTTTGACTGATATAAATATAGTTACTATAATACCTATTATTATTGATTTATAAATCTCGTTTTAAAAAAACATTCTACTTAAAAGTTACTTACCGTATAAAACCTAAAACAGAAATCGAAAAATAGATACCCACCGTAATCCCCACGAACACAACGTCGCCCGACGCCCATCAAAGGAGCGGAGACCAGAACTCGCTAGTCTCAAAAAAGAGAAAGAATTCTCTACTCCCTATCCGCCGCACCCTAGCAGCGAGCGAGGCACGCAGGCAGGCGGCGATGGCGGCGGTGAACGACGCGGTGGCCGTCGACTTCGACTCCGACGACGACGACCTCATGGACGACGACGTTTCCGGGAACAACCCCGCCCCTGCCCCGCGCCTCCGCTCCACCATCGCCACTGGCGAGAACGACTCCGCCGCCGCCGCTCGCAAGACCAAGGGCCGCGGGTTCCGCGAGGAGCCTCCCTCCTCGCGCCCCCTCGCCGGCCGCGCCGACTTTGACTCCCTGGGCTCCGACGACGGCCCCGGACCCCTCAGATGTACGCTCCTTCCGCCTTTCGATCTCTCCCCCATTATCTTCTTTTTGTGAAGGTGTTTTTTCTTTATTGGGCGGATTTGTTCGTGACGTTTGGTTTCGGTATGATCTTGCTGAGTTGAAGCGCATGCTGCAATTTTGGTGTTTCGATTTGTTAGGGTTTTGCGTTTCCTCGGTGATTTGGTACTTGGTAGGTTCCAAGTGCCTGCGCTGAGCTATTTGGTGAGAAAGATTTATGCTTTCTTGGGTGATTTGGTAGCAAGAGACCGCATATTAGGGTTCTGGACTGATCTCTAAATTTGTCCAGTGCTGGTACAGATAGCCGAGATACGCATATTAGGGTTCTCAATTGATGCGGGGGTTTCCTGGGTGCTGGTTGTTTGAGCAGCAGATCTTCGTCTTTTTGAGTAAAAAAAAAGAGGCATTTGAGTAGTAGGGGAGGTGGAGGTGGGTCGAGGTGTCTAGAAGGTGTGGTCTTGGCTGCTAAACTATGGCATGTGGCTTTGTAGGGTTCCGATTTGGAGAATTTGATTGACTAACGTTCTTGCTTGAGTACGTGTTGTACTTATTAAATTTTTTTCTAATCGATGTGGATAATTGTTATTAATTGATTCTGGATTCAGAGAATTAGATGTGCAACGTTTTAAGTTCTTGTTTGATTAGGTATTGTAATTCTTATTTGGCTAGTGGAGTACTTGTAATTCATTTAACTATTTAAATACAAAGGTTGGTGCCTTGGTTGGATGTGACAAATGTATTACGCCAATATTTTTGGTAATCTAGTTGTTGCAATCAAGTTTCTGGAATTTTCTTTCAAATTTATTTTTTGATGTGATATGCAGTGGTTGTGAAAGGATTCAACTAATTCATTGGCATTTGTGTCTGTATTTGCTTGGCTCTTTGGCAATTGATGATAGGGGATGCAAAAATTGGATTGATTGTCTTCATTTTCATTGAAGATGTTTTTCATTTTCATTGAAGATGTTTTCGTTAGGGATAGAAATCAATGAACCTGTGGAAGGTGGTGTTTTGGGGAACATGTTTTAAGATTTGGCCTTTTGTGGGAGTGGGCACTAGGTAGACTTAAGGGCCTGTTTGGTTCATGACCAGAAGTTGCCTAACTACAAGTTAGGTGTGCCACAGTTTTTAGGTAGCTGTTTGGTTCACTGACGTAACTGTGGCATGCCACACTATCTTAGCACCCGGCCCCACACGTCATAGACTCAGTTTCTTGCCAAACTTTGCCACAAGTGTGGCTTCGATTTTGTTAGCCACACTTTCTGTGGCAGCCACATATTGCCTAAGCTTAGGCATGACAAGGTTAGACACCAACCAAACAGGCCCTAAGGGATTTTTGGTATGAATTATCTGATATTTTGTTGTTTGAGAAACAATTTGGAGGCAAAATGTGCTATATGCCTATATTGATCAAATTATCTGATCTTTTTGTCTTGTGGTTACATGTGGGGGGTCCTGGCTCGATATAATTTGTGACTGATGATTGATCACTTAGTTGCAGATTTATGGTTTGTAAGTTGTCTTCCCTCAGGGCATCGGATGATTTATGTTTGTTCTGATCTTGAGTTGTATGCAGTTTTGATAGGTTAGAATATAGAATCTGCTTATTTTGAGAATCTGAGATTTTGATTTCTGGTGTAATTTAGTGCATCCTGTAGTACATTGTGGAGGTGAAGCTCTTACATAGTATTTTGTTTTGAACTTTTGATAGCCTTGCATGTGAGAGGGCTCATGAGAAATCTTATGTTCAATCCCATAATCTCATTTTTCTTGTAATTTTGGAGCTTCTTGACTATAGTTTCTAGGTTTCTTGATTGGTGAAAGTTGATTTCGGCTTGAAATTTGGTCATGCTGATGATGACATGTGCTGTTAGCCTGTAACCATTGTCAGTCATTAGTTCATTGAAGGCATTATGTTTTTTCCTATATATTAACAAGATCGTCATTAAGCATGTTTTTGCATTTGTGTTGAGCTGTGGAGGTGTCAAAACTGAGCTGTGGAGGAAACTGAAAATGATGTTGTCTTCATTAGTTGCATCCTGCTGGTAGTCAACTGTTATCATCTTTCAGCAAGTTGGACCTAAAAGGTTGTCTGAGGCATTATGGTTGGCTTGTTGATGTTGATATCTGTATCCACACCATTCTTGTCGGTTAGGTGAAAATTAGGACATGTACATGAAAGCTGGAGAATGCCTCAATTTTAGATGTTTCACGATGCCCCCTTAGGCTACTAGTTGTATGGTGGTTGATTTTCATTAACTGGTGGTGATTTTCATTTACTGATCTGATAGCCTTGATGTAAGCATGTTATGCGTCAACTATTTAGATTGCCAATTTGACCTCTTGTTCAACTTTTTATGGTTTATCTTTATTTGGTGAAAAATCGTTTAGGTCCTCCAGTTGGATGAAAATGTTTTGGATTTTTTAAAAACTTGGTGTGTTTTATTTTTAAATTGCAAAACAATGTAATCTACTATGTTCTTGTGCTATTTGAAAGGCAGTTCACTAAGCAATATCATTTCAAATTGCACTTTGTCAACTACAATTTGGAATCGAAAAACTTGGTGTGTTTTATTTTTAAATTGCAAAACAATGTAATCTACTATGTTCTTGTGCTATTTGAAAGGCAGTTCACTAAGCAATATCATTTCAAATTGCACTTTGTCAACTACAAATTTAATGAAGGCTTATCCATTAAAAAAGTACCAAGCCCTTATCTTGCTTCCCTTGACTAAATTTATTTTGTTGTTGAGGTTTTGATGTGCACTGATAATGGACCTAATTATTTAGCTCATGTACTTCCCTTTTTGCCTTTTTTTTCAGCTATTGAGGGTTGGATTATTTTGGTCACTGGCGTTCATGAAGAAGCACAGGAGGACGATCTCCATAATGCTTTTCGTGAGTTCGGGCAAGTCAAGAACTTGCATTTGAATTTAGATCGTCGCACTGGATTTGTCAAGGCAAGTCTCCCCGTTCATATTCATAATATTTTTCTGCCTTTAATAGCTGCCTTTTGCAATTTTCTAAGATTGCTCTATTCCTTAGATCGTTAACAAATGGAAATCTAAGCAGAATTTGAATATGCACAAGGTTATATCATGCAGCATAAGCTCACTGTGAAAAAAAAATGATTTCCTTTTTTGCAAACAAGTGTTTTTGAGAAATACCATTACCTTGTTTGCTTCTTAATATATTGAAGGTTACAGTTTTTGCCTTTTATTATTGCAATTTATCTTCTTCAGGTTGGGAAGTCAATGTGTGTCTTTAACTTGTCATATTCACCTTGAGAAAGTTGACGAAGAATAATATCTGAAAGTTATAACAATAAAAGGATTTACATTTTCCTTCTTATATTTTTGTCTTTTTTTTTTGGAATAATGAGAATTGGTAATTCTAAAGTAAACTGAGTGGTGCTGTACTTTTTTTGATGGGAGTGGTGCTGTACTTGGTCAAGTACCTAGTATTAAAAAATAAAAGTTGTCAAAGAATAGACTATTTAGATCAGTGAGATACCACCTTGGATGCAAAAGCTCTGAAAGTGCAGAAAGTAAAGGCTGCTTTAGGGTAGTTTAGGACTTCAAGGGTTTTGTTGGACGATTCGTTTCTTAGAAAGAAGTTTTGCTAAAACATGTTCTATTATGATTTTATGTTGTTGGTTTTTATGGTTGCACATATTGAATTATTCTGTTTGGCACAAACTGGGAGTCTGAGATTCAGATTTTCTTGCTTTTGAGTTTTCTTAAAAACAGGATTTTTTTTGAGAAGTTAAAAACAGGATTTTGATAGTAACATCTTTTCAGTTGTAGGAAAATTTGATTTTGCTTATATAGGTTTTAGAGATAACACAGAAAGTTTTAGATGGGTACTCCAAATTTAATATAGCTAAGTCTCAATATGTAACTGTTACAAATGTATTTTGGGGGAAGGGCTACAGCTGCAGGAGAAAGGGTCCTGAATCCTGCCCTGCCGACCCATATTAAAGAGCCCGGCAATTAGATTAGTGCCTTGCTTTCCAAGTTAATTTCCATCTGTATCAATTAGATTAGTTTCTTGTTAGCCAAGTTTTATAGCTTCCATAACTGATAGAGTTCGTTAATATAATATAATTGTAAATAGAAAGAGTAGTGTCGATGTTTTGATGTCAGTGCCAAGCTAGCATCCTTTCATCCTTCTATGGAACAAAGGAAGCACTGTAATTATCAGTTTGAAGCTAGCAGAAATCAAGTTCAAGTCTTCCCCAGCAAAGTTTTCTCCCCTAACCAGCAAAAATCGCCACGACTGGGATTAAGGTTATTAAGTCGTAAAGTCGAGTCGAGTCGCTAAGGGGGCGACTTGGGCGACTAGTCGACTAGTCATAATAAAGAAGTAAGCTGAGATTATTATACTAATACTACAACCAAAATAGCGCGTGTGGTGTGCAATGAGGATCTAGGGTTATTGAGTCACTGGTGTTAAGTCTCGATTGGGCCAAGCCTCTCTAGTGGGCCTCAAACTTACTGATCCAGTGGTTGGCTCCTAGTCGTGCGGCTGGACATGGCCGGCTAGTCGTGACTAGTCGCCTGGCCGCTCGACTAGTCGCTCCAGTCGAGTCGGCCTCCCTAGTCGTCCGTCATATACCGACTAGACGACTAGTCGTGGATTAGTCGCCGACTTAATGAATGCTCCAGCCTTGGGGGTTAAGCCCAAACATCTACCTCTTGAATCCAACAATAATGATCTAAACCTCAAGGAGCTAACATCCTTCTTAAGTCTAGTACCTTAAATCCAATGTGGACACATACAGGTACTGGTTGGCTGAGTTGTTGGTCTCTCTTCAGCGCTGAAGATCTATTATTACTTATGATGTACCGTTGGCTGAGTTGTTGCCTTTTGTGGCTGCTTAAATTTTGTTTAGTGTTTGTGGTGTGTGCTTCTGTTACATGGGTAAACAAATGCCATTTTTGTGCATATATGGGGAAGCAAACATGAATCGCATGTCCTACATAACTTCTAGCGAACTATCATCACTCTTGAAATAGGAAAATACACAAAAGTAGATTTTTTAACTCTACAAACTGTGACCAATTTTTAGTTTTTACATGAAAGAAGACGTATGGAGTATAACTGTTCCTGCTTCACTTATGCAGGGATATGCTTTGATTGAATATGAGAGCTTCGGGGAAGCCCAAGCTGCAATAAAAGCAATGGACAGAAGTGAGCTTGTTACACAGATAATAAATGTTGACTGGGCATTTAGTAATGGCCCTGTCAAGCAAAGAAATGTTCGCAGGAGGTATGTCTTTGTGATCTTATACTCAATTGGTCTGTTTTTATCTCTTGTGGCATGGAAATTGGAAGGAAATTATAGGGTAGGAACTAGGAAGTGCATTCCCAACATAAAGGTTTCTGCCAAGAACTAGCAAAGCAGCTCTTTTATCTAATGAGTCTCATTTATAGCATGATAGATTTTCTTTTCCGTTACATTTGACATGGGTAGACAGTTAGGAAGTTCTATTATCAAGTTTTCACAAGGTTTGATTATTAGGTTGTCATATATTTGTGGTGATGATTAGTTGTATGTTCATGATAATGCAAATCTCATGTATATTCCTCCTGTTTTCCCTGCACCAGCTGTTTCCTTGGGCGGTGGTCGTACACTCGTACTGTTGCTAACACGGATTTTTTTGGTTTCTCTGTTCTTTTTTGGCAGATCAAGGAGCCCGCCCAGGAGGAGATACTGAGGTTGTTTCTTCACCATCCCGTTAGGTGCGATTTTATGCAATATGGTTGGGGTTTCGGGCTTGTTTTGCCGATTTAATGAGTGTAGTTCGGCACATGAGGTTTGGGTTTGGTTTTAAACTCGTTCTATGACGGTTGTATTGCATTTCCCCGTTCTTTTTTTTCTGGATGTGTGTTGAAACTTGAAACATGAGACGAGAATTTTAGACTCGGGATTGTAACTTATCTATGGTACTCTGGGATGGATGCTTGAGCTTTATGTTACTGAGTAGTATGCCATTGCCTTTATCCCTTGTTTTTTCTTAGCTATTTAGATTTGAGCCAAACTGGGCGGGTAAATTATCTGTGGAATGAGCTAATTTAAATATCTGCTCAGTGCGAAGTTGCCGGTCGAGTCATGCAAGCATACTTAGCTTTCCCTGCATGTCTGGAATTGGGCATCAACTTTTGTAGGTCCTGGGGTCACAAAATATTCAGCTTCAGCAGCACCGATGCTAGCAGGCTCAAGAGCATATACAAATATACAATAGGATGATATAAGCTGTCTATAAGAGACATCACATAGGAATTTTGCTGAGGTAGATGAAAGAGAAAGAGAAGAGAGAATAAGGTCAACTGTAATTTTATAGGTAGTTGAAACGCGAGAAAATAGCCTGCTATAAACGACTTTTATGTCATTGTATTAATATTTTCTATAAGTAGTCTGTTATAAACAGTTTTTGTGTTATTATATCAATGTTATCTATATTTTACAGATAACTTCCGGACAACATATTATAGAAGTGTCTTTATTGTTGTTTACATATGATATGGAAGGGTATTATAGACAGTAGCTGTTTATACCACAGTACATCTCTAATAGTCGATGGAATTGAATAGGTATCTAGTTAGATTCCGCAGTTACTAAGGGTTAAATAAAGCATGTGCTGATCCATCTTGGAAGCATGAGAAGTTGAATGGAGTGAATTTTGACTAACGTGATTGAAGGAAGCAGCCAAGATTGGCCACATCCTACGAGGGCGGAGATTTCACTTGTGAAGCATGACTGGTTGAATCCATATATGCCTCCCAATTAAGCTTGTCAGGATCATTATTATTTCGATCCTACGTAGGATGGCAATTATAAAATAATGGTTCAAAACGTATGATCTTTATAATAACGATTTTTAGGGCAAAAGATAACACCATGGTCTTAAAACCCAATCCTAACAGCACGAAAATGATCCAACCTACCACCTAGGATCCCAGTTCTCTGCAGGGAGAGAACTTGGGCATTTGCTACTTTACGGACGCCCGTGAGCGAGCTCCCCTTCTCGCTGTTTGATCGTGCCCCGAACGATTGGTTGGCCGTTGGATCACTGTGCTGTGTCACCTAACGAGGTGTTTGTGAGTTGGACAGTTCTATCCCAACATTCACGTTGTGGAGGCAGCCAAGGGAGACATCACCATCCGCCCCGTTATCCCCGTGCGCTGGCATGGGCCAGTTCCACGCGCCGACGTGCAGCCAGTCATGTGTCCATATTTTTTTTAGCTTTTGACTTTCGACTTCTCTAAAATCAAGATAAACGAGATAACTTCTTTAAGCAGATTTTCCAAATAGTTTTCTGAACTCAAAATCGTGTGCGCCAGTAGCGAAGCCAGAAAGAAATTCGGAGTTTGGACGACGGAGAACGGGTCATCGGAATATTTGCTAGAGGAGAAAATACGTAAAAAGATAAAGGAGAGAACATTCTAAAAGAATATTTCTTTCAGTTGAAAAATTTTAAAAATGAAGCTGGCAAGTGGATCACCCATGTAAGTGACTAAGAGAGAGAACGAAAGGGAAGCATAGGGGAAACAGAGCAGGGGGTGGCGTCGCCAGTAAGGGGTGGCACGGGAGATGGGGGAGAACGATAAAATGGGTTGGATGGTCCCGGGGAGGCAGTGGGAGGTGCGCCGTGGGCGACGGTGCACGATGGCGATGCAGGTGACGGTCGGGGCGACGCCATGGTGTAGGTGGACATTGGTGGCGGTGCTCTGGCGGCGTTAGGCGGAGGGCGACGCGAGCATGGGCACGGCATAGGCGTGTGGAGCAATGTTCAAGAAGGCGCTAGGCGGGCGGTGAGGTGGGACCTAGGCGGGGCCTAGGCGGCCGAATAAAAAATGAGGACAACATGCAGAAGATAAGTATATATTTGATGCTTAGATAAAAATTAGTCAGATTTTGGACCGTCCGATGGAGATCCAACATCCCAGATCGAGTCATCAAATCCTATAACTAATGTTCAAGAAAATTAGTCAGACTTTAGACCGTCCGATGAAGATCCAACGTCCCAGATCAAGTCATCAATCCTTATATAAATCTAACCCTAACCCTAACTCCCTTTCGCCTCCCCGCACATCCCTTCGCCCGCGCCGCCCGCCTCCCCGCATATCCCTTCGCCCGCGCCGCCCGCCTCCCCTCCCCTGCAGATCGCCGCCGCCTACCCTCCCCCGTAGATCACCGCTGCCCCTTCCACAGATCACGCGGCCCGCCTTCCCCGTCTCTCCCCCGTAGATCGCCGCCGCCTTCCCCATCTCTTCGCCCTAGCCGCCTGTCTCCCCTCGTCCCCCCGCAGCTCCCCCCACAGGCTGGCGCCGCACAGCTTCCCGCAGGCCAGCCGCCGGCGCTCCTTCCTGCAGGCCGACGTAGCTCCCCGCAGGCGACAAGCTGGCGCAGCGGCGCTACTCCTCGGCTCCCGCAAGCCGGCGCTTCTCCCCAGTCCCCGTTCCCGTTTTGCTGTTCTTGTGGTCTCTGTCCGCCTCGCCGCCTCACGCCGCCTAGACGGCCGCCTCACCGCCTGGCCGCTTCCTCCCCGCCCAACACCCCTAGGTGAGGCGCTGGGTGGCCGCCCAGCGCCTAGACGGGGCCTAGGCGGCCGCCCAGCCTGCCTTTTAGAACAGTGGTGTGGAGTGCTCCAGTGCAGCCGGTGGGCTCGAGGGTGGCCGGAGAGGTGGGGCGACGGTTGCTGGCGGCGAAAATGGAGGTGGCGCCGATGGTGGCTCTCCACAGCGAGGCATTGGTTGAATTTAGTCATGGAACAAGTAGAGGAGGTGGTGAAGATGGTTTAGGTGCAAGGAATTGAAAAATGCCTCACCAGAGATGATGAATCGACGGTGAGGAGTAAATTCGGTCGGATTTGGGGAAAGCTTAATTCTTAGCGATTGGTTACACGAAAATCAAATTAACTTTGAGGATGAATTGCTTGGATGCTAGAACACGAGATGATGCGAACGTTTTTGTAAAAAACTCACCGAAGAGGGATATTGCAGTGGTGGAGCACGATGGCGACACAGTTGGGCACACAGTGGTTAGGGGCTCCTATCACCGGAGGGTAGGCTAGAGCCTGATGAAGCCTCTCGATGACTCAGACCCTGGTGTACACCATCTAGATCAGTGTCTTCATCGTCTGCTGCTATCTCAAAAAGTACAAATAAAAATCATCAACCACGAAAAAAAACCAGTCACAAGCTAAAGAAACAAGATCTCCATCGAAATCGTAAACGCTACATCACAAATGCTGCCCAGCGTGCAAGCCAAGTACTATGCTAGCTACTCGGTGCACCACTTGATCCCACTTCCTACTACTACCAACAACGGCTGGACGCCAGATCTGACACCATCACTACTACAGAAAAGGTCATCACAGACGGTTCAAAAACGTCATCACAGACAGTTTTGTGAACCGTCTGAATTTATGGGTCAGTGATAATACGAGGTCATCACAGACGGTTTTCGAACCGTCTGTGATGCAAATATCACAGACGGTTTTTAGTTAAAAACCTTACATATCACATACGGTTTTTAACTAAAAACCATCTGTGATATTTGCATCACAGACGGTTCGAAAACCGTCTGTGATGACCTCGTATTATCACTGACCCATAAATTCAATATTTATAAATCACAGACGGTTTTTAACTAAAAACCGTCTATGATTATAACTATCACAGACGGTTTTTAGTTAAAAACCGTGTGTGATATTCCCTTCTATTCCTAAACCTATTTTTGTTTATTGGCTAGCCTCAGGAAATGCTAGCCATGCCCTCTGAAACAAGCAGATCAACATGTACATGTATGCATCCAATTCACATCTCAATTCATTTCACAAACATAAAACATCAATTTTTATTAAGATTAGAGTATACCATTACAATATCTCAAAACAACGAGCAGGTTACACAACAAGAACAACGAGCAGGTTACACAACAAGAACAACGAGCAAGTTATACAACAAGAACAACGAGCAGGTTACACAACAAGAACAACGAGCAGGTTACACAACAAGCAAAGATCCTCTATGCCTTCTCGCCCCTGATGCAACGCATGAGCTGAATGTCTTTGACGACCACCATCGTCGGCGTTGATTGAGCGTCTACCCGGTTGGCACGAGCTAGATGCTTCTGCGTCGTCTGCAAGGAGGAGGACAGCAAGGAAGAGGAGACCAGCAAAGAGGCTGGATTTTGGTTATATTTATAGGGGAGGGAGAGGGAGGGAGAGGCGGGAATTCGAATTTTTTGGCGCGGGAACGGAAAGACGGAGCTACGATTCGTGGGGCTGAGGATCGACAGGCCCAGCGGTCAGATTATCACAGACGGTTCTATAGACGGTTCTATATATAGAACCGTCTGTGATGAATGAATATCACAGACGGTTCTATATATAGAACCGTTTGTGAATTGGAGCACAAATTTTATATACCGATGCAATATAAACAACTAGTCTGAAAAGATAAAATAGCAAAGGTTTATATAGTTTATATATACTCATTTGAAAGGTTTCGACGAGATCTACAACTTTGCAGTTGAAGAAAAATCCAAATTCTGAAAATAAAACCAAGAAAAAGGGCAAAAACAGAAACCAAAAACTTGCAACGCAAGTTTAGGTCCAAAGATGGCCGATTTTCGGGGTCTTGGAGGGCGACGGGCGTAAGCGGGTCATTTTTTTGGATCGGGCTCGTCGTTAGCTTTCCAACGAGTACAAGAACGTCGAAAACGGACACCGTATGCAAAAGTTATGCCCGTTTTACTGAAGGTGTCTCAAAACTGAACCATACTCGGACTTAAGCGGGAAAATATGAAATTTTGAGAGATTGCAAGGCGGGAAACGTATCACAGACGGTTTTTATTATAAAACCGTTTGTGATATTCTAGTATCACAGACGGTTCAGCGGTAAGAACCGTCTGTGATACTCCTTTTTCCCGCCACAAATACCACAGACGGCCTCCAAATTAAAACCGTCTGTAATAGTGTAAATCACAGACGGTTTCACAAAATCGTCTGTGATTTGGCGTCTACTATTAGGCTTTCTGTAGTAGTGCATTGTAAACCTAGTTGAAACTTCCCCCTGTTCTTTTTTTGGGGTCGCATTTTTAGGTGAAACTTCTCCAAATTGAAAGATTTCAATCAGATTTGGAAGCTTCCTCAAAATCGAATTGAAATCGAATCGAATGGTTTCAAACAACCGAGTTGTGGCTGGATAATACGGGCAGGGGCACGAAAGGCTCGAGGGGACACACCGCAACGCCGCCAAGCAAGACAAACAAATAGGTGTACCAACTCTATCCCCAAGCCTCCTCGCCATCATTTTCTTTCACTCCTAAACAAGGATTTATTCATCATACCCTTCTCATAGATGGAAATTCAGGATTTACCCTCCTGACCCACGTGTCAGTGACTTATGATGACCCCACATGTCATTGAGGTGGGAGGGTAAATCCTGAAATCCCCAATTCAAAGGAGGGTATATGATGAAGATCTCCCCTAAACAAAGTCAAGTGGTGATCATGAGCAGCGCCTCCAACACCACCGCCCTCTTCACGCTGCTGCTGCCGCCTCTGCTCACGCTCGCAGCCTTGATACTGGCACGTCGACGAAGGGCTCGCCGGCGCCTGCCGCCGGGGCCCGCCGCGCTGCCGCTCGTCGGCCACCTCCACCTTTTCAAGAAGCCGCTGCACCGCACCCTCGCGCGCCTCGCCGCCCGCCACGGCCCCGTCCTCCTCCTCCGCCTCGGCTCCCGACCCGTCGCCGTCGTCTCGTCCGCGCCCGCTGCCGTGGAGTGCCTCGCCGCGCACGACGTCACCTTCGCCAACCGCCCGCGGCTGCCCACGGCTGAGATCCTCTCCTACGGCTGCTCCACCATGGGCACCGCCAGCTACGGGCCCTACTGGCGCCACGTCCACCGCATCGCCGTCACCGAGATCATGTCCGCGCGCCGGGTGCAAGGCTTCGCCGCCGTCACCGTCCGCAAGGTGCGCGCCACTGCGCGCCGCCTCTACCGGGTGGTAACACCGGGAGGCTCGCGCGTGGAACTCAGGTCGCTGCTGTTCGAGCTGCTCATGAACGTCCTGATGAGCATGATCTGCGAGAGGACCTACTACGGGCACGGCGGCGACGGCGGGGCGGAGGTGAGCGAGGAAGCGCGGTGGTTCAGGGTCTCAGGGAGATGGTGGAGGAGACGATGGCGGTGAGCGGCGCGTCGACGGCGTGGGACTTCCTCCCCGCCGCGGTGCGGTGGCTGGACGTGGGCGGGGTGGGGCGGCGGCTGTGGCGGCTGCGCGAGAGCCGCACGAGGTTCCTGCAGGGGCTCATCGACGAGCAGAGGGCGGAGATGGAGCAGAAGGACGGCGTGAACCGGCGACATACCATGATCGGCGCGCTGCTGGCCGTGCAGAGCACGGACCCTGAGGCGTGCCCGGACGACCTCATCCGCACACTCTGCATCGTGAGTAGCCACGTCAAACTCCAAAATTACCTGTTGCTTACTCGTTAGCATGGTTAATCACTTTGCTTCAGATCGTACGTACAAATAGCCTTTGTTTTTAGTCCTATTTGGAGCTATTTGGAGGTACATCAGAGAGCTCACAACGGATGAGTGCTGTTTATTCATGTTAATTTATCGTTAGACCCACTTTAAATAGCTTCTGTTTCTAAATTCTGACTTATAATTTTTTTTAGTTTTTTGGTTTTCTTTTGGGCGTTTTTGTCTTTTTTTATTCTTTTGCATTTGTATTATCTGTGTTGATATAATATTTTTTATTTAATTATATAGAATAGGTTAATAGCGGCTACAGTTAAAAATAAAATAAACTATAAGCTCTACATCAGGCCCTAGTCACGGGGAATTGTTGTTTTGCGCTTTTGTTTCTCTAGCGGGACAGCCGTGTTTCGCAAAGCGAAGGCAATCTCGCTGTTCTAATTGATATGCTATCATTAACCGGCTATAATTAGTTTCTGTCTTCATTTGTTACTAGTAGTAATTAACATCAATGTTTGAAGTCGCAGTTAATTACCACGGCGACACCGAATGAAAAGCTATCGCAATAGCGAAAGCTATCCCAGGGGCTCTACATCACGGTCGACATAGTGAAAACATTAATTGTATTATTTTTTTAATATTATATACAATGTTTATAACAAAACTCGGTATTGACCAAGTAAAAAAATACAGATTATTTTCATAGCATATTCAATCTAAAATGTAGGAATACGGAATATTCAAATATGTCCTAATATTTTCAAATTTCAATTTGAAAATGGGCATATGTTCGAAGCAAGTAACCTTGTGTCAAAAATCTTGTTTATTTGGCCGAAAATCCCCCTAATGTGCTCTTAATATATTGATTAACGGATAACAAGCCCAAAAAGTATTATAACTCGAACAACAGCCGCTAGTTCCGTGATTTGATCTGTTGTAGCCGACCGCTATTACCACTATACACTACCATAAAAAGGGTCATCACAAACGGTTCGGAACTGTTATCACAGACGGTTTTTGGACCGCCTTTATTTATGTGTCAGTGATAATCGGAGGTTATCATAGACGGTTTGAGCCGCTTGTGATAAAGACAACACCGACGGTTTGTAACTAGAACCGTCTGTGAAGAAAACTAATACAGACGGCTCAAACCAAAAACCGTTTATGATACTCACACATCACAGACGGTTCTAATTACCAACCATTTGTGATTGGCGAGTATCATAGAGGTTGGTATATAGAACCGTTTGTGATAGTCCTTCATAGACAGTTTATAGAACAAACCGTTTATGATAGTTCATTCTATACCGAATTGTTTTTGTTTTTTGGCTAGCCTCAAGAAATAATGTTATCTTTGCTCTTTGAAAACAAGCAAATGTAGTGGCAAACACAATAACACATTCCATTTCTATTAAGATTAGAATCCACCATTACAGCATAACAAGATGACGAATTCAACTCTTTAACACGACAAGAATATATAAGAAGTAGAGATCCTAGTAGACAGTAGAAACTCGATGCATCAGATGGCAGCCGGATATCACCGGCAATGGAGAGGTGGCGGTAGCGTCACCTTTGTGGCGCGACGGTGAGACTACACAAGACACTCTTACGACAAGAGTGTGTTGTGCAGTTGACCGTGGTGTCACAACGGAGGCGCTAGCTCACGACAGTAGTCGGCGTTGTCGAGGAACAACCTGGATGCATCGGATGGTGGCCGGATATCACCGGCAATGGAGAGGTGGTGGTAGCGCCACCTTTGTAGCACAACGGTGAAACTGCATAAGACACGACACGACAATAGTGTGTTATGTAGTCGACCGAGGTGTCACAATGGAGGCGCTAGCTCACAGTGGTAGTCGATCGGTGTCATCAAGGGGAGGATGCAGGAAGCTAGCTAGTGGTGAACTCACGCGTGACTACCAGTGAAAAGATATATGGGGAGTGATTAATAAGGGTCGAGCGGTGGGAGGAACCGGTGCCTGCCATTCGATGTGGAGAGAATGGATGGATGAGATCGAAATCCTAGGGGATATACCACGGATAGATGACGTGGCATTATCAGAGACAGTTTGTTATACAAACCGTCTATGATAATACACATATCAGAGATGGTTTGTTATAGACAGTTTGTTATACGAACAATCTATGATATTAATATCAGAGATGGTTTGGTATACGAAATGTCTGTGATAACGCTTAAATATTCGTGCCCTAATCCAGCTCTTCTAAACTGTCCTCTCCCTCATCTTCTTCACCAGATTTCTCAATAATGGCATTTAATATTCGTTCGATCTCCTTCCTCTCATCTATTCATCATGAGTTGTTCAGCCGCAACTTTACAGAGGCAGCCAACAATTTACGTCTGGAGCAGCTACTCTGCTCATGCCTTGCTCTCCTTCCTCGACTCACTTCCATCGGTCAACTGGACCTCATCATCCGCCGTCGACAGAGGTGCCTTGTTGCTGCTCAGGAAAGGAAAACCGTCCTCAACCTCGTTCTTCTCTGCAATGTGCACAAAACGAAAGAAGCTCTTGCGGCAGTGGAGAGACACATGGATAACATTGCCGATCAATTAGAAGCGGCTGATTCTGAGGAACCTTATTATGGCATTCTCTTTGAGATTATGGGCCATGCAAATGATTTGCCCAGGCTAGAGAAGGAAGTGGAGAGGGTAAGGACAATCTTCACGGCATTCGAGAACTCAGCAGTTGATCCTCCAACTCCAAAAGTCAAAGAAGAAGCATATGAAGCCCAGAAGATTAAGATCTAGGAATCTTTTTTTGAGACTTTTGTAATAAAAATTTGCCTTGAATTTGTCTCTCATCTCAATAGCTTTTGTAGTTCATACGATAAAGGACAAAACACAGACGGTTGTAAATAAAAACCGCTGTGATAGTTTCATAGATGGTTCTAATTAAAAACCGTCTATGATAATGCGTATATCACAAATGACTTTTAAATCTAACCGTCTGTAATAGTTTCAGAGACGGTTTTAGTCATAAACCGTTTGTAATAATCAAAGTACAGACGGCTCCACATGAACCGTTTATGGTGAGACATCCCATATAGTTTGTTTATAGTAGTGATAGCCCAAAAAGTGTTATACATCGAAGGCATGCCAATTATTAGTTTGTATAGTTTGTTTTATAGTAGTGATAGCCCAAAAAGTGTTATACATCGAACGCATGTCAATTATTAGTTTGATCCATTAAATAATAAGATATTACTGATCAAATACTATCTTCATTCTCTTTTACTTGTCATTTTTGGCATAAACACAATCTCCAATACATTTCTTTGACACAAAATTTTATAGTTATGTATTAGTAAAAATTATTAAAATATAATAATAATATGAAAATACTTATAATGACAAATCTAGTATTACCATTTCCGCAAGATATCACCAAATATTTTTGTGTATACTGGTGGTCAAAGTTTCAAGAGGCTGGGTGCACTCGTTCTAAAACTACATGTCTACATCGAAGGGAGTATATGAAACTTTAACCGTGACAATAATTTGCAACCAAAGGGCGTAGTTAATACACATGTTACCACATGAAAGTAGGAAACACATCAGTTTAACTAATCTGCCCCCGTACTCTTAACGACGAGTTGCAATTTGACTTGTTTAATTCATCCAATGAGCCTTGGCATGCATGCAGAGTTCCCTTGAAGCGGGAACGAGCACCTCCTCGGACACCATCGAGTGGGCGCTGTCCCTCCTGCTGAACAACCCGGCCACCCTGCGAAAAGCGCAGGCCGAGATCGACGGACGCGTCGGACAGCGTCTCCTGGAGCCGGCCGACCTCCCGAACCTCCATTACCTCCACTGCATCGTCATGGAGACGCTCCGCCTGTACCCACCGGCGCCGCTCCTCGTCCCCCACGAGTCGTCCCATGACTGCACCGTGCAGGGGTTCCACGTCCCCAAAGGGACGATGCTCTTCGTCAACACGTTCGTGATCCACCGCGACCCGGAGGTGTGGGAGGAGCCAACAAGATTCGTCCCAGAAAGGTGCCGCATGTGCATATTTATTTACCTTCGATCGAGTTGATCTCTCTTTCTCAGAAGGAAAATGTATAATGTGATGTGCGTCTTTTGATGCAAACTGACGAAAGGTTTGAAGGAGGGAAGAGCCAAGGGAAGATGATTATCCCGTTCGGCATGGGGCGGCGGCAGTGCCCGGCGGAGAATCTGGGGATGCAGACGGTGGGGCTCGCTCTCGGGACGATGATCCAGTGCTTCGAGTGGGAGAGGGTCGGGGAGGAGCTCGTGGACATGGCCGAGGGGTCTGGCCTAACCATGCCCAAGGAGGTGCCTCTCGAGGCCATGTATCGCCCGCGTGCTTCCGTGATCCATCTCCTTGCACAGTTGTAGCATCCTTTCTTGAACGAGATCGCTTTTACCATTTGGTTTGTTTCAGGAACTGTATGTTGAAACTTATTGCTATAGCCTATAGGATTAAGTTACTCGATGCATCTGTTCCTTAATAGATGTCATTTCAGCGCAAAAAACCATAGTACGTACCCTTGTTCAATGGCTTAATTACAATAATTACACTTAACTCATACAAGCATATGCACTTGCCCCACACAAGCACGAGCTACCAATGAATTCATGGTGGCCAACTCCATCTTAACAACCAACAGTAGATGACACTGGCATAACAAAGCTGAGGTGTATTAGGGGAAACAAAGGGTAAAAGGTGGTCTCGAAATTGTAGGATGACATTAGGAACAAATCTGAAAGGTAGAATCATATGCATTTGGGAACGGATTGAGTATAATTTAAAGAGAAATTTCCATCGTTAAATTTGTAGTGAAGTGTCACTCAAGTTATTTATATCACAATTTAACTTCACTAGTCCGAAGTTTTAAATATGTGTCACACAAATTACACGGTGCTCTTCAGTCCATTGGTCAATAGGGTAAACAAAAAGGAATCCATTGAAATTTTTGTATGAAACACCCCTTGCTGCAATTATCTTGATATACACTATTCAAAACCTCTGAAGTTACGTATACATTCCATGGTAGTATGGCTGTCCAGCACTGTAAGGAGACGTGGACCAATGATTGAAGTAGAACATGAAACAAGACTTATATCCCTCAATGGTTTTGCTCCCTGTCTGCAATTGATTTTTTTTTTAAAAAAACCCAATATGCAGCTGATTTATATAGAGTAAATTTCACAAATCAAAACCGTAATAAAACTTCATATTTTGAGTTTTCATTCAAGCTAAACTGATTAGATTAATTAGTAGAAATTTTGAATAAACCCCACCTCACAAAAAAAAAATGATAAACCTCGTTTCTATTCAATCCTGTATTTGCGCAATTTGGCATGTTACATGGAGACCCCATCAGTTATTATAAATTTTGAATAAACCCCACCTCACCAAAAAATCAAGAGAGATAAACCTTGTTTCTATTCAAGCATGTTGTTGGATCGGAAACGGCGACAGAGGGAGTGAATGTCGCCTTTTAAAATTCGCCCCCAAAAGTGTCCACGAAAAATCTCTACTCTCCGATAGCTATGAGAAGCTATGAAGAAGAGAGAACACAGCTAACTGAAAACTAACAGAGAAACGCTACCACGGCAAAGAAATTAGCTGTCACGGCTGCCACGGCAAACAAGGTTAGCAGGAATCGCTACTACGGCAAAATAGCGAGCTGCACCCGAAACTGATGAAATAGCTGGCTGAAAGCATTTAGGACATGCATAAAAAGAGGAGAAGGGTTGCTGCAAAGAAGTGCAAAAAGAACTGTAAAATAAGACAAGGGAAGGAGCTGCAAGGACTGCTGTCCAAAACTTGAAATGGAGACTAAAGAAGCTTGGCCAAAAGTTGTGTTTTGCTGCAGCAAACAAGTGGCAGCAAAAAGACTAAAAGCTGCCGAGAAGACCAACAACCAAAAAGCCAATTTGCTGCCAACTAAGTCCCCAAACCAAGGTAGCACCCAGCCGAAAATAATTGGAGAAATAAAGATTGAACTGATGCTAAAAGGATCAATGAAATGCTACCGAAATTGCAAGGATAGCAAAACAGCAAGTATGTTCTTCTCTGGCCGAAACCCACTAAAGCTAAAGAGATAGAAATGAAGGTTAAAAGGTGTTGCAGCTGAACCTACCAACCTGCTGTCCAGTGAAGGCAAAGAACCAGTGCAGATCGGCACAAAAACTTAAACAAAAAATATGTTAGCCGAATCAACTATTGACCACAAGAAAACCGAATGAAAACAAGTACTAGCATGCAGATTTTTGAGAAAAGAACTCCAAGTAATATGGCTGCAAATGAAGAGAGCATATGCTACTGCAGAAGAAAGGCAATTAGTTGATCCCCTCTTGCCAAAATAAAAGACTAGAAACCAACCAAGAAAGCAAGCAGGAATCAAACAAAACCCACACTGAGAACAACTCAAATATATTGAGGCATAACAAGGAATGATTACATAGATGTTTTCAGCTTATCTCTCAAACTCACACTAATTCCCCATACGCCCGGAGAGCATAGAGAGAACCTCTCACCTTCTCTCTTTCTCAATAAGCAAAGACTAGAAGTAAACCCTAATCCATACTAACAAGGAGAGACACAAACATAGAACTATCACACCCACTCTCTCAAATTTCAGCACAACCTCTCCCTCTCCTTTTATAGCCTCCCACTAATGGGTTTGCACATGCTTTACCCATTAGGTCACCACCTACTCGATGCTTTATCCAAACCCGCTTCCTTTAGTGCAGCTTTGTGTTTTTACCGAAACGCCCCTCGCGCACATTCCAGGAAGCTTCCTCCTTTCTTGCCTTGCAAGCCTTGCAGCCACCTCGAGCACTCGCTGTCTTCGACACCTCCCGACCGTTCTGATCTCAGCGCCACCTGCGCCTAGTCCGGTCCACCGTGTCTCGCCACGACTCCGCTCGATGTCCTGTAGCCAATACAGACAAGAAACACATCAAATAGCACCGCTCGATACATGAAATCAAAATTAGCATGATAAAACCCAAACCTGTCGAATCAAAGGAATACCCATCCTAAACACGATTGACTAGGTTTGACCAGGTCCGACCGAAACCAAACCGCATCACGCGACAACTCAGCTCGAACCACTCACATCAAACTCAAGCTATCCAAACCACTTGTCAATTATTCATCACAAACATGGGATCACGACCACATGGTCTCTCACATGTATTCCAGTAATCTGGTATGTTACATGTAGACCCCATCTGTCGGTATGACGTGACATGGAATCCACGTGTCTTCGTTTTGTCAAAACTGTTATAAAACTTGGGACGTCAAGGCCCTCAACCTTCACAACAATCACATATGGTGTCTATGTGTCAGATTCTGTAACAAATAATGGGACTGAACGGAAATGGTGTTTATTAAAAATTTCTACTAAACTATTTATACTTTACTTGATAGTTTTATGATAGTTTTGGCAAACTATAAGTAGTTTGCGAAATTTACTCATCCATATATGGACATGTTCTTCTTGGCTGAAACTTATGGCTTTTGGCTGCGGCTTGTGGCTTTTGGGCTGTTCGTATGAGAGATTACAGAGTAATAGAAACTCATGTGCGGTTTTTACCGATATAAATGAAATCGGTACAGTATGTACTATAATTAACTAGTAGACCTATCTTGAAAAGATACTCCGTTTAAAGCTAGTTACTGTAGAAAAGCCGAAAAACACTTTTTAGAAGCTGAAAAGAACGAGCCCTATGCCTTGCTACATCACACGTCTCTCGAGAGGCTGTAAAAAGTGTCGTCTTGTACCTCGCTTCTGGTTACAGAAGTTGAAGCTGTAATTAGTGAACCAAAATTCCTTTTAGTTCCTCCAATTAGGGGGTACATATGCCAAGCATGACATTTTTGTAGTGGAAAGCATGATCTAGGCCCCACTCGGTTGGGCTGAAAAAAGCTGTAGCTTATGGCTGAAATTACACTGTAGCTGACTGAAACTATACTGTACCTGATGGTGGCTTATTTGACATAACTAAATTTAAAAAAAATTAAAAATAGAAAAAACAGGTTAACCCATCACGGACAATGCAAACGAATACAGGAAAAAAGAACTGACAAAAAAAGCAAAAATACAAGAAATGGATGAAATTTATGAATAGTGAAAATAAGGCAGAAGCTTAAGCCGAAATGAGCAGGGCAGTCGAGTGTCTCATGCTGGGAATGAGTAGTGCAAATGTAACTTGAAGGATTCTTGAATAATATTTGCAAAAGCTAGATATTATTTAGGAAATCATGTAGAACAAATTAAACAATGTAGTAATTCTTAATGGTGAAGTAAAAAAATATCTATAGCTATTATTTTTGGGACACGTCTACGTTCCACACGTGCGTGCGTGATTTTGACAGCACACCCAAACTTGCTATACACCATGTGATTGCTGATATGTCCACCGCATAATTGGTTTCATATTGCTACATGCACTCCTTGTTACACGCATGTTATATTGTTATGATGCACAACCTTAATTCTGCTAAGGAACAAGTCGATATAATTCGAAAGCAACTTGATATACATATGGAAGAAAAATGAGTATAATTTTCAAGCAAAGTAATAAATTTGGAATCAAATTCATGATTTACCTAAATCAAATTTTGTACAAAAATTCAAATTAGTTTATATTTGAGAACAAAGTCAGCATGAATTTTAAATTTAGGAGCAAGTTACTATAAATTTAAAAGCAACTTAGGTACACATGGAAACAAAATGAGTATAATTTGCAAGCAAGGTCATAAATTTGAATACAAAGTCATGATTTACTTCAAGCAAATTTTGTCCATAAAATTAAATCAATTTAAATTTAGGAACAAAGTTAACATAAATGGAGAGCAAGTCAGTATAAATTCAAAAGCAAGTTAGAGATACATATGCAAGCAAAATGAGTATAATCTTCAAGCAGTCATAGATTTGGAATCAAAAGTCATAGTTTACCTAAAGAATTTTTTTTTTACAAAATTCAACTTGGTTTAGAAAATAGGTAACTAGAAAGCTGGTTACAAAAATTAATGAAGCTATATAACAATAGAGGACAGGTGATGCAATGATTTTGCAATATGACAAAAATCAATGAAGCTATGTAACAATAGAACATGCTATGTAGACCTTACTTTTACGAGCAATCACATCTTGCAATTTAAAAATTCAATAGGAGGTGCGTAACAAGAGGAGGTGCTATGAATTTTTTTGTGCCGCAGTGACTTCGCTCGGATGGGTGTGCGTGCCTTCCAACCAACGCCCACACGTATGGAAATAAGGATTTCCGTTATTTTTGTCAAGTTTCTAGATAAGACATTTCCTTGTATGGTCAGGATCATTTCACTCAGCGAAGATCCCAGGGCATGTAGTTATATTTAGTATATGTAATTACTTGTCACTAAACATGGAAAATTTCCTTTCAAATATTGGATAATAGATGTTACGAAATTTGGGAGGATAAGCCACCAGCCTGGACATAATTACCTGTCACTAAACATAGATCACTTTCGCTCCTCTATATATGAAGTATCGGTTGTCAGACATAAATACAGTCTCTGACTAGGAACAACTAGTTTTATAGCGAAGCTTCTTATGGAGGGAAGCAAGGTGATCATGGTCATTCTTGTTTCATAATTCTTTCAGTGTAAGTGAACAGCAAACAATCAGATGAACTCTGATAAAGTTATTCGTTGTTTCAAAATAATTTGGTCGTTTACAATCCCTTCCCAGAGAATTGTTAAGTTCTTTGAAATTTTTATTATTTTACCTTGAAACTGAGTTAAATTGAACACCCTTGCTTGAATGCAGCTCAAACCATCGACCACATAAGTAGCAACAAGAATACAAGATCCTTGACTGCCCATGCCCGAGATTAGATCCACACTGTCTAAATAATCTGTGCTACTACTGTTCTGATATACTGGGAGAGAGTTGCTATCCGACATGGGAGACCAATGCAAAAAAATCCTGCTACTGACGCTCAAAGCAACGCTCCTCCTGCCCTCCAATGGCCCTGAGCCTCTGTTGCATATCATTTGTGATGAAAAATAATGTGACGAACATCTCGGAATAAAGAATATCAGATGTACTCATCTTGTGTGTCCGCTTGCTTACCTTTATGTTTTTTTTTTGCCATTTCGAAACCTCTAAGTTATCTGACTGTCTTTTTAGGAAGTATAAGCCAACGGTAATTAAGCGAAAATGATATGTTCAAAAGAAAAACTTACATGGACCGGTTAAAAAAACTTATAAGGACCAAGCTGAATTACACGACTATACCATAACGGTGGATTGCACGTGATACATTGCCATATTTCTATCATTTGTTAGTTGTGTTGGTTCATTGATACTATATAAAGTTCCTAGCTTGGTAACTCCCTTGCATGGGCGTGCAAAGATGCTCATTAGGGCAACACATCGTATGAAAAGAGTTATTTGGCGAAAAATTGAAAATGTTCACTTTGTGCGTTGGATCAGCTCTATGTGGCCCAAATTGAGGTGGAGAGCTCCCACCACTTAAACACGATTTTGGGGGAAAAAAACCAGGTGCTCTAGCAAATTTCCACGGAAATATTATATATATGTCAAACAACAACCACTATATAGGATTGTGGCCGGTGACTAGAGGGGGATGAATAGGAGCCTTTGAAAATTTATCTTAAAATATTCTAGAAAATCTTCCCACTAATAGCTATGAGAAACTACAAATGTCAGACCAAGATGCACAATGATAACTCACACGAAAACTTGAGACACAAGCCAACATGGGCTGCTGAAAGATTTGAGTGGATTATCTGACTTGACTTGGATGATCCAGGTCAACACAACAAAAAACCAGCAGCATGAGAGACCATGTGGAGGTATCCCCATGTTTGTGATGAGTAACTGACGGTTGTTTCAGTGAGTTTGAGTTTGTTTTGGGTATTCTAGGGTTGAGTACCTTTCATTTATGCTATTGTTGATATGCTGTGTCGTGCGGTGCTATGTGACTGCAGGACTTCGGAGCTAGGCCATGGTGAGGCAAGGAGGGCCGAGACTAGGCACAGGAGGTGTTGAGGTCCAGACGATCGGTGATGTCGAAGATGATCGAGACTTGTGAGGTGGTTGCGAGTCGGGAGATGAGGAACCGGAGCGGGAGCTACCGGTGGTGGACACGACGGGCAACGACGAGAGAACCGGGACTAGGCTCAGGAAGGAGTCGGAGGTCTAGACGGTTGGGTGTCGGTTGCGGTCATGTGCGACGGAACAGACCAGGACTAGACTCAGGTGGAGTCGGAGGTCTCGGGCAATGTCGGGTGGACGCGACGGGCAGCGGCGAGTGGACCGGGACTAGGCTCAGGGAGGAGTTGGAGGTCTAGATAGTCAGGATGCCGGGTGCGGTCGTGTGCAGCAGAACAGGGTACCAGACGCGGGAAGCTTCCGGGAAGCTGCTTGAGGGCAATTTGGTAAATTGACTCAAGCAAATGAGTGGAGTGGGTGGATTTCCCTCCAAAATCTGGTTGTTGACTTTCTTGCTTCATTTGGTGTATGAGGTGAGGGAGTGGATGTTGTATGACACTTCTTGAATTTCCTTTTTTAGTGTGAGGGCTGGTTGTTAAAAGGGAATGGAGAGCAAGGAGTGGATGTAGTAGTTCTGGAGTGAGCTCTTGTGGGTAAGCAACGTGAGTGTGTTGTGTGTGTGTGTCCAGAGCTGAGAGCTCAAGTGTAAGCATGTAGTGTGATTCCTCATTTTCAACTGCGTATGGGGCAGTAGTTGAGAGATGAGATGAACTCTTTGTAATCATTCCACTTTATTCAAGCATTCATGGGGATGAATCAATTTTTTGCGTTTGCACTTCAGTTCTGCTCATTTTGAGTTCACTGCTCTTCTTTGTGCTTTTAGTGTGTGTGTTGATTCTTTGCTCAAGAACATGCAAAATGGGTTACTCTGTGATGGGATTATGTTTCTAGATCATTTGGTCAGGTAGTTCCCTAGAGCCTAATGGTTGAATCAAAGAATCACTCTTGGAGCACATTTCCTCTGTTATTCACTGTTTAGGGTTTGATGTCAGGGGCATCTTGATTCTTGTGATTTCCCTTCAATAGATGGCCTAAGATTCATGCCTTGTTGTTGTGAAGACATCCCCAGTTAAAATTCACAAGTACATGAGCAAAATACTTGAGATTGAGGAGAAATTTGAAAATCAGTCCTCTCTTTGCTCAAGTTCCAGATTTCAGTCAAAATGTCAGTTTCTTGCTATTTTGATTGATCTTGTTGTTTCCTATGGTCTCTATGCTATCTAGAAGAGAGTCTTGCTCATTTGGCCAGGAAGGAACAAAAGCTATTCACAAATTCCTCTGGATTCTGAAATTTCAGCTTTTCCTGTTCAGTTTTCGGCCTGAGCAGTTATCTAACCTTTCTGCTGAAAATATGGGCGGTCAGACCGGTCCCCATAAGGCGGTCAGATCGGACAGCTGCCGGCGGTCAGACCGCTAACCCTAGCGGTCCGACCGGCCGTTGAACTGCGGTCTGACCGACCGTGCCTTAGCAGTCTGATCGGCCGTGGATATGCGGTCTGACCGCCTAGTGACTTTCGGTCAGACCGCCCTAAGGGCACTTTGTGATTGTTCCTCTGATTTGCTCTGTTCCTTTTTGCCTTGTTCTCGTGTCTGTCCAGTAGGGTTTTCCAGAGAGCATAAATCATTCTCATCATAGTTCTTATAACTATTGGTGAGAAGAAAATTGTTGAGTGGATACTTTTGGGGTCATTTTTAAAAGGGCACCATTCAACCCCCCCTCTGTTGCCATTTCCGATCCTACACAGCACAACCTAAAACCAAATCTTCCGCAACAACCAAGGCTCCAATGAGATGAAACTATGCCAAGATCAAGATAAACACATAAGGAATCTAGAACAATAGGGGATCTAGCAAGAGCATAAGTCTTTTTGCTCTCAAAGCTCAGCTACAAAACCAAGATCAAATGGTTAAACCTTAATCTTGTTGTGCTCGGGTGTTGAATTAACCTAGGATTTTGCACATCCCTTCTACACCCATCATAGCACTAGAAAAGTAAATAAAAAACCAAACTTTATAAGGTTTACACCAAAAGCAAAGTTCAAGCAAAGGCTTGAATAAAGTGGGAAAATCAGTAAAGATGCAAACAAGATGCACTAGTTGGATGAACCTGAACATTAGCTAGCTATCCCGTCTTGTTGTGGCTACTAACCAAACAGTAAAGTAGGAGAGTAGTGTAGTGGAGATGATGGATGAACAATTCTTGCCCCTTCCCTATGTCCATGGCTTGTATATATATTTCCATGAAGTGTATTTTACAATTCTACCCTTACATTCATGTGCCATCTATAGGGGTATCTATGTCACTACATGTATCCCATTTTGGGCTTTACAACCCTTTAATAGGCCGGCTGGGCTTAGGTGGGGGCCACCCCTACGATAGGAGCCTCTCATGGTGAAAGGTTTCTCACAGGCTGAAGCCATGTTACTGAGCCCTTTGGCCATCTCCGTCCCTGCGGCCTGTGACCCTTTTACATGGTTGGGCAGATAAGTCACTGAGGCCACCTCGGTGTACTCTGGTCCCGCGGAGGTCATCCTGCGGGACGGCCCAGTGGCCCACGTTTCATGAGCCACCGTGTGCTGGCGCATAGCGGGGACACGCGGCAGGGCTGTACTAGCGCATCGTGCGTCGTCAGTTGGCAGGTTGACCATGGTCGTGCGCAATTTCCCGAGGTTGTGGGACGCGTGTACGCGTGCTATTAGGCGGTCGTGCGGCTTCGGCTTCTGCCGGTTGAGCTTCCCGATCATGGGGGAGGCGAGGAGGCTTTATAAACGCGGCCACCATCATATCTTTGCTCCCCACGCCGTACTAGCTGCCGCAACATCTCTCCCTCGTTCTTTGCTCCCGTGCGCTCTGCTTCTGCCTTGCCGTTGTCGCCACCGTTTGCCGCCGCCCCCGTACGCTCCACAATACACTTGGAGAGGAAGATGGCCCGCTGTGGCGACCGTTCTCGCTGGGCTAGCGGTGGCTCCTCCTCTAGCCACGGCTCGTCGTCCCACCGGTGCAGCTCCTCGACGACGGAAATGGAGTACGCCCTGGTGGGGCACGACCCATCCCTCACCAACAAACGTTGGAGCATGGAGAAGAAGCTTAACGGTGTCTGCTCAAATGCGCTAGGGCAGAGCCTCATGATGGAGGAGACGATCCGATCTCTTCTGCACGAGGGGAAGCTATCAGACCGCGGTGTAGTTCGTCTGGCTGCCAGCGATGAGACAGAGCCGCACCCAACGGAGTTAGAGGTGATTGTCTTCGTCGCCTACTTCGAAGCCGGGCTCTGAATTCCGTCGGCGATGCTGGTCGGCGACGTTCTTCGGACATACGGGCTGGAGTTGGCGCAGCTGACTCCGAACGCGCTAGCGCACCTGGCTGTATATAGCTGGGTGTCACGGACAGAGGGGGCATGGCCCAACACCTCTCTGTTCTCATTCCTCCACGATGCTCGGTGCCAGCCGAAGAAGCTAGACGGAGGAGAATACTCGAACTTCGGCAGCGTCAACTTTGTGCTGCGATCGCCGTGCACGAAGTTCTTCCTAGTGAACTCAACACGAGCCAAGTGGGAGTCGAACTGGATGCGTCGCTGGTTCTATCACCGCATGGCGAGCGATTGTAACCTTCGGTGGATAGGTCGGCCCATGGAGTTCAACACGTTGCCCTCGATACCTCTTGACCGCGACGATGAGCACCGAGCGCGAAGGTTTGTGGGGATTGCCCTTCGCTTCAACATGCGGGACCTCGCGGAGGAGTACGTGATGTACAGCATGGCCCCTCTTGCCCGGCAGTGGCACATCCAAACCGGGCCCGTCCGCCCTGACGGGGTTCGCCCATCAGTACTTCATTCCCGAAGCTGTCCAATCCTCGTAAGTCCTTTAGCCGCACACTCTGCACAAAGCAAATGTTGTATTTTGTTGTAACCTTGCCTTGTCCCCCTTTTTATGGCAGAACTCCTCCTTGAAGACGCGGAACGCGCGGCGGTTGTGTTCCTTGGGCCGTACATGGCCAAGGAGCACAGCCTTTGTGAGTCAGTGACGGCGAAGCTCGGGCAGATTAACTGCGTGTGCGAAGCTTTGGGCATCCCTGTGCCAGAGTGCGCCACGCCAACTGCTAGTCGGGCTCGCCCACGAGATGGCGACGACAAGGGGGAGGCCCCTTCCTCTCGCTGTAGGGCCCAGTCTCCGGCCGCTGGATTGAGCCCAGCGGATGCCCTTATTGGAGAACCTACCGGTGCGGAGGCTACGACGGTCACTGGCTAGGATTTGGCGGAGTACACCAACTCCAACTTGGAGGCGGAGGCGGATCGCCACGCGCCTAACGAGAAGGAGGCTATAAGCGATGCGGGCAACAGAGGGCGCGGAGACCCCAGGCTCGACACGGACGCCCTAGAAGACGAAGCCTCCTCACCCGTGCCTGTTGCGAATGTCAACGAGGCGTCCCCGAAGGCGTTGAGCGTGAAGCGTGCTCGAACCAGTTCGCCTAGGAGGCTGGCACAAGACTTCGAGGTGGCGATGGGAGCAATGTCGGAATCAGATTCCGTAGAATGGCTCGGGACAACAAAGTTCCCAACGCTTTATACTCCGTAGAGTACGCGGAGGCTCGGAGCCATCGCACAAATTTTTATACTCTGTCGAGTGGCTCGGGACGACAAAGTTCCTGACGCTTTATACTCCGCAGAGTACGTGGAGGCTCGGAGCCATCGCACGATTTTTTATACTCCGTAGAGTGCACGCGGAGGCTTGCCTCTGAGTGCCTTTACACAAGATGAGACCAGCTTTGCAAATGGTGCCCTTTATTGATTTTCAGTTTACGCGGGTGAGCTTTTACAAAGGGCAGAGCATTAGCAGTGCTGCGAGCACCGCTTCGGCTTCATGCATAGTATCGCCACAGCCGGTGTGCATTCCATGTATGGCGAAGAGTTTGCCCCTCCAACGTCGCGAGACAATACGCTCCGCTCTGCAAGGCCGTAACGACGATGTAGGGGCCCTCACATTTGGATTCCAGCTTGCCAACCATCGCTGCGTGGAGCACCATTTTGAGGACGAGGTCTCTCGGCTGGAATTCTCGCAAATACACGGTGTGATCATGAGCACGCGCTACTTGACGCGTATACTTCGAGACATGTTGGGTGGCGGTCACCCGATCACCATCAAGGAGATCAAGGGACAACTCGTGCTTTTCCGCCGTGGCCTGGGTGAGGACCCGCCTTGAACTGGCCTTGATTTCTTCGGGCGTGACTGCCTCGTCGCCGAAGACAAGCTTGAATGGCGTGAACCCCGTCAGACCTGTTACTATCGTGCGGAGGGACCAGAGCACGCTGGGAAGTTCACCCAGCCACTTGCTCTTTGGTAGGCTAACGAGGCGCTTTTTGACTCTGGCGGAAATGGTACCGTTTGCTCGCTCGACCGCTCCATTGGACTGCAGGTGGCAAACCGAGGCGTATCGAAGTGTGATGCCCATCCGATCACAGAATGCTTTGAAACGGTGTGGAGTCAAATTGCTGGCCGTTGTCAACGGTGACCTCCCTGGGGACTCTGAAATAGCAAATGACGTTTCGCCAAAGGAACTGCTGCATGGCTGCGGAGGTTACCTTGGCTAACGCCACCGCTTCGGGACACCTGGAGAAGTATTTCAGGGTGACTACAACGAACCAAAGATCCCCTGGGGCGCGTGGAAGTGATCCAACGACGTCAATGCCCTAGCGCGCCAACGGCCATACTGGGGGAATGGGCCGCAGGTTGGTCGGGGGTCTACGGATGACTCGCCCCATCCATTGGCACCCTTGACAGCGACACACAAGGTGTTACGAGTCTGCAATGGCCATTGGCCAATAGAAGCCTTGCCTGAACGCTTTGTCGACGAGGGATCTTGACATAATGTGCGAACCATAAAGCCCTACGTGAATCTCGGTGAGGAGGTGCTTTCCCTCATTGCACGAGAGGCATCGCAAGAGGGGGGAACATACTCCTCGCTTGTAGAGGACACCGTCCAGGACCTCAAAGGACCTGGCCCAGTACTATAGACACCGCAGCTCGAGAGGGTCGTCCAGCTCAGCTATGCCCTGCAAATAACCGTAGATGGGCTCTTGCCAGTCGCCCAATTGGGCAATTTGATGAATGAGGGCGGCATTGCGGTTGTCTTGCTCGATAGCTGCCATGGACAGGACCTTGTAGAATGCCCCCTCGGGGAGGGAACCTGCTGGCTGGCGGCCTTGGCGAAGGCATCAGCCTGCTCATTGTCCACTCGTGGAATGGCCTTTACCGTAACGCCCAAGAAATGATGTTCCTTCGCCCTTACAGTGGCCAAATACTTGGCCAAGTCGGGGTCCTTGGCCTAGTAAGATTTGTCCACATGGCCCGGGATCATACGCAAATCGGTGCAGACAAAGACTCTTCAGGCGCCCAAGGCTTTGAGCTTTGCGAGGCCAAAGAGTAACACTTCGTACTCAGCTGTGTTGTTCATTGTCGAGAACCCTAGATGTGCCGAATACAGCAGGCGATGCCCCTCCGACGTTGTGACCACTATGCCCACCCCGGCGCCTGGAGCACCGTAGACTCCGTCGGTGTTGAGGGTCCACACCGGGTCTTCTCACTGCTGTGCACATGGCTGAGCTGGCGGAGTCCACTCGGCGAGGAAGCCCGCGAGGACTTGAGATTTTATTGCCGTGCACGAAGTGTACGTCAGGGAGAATGGTGCGAGCTCGGCCGCCCACTTGTCGATACGCCCTGTGGACTCCTTGTTGTGTAGGATCTCCGCCAAGGGGAACGAGGGTGGCACGGTGATGCGATGGGCGAGGAAGTAGTGTCGAAGCTCCCTCGAGGCCATGACAAATGCGTAGGCCAGGTTCTCGAGTACGGTGTACCGCGTCTTAGTGCCCTGGAGAGCTTCGGAGACGAAGTACACGGGCCACTGAAGGGCACCTTCCTCGAGAACGAGGATTGCGCTGACTGATGTTGCGGTTGTGGCGAGGTACAGTAGGAGTGGAGCCTCTGGTGCTTGGGCGACTAAAGTGGGGAGGATTGCGAGGTGCTTCTTGAGCTCGTCGAAAGCCTTCGCACAGTCGTCATCCTAATGGAACCCATCATAGCCACAAAAGGTCTTGAAAAATGGCAGGCCTCGTTCAGCCACCCTGGACAGGAAGCGACTCAACGCGACCATGCGCCTGGTGAGCCTTTGGACCTCCCTCGTTGTCTTGGGTGGCTCCATGGAGAGGATCGCATCGGCCTTGTCGGGGTTCGCCTGGATGCCGTGCCCAGACAACATAAAACCCAAGAGCTTCCCAGCTTGCACACCAAAGACGCACTTGTCTGGGTTGAGCTTGATGCCCGGTCGTCTGAGGTTGTCAAAGTTCTCCTGATGATCCTGACTGTGGGAGGCAAGTTGCCTAGTCTTTACAACCACGTCGTCGACATAGGCTTCGACATTCCTTCCAAGCTGGGAGGCTAGCGCGAGAACGATGAGGCGTGTGAAGGTGGTGCCTGTGTTTTTAGGCCGAAGGGCATCCTAACAAAGCAGTATGTCCCTATCGGCGTTATAAAGTTGGTCTTGTCCTCGTCGTCCTTAGCCATGTGAATTTGATGGTAGCTAGAATATGCATCCAGGAAGTTTAAGAGTTTGCATCCTGCCATGGTGTCTACCAGCTGGTCTATGCGTGGCAACGGGTAGTTATCCTTCGGACACGCGTTGTTGAGGATGGTGAAGTCAATACACATGCGCTAGGCACCGCTAGCTTTTTTCACTAGCACCGGGTTGGCAAGCCAGCCCGGGTGCTGGACTTCGCGGATGACCCCAGACCAGAGGAGCTTCGCTACCTCTGCCTTGGCCGCCTGTTGCCCCTCGATTGACATGCGCTGGAGTCTTTACCTGACCGGCTTGGCGTCGGGGTGGACCGCTAAAGTGTGTTCGATGAGAGCACGGTCCACACCCTTTATGTTGGTTAGGGACCACGTGAAGACGTCCGCGTTGCCCCGGAGTACCCGGAGTAGATCTTGCTCAACCTTCGGGGGAAGGCCTCGCCAATGGAGACACACTGATCTTCAGAGCATAAGGGCACTCTCTTGACCCCACCGTTCGGCCGGGGCTTGGGCGTCCATCCTGGGGTGGAAGGCGCGTCTGCCCCGGGAGTGTTCGTGAGGACATGCACTTTCCAATGCGGGCCCCGAGTACCAAGCTCTATTTACTGGGCGAGGTCTTGGTCACCGAAAGTGGTGATGATGCCTTGTGGGCCCAGGAGCTTCATGCATAGAAAGCTATGGTGTAGGACCGCTCCAAAAGAATAGAGTGTCAGGCGCCCCAAGATGGCATTGTATGGGTACGGGAGATTGACGACGTCGAAGGTGACGTCCTCGCTCCTCGAGTTGTCGCCTTGGCCAATGGATACTTGCAGCCGTATCTGGCCCAACGCCTTCAACGGCTGGCCCCCGAAGCCTTGAAGTGGGATCCCCGAGGGGCCTAGCTGACTCCAGGGGATTCCCATCTGGTCAAAGGCTGCTGCGAACAGAATGTCGGTAGAGCTACCTCCGTCGACCAGGACGTGCTTAACACCGTAGCCTGCGATGGCGGCCTAAATGACCAGGGGATCTTGGTGCGAGAAGTCGACACCATCTGCGTCGGCGGTGGTGAAGGTGATGTCGTGTTGCGCCCAGGTCGGTGGTGCCTGTGTGTAACATCCTGATTTTCAGAGCCTTTTTGAAGCTTTTAAAATAAAATTCACCATTTGGATTTTTCTGGAATTAATTAAAGCTTAATTGGAATTTTATCAATTAAAAGGGTTTAATGTGATTAATTTAAACATTAACATTTGCCAGAATTATTTTATTTGAGTTCCTTGAGCCTCAAGGAATTTTCTGGAATTTTATTGGATTTTTTCTGGATTTATTTGCTATTTTCTAGAGCTCAAAATGATTTATTTGAATTTCTGGAATTAGAAACCCCCCAAAATCCCTAAACCGGCCCGGTCCAACCCAGCCGCCGGCTCGGCCCAGCCAACCCAGCCCGAGCCGCTTCGGCCCAGCGCGCCCCGCCCCGTGCCACGTGGCACGCATCCGCCCGCTCCCCGCGCCCGCCTTGACCCCTCCGATGTGCGCCACGCGCGCCATCCGTGCCGCCCGCTCGCCCGGAGCCACTGACAGGTGGGGCCCACCTGTCAGGGTCCTCGTTCCCGACCGGGACTCTCTTCCCCGTCCCCGTTCCGAACTCTGCCACGCCGCCGCCGTCTCCGCCGCGGACTCTTCGCCGCACCCGACCCGGCCGCCTCAGCGTCCGCGTATAAAAGCGCCCGACCCCTCGACTTCCTCGTCCCGCAGCCGCCGTCGCCGCCGCCGCTTCTGCCGCCGTGCGCCTCGCCGCCGGAACCCGAAGACGCCGCCCTCGCCGACGTCGTTCGCCTCCGCCGAAGCTGCCGCACGTCGCCGCCGTCGTTCGCCGTCGTCGGTTGCCGCCGGTGAGCCCCGCCAGCCAGATCCCATACCCCGCCGCCGTCCCAGACCCCGCCGCCTGAACCCCTCGTCGCCGGTCAGCCGTCCGCCGCAGCCCCGCCGCCCGGCCATCGCCGCGGACGCGCCTCGCCGCCGCCTCGGCCGCGCCCCGCGTCCCCTCGGTCCCCGCGCCGCCCCGTCAGCGCTGGCGTCAGCCGCGACCCCTCACCTTCCCGTGGATCGGGTCCACCGTGCGCCGAGCCGCTGACACGCGGGGCCCGCCTGTCAGCCGTAAGCCCCGTAGACCCGTGCGCCTTTGTGCCACGTCAGCCGAGCCCAGTCAGCATCCACCTCAGCCCTAGGGTCCACGTGTCTTGCCACGTGGCTGCCACCTCAGCAGCTGAGCCCACCCATGGCCACGTCAGCGTGCCACGTCACCTTGCCTCGTCAGCATGCCACGTCAGCCAGGCTTGCGCACGCGTGCTGCCACGTTGTCGCCACGTCAGCCCTAGCCGCTTGCGCCAGCAGCCCGTCGCCCGCACTGTTCCGTGCGCCGCGTCCACCGTAGACTCAGTTCTCCGTGCGCCCGGTCCACAGCACAGTGCACTTTTCCAATTTTCCCGATTTTCTTTAGATCCAGATTTTCCAGAGCCCCGTTCTCCCTCGTCCTAGCTCCGATTGACCCGATTCTTTTTCCTAAATTCATCTAAAATTGAGCTCTACCTTTTGGTTCAGGTTTAAAAGTTTTTGGAGTTCTTTTGAATTTTATTTGAATTTTATTTTTTCTTTTCGTTTCGCTTTCTCTCTCGTTAGATCGCGTTTTCGAAGGAGGGGAAGTTGGATTCGAAGATCAAGAGCCCTCAACTGAGCAAGGCCAAGGCAAGTCGTGTCCTTTGATCATGTTAAACCCAGTTTTCAAATCTATTATGTATTACTTTGCTTTAAATTATCATGCATTGCTATTTTATTATAAAACCCTTGTATTGGTAGTTAATGACCTAATTGATTATTCCTCCTTGATAATTTGAATGCCCTGATTCCATTGTCACCATAGACTGGGAAATTACTTAGTGATGCAATATTAGTTGTCACATGGGTTGTGCGTTTAATTGCTTAGCCATGCTTATCACTAGTACGTTGGGTTTATCATCACATGTGGTTAATTAATCTTGACTTAATGATATACTTGAATGTGGTGGTTAACCACGGTTATAAAACTTGTTGCCATGGCATGGGTAGTGTCATTGGTGTTGGTTATACAAAATTGTTTTTCACTTGGGCGATTGATCGTGCAGTAAAGGGGGTGCGAGAGGCACATGGGATGTGGATGTTTCGCCCGGGTAATTCTTAAGGACTTAACTTTGTGCGCCATTGATCTGAGTCTTACCGTGCAAACCACATGTCTAGTATGGGATAGACCTGGCATAATAATTTGTGAAGTCTCCACTTTGGTTTTACTACCGATGTTGTTGTGGCGCAAGAGGGGGCAATTATCGACTAGGGGGTTACCCTACTCGACGGCGAAACCTTAGCGAGTGGGATCAGGTGGAGATGGATCATTGTAAAAGCCTTGTTGTGATTTCCTTAGCGCGAGGCTAATCACATCGTGTGGGTACAGTTGTGCAACCTCTGCAGAGTGTAAAACTATTCGAATAGCCGTGTCCTCGGTCATGGACAATGCTCGGTGATTTCACACGAGGGGTAGAGTCTTTATGAAATCTGGTTGGGTTGAGCTGGGAAGTGAATGGTCAGTTCACTTGTGGTTATATTCAATTCCTTTGTTTATTTATTTAACGTCCTTTGTTAAAGATGCTTTGTAATCTATTTATTGTATTTACTTTAAATTGTTGCTTTATGCAAAAGTAACCCTTCAGCCATCCATTGTTAAGCTTTGCATATTATATTGCATTCATTTGTTACAAACGGCTTGCTGAGTACCAATGTACTCACGGCTTTATGCCCCTGTTGCTCAGTTGAGAAGGAGGAGTATCACCAGCAGGAGGTTCCAGAAGGAGAGTACTTCGACGTCTTCGCGGATTAGGCTTCGTTCTCCACTCGATAGCCTGTGGGCGTGTCGATTGGCTGCTGCGCTTTCTTTTGGATTTCCGCTGCTAGTTTTTGTTAAGCCCTTCGGGCTAGTCTATTGTAAGCTTGACCATAAGGTCGTACTCTGATGATTATTAATAATATTTGAGTCTTTTCTTAGTAAATCATGATATGTTCGATATTTCATCTTTGTTTATACTGTGTGCACTAGCGTGATCCTGGACTAGTGCAGAATACACAGAAGAGTCCGGATTTGTATATTCGGGTCTCTACAGAGATGGTATCAGAGCTATATCGACTGTAGGACGAAGCCCTAGTTAGAATGATCGAATTAGTCAAGTTTTCAAAATTTATTTTCTAAATCAAATCAACCAAATGATTGTCTAGTAATTCTTGATTCTTACCTCATTCTTAGGATTCTTGCTCCTTGTCTCCTCTGAAAACTTGTTTTCGAAACTTAATTTGACTTCTTATCACTATAATGTCCATAGATGTCTCGAGTGTCCCTCAATCAAAGTGAAAGTTGACATGGAATCCTTCAAGCTATGCTGGGAAGTCGAGATCAAGGGAGCACCCAATATGTCAAGACAAGATTGGAGATTTCCGTGAAGAATAGGAGCCATTAGATTTGAACCCTGTTATAGTTTTAGCATCGTGTAGAACGTTTTGCTTCTTATTTGCCGTTGGGTGTGATGTGAGCTGCAGTTTTGCTTCTAGCATTATGATGCAGTCATGTCAAAAGTCTTTTTGCGGAGTTTATCGCTTCTTTTGTTAGCCTTTTCGGCTAAGTGTTTGCTTAGTTTAGGGTTGCCATTAGTTATCCCCCTTAGACGAGTTTACCACTTACCTTTGCTTTTCCCTCTTACCTATTGAGCCCTGAAGAGTCAGTTCTCAGCAAGTGATCTTTCTTTCAGAGCAGAGTAGAAATGGTCGACACTCGGAACACAGCAAGACGCAGTCAGATGAACCAAGACCCAGAGGATAGTAACACAAACCAGGCAACTCAGGGACCACAAGCAACTCCAATGGGCCTAGATCCGACCTTGAGTCAGTTCATGGCAGCTCAAACTCAGCTCATGAATACGATGATGCAGAATTTAACCAATATGATGAACCAACAGCATCAGGCAGCCTTTGCACCTCAGACAAATCGTCCATCATCCAGATTTGCAGAATTTATGAGGACCAGACCGCCAACTTTTTCTAACTCATCTGAGCCTTTGGAAGCAGATGATTGGATTCGTTCAGTGGAAAAGAAGCTAAACCTTGCTCAATGCACCAATCGCGAGAAAGTGTTGTACGCTACCCACCAGCTAGAGGGAGCCGCCGCAGAATGGTGGGAGAACTACTGTGCCGCTCATGAGGATCAAGACAACATCACTTGGGCTGAGTTCACAGTAGCTTTTCGACACGCTCATATCTTGGATGGAGTGATCGAGATGAAGAAGGAGGAATTTCGTGAGCTACAGCAAGGGAGTATGTCAGTAAGTGAATATCTCAACAAGTTCACCCAACTAGCTCGCTATGCACCGGAGGACGTCACCACGGATGATGCCCGTCAAAAGAGGTTCAAGAGGGGATTGAACCCGGGATTGAAAGTTCAAGTAGTGGGAAACGACTATGCCAGCTTCCAAGACATGGTGGATAAGGCGATGCTCATTGAGGAAAGCCGTCACGAACTAGAGGAGTCCCGCAAAAGAAGGGTGATGCAACAAGGATCTCAGATGCCTCAGGCTCAGAGGGCTCGTCTCAGCACATATCAGCCAGCCCGTGTCCCTCAGCAGTCTGGATTCAGAACCCCCGCACCAGCCCCTCGCCAGCTCTTGTCTGGGCCTCAGCCAATTAATCAGCAATGGGAGAATGTCAACCCTACAGCATCAGTCACTTGCTACAAGTGCCATGAGCCAGGTCATTTTGCTCGCACGTGCCCACAGAAGCGTCAAGGAATCACGCCAATTCCGTTCAACCTTGATAGTACCCCTGCCAAAACTCCAGGAGCAAGCCGTGGAACATCGTCAAGTCAAGGAAGCCAGATACCTCATAGCGTTACAAGGGGAAGCCTCAACCACGTCGTCTCCAATGACGCACCCGGTAAACTATTCTTTTAGTGAGCCTGAATCTCGGGGTCGAGATTCCGTTTAAGGGGGGAGGTTTGTAACATCCTGATTTTCAGAGCCTTTTTGAAGCTTTTAAAATAAAATTCACCATTTAGATTTTTCTGGAATTAATTAAAGCTTAATTGGAATTTTATCAATTAAAAGGGTTTAATGTGATTAATTTAAACATTAACATTTGCCAGAATTATTTTATTTGAGTTCCTTGAGCCTCAAGGAATTTTCTGGAATTTTATTGGATTTTTTCTGGATTTATTTGCTATTTTCTAGAGCTCAAAATGATTTATTTGAATTTCTGGAATTAGAAACCCCCCAAAATCCCTAAACCGGCCCGGTCCAACCCAGCCGCCGGCTCGGCCCAGCCAACCCAGCCCGAGCCGCTTCGGCCCAGCGCGCCCCGCCCCGTGCCACGTGGCACGCATCCGCCCGCTCCCCGCGCCCGCCTTGACCCCTCCGATGTGCGCCACGCGCGCCATCCGTGCCGCCCGCTCGCCCGGAGCCACTGACAGGTGGGGCCCACCTGTCAGGGTCCTCGTTCCCGACCGGGACTCTCTTCCCCGTCCCCGTTCCGAACTCTGCCACGCCGTCGCCGTCTCCGCCGCGGACTCTTCGCCGCACCCGACCCGGCCGCCTCAGCGTCCGCGTATAAAAGCGCCCGACCCCTCGACTTCCTCGTCCCGCAGCCGCCGTCGCCGCCGCCGCTTCTGCCGCCGTGCGCCTCGCCGCCGGAACCCGAAGACGCCGCCCTCGCCGACGTCGTTCGCCTCCGCCGAAGCCGCCGCACGTCGCCGCCGTCGTTCGCCGTCGTCGGTTGCCGCCGGTGAGCCCCGCCAGCCAGATCCCATACCCCGCCGCCGTCCCAGACCCCGCCGCCTGAACCCCTCGTCGCCGGTCAGCCGTCCGCCGCCTCGGCCGCGCCCCGCGTCCCCTCGGTCCCCGCGCCGCCCCGTCAGCGCTGGCGTCAGCCGCGACCCCTCACCTTCCCGTGGATCGGGTCCACCGTGCGCCGAGCCGCTGACACGCGGGGCCCGCCTGTCAGCCGTAAGCCCCGTAGACCCGTGCGCCTTTGTGCCACGTCAGCCGAGCCCAGTCAGCATCCACCTCAGCCCTAGGGTCCACGTGTCTTGCCACGTGGCTGCCACCTCAGCAGCTGAGCCCACCCATGGCCACGTCAGCGTGCCACGTCACCTTGCCTCGTCAGCATGCCACGTCAGCCAGGCTTGCGCACGCGTGCTGCCACGTTGTCGCCACGTCAGCCCTAGCCGCTTGCGCCAGCAGCCCGTCGCCCGCACTGTTCCGTGCGCCGCGTCCACCGTAGACTCAGTTCTCCGTGCGCCCGGTCCACAGCACAGTGCACTTTTCCAATTTTCCCGATTTTCTTTAGATCCAGATTTTCCAGAGCCCCGTTCTCCCTCGTCCTAGCTCCGATTGACCCGATTCTTTTTCCTAAATTCATCTAAAATTGAGCTCTACCTTTTGGTTCAGGTTTAAAAGTTTTTGGAGTTCTTTTGAATTTTATTTGAATTTTATTTTGTCTTTTCGTTTCGCTTTCTCTCTCGTTAGATCGCGTTTTCGAAGGAGGGGAAGTTGGATTCGAAGATCAAGAGCCCTCAACTGAGCAAGGCCAAGGCAAGTCGTGTCCTTTGATCATGTTAAACCCAGTTTTCAAATCTATTATGTATTACTTTGCTTTAAATTATCATGCATTGCTATTTTATTATAAAACCCTTGTATTGGTAGTTAATGACCTAATTGATTATTCCTCCTTGATAATTTGAATGCCCTGATTCCATTGTCACCATAGACTGGGAAATTACTTAGTGATGCAATATTAGTTGTCACATGGGTTGTGCGTTTAATTGCTTAGCCATGCTTATCACTAGTACGTTGGGTTTATCATCACATGTGGTTAATTAATCTTGACTTAATGATATACTTGAATGTGGTGGTTAACCACGGTTATAAAACTTGTTGCCATGGCATGGGTAGTGTCATTGGTGTTGGTTATACAAAATTGTTTTTCACTTGGGCGATTGATCGTGCAGTAAAGGGGGTGCGAGAGGCACATGGGATGTGGATGTTTCGCCCGGGTAATTCTTAAGGACTTAACTTTGTGCGCCATTGATCTGAGTCTTACCGTGCAAACCACATGTCTAGTATGGGATAGACCTGGCATAATAATTTGTGAAGTCTCCACTTTGGTTTTACTACCGATGTTGTTGTGGCGCAAGAGGGGGCAATTATCGACTAGGGGGTTACCCTACTCGACGGCGAAACCTTAGCGAGTGGGATCAGGTGGAGATGGATCATTGTAAAAGCCTTGTTGTGATTTCCTTAGCGCGAGGCTAATCACATCGTGTGGGTACAGTTGTGCAACCTCTGCAGAGTGTAAAACTATTCGAATAGCCGTGTCCTCGGTCATGGACAATGCTCGGTGATTTCACACGAGGGGTAGAGTCTTTATGAAATCTGGTTGGGTTGAGCTGGGAAGTGAATGGTCAGTTCACTTGTGGTTATATTCAATTCCTTTGTTTATTTATTTAACGTCCTTTGTTAAAGATGCTTTGTAATCTATTTATTGTATTTACTTTAAATTGTTGCTTTATGCAAAAGTAACCCTTCAGCCATCCATTGTTAAGCTTTGCATATTATATTGCATTCATTTGTTACAAACGGCTTGCTGAGTACCAATGTACTCACGGCTTTATGCCCCTGTTGCTCAGTTGAGAAGGAGGAGTATCACCAGCAGGAGGTTCCAGAAGGAGAGTACTTCGACGTCTTCGCGGATTAGGCTTTGTTCTCCACTCGATAGCCTGTGGGCGTGTCGATTGGCTGCTGCGCTTTCTTTTGGATTTCCGCTGCTAGTTTTTGTTAAGCCCTTCGGGCTAGTCTATTGTAAGCTTGACCATAAGGTCGTACTCTGATGATTATTAATAATATTTGAGTCTTTTCTTAGTAAATCATGATATGTTCGATATTTCATCTTTGTTTATACTGTGTGCACTAGCGTGATCCTGGACTAGTGCAGAATACACAGAAGAGTCCGGATTTGTATATTCGGGTCTCTACACTGTGCCGGATACGCTACCACGTGGTGCAACCGACGTGCATAGGCTTTCTGCTGCTGCGCAGATGAAAATTCCGGAGAAGGGCTTCTAGAGATGACATTTATAACACGACGCTGGACTCCCTCCAGGGCCTATATCCGCAAGGGGCCCTCTTGGTGCTGCTGCACGTGGGCCACCGCTAGTGGCCCCGTTTCCAGGGCTCTATCCCTGGCGATGCTTTGACGAAGCGTCACGATGGTGGTGCATGTCCGCGTGAGGTGATCACCATGGCCATGCACCTCGCACCACAGGCCATACTACTGGTGGTGTCCTTCGGCGTGGGCTCTATCATCTCGACCCCGACTGCGCCTGCGTCCCCGGCCCCTACGACCTCGCCCTCAGCCGGCAGGGACGCTGTCACCGAAGCCGCCCTCGATGTCGAAGAAGTAGCGGGCCTTCTAAGACCTATGCTGGTTGCACTTGGGCCTGTCATTTGATGAATCCTACTTACGTTAGGAGGTGTCCTTCGAGGGGTCCTGCTTGTGGTCAGGGGTGTCCTTCGAGGATTCCTACTTGCACTTGGAGGTGTCCTTCAATGAGTCCTCCACCTGATTGGCGCTAGAGTCGTCGCCTCTGCACCGCTATGCATCCTCTTCCTCCCTTGCATACTCCTCCATCTTGTCGAAGAACTTAGCCACCGTTTTAATCGGCTTACATGCATTATACTCAGCCAGCAGTCCTAGACAGAGGCCTTGAATCACTCCGTTGATGATGGTGGTCTCGTTGACGTCCTTGAGTTGGCAGCGAACCTTGGTGAAATGCTTGAAGTATTCTCAGAGCTTTTCCGAGGGCTTCTGCTTGATAGCGAAGAGTTGATCCGCGTCGACACACTCGACATAGTTTCCTTATAAGTTGTTGTCTAAGCGATCACAGATCCGCTCCCACACGTAGATGGAGTTCGGCTATATGGTAAAAAACCAAGAGAGCACCACTCCCTGCAACGCCAGAAGCAGCCCCTTCGCCTTGGTGGAGTCATCCCTACCAGCAGCTTCAATGGTGGTTTCATATACGCGCACGAACTCCCTGGGGTCCGTGTCGCCTTTGTACGGCTCGATGGTGAGGAACTTAAAGTACTCCGGCCATGCCGATTGCTGCAAGCCAGCGGAGAGGGGGGGACTCCGGATCAACACATCGAAGTGGGACATGGCTGGAGGCGGGAGCATCACGGCTGTCTGCCCAATCTGGTGTAGGCTCCGGTGCCGCTACCGACGGGATTTGTTGGCTCTGCGTCTCCTGCTGTCTCTGAGCCTATTGCATCTCCCGCACGGCCCCTCGGAGATCCGCCAGCTCATGTTGCAACGTACCGAGGGCCACCAACAAGGCGTTTTCCACCATTGAGGTGGTTGCACCCGCCTGGGCATTGGCACGGACCACCAGGTTGGCGGCGACAACGGCCTATGCTTTGGAGCTGTTCATCGCGCCTGTGTGATGGGCCCTGAGGTCGGTGGCAAGGTCGATGTTGCCGCCAGAGCCACCTGCCACTCCCATACTGGGTGCGGGGTCGCTGGCCATGCCAACATGGGCACCGACGTCACCACTCCCGCCAGCTCGGTCAGCCGCCGTGCCACGGATGTCGACATCGGCGCTTGTAGCACCAGTGTTGCCATCCGTGCTGGCCGTTGACGTAGACGTCAGCGGTGCGCCAACCGAGGCCCTAGCATTTGCGAGCGCTGTTGTCGTGCTCTTCTTCTTTCTTACTGCCGATGAAGCTTTCTTGGGTGCCATCACTTCTCAAATTTCAAGACTTGCTCTCCGTCGTCCCCATGGACGCCGCCAACTATTGTGGCTACTGACCAAACAGTAAAGTAGGAGAGTAGTGTAGTGGAAATGATGGATAAAAAAATTCTTGCCTCTTCCTTATGTCCAAGACTTGTATATATATTTCCATGAAGTGCATTTTACAATTCTACCCTTACATTCATGTGCCCTCCATAAGGGTATCTATGTCACTACACGCATCCCATTTTGGGCTTTACAACCTTTTAACAGGCCGGCTGGGCTTAGGTGGGGGCACCCCTACGACACGTCTCTTAGCCTTCCTCACACACCTAAATCCAAATGCAATAGCAAGATGGAAAGATCAAGAACAAGAGGGAAAACAAAAACCAAATCAAGCCATCACATGGAGAGACAAAGACATAAGGTATTTGGAATTTGATCTTGTATTACTTGAGGATGATTGATTTTACAACCACTCTCTAGACACAGTCCAAATCTAAGGATGACAAAAAGCTCACACACAAGAGTCTCTCGATATCTCTCTAAAGCTCTCACAAGAGCACACCTACACCTCTCCTTAACTCTATCTCAAAGGCTTAGCATCTAAACCATCCCCTCTTCTCTTTTTATAGTAGTGACCAAGCCAACCACTCTCTCTCGCAAATATCTCCTAGTGGCAAGCTACAAAACCCACTCACCCAATCAACATCTACAACCCATTAACACAATTTTGGGTAGACCTAGCACTCGCTTACAAAAACTGTCATATCTCCACATATGACCTCCGAATCAGTTAGAAATCTATTGTTGAGCCTCATACCATCCACATCTTTTCATAGTTGGAATCCAACTTCACAACAGTTGTCTCACTGAAGAAGTTGCCACCCATCCTCCAGAAGCCTCCACTTGACCTTGACCCGGTTAAGATTTCTCCTCCAATGCTCTTCACGTGTCTTCATTATGAACGCACATGTGTCCAAGTGCTTGTTGATCCAACTAAAAATTCTCTCTTGCTCTGAACGCCGCCTAACCACCAACTTACTTGCACCAGCTCGAGTTACCCAGTGCACCACCTTGCACTATGACGACACCGACTTCCTTGACCGTTATGGACCTTTGCTATTTCCTGAGCTTAGTCCCAGTCCACCTTGTCATTGCTTGTTATCTCTATTACCGGTAGCTCTTGCTCTGGTTCCTTATCTTTATGGCTTGTAACCACTCTATGTGAGATCAAGGAGGCCGATTAGAAGGGTTAAATAGTCCCTTTTAAAATTCTCTTTGGCTAAAACCAAATTTATATACAAAAGTATAAATCAAATCAGTTTTTCTCAATTAAGGCATAAATCATCTAGTTTTAACTAAGTGCACCAACAGCCCAGGTCAATATCAAGGTTTGCCATCCTAGGGAGGCAAGCAATCAACTAAATTCTAAGAATGTGAATTACAAGAATGTAAATGAGCATAAGGAAGCAAACCACAATTGACATTGTCTCTTTTTACCATGGTGTTCAGTGGGTTGCCGATCTTCCCTAATTTATGTTGAGGTAAGCTCAAACGAATTGGATCGACTCCACGAATTAAGACAAACACCTCAATTCCACTAGTGCTAGCTTTTCTCCCTCTGGGTAAATGAGCTCCAATCTTCACAATACATCGGATCTTCTCACAAACTTCTTGAGAAGATTACTAGACTACAACGCCTTCAATGTTGTTTAGGAGTTGGCAACTTCCAAGAGTAACAAGTCAAGCCCCCTTACTTGACTCTCACCAAATGCAACACATGCACACGTGGATACTCAATTCACCTCTAGGGGCAAGACATGTAGCTAGACTATATACGTGGATACTCAATCCACTTAGATTATGCAACACATGCACATGTGGATACAAAAAATTGAAAAAAAATGTGCAACTTAGGGTGCGGAAATCCTATAAAACAAGCAACATCTATGCAAACCAGTATAAAAGTTTGTGTTTTTTTTGTTAACCAGTAGGGTGTCCGCGGCAGTTGCGGGGTCGGCGCCCCAGTCGTCGGCGTTAACGGGGTTCTTGGGGCCGCCGAGCTCGATGCCAACGCAGAAGTGGGGGCCTGCGGTGGAGAGCACAATGGCGCACAAAGGTGAGGCAGTTGAGGAGCGCCATGGTACGGAGGATCTCTGTGAAGGCATCCGAGATGAGTCTATGCCGTCGCCGAAGTAGGCGCCGTGCACCGCTACGATGATGGGCTTCCGACACAGCTCCACGGCCTTGAGAGCCGCCTAAATCTCCAAGATCACGTGGCGGATACCCTCCGCGATGGCCGCGGGGTTGACGCCCCATCATCAACTATGAGGGGGTTCCTGATGCCGCTAGGCTCGAAACTGGCGCAGAAGTGGGGGGCCGCGGCGGAGAGCATGAAGGCGCGTGTGGAGTTGATGTAGTCGAGGAGTGCCATGGCACAGGGGATCTCCGTCAAGGTGTCTGGAATGAACGTGTTGGCTGGGAGGGGCGGTTGAGGCGGATCTCGTAGACCACGATGGAGAGGTCAGGCTGGATGTGAGGGAAGAAAGGACGCAGTGTGTGAGCGCGTGGCAGCTGGCAAAATGCGCGAGGTGGGGAAATTGGAGGGGAGGGGCGGTTAGATTGTGAGAGGAATTGGCGATGGACGGTGTGGATTAGATGTTTTTGGAAGGCCGATGAAGCACCATCAACTTCATCTTTTAAATAGTAGAGATAATTGAAAATAGAAAATACGGTTGAAGCTCATAGGGTTTTTCCCTTTTCCTGTATTGACGTTACTCAGCATAACTTCAATAATAAACCCCTTATTTATCATTGGATTTGGTGCTCAAGCATAGAGTTTTCTTCTAGATCTTGCTTAAAGGAAAGTTGAATACCAGATTTTAGATGTAAGAACAGCTGTACACATCAGCATGTACAATTTTAGGCGTGAGCACTATGAAATTGGAACATTTTATCACTACCAAACATGTAAATTTCAGCTCAAGTTCTGATAATATAAACATCACAAACCCACGCATATTTGTCTAGCAACAAGTAAGAATATATACGCATTAACATGCAAGATTTCCAAGGTTCATCAAAATTTCAATGCCACGCATAACAGAGCTAGATTTATAAGGGTCTAAAATCTCCAAAGTTTCTGCTCAAAAATACAAAACCTCTAAAGTTCAAGACACGCCTAAATGTAAATCTACGACAAACTTCGCGTTCCAATTTGCTTCAAATAGCCACCTTTTCCTCATTCCTCTAGAAGTGTCAATCTGCCATACATATTATCATCGAGACATTAACGACTTGAATTGCTCACTATCAGGATCCATATATGTTATAACGTGATAAGCCATAGTATTAGTAGCATATCATAGATTAGAAATATAATAACTAGTTTACTTAAAACTGATGCATCCAAAAGAAATTGCAGAAATACAATGTACTCCAACTAGTGCCACATTTTACCACTACTAGTTGAATGCCCGTGCGTTGCTACGGATTTTTAAAAGTTATCATACTACATATTTTAAAACTCACGAGTGCATACAAACATGTTCTAAAAGTTTTTAAATCCATCAAGTAAGTCGGAAACCATCAATCACACCTCGTGGTCATAAGTCGAAAGACATCGGCCACACCTCGTGGTCGTAGGTCAAGAACCCTCGAGCACACCTCGTCGTCGTAAGTCGGAAGCCGTCAACCATCGCGCGTGGTCGTAGGTCGGGAGCGGTCGACCATCGCTGGTGATCGTAAGTTGGCAGCGGTCAACGATCGATCGTGGTCCTAAATCCGGAATCTTCGACAATGGCTTGTGGTCGTACGTCGGAAGCTGACGACTATCGTTCATGGTCAGAAGTCGGAACACATCGACCAACGCTCGTGGTCATAAGTCGGAAGACATCGACCCGTGCTCGTGTTTGTAAATCGAAAGCCGTCGATCACACCTCGTGGTCATAAGTTAGAAGCCGTCGACCATCGTGCATGATCGTAGATTGGGATCGTAATGTAAGTTCCCAGTTCAATAATTTCGTTATGCAATCTTCCAGCTCTGAAAACCAATCCATTTTTTCATGTCTTTTGGTGACCACCAATATGTATTAGTAATAAGAAAAAAAGAAGTATGAAAGCTCACCAGCTACCAATAACATATTTCAGGTTGTGACAACCACACAACAACTACATAAGGGTATCAATTAACCCAAAACTATTCAGAAATGGCATGCTACAACATACTTGAATAAAATGTTCAGAATCTTCTATACGCATACTTGATTAAAATGCTTAAAATATTCTCTATTGGTTCTACTGTATGTCAATTGTATCAGTCAGTTCACAATGATTGCAGTTATTTGCAAATATATCAAATTATAGCAATAAAGGAAACTGATCAGTGATCTACAACCCTTTATTTTTTATGTAGCTCCTTTATTATCCATCACATATATGCTGCTAAACTAATTAAATATACTTTAAGAATAACACCTGTGCAGGTCCATGGGCCACCACGCTAGTTATGCAAAAGCACAGCTGTACAACTATGCTTGTTTTAGTTATATTTGGGAGCATTTGCAAACAAACCTGAAGAAGAAATTTTCTAAGATGTGTCTAGAGATCAGATCGGACAGCTGTTTTTCTTTGCTTAGAGATCAACAGTGAGCAGATGCTGGAAAAGCAAACTATATCCACATGGCAATTGTGTTACAATTTCGTAACATGTAATCTTAAGACAAAAGAATCATACAGTACCGTCAAAACACAGAATTCTCCGTGCTCCTACCTTGCAAGACAAACAATAGGTTCTTAAGGAGCATCCAATGAATAAACTTAGGGGGCTGCAGATGAGCTTTCTGCCTTGTTCTGAGCTTCTACCACCGGAGTTGAGGCCTCAGTCGAAGGCTGCGTTCCTGTGCCGTTCCTACCCACCTCTTCAATCATCCTCACCACGTCCGACATCTTGGGCCGCCGTTCCGGGGTCCTTGAGACACATGACATGCCAATCTGTAGCATCTCCACCATCTCCTCGATGTTTGGGTATCTCATCAGCTCACCGTCAAACACTTCAGCCGTCCACTCCTCCTGGACAACGGACTGCACCCACCTGATAGACACAACTAATTTCATTGCAAATTAGCGCTGCATATATAACAGTGGTCTACCTCTGGTCCTGGATCTGGATACTGAAATGAAACGGAGGGATGGGTCATGATAGTGAACACCAATGCTAGCCATTTCAAATCTTTTACTCAATGAACTCGACAAGATTAGCTACCTAGCTAGCGAAAACACTCATCCACTATATGTTGCATTTATTATCCAAAACCTTTTTCCAATTTTCAATTTTTCAGTGCCTGACATCATTTAGTGATATTATTACGACATGTTAAGTACGAAATTGCAATGTGATATCTGAATTCCAAGACTTCGGTGATGGCATGATTTCTGTAGCCTGATTGGACGACTAAGGAAACAGATTGTCTTGCTACCATACTGGCCTTGACATGACCAGATGACCATACACCAAGCATGCCATGTGAACTTGAATTGAATTGGCTGCTCACAGTTTGAATGCAAAGTGAAGGCAGCTAAGCATGATGTGGACACTTAAAGAATACCATTCAGCTAGATCTAAATGAGTACATGGAAATTTATTATAGGCCGATAATCCTAAATTAAGGAGAAGTTAGAATTATAAGCTACTTTTTGTGAAGTAAGCGTGGAACACTAAAGCTCACCTTTTTAGGAAAGTACAGAAGTCCAAGTGGCATATTCAGCAAGAGAGATAAAGGTACCATTCATCTCAATTTAAATAAAAGGTAAAAGAACATTGCTTTTTCTTTGCCAATTTGGTGCCAAATGACAAATTTTTTTATCAAAGCAGAGAAAATAGTGTGTGTGTAGGAAAATAATTTCATATTCCTGGGAGTACATGCAAACCAGAGTTGTTTCAAAATAAACCAGTCAAAATGCCTCAAGTGCTCAGGTCAGCAAATCAAAATAGGGCAACACCGTGCCTAGACAATAACCATTAACCAGGGCAAGAACAAGGACCTATAGCGCGTTTGGTACCCTCTCTACACTCCTTCTACCATTAAGCTCATCCCTGTTATCCACCCTGCCATGCAATTGCAACCTGATAAAGTCAGCAGAAATTTTGTGGCGCTAGCTAAACAAACAGTTAACTTATCTAACCACTAACACCTTCCCAAACGACAAGCAACCTCAGATCTCCAAATCATTGGAACATCATTCGCATTATAAATTACCTTTCTTCTCAATCGCGACATCTCTTAAATCCTAAAAAACACATTCCTTGAATATCGTTCTCTCATTATCGTCACCGATTCACTGTTAAAGTTATACGATCAAAGAATGGCATATAGACAATTGCAATATGCAAGTTAGCATCCAAATGATGAAAGTGACACCGAGAACGAGAGCAAGAACCATACCATGACAACAACAAAACATCAGTGGTCAAACTCAAATATAGCACACGCATGACGCATTACATACCGTAGGCAAAGCTGTAATGGTAACAAATAAAGCATTACTATTGTAGTGATGTACATTCAATATTTGTGTGGAAACAGGAAAATCGAACATACTTTGCGTCTTTGCCTGTTTGCCAGTCACTCGGTCATGCAAATACTATTTTTCCATATGGGGAAGGACATATAATTATCAATCAAAATACAATGCACAAACATGAACATTGATGTAGAACGAAAATCAATAGGGTTCTCCTTTGTTGAATTACCTAATAATGGAACAAACATGGAGTTAATTTACAAATTGTAAATGCTAGAAAAGGTCCAACGCAGTTAATTCACGGACGGAAACCTTGCTACAGTTACCCAAAAGTTGCTGGGCATTTCCTTTGCTATCCATGTGAATAATGATAGGCGATTATGAAAGACAAAAACATCAGTTAGAGTCACGAATGGTTGCCACCCGTCCAAGCATATGCAACCCACTTAAAAAGTATCATCCTAACATGGAAATAACCCAAAACACAAATCTCATGTGCAGACTACAACGACCAGAAGAACAAAAATTCCTGACCTACCAACCGAAAGGAGATCCCACATTGCCCAATCTTACAAGATGATGTGCAAACGACATTACCACACCATCCAGCCTAAACTCCAAATGAATTTAGTGATTCAAGAATGCGAAAAAGATGATAAGGTGTGCCCACATTAACAAATCATCCACAGCACACTGCAGGCGACATTACGACAGAATGGAATCTGCATGACCGAGCTAAATTACACAGATTTACAACCAATTCAAGCACACGAAATTGACTGAAATCTACACCAACCGCTAGTCATTTTCATCAAGTTTGAGGAAATCTACGTCGGTGCTTTGGAAGGATCTACCAAAATGCAGGCCGGCTGTCAAATGTCAATGTCATGGGAATAGCATTGTCCAAATACAGAGCAGTTTCAAACAGGGCAAACGAAAGCGAGCAAGTGACGAAACCAGCAAACTCACTTTTGGGCGGCAGCGTGGCCTTCTCCACGACGGGCTCCGGCGACGCCGGCCGTGCGCCGGCAAGCGCGGCCGCCTCCTCTGGCGCCGTGAGATACGACGGCCAGCCCTTGAGCACGCGGGGGCCCCACGTGTCCCCGACGGCGGTGAGCTGCACGATGCACGTCCACAGCAGGACCGTCGTGGTGGCGCGCACCATCCACAGCTTCTTCCGCGACCTTGCCATAGCGGAAGACGGTGGGCACCTGAGCTTCTCACCGCCGACGCCGGCCGCCTTACCCCCCATGGCCACCTTCCACCCCATCGACCATGGACCAACGGAGCCCAGGAGCCAAGAACCTACGCGGCGACCATCCAAATCCCCTACGCCTCAAATCCACCACCAACTCCAGAACCCGCCGCCTTGCTCTCACCCAATGCAGCACGGAACGCCGCCTCTCCCGGCCTCGCTCCACCGCCACCCAGGACGCCGCCACCTTCGCGACAGACAGCTACGCGCGCGGCAACCCAAGAACTCGTCCCAACCTCAAGAAACCGGACCTCACCGCCAACCCAACGCCTTCCTCGCCCGAACCGTGGCAGCGACCAACCGTTTTGCACATCCTCACTGGGCCGCCGCCACATCTAACTCCGTCGCGGCCAAGGGAGGTAGATCTGACCGCGACCGAGGAAGATCCGGGGGCGCGAGAGCCGGACCGAGGCGTGGGGGCGGCGACGGCGAGGGCCAGGCCACCGGGAGTCAGGAGAGCCAGATCTAACGGGGCCCGGGGGCGGGGGAGCCGGCCGGGGCGCGGGGGCGGCGAGCCGGCGAGGGGCAGGACCGCGGGAGCCCACCGGGGCGCGGGGGCGACGAGGGCAGGGGAGGAGGCGGCTGTGCGGTGTGGGTAGGAGGAGGTGGCGGCGGCGCGGGGTGGGGGGAGGAGGAGGCGGCGGCGGAGCGGAGGGCGGGGGAGGAGGCGACGGAGGAGTGGAGGGAGGAGGCGATGGAGGAGGGAGGAGGCGAGGGAGAAATCGGGGGGAGGAGCGCACGGATTTGGTGGGGGTGGGGTGGGGGCGCACCGCGCACGGGCGTGACCGCGTGAGGAGGGATGGGTGGGCCCATATGTCAGACAGAGTATTTTTTTTGTCAGAAAGGGTGTAGGATGTATCATCATATTGAACTCCTTCTTTTTAAGGAGTAGAGACTAGTCCAGTAGACATTATTTTTTTAAGTTTTCTTTAAAAAAAAAAGCTCGCTAGAGTAAAAGCTAAACCCAACGGATTAGCGGCCCAGGGAAAGACGAGCGAGGCAGCCAACCTTCGGATCCGCCCCATGGCTGCCGCTATTCCCCTCTTCTCCCTCCTCGTCGTCGTCCTCCTCCTCCCAACCTCGAACGCGATCTACTGCGATGAGGACGACTGCTACGACCTCCTCGGGTATGATTACCCCCTTCTCCCCTCCCCTCCCCTCCATTCTTTTCTTGGTTTCTTGTTTTGTTCGTGCTCCTCTCACAAATCGCCGCGCGACGCAGGGTTAAGCAGGACGCGAACGCGTCGGAGATCAGGAAGGCCTACTACAAGCTCTCGCTCAAACAGTGAGTTCCTTCCTTCCTCGGTTCTTGTCCCCAGCTCCTCCAATTCAACCCAATGCGACGCCGACCCGTTTCTTGGGATGTGTTGTTCTGTGCAGCCACCCGGACAAGAACCCCGATCCGGAGTCGCGGAAGCTGTTCGTCAAGATCGCCAATGCTTACGAGGTCTGGACTGGACAGTTCTGCACATTATGTTCTTGACAATGGCTGAACCATTTATGTTACCCAAGATCTGTTGTTTAATTCCATGTGTTGGGTGCCGATTTATGTATCATTGGGAACGTTCACCAATATATTTATGAATTGCATCCATTAATGTCGCGCAATTCGGTACAGTAACTATTTTTTAAAAAAAAGAAACAAGTTTGATACAGTTGATGATTTTAGTCTACCTGATCTAAAGGCCATCTGAAATGCAACCCGCTATGGTATACACTAGTTAAGCTATGAAACCTGTAGTAGGAGCTCATTGAACTTACTGCCATGAATATTTTTTATTTGAATCCTCTGAATGGTAGTTTTTCACTTTTGAGGTTTGATCGAAGAACCATTCGCCTGAGTGAGCATTGCTGCTATGAGTTAGTAATTATCAAAATAGTTTTTTCTGGTCCATGGCGAGGCACCAAACTTGAGGTTATGCTGATCATGTTGTTAAGGCTGCACAAGGACTTGCCATCTCTGGGTAAATAGCTGTCAAAACAATTGTGAATTGCCTGTCATGTTTGTCAAGTTATTCAGATGGCAATACCCATTTTCATTGTGGTTGGCCCCAAAATTTGAGCAAATTTCGCATTTTCTCCCTGATATGGAATGGTAATATGCACTGAATTTTTATATTGCATTATAAAATTGAGTTATTACCATTTAGGTCTATGAATAGTATAAAGAGTTTCTCTTGTGAAGAACATTGCTGTTAACTATTATTTTCATCTTGCCCTGCTCTATACTGCAGCTATTTTTCTAATTTGCCCCTTCCAATTGTTGTTTGGAACCTGAGTTAGTCTACTTTTTTGATCTATCAGATTCTAAAAGATGAATCAACTAGAGAGCAGTATGACTATGCTATTGCACATCCAGAGGAGGTAAACCTGCATTCCTTTGCTGCACTGAAAAAGGGGCCAATTGTCTGGCTTCACCATGCCATTAAGCATTTCTGTTTGCCATAAATTTGTTTAGAAAACAGTTTGATTTATGGGAGTATTTCCACCTTTTCACATTCCATGACCATTTTCTTATTTGTTTACATAAATTATGTACCAAAGCCACAGACATGGCAATTAGATATGAGTAATCGAGTTGTATCTACTAGATGTTTGTGCCAAAGGTTTCTGAACAAGGAGCGATAACGGGAACTTAATGTGCCACAAAGAATATTCGTAGTGTCTCAAGTCTTACCTCAAGCTAGACACAGAATATTCAAAGAAAAGATACCTACACTATTGTTTGATGAATTCCTTTTGAATTGTCTATCAGCCCATAGTTTTTATTTTCCTACCTGCAATTTGAGATTATTTCTGACCTAACCCCTTAATGTTGTACCATTGAACGAGGGATCCCCCTAACTCCAAGCATGAATTCAGTAATAACATGAAAAGAAATGACATGGTTGACATTTTACCTTCAATTTTGGAATGTGCAAATGAAACACATGCCCTTTTATTTGTGATACAGATGGATGTTGGTACTTACATACGAGAAATGGCTGTAAAAGAGTATAGACTGTAAGCTGGGGGAAAGGGATCAGAGATACTGATCAGGAGGCATTGAGATTGTGAAAACATATATTTTCACATTCTGACAATAATTACACAAAACTATTTCTGTATGATTGCAACTTAAAACACACTGTTCAACATTCACCTTTATTAAACAAAACCTTTAGTTTCTTATTGTATTTACCGAGGCAAGCTTCTCCTGATTTTCCAGATTAATTTGCACAGTATGGAGTCTGATAATGCAAAAACAGATGGACTTAATTTTAAATTCTTTTACAATACCACAGAATTATTTCCATCCTTCAGAAACACCTGCCAAATTGTAACGCTCCAAAAGAAAATTACTGTGCTAACTTAATTTTTTAAAACCTAACTCTAACCTAAAAAATACTGTACTTTTATGTCGCTATTTAGTGTGTTCGATAGTTGGCTCATATACTGTGAGAAAGGCTAATTGTTTGATTATGCCGAGATTAGATGGGAAAAGCAACATGCATGAAACACACGTACTTGTGAACATGATGTGAAGATAGTAGACTATTAACATAGCAAAGGAACTCATTGATACAAATATGCTCCATTGCTCCATAAGATATTGCATAGTTTCTATTCATATTAATTTATTTGATAGATCTGAATAAGGTCAAAATTTCCATGTTAGACTTTTTGCTAATGTTGATAAGGTTAAGTGACATTCTTTTTTGCCTCTTAATTGGTTGTCAACTTGTGATGTTTGTCCTTTCTGCCTGAGCACTGTTAAATACTGATTGCCAATTGTGTTTTATTTATTTATTTTCTTCATTTCAGGTCTTTTACAACACTGCTCAGTACTATAGGGCATACTATGGACATAAAACGGTTTGATTTTTCTATCAATTATTATTTTTTGGGTAGCAATGTTCTGCATAATTTCTATACTACCGCCACTAATTGCTCCACCTGTTTGTGATAGGATCCTCGTGCTGTGTTGATTGGCCTACTTGTAATTGTTTCAGCATTTCAATACATAAACCAGTTGACAAGGTATAATCAGGTATGGATATGGAATAACTCAATAAACAAAGGCAAAAGATAAGGTTGTGGAATTTTAAGCTGTGGTTCTGATTGGTTGTTTATGAACCAAATGTTCAACCTTTTTAGTCAATGTTTACTAACTATTAATCTCAAAGATCTCCAAGCAATTTGGCCTCCTATCCATAATAGTGCTTTCAAAAGAATGAATGTAGTTATTCAGGAATTGCACTCATTACTGTTGTGCAAATTGACCTTTTCATTACACTTCAATTTTTTTTTAGAGTGATTCCACTTTTTTTAAAAAAACTCTTTACCATCTCAGTGATTGCAGCATTTAAACTCTTCCATATGTTCACACTTTTCGTCTCGCAAATACTATATACATAATGCTACTACTTTGCTTTAGTTTGTGTACATTTTTAGTCTCACAAATACTCAATCTACTGAGTGCCCTCACTCGGTATTGTATGAACTAAAACTATGATCCCGAGGAAGGAAAGAATTGCTAATTATTGTTATACAGTGCTCTGTTTGTCTGTTAGGTATGCTGTATGATATATATACTATATGAGATCTGATATTTTAAAGCAATCTTTTTTTTATGCTAATCAATATTGGTTTGAAGGAATCATTTTTTTTTGTCAGGAAAGCTTTGAAATTGGAGAACTGTGTCTTAAACATTCTTTGTTTTTATATGTAATTGAATATCAGCATAAAACATAAGATCTTGCATCCTTTTCTCCATTTGAGTAGTAGAAAGATAACTAAAATGCTTTAGCATAACAATAGATCTTATGTTTTGTTAACAACAGTACAAACACTGAAAGTGTGCTACTCTTGTTGCAGGCCATAACAAGTGTCAAGCAAACTCCTGCTTACAAAAATAGGTTAAAAGCGTTGGAGTTTGAGCGAACAGGAGGAATTGGAAGCAAAAAGAAGGGTCACAAGCAGATGAATAAGTAAGAATGACATCCAATAAGTTTTTTTGAGGCCGAATTTGTCTTATCTGAAAATTTGAAGGCTGCTTTGGTTCCCACTGCCAGTTCCATTTGTAGTTTACTTCCAAATGAGATCTCAAAGTTTAAAGTCTTGTGTATTGTCTACATGATGTTGGGATATTTCAACAACCTGGATAGATTCCTTTGCCCTTTTAGTTTCTTTGTCCTTTTAGAAACTGCATGTTTTAGAAAGATACATTCTGTTATCATGTTACAGTTGTGGAAGTAAATGTCGGGTTTTCCCTTTTCGATATTATTCATGATGCAATTCTGTCATAGTATGTAAGATGTTTCTTGATGACCTAATCTTTCACATATCACTTTGCATTGGTTTACTGTGATTGGCTATACTAGCTTTGTTTGTCATGTAGGTAGGTCTAATAGCTTTATTTCTCATGTAGGAAGGTGGAAGAAGAGCTTAGTAATGAAGTCGAATTACAGATACAGGGAGTTGAGAAGCCTTCTGTGTGGAGTCTCTATGGTGTCCAATTTATACTATTGCCTTACTCCATTGGCAAGGTCAGGGTATCTCTTCGAAATTTCTATGTTTTGAACAGAGTAAATTGCAAAAGACCCACATATGGTTTCAATTTTCTGCAAGCACCTGCATGTGGTTTGAAAATTTACCGGAAGCATACTGAAGTTTATTGCATAACTTTTTTCGTGGCAGGTGCTCACTTGGGAAATTTGTTGGTTCTGGAGATACCGGGTAAAGAAATTACCATACGCATGGGAGGATGCTTGCTACTTGACTCGGACTTCCCTTAAAATACCTGCTAATACATGGCAAAATATTGGTAATTACCACTTACATTTAGTAATGTGTAGGACTGTAGATGTCTTTGTTACACCAATTTACTTTTTGTTTAGCACTGTTTTGGGGATCTGAAGCATTCTGTGCGTGCTTTTTTTTCCAATCATAAATGTTTAATATTGAGGGTGAGGTGAGGGTATTTTATTGGGAGATAGGGTTTGGTCCTGCACATGTTTTGGGCTGGTGTGCACTCAGAGTGTTAACTGCTTATCATCAATGAAAGTTAATCACTTTTTTTGAACCAAAAAAAAAATCTAAAATGCCATTTGGACATGTATCAGAGCTGTGCTGGCATGTCCAATACGGTGTTCGACACTGATACAAAGGCTTGGAGGAGTATGCATTCAATGTAGTGCAACAGTGTAGTTCTAGTAGTAAAGCAGTTGCCAGAAAAAGTTTCCATGCATGGTCATGTTTAGTGCCAAATGCTAATGGTCCACTGTCCCACTGGTTGCTGGTTGAACCATATAGTTGGGCCTGGGGGGAACCTGTCAGTGTTACACCAATGTTATTTCCCAACTTGCTTACTCTTTGTAGTGTCTCCGAGCAAGTGCCCTGTTAGTTAAACACTTGAATTCTTTTGCACTGCCATAACTTGTTTTGGTTTCTTGTTTCAGATGAGTCTAGGAAGGAGAATCTTGTCGTGAAGCGCCTTTGGGAAAAGAGTAACATGGAGACATACATTGCGGAGATGAGGAAGGAATCAAAGCGTAGAAGATAGCTGTAGCTCATTATTGACCGAAGATTACGAGAAGAAGTTGTTTAACAACACGGCATGCAGGACCACATACTGGAGTGAAAAGGCATATGTAATTCAGGCTTGAGTTTATTGATCGCCAAACAAGGAAAATCGCCAAATACAGTTGATCTTTCAATGCATCATCGCGAGATGATCTTCCTAAGTGTCATGGTGCAGAACAAAGATGCATAACGAATGAGCAATTTTGTAACCCTGTGAACAAATAGTAAGCACGTCGTTGACTGGAGATTGATTCCATAATGCAGCGAATATTTTCTTGTTTCCACATAAGCTCCCATCTATTTGGAATCGATACAAAAGAACATCCATGCATGTGTAATGGAAACTAAACCATAGTTGAAGAGATCACTGTTTCTGGTTTGTGCCAACGGGGTCGAAATAGTTCATTTGTTTGTGGGATATGACTTTGCCTCTTCGTGTGGCCTATAAGCTAGAACTTCGAATTGTCCCTTCTCTTTTTGAATACCCGTGTGTTGCTACGAATTTTTAAAATTTATCATACTACATATTCTAAAACTCATGGATGGTAAAATTTTTTAAAATATGCATACAAATATATTCTAAAAGTTTTTAAATCCATCAAGTTAGAAGGTGTTGATCACACCTTGTGGTCATAAGTTGGAAGACATCGACCACACCTTATGGTCGTAGGTCGGGAGCCCTCGAGCATGCCTCGTTATCATAAGTCGAAAGTCATCGACCATCGCGCGTGATTGTAAGTCGAGAGCGGTCGACCATCACTGATGGTCATAAGTTGGCAGCGGTCGACGATCGATCGTGGTTCTAAATCAGGAGCCTTCAACAATGGCTCGTAGTCGTACGTCGGAAATCGACGACCATTGTTCATGGTCGTAAGTCGGAAGCCATTATGGACACCTCATGGTAGTAAGTCGGAACATATCGACCAGCGCTCGTGGGCGTAAATCGGAAGACATTGACCACACCTCATGATCGTAAGTCATAACATATTGACCAACGCTTGTGGTCATAAATTGGAAGCCATCAATCACACCTCGTGGTCGTAAGTCGGAAACCATCGACCATCACGCGTGATTATTGGTCGGGAGCGGTCGACCATCACTGGTCGTACATTGGCAGGTCTCCGGTGCGTCTGTGCCCTGTCGCCCGACTGCCGGCACCAGGCTGCTCGGCCCGCCCAACCTGCTCGGCCCCGACTATGACCATGGCCCTTTGACGTCGACCACGACCCCCTTCGACCACGGCGTCAACTTCGACCACGGATCTTTGACTTCGATCATGTCTCCCTTCAACCACGGCCCTAACTTCGACCACGGCCCTGACTTCGATGATGTACCTGACTTCAACCACTGTCCCCTTCGACTTTGACCACTGCCCCCTTCAACCACTATCCTCTTCGACTATGGCCCTTCGACGTTGACCACTTCCCCCTTCGACCACGGCCCTCTTCGACCACGAATTCGACTTCGACCACGGATCTTTGACTTCAACCACCGTCCTCTTTGACCACTATCCCCTTGGACCACGGCCCTTCGACGACCACAGTCCTTCAACGTCAACCACTTCCCCCTTTGACCACGTCTTCGATTTCGACCATGGATCTTCGACTTCGACCACTACCCCTTCAACCACGACCCTTCGACCACAGCACCGACTTCGACCACTGCCCCTTCAACCACGGCCCTTCGACCACAGCACTGACTTCGACCACTGCCCACTTCGACCATAGCCCACTTCGACTATAGTTTCGATTTTGACCACTATCCCCTTTGACCACTGTCTCCTTCGATCATGGCCCTTCGACGACCACGGCCCTTCAACATCGACCACTTCCCTCTTCGACCGTACCCTGTCGCTCGACTGCCGGCGCCAGCCTACTCAGCCCGCCCAACTTGCTCGCCCCTGACTTCGACCAAAGCCCTTCAACGTTGACCACAACCCCCTTCGACCACGGCATCGACTTTAACCTTGGCCCCCTTCGACCACGGCCCCCTTTGACCATGGTGTCGATTTCGGCCTCGGCCCCCTTTGACTACGGCCACAACTTTGACCACTGCCCCTTCGACTACTGCCCCCTTCGACCTCGACCACTGCCCCCTTCAACCACTGTCCCCTTCGACCACAACCCTTTGATGTTGACCACTTTCTCCTTCGACCACGGTGTTAACTTCGACCACGATGTCGGCTTCAACCATGGCCGACCACAACCCCCTTTGACTTCGACCACTGTCCCTTTGACTTCGACCATTGTCCCCTTCGACCACGATTCTACGACATCGACCACTTCCTCCTTCGACCACAGCCCCCTTCGACTATGCTTCGACCACGAATCTGCCTCCTTCGACCACGGCCCTCTTTGACCACGGCTTAAACTTCGACCACGGTTCTTCGACTTTGACCATGGATCTTCGACTTGGACCATGGATTTTCGACTTGGATCACTACCTCCTTCGACCACGGCCCTTCGACGTCAACCACTTTTCCCTTGGACCACCGCCCCCTTCAACCATGGCTTTGACTTCGACCACGGATCTTTGACTTTGGCCATGGCCCCTCAACCACGGCCCCCTTCGACTACGGCACTTACTTCGACCACGGATCTTCGACTTTGGGCATTGCCCCCTTCAACTTCGACCATTGCCCCCTTTAACCACTGTCCCCTTTGACCACGGCCCTTCAACGTCGACCATTTTCTCCTTCGACCACGGCCCCCCTTGACCACAGTTTTGACTTCAATCACTGCCCCTTCGACCATGGCCCTTCGACGACCACGGCCCTTCAACGTCGACCACTTCTCCCTTTGACTGTGCCCTGTCGCCCTACTGTCGGCGCTAACCTGCTTGACCCGGACTTCGACCACAACTCTTCGACATCGACCACAACCCCCTTCAACCACGACGTTGACTTTGATCTCGGCCCCCTTCGACCACGGCCCAGAAAAGCTCACCGGGCGTGCGACCGTTGGACAACGGCCGGGGGGGAGCCACGTGGGTGGGCGCAGGAAGAGGAAGCCGCCACCGCCACGTGGCACCGAGCAATGACAGCAGCAGGTGCGGGTGCAACAGGGGGAGGAGAACTGTGGCAACACAACGCCGAGGGGAGGGGCAAGGAAGGAGCAGGGGGTGGCCATCGGATCCAATGGTCGCCAATTTGCCATCTACGAGCGCCCGTCTCTCGAATCCACCGACCGCCATCAATCGCTGCCTTCTAGATCCACCGGCTGTTGTCGCCAAGCATGCTTCTCATATCCACTGGCCGCCATCGCCGAGCGCCCTTCTCTCGGATCCACCAGCCACTGTCGCCGAGCGTTGTGCCGCCTCACGGTTCTCACAGTCTGGCCTGGTGTTCGAAGGGAGGAGGGAGAGGGGAGATGGGGTGGTGGCGGTGGAGAGATGCCTGATGGGCGGTGAGGAGGGAGAGGGGAGATGAGGTGGCGGGTCTGCGAGAGAGAGCATGGGAGAGAGATCTGGAGAGAATGAGAGAACAGAATAATCGATGGTGGAAGTGGAGAGGAGGGTCAGTTAGCGTGAGAGAGAGGGGATATAGATGGTTAAGATTCTTGTGTTTAGATTGGATAGCTGAGAAAAGAGGAGGGAGAATATACCGACGACCATCAACTCATTTTTAAGGAATCGAGATAAGTTGCGTTAAAAATGTCTGGTAAGACTTGATTTACTCCATAACCCCCCCCCACGCGCTTTGGTTACATAGCCTATATATTGCAATGTTGTTGCAAATTATAAAACTTCCATATCATTGCCTTTGTTTAGTCATCTCTCTCGTTTCGTTTAAAAGGCATTCTCTTTGGTAAATGTTTGTCCCTCGCCAAAATTTGCCTTGTAAAAAACAATAGAGCTGTTGATAATTTACACATCATGTACACACTGGCACATGATACAATTAATTATAGAGTGTGTTCTTTTCGGCTGTGAGTCTGTGACTGATGATTTTTTATCTTAATATGAGTGCTTGTGCTAACGAACTGAATACCAATAAATCGTTTTGAAAAGGCTGTCTCGATAAGCTGTTTCGAAAAGGTGGAGAAGAAACTATCATGTTTGTTTGTTAGAGAAAGTCATAGGCTGGGTTCGAAGGTGTTTATTTTTTGTTTATGCTCATACTGTCTACGGTAACTAGTTTTCAAACGATGCATTTTTTAAGACGAAGTCAATAAAAAGATTGTAGTAAAAAGTGGACTGAGTTCAGCTATACCAGTCAAAATCATATACGACTATTTTCTGTCTCTTACAAACAGTTAAAATTTAAATATGTAAGCCATAATATATGAAGCATCAACCTAAAACCGGAGGATAAATTCAAACACCATTAAAAGTGGGATGCGACCTAATTAATGCTCTAGGTGCGGCAGGGGATACTGGGCTGAATTTTTTGTACGGATAATCCATTTTTTATTCGAAATTACATAAATATACCCGCGGGAAAATTTTTTACAAAAATAGGCTCCAGTCGCCGAATGGTTGGGCGACTGGAGCCTATCGCCCAACCAGACCGCGGCAGCTGAAGAGTCTGCGAACCGTTGGGCGATTAACTCCAGTCGCCCAACGGTTCGGCGATTGCAAAGCAGTCGCTCAACCGTTGGGCGACTGCATATCAGTTGCCCAACCGTTGGGCGACTGAGGGTGGATATAAGGCCGCGCTCGGCCGCCCCCGACGTCCACTTCTTCGGTGCGCAGAGAAGGAGAAAGAGAGGGAGAGGAGGAGAAGAGGGAGGGGAGAGAAAGAGAGGGAGAGGAGGAGAAGAGGGAGAGGAGGAGAAGAGGGAGGGGAGGAGAAGAGGGAGGGGAGAGAAAGAGAGGGAGAGGAGGAGAAGAGGAGAGGGCGTGCGCGATTTTCAGGTAAGTTTTTGTGTTATATTTTTTGTTAGTTTAGAAATATAGTTAGTGTAGATAATTTAGTTTAGAAACATAGTTAGTGTAGATAATTAGTTTAGAAAATTAGTTAGTTTAGATAGTTAGTGTAGATAATTAGTGTGGATAATTTAGTTTAGACATATAGTTAGTGTAGATAAATTAGTTTAGAAAGATAATTAGTGTAGATAATTAGTTTAGAAAAATAGTTAGTGTAGATAATTAGTTTAGATAATTTAGTTTAGATAATTTAGTGTAGAAAGATAGTTAGTGTAGATAATTTAGTGTAGAAAGATAGTTAGTGTACATAATTAGTGTAGATAATTAGTTTAGAAAATTAGTGTAGAAATATAGTTAGTGTAGATAATTAGTGTAGATAATTAGTTTAGAAATATAGTTAGTGTAGATAATTAGTGTCGATAATTTAGTGTAGAAAGATAGTTAGTGTAGATAATTAGTGTCGATAATTTAGTGTAGAAAGATAGTTAGTGTACATAATTAGTGTAGATAATTAGTTTAGAAAATTAGTGTAGAAATATAGTTAGTGTAGATAATTAGTTTAGAAATATAGTTAGTGTAGATAATTAGTGTCGATAATTTAGTGTAGAAAGATAATTAGTGTAGATAATTAGTGTCGATAATTTAGTGTAGAAAGATAGTTAGTGTACATAATTAGTGTAGATAATTAGTTTAGAAAATTAGTGTAGAAATATAGTTAGTGTAGATAATTAGTTTAGAAATATAGTTAGTGTAGATAATTAGTGTCGATAATTTAGTGTAGAAAGATAGTTAGTTTAGATAATTAGTGTACATAATTTAATATTGAAATTATTGTATAAATTTAGATGTAGAAAATTTAATGTAGAAATTATTGTACAAATTTTGCAGGTATGACTCGTGCTGGACGTGCCTCCGAGTGGCAGTACGAGCTGTTGGACGAGCACGTGGACCGCTCTCATCGCGCTTCCCGTCTAGTGCCGACACCGGGGAGCACGGACGAGCCGCCTCAGCTGGGAGTGATCCGGACACGCACACCTCGCGTGGCCTGGAGACTCGACCCTCGTTGGACTGCCAGGTTTGCACTACTCCAGCGTTTAGTGTGACCGTAAGTTCATTCCGTGCTGACCTTCACTTTGTTTGCAGGCTTCGGGATGCCGGGCTACTCCCTCTTGCCCGGATGGTGCAGGCCACGGACGAGGATGCAGGCGCTGGCGGGGACGAGGGCGGGGACGAGGCGGGCGGGGAGCGATCACGACGCTTCCCGTTCGACCGTTCTCTGCTGACGGCTTTGGTGGACCGTTGGCGGCCCGAGACGCACACTTTCCACCTCCCATTCGGGGAGATGACGCCGACCCTGGAGGACGTGTCCCTGCTCCTTGGCCTTCCGATCGCGGGAGACGCTGCCTTCCTACCGGAGGCCCCACACGACTGGCGCGCTGACCTGCTTGGCAGATTCGAGGGTGTCGTTCCACCGGGCCCTCAGCACCACGTGTTCACAGAGGCGCAGACCCATGGGCCGACGCTGAGGTGGCTCACACAGTACCGGGTACGTGGTTTTTTACATTCGATCATGTCGTCCAACCGTTTATTTGTGGTATCACGTACTAATAACAACTTGTTTGAATTCAGCTGGAGCGCATGGTTCCACAGGCAGACGATCACCAGGTGGCGCGCCACCTGGAGGCGTACGTGCTGTGGCTGTTTGGTTGGGTGCTTTTCACCACCAGCCACGGCAACACGGTGGATGCGCGCCTTATCGCTTATGCGAGGGCGATCGCTGACGGCGAGCCCCACCAGGTCAGCTGGGGATCGGCCGTGCTTGCCGCGACGTACCGCGCCCTATGCGATGCGTGCACGAGGGTCAAGGCGAACTCGATCCTCACGGGCTGTCCGCTGCTACTGCAGTTGTGGTCGTTCGAGCGCTTAAGCCTCGGGCGACCTGTGCTGGACGACATGGGCCCGTACGGGCCCGAGATGTATCCAGCGGGAGACGTCGACCGGCCGACGATGGGTTCTATCTGGTGCCGTCGTCGAGTAAGTATTATCACAGTCAACTATTTCTGTCTTATTGACGATCGTCATTCTAAACAGCTTATATTTCTTGCAGGTACAGTTCGCGCACGTGCAGGTCACGCGGGCGTACCGGGCCTTTGTGGAGCAGCTCGACCGCATCACAGCGGACGACGTGCGCTGGGAGCCGTACGCAGATACGGCAGTTCAGGCCCGTGCTCCTGGCGGGCTGTCCTCACTTTGCTGGCGTGACCGGGCTTTCTGGCTCACCCGCCGGAAGCTCGTGTACCTCATCTACGTGGAGGACTACGCACCCCAGCGGGTGATGCGGCAGTTCGGGCTACGGCAGCCGGTTCCTGCACCATTCGGACCATCGATTCCGCGCCACGTGCACGGGTGAGTGATCGTTTCTGGTAAATATTTACATACTTACTACTGCGTTCGCAAGTATCTCACATCCAGTAATGGTTCTATACGCAGGCAAAGCGCGAAGGGAGTGAAAAGAGGCACCGACTGGTCGTTGAGGATGCAGCGATGGGTCGAGCAGTGGCAGGGTGCGCTCGACGACCGCGTGGAGGAGGACAGCCCGTACGACAGCAGGGAGTACGCCGAGTACCTGCGCTGGTACCAGCCGCGGACCCGTACCAGGCTCGTATATGTGGTAGACCCGCCTGCCACACACGTCGCCGCTCCGACGGACACGTACCCCTCACACTTCGCGCGCGACGCTCACATCGCGGTACGTTTCATGTCATTTCAAAGATTCCCAAATGGTAATGTCGTTTCGATAATCAACCATTTCATGTCTTTGTGTCCAGGCTGACGTCGGTTCTGCCCTATGCCTCGACTCCGGGACACTACTGGAGAGGCTCTCCAGTGGTGCGCACCTGACCCATGAGGAGGGCATCAGCTTTGCGCGTCGGGTGCACGACGGGTGTAGACGTATCGTTAGCCTACTCTCCTGCACGAGGCTACCCGCGGTCTCCACGCCCACCGCTTCGACTGCTCGTCCACCCCGACCAGCGTGGCACCACTCTGGTGCACCTACGTGGATACGTCCTCCACCACCTCACCCGGAGCAGCCAGGGGGTTCAGCCTGGGCAAGGCCTCCTACACCGGTTCACTTCACGCCTTCTACGCAGGGGGTGTACGCCCCTCCTCCTGCGTGGATGGCACCAGGCACGGGTACGCAGAGGTTCTTATATCGTGTTTATCCGAAGACGATATGCAACGAACTAACGTTATTAATATTGCAGGTGCTTACCAGCAACACGGCGTCTCCGGCATCTCCCCAGGCCAGGAGGAAGTGGACCAGTTTTTCGCGTCTACACCGGAGTGGCATGGACACTACTCCGACGTAGCACCGGAGGTTATCTCTGCGCCCGGTGCACCGGAGAGCACACAGCCAGAGGTGCAGCTTACTCCGCCCCCGCCCCCGCGGGATAGACACCCTCCTCCTCGTTTTACTTTTTCGGATCGGCCTAACCCGTTGCACCGAAGGAGGGCCAAGCGAGGCCGTATGGGAGGACGCGGGCGCGGTGACGGGGCACACCAGGGTGACTAGTGAGGCGACGCTGCAGATGTATTTATGCATGTACTGAAAAAACATGCGGCATGTTACTCACAGTTATAATATGAAGTTTATTTAAATTTACATAAGTCTATTATCTCTCTCCGCACATAAACTATCTCACTTAACAGTGTATGTATCGATCGTTCTGTACTCAATCTTTCATGAAAAAAAAATTTTAAAACTTTTTGCACACCTACAATATACAATGAACATAAACTTTTATTACAATTTCACCGTATTTTTTACCCGTTCAACATTACAAAATTCACAAAATCTAAACAAAACACGGGGGCTACATGCAGTCGCCATGCCAGTCGCTTAACGGAAGAGCGACTGCATGCCAGTCGCTTAACGGAAGAGCGACTGGATGTAGTCGCTCTACTGTGCAGCGAGACAAATTGTGTCGCGGTCTGGTTGGGCGATAGGCTCCAGTCGCCCAACCATTCGGCGACTGGAGCCTATTTTTGTAAAAAATTTTCCCGCGGGTATATTTATGTAATTTCAAATAAAAAATGGATTATCCGTACAAAAAATTCATACTGGGCTATGCCTGACTTGAGGGATATAACGAAGTATGTGGCCGTTGGGCCTCACGGGCCTTGGTGTTTCTTGCACGCACACGCGAGCACATGAAGCCCAACATCACAAAAGCCCGCCGCTCGCTTGCAAGTTCCAGATCCAGCCGCCGGTTGCCTCTCCCTACGGCTTGCCGCCGCGGCGCCGCCGTGTGCTCTTCTCCTCCACCGTTGCTTGCGTCTTGAATGCCGGCCAGCCAGCGCCACCTACCGCTCCCTCCATTGGTTCCGCTAGCCAGGTTAGTCATCGTTACTGTTGTTGCCGCTCCCACGGAGGACCGTCGTTGACCGCATTAACGGCCGCTCCCACGGAGGACCGCCGTTGACCGCATTAACGGCGAGCATGCGCAAACACTTGTGACCGAATTTTTTCTATTTTAGCCCTTTTTTTGAAAAATATTCACATTTAGACCCCTGGTAATTTTAATTCCGTTTTTGGACCCGGAGCTCGGCGCCGTGACTCATGGCGCCGAGGTAAGACGTCTCGGCGCCGTGATCCACGGCGCCGAGGTGCCAGGCCCGCACCACCGTGGCGGCCAACGTGGCGCCGACGTGGCAGAACCTCGGCGCCGTAAGTCGTGGCGCCGACCTCGGCGCCATGGATCTTGGCGCCGAGCTCGGGGCACTTACCCGACCCGAGGGCATGCCTGTTCATTTCGCGTCCCCTCAGCCGCCCCGCCGCCTCCCCGCCGCCTCCCCGGCCCCCGCCGCCTCCCCTCCCCGGCCCCCGCCGCCTCCCCTCCCCGCCCGCGTCCCCGGCCGCCCGCCTCCTCGGCCGCCCGCCTCCCCGGCCCGGCCGCCTCCCAGCCGCCTCCCGGCCGCCCGGCTCCCCGCCGCCGCCCCCTGGTGCCGCGCGCGTCCCCGGCCCCCGCCGCCTCCCCTCCCCGCCCGCGTCCCCGGCCGCCGGCGTCCCCGGCCCGGCCGCTCCCCGCCCGCGTCCCCGGCCGCCCCGGCTCCCCGCCGCCGCCCCTGGTGCCGCGCGCGTCCCCGGTCGCCTGCGTCCCCGGCCGCCCGCCTCCCCGCCGCCGCCCCTGGCAGGTATGATATGTGTATGATATGTGTTTGATATGTGTTGATATATGAAGTAGATGCTTACTTCTTACGTAGGAGTAGCATTGTGTATGATATGTGTTGATGATGAGGAGGTTTACAATTATGGGAAATGTGATCTTTGCGGCCTTGATTTGGATTATGATGGGCTTGCATTAGGTTTTGCTTGATGCCCTTGCTTGTGTGTGCTATGTGTTCATGGTTAGATAGTGTGATTGGTCGTTGAAATGGGACAGAGGAAACGATGCTATGGCCTGTAGGATGGGCCTGTAGGACGAGGGTGGGAGACTGTGAGTATGGTAATAATATCCTAAGGCGATACCGCAATAGAAAACCTGGCATGTTTGGAATGCAGGAATTTTGAAGGAAACAATATAATTCCTACTTGCTCTGGATGCAATGTCAGATACTATACCATCATACTAATTGAATTTTTATCATGTTGAAGTTAGCTTGTTGGTAATTTTCTTTTTACAATGTTGACATTAACTTGTTGGCTTGAAGTTAGGTAGCATTTAGTTAGTGACTAGATACTTATTAGTTACTATCTAGTATCCAATTTCGATTAAAGGTATTAAGTTTGGTTTTCTGTATGAACTAGATGGACAACCTAGTGACCCTATATCATGGAGGCAGTGTGACAAGTGATGATTATGGAAATGTTCAATTTGTTGAAATGCAAAGGGTGCCTCTGATATTCGGTGATCGGCCGTCGTTTAGTGAGTTGGTTGCTAGGGCTCGGGAGAAGCTACATTGTCATGCAAACGAGGAGAGCATCACAGTTGAGGGGTTACTTCACTTCGGTTCGAAAGACCTAGTTCTCAGGCGGTTGATCTTAATTGGTTCAGAGGATGAGTGGGACCAATATGTCAAATTGGTTATGAGGAATGAGTTAAAATGTTTGGACGTTGTTGTGCGGAAGGTGTCCATTGATCCCACCCCTCACGGTTATTCACCAGAACTAGGTGATCAGGCACCCTTTGACCCTCCGTTACCGGATCTTGCGGTGGATGTGGAAGAAGTGCCTGAGGTGCCCGATGCTCTATCTTCCCCGAACGAGGTTCAGATTTCTCAACCAGTTCGAGTTGAATGTCGGACTGATGATGTCGTGGCGGCCCCTCAGGAGATGGGATTGACCCAGAATCAGCCCAGTAAGTGTCGAGCAACACTTTAGCCTTTTCCCGTCATTCCTTTGTTTTGTCTCAATCCCATCGTTGTCGTGCTTATGATGCAGGAAACATTCTTGGTAATGTGGTTGTTCCTCCCGTTGCTCCATCTGGCAACGTTGAAGAAGTCTGCAGGGACTCCAACAGTGAGATGATTCAAATTGTGGATGATCTGGAGCCTTACGAGATCGCAAGGGCCGTTGATTCTGATGATGACCGCCCTTTTGGAGAGCTGACCGAAAGTGATATTGAGCTGATCAGGCGTTATTGCCCTGGCCGGGATCCATCAGTTCATGAATTCAGCGATCTTAGGCATTCTCATGGGGCTTATGCAGAAGGAAGGGATGACGAGTTGCTAGATGCTCCTGAGGCCGGGTCAAGCATGACAATTGAGAAGGGCATGGTGTTTGAGGACTTGTCTGCATTGAAAAGGTGGCTGCAGGAGTATTCAGTGATCCGTAAAAGGCCATTCAAGGTGAGACATTCTTATGTGGAGCGGAGGTACACAGTTGTGTGCGAGAAGGAGACATGTGAATGGAGGGTTTGTGCTAGCAAACAGAAGGTCACGGGAAAGTTCAAGATCACAAAAATCGTTGGCCCACACACTTGTGCCGAAGCAGAGCTCAAACAGAAGCATCGGCAGTTGACCTCTACCATTATTGCCAAGTCACTGTGTCACATAGTAAAGGGAGAACCCAATATGAAGGTGAAGACACTTGCTGGGATTGTTAAGGAGAAATTTGGATACGAGATAAGGTATGGAAAAGCATGGAGGGCAAAGCAACGCATCTGGAAGATGATATATGGGGACTGGGAAGATGGGTACTTGCAGTTGCCAGCACTCTTCAATGCAATCAAAGCGGTTAATCCAGGCATGCATTATGAGTACGTCCCGAAACCAAACGAATGGACTCAAGATGGGATGCAGATATTCTTCTGTGCTTTCTGGTGCTTTGCTCAGTCCATCGAGGCCTTTCGGCATTGTCGTCCCGTCTTCGCTATTGACGGTACGTTTCTTCTTGGCAAGTACCAGGGCACACTTCTGATAGCCATTTCCTGTGACGCAGACAACGCGTTGGTTCCTTTGGCGTTTGCTTTGGTTGAGAGGGAGAACAAAGACAGCTGGGGATGGTTCTTGCGGCTCGTTCGGAGGCACGTGGTCGGCCCTGGTAGGGAGGTTGGTGTCATTTCTGATAGGCACCAGGGCATACTTTCTGCCGTACAGGAGCAGATACCGGGGTATGCAGCTTTGCACAGAGGACGGCTCACCGCGGAGGGGAGGGTATTGCCTTCATCACTTCCTGTACAATTTGAGTTTATATTGATGCATTAACTAAAAAAATTGGTGTATTCTATACAGGAGCTGCCCATCCTTCGTCCTCGAACCCATGACGGGTTCCTGGACATGCAGTACGACGAGCGGTACACTCCCTTCCTGGAGAGGGCTGGCCTAGACGCCATCTCTTACCAGGTTCGCCGTGGGTTGCCCACCTTCAACCCCCCGGCCATCACTGCACTGGTTGACAGGTTAAGTGATGAACCATTGCAACTTGCATGTTCATTGTTTATCGGCTATTTGCGCCTCAAATTCTCTGACATGTAGTCCTCTTTTTTGTATCATGTAGGTGGAGACCGGAGACTCACAGCTTCCACCTCCCTTTCGGGGAGATGACTATTACGCTCCAGGACACTCAGAAGATACTTGGTGTCGCCATTCACGGCCGTCCGGTTATCGGGCCGTGCGTGCCTGCAGGTTGGAGAGCCCGAGTAGAGGCCTTCCTCGGGAGAGAGCTTCCTCCTGAGGCAGGCCATCGCAGTTCTGGTGTTCCTATCAGCTGGCTCCGGCAGACTTTTGCAGCGTGTCCTGAGGGTGCGGACGAGCAGACAGTTGCCTACCACTGCAGGTAGGGGTGGATATCGAGCCAACTCGTCATCTTATCGAGCTTTTTGTAAAATTGACATAGTTTGATCTAACATCATTTTACATATAATTGCAGAGCATGGATCCTGCACTTGTTTGGCTGCGTTCTCTTCCCCGACGGAACGGGAGACAGCGCTTCGTGGATGTACATCCACTGCCTCACGGACTGGGACACGGCGGGGCAGTACAGCTGGGCTTCCGGGGTGTTGGCGTTCCTTTACCGCCACCTCTGCGAGGCGTGTCGTCGGAGTTCGGCGAACTCGACATTAGGTGGTTGCCTGTACCTCCTCCAGCTGTGGATGTGGTGTCGTCTACCGGTTGGTCGTCCTACGGTTTTGCCTGGTCGTCCATGGTTCCCAGAGGTTCCAGTTCGTCGACGTCCGACAGTTGCATATCTTTGGGACCAGGTCTCAGTTCCGTACGCCAGGAAGAAGCGGGCGTACGTAGAGTACATAAACGAGCTAGATGCGCTCACGGCCTCCAGTGTAAGTTAATTACATGTGGTATCGTGATTTTATTTGTTAGTCCTGTACCTTACAAGTAAATTGTTGCTATGCAGGTTAAGTGGGAGCCGTATGCCGAGGAAGAGGTGGTGGACATTCAGTTCAGCGCACTGTGCAGCATAGACGAGGCCCTCTACAGGATGAGGTGCCCCCTTATCTGTTTCTATGCTGTTGAGTATCACCTGCCACATCGAGTTGCACGCCAGTTTGGTATGAGGCAGTTGTGGCCAGTAGCGCCGATCTCCACGTCTGTGGCCTTGCACAAGTAAGTGTCATGCAATTTCAATTCTAACCTTGGATTCCAATTTCACGGTGTTTCTACTAATGTTAACTTTTGGTTTACGTCATGCAGATTTGATCGTCAGCGACAGAAGAAGGTCACAGACTTCGAGCAGCACCACCACGTGTACGTTGAGGAGTGGGGACACTCCCAGGACCACGTGGACGACAACAACGAGCCGCACAGCAACGAGCAGTTCCGGCGGTACCAAGTTTGGTACCAGCGTGCGACGCGGTCCAAGCTTAAGGGCCAATGGACTCAAGATGACTACGCCGACATTGCGTCCTCCGACGACGATGACACGCCCTACGACCAGTCGACTCGCCTTGGGACGCAGGTGGAGATAGCACCAGTCATGGACCGTGTGGTAATGTTCAATCTCATTGCTTATTTTTCAATAGACCTAAATACCCCTGACATGTAGCAAATTATCCATTCTTTTGTTTGTTTGCAGGGCAAAACCCTGAGGCAGTCCGTACAGGACATAGAGCGTATGTCCAGGACAGTCGGCGACGACGTCAGGATGCGTACCTTCCTGGAGGTAAGCTTCGGCAAAGCCACTCACAAAATTAGTACATAATATCTTCGTGTCTTGTTGGTTAACAAAATGTTGGAATGCAGAGGCTCGCATGTCGGCTACGTCGTGCGGCTGCTCGTTGTGGTTGCAGCACAGGCGCGGCGAGGGACGTAGACGTGCCTTCGACACGACTTGCAGACCCGACGCGGCGAGGGTCGTACACGGGACAGAGCTCGTCCCCCACGAGGAGCGACACTTTCCCGTCCCAGGGCGGTGAGGACGAGGACGACGACGAGGTGGAGCAGACTTACGATGAGATAGGCCCGTCTCAGCTCGTAGACGCTCCTTCGACTCAGCCTACACAGCCCGTACGACGCAGACGCCGCCGCGAGCCTAGCCGTTACACTCCAGGCACCGACGCCCTTGGTAAGGGTAAGGGTAAGGCTAGGAGGCAGTGATACGGCCGTGTATGCTTGTGGTTGGGCTTAAAAGTCGTTGTATATATTTTGTAATGAGCTAGGAGGCACTTGGTAAGTGGTTGGACTGAGATGTGTTTGTAATGAGCTAGTTGTTGTATACATGTGTTTATGTTATATTCATTGTGCTTTTGTAATTTTTGTGAGGTTTTTCAAGTGCTTGATGGTTTGATGTTCACAGATGGTTTGCAGTATAAAAGGGTTGCTCTAAGTTTTTTTATTACGACGGCATACAACCAACCAACCAACACACCAACGAACAAAACAACATAGCATAAAACATTAACAACATAGCTTGACGACAACATAGCATAAAACATTACCTAAATAGCTTGACGACACGATAGCATAAAATATTACCAACACACACGAGCAGAACCTCCAGCACTACAACTTGAGGATAACAATAATCACAAGTAGTACACCTAATAATTTAATTCAACACAACAGTCGTACTGCCACATCATCAACACATCAACATGGAGAATTGCTGAATGCCATAACCCTGTAGGCCTGTACACATATAGGGGCGCAGGTCTTTAGCCTTTACAGGAGTAGGCCTGTAGGCCTGTACACATATAGGGGTGTAGGTCTTTGAAAATGCTACGAACTATGAATTTATTACGAGACTATAGTCTCTGAAAAGCCTACATAGGACCATTTATTGCTACACTTGAATCCAGGAAGAGCGAAAAGATCCTCTCCATGGACTATGCCCACTGCACCGATAACCTGCCTATATGAAGGCCTCATATGTCTTCCATACCACATCTCCTCCTCAAGACATCACAATACTACCACACAACAATGTCTTCCTGGAAGTCCGACCCATTTGGAGTGCCGGAGTGGCATGAGCGCCCGAAGTGCCATTGCGGCTTTAGGACGATGTTAGGAGTCTGGACTGATCGAGTACAACGAGCCAAATACGGCCGTAGGTTCTTCAAGTGTCCTGACCTGGATGACGACTTCGTGGTAACGACCATAACTAAACCATTTCTTTTCCGTTATCGTTTTTCAACTTGATCCATGACATCTACCATGCCACACATAGGCTTGCGGGTTCATGGAATGGGTGGATCGAGTGTCGCCGGCATGGCCAAATAACCGGGCAGTGGAGGTGGAAAACAAAGGACAATACTGTGTCAAGATGACTCAGGCTCGCGAGGTGGAACGACAGATGCGGCTTGAGCAAGAGCGCCGCGTGAGGGTGGACCAAATCCGTCTGCAGGGCAAGGAGGATGAGCTGCAAAGGAGGAAGGAGAAGTTAAGTCTGCGTGAAGCAGCCATCAAGCGTCAGGAGGAAGAGCTTCAAGCTCGTGAGGCGGCTCTCAAGACCAAGAGTGACAGGAAGAAGGATGCAGCGGAGCCATCTTCAGGGCGCGACAGAAAGGGGAAACAACCACGCTACACCCAGTAGACAAGATGTAATAGACTCGGTCCACACGAGAGGTCGTACGAGCAGTTGGGTAGATTAGTCGGATATCATGCTAGCATGTAATAAAATTGTACGCGCCATGTTCGTCCCAACTTCATAAGCTTATTATCTGGGCTTTTCGCATGCAATGATTCCCACGTGTCTTATTATCACTTCCCCTCCTTTCGTCCAATTGTTCCTATCACAGTTGTCATACAAAATAATTCAAAAAAATCCTTCCAATACAACAACATAACATGATCAAAAAATGTTATTGCCAGTTCAACATATTTTTCACGGTCAGCATTGTACAAAAATCACAAATACACTAATCGTTACTTCACACATAACTCGTTCATCAATCCACAAACAGAGGGGATGGGATTGACCCAGAATCATCCCAGTAATTATTTCCCCAAGTGTGTAGTAACAACTGAACAAAAGGAAGAGGAGAGTTGCTTGTATGCCACATGTCGCCTCCCCTCTGTCTTGCCCGCAGCATCTCACGGCCCGCAGAACTTCACACAAAACTCGTTCGTCACGGCCTGCATAATTTTATTTTTCAAAAACCATTACCAACGTACCATAATGTTTTTAAAAAAATCTACACGAATTTTCCTACATGTATCATCTGCAATACATAACGAATTTTCAAAACATACGTCGTATTTTTTGCTCTCTATAAATAAATAACTAACTATATTACATAATATTACTATCATTAAATAATCCAAATGAAAAATACAACTAATAATTCATTTTGCGAAAAAAAAAGGCTGATTGGTGCAAACCCTAAACAGCGGCGGGGACAGAGGGAGGAGGATGCGAATGAACGAAGCCCGCGTGCTCGGTGCTGTTTCAGAAGCCACATGCTCGGCGCCACGAGTCACGGCGCCGAGGTCGGCGCCACGAGTCACGGCGCCGACCTCGGCGCCACGTCGGCGCCACGTCGGCGCCACGACGGCCGCTACGCTGGCACGGGGCTCGCACCTCGGCGCCGTGGTCCACGGCGCCGAGACGTGTTATCTCGGCGCCGTGACCCACGGCGCCGAGCTCTGGGTCCAAAAACGGAATTAAAACTACCAGGGGTCTAAATGTGAATATTTTTCAAAAAAAGGGCTAAAATACAAAAAATTCGGCACTTGTGATTGGTGCACATACCTAAGATGTTATATTATTTAAATAATATTTAACAAATTTAGTTTAATAAATGTAAGAAGAGACAGAGGATGACCAAAAATTAACGTGGGAGAAAGCAGTTAAAAGAGATTGGAGGGATTGAAATGTATCTAAAAAATTAGCTTTGGATAAAAGTGCACGGAAGTTATTAGTTTGAGACAAAAGATTTTGTTGTTGTTATTAGTTTATATTTACCTTTAATAGAAAAGGTAGCACTATGTCTATTAATAAGAGAAAATATAGTTTAATTTTATTAAATATTACTTAACTAATATATTTTTTGGATATACATGTTGAACTAGGGCCGTTCAATCCAGCTGTGATTTTCGGTCGTTCACTTTTAATTGAAATTACATTATAATAATTATTAATTTTTTCTAGTCCATTTAATTAAAAAATAAAAATAAATATCGTCAGAAAATAAAATAAAATAAAATAAAATAAAATTAAATTAAATTAAGAAGCCTGGCTGCTCTCAGGGTTATGCTCCGGGAGGCGCAGCAGTGCTACTTGTCAATCTCAACTCAATAAATTAAATATTGGGACGTGACAACCATCCTCTTTCCCCACACTCGATGTTCCCGATGCGCACCCGCTTATTACCCCCCACTGATCCCGCAGGCCACTGGAAAGCACTCAACGAAGGCGAGCTGTTAGACAACCAGGGATCGGATCAATGGAGGTTCGTGCACGCGCGCCCGGCAAGATCATCCTCGCTGGCGAGCACGCCGTCGTCCACGGCTCCGCCGCCGTCGCCGCCGCCATCGACCTCTATACCCGATCCTCCCTCCGCCTCCTCCCGTCGGGTCTGTCCCCACCCCTCACCCCAGATCAAGAAACCCGATGCTTTGATCCTTTCTTGGCGCTGCTTTTTCTCACCGTTTGTTGTGGTCTGTGAGCTTTGCAGGGGAGGGTGGCGGCCCCGGCGACGGCGCGGTGGAGGTGGACCTGAGGGACACGGGCCTCGCCTTCTCGTGGCCGTGCTCGCGCCTCCGCGAGGCGCTGGGGGAGGGCTGCAAGGTGGAGTTGGAGGCGCCGAGGCCGTGCTCCCCGGACGAGCTGGCCGCCTTCGCCAAGCTCTTGGAGCTGCATGAGATCCCCGAGGCCAAGATCTGGCTCTCTGCCGGCCTCTCCGCCTTCCTCTTCCTCTACACCTCAATCTTGGGGTCAGTAGCTTTGTTCCAAAAAATCTTGTAATGCTGGCACTTTCTAATAGTAGATTTAACGTGATTGTTTGTGTTCTTGTGTAGGTGTAGGCCTGGGAAGGTGGTGGTGAGCTCGGACCTGCCAATTGGCGCGGGGCTCGGGTCGTCGGCCGCATTCTGTGTGTCATTGTCAGGGGCACTATTGACGACTGCCGGTGCAGTCAGTGCGGGAGGAGGTGGTGGTGGTGAGTGGGCGTTGTTCGCTAAGGACGATCTTGAGCTGGTTAACCGGTGGGCGTTCCAAGGGGAGAAGATCATTCATGGCAAGCCTTCTGGCATCGACAATGCTGTTAGCACCTTCGGTATGCTGTTCCCTTCTATGAGTTATAATCTTTCAATTGGTACCCAAATGCCTTTGCAGTTAAGATTTGCCTGTAGTGGAGCAATCGATATTGAGTTTATATGTGGTTGTTTCACGATCACTTACGGCATGATTGCTCAATGCCACCACTGTTGTAGTTGCAGTCAGGATTGCTTACAGTTTATTTCTGATATGACGTGTGTACTTGAGTTTCATCTAGATGGATAGATGATGCAACTAGTGGGATAAGTTGCCACTCATGGACAAATCGGTAGGTGCCTGATGCAGCTAAAGGGAGTGCATTTACATCTACTTTTTACTTAAATATCTTTTAAAGTTGAGTAGCTCGGTCATGGAAATCTTCTGTGTATTGTGCTCATTTGAGCCATTTCCTACCACGATCATCTGAACATTAACTACCCCTCAATATTTCTTCTTGTTATTGTGCTTTGCTAAGTCTGTTACATGAATGTTAGGAAGCATGATCAAATTCAAGAAGGGGGAATTGACAAACCTTAAATCTAGCAACCCAGTCAAAATGCTCATCACTGATACAAGGGTTGGTAGGAATACAAAGGCCCTGGTTGCCGGTGTATCTGAAAGAGCTTCTAGTCATCCCGATGCTATGGCTTCTGTCTTCCATGCGGTGAACTCTATTAGTGAAGAACTTTCAAACATTGTTGAGTTAGAAGCTAATGATGAGATAGCCATCACCTCAAAGGAGGAAAAGCTAACAGAACTCATGGAGATGAATCAAGGTTTGCTTCAGTGCATGGGAGTCAGTCATTCTTCTATAGAAACTGTGCTGCGAACAACATTGAAATATAACTTGATCTCTAAGCTGACTGGAGCTGGTGGTGGAGGCTGTGTTTTGACTATGATACCAACTCGTATCCTTTTTTGTAGCTTTTCCTTCATGGCTATTACATCACTAAATACCATAGATTTCAACTTAAGGTTTCCAGAAATTGAGTGTATGTATATGTAGTTTTTGATATTCACTGCTAATGAATCCGACATGATTGGAATGCCAAAATTACAATGATTTGTCAATAAAAGCTAAATGCTCATCACTTAACATTTTACATGTGAAAAGATTCTCAAATATTATGTATTTCTCATGAGCTGAACCAGTAAATTTACTAATGAGGAATCTGAAAATGCTCAATGTTTGACCAATGCTTTGTACTTCTAGGATCCTCAAATTTCTCCAGATCTGGGTTCTGAATTGTGATGCAATTGCCTCTTTATGAATAGGTCTGCTATGTGCACACAAACCCACTTCTCAAGTAACAATATTTGAGCTTTACAAATCTTTAGATATGCACACAATTTATGTCTAAGCAGTGATGCACAATGCTTCCTTGACATGAATTTCAGTATTGTCTAACTTAGTTTTGGAGAAAGTCACTGCAGAGCTCGAATCACACGGCTTTCGCTGCTTTAAAGTTGAGGTTGGTGGACGAGGTCTTCAGTTTTACCAAGGATAACGCTCCCTGTTTTAATGGAGATGTTGTATAATACTTTTAGAGTATATGGCTTATTTAAAGGTTCTTCAGATGGTTTGCACAATATATTTTAATCCCGTCGTTCTTACTTTATGCCTAGCAGATCCCTGTATCAAATAAGCTCAGTTGCCTGATTGTTGTTGCAATCGTTGTATCAAATAAAACTTTTTTGGTAGTTAGATTAGATGTGGTTGGAATCTTTGAGATGAGTCCTTTTCCCTATACCAGGTCAGTCCAACGAGTATATTTTATGGCTCCTGTTGCCAACTTTACCTTACATTTGCTGTACTATTTTCACATTCTTGTGTGCTGGTTTAAAAAACAATTTATTCAAAAAGAATGTGAATACACACACAGTTTTTTTTACTTTGTTTAAGAATACGTGCAATCAACCTTTTAAATTTTCGACCACAAGTTTGCATAGTAGTATTTATTTTTTTATATGAAAAATTATACTAGTAGATTTATCGTCAAAAATACTTAAAAATATTTTTTGCTAACATATAACTAAAAAATAATTTTTTGCTAACATATAACTAAAAAAATATTTTTTGCTAATACATAACTAAAAAAATAATGATCAAGACGGACGTAGTGGTGACCGTATCAATGTTCAAAAATAAGAAGAAAAGTTTATGTTCTAGTTACAACTTTGCCAATATTTGTATTCAATCATCCAAGAATAGGGGGTTCAAAACGGATAAATTCAACGAAATGGTATTACATGCGAAACTTTCGTGGCAAACTGAACGGAACCATTGTATTTTTGGTTCCAAACGGGTTCCTTTCTCCTACTAAACTTCTCCAAAAGGTGAACTAGGACATGCTCCTTCGTCCCTAAATAGAGGAAGCAGCAGCGGCAGCTGCTAGGTCGACCATCCTCCCAAGTCCCAACATCTCTCTCCCACAGCTCCTTCAGTGCTGCCAGCATAAACTTTCTGTGCCTCACCACCCTCCAAGCCCTCACGGTAATTAAGATTGAGCTGGTATTGGCTGCTATTCCTAAGATAAATATGTTTCATGATGTCATCTAGCAGTGACACCTCTTTGTAGTGCGTCTTCTGTCATTGCACCTTTTTTTTTGTGTTTATTAAGCTGATTACACTTAAAAATTCGAAACCCTTAGTTAGATATTGATATTATGTTGCGGCAGTAAATGATGGATTGGGCCAATTCAACCTCCAAAACAGCTGGATCACAAATATTTTCTTTTCTTTTACAATATTCCTCCGTTACAAAATAAATCTTGTCTTCCTGGACTGAATGGTTAAAGCCAGCAGCATATTTATACAGTCCTCTCAGAAAGTTCATTTGTTTTTGCCGCAACGGCCAGCGAAGTAGTAACTAAAATTCGCTCAGAAAGTATATCTTATGTATACTATCTAACTAATCAGCTTAAATGAATTTATGTACAAGGTTAAAGAAAACAGGAGAAAATTCAGTAGTTAGGTAGCTACAAATATTCAATAAGTAATGTAATTTGGCTTTGCAAATGCAACAGATTCTGGAAGGGTAAACGATGCACAAAGCATCCATTTTCCCGGAGCAACAAGCCGTACTCTATGCATTTCAACGTCAGCCACATTCTCGCACAATGCTAAATTTATTCTCTGCAATTTTTGGGCATATGTGTTAATTTGGTTAATAGGGTTAAGCGAAGAAATGGTTCCAATGGAAAGGAAAGATGTTTAGGTACCACATCGCGTTTACCTCATGAAAGTCATATTCAGGATCCTCGGCTTTGGAGAATCCATATACGTGGATCTTTGGCATGACACAAGGTTGTCCCGTTTGTCTGTTTCTTAAGATCCCTCTGAAGACATCTAGGAAAACAAGAGAGCAAAATCATAAGCATATTTATCTCTTGAGAATGAATAATTACAGGTTTTTCAAAACCATTTGGGCCTGGGAAATATTTAAAAAGGGAAGCTAGCTATTTCTTGATGAGAGCATTTCCAACATTATCGTGTCTTCTTTGACACTAAAAACCATGAGCACTGTTCCAAAAAAGGGATCTATGCATCTACTATCGCTGCTTATCGTGGAATGCCTTGTCCTGGATCAACTCATTTTGGAATAGGCTCATCTGACATACTCAGTGGTAAAATCCGGTCCAAATAAAGTTGTTTGATTTAAACCCTCTCAGCAATGAATTGTTGCTATCACGGGTCATCCCATACAACCCTTTAAGATACTGATGACTCCAGAACCAACAACCAAACATATCCTCCTCTAAGATGGGCTCTTTTTAGGGTGTGGACATTTCAGAAGTCAAACAGCACCCCACCAATCTCACCAGAATATTTGCTATTTTTTTCTTTTTTTTTCCCCTTGGATCGCATCCGCAATGATGATATACGTGATTGTGATTGCACAGAGGTAGCACCAATTAAAGAGAAACTTGTCCAATATCGCTTGAGATGGTTTGGATATCTCCAACGGAGGTCTCCTGAGGCACCAATACGTAGTGGAATTTTAAGACGTATTGAAAATATAAGAAGAGACAGAGATCAACCAAGACTAACGTGAGAAGAAGTGGTTAAAAGAGACTTAAGGGATTAGAATGTATCTAAAGAATTAGCTTTGAATAGGAGTACATAGAAGATAGCGATCCACGTACCGGAACCATAAGAAAATTAGGGGCAATATTTTATACTCTCGGCTCACATAGCAGAATGTACGATATAGGGTTTTAGCATTATAGGTTTTTAAGGCTTTCATCTCTTTGACCTTGAGAAGATTTCATTCCTAACTTACCCCAATTTGTTTGGGACAAAAGGTTTTGTTGTTGTATTTTTCTTCTTGTAGCCTCACTTTGTAACTATGTAGTGAGCTACAGCCATTGGAGGTAGGAATTCGAACCTGACAGTACAATAGTGCAAACTAGTGTGCATTTTGATAATAATAAAAAATAAATAGCCCAAGAGATGAGAAGGAAAAGGACCTAGGGAGGAAATGGAGGGCAGTCATGCATATGATCCTTTGCAGTATAAATCCCAAAAGTTCATACAACATCTTAAAGGAAGTTTCACCCAGGAAAAATAAGAAACACACTAAGCCAATCCAGCCATCAGCATCCATTATTATCTAGTCAGACGAAAAGTACCATTCCAGATGAAAATAGCTAAGCTAAGTAACTATAGGAAAGTATAGTCACCTAAAAATTCTGCAGCATCCTTGGGCAAATTCATTACTAATTGTGTGACTGGATGCACATGTTGGCTTGAGTACATTGCAGTAACAAACCTTCTAGCATCCATGTTAAATACCTGGTTTAACAAAAGACTATTAGCAAATTTTACGTAAAATCCATGCAGATGCACAAAAAAAACTAGACATCAAATGTCCCACTCACTTGCAGTAAGGCCAACATAAGCACAAGATTGATTGCAATATTATATTTCCATAGATAACACAAGCTTTGGGAGATGTTACATTGTAACTTGCTTGATAATTTTATAGTAAATAGATTACATCTCCAATCAAATACTTTTCTTGCCTGTGACAAGAGAAGTCTTTGACGGTAGCTTCAACTTGTTTATAGTAAAAGAAATGTGCTGGTGCTATCTTGCATATTCCGAAGTTTGATTGGCAATTACCTCAATTTTCCTTTCAAGTCTGTTAAGAACAATGTTTCTTTCAAGGTACTCAACAGCAGTTGGGTTTAGGTCATTTGCATAAACATATTTGACTTTTTTTGCAGCTGAAATTGCTATTGGACCAACACCAGAAAACACATCGCCTGCACCAGGATGCAATAACCAACAGTTAGCAAAAAGGTCAACTTGAATGACATTAGCAACATTAAAAATCTAAAAATTGTCGACAACTGCTCTACAGTGTGATTAACTATGCATACACCATACATTAGGGCCACTGCGAACCATGTAGATCATCCTTGGAGCTCCATCATGTTACATCATGGAATTATGAAATTCTAAGCTGTTCATCAAACAGACACCAATATTGATCTAAGTGATTGGCAGAGTACATGCTACACACCACGGTTGGTAAGTTTAGTGATTCCTATTTGGCACATTGGTTTGTTAACAAAACTTAATCATGATCAATAGTGTGCATGTAGATAGATTATCACAGTTCAAATATGCTTCTACAATGATGGCAGCAAAGGTACTTTACATGCATGGGCAGAGAAGAACTGTAGAAAAGAAATGGTATGTTGATATAAAATATCTTATTTTGGGTGTGTAGACAAGTTCCCTGTACTTGCATACAATACTTTCAACATCAAGAAGCAAAGGAATGTTTTGTATAAACTTTCAGCATAGGTCCTTGTATCTATTGCTCTAAATTCAATGAATCACTAGATGCTAAAAGGAATATGACTAAAGCAAAATACACACCTGCCATGATTACACATGCAACAAAACCATCTAGTAATAAAAAAGTGCAGAGCTGGAACTTACAAACAACATCAGAATTTTTAAAGATACTGTTGACAAGCCTCTGCCTCTCTGTTGCTAATCTAGAATTCCAATAGCTGCAACAGATCATCACTAGTCATTCATACCGAAAAGGAATACATTGTAGGATAGGAAACCAGACAAACAGTTGAACAATCAAGGCATACTTAAGAGAAAACCTACTTGGTTTTAGAAACCAGTTAGACCCAATAAGAATCAAGATTATAGGGCCTTCACTTTTCATGCAAAGTAGAATTCATACGTCGTAAAGGATACTTCGTCAGAACAAATAGAAGCCAGGTAAGAATAAGAACATACACTGTCGCAAGATCAACTTGAAAACGAAGGCCACTCTCAATGACTGTCGTAATAAGGGAATCATGACCAGCCAAGACTTCAAGTTGCATAGCTCTGAAATCATTTTGAATAGCATCAGTCTTATTGACAACAGTTTGGATCTTTGGCTTGTTTTTGTCTAGTACCACCTGCATGTCAAATCACTTTGTATTAGAGTACAAGAAAACATACTCAAAATAAGGTTGGCAAAGCAACGGATTTTGTAATCAGATATTACCTGAGCAATAAATTTCTTGTAAGGTAAGTGTTCATCCCTCAAGTTCAAGTGGGCAATGTGCCCTACTGTCTCAAAGCCTGTAGGAATGATTATTCCTTCAGGAAGCAATGCCTCTAAAACCTACACAAGATAAGCTGAGAATAAATATAGTTAAACAACACAAAGAGCAGAACAACAAAGAGAACAGTGCATAAGCTGTCCATAAATGCTTTCATGTGCACCAACATAGATCGACATATCTAATAGAATGGGCAAGTGATGGTGTACTAAGTACTAACACACTAATATAGTCCTCAAGCTCTCAGAACATCTGATTGAATCTCCAAACTTTTTCAAGTGAAGTTTATACATATCTCCGTCACAATGCGTTAGCTTATAAACAGAAAAAAATGTAGCAGAGTTGCAGTATGTGTAGCAAAATGTTAGTAATACAACGTTTTATAGGTAGCAGCCATCTGACAATATATTTTGTCTTGTCAATACATTGACACAAAAAGATATATTGATGTCATTTTATCTAATCATATCAGTGAACGAAAAACTGAACAATGATTTCACCAGAAAACTAGAAATAGATCCACATGTTATGACAATTCAATCTAGCCTGGACAGATTGATTTTATTGCATGAATCCTGAATTTGCAAAGGCAGGGTTATCTGGACAGTACATAAGCATTAGATACCAACACAAATTAGAGGTCTGAGAAAGCAGGTTCCAAAAGTTAGGGTACAAAAATACTCGTAAGATTTCAAGAATTTGAAATGAACAGAGTAAATTAAAAACATATCGTACTAAATTTCCATCAATTTCTAATTTGGATTTCACAACAAGGTTTACTTCATTAGTAAACTAGGGGTCCTAACAAAGTGTCAGCTCCTTGTGACATGTCAAACAAGACAAGTAGTCCTGCCAGGTCTAGGTAACACTGCCCACAGAAAGTAATTTTATAACTCTATATTTGTTCGCTCCTGCCTCCTGGAGCAAGGTTTTGAGTATTAGATTGTATTAAAATTCTGTGAATTCTGTTGAAAAATGAGATGAAACACTTGTCTTAAGCTGGTTAGAAGTGTTGAACCCAACAAAACCATATTCCATTTTGGTAAAGTTCGAAAAATTATATTGCTATGAGAATTATCTCAATTCTTTAATTAGAATAAATAATATTTCTGATTTTTGAATAAAAAATAGAAGTACAGAACTATTGTACCTCATTCATTGGCCAGTAATCATAGAACAAGGTTAGCTGACATTTTACAAGCTCATAGGCAGAAGATCCATCCTGCTTGGTTTCATGGTTTAACACATCCTGGAAAAGTAAGAAACTAAAACCAGTAAAAAAAATCTCCATTTGAATAAAGGTGAATACCTACAAACAGCAAACAGATTACTACGTGTACAGATTAATTACAGAATCAGAAGAAATTCGTCGAAATAAAAGGTTAAATTGTTGTTCTAGCTGATCATCAAATTGTGCACTGACATGCTCAGTCAACGTCTAGTCAACAACAACATGAGCACACTGGAAGATAAAAGGTATAGATATAAGATACTACATCATTTCTTCAAATCTCCTCTTGATATAACATTTCTGTGCAGCTCCCTAAAGCTTTGAAGTTGATTTCGCAAATAAAAACGGCCCTTCTTGGGTTCGAATCAAGTATGATTGTGCCAACTAGGAATTGAGTATTTAACTTCAATTTCAAACATGCTAGAAGTGCAACCTTCCTCACTTGGTCGTGAAAAGAGTAGTTTGCAAGCAACAATGTCTGATCTAGATTGTAGTTATCAATATCAGGCAAAGTGCTGAATACTTTACCACCACACAATTCTATCCCCAATCTTCATCCAATCACAATTCTATCTCCACAAAATCACTCAACCAGGAAGCTCTCCCTAAGCCACCTTTCTAAATTAAACAAGTGCTATTATGAAAGGCACCAGAAATCACCACCTGGATGGCCTCCGGGAGCTCGTCGACCCTCCTCTTGGCGTAGCTCTCGTCCAGCAGAAGCAGCCGGGTGGGGACCCCTCTCCACGCGCTCCTCCCGAAGCCCTCCTCCCCGACCAATCCCTTCCATTCGTCGCCGTCCTCCCCTCCCTCCCCTAGCACCTCCACCACGTACACCTTGTCTTTATTACGCTTGGTGCCATCGTCACCATCTCCTCCCTTCTTCTCTCTGCGCTTCCTCGAGGCGGGCCGCGACATCCTTGCGAGGTTGGGGAACTGCACGAAGCCGCGGGCATTGAACTCGCGGGCCAGCTTCTCGCGGCGCGCCACCGCGGTCGGCGGGGAGGGGCAGATGGAGGTGGGTTGGGGGGGCGAGGGGAGGAGGAGACCGTGGCCGTCGTCGTTGGGTAGGCGGGCGACGTTGCGAACCCGGGGCCAGTTGAGGAGGTGGCCGCGGAGGCGGCGCTCGAGGGGCGCGCAGGCGGCGGCGGGGACGCGGAGGGCGGCGAGGTCGAAGGTGCGGGCGAAGGAGTGGAAGTCGTCGGGGTGGCTTGGCGGGGGGCCGCCGCGGCGGAGCGAGGGGCCGTGGAGGGGAGGTTGGGGAGGTGAGGTTTGGGTGGCTTGTGAGGAGGAGGAGGACGAGGAGAGGGGTTTGAGGCTGAGGCGGAGGCGGAGGAGGCGGCGGCAGGAGGCGTGGCGGCGGAGGCGAGGGAGGAGGCGGTGGGGGTGGAGGTGGAGGAGCGGGGGCGCCATGGAATGGGAGGTGAAGCAGGGACGGCACCTCACTCTGTTGCAGCCATTGAAGCTGGCGCGATTCTTCTGCATGGAAGGGGATTAGGCTTCTCTCTCTTTCCTTGGACCGACATTGGGCTGGGCCGAGACAGCGCCCGATCAGGGATTGAAATCTCGGCTGGTAAACCGGGGACGATAATTCCGCTGACCTGCGTTTCCAGGGGGAAAAGGCCTTTTTATGTAAACGAAAAATCAAAAAGAAAATGGCAGCTTGAAGGGTATAAAACCCACAACCTGACCAGAGACCTCTCAAGCAGTCCTCTAACCACTAGGCTACCTCAACATTTATGAACAAATGCTACTTGAAATTTCTTTTATACATTCTTTCAAAACTCAAATTCAAAACCAAAATTTGGAAGGAAAAAAATCGCCAACTGACGGAGTCAAGAATTCAATCCCTAGGCCCCGATCACTCCATGCCCATACAACAAGATTAAGTGGTGGGATCCAAATATGTAAATCCAGATCATCTGTGTATATTGAGTTAGTCTAGGATCATACTAATGCACACAGTATCCACATCGATACAATATCATCCATACACAGCGATAATTAACTAAATAACGAAGTTTGATGACAAAATAGTGGTTTTGACCTTATGGTCGAGTTTACATTCATTAGCCACGCAGCGCTTAAGCTCTAGAGAAAATGAACTACAGAGAAAATAAAAGAAACTTCAGCGATGCCCCATCTCATGCCACAGGCAATCAACTAGGGTATGAGATATAATGATCATTCTCTTCGTAGAACTGCTCCATAAGTGGCATATACGCTACTTTTGTAGCACCTGAGTTTTGATTATAGCAAGGGTGAATATATAGAGTACCCAACAAGTTGTCCACATAGAGTGCAATTATAGATGATTAGCTAATCACAAAGAAAAATGGCTATCCTGGTTTGTTTTGCATAAAGAGACACTTGAATTTAAATACAGCAAATGGATTCAAAGTACACTTTAAAACAATAATAGTATTATAGCATAAATAAACATTTTTCACACAGCCCATCCACTTAGATCACATAGCTTTCCTTCCCAAATTGGTTTTGTGAAGATCTAACCTTGTGTGAAATTATCGAGCACATCCATGACCACAGACATGGCTATTTGAATAGTTTTATTAATACTCTGTAGATGTTTACAACTTTTCCCACATGATATGATCAACTTGTAATATCCACTCACACGCTTCTTTAGGCATGGGACTAAGTAGATCATAACAAAGCATTTCAAAAACTTTACCCCAACTATGACTCTCCCGATGATCCTTGTCCTCATCAGTCCCATCCATACATAGCACAAGAGAGGCAACAAGGGGACACACTGTAGGATAAGGATAATCGATTAGAGGGGTGAATAGGAGGTTGTAAAACTTTCTTGCTTTCTAAAACTAATTTCTACAATATTAGAGCTAAGCAAGATTTATATTGCAATTCAAGACCTACTCAATTCTAAGTCCCCTCGGTTCGGTCCTATTAGTGGATACAAACCCAAAGGACGAGTGCTCGATCCATCATTTCTTAGGTTTGGTTCCCTACAAATGGATACGGACTAAGGGTGAGAAGTTGGATGAGTACCCCGTTTCCTCAATTCGGTCCTCTCAAATGGGTACGAGTTAGGAGTGGGCATATGCTGCCAAAAAGATATATAAAACATAGCTTTCGCCTAGGATACGCTACGTGCAAGCGCTTAACATCCGCAAGCGCTATGCAGTACTAGTAGTAATACAAGGAGGAGTAAAATAATAAATCCTGGAAGAAAGGAAATACTTTCGCTTCAGTTACGTACATGCAAGAGCTCGATATTCACGAACACTATGTAATGTTGTAGCCACGACCATTTGCATGCGTCATAGCTATGACCATCTCTGAAATACTATAGCTATGACCATCTCTAAAATACTATAGCTACTATTATCTCCAAATACTATAGCTACAACCATCGATCAAATACTGCAGCTACGATCATCTCCAAATGTTGTTGCTACGACCATCAACCATGCACAGTAGATACGACCATCTCCAAATATCATAGCTACAACCATCTCCAAATACTGTAGCTATGACCATCAAACCAGATACTGTAGCTACGACCATCAACCATGCACAATAGTTACGACCATCTCTAAATACTGTAGCTATGTCCATCAACCATGCATAGTAGTTATGACCATCAACCATGTACCATAGCTACGACCATATCTAAAAACTGTAGCTACAACCATCAACTATGCACTGTAGCTCTCACCATCCATGGTCAATCTGCCGCGGTCGTTCAGCCGTAGTCGTAAATTCCAATCATGTACACGCATAGGTTCGCTAAAAATGAATACTATGCCGTGTTAGCAAAAAAATAACATAAATGCAACTAAAATACCCCTAAGCAAGTAGCCATTAGTGACGCCAAGATTAAAGACCATTTTTTATATTTTGTAATTGTCATATGTTGTAGTTTGTTGCAATATTTATGTTGGAATTATTAATTAGGGGTTTTCTCGTAGAGAGATATGACGAGGATAAAATAATCCTCAAATTATTATATCATTACTTTCTTTGAGTATACCCCTTATCGATAGAGAGAGATATCCCGGGACAATCGTAAGTTCTTCTACGACCACCTCAGTCGTAAGTCTTTCTATAGCCAGATAGTCATAAGTTGTTCTACCACCACCTTGTGGTCATGGACCTTTCCACAACTAATCTATCTTCGACTGGTTTGTCTACGACAACTTTCTACATCGTGGGTCTATCTGACAAGGAGGTTAGAAAGTGCGATTATTCATAATAACCACACATAATCTCTCTGACAACAACCGTCGCACAACGAATGGGCCACCATGTCTCTCTAACAATAACTTCAGTCAGATGGTTATGACCTGAAGTGTTGAGACATCTTTTGGCATGAGACAATGGCCACCGTTTCACCAACTATATAAAGGTTGATGTCGAAGATAAGAGGGGTAAATCAGATGGGATCACATGAGATCGAGTCCAAGACTAGAGATAGTGCAAGGCATCTCAATTGCAACCTGTATAAAAATTTATGTGTCTCTACTCTACATGATCATAGTCCGAGTATTCTAGATTCCCCGAATCCAAACAAACGCAAGATCGATGTTAAAATATCGATAAGTTGCAATTAACAAAAATTTATGTAAATGTATTAATTCTGGAAGTAATGGACTTGTGATATCCTGATTTCTTTTTCTCACACTATTTCACCTAAATTTAATCAACTTGTCTCTAATGACGTGGAGACGGATTGCCGTCCATTTTCCCGTCATCAGGTGAGTTGAGAAATAGAGTTACCAATATCTCATATTTCCCTGGTAGAGCCCTAATCATCTTTCGTATAATATCAACATTGGTTAGATTAGTACCTAGACTTTTGAGCTCATTTACAATGTTGTTAGGTCTTGAACACATTTTGTTAAAGTCTTCATGAGACAACATTGTAAATGACTATATTTGATTTAGAGTCTATGCAACTTGGCTTCTTTCACCGTGGATGTGACCTCATGGATTTCTGAGAGGTTAGTCCATATCTCATGACCAATTTCTAAATTGCTCACTCGATTGAACTCATCTGTGTTTGAAACTCTAAAAAGAGCATTTATCGTTTGAGCATTTAAATGAGCATTACACTACTTAAGATTCATGGGGTGTGTTGGATCAAGAGGTATAACGCAACCCTCATTTACAATCCTCCATATACTCAGGCTCATGTCCTTAAAATAAATAGACATTCTAATCTTGCATTAAGCATAGTTTAATTCATGAAATAAAGGTGCCTTACCTAAGGAAATACCTTCACTAACCATCATTTTCTCTCTTAGATGTTTAAGCCTAAATAAATAAGAGATTAAACTCTGATACCACTTGAAGGATTAAGGATAACTGACTAGAGGAGGGGTGAAAAGAAGGTTTTAAACTTCTTCTTTCTCTAAACAATAATTTTAACAGTTAAGAGCAAATCAAAGTTTATAGCACAAGTTAAGAGCTAAAGAACTTAAGTTTCACTAAAGCACCACAAGTAATGTCTCTACCAAATACAATTCTAGCCACACAAGTTAATTCAATTTCAAGAGCTAGAAATGTAAATGTAAGAAAGTAAAGAAAAGGAATAACCACAATGGAGACATGCAAAGTTTTTCTTGCATATATATATATATAAAATTGATAATTAGGAAATAATTATTGTGAGTTTAACAAACCTCTAGATAATTCGTCTTAGCACTCATAATTTCCTTCATATGATGGCAAACGTAGAATGCATATAAGTTGCCTTGTAGCTGCTGGTGTCACTGCAAAAATAAAATTACATACATAGGTATAGTTAGTTCGAGAGGCATTATTATGAAGTGTGATATAGGATTATTATATTGTAGTGGATACCAAAAATCACGTCATGTGTTGCAGTATGTCACTCAATTTATTTATTGTGCCTCCCTCCCTTGATAACATAGGCAGTTAAATGACCTACGTGATTTTAAAAGGTTATCCTCGACTATTGCAAACGAAGAAAATACTACAATAGAGTTATGTATAGAGGAAATGGGTATACCTGTCGAGTGTTTATTGCACAAGGGTGAAGTTGTAGTTGTTCTTCAGTAGGGAATCAAGGTATATTACCTATTCCTTTTTTGTACAATCACTATGAGGATCTAGTGCCACTTACTCAAGTATATTGCCATAGTCATTAAACCTAAATTCATGTTGCGTATAATATACAAATGAAATTGGTATAACAATTAGTGAAGCACTTACCTCTGATTGTGGGGCACCAATATGTACTCATTGTTGCCTGATCAATCAATCCTGTCATTATGTAATTTTTGACATAGGATGCGTCTTGGGTGATGTAGCTCAGAGATCAAATATGGGTTGAGGAAACCCACCGGTTCTCATGATCATCGGGCTCCTTGCATCATGTATCTATATGTAAGCAATGAGTTATGATATTTATTGGTATTATATAAATGTAAAATTTGATTGTACACACTTATAGTATCTAGCATTGTAGAAGTGAGATGTCGAGGTTGAATAGTTGAAATAAGTCATTGAAGCCCATGACGAAGAAGCCCATCTCATGGAGTTAATGACTTTCTGTGTATTTGATGGTGAATCCAGTAGCCAGTTTGTCCTCTGCTCATTGATCCTCTGCATGTACCAAATATGCAAACTCCCACAACTCATTCAAAGGCAGGGTAACAGTGTGTTGGAGACCAACGACATTCGAAGGGAGAAGTTTCAAGGCTTACGAAGCACCTTAATGTTCTTCAATTTAGTCTTAGCGCCTCGCTGGTGATTATCTTTCTGGGAGATGACTCAACACGCTTTTCTTATTTCTTCAGCGCCATTTCCAAGGGAGCCAATACGATGACCTTCTGAAGCAGAGGTTGAGGTGGAGTCATGGAGGGTTCTATAGGAGAGGCATGGTCGTGTGGATATTATAACACTACAGGGTCCAGGGCGATGTTCCTCTTAGGCCACTAGATAAAAGTGTGCATGATATCCCCTAGTGTTATGATGTCTTCGTTCAGGGGCTTCTCCAGCAGGACGGCCATGAAAGAGTCATATACCATATCCACCTGGACCTTGGCGTAACCCAGTGCCAGTTGGGCACCGTGCAACACTATCCCTTCAAAGTATGGAAACGCCATCCCCCGTCCAGCCTCAAGTGGAATGGACCCAACCAGCCTCATTGGAGTTTGCAAGGAGTGGGCTTCTACAAAATAATACACCATTAGCTAAGACATCCTACAGGTCTATCTTTGGAGCATTCCAAAGATATACATTACCTATATTTTGTTGATCAGAAGTCGGGCGTTACTTTGGTCAGATTGGTGTGTGGATGCACAGCTACTCTAACAGTGATGCATACTGCCTTCCATAGTAACGGGGATGACCTACGACTGGTTGAGCACTTGCTCTAGCCTTTCCTCCAAATGTTCTAGCTTCTGGAAAATCCTCATGAATCTCCTCTTTTATGTGTTTGTCACGCTCGGACTTTGCTCTCTTTCAGCTCCTGTATGAGTTGGAGTCATTTGGGAATCCTACCTCCAGGGAATATAAACCCCAAGGCCTCGCGTACGACCCAGGTGCTTCTTGTTTTCCAGGGCTGTGGACAATACGTACCTCTCCCTGACGGACTGGAGGTTGCCTTGGGAGGATTTCGTAGTCAACATTTTCTGACATGTTATTTCAGTTCCTATAAAGTTATACACATATTACCCACTAAGTAGTTCGATATCTTACCAAGTATTGTGACACTTCTTAGTCTACCGGGTTCTTGAAGGATATGGCGCCCAAATATGTGGTAGATGTCCTCATTCTTAACCAGTTTCGGGTGCACACGTCTGTGATCTCAGCAAATGGCGGGGAGGCCTCCGACCAGATTGATTCCTCATCCTCCTTCCTCAATTGTGAGATTTTACTGTAAATAACTTACACATCACATGTCACAAACTACACATGGAAGAAGAAAAATATATTGATATGAAGTTCTCAATTCCTTATTTTGTTCATGTTATATACATCCAATGTCAAATCTTCCAATTAGCATGATCAGAAGACCATAGATGAAAATAATTACAGGATAAGAACTACACTAGAACATTGCATTACACAAGATTCTCCACTGTAGGTGACCAAACCCTAAATCCTATCCTACATCACTAGTAAAATTACAGCGGTCGCCATCTCCCATCCTGCATCCATCCCAATCCCAAACTGCCTCTCTCCTCAAACCCTAAATCCCCTGAAGGACTGGTCAGAGCCTAGTCAGATCAAACGAGGAGGAAGAAGAAGAGGACAAGTTAGGACATACCACACGATGAAGAGGAAGGCACATGGATCTCCAATAGCGTGTGGTTCGGTAGAGGAGGAGGCTGTGGATCGGCCATAGAGGAAGAGGCTAAGGAGGGATGAGAGCGGTGCTTGGTGGGCGAGCTACGAAGGCACAGTGGACGTGCGACGGTGGCACCAGAGGTGGAGAAGGAGGAAGGAGGACAGTGTTTGTTGGGGTGAGCAGCAGCGCGCTGGAGGGAAGGAGCTGGGGTGATCGGTGGTGAAGAGGAAGAGGAAGAGCTGAGTGGTGGGATGTGGTGAAGCGCAGTGGAGGTGCGACAGCGCCAGAGGTGGAGAAGGGGGAGATGAGAAGACACGTGGGTGTATTGAAAAACCTAAGTGTGCGGTGCAGTAGTTATTTTTTCTCCTGTATATATAGTAGAATATTATCATAGACAATTTTTTAAAAATAATCGTCTATGCTAAGCCACAACATAGACAATTAACACAAAAAACCATTTTTAATATCTGACATATCACAGACGATTAATACAAAAAAGAATGTGATGTATGTATATCATAGGCAGCTAATACAAAAACTGTCAGTGATGTATACATATTACATATGGTTTTGTGTTAGAAATCGTCTGTGATAGTTCTTTGTATAACCATTTTTTTGTTTTTTGGCTAGCCTCAAAAAATGCTAGCCATGCCCTCTAAAAACATGGAAGCAGATTATTGATAAATGACAGATAAGTGAATTACAACTCAAAGTAAATTATAACTCAAAATAATTTACAACTCAAAGTGATTTACAACTCAAAATTCCACTTAGCTATTTCCTTTAAAAAATAGCCTTCATACTTTTCAACGTGCATATAGCTAGCTTCCCCACTGGGTTCTTTCTCGTGCCTGATGTTGTCTCTGAATAGAGGCAACTCATCAAATTGATTGTACTTTTCCTTATCCACGACATTCTCAACTCTGACAATCCTTCTTTTTCCATGAACAACTATATGACGGTTCTTATTTGTTGGGTCCATTACATAAAAAACTTGAACAACTTGCTTAGCGAGTATGAATGGTCCGCCTTTATATCAAACACATTCAAAGTCTATAGTAGTGACACCGTACTTATTGACCTTCACACCCGATGGATGTTGAACCCAATGACACCAAAATAGGGGATCTTGAAAAGTATATAGTCAAACTCCCAAATCTCCTCTATAGACCCATAATAGGAGCTTAACCCATGTTTCATTTTGTTTGGCCCAACGGTATTGAATTGCTCATGAAACGCATCTATGCGGACAACGCTGTTTTGGACTGTGCTCTTCCTATCCTGAGCTATCGTATAAAATATATACCCATTTATGTCATATCCTTGCAATGTCACAATTATAAATTTTGGCCCTTTTATCAACCATCGTAGCATATCATCACTTGATGACCTCCTAGTGAATCGCACATTTTATCATTCGTTGAACTGATAGTTGTGCTCTCTCGTGATCCAAACCTCTGACTGGTTTGGATTTTCTTGGCGTACCATGTCTTTGTGCTCAGCGATGTATGGGGACACTTCGGCCATGCATTGCAAGACTGTGAAATGGGCTTGAATGTACGTATCCAGATGGGGAGTGATTGCTTTCCTTTCTGATGGTCCCGATACCCTCCAGCCTCCCCTCATAACGACATAGAGGTGCACCTATTAGTTTCACCTGAGCCATATAGTCGACGTAGAACTTAATGACCTCTTCAGTTGCATAACCTTGATGATTATGCCCTCCGGCCAAGATTGATTCCATATATAGGACTTGAGAATTCCTATGTACCTCTCAAACTGGTATATATGACGTAGGAACATTGCGTCGTATATCTTTATCTCTTTCACAAGGTGAATAGTGAGATGGACCATGATATCAAAAAACGACAGAGGAAAATACATCTCAAGATGCATAGAGTTATCACCACCTCGACCTGTACAGCATCTAGTCTATCGGGATCGATGACCTTATGAGCAATTGAGTTAAAGAAATAATACACCCTTGAGATTGTCACTCAGACCTTGTTTGGTAAAATAGTTCTAATTGTAATAGACCGAATAGAACTTTCACACTATGCAAGCTCTGACACAGTTCATTTCTTTTGGCTTTGGATAGAGTGTAGCAAGCTGGAGGAAGGTACGTTCAGTCTTTTTGGTGCTAGCTCGGTCCTTACGTTCATATCAATTAAGTCATGGCATTCGTTGACACCATCATTTATTTTATCACGAATGTTTAATAAGAGATCAATCAAGCTATCGCATATAGTCTTCTCCACATGCATGACGTTGATGCAGTGATGAACTTCTAAATGCTCTCAATAAGCTAAGTCCTAAAAATTTGATCTCTTCTTCTATATGTTCTTTTTACGGGTCTTCAATTTACGTCCATTGCCAAGCACAACATCGATATCCTTAACTATATCATAGACCTTTTTCCCTCTAAAAGGCCTTACAGCTGAACCATCTTCCTTCTTTCCATCGAATTATTTCTTCATCTTGCAGTACGGGTGATACAGTTTTACACGAGTTGTTCAACCACAAACTCTTGGTATCACTTAAGCAGTGAGGGCAGACTTTGGCTCCTTTTGCACTTAAGCCCGCTAGGTTACCAAGGACAGAAAAATTATTGATGGTATAGAATAACATGGCGCGTAGAGTGAAATTTCCTCATTTGTCCGCATCCCACACATGCATCCCTTCGTTCCACAATGTTATAAGATCTTCTAGCAATGGTGCTAGATATATATCAATATCGTTCTTAGGTTGTTTTGGCTCTTGGATAAGTAGTGGTATCAAAATGTATTTCCGCTTCATACACAACCAAAGAGAAAGATTGTAGATACATAGATTCATAGGCCAAGTGCTATGTCGGTTGCTCATGTTACCAAAAGGAATCATTCCATTTGTACTCAACCCAAACCTTATATTCCTCGATTCCGCACCGAAGTCTACGAATATTCTATCAAAGTTCCTCCACTAGGAAGGATCGGCAGGGTGTCTTAGCTTTTTATCTTTCTTACGCTCATTCGAGTGCCAACACAATGACGTTGCCTCCTTTTGGTTCACAAATAAATACTTCAAATAGAGAGTTACATACAGATACCACATCACCTTAGTAGGAGGTTCTTGCTTCTTTGCCTTCACCATCAACAGAGTGATTCTTACACTATGTATTGGGATATTTTGCATACCGAACATATATACATATTTGCATACTCTTTATGATGCAGGATACAATCTTTCAGATATACATGTATTCTTTCTACTTCTATTCTCAAGGGACAGAGAACCTTCTTGGCTTGGTACGTGGTTTTGGGCAACACGTTTCCCTTCGGAAGCATGTCCGCTAAGAGACCTAACAACGCCGTCAAACTCTTATTGAACCAACTATTACTTGCCTTCAACTTTACCAATTCAAGCACAGATGACAACTTTGTGTATTTCGACTTGCAGTCCGGAACAATGGTTTCTCCAAGTCCCCCATCAAGCCTTTGAACTTACTAAACTCTCTCTCACTATAGTTCCCTTCTATGTCGCACAATATCTGATCTATATTATCATCGTGCAACCTATCCGCATAAAAAAAAACAATCGACATTCGGTATATCATTATCTCTCTCAATGATGTTATTACATTCCTTTGCAATCTGTTCTTTACCATAACTGCTCCAATATGTATATGAAGGACTACGGGTAGGCTACGCTAGCGCAAATTAAAAAAAAATTCTACCCGTAAACCAAGATCACTGCAGTTATAGATCACAGAATTACCACTAGACGCGCAGGTGCGGAATGATGCAGCACGTCGAGGCAGAGTAGTCGTACTACGTCGATGCAGCACGTCGGGGCAGAGTAGTCGTACTACTTCCTCGTCCACGTCGCGGCGTCCCACGTACAACTCCTCTATTGCGGTTCGTCCAAACGCTACAGATGCAGCGCCGCTAAAAGGTATCCACACGTACGGGAGGAAGCGACACACGCCGGATTACTAGATCCGCGCGAGCGCCCAGGGCGTGGGAGGGGTGGCGGCCAGGGTTTGAGGATGTCACAAAAAAACTCTCCTCTCTTGTGCGCCCTTGCCCTCCTTTTATAGACGTCCTCACAATGGGCTTCTACGAATGGAGGCCCATTAGGACTCAATACCTAGTCTAACCCGGATCCAATCCGAATTAGCCTTCAGCCCTTAAGTGTGTGACCCTATAGGTTCACGTATGTTTAGACATGACGCGAGTACACATACTTGGTCAATAGTTGGCAGTGGCCTCTAGCAAGACGTGCCAACTCCTAAACATACACAAAGATCATATCGGACGAACCATCACAACTTTATGTACATGCCAATCCCTTTGCCTCACGATATTTGGTCGAGCTCTAAGCTGACCACTCTTTCTCGATCCTGTGATCCGGAATCCCTTACTAGGTTAACTCTTAACCTTAAGTAGCATGGCCATGCATTTCTGGATCCGATCACTCGAGGGGCCCAGAGATATCTCTCTCAGATAGAGAGGGGCAAATCCCATCTCGACTGACCATGCCTCGCAGCATGCTTCATGACAAACCCGAAAACTACCTTTATAACTACCCATTTACGGAGTAGCGTCTGATAGCCCCTAAGTAGGTCGATTCACATCTCAAGTACATGCGACAATCTCAGGTCTAAGGACAAGGCGTACACATTGTGTAGAGAGAGAATCATAAGTATAATTGTTATGTCTCATGTTGGGTCGGTCCAACCCCATGTTCTAAACATGTGTCCACATTATTGGTTTGACATCTCCATGTCTATGACCTGTGAAACATGGTCATCAACCGATACATGTGCTAATCCATCATTCACGTGTGTCCTCACATGAACTCCGACCAGGGACAACTTTAGAATAACCATATAAGTAAAGAGTTTCACAAACAAGTCACATACTTGTTAATCAACACAAAGGCAATATTCAAGGAACATTTATTAAATCATGGATACAACGAAATATCATCATCTCTATGATTGCCTCTAGGGCATATTTCCAACAGTATATCCATTTTTGAAACCCCTTCGAATCAAGTGTATTTCTATCTGAGCTGAATTGGTAAACATCTTAAGATTATCACAATCAATACATAGACGGTTCATAAATTTTATCCCCTCTTCAACATACCATACTCGGCATCTCTTCTAAAAGTAGACATGCCATTGATGTATTATTTACTCACATGGTTCTCAATGTACATCCAGCTTCAATCCATCTACATTACGCATATAACATATTAATGTTAAGTTAGATTAATGCTCTCCTAGGTAGCCACTACATGTACATATACACTAACTCTTACACGTAATTGTCATTCACCATAATTTCTCCATCTAAAGTAGCTAACTATGATTCATGAACTAATCCAATAAGAATTAAAGTAAATAGGAGTGGAATCCACTCTTAAATTGGAGCAAAAACTATCAAGCTAGATCTCTCTTTCCTTGCAAATAAAATGTGCACATATCTAGATAGAATATAATGCATTTCATAATATAGTATCTTAGGGTGTGTTTGGTTGGTGGAATGGGGAGGAATAGGATGGGATGATTCCAGTTTTTTGGGTTGGGATGGAACGGGATGGTTTCGTCCATGTGTTTGGTTGGTAGTATGAGATGGTTCCATTTTTTGTTTGGTTAGTGGGATGGAGAAGAATGGAACCGTTCCGTCTCTTGTTTGGTTGGTGGGATGGCCCTTCACTGGAGCTCCCTGGCCCTTCACTGGAGCTCCCTGGCCGCCGGCCCCGCCCGATCTCCCGCGCCGCCGCCGCCCACGCCCGACCTCCCGCGCCGGCCTCCCGCGCCCGACCTCCCGAGCCGGACCTCCCGTGACGCAGCCTGCCGCCGACCTCGCGCGACGCCGCCCGATCTCCTGCGCCGCCGCCCGCGCCCATCCTCCCGCGCCCGACCACCCGCGACGCCGCCCGTCGCCGACCTCGTGCGACGCCGCCCGATCTCCTGCGCCGCCGCACGCGCCCGTCCTCCCGCGCCGGACCTCCCGAGCCGGACCTCCCGTGACGCAGCCTGCCGCCGACCTCGCGCGACGCCGCCCGATCTCCTGCGCCGCCGCCCGCGCCCATCCTCCCGCGCCCGACCACCCGCGACGCCGCCCGTCGCCGACCTCGTGCGACGCCGCCCGATCTCCTGCGCCGCCGCACGCGCCCGTCCTCCCGCGCCGGCCTCCCGCGCCCGACCTCCCGCGCCGTACCTCCCGCGACGCCGCCCGCCGCTCGACCTCCGGCGATGCCGCCCGCCGCCGAGCTCCCGCGACGCCGCCTCCCGCCCGGCCTCCGCGCCGCCGCTCGCGCGGGTCCCGCCCAGATCTGGATCTGGAGCAGGGAGGGGGGGAGAGAGGGGTGAGAGCACGGGAGGGAGTCTGTGGGACGGAATCGTCCGGTATTTTTTGTGGAATGGTATGATCCGGAATTTTTGAGGAATATTCCCTTAGGAGGGACCATTTGCTTCCATTCCATTCTTCCCCATTCCACCAACCAAACAGCTGGATGACCTCAAAATTGGAACGGGACCATTCCATCCCTGGGTCATCCTAGCATCCAAACACACCCTTAGATCACCAAGAACAAATGGATACAGAAGCACCCTTCCAAATCTCCGGTCTTTTTTTCACCAAATCGCCTCAAAGAGCTGCCGCCTAACAGATAGAATATCTATTAGGATGAGGCTATTTAATAACTTAATGAATATTACAGATGCTTCCATTCAAAATCCATCTGTGATAATTAGGTCATTATAGATGGGTTTTTACAAAAACCATCTGTGATATATTATTAACGGCCTTTCAAAACCATCTATGATATATCGGATACGATAGATGGTTTTTTATGAACCGTCGGTGGTGTATCACATACGGTTTGTGTAAAAAACTGTATGTGATAAGTAGGTCATTATAGATAGTTCTTACCATCGGTTGCATCATAGACGGTCATGCTAGTAAAATCGTCTAAGATAATTAAACTGTAGCTTAACACTGATGAATTCTGTAAAACCGTCTATGATGAGGTGTCCAGTGTGACATTTTTTGTAGTAGTGTTGAATGCTCTCAACTATCTCAAAATGTGAAAATGAGCAAATGAGTAGTTGAGAGTGCACATGAAGCTAAGGGGATATTCAACAAATTATTCTCTACTGAGTTTGGTGCTGAGGGGATATTTATAGCCCCAACAACAAATTTGTCTGTTTGAGCATTTTTCTAAAACATTCAGTAGCTGAGGTATTACTTCCATGTATCGATCGGTACTACCACACCTAGGGTTTAATGGTTATGTGTAGCTCAATTAATGCTTTCTAAACTAACCGTTACTGACTGCTATGGTACTACCGCAGTCACATGTGCCAGTAGTACCGCTCTGCGTAGTACAGCTCATCACATGCTACACTACCGATTTCCAAGGAGCAAAAATGCTTCCAAAACGCACCTCTCTTGATGCAGGGAGGGGTGGCCCAATCTTTACGACATAGCATTGGAGATAACTGGACTCGTGCAACCTGATGAATGACACCACTAACCACCATCTCGATTATAGCAACCTACGACACTTGATTCACCTAACCAGACGCTTCAATCCTTTTGTTTACTCACTCATGTGGTGTAGACTTGTTCTTGCAATCACCAAAGCAAATGCAAGAATGATGAAGACAAGAACTCTTAGATAATTCCCAATTCTATTGGGGGAGAGGGGGTGGAAATAGCTCACTCAAACCCTAGAACAAAGAAGTTTTCAAATATGAAATTTCATGCTTCAAGTCTCTTCTTTACAAGGAGACCTTCCTCTCCTATATATAGATGTACAAAGGCGGTTGCTACAGTGCACCTTGAATAGTAATTTCACATACTATTCATCTTGCGATGCACTGTTCATATTTCGGCTTGTCGGCTCTACAGTGTTCTTGCGTGCTACAGTAGTCAGTGGCTATAGTGTGATGCTATAGTACTTGATGAACAATACGCATGTAGTAATTCTCCATGTAGCACCATGTCGGCAGGTGGTCGGTTTGTCTTTTCAGCTGCTACAGTGTTTCGGCACTAGTGTACCAGGGCACTAGTATGTGCATGCTACAGTACTCTGCTATAGTGACCATGTCGTCCAAACAGTGCTTTGTAGGATAAATGTATTTTGGAATTGTCTTCTAAGTTTGGCATATGTCGGCATTTTCAAAGGGAAAATGCAATTTATTCTCCATGTCCATGCTCTCGGATCCTTCCTCTTGGATCAATCTCTCCCTGGCCTCCAATTCTTCTTCCTTTTCAAACCTAATAATACATAGTCACATAGAGCATACGTATTAGATAGTAGTCAATTCTCATGTAAATTAATCATTAATTTAGTTAGGAGAGGATTCACCTATTGATTAGGTATTTTAGCTCCGGCTCTTGTAATTGATCCAATGGAAGTTTGCATAGTTGAAAAAATTATTGCTTGCATACTTTGGGTTATACTTGATGAAGGAGAAAATGGGTTAGTACTGGGGGTTGTCTGCATCCTCCTCCCATTATTCAAGAAAAACCATCCTCGGCTTTTGATAACCAGAAAGTGTATTAAACAAGAGAAGAATATATATGAATGGTATATATAATTGTTATCCATTTTTGTATTCCTTTTATTTTGCCCTAACCCATTAGTGCAACAATAGTCACAAGACACACACACACACACACACGTATACACATATATATCAAATCAACAAGTATAATATCCATACCATCTCTAGAAAAACGTACCGCCATGTAACAAACGGTCATGCCGGGGTGTGGTACTACCGCACCTTGCTTGCGGTCATACCGCTGGGAGGTAATACCGCCCCACAATTGTGGTCATTGATTTTTCTGATAGTACACAAATGGTTTTTAAAAATACATTTTCAAATGCATGCATGACCTTTAATTGATCTAAATGGTACAAGATAAACATTCAAACTACTGTTCATGACCTACATTCAAGCTACTGTTCATGACCTACATTCAAGCTACTGTTCATGACCTCTCTTTATAATACGGCGTCTAAGCTAAAACCCGGTCCTTCAACCAATCATCAAGACCGGTAAAATATAAAAGGATCCTAAACTACATATATTGCACCTTCGTCTTTAGTAGCCTTGTCGATGTTTTGTCATTTGTAGCACGCCTTTTCATATCGTCATGCGAAATTCAGAACTAAACATTTCAATCATCTCAATATACAAGTTAGTCTTTTTAACTAATGCTATTATTAATTACTAAAATTATTTTTAGATATCTAGATGCTTTCAATATCTCTTTTTTGGTGATTGATGACAACCTACATAATATAACTAGATAATAGGTGAGTTTTTTTGGATTAATGACTTATAATTCATAGCTTAAATATTTAAATTTTAACTGTTTATGAGAGATAATATAAGTGAATTGAAGCACCAGCCTAAAAATGCCGTAATTACTGAATAGACAATACCGAGCTGTATTGAAAGTACCGTTCTTGCGGAGCCGTATTTAGGTAAATATGGAAAGAACGGCCTAGCTGGCGGCAGCAAATCGCCGTAGAGGCCGGGACACAAGTGTGTACAGCCGCCGCTTATTCCCGTGTCAGAGGAAGTAATGAGTGACCGTGACCCCTCGCCTGGCCCACCCCCCTCGTGTCCCCCCAGATCCACTGCGCCTGCCTGCGCACGTTACCACCCCTCCCCCGCTCCACACGCGTCGTCTCTCTCCCCCCTCCACCCTCAATAATTCACCACCGGCAGCCCCAGATCCACCGCGCCTGCCTGCGCACGTTACCACCCCTCCGCTCCACACGCGTCGTCGCTCTCCCCTCCTCCCCCTCAATAATTCACCACCACAAGCAAAGATCCCCACCCCTCCCCTTTCTCCGGACGCCCCACTTCCCGGAGCTCCGGACCATACCGGCGAGGAAACCGAAATCCCCACGGCCCGACTGAGCAGGGCGTCTCGGCTTACCCCGCCGATCTCCCCCTCCTTCCCGCCTCGCGCGCGTGCGATGCTGCCGCGCCGGAGGCGGACACGGGCGGCGCCGTGATGGTGGGCTTCTTCCGCAACGGCAACCTCGCCTCCAGGGTCTTCGACCGCCAGTTCCTCTCCCCGCGCCCCGGCGCAACCGTACGCCTCCTCCTCCTCTTCCTTCCTCCCGCTTCGCGCTCCTCTCCGGTTCGGCTCTAGTGGCGTCTGATTGGTGGTGCCGTGCGCTCACGCGGCGGGTGCGTGGGGGACGGTCGAATGCGGCCTAGGGCAAGTTAGGGTTGTGGTTGCTCTTTGGAATTCCAGGTTATGTGATTAGCTTTTTGTCCCTGTACAGGCTTGGGTGGGCGGAGGCTCCATTTTGGGTTTATAGTGTTCTCAACTGGTGATGTCTATTCCATAGGATGGGGATTATGAAGAGGATATTTGCCATATCTTCTTCTTTCCTTTTTTTCAGGTCATTGTCTAGAGTCTAGAGTTGGCACTGTACAGAGAACCCCTAAACCCTAAGCAGTGAAATAGTGCCAAATATTTTGGAACTTCCTCATTGAGAACTGTTTTTTTTGGAATAATTCCTTATGGAGCGCATACCCCCTATCAACAAACAAGTGAACAAGTGCCTAATGTGAACATTTAGCATCGCAAAGTAATTTATATAATGTTTTTAAATTTATGATTTTTTGTGTCCCTAATACATGCACATTTGATGTAGTGGTGATACTTTTTTTTTAAAAAAATAAAAATGTTCTTCACCTAAGTTTGGGAACACAACTGTCCAAATTGAAAGTTCAACAATCTATATTAATATGACATATAGTACATATGATTTCATTATGTACATGCAATTCACACTTGTTTTCTGTACTTGTGGAAGACATTTCGTATTGTGTTTGCTGTAATGACTGCTGGAACAAACACATAATTAGGTGGGTTCAGCATACTATTCAATTTGAAATTTGATGTCATATAATTTCTAGAACTTCTTTCTTGCTATTTAAGAAGAACTGAGTTGTCTTTTGTTGTTCTTCCCTTTTCTATCGTTGGCAGGTTAACACTGTCAGGCAGTTCTATGAGAATTTGGTTCCAAGTTACACTATATACGACATAGACTGCCCAGATTATTCATTTCGCAAGTTTACTGATGATGGCAAGTATCTTGTGGCTTTTAGCCGAAACCACCTAGATTTGATAGTGTACCGTCCCATCTGGTTGACGTTTTCATGCAATGAAGATTGTGGTTCTCATGATCTTCCGGTCAAAGCAAAGAAATTTGATAGCTTCTTTAAGCAGCTCTACTCAATTTCACTTGCATCCAGCAATGAGTACATTTGTAAGGACTTTTTCCTTTACATCGAATGCCATCAATATGGCTTATTTGCAACATCAACTGCACAAAGTAATGATTCAAGTGCCACTGGGGGTGCAATTCACGGGGTGCCATCAATTGAGAAAATAACTTTCTATCTTGTGAGGTACAATTATCTTGACTCAGGCGGAATGCAATTTTTAGTTCTAAATCACAATATATTGGGTAACCATTCTTTCCTTCGTTTGGGTGGATTAGGACTTCTGTATTTGTGTTACCAGGCTAGAAGATGGTGCAATTCTAGACGAGAAGGCTTTCTGCAATGATTTTATCAATCTGGCTCATAGTATTGGTGCTTACTTGTATGAGGATCTTCTTTGCATTGTCTCTCTTCGATATCAAACAATACATATCCTGCAGATCCGAGATTCAGGCAACCTTGTTGAGGTACGCAGAATTGGTGCATTTTGCCAGGAAGATGATGAGCTATTTCTTCATTCGCATGGCCAGGTACCTGCAAATCTTTATACTGCAAGATTGTTGGATCTATTAGTTTACATTCATTTGTTTCTTTTTTTTTGGTTCAGGTTTGCAACACCTACATATTAGCCTGTCTTCACATATTATTGGCCGGGTTCCTTTGGGCTTAAAATTGGTTTATGTTTGTACTATCTACAGTAACTAACTTTTAAACGGTGCATTTTTTTAAAACAGGGTCAATAGAAAAATTATAGTAAAAAGTGTACTGAGTTCAGTTGTATCGGCTAAAAATTGGTTTATGTTTGTACTATCTACAGTAACTAACTTTTAAACGGTGCTTTTTTTAAGACAGGGTCAATAGAAAAATTATAGTAAAAAGTGTACTGAGTTCAGTTGTATCGGCTAAAATCGTATACAACTATTCTTCTTTACATACTGCCTCTCATGAACAGTTAGAATTCAAATATTTAAGCTATAAGCCATCAACCCAAAAGAACCCACCCAATATTTCTTTTAAAACATGTTTAGAATATACCACACAGTTCATCAGACATCTAGTTTAATATATCCGACAATACATTTCAAATATGTCTGGTTTACAGTTGAGTTTTTAAAATTCATCATCTCAAATTACCAATCTAGATTATCTGGAGGTCTGTTGGTACTGGCCATAGCTTATCTGGAACCAGATAGGTGGTGATTGCACCGAACTAAGTATAATAATTCACATATTCAAGCCACTAAATTTGTATTCTTATTCATATTAGAAACAAAATGAAAATCTACAACAAAACTGTGTTGCTTTTCCCCTTATGTTATTTTAGGCTCTATATATTGTTCTTTTATTCAAAATCATGCACCAATAAAGTTTCGGATATTGTCATTCTCACACATTTAAAAGGATCAATGAGATGCTGTACTAATTGTAGTAACTAGTAACAGACCGACAGGATAGTAGATGTTGTGTTAACTGTCAAGTTACCATATTAGAAAAGAGAAATCCAAAGTGCAGCTGGCTGAATGACTAGATTGTCATATTGGTGACAGTAATGCTTGAGAGACGGAGTGGTTGCTAGACACAAGTTATGAAAGCCGTTGGGAGATGATGTACGGAAGTAAGAGAGCAATCTGTCCAGTTTTGATGGGTCACTAGATAAAGAATCAATAGTTCAATAACAATCGATTTGAATTATTTAAATTGCCTGCAGAACAATCTACTGAAACTGCAATAAAAAATATTCTTCAGACTGAATTGATTCAGTTGATCAAGTTGACCTTCCTTCACAACTGCAACAAGCAGCATTTGTTTGCAGTTATGAATGCGTAAAACTTGTACCCCGTATGAGACTTGTGGTTGGGGAATATGGATGTGCCTGCATTTGTCCAGAAGCCCCTTTATGCTGAAATATTTGATTTTTTTATTTGTTTATGTTGGCCTTTTATTGTTTTGCTGCTGTCTGTTATGCGGAAGTTTATAACTATGTACATGCAGTATTTATACAAACTTCCTTGATAGGCATATTTGATATATTAAAAAATAGCCATGTTAAGCTTATACAGTTGATATATTAATAAAAAATAGTCATGTTAAGCTTATACAGTTGTACATGATAAAGCTAAATGATAAATTCATATATGAACTATGGAGTTGTTAATGGAGTTGATGCCTGCAGGCTGCACAGGGGACTTCTTTTCTTCCTGGCATCAAGCAACGGTTGCTGTCATTTATTTTTCGCAAGACTTGGAATGAGGAACCTGATCAGACTTTGGTTAGCTATCTATCTAGTTCATTCATTTGCTATAATGTGTGAAATTGAAGTGTGCATTGCATTCTATATCATGGACTTATTCCCAGGTTGATCTCGTTATTTTGAATAATTAAGGAAAGATATATTTCTTGTTTAAATTATCCCTAATTTGTCGTGTCCATTGCTGAAACATTTCTACTCTTACTTTCCTTCTCATGTATAGTGATTATTGCATCTTTTGAAAATTTGAAATAAAATCATTCTTAATTGCTCATTACTTCTTTGGGGTGGTGCTGTCTTTGTGATCATGTTTTGTTGTATAGATTTTTTTATCTCCACTTGTTTGAAGTAGTTATTTTTGTTTGCAGAGGGTCCAGCATTTGAAGAAGAAGTTCTATTTTCACTTTCAAGACTACGTGGATCTTATCATTTGGAAGGTACCTACAATATGCCCATTGCTGTTATTTATTTTCACTTTGTACCCACCTAGTCCTAATCGGCCCACCAAGTCAAGGCCCAGTTATGCATCTAGTTGTAAGGCAGGCCTGCTAGGGTAGTGCCAAAGAAATGACATGTTTGCCCTTATTGATAGCGACCTCAAGGGGAGCCTTTGTGTAAACATCTCCTCCAATGGCTATAAATATGGCTCCTAGGGTATCATGAGGGTAATATTCTTGTAAGAATATGCTTGTGTAGTGACCAGGTGTTATACATACATTCTACACCTCCCCCACTTTTGAGTTCTAGGTTCCAGGTGCCACCTCACGGTCTTCCCATAGCCCCAATATCTACTTTTTGGCGCGTAACCACAACAGTTCACGACATCCATGGGGAGCGGCGTAGATGCTACAAGCTAAAGTAAAGACGCTTTTGCAATATGGCGTTGAAGAGGACGACATCGGCCCCAAGTGAAAAAGGAGCATCACGGTCGAGACCGCCGTCGTGAGAGCAAGGGAGCCGATAGTCGAGGAGGCCCCGTGGCAACGGCGCACCGGGGTGGCCGCGCCGAGGCCCGCGGCTTGTAATGAAGACGGCTCTCTAGCAGTGACACAGGCTACAGACGGCTCTCTAGAAGGACATCAAAATACCCATGGTGGAGCTTTGCAAGGGCGACACTGATCCCCACAAATTCTTACGGGTCTACAAGATGGCCATTGAAGGTGTGGGAGGAGACAACTCGACGAATGCAAAGGGGCTACCACTCGCCCTGCACAGGGTCGCACTGTCCTAGTTCTTCACAATCGCCCTGGTTACGTATATGTGTGGGAGCAAGTCCGTGACCTCGTGCACAACAACTTCTAAGGCAACTACGCAATGGGTTGACACCGATCAGCTCTTCGCAATAAAACAGGCTCCGGGGGAGAAGCTACGGGAGTACTTCAGGTGCTTCGTGAAGGTCCAATGCTAGGTAAAAGATGTCAACGAGATGACAATCATCAACACCACCATCCGCGGCCTTTGGAAGGGGCCGCTCGCGGAATACAACACCTGAAAGCCCATAATAATGGTGGCCAAGTTCTTCGACAAGATGGAAGAGTATGTAAGAGCAGATGACATGATGCGGCGTGAGGCCGACGTTGCGGGGCCCCCCCGAGGCTAAGTCCATCCTCAATGCCTTGAAGGAGGGTTCCAACCACAAGTAATGAAAGGGGCCTCGGGGTAGGTACATGCCCGGCATTGAAGGGGGGGGGGGGGGCGACAATGAGGCCTCTACCCGAAGAGGTCGTGGCCGCGGTTGAGGAAAGATTCGCGGTTGCTGGAGGGGGTGAGGTCGTGAGGACGGGCATCAACAGGGGCATGGTGCAAAGTGCACGGCAAGGGGAACACAACACGCGAGTGCCCCACTAGTGTGGCGCTCCATGAAAGCATGATTAGGGACCGCTCCCAAGACGCGAGGATGCATATGGTGGCACATGTATAGGAACCCCTGGAGGTATGCTCTCCAACCCCCGCCGAGCATGCTACCCCGCTGAGTGATCATCGCAATCAGGGGGAGGGGTCGTCTCTCGAGTTCCTTCTGAGCGACAACGGAGGGCATACACGCGCTGGATACACCACGTCACCGCGTACTCGGCGTAGGTACTCCTGGTGTGGGCTCGAGCTAACATCACCTTCACGGCGGAAGATGCCTTGGGGTGGACTTCCTCACCAAGACTGCATTGCTTGTTGAGGCCAACATCATAGGGTGCGAAGTGAGACGTGTCCAAGTAGACAGGGGTAGCTCCGCAGACCTCCTATTCGTTGACGCCTTCGATCAAATGGGCATCCCACGAAGCAGGCTCCAGCCGCCCGGGGTCTTGCTACAAGGCTTCAGCGGGAGCCTGGTTAGGGCCCTGGGCCAGGTGGCGCTCGAAGTAGCTCTCGGCCGGGGCAAGCAGAGTAGAATGGAGGTGATCACCTTTGACGTTGTGGGCCTCATGTACCGGTACAACGCCATATTAGGAAGGGCTACCCTTAATGCATTCGGGGTGGTCCCACACCACAATTACTTGTGCATGGAGCTCCCTTTACACCACGGTAAGCAGCGGCCAGAACCTCACGTGACAAACCAAAGTGGGCACACAAGCCCACTCCGAAAAGTTCATGTAGTAACCGAAGGGCGTGCCCCTCCCTTTACACCAGGATGGATGTTGAAACTGAGGCCGGACAGTGAGGTGAAAAGAGTACCGCTCAACAGCAGCGACCCGTCGAAACAGGTTTGGGGGGTCTGGCCTCGGAGGCAGAGCAAAGCTTGCTAGAGGTCCTTCGAAAGAACACGGATGTCTTCACGTGGTCCCTAGATGATATTATGGGAGTCAATCGGTCCATCATAGAACACAAGCTGGCAGTGTGCCCCAAGGCAAAGCTAGTCAAGCAAAGAATGCGAAGAATGTCCCTGAATAGGCAGGAGGCCACCAAGGTGGAGGTGGCCAAATTGATTGCCTCCAGCATAATCCAGGAGGTGGTGCACCTCGAGTGGCTCGCCAACCCAGTGTTGGTCAAGAAGACAAATAGGGGCTGGTGCATGTGCATCGACTTCACCTGTTTTAACAAGGCATGCCCCAAAGATAATTACCCTTGCCACCTAGTGATCAACTGGTGTATGCAACGGTTAGGTGAGATGATGAGCTTCCTTGACGCATATTCCGGATATCATCAGATTCACATGTCCAAAGAAGACAAGGACAAAACTAGCTTCATAGTCCCCAGTAGGACATATTGTTTCGTCAGGATGCCCTTCGGGCTAAAGAACGTTGGGGCTACTTTCACCAGGCTCATCGCTTTGGTCCTCGCGTCTCAGCTAGGCAAGAATGTCGAAGTCTGTGTGGATGACATCGTCATCAAAGTAGGCATGTGGCCTCGTAGCGGACCTCCAGGAAACCTTTGACAATCTCCGCCAAGCAGGCATCAAACTTAACCCAGAGAAGTGTCTTTAGAGTTTGGGTAGGCAAGCTACTTTTCTTCTTGGTGTCCGGTAGGGGCATCGAGGCTAATCTTGACAAAATCAACGCCATATGGACCATGGAAGCTACCAAGACTATCAGGGAGGTCTAGAGGTTGGCAGGCCGCCTCGTCCCTTAGCCATTTCTTGTCAAGGACCATGGCTTGTAGTGGACCGACAAGTGCATGTAGGCTTTCCAAGACCTAAAGGAGTACCTCGCCAACTTCTCCAAGCTCACATACCTGGCACTAGAGGCTTCGCTCTTGCTGTATTTGGCAATGACCCCACACACTGTTAGCGTGGTCTTGGTGTTGGAGGGGAGGCGCGGTCAACACCTAGTGTACTATGTCTCCGAGGTGCTGCAGGGAGCGAAGACGCGATACACTGAACTAGAGAAACTAGCCTATGCTCTGCTAATGGCTTCACGCGAACTGCGACACTATTTCCTAGCACACGAGATCGCCATGTCCTCATCTTTCCCTTAGGGGAGATGTTGCAGAACAAGTCCACGGGTCACATCGGCAAGTGGGTTATCGAATCTGTGCCCTTCTCTATTGCGTATGTTGCCTGCACAGCCATAAAATCGCAGATCCTAGCGGACTTCATCGCGGAATGGACGCCCATGTGCTAGCCAAGCTATCAACCGTTCTTGGAGCTGGTGTGGGCCTTGAACACCGATGGTACGTGGTGTGCCGCGGGCATAGAGGTAGGGGTCGTCATCACGCCGCGAAGGCCAAGAGCTCCTCGCAGAGATCATGGTCTATGTGGCTCACACTTGGCCCCGCATGCCCTGGTAGGGAAGGCCTTTCGCCAGGGCTTCTGCTGACCTACCGTAGCCTCAGATGCATAGGAATTGGTCAAATGCTATCAAGGGTGTCAGTGGATGGGGAGGTTCGCCCACGTGCTGCTGACCCCCCTCTAACCAATTCCACCGGTGTGGCCGCTGGTGTGCTGGGGCTTGACATCATAGGGTCTCTCCCCCACGTTCCCGGCGACCTTTGGTTCGTCATCGTGGCCTACCACTACAAGCAGGTCGAGGCGGTCCCCCACGCTAGGATCATCAAGGCAGCACAGAAATTCCTTTGGCAGAACATCATATGCCGCTTTGGAGTCCCCAGAGAGGTCATAGTTAACGACTTGCAATTTGATGCAAGAGGTTTTTAGGAACGCATGGGCATCAAGATATGCTACGCCACCATGGGCCACCCACAGTCAAACGGAGCAGTTGAATGCGCCAATGGCACCATCTCGAACGGGATAAAGAAGCGTTTGATTGGCCTTCCCAAGGGTAAGTGACCGTAGGAGTTGCCCAAAGTCCTTTAGTCCATGCGCACCACGACCACACACCCAAATGGCTTCACCCCGTTTAGACTCTTCGGGGATGAAGCCATAACGCCCGAAGAGCTCAAGGCGAAGTCCCATCGCGTGTTGGTTAAGGCACCACTGGAGGAACGCCACCTATTGCTGGACCTCGCCAACGAGGCTCGGGTCTAGCAACCCACAGCATCACCAAGTGCCTTTGAATGATTGCGGTTTCCTACAACAAGAAGGTCAGGCCACGACAGCTTGTGGTGGGGGCCCTCATCCTCAGGAAGGTCGTTCACGCCGCATGTCAGGAAAGCTGGAGTCTAAGAGCCTGTTCTTTTTGGCTGAGGCTTATGGCTTTTGGCTGCGGTTTGTGGCTTTTATGCTGTTTATGTGAGATTATAGAGTAACAAAAACTCATGTGTGGTTTTTGCCGATATAAATAAAGTCGGTACAGTATGTACTACAATTAACTAGTAGACCATATCTTGAAAGGACGCTCTGTTTAAAAGCTAGTTACTGTAGAAAAGGCAAAAGCAGAAGCCAAAATCTGAAAAAGAACAGGGCCTAAGTGGGAGGGGCCCTATATAGTGATGGCTTCCTTCAGAGTGGGCTCATAGCACCTCCACCCTCGACCCTCGATGGCGTTCTGCTCAAGCATACGTGGAATGGCAATCGCCTCCGTCACTACTACTCCTAGCCGCGCAGAGGCCTGCGCTGGCTACAGCGTGGTTGAGCACTCAGATCACAGGCTTGTGCGCCGCACCTGTACGAGCATAGTGTAAAGCTTACCTGCACAAATGGGGTCCAATAACGCCTTTAACCCTGACAAAACGAGTGCATCCATGACTGCACGGAACTTTGTGGAGTCAAAGAAATGCTGGGATCCTAGCACGCCGCATGCTCTAGAGAGTCCAAAATAAATGTTAGGAGCTCAACGCGTTCCAGTGTACTCTACGGAGTCTAAAATACACACCCGGAGCCTAGCGCATCCCGGCGTACTCTAGGGAGTCTAAAATACAAGTCGAGAGCCCAGTGCATCCCGGTGTGCTCTATGGAGTCTAAAATAAGTGCAGACAGTAGACATGCCCGACATATTCTATGGAGTCTAAAACAAGCACTGACGGCAGATGTGCCCCGGTACACTCATGGAGTCAAAACAAACATCGGTGGCACATACGTCTCGGCGTACTCTATGGAGTCAAACAAACGTCGGTGGCACATACATCCCGGTGTACTCCATAGAGTCAAACAAATGTTGGGAGCCTAGTGCGTCTCAGCGTACTCTACGGAGTCTAAAATCAAGCATAAAGGCCATCGTGCCACATGCCATTCTATGGAGTCTAAAAACTAACACCGGGAGCCCAACGCGCTCCACCGTACTCTACGGAGCCTACTCCGTGGAGTTTAAAAAAGAAAACAAGAGTGGACGAAAAGTGCCTCACGCCACTCTACGGAGACTACAATCAGACGCAGAGGGCAAAAGTCCCCCACGCTACAATACGGACTTAAATATCAACGCCCTACGTGTGACGCGCCACGACGTTTTCCATGGACTGCACTAGAAGACTTGTAGGCCATTGAGAATACTCCCACGCAACAATGCGTGCAAACCTACGAGGTTTTACCGTTGTCTTCAATGGCACTCGTTCGAAGGGTGGGGGGACAGAGCGCACGGGATCCTATGAGATCCTACCATCGTCTTTGACGATGCTCGTTTTCGAAGGGTGGGTGGGGACGGAGCGTGCGACATCCTACGAGGTCCTACTGCCATCTTTGATGGCGCTCATTCGAAGGGTGAGGGGATGGAGTGCGTGCGATCCGACAAGGTCCTACCGCCATCTTGGACAGCACTTGTTCGAAGGGTGGGGGGAATGGAGTGCGCGTGAACCTATGAGGTCCTACCGTCGTCTTCGACAACGGTCATTCAGGTGGGTAGAGCACGCGTGAACCTACAAGTCCTACTGCCTTTTTTGATGGCACTCGTTTGAAGGGTGGGGGATGGAGCGCACATGATCCTATGAGGTCCTACTGTCATCTTCGACAATGCTCATTCGAAAGGTAGAGGATGGAGCATGCGTGATTCTACGAGGTCCTACTGTTGTCTTTGATGACGCTCGTTCGATGGGTGGGGACGGAGCGTGCGCGAACCTACGAAGTCACACCGCTATCTTCGATGACACTTGTTCGAAGGGTGGGGACGGAGCGCACGTGAACCTATGGAGTCCTATCGACAGACCGCACCCGAATCCCAGTGGTGAAGCGCAACAGAGTAATCGATCATCGACGGGGACCTGCCGAAAGGAAATACAGTAACATGGCTAGGAGAAGTGCACACAGAAAGGAACGGAGCAGTTTTGTGCCAAAATAGTATCAAGAGCGTAAGGCCAAAGGGGACCCGCCCATCGTCATAACCAAAAAATGGAAAGGAAAAAAGATGGTTACATGCAGCGCGACCTACAGATTACACGCCACATAGCAGGAGAGAAGGGTTCGGCGGCTTCACACCTGCTGATCCTTGGTATAAGTCCTCCAAGGCTACAACGCTAGGTCCGGTTCATTGACGCACTCTGCCAAGCCACAAGCCTAGGTCCACAGAGCCACCGAGTGTCCGTCGGAGCGATATCTTCACCTCAACCTCGTTGAGGTACCCCCGGATGCACTCGTGGAAGACACGGACAACCTTCCACGTCGCATGAGGTGGGGGTCTACTAGCTCGCCCACGTGATCACATCCCCATGTGTGAAGCATCCCCAGTAGTAGCTGCGCGGTCACCTATGAATGGTGGTTGCCGTAGGCCTGAGCGACGCTGAGGGAGAGCGTCGACACGTCGTAAATGTGCCGATGTGCTAATAAGGTCCTTCGGCTCATGCGACGCCATAGAAACCGACATAGCCAACTCGGTGAGCGTCGCCTCCAGTGCTTCCATAGACTCCCACATAGAAACAACTGGCTGGTAGTGGAGGTGATGACCCTTCGCAACCTCAGCAACCATCTGGGCCTTCTTCTCAAGGACCGCTATCTACTGTAGGAAGTTATTCCTCTCCTCCGTCGCTTTGGTGTTGGCCTGGAGCGCTATGACCCTCGCATCCGAAATAGCCTTCGCCCTTGTCTCATGGAAACGAATTCGATATGCCCGCTCTGCGGCAAGAGCTAAGGCCTCCTATTCAGCCTTACGGGCAGTCGCGATCTGTGCCTAAGAAGCTACAAGTTGTTCCTGGGCATTCATGGCCTCACGTTGGATGGTTGTCTACAATACATGAGATATAGCCACCTTTTAACCAAAAAGGAAAAATATAGACGCAGAATATTTTATTGTATTTATACAAAGTATAGGCGGCACCCAATAGCATATCTCGACCAAGCAGAGAACAAAGCGTTAGGGTACAATGTACCTTTACCTTGCAGGCCTCGAGGGTGCCGAAGAGAATCTCTGTACCGCATGACTGCAACACCCTCCGATCCAGCAATGCGTTAGTGTAGTCTGCGGTAGCCCGCATGGCGTGAAGCGTGTCTGGTCGGGGAATAAAGTTCCTGAACGACAACCAATTTGCTTCGCCACTCGACACCTTCGTCGGAGCGGATCATGAAGCATCCTCTGCTTTGCCACCTGACACCTCCGTCGAAATAGCCGACTGGATGCGGACGTGAGTTCTGCCGTCCTTGGAGTGCGCGGGGCTTCGCGCAGGAGAGGATGCGGGCGTGGAGCCAACCGTTTCTCTTGAGGGTCTTCAAGTAGCCACCGCTTAGGAGTTGGAATCCTCTAGGATGTCTAGAACGACCCAGTACCCCATCATAGGGTTGGTCGGAGGTGAGTTGAAGTAGGTGCGCTTTGCCGGATGGCTCAGCGAAGCGCCCGAGACGGCCTCCGTCGCTGCATTCAAAGGCCTCGACATGGGCAAGTCAGGCTCCGCAGCGTCAACCTTTGCCTCGCCTTCCACGCAAGCTGCCAGGTCATCTACATGGCGGCCTCTGTCACCGTTGGCCTCGTTGTATCCCTCCCCTCCCTCACTGCAGCATGTTCGTCCTCGCTTCTAGGTTCGTTCTGGACACACGAAAGGAGGTGGAGACCCCTGATGAAGCGCATGACATTAGAGTGCAGGCCACGACGCGAGTTCGTGCACTTGACATTGAACATGAGTGGGGGTGACGAAGGTAGCAACGTGGAATGTGGACAGGGCCGGAGGCGCGGGAAGGCAAAACTGCGACGCAGTGGGTCCAGCGAATGAGGTCGCCATCCATAGTTAAAACAACGTGAGCATGCAAGTTTGTAAGCATCAAACCGGTGGGCCGAAGGTACAGAGGGGGGCAGGGCGTGAGCAAGATGGTTTCGATCTAGTGTTTGCAAAGCCTTTTACTATGAGAGGTTACTGTTGGCGAAGTGGTCCCCACCTAGGCCCAATCGGCCCACCAAGCCAAGGCCTAATTATGCATCCAGTTGTAAGGCAGCCTACTAGGTCAGTGCCAAAGAAAGGGCATGTTTGCCCTTACTGATAGAGACCCCAAGGGGGCATTTGTGTAAGCATCCCCTCCCATGGCTATATAGATGGCTCCGAAGGTACCATGGGGGGAGAAGATTCTTACAAGAAAACGCTTGTGTAGTGACTAGGTGTTATACATACATTCTACACCTCCCCCCACTTTGAATTCTAGGCTTTGGGTACCACCTCACGGTCTTCTAATAGCCCCAATATCTACTGTTTGGTGCGTAACCACAACAGAACTCTTTTCTTTTTTTTGGTTAGTTGAAAAGTTTTTTAATTCTTTACTTACAATTAATATAGTTCATTTTAGCTAGCTCTCAGCAGTAGCATAACCTTGATGACAGGGCCTGTGTTGTTTACTAAACATATGTTTTCTATCAAACAATTTTTGCAAGAGGTGCTTATAACATGATAGTTGAACAGGTACAGTTTTTGGATCGCCATCACCTATTTATCAAGTTTGGTAGTGTGGATGGAGGGGTAAATCCATTTTCTCCAGACATCTTACCAGTAGTTTATGCATATATTGTTGCCATCTATTTTCAAATACTTTTCTATTTATTTAGGTTTCTCGAAGCACCGATCAAAATTTAGCATTCTTTGCTGTGTACAACATGGAGACGACAAATATTGTTTCACTTTATCAGGTACCTATTATCATCAAAACATATATTGATATCTGAAGTTATTTCTTTTTCTTGTGTTGAGCCTATTATATAATTTGTCAGCAGAATTCTTCGGAGGATTTGTATTCATTGTTTGAACATTTTTATGACCATTTCCACGCAAATCCACAAAACTCTTTGCATGGAAATTTTATCTCGTCACATTCCAACAACGTTCATGCCGTTGATCAGCTCCGCACAATTAAAAACAAAGCAAGCAGCTCCTCACAGGTAATGTTGATAACACAAGGAGTATGATCCATTTTTTTCGTAAACCATTTTAGTTCTTGGTTCCATTTTGAATGTTTGCACGAGATGTGAGAACTTGTGCATGTTGTCATGCTAAATCGCCTACTTCTTGCCAAGGATGATGCACTGATTGTCAACTGTATTCAAATTTCAATTTATTAAAGAAAGAATCTGCACACTTCCCACAAAAAATTTACTGAGCTATGAAGATATGTATTCTGATTCTAAATACATAATAAAAATTAAGTTTTCTTGGATAAGGTACATATAATAGTTAGGCCAAGATGTCAGTACAGCATTTTTATTGATGAAATGTTGTTTTTCTAGTTGATCACTGAATCAAAAGGTTTATGATCTAATCATCTTTTTTTGGAGTCAATTAACCTGTTATATGGGATGTCAGGGACGGGATGGTAGCCCTGTATTAACCAAAAAAGTCAAAACATTGTTTTTTTAGCTTTGAGCCTGTCTTCCAGTAATGCCTTTTTTAGTTCCATGTCAGCTTATATGAATTCTAGCACAAATGGTTTGCTTGTGAAAATTTTAGAATGTACCATGCCTTTCTGAAGGAAAACCAGAGGGGTGAAACTACTACTTGATGCTCATGTGTATTTCTTGATATATACATTTGTTTGATATTTTTTGTATTCATTTTTTAGGCACAAGGCATCTATTAACTAGTGTGTGAATAATTAATTTCTTTTGTTAGAAAATGTGATACTGAAGCTTTTGGTTAATGCAACTTGCTTTATATTTGGCAGTTTGTGAAAAAGATGATGGCGTCATTACCTTACACTTGCCAATCACAAAGTCCTTCACCATACTTTGACCTATTGCTTTTTCGGTATGATGAGAAGGTTTGTTCTACAGCTTGTTGGAAATATACATTCTAAAGTAGTTGATATGTTGTAATCTGGCTAGTTTCTGGGTTGAATATCACAGCAAAGTATCTAACCTTTGTGAATCAAATATAAGAAAATAGAGATTAAATGCGCAGCGCTCTTAGGAGAAGCGAACGCCACCTCCTATTGAAAAGATTTTCTAGTTTCAAATGCTAGTATTCGATCATGTGACTTAAACAAGTTGATTAATACTTAAAAATGGATCTTGTATGGTGTGACTCATGTGGCTGTCATATAAGATAATCACATTGTCACTGCAAGTTGATACTATGGCGCGTCTCACAGATTGTTAGGGGGCTCCTGTTGACCTTGGAAACGATGTTGATTACTTGCAGTAATTTGGGTATTGATGCTGTATGTTAGTGCCACACTAAGATGGCTGTCTTTTGATGGAAGTTGTTTTCATGGTTATCAAGATGATAAGGCGAGGTGAGGCGCTAGATCACCACCTGGACGCCTAGGCGTGTGTAAGGCATGTGGCGAGGCGACTCCATATGAAACAGAATATAGCAGCAATAGAGGAGGAAATAGGCAAAAGAAATGAGAAAAGGATAAAAAGAACCAACCAGGCCACCTAGCCCACAAAGCCCATCATCCTAACCCACCTCATCCACTCTCCCATGCTTTGTGTGCCCTAAAGAGCCAGCTGCCAACCACCAGAAGTCTAGCAGCGGCCAGAACAGGGGAAAGCCAGCATTCAGTAGCAACGGGCCAAGCTTCGGTGGCAGTAGTGTGGACTCCACGACAGCAAGCCGGCGGCGACAGCGAAGAGGTGGCCCTGGAGTCAGATCTGCCGCCCCGACCTCGGAACGACTCTCAGCCACCTTTGATAACCTTTTTCCTGGCTTCCCCCCCATAGGTGAGGTGACAGCCGTGACGGCAGTCCCCGAGCGCCTTGATGCCTAATCGACAATTAGACGACGCCTTAATAACCATGGTTGTTTTGATAGGGATTGAATATACATTACATACTATGTTTTGTTTATTAAGTGTGTACAAACTATGGTTGAACAGTGTAAATCATGGGTTAGATTGGGTGTGAGGAGTTTACCAAGGGTTAAGATCTTTTTTGTATACATTAAGGGGCTGTTTGGCCGAGCTCCAACTTTAGTTTTCCGGCTCGAAATCCTAATCTTGGAAGAAGCTGGCTCTAGAGAAGCTAGAAGACCAAAAACTTGAGGTGTTTAGCCCAATTAGGAGCTCCAGCTCCAACATTTGGCCCAAAGACAATTCTACTGTCATCCTTAGCCATTTCCAATGGCAAATAGCCAAATACATTTAAATACCTTCAATCCACGTCCCCACATTAAAGAACAATCCATAGGAGACATTGAAGCCAGGTTTTTTTTGCTTCTCTTGGCTAGTTCATTTTTGGCTGCTAGCTCCTATGGCTTCTCGAGAAGCCGGCTTCGAAGCCCGAGTGTTTGGCTGGAAAGCTCCGACTCTAGCCCAGAAGCCAGGCTCTAGAGCTGGGCCAAACAGCACCTTAGTACAAGGTTCTTACTATGCTACGCATTTCCAAGAAATTTAGTAGCATGTTCCTACACAATGTTCAGAGCTATGATGAAAATTATCTTCAGTTCAATGTATATTCTATTTATTTAGTATCACGCAAAACTAACATATGCAGTACAAGGGGTTCCATAGTGACGAGAGATGACAGCAACAAGCATTAGACATTTTGCAGTTGCACTATTTATTATTATTTTTATGCCATTCCATGAGCCTTCTAAGTTCTAATCATCTCGGTTTTGTCAGACAACTGCATGAAAGCAATATTTTCCTTACTATTATTTAATTTTTAATATTGCTTCGTTTCCTTATTTGCAGCTGATTTCAGCAATTGATCGGCATAGGCATTGCACAGAGCATCCAATAAAATTTATATCAGTGAGGCAACCAAATGTTGTCAAATTTAAGATCAAACCAGGTAACTCTTGATCCATTTCTGTGACCAAACATCTAGATTCTAGAGCTAGCCTGTGTGGAACTATATCAACTTGAATCTGTATCCGCATACAATTATCTAGACCAATGAACAGTCATGAAACGAAACCATCTCCATAGTAGTACAATTATGAAGGCCACACATAGTAAGACAAGATGTAGATCAACATACCTGAGTAACAATTTGGGAATATATTATCAATTTCAGGCTACCAAAAAGAAAAAATGTATAATACTTGCTTTTCTGTAAGGGGGCAAAACAAGTTTGTTCTTGTAGATTTTTTATTGAAGGACCCGTAGGTTTTTTTGGCAACTCCACATAAATATAACCTTTTCTACTCTGTAGGTTCAGATTCTGATGCTTCTGACAGCAGGGTGAAAAGAATATCTTCCTTCTTGTTTCACCCATTTTTCCCGCTTGCACTTTCGATTCAGCAGACATATACGCAACCAACTGTTGTCAATGTACATTTCAGGAGATAGAAAAATTGTAGTCGTTGCCTCAATTGTATTTGTATCAGTCGTGAGCTTGCAGCACAGCTCTGAGAAATTTTGGCAATGTTTCATTGGCTGATCATATTATAGGGGGAAAAAATATGGTTTGGCTTCTCCGTGATGCGATAATGCTGAAATCATCGTTTTGTAGGAAATATCGCTGTCAGAAGCCAAAGATAGATATGAAAGGAAACGAGATTTTATTGTTTAGAAATAATTTCTTTGGTTTCTCCTCCAAAGTCCAAACAAGGACAAGTGCGCACTCGTCTTAACACCCTAGCCTAATAGGTTGCTACTATTATCCAACAATTCTACATCCTAAAACCACTCAGCAGCAATCAAACTAAATAAACCATAACCAAAAGGTTACCAAAGATAATGACAACATATCGTAGCCATCTAGCAATTAAAGAGCAATAGTAATTCATCAACGCCTAATAAACACCAGTAGTCTCGACGCACAACCATAAACAAGTTCCAAGATAGACCATTAATAAACTAATTAAGTGATCCAAGTAAGTTAAATGTGCCACTTCCATCCTGATGTATGTGTCTCAACGATAACCTAACTCAAAGAAAACAAGGATGGGATCATGTCTCAGTACGTAGTAAAACAATAAATATAAACAGGTCATAAACATTTATCTCATTATTGTCCTTTCATTTAATGCAATATAAATGCTCATACACATCTCTTGATGAGGGTACGACCATGCGAACCCCTAGGGTTAGTCCGATCTTATGGTAACGATCACACAATCAATGAAGATAACTCATCGAAGCAATAAGATTTAAGATCGTACCACAAGGATCACAAGGGTATCTTAAAGAAAGAAACACGATTTGATAAATGAAGCAAACTTGTGCCAAGCACAAGTTTACAATCACCATAACCATTTCATAACCATTACAAGAATCGAATCCACGTAACTTGCTATCGGCAAGAGCACGAAATAGTTGATCATGACAGATCACTCTAAACAAATTTAAAGAACTTGCAAGGCATGTAAGAGTTACTCAAGCTCTCACTAGATATCAGGGATTTAAACCCTAGAGCCAATAAGGTGTACACTCATTTCATATTCATCAAAACATCAACATCCTAGTTTACAAGGGGGGTACCTTCCTTATATATAATTTTAGATCCATTGCTATAGTATGACGGTTACCGTGGTACGCCATTTGCTACCGTAACAATATTTAAAAATATCATTTGGTTTTCTTGTCAAACAAGATAGAAATATCAAATTCAAATCAGATTTGTCTTTGAGCAACGAAAGGAATTCAAATTGGATTCCCCTTTTTAGATGTCCTTTTCATCTCCTCTCCCATGAAAAGAAGTCGTCCTCAGCTTCGACTTGTTGCCAAGTTTCTCCCCTGTTGCACGACGATGATAGAGAGTTATCATGTCTCCTTTCATGTGTTGGCTTATACATTATTGTAGACAACATTGAAAATAAGTGTGAAGTATTGGTTTTCTCACATCTAGCATCCACTTCACTCTTTTTATGCAAGCTCTTCAATAGAATATGTTAGGCCATAGGGTTTTTTCTCATATTTTTGTGGCTAACTCTATTTTTCTTTTTCTATTTATCATTCTCACTACATGAAGGTGTTACAATACATCTTTTGGAAACATTGGAATCAAAGTGTAGCTCTTGTCTCGAAGAGTGCATGTGTGTTGATTGGTTTTGCGATGATGGATTGAGCCTCTATCATATTACCACGGACGTCTCAATAGTATGTGACATGCCTTCGTGGGTAGCACGTCATATATCACCTCATCTTTGTATTCTCCAACAGAACATGGCACCTTAACACCACGAGTCACTTTGAGAATACCACTCATTTAACCATTCGACTTGACACGCCTTGGGTTTTTTTGAATGTAGGCAATCGCAACTTCCTGACCATATCAAAATTAGCAAGGTTATGACTATTTCCACCATCAATCAAAAAATAACTTACCTACCTTTTATGTTACATTGGTTATAGAAGATGTTATATCGCTAATTTGTGCCCAAGTATTCTTTCCCTTCTTTATGCACTTTTCTAACAGAAAGTGCTTGTTTTGCCTTAAAGGAACAAGTATCATAGCCTTCTTTGTATTTATGGTGAAAAGTAGGGATTACATTTTTGGAAAAGAAAAAAATCCCTCTTGAGAATTCCGATTTTCTGAAATTTCAAAATTTTCATATTTTTTCAAAGAATTTCGGGCGAAACATTCAAACCAACAGGTTGATCCAAGAAATTCAACTAAGTTTAAATTTTCAGATTTCTCAGTGATATTTTAGATTTCTCGAGAAAAATCAGTTTTCCCTACCTACCGACCTACCCACCCTTGGGAGTACATACTCCTACTTCTCGTATATCACCTTAATGGTATTGTTATACCTCTTTATCTATTTGAGCATACTTTAATAATGATTATAATATACCCCAAAGTGAGTTCCATGAAAAATTTCAAAAAAAATCCATTTTTTTATAACATAATTTGTGTATATATTCCTTCTTTGTGTGGAAAAGGATATATTGGAAAATAAAGGACCCCGATGAAAAATTTTTAAACAAGTCGCATTGGAGAATCTTAGAATTAGTATTTAAACATACATACATACATACGTACGTACGTACGTACATACATACATACATACACACACAGCGCATGTGTAGATTGCGCGCCGGAAAGTTATTGCCGTGTGTAGGTGATGTTACTACCAAACATATGTAGAATTACTGTCAGTTGTAACACTATAAAACTGGTATTAACTCTACATGTATTTGATAGTAGCTTTACTCACGCATGACAGTAACTTTCTGGCACGCACAACACACACAGGTGCAAAATAGCACAGCCGTGTGTGTATGTGAAAATGATTCCATACTCTTGGGTGTACTTACTCCCACTTCTTATATACCACTTAAATAATATTGTTATACCTCTTTATCCTTTTAAGTATACTCTAATAATGATTATAAGATACTCTAAAGTAAGTTCCATGAAAAGATTTATTTGAAGTCCACTTTTTATTGTATAATTTTATATATAATACTTTTATATAAGAAAAATGGTATATAGCAAAAATGAAGGGCTCTAAAAATTTTTAACCAAATTGTATTAGAGTATCTTAGAATTATTTTTTAAGTATACTGAAATTGATAAATAAGTATAATACAATAATACAATCATTTAAGTGGTATATTGAAAGTGGGAGTACATACTCCTGTGAGTACGACAAAAGCTTCACACACACACACACAAGACTTGTTGAGATTGAAAATGCTTTTTTTTTTTGTCTTTTTCCCCTTTTCGCGGCACTGAACTTCATAGATAGACTTACCAACTGACGAGCCGAAGTAGCAAATTTCTTCTTCCTGGGAGGGGTGGACTCTACGTTGGTAGACTGAACTTTCATTTCTTCATTCCATTTCATCTGTTCAAGTAGTCTTCATTTGAAGTATATATGCTTTGATACCAGGCCGGTGTGCATTCTATACTTACATAGCAAGCGAAGGAGCGAGCCAATTCCTTTGAAGAATTGTTGACTTTCTTTCCTCTAGTGAACAGAGTGGAAGACCCGATATCTTCATGGTTGGTTTTGGAATGATTGCTTGCAGGATTTCAGATTTTCCAATGATCAGCTTAGGGCCTGTTTGATACGGCTGCGGCTTATAGCTTTTGGCTGAAATTTTTAAATTTTAGCTGTTTGCGACAGAGATTATGGAGAGAGAGATACTCGCTTGCAATTTTGGTTGATACAGATGTTGGACTTTTAATGTGTACTACAATTAACTTGTAGACCCCGTCTTAAGAAAATACTCCGTTTAAAAGTTAGGTACTGTAGCAAAAGTCAAAAGCCGCGCTTTTAGAAGCCGTAAAGAGTATGGCCTTAGTTGGAAGAGATAGATAGGAGAAGCGAATGCCAGATATGCGGTGCACCAGTCAATCCAATTTTGTGAGATCGAGTAAAGGTAATAAGGATAAATTCTTTGGAGTAAAGTTGCCTCGAAGAAAGAATAGGACTGCTACTATACTTGTTATTCATCTCGGTGTTTATCTCACTTCTCTATAGAGCATTAGATCACAAAATGGGTTCATATTCATGGTACAAGGTAAGAAACGCTGCATTGAGCATAAAATAAATAAGGTATACAATACATAGACTAAAGATGTGAATCAAAATTCAAAACAGAAACTAGAACCATAGCTACAACCCACTAGTACTACCTCCAACAAGAATCAAGCAGCAGAATATGCCTAAAGAGAACAGCCGAATAACAAAATACTAATCAGTTGCAACACATGTCTAAAGTTGAGCTCATTTCATCAATCGATTAAAAAGGGCATCTCCAAACTATCAAGCAATCTTTAGTATAAGTAAGCACACTCATTCAAAGATGAAAACCGCAAACCATCAATAATGATTAATAAGTAGATCAGAAACAGAGACAAAGGGCAGAGGTGCAGTAGTAACCATAACAACAACATAACAACCATACAATGTTCCTCAGTTGTGCATCATATTAATTGCCTACATATTTATGGTCACCACCAAAAGCACATAGAATGACAAAGGAAAGTGCGATGAAACATAACCATCTCCAAATCCCTATGTTTCTGTAGGCTATTAAGCAACTAACTCATAGAATTTACATTACTCTCAGTTCAGTACTCCCAGCATAACCACGAAGAACTCATAAACTCTTCCACAGGCTACAATCATCAATGGATCTGGAAAGATTGGATGAAACAGTAAGATGAAAATTGAGGTTTCGTGATTGGCACCACATAGATGTTAAAAACTATTATTATCAGTCTAACCTGAATATCAATATCTCAGTCAAGAAGCAAAATAGTTTCCTGTATTGCTAATCTCAAAAACCTGAAACACATAATAATAATAATTTGAGATACATGATGGTGATGAGCTTAGAGAGGCACAGTAAAGCAACTCATATGGTGATGTGCCTAGAGAGACATAGTAAAGCAACTCATATGACAACAAGAATCTCAAATGTTACATAAGACTTTAACTCCAAATCTTACCCACACACTAGTATAGGCTAGAGAGATCCTTCTTCTTCATACCAGATCTTGCTCACCGAGAGCTGTGGTCTCCATCCTGTGTGGCATACGTGAAGTTTTGCTCTTCACTGAACACAAGTGGTGCCGGGTGGTCTACACTTGCAGAAGTGAGATGCTAGAAGATCAACCTTTGTTACACTTTACAAATATTTGTATTGTATTGCTATCTCACCTTCATCACCATCTTCATTGGGAGAGCTGCTACCCTCAATTTTAGCATAACTAGGGCTACTACTACATCTTCCATTTCATCATCGCTACCCACAACTTCATCCTCTTCAACCTGCACTATTTTCTTCCCTTTCTTCCACCACTATGATGCTTCCTCTTTGGTGCCCATTTCTTTATCAACTCATCAAGGTCTGCATCGCATGATTTCTGGCTATTTAGTTTATCAATAACAACCTTGGAAGGACTGTCTCTTGGTTTGTCCATTGCTGGCTTGATTCACTCCTTAACCCACCTAGTCAATCCCAGATTGGGTTGTCCTTATCAAAGAGTGATGTATCCATCATCAGTTAATAAGCATCTATCTCTTTTTGTTGCACATCTTCTTTGAACTTCTGGATCTTGAGCTTTAAATTGTAATGGACATAGACCAACTTATGCAGCTTATTATAGCTGAGTCGATTCCTCACTTGCGTGTGAATCAATGTAAATATGCTCCAATTACACTCACAGCCACTAGAGGACATGCATTGCAACACAATCCGTAGTGCATATTTTTGCAATGTTTTGTAATCTCCTCCAAAATACATCCACCAAGACGTAGAAAAAATGGACATAAGGCTAGTCATTGGCAAGAAGCAGTAATGAATAAACTATCATGGTAATTAAGGCGGTGCAGTGAGGCGCGGCGACTCATTACCTTCACACAACAATATCGCTGATGGCGCGCGCCGTGGCGATGCCATAGACACATCCTAACCTAGTTTGGTAGCAAATTAAATCAACAATATAGTAGAAGTGTAGAACATGCATACCTTGATTTTATCTATTCTTCAGCCAATGTAGTGCCATCATCTACCAATGTACCTTCTCCCACATAGCATCCATCCTCTTGTAATTTGCAAGTTACAACATGTAGCTTGTTACAATACATTACAATAATGCATATTTGATATTACATTTAATTGAGTAAATACGGATTGAATGACATACCTTGTTCATACTTGATGATAAAATGCTATATCTTCTTGTAACCAACAAGCTACATGAAAATGAGTCAATATGAAGTGAACAACTAAGAATTAAAATATACAATTATATGAAGTGAACAATGAGCAGTGTTGTAGGGGTGGCCCCCACCTAAGCCCAGCCGGCCTGTTAGAAGGCTGTAAGGCCCGTAATGGGACACGTATAATGGCATAAATGCTCTTGAGAGGGATACTTGAATGTAAGGGTATTATTGTAAAACACTCCCCATGGGATTATATATATACCATCCTGGCCATGGGGGAAACCCTAAGCATTGCTCACCTAACTCTCCACTACCATACCTCTCTCTCTGTTTGGTCTGTAACCACAACAGTTGGCGCCGTCCGTGGGGAGGACAAGAGCAAGCCTCAAGATCTGAAGAAGGATGGCACCGAAGAAAGCTTCATCGCCGGCGGTGAAGAAGAAGAAGGGTGCGACGGAGCCCCGCGTCAGCACCAGAGCTTCGGCGTCGGCAATCGCGAGCGCGGACGCCGGCGCAGGCGTGGCAGCTGCGGACATCGACGCTCATGGCGCGGTGATTGACCCCACCGTCGGCGCGACAGTCGACCCCGCTCCGAGCATGGCGATCGACCCCATCGCAGGCGCGACGGTCGACAACGGCAGCACCGATTGGGTTGTCGGGAGCGGTAACGCCGGCGCCCATGCTGGCACGGCCACCGTCCCTCCCCCCGGTGCGGGAGTGGCGACCAGCTCTAGCGGCAACGTCGGCCTCGTCACCGACCCCGAAGCCCGCCACACAGACGTACCGGGCAACCCAGGAGTGCAGGCCGTAGTCGCTGTAGCTCCGACGGTGCAATCGAGTGCGCCGATAGCCCCAGCCACAGTAACGGTGGAGAGCGCTCTGTTGACGGCAGTATGCTCCAGCGGGAGCTAGTGGACCTCCGCGGAGCTGTGCGGGACATACAAGAGGCTCGGAGCTAGCAGGCGACATGGCCGGAGGGCTTCAAGTTCCCCAGCGCCGCCGAGCCATACAAGGGCGACACGGATCCTCGGGAGTTCGTGCGCGTGTATGAGACCACCATCAAAGCGGCTGGCGGAGACGGCACTACCAAGGCGAAGGGGCTCCCCCTTGCGCTGCAGGGAGTGGCGCTTTCTTGGTTTTTTTACCATAGAGCCGAACTCCATCTACGCGTGGGAGCAGATCCGCGACCGCCTTTACAACAACTTCCAAGGGAACTATGTTGAGCGTGTCGATGCGGATCAGCTCTTCGCGGTCAAACAAAAACCTTCGGAGAAGCTCCGGGAGTATTTCAAGCGCTTCGCGAAGGTCCGCTGTCAGGTCAAGGACGTCAACGAGACAACCATCATCAACGCAGCAGTACAGGGCCTCCGCCTGGGACCGCTGGCCGAGTACAATGCACGAAAGCCAACCAAGACAGTGGCGAAACTCTTTGACAAGATGGAGGAGTATGCCAGGGCGGAGGAAGATGCGCGAAGGCGCCAAAGTGAAGACTCCGACTCCAATCAGGCGGAACGCATGACGAAGAGCGGAGACTCACCGAAGGAAGGCTCTTCGAAGGGCAAGCGCAAGCAGGAGCCACCAAAGGGCGGGCCCGAGAGCAAGGGTGCCCAGCTCAAGGACTCGCCGGGCGACAAGCTTAAGCGTAGCCAACACAAGTCCCGGAGAGCCCGCCATGTCTTCGACATTGAGGGTGGTTCCGAAGACAACGCCTTCGCCAGCTGCGGGCGAGGTCGCCGAGGCTGGGGGTGGGGGCGTGGCCGAGGCCATGATGATAGGACCCGTACGAAATACGACGACCAGCCCTACGGTCTGTGGTGCGAGGTACACGGCCGAGGTAGCCACGACACGCGCGCATGCACCACCATCGCGGCGCTTCGACAAAGTGTTGCCAGGGATAGAACCCTCGAGGTGCGGTCGCCCGTAGTAGCCCATGTCCAGGAATCCCCAAAGGGTTCCATCCGAATCCAAGATCACGGGCCGCAGCCCCAGGGGGGACCCTTGCGGATTCAAGCCATGTGCAGCAACCTCAGGAAGGCCCCTTGCGGATCCAAGCTCCAGGGGGGCCCAGCGCTGAGTTATAAACGTCATCTCCGGGGGCTCCTCACGGCAGTTTGCCTCGGCGCGGCAGCAGAAGGCCTCCGCGCGGAGGCTGCACCACGTGGCAGCATACCCAGCTCAGGCACCGCCGGACTGGGCGCGGCACGACATTACCTTCACGCCCGCGGATGCTGAGGGTGTGGAGTTCCCCCACCAAGATCCCCTGGTCATCTAGGTCACCATTGCAGGATGCGATGTCAAGCGCGTCCTAGTCGATGGAGGAAGCTCCGCGAACATCTTGTTTGTAGTGGCCTTCGACCAAATGGAGATCCCTCGAAGCCGCTTAGGTCCCTCGGGAATCCCATTATAGGGCGTTGGGCCGCTTAGGTCAGCCGCTGAGGGCGTTGGGCCAGATATGTCTGCAGGTCTCCTTCGGCCAGGACGACAATGTGAGGAGTGAAGATGTCACCTTCGACATCGTCAATATTCCATACCCTTACAACGCCATATTGGGGCGGCTGACCCTCAATTCCTTCGGGGCAGTCCCACATCATGGCTTTCTATGCATGAAGCTTCCAGGATATAGCCCGGCACATAGAGCTCGGTGCGCGAGGCCCGCATTGCGAGTCTTGCCGGGATCCTTGAAGACGGCATGACAGCGCAAAGGCCCTCGGCAGTTCCAAGAAGCACCCCGCTGGGTTTCCACTTGGGTCACTCCGGCACTAGAGGCTCCCCCCGTGTCCTACCTTGCCGCCTCAGCAACAGCAGTCGATGCTGCCCCCATCCTCGAGCGACTTGTGGTCAGTACCCTGTCTTTTGTAATCGCTCACCTGCGCAAACGGGAGATCAATAAAGTTCACCGTTTGCGTAACTTTCATATTTTGTGCAAAGATGCGCGGAGGCTTGCCTCCGCGTGCACTCTCCGTGAGTATAAACAAAGACATGCGGTAGCCCGCGGGACGCACGCACTCTACGGAGTATAAACAAAGACACGCGGTAAACGCGCACACTCTCTGTGAGTATAAACAAAGACGTGCGGTAGCCCGCGGGATGTACGCACTCTACGGAGTATAAACAAAGACACGCGGTAAATGCGCGCACTCTCCGTGAGTATAAAGAAAGACGTGCGGTAGCCCGCGGGACGCACGCACTCTACGGAGTATAAATAAGACGCAGCATTGAGGTCCGCCGCCGCGCGCACTCTACGGAGTATAAGCAAGACACGTGGGGTGACGCCCCTGCGCGCACTCTACGAAGTATAAACAAGACACGGATGTTCTCCATGCGCACTTTACTGAGTATAAACAAGACGCGGATGTTACCGCGCACATGTGGATGTTGTCCCTACGTGTACTCTTCGAAGTATAAATAAGACGTGGTTGATGTTCCCACGCACTCTACGGAGTGTAAGGCGCAGCAGAGGCTTGCCTTTGTGCGCACTCTACGGAGTATAAACAAGACGCGGATGTTCTCCCTGCGCACTCTACTGAGTATAAACAAGACGCGGATGTTACCGCGCATGCGTGGATGTTGTACCTATGCATACTCTTCGGAGTATAAATAAGACGTGGTTGATGTTCCCACGCACTCTACGAAGTGTAAGGCGCAGCAGAGGCTTGCCTCTGTGCACTCTACGGAGTATAAACAAGACGCAGATGTTGTCCCTACGCGTACTCTCCGGAGTATAAATAAGATATGGTTGATGTTCCCACGCACTCTACGGAGTGTAAGGTGCAGCAGACGCTTCCCTCCGTGCGCACTGTACGAAGTATAAGTAAGACGCAGCAGAGGCTTGCCTCCGCGTGCGCTCTACGGAGTATAAACAAGACGCGCGGATGTTGTCCCCGCGCACGTGCGCTCCACGATAGAAAGTACAGAACTCAGCTCCGCTGCCACCATTTCGAAGGGTAGGGGACGGAGCGCTCGAGCGTCTATTTCGACTAGGCGCGAACTCCGCTGCCGTCACCTCGAAGGGTAGGGGACGGAGCATTCAAGCGTCTACTTCGACTAGGCACCAGCTCCGCTGCCACCATTTCAAAGGGTAGGGGACGGAGCGCTCGAGCGTCTACTTCGACTAGGCACCAGCTCCGCTGCCGTCACCTCGAAGGGTAGGGGACGGAGCGCTCGAGCGTCTACTTTGACTAGGCACCAGCTTCGCTGCCACCATTTCAAGGGGTAGGGGATGGAGCGCTCGAGCGTCTACTTCGACTAGGCGCCAGCTCCACTGCCACCACTTCGAGGGTAGGGGACGGAGCGCTCCAGTGTCTACTTCGACTAGGCGCCAACTCCGCTGCCACCACTTCGAAGGGTAGGGGACAGAGCGCTCATGCGTCTACTTCAACTAGGCACCTTAGCGTGCAGGCGTATACGAAACGCAAGTCCTACGAGTCTACCGGAGGCAGACGTGACCGCGAAAAGTAGCAGGGACACATACTTCAACCGAAGTCCTTTTTGCATTCGTTAGAGGATGTTTACAAGGGGGTTCGCTAAGGACCAAATGTACCAGCATCCTCGGATGTTCACAGCCGCTACTCGGCCGGCTCTTGCTTAACATATGTCCACGCCGAAGCCTCGCCCGAAGATGCCCGGGTTAATGGTGTGAATGAAAACATTGCAATGTATGCATTTGATAGCTGTTGTAGTATCAATTGGTTCGTGCAAAACAGTGAGAATGAGAATGACACAATAATTGATTCATACATATACCACGCATATGTGTTGTTCTTTTTGCTTACTACACCTCCAGGTAATAATAATGTGAAAGACGGAAGGGGTGTAACTGACCAATACATATACCATGCATACACATTGTATTCTTTGTTTAGTACAATTTCAGGCTATCAAAAGCCAAGGACGGCTTTTCTTGAAGAAGGGGAGGATGATGAGGACATCTCTATTACATATACATCTCCATTACATATACATCTTCCACTCCAAGCATGTATGAGAATATCCAAGAACCAGTGGGCCCAATGACGAGGGCAAGAGCCAAGCGTTTAAACAAATAGGTGCTTTTGTTTCTTAAGAAGTTTCCTTTAATTGATGATGAACTTCGAATACTACCTCATACTATTATTTTATGTATTTTTAGGTATGACTTATGTGAAGACTTAGAGAGCAAAAAGGAGGAGCCAAGGACTTAAACTACAAGTTTTGGATAAGATTTTCAAGCCAAATTCGGACCTCCCATGTGCTCAACCCAATTCAATATCAGGATTCAATTCGGATTCGGTTCGGGACAGCCTGACAGGCAGTTACTAAAAAAGCCATAACTTTCGCAAACGGAGTCCGATTCAGGTGTTCTTGTACTCGTTGGAAAGATAATTTCAAGGGCTACGCAATGGATCTGGTCCCACCTTCAAATTCATCACGGATAAAAAGTATGATTAAAATAATATAACAGGTGAAAAATATAGTTTCCTTTTTGTGAGAGTTTGTATCTAAAACCATATAGGGTTGAGCTGTACTTGGTTTGGGGACCATATGGACATCCCAAGGGGCTATATAAGCCTTGTATTGGCAGCCTTTAGGGCTCAGACCACGTTTGATAATAAAATACTCTTGTTCTTTTTTATGGCCGACCCAACTTGAGGGAATTGGGAGTTTGTTGAAATCAAGATCGTTCAACCTTTACGTTGGGAATTGGGAGAGCGATGGAACTTCATCGGTGGTCGTGAAGTTCAGCACGTATGGTTGGGCGAATTATAGAGTGCTAACTCTTGCATTGGCAACAGGAGATCACTACGGTTCATCAAATCCACGTGAGTATCTTGATCCTACGTCGAGAAGATCGTGCGACACCGTATCATCTTGGTATTAGAGCGCAGTTTACTCGGTAGGATTATTTACCCTTACTTTTAGATTGTTTTACTTCTGTTCCTATAGTCCATTAAAACCGAAAATTGCCACAAAAAATCCAAACCCTAGTTTCACATCTGTTATTTTCGTGAGTTTTATTAAGTCTTGATCCATTAGAAATTTTGTTTAGGTGTTGATCACTCATGTTTATTTGCGTAGCTTAATCTTTGTGTCCAATCCAAAATTCAAAAAAAAAATCTTGCTGATATTTTTTTCATCAATTGAGACTAGCTGTTGAATATTGCATCTAGGCTGCTCTTGAGTATTTTACACCTTGCTGAATATTTGTGATCTGTGCATATTCAAAGAGACTATTAAATCTAGTTCGGCCTTTAAAAAAAACAGAAAAAAATCACAGATTGAAAAGAGAGAGAGAGAGAGAGAGAGAGAGAAGAAGGAAAAAAAAGGAAAAAAACAATGGCCGAATTTGGGTGAGTTCTTAGTCCATAAATTCAGATAATGTAATTTAAATTTCTTAAGCAATCTCGTGCCCTTACATTCATATCATTGCAATTGGCTAGCGTCTCTCCTAATACTTGGTGCAAAACGAACTATCTAATCTTTAATTTTAGATTGCCTCTAGTTAGCTCATTCCTTTGTTTGCATCGAGTCACATTGATCTTTGCGTGTGCGTTCATATACTTCACTTAAATCTTTTGGATCAGCACTTAGGCAAAGTATTCTAGCCTGGATTATTACTTAATCTTACAACATCGTGAAATTCAGATTGTGTAGGATAAACACTTTCATACCAAGCTCCACCATATAACCGTTGTTGTGCAAGTAGTGAACACTCTTAAATTCGCTTGATCATCACAGTGTTGTTGTCACTTCTACCAGGTGTAAGTTTTTATTGGACTTAATTCACTTCGGAAGGGTAAGAACTTTACTTGGGAGAGAAAACAGTGAGATTGAGTGATTTCCATAAAAGCATTATTCTACATAGCTATTTGTTTCTTGCATAGCTAACCATGTTAGGTGGAGAAGAACACCATGATGAGAGTGGTGAGAAAAATAAAACTCAAGCATTCGTCAAGCAATATCAATTTGGGGCACTCCGTGAACACTTTCAACATGAGCTACGCCAAGGGCTCGATCAACTCCATGAGAAGCATGATGCTTTTGCTGATTAAATTGCAAGGGAGATGCAAAATATGGAGATACAAGCTGCTGAAAATATGCGCCAATTGCGGAAGGACATTGGAGCCCTCACTAGGCTCATACAAGCTTGCAATGGTGGTGATGAAGCAAGTGTTCAAGGAGGAAACACTGCTGCACATGTACATCCTGCACCGCAATACTGAATGGCGGCCAACGTGGTGCGTCCACCACAGCCCGGAGGACGAGGAGGAGGCCATGGAGGGCGTGGCCAAGGCCTAGGTGGAAGCCGTGGTGGTGCTGCACATGCGATGGAATGGGATGGTGATTTTGCTTTGCATTACAATGAACATTATCGTCGTCCACGCAATGAAGATGATGGATTGGGCAAGCTCAAGTTTTCCATGCCCAAGTTTGTAGGTGGAACTGATCCTGAGGAGTATCTCACTTGGAAATTGAAGGTTGACAAAATATTCCGTATGCATCACTATACGGATGAGAGAAAGATACAGTTGGCATCACATGAGTTTGAAGGTTATGCTTTGGATTGGTGGGAACAAGTCATTACTCAAAGAGCTGAGCATGGAGAAGACCCTGTTGCATCATGGCAAGAGATGAAACGAGAAATGAGAGCCCGTTTTGTTCCTAATCATTACAAGCGTAATCTATTTGATAAATTGCAGAATATGAAGCAGGGAGCACATTTTATGGAGGAGAAGAGACTTATGGATATGCGTACACCACAGTTTCATCCAAGCCCATACTTCAATTCTTATGCCTCAACAAGTGTGCTACATGGGAAGATGACCGAGCATGGGACTTTCCCTTCGGTCAAGAAGACATGCAGTGTTGCCCCATTGCTACAAACAACACTTGAGATGTATCAAAACTCATGTAAGGATGAGTGCGACATAGCCAAATTGAGTGAGAGTGATAAAAACAGTGAGTTGTGTGATTCCACCAAACGTGAGGTTGAGAGCATCCAAATTAAAAGTGAGAGAAATACACAAAAAGAAAAGAGAGAAAGAGATGATAGAAAAAATGAGATTACTTTTTATACTAACGACTTATTCTCTACTTCTAGTGTTGCTTCTCATATTATGCAGGTTGACATTAAAGATGAGGAGTCGAATGTTCCACAACCGGTACCATTGGAAGTCAAAGATGAGAAGATAACCACAGTTGAAGATGAAGTACTTGCTACGCCGTTGTTACATCATGACGGTTTGATACCTACAGCACCTGCATCAACTGAAGAGAATGATAAAGGTAACCATATTGGTGCTGAATTTATTTGTGAAAAGGTGAGTAATTGTGAGAACTCATGTGTTCAATCGAAAATTCCATGTTCTGAAATTTCTTTGGTCAATTTTCATAATGTGGAATTAATTACTCATAAGGAAGTTCTTGCTAGAATATCTCCTGATGATTCTTTATATTATATCATGTTCGATGATCCTAAAGAGCTATCTAGTGCCATTCAGAATGTTGCTGAAATTTCATGTTTAAAATCACTAGTTAGTTCCTATGCCTACACGTATAAGTTCAATTTGATCGGAGATTATGGTGTAGATGACAACTTTTATGCTTATCAAATATGCATTACATGTGATAAGCTTGCTAAGTTGAAATTACATATTTTGGACAAACAATCTTTTATACCACGACATAATCACAATGAGATGAGGTTTAACAATAGTACTTGCTGTTTACAAAGATTTCTTGTGCCTACTTGCTCCTCTTTCGATGAACAATCATGTACAAATAATCAGAGTAGCGCAGTTGAAGCAAGGAAGGCATTTAAAATTTTTTCTTCCATATTTGAACCGTTTGATTTAGTTTTGCCCATTAATGACTTGTCCACGTACTTCACAAAGTCGAGGACGACTTTTTCTTATGGGAGGGAGAATGGTGTGAATGAAAACAGTGCAATTATGCATTTGATAGCTGCTGTAGTATCAATTGGTTGGTGCAAAATAGTGAGAATGAGAATGACACAATAATTGATTCATACATGTACCACGCATATGTATTGTTCTTTTTGCTTACTACACCTCCAGGTAATAATAATGTGAAAGACGGAAGGGGTGTAACTGACCAATACATCTACCATGCATACACATTATATTCTTTGTTTAGTACAATTTCAGGCTATCAAAAGCCAAGGATGGCTTTTCTTGAAGAAGGGGAGGATGATGAGGACATCTCCATTATATATACATCTTCCACTCCAAGCATGCATGAGAATATCCAAGAACCAGAGGGTCCAATGATGAGGGCAAGAGCCAAGCGTTTAAACAAATAGGTGGTTTTGTTTCTTAAGGAGTTTCTTTAATTGATGATGAACTTGGAATACTACCTCATGCTAGTATTTTATGTATTTTTAGGTATGACTCATGTGAAGACTTGGGAGAGCAAAAGGGAGGAGCCCAAGGACTTAAACTATAAGTTTTGGATAAGATTTTCAAGCCAAATTCGGAACTCCCACGTGCTCAACCTAATTCAAACTCGGATTCAACTCAGGATTCAATTCGGATTCGGTTCGGGACAGCCTGACAGGCAGTTACTAAAAAGGCCATAACTTTCACAAACGAAGTCCGATTCAGGTGTTCTTATACTCGTTGGAAAGATAATTTCAAGGGCTACATAATGGATCTGGTCCCATATTCAAATTCATCACAGATAAAAAGTTATGACCAAAACAATATGACAGGTGAAAAATATAGTTTCCTTTTTGTGAGAGTTCGTATCTAAAACCATATAGGGTTGAGTTGTACTTGGTTTGGGGACCATATGGATGTACCAAGGGGCTATATAAGCCTTGTATTGGTAGCCTTTAGGGTTCAGACCACGTTTGATAATAAAATACTCTTGTCCTTATTTATGGATGACCCAACTTGAGGGAATTGGGAGTTTGCTGAAATCAAAATCGTTCAACCTTTCTGTTGGGAATTGGGAGCGCGATGGAACTTCATCGGTGGTCGTGAAGTTTAGCACCTGTGGTTGAGCGAATTATAGAGTGCTAACTCTTGCATTGGCAATGGGAGATCACTACGGTTCATCAAATCCACGTGAGTATCTTGATCCTACGTCGAGAAGATCGGGTGACCCCGTATCACCGGGTTGCCCAGAAGTTCATTGATTCTTCGGCCCACCACCAGTGCCGAAGACGTCGTCGGGTCACGAGGTCAGAAACAAGCGGCCGGTTCCTATCAAGTAGCTGCCAAAAGCACAGTAATACATGCGGTTAAAACACCGGGACAGACTCACTTTATGCATAAAAAGGGGAGTGCATACGTGGGAACGCACGCCTACACACCTGGACCCAAGCATCACACCTTTGGGTCCGCGCCCTGCCCCGCGGCGGCGGCGCCACCTCCGTCGCGTCGTGGCACTTTGTCAATCCATTGGCCGAAGTTCCCCTCACCGCCCATGGTCCGTCGCAGCTCTAGCTTCACCGCAGCCTCCCCGATGTACTCCCAGATTCGCTCATGGAAGGTCCGGGCGGCCGGACGAACGGAGTGCACGGCGCCTGACATCACCCCAGCTCCGGCAGGCATTTCCAGCTCGGGGTTAGCCAGCCCGTCGACGTGCCGATAGCCTCGGTGATGAAACAGCGCGAAGGCCAGGCACGAGGTCACGAAGGAGCAGTGGTTGCCGAAGGATTTGGCGGTGCCGAGAGCGAGATTGGAAGCCTCCGTGATTCAACGAAGCGTCTGGGAAAGCTCTTCGGGGCCAAAGGAACGAGGGGGACTTCGACAACAAGGTCTTCGAGGGCGCCTTCTAGAGCCAGCATGGCATCCCACGCAGCCACCGAGGCGTCGCCCAGAGTCCTGTCTCGTTCCCCAAGAGACGCAGTAAGGCAGCCCTTCTCCTCTTCCAACGCGGAGATTTGCTGGAGCAGGCCGACTTGCTCCGCTACTGCTCGCTGTGCCACCTCTGCGGTCGCTCGCCGCGCTGTCGCCACGAGCGCCTCGGCGTATGAAATCGCCTCCACACGCTCCGCCTCTAAGCATCGGATGTGGTCGTCCTTGGCGGAGTGCGCCTCCTCGGCCGCGTGAAGGGCCTCCTCGGCAACGCGCAGCCGGTCCTCTAACGCCCTTCGCTCGCAGGCTTGAGTCGCCTGCAACGCCCGGCCAAGGGCGAGGGTCTGCACGACGCGGCAGTCAGCAAGATCCTGTATGACGACACTTCTAAAGGTCAAGTACCCACCCTCATTTCTGAGGCCTTCAGTGCACCTCCCAGGAGCTTCGACCCCGCATGTCAGCAGTGCCTGGCGATCCAGGTTCGCGGCCGCATTCTCCGCGACCCCCCGCAGCACCTCCGGTTGAGGGATGAAATCCGCTAAGCTTGGGCACGCGGTCTCCATGACGACAGTTTCGGGAGTGTCGGGCGTCCCTCCCAAAGAAGTGTCCCCGCGCCTCGGAGATTGTCCGCGCTCGGGGAGCAGTGCCACTGCGAAGGGACGTAGCGGTTAGAGCCCTACGAACGCACCACAGGATTATGCCAAGGAAGGTGAGTTTACCTTCGGCACCTACTGCTGGACTCCGCCGGGGTGTCCCTTCAGCATCAGAGGGAACCGCGGGGATGCTAGCGACCCCTGACGAAGCCAGCCCTCCAGGTCGGGGGGCCTCCGTGTCGGAGTCTAATTCTAGCAGGCTCCTGACCCCGGTCGTCGCAGCCTGGGAGGGAGCCGCGGGGACGCCAGGCCAGGGGGCCTCAGAGTCGGAGTCGGACTCCCACAGGCCCCTGGCCCTGGTCGCCACAGCGAATCCCCTTTTCGGGCGAGAGGGGGATCGAGTGCGCGGTCGCTTCTCCTTCGGAGAGCGGGGCAGGGACGGAGCCTCGGTAACCGCCACAGGTGAGGACTCTGCTCCAGCAACCTCCGCGGGTGACGGCTCCGCCTCGGTAACTGCTGCAGGCGGGGACTCCGCTTCACCAGCCTCCGCAGGTGACGGCTCCGCCTCAGCGATCGCTACAGGCGAAGAAGCTTCCCCCTCCCAGCCATCCGCACTGCACTCTTGGTCCGTGGCGCCGCCCGAGAACCCCTCGCCTTCATCCTCTGCACCTGCCTCCAGCTCCGAATCGGCATACTTCACTGAGTCGGAGTCGGCGTCCGCCGCACTGTCGGCAACGACAAAGCCAACAGGAGCGGCAGCCGGTTCACCAGGTACAGTCGTAGAGGACCGAGCCCTCCGACGAGACGGCAGTCCTTTCCCCTTGACATCGTCGTCTCGGCGGCGAAGTTGGCTCGGGGCCGGAGTGGCGCGCTCCGGCACGCGAATGCTCAGGGCTTCGCACATACGGTTTATCCGCCCCAGCCTCGCCTCCGCGGTCGTATACGGCTCAAAGAACATGCCCATCGCACGCTCCGCGTCCCCCAGGAGAGGCCATATAGGCGAGAAGAGGCAGAGTTAAAAAGGCGAAACCCAATAGGGGGAAAGGGAAAAGCAAGGCTCCACCAAGACTTACGAGGGTCGGGGGGTCTCGGCAGTGAGGACATGGATGGGTGAGCATTGTCGCACCGAAGACCCCCAGCTGTGATGCGCCATCCATCGGCAAGCGACGCCATGCCATACATGACGAACTCCTCGGCGAGGTCGCGCATGTTGAAGCGGGTGGCGATCCCCACGAGCCTTCGCACCTTTCGCCTGTCCTCATCATCGATCGGCGTGCCAGGCGTAGTATTAAACGCCACCGGTCGGCCTGAGCACTCGAGACCGCTACGCTCGCCACACGGTGGTAAAACCACTGTTTCATCCAATTCGGCTCCCACTTCGCCTGAGTCGAGTTGGCATGGAAGATCTTCTCGCACGACGACCGCAGAACGAAGTTGATGCTGCAGAAGTTCGAAAACATTCCGTCTCTTCGCTTCTTTGGCTGACACCATGCATTGTGGAGAAACGCGAAGAGCGAGGCGCTGGGCCAGCTGTACACGACAAGGCGGGCTATCGCGTTCGGAGTCATCTGAGCCAGCTCAAGCCCGAAGGTTCGCAAGACGTCGCCGACAATCATAGTGGCTGGGACGCGAAGCCCGGCTTCAAAGTACTTGTTGGATCAAAATCGGCGACAGAGGGGGCGGCGTGAATGTCGCTTTTCAAAAATTTACCCCAAAGAGTGCATAAGAGAATCTCGTGTTCAAAAGCTATGGAAGCTAAGAGAAGAGATTGTTAATGCTTACTGGTACTCAAATACTCAGAGAAGGAAGCAAGACACAAAACATCAGAGAAATAACACAAAACCTAGCTATCTGCAGGAGGGCGGTCTGACCGCAGTGCATCAGGCGGTCAGACCGCATACATGCCGCCGGTCAGACCGGTCCCTTGGTGCTGGTCAGACCGCCCTAGTGCCTCCGGTCTGACCGCCTAAGGTGGACCGGTCTGACCGGCCCTCGGGCAGACAGGGGCAGATTTCAGCAGACAACCGACTGAAAACTGCTGAAATTACATAACTTGTCAAATCCAAGGAAATATAAGTAATGCACCTGTTCTTTCCTAGCCAAGACATAAGAGACTTATTCTAAACATCATTAGGCTCCTGAAAACCAAGGATTTCATCAAGAGGGCTAGGAATTTAGGATTTTGACAAACATCTGTACCTTCTACAGACAATGGGCTAAATCCCAAATTACTCAGAAATCTCTCAATCTTTGCTCATGAGCTTTTGCAGGAAGTTTAGCAATGACAAAAGGACTTGGAAACTCAAATCTCGTGCCACCTTATGAAGGTAAATCACAAGAGTTCATCTTCCCCTGACTCAAAACCCTAATTTTCAGCAAACAGAGGAAATGGGTCAAATGGAATCTTTTGAATCAGAGATTTTGCTCTAGAGAACTAGCTGACCAAATGGTCTAGAAATATCATCCCATCCTAGAGGAATCCATTTTACTACTCCTTGCCCAAAGATTCACCACAAACATCAAATGGAAGAAAATGGGCAGTAAACCAACAAAAACTGAGAACCAACAGAGAGAGCAGGAAAACGAAAATAATCCAACACAAATATTCTCATATTGATTTAGAGGAAGAGAGATGAATAACTACATGGAGGATCAACTCATTCCCTCACTCACAATCTCAAATCACAGGAGTAGGGAGACCAAGAACACACCCCTTCTCACTACATGCTGTGACCTAAAGCATCTCACGCAAGAGACATACCCTCTGCACTCTCACCAACCCTCAACAACTTAAAGCACAAAGCAAAAGGTCTAACAGCCTCTAACTCATCTCCCAAGCCCTCTCTCAAGTCATACATGCACCTGGGAATCCCTCTCCTATTTATAGCCTTTGCTTAACGGTTTCTCCCTTGCTTTACCCGCTAAACCAAAAACCAAATCCGCTTCCTTATGCAGCTTTGCGTTTTTACCAAAACGCCCCTCTTGCATCTTCTGGGAAGCTTCCTCATTCCTTGCCTTCCAAGCCTCGCAGCTACCTCGAGCCCTCGCCGCCTTTGGCACACCCCGACCGTTCTGACCTCGGCACCGCCCACGCCTAGTCCGGTCTAAAGGAATGCGTGTAGGCTACGATAGCAGCAAACAAAACTTTTTCTACCGCGCAAACCAGGATAACATGCTTAAGGATGGATCATGAATCGTTACCACTAGACGCGCAGCGCAGCGGAAGAAGAGTTGGAGAAGCCGATCCAACCACGCGCGTCGAGGTAGTAGTGGAAGTAGCCGATCGTCCCGAACGGATCGTCTCCTCCACGCGATCAACCACACCACGAGCAGATCCAATCTGTAGGTTGTTGATGCCGATCAACGCCGCAACGAGCAGCGCCTCCATCGGTATCCGCACGTCCGGGGCTGGAACGCCGATCGCGAGTGTACCAGCACTTGCGAGCGGCTAGGGTTTGGCTCGGGAGGTGGCGGCTAGGGTTTGGCTTGGGATTAACAGAAGCATGCACCCCTCAGCCCCTAGCGTCCATATATATAGACCTCCTCACTTGGGCCTCGTGGACCGAGGCCCAATAGGAGTCTATCCGGATCTCTATCCGAATTGAGCCCACATCCGAATCACATTCGAATTAGTGTTCCAACCCGTTAAGTGTGCGACCCTGTAGGTTCACGTATACTTGGTCGCAACCCGGAAACGCCTTTCCGGTCACCCTGTTAATAGCGGCCTCTAATAAGACATATTAACCCCAAAGTATACGTAAAGATCATATCGGCTGAACCTGTAATGTTCTCATGTACGAATCCCTTTGCCTCACGATATAGATTGAGCTCAAGGCAAGACCTGTGTCATCCTCTTAATAGCTCAATCACTCTCTCGATTCCGTGATGGATTATAAACTTGTGATTGACTCCTCAATCACCTTGGCATGGCCATGCACTTTCATAATCCATTACATCGAGGGGCCAGAGATATCTCTCCCATAAGGAGGGGCAAATTCTATCTTGATCATTCACATCCCACTACATGTTTCATGGCAAACCCGAAGACTACTTTTATGACTACCCAGTTACGGAGTAGTGTTTAGTAGTCCCAAAATAAGCTACTACGCATGTTGGGAACCATGATGATCTCAAGTCTAAGGATTCTACATAAACACTACTTGAGACCAACTGATGACACATGGAATCTCTGCAGTGTCTCATGGCGGGTCTATCCAACATATGTTCACTAACACATGTCCATATTATTGATTTGGTATCACCATACCATGATCCATGAGACATGATCATCAATCAATACATATGCTGATCTTTGAATCATATTTGTTCCTCATATGATATATGATCAGGGAGCATTAAGAGTCTCATGAATAAGTCACATACTCATTGATCAATAATGATAATGTCTATTTCAAGGAACAAAGCAATGTATCATAAACATAGTATGTGATATATTCAACATCTCCATGTTGCCTCTAGGGCATATCACCAACACGGTCATCCCGTGCCTCGCCACGACTCCGCCTCGACGTCCTGCAGCCATCACAGACAAGAAATACATTACATAGCACCGCTCGAAACAAGTAATCCTCATTAATATCAACGAATCGAACTCAAGCATAAAATAGCCCAAATGACCAATCGGGAAGAAGAATGCGCCTCAAATCCATCTAACCAGACCCGACTGAGTCAAATGCCAACATGGCACATTCCACACAAACCAAACTCAAACTTTCCAGAAAACCCGTTAATTACTCATCACAATCATGGGGTCACAACCACATGGTCTCTCAGTACGCGACGAAGACGATCGCCTCCGATTTCTCAGGGTGCGGTTCTATCTCGTCGCTGGCGAGCAGTCGCACCTCCCGGCGGTCCGACAGCTTCCCTTTGCGCCGCAGGGTGCAGATCGTCTCCTCCGTCACGAGCGTCGGGCCCAAGACACGGGAGCACGGACCTTCCAGTTTCTCCGTCGCCACCCACCATTTGTCTACCAGCAACGACTCGCACCCCTCGAGCGTGTACTCCACCTCAAACGGCGGCGATCACCGGGATGAGGAGCTACCGCCGGCCTGTTGAACGCGTTCTTCGCCGAGTGGCGGCGACCGCCGGGATGAGGAGCTACCGCCGGCCTGTTGAACGCGTTCTTCGCTGAGCGGCATCGTTCTCCGGGAGCAACGCGACGACGGGGGCAGCACGGCGGCAAAGAAGGCGAGAGCACAGGGTGCAGGAAAAGGGACAAGAAGGTGTGAGGAGGAGAGCGTAGACGCGGTGCCACAGGGGGTATTTAAAGCCCCTCTATCTCCCGCACCGCTGGTAAGCATAATCGGCAGGAGACGAACCGCTCGCCTCCCCACGATTGAAGTCGAAGTGGTGCAGCCGCCCACGCGTGTCGTGCCCTGTCAGAAACGGATGCACGACCGCGGTTGTGCAACAGCCTGACAGCGCACGATGCGCTAATCGCACCCTGCCACGCGTATGCTTCCTCGGGAATGAGTGCAGGTCGCACAACATGGCTTATCCATTGGCGTCGGCACGATTCTCGGGGCCATCAATACAATATCAGCAGGCCATCGACCAGTCAACCTCGGCTTCAACTTTGGCGTGGACTCCGCCTCCGCAGAGCGACTCCGACTCCGGCTTCAACTCCGTCCCTGCGAAGAGACACCTCGCTGCGTTTTCACAAGGTTACGCGGCGAGCTCGAAGACCACCTCGACTTCGATTGCGCGGGTCGGCTTCGGTACACACTCCGGCCCATACTCGCGGGGTCCAGTCGTGCCTCCGGCTCGGCCTCGCGCATGGGGGGCAGCTTCGCGTCCCGCTCCTAACGTTCTAAATATATTTGCGCGATTAACATCTCACAAATAATACACGTGGAATTCGGTCAGGTGCAGATTGGCTTCGACTTTGCAGGCCGCCCTTGGCGGGCAGAGTCCGGAGATGGGTAGACGCCAATCTAACACGCAACACCAACACAGCACCGTCCCCAGGCCGTGGGGTACGATGTGGCCCCCCGATCTCCAGACTGTGCGAAGACTTCGGAGTCGGCTCCGATCGAACCCGTGAAGCAGTTCCGACGGCCACCTCGGCTTCGAAGTCTGCGCAACAACCTCACAGCCCCAACCGGTGGGGATCTAACCGTCCATGCTCCCCACATTCGGGGAGCACGAGTACTGATTTACGACACGTTTTGACTTGTTCTCATAAATAGGCCACCTTCGGTCCATCAACATTCTTTAATAGTAGCGCCAATTGATGTAATTAAAGAACGCGGATGAACCCAAGTAGGCCTACTTGTGAGAATAGGTCAAACCTTGCCATCACATGCAGGAATGCGGCCCACTCAAGCAGGGAGCAGTAGAGCGAAAAGCCAGGGATGCAGGAGGGCGATGCTGCTGTAGCGACACTTATATACCCGCAAACCCCTGGCTGGGAATAGCCAAACCGGCAGAAGTTCAACCGGTGGAAGATCAGCCGGCGAGAGGTGGGGCGTCGCGGTCACGTATGCGCACGCCAAACCTGTCTCGCCAGGCCACGTGTCCCGCGCCCTGGGGAAGACGCGTACGACACCTGTCACCTGGTCGTGTGCGCGCGCGCACGCATCAAGGTGGCCCCTGACAGTGCACGGCGTCCCAAGCAGGCTTCGACACGTGTTCCGACGCCTCGAGAAGTGCGGGTCAGAAAGGCCCTAGGGACACGGCGTAACCCTCGGATGCGTCTGCTGGAGGAGCCAGACTTAGCTCCACTTTCGACTCAGGCGACTCCGCTGACACCTTCGACTCCATGGCTAAAGGGCTCCAAGGTCGAAGCCGCCCTCGATAACCAGTCCAGTCCCACATCCCCCGTGCGAAGATAGGCTACACTAGCAAGCAACGGTTCTGTCCAAGATCACTGAAGCTCACAAGCCGCAGGGACGGAGGGGGCCAAGTGGCTCGGCAACATGGCTTCGGCCTGTGAAGCCCTTCCCCATGAGAGGCTCCTGTTGTAGGGGTGGCCCCTACCTAAGCCCAGCCGGCCTGTCAGAAGGCTGTAAGGCCCGTAATGGGACACGTATAATGGCATAAATTCCCTTGAGAGGGATACTTGAATGTAAGGGCATTATTGTAAAACACTCCCCATGGGATTATATATATACCATCCTGGCCATGGGGGAAACCCTAAGCATTGCTCACCTAACTCTCCACTACCATACCTCTCTCTCTGTTTGGTCTGTAACCACAACAAACAGCATGACAAGTATGACATAACCAACTCCATAAGCGTAGAGTCACAAGTCTGCAACAATAACATGAATCAAACTCTCTCATTTCACAAAAGTCATCGAAATCCAACTCTTTCATCTCTCAAAAGTCATCCAAGTCGAACTCATCTAAATTGTTAGATGCTACCATGTTCTCCCTATCACCATCTTGGATAGCGTCGGTTGGATCTTTACCATAATCATCCACATCATCGTCATCAAGTATGATCTCTTCTTCCTCTTCTTCATTACCCGATGTGGCTCATCTTCTTCAACCACCCTTGATGTACATCTCACATGCCGAGTGTAGGTCAAAGGCTCACCATGAGCCCTCTTAGGAAGATTACGACCTTGAAGTTCGTGTGATGCACCAATGGCTTCATTAACATGGTCCCATGTAAGGTCACACTCACACCCACGAGCACCTTGTGGTGGTTCGACCATTGGGTCAACCTATTCATTGCTCCAATCAAACTCTTCTATGACCAAAGGGTCATATTTTTTGCCCCCTTTCTCATGCCACTTTTGAAACCTACTTGTCATCTTTCGGATATATGCAACATAGACCAAATCATTCAATTTTTTGTACTCTAACCAATTCCTTTTCTTGCTATGGATCTACAAATGATCAAAGCAAGCAAAAATTAATAATAGATTTGCTAAAATTTTTCTAAAAAAATTAATTAACTTGACATACAAATTCAAATGTACTCCAATTCTACTCACAACTGGATGAAGCACAAAGACTAACGATATGCTTTGCAAATCTTTGTAGCTCAATGGCTCTACCTGCAAATGAAAGCCACCAATCAACTAAATGGTAAAGTACATGCATATATTAGGATTTAGGATTGAAAATAAATGTTAAACTTTAATAGCTAAAACTTAAAACATTTACAAGGGCTCATTGAGTTGATGTTTTGGATTGCCATTTTATTTGAAAAGATGTCCCTGCATTGGTCTTCATAGAAAATGCCTTGTTGGTCGATCTTGTCTCTAAGATCCTCATTTTCTACCATTCTTGCAAGCACATCAGTGAAGCAACCCCTTATCTCCTCAACATATGCATCATCACCCTTCTGTTGGATGGCAAAGAATTTTTCGGGGTACAAATAGAGGGCAGCCCTATACAGTCGGGTGTCCATTTGCTTCTCCTAACTCTCTTCTACAATTTTCAAGATGCTCTTGAGAAAACCTTTCTTATTTTGGGTAGGGAAGGCTTCTTTGATCTTTTCTTTTGCTTGAGTCATGAATGTCGCAACCTCTTGTATGGCAGACTTCTCATCACCATCAACCATCCTCAATACAACAAGTGGCCCCAAAGCTCTATGGCAATCCTCAACTGAATTTCAAAACTCTTTAGAAAGCATAATGGCATACACTTTTTCAGCCTCCGTCTTTGCCATTTTGGTCATAGTCCAATCATCACCAACAAATAGATATCTTAAAGTATCTCTGTGCTTTTGCAAACTCTTCAAAGTAAGTAATGCTGTGGCAAACCGAGTGGCTGCGAGTCTTACAAGATCCATCCCACCCATTTTTTCCCTCATTGCACTAAGAAACCTTCCATGCCTCTAAATAAAAGTGGTGAAATGCTAGGCACGTGCAATGGGCTTCTTAAATTCCTTCAATTTCCCTATGTCTTCCAACATAAGGTCCAAGAAATATGCGACACAACGTGTACAAAAAAAGTGTAGGAATCCTCTCCATGAGAAGCTTGCTTGCTGCCTTGTAGTTAGCACCATTATCGGTGACAACTTGAACAACTTTATCTGTTTCAATGGTTGTGATCCACTTCTCTAGCAAATTAGCTAGCATCCTTGTATCATGTACTTCACTTGATGTATCAATAGACTCCAAGAAGAAAGTCTCCTTCGGACTATTGACAAGGAAATTAATCAGATGTCACCCCCCTTCTATCTGTCCATCCATATTGCTTCCACATCAGCTCATGCTTCACCCTTAAATTGTGTCTCTTTAGCCACCTTCTCAAGCATTGGCTCTCTTAGTTCATAGTAGCTAGGAGGTTTGTATCCAGAAGCATAATGTGCAACTTTCTCCATAGCAATCTCGAATTGTTTTGAATTTGCGGCATTAAATGGTATGCCATACTCATAAAAGAATTTGGCTATCTCCATGTTGACAACATGCCTTTCTTCTTTAGTCTTCATGCTAGCCTAAATGCTACTTTGAGAAGCCCCTTTTGCGTGTCTTTGTTGTACAACCTCTGTGGGTGTATGTCGTAGAATTGCTCCAATGGACTTGGTCTCCTTTGCCATCTTTTATGTTGGAACCTTGAACTTCAAGGCAGCTTGCTTTCTTTTGGCAGCTTGTGACATCCTAAATTTCAAGTTGTTTAAAAATATGGAATTTTTAAACTTTTCTTGCAAATTTGCTGGCATTCAAATTTCTTTTGAATATTTATTTGAAATCTTTTGAGTTTTGTTACATGCAAATAAATATAATGAGAGATAATATCCAAAGTAAAATAATAATGGTGTTAATAAAAGATAGGGGAATAATATAAAACCATGAATTATGAATTCTAAACCAATTCCAAATTACACTCAAATCAAAACTAAAATTTAAATTTTAAACTCAAACCAAGAATCAAACAACCGCATCTAAATAATTGAACTGAAAATTCGACTTTTGAATTTTAATATCATGCAAAATTAGAAAATAGTGAATCCTATTGTGAATTAAAAATTTAGATTAAAAATCCAAATTCTAAAATTATGTTTAAGCCCTTCTCTCTCTTTCTTTTCCTTCATTTCCTTCTCTTTATTACATGCGGGCCCCACTTTTCTTTCCTCTCTCCTCCTCCCTCCCACTCCCTTTCTCTGCCCAGCAGGCACAACTCCTGCCCCCACTTTCTTTTTCTTTTCTTCTACGTTGGCAGAGCCGTAGCCCAGCCTCACCTCGCACACTCCGTCGCAGCTCGATTCCTTGCCGCCACCTCACGAACTCCGCCGGTCGCCGCTGGCAGACACCCCGGTCAAATTGGCTGGCGAGACTTCGTCTTCGAGTAGGCGTGGGCGTGAGCAACCAATTTTGGGGATGCTCAGCTCTGGCCGCCGTCTCCTCCACCGGCGACGAGCTCGCCGCGCGTCGGCCGGAGGAAGACAATGCAACTTGTTGAAGCCCAGTCCCACGACTACGAGTACCTGGTACTCGTTACGACCACACATAGTCGGGCTTACAACTATGTAGTCATTTACAACCACTCCATAGTCGTTTACGACCACTCAAAGTCATTTACGACCACGCATAGTCATTTACGACCACCCATAGTCGTTTACGACCACTCAAAGTCATTTACGACCATTGCATAATCATTTACGACCACCCATAGTCGTTTACGACCACTGCATAGTCGATTACGACCACCCATAGTCGTTTACGACCACTGCATAGTCGTTTACGACCACTTAGCGCCTTCCGAGTTCAACTGCTCCGCGCTCGGAAGTCTTCGACCACTCCATGCCATCTAAGCCACTTTCGACCACTCAGTAGACCTCACCATTCCCGACCACTCACTTCTGCTCCCGACTTCGACCGCCCTCTCCGGCTTCACCTTCGACCACGTACAGAATTTCGACCACGTTCAGCCACCCGATCATGGCTATTTGAGCACTGACCATGATGTTTGACCACCGACCATGTTGTAATCTTGACCCCTCTGACCACACACAAATTACTGTATCTTTTGACCATGTTCAAATTATTGTAGCTTCTGACTGCCACCATAGCTTTTTGACTACATTATAGAGCTTCCGACCGCTCTTGTCTCTGACCACTCTTGCCTTCCGATCATTGCAGGGCATCCAGCTGCTGCGGATCTTCCGACTGTGTATCGCTTTCGACCATGGTGAAAATTTCAGATTTTTTGTTCCCTTAGATTCAAACTTCTAGAAGCTCGTCATTCTTTATTCTAACTCCGATTGAGCCCGTTCAAATTCCTAAATTCATTAAAATTCCAATATATCCATTTTCTACTTATATATATATATATATTGGAGTTTATTTGAATTTATTTAGATTAACTTATTTAGCACATAATTACAAATCGAAGTCCTGAAGAATCAATGGATAAAGCGAGACCGAGATCCGGATGAAGATGAAGACTAGAAGCTCAAGACCATCGAATGAGAAAGCTTTGAGTGAGCTCAAGACTGCGGTAAATTGCGTAAGGCGAGTCAATACTTTGATCATGTTGAACCTGCATTTTCTGCAAATTTACTTTTGTTTAAATTATCAAATTGCATGTTGTTTCATATGCAAATATATGTTTGTTTTAATATTCTAGTTATATGCCTATTATTCAACTTGTTAGTATTACACCTCCTTTGGTACATTTAAACATTCGAGCCTTGTCACCCTAGGAAAATTATAATGGTAACCTTTCAAAAATAAGTCTACAGTTAATCGTCATGCTTAGTACTGCTTAGATACTCGGGGGCATTAGAATGCCCCAAGCACCACTTTTAATCATGAGAAACTTATTTGGGAAGTCATTGGTGAAAATGGCTGGTATGTTGTAACATGGATATTTTATGCTCCCAAAAGCCTCAAGTTGCTTAATTATATGGGCGGATGGTTTGGGGCTGTGGTGCCATGAAAGCACAAGGGGGATAGTGGTAGAACCGCCCAGATAACCTTAAGGACCGAATTTTTTGATGACCTCCCAGTGTACAACAGTACAACCATAAGCTGGCAAAATGTAGACAGGGGTAATTAATTTGTATCGAGTCAGTATGGGTTGCGTCGATGTTACCACGGGCGGGCAGAGGATGGCCACATCCTCCGATGTGATGGCACAAGAGGGGACTCTTGGAAGGGTGGTCGTACCCCAAAGGGAGTGAAACCTTAGCGGACGTGACTCTACTAGGGAAATGCATTGTAACAACCTTGTGATGATCTACTCAACCACATGACTAACGGCCTGTTTGGGGGAGTTGTAGATTCTGAGTAGCTAGCTGGTCTGAGTAGCTAGCTGGAGATTCTGAGTAGCTGGCTAGTCTGAGTAGCAGCTGGTCTGAGTAGCTAGCCAGTTTGGCATCCTGGATTCTAGCTGTGCAGCTGATATCCTGATAGATGTATTGACTGAAATGCCCTTAGGTGAGTTGATGTCCTGATTATGTATTGATAGAAGATATATCCATGTTATAAATTTGTAGTACTTAGTTCAAACATTGAAAAACTAATATTAAAATTTCATGACAATAAATTTGAATCCAAATCATAATTTTAAATATTAATATGGATAACTACCATGTCTCCATACAAAAGGAACGTACAAAAGGTGTTCATAGGCATATAAGACGCACATATCACCATCAAAAGGAACTTCTATGGTACTATCTATATTTTTGAAGCCATCAAGCCGTTAGCTATGGTTTTTGAAGCTCGTACCACAATTTTTATGGTTTTTTCCCACACATTCCATTCGAAAGGTAATTCATGCAATTTTAGTTTCTTACCTAACCCTCAGTTTTGCATTTGCATTCCTATTAAATTTCTTTGTTTCTTTTCATACCTCTCTTTTTTCTCTAATCGAAAGTTCTAACATATTATTTTGGCTTTTTAGGTATTTAAACATATTAAATCATAATGAAATCTTGTTGGTAAATACATTATTTTTAATGATAAACAGTGGTAATGTTAACAAAAGAAATTAGCCAAAGTGCATCTATTGGAAATATAGTTTCTCTTGATTTGGAAAATAACAATTGATCATAATATGTTGTTAGGATATTAGAACGTAATATGGAAATACTAGCTACGTTATTTTTTATTTGACTTCCTTGAATTCGTGCAGTCAAACTACTCTAGTTCTTGACGCTTTTTAGACAGGCTACTTCTGAAGATACAAAATGTCAAGATATCTGAAATGACAACACAATTATAACATTCTTAGCACGTCTCTGAATATTATTTATTATATTGAACTTACTGATTGTTTGATCAAAGGCGTCGTTACATTACAAATGTAAGATTAGCTCACATTCAGAATACGGATGCACTCTCTGAATTCACTCGATCGAAAAAAGAAATGATACAACATAAATTCACAAGAAACAGACAAATTCCCTACTTTGGTGAGTTTCAGCCGTGCAAGCAGAGTTCAGGAAAGCGCCGTATGCTGTCAAAGCATAGAGAAAACCAATCAGTTTCATTACATCCTCTCAAATGCTGCATGACTGATTGGAATAACGCCAGAGGATGTGACCAGAGCATCAATGGGAACATCTGTTGAATTGACTGGGATGATGCCTTCCTCCATAATTTGAACCGAGTATGAAAGTGCAACTTCAAAATAGGCAAACAAACAATTAGTGTAAATAATTTAGCAAAGAGAATGGCAGATCAGATCTCGTCATTAAATATAACTATGAAATGCAGAACGACAGAAGTGTTTTCATTGTGGTACACATAAAAATTCAGATCAACAGTGCATCAACATAATTCAATGGTTTCACAAATTTCAGATCAACAAAAAGGTGGCAGTGACATTGTAGAAGCAAACATGTCCACTAATATCTTAGCTTACTGACATAAGCATATAATTTCACAGGTGAATATAAATAGAAAATTAATTATTGTAATTCAATAGGTGACACATTACAATTTGAGACCCATCAATTCATATCAACAAAGAGGAATCGGCAACAAAACCAGAAAATTACACCAATTATAGTGACCAGATTCGAAACATTTGGTCAAGCAAGCCTCCCAATTAACCTAATCTACAAGCTCAAACCGAACATGATCTAATTATTTTGTTCAAGTGCGTGACAAAAATTTATCTACAAACAAAATTCAGATCAACAGTGCATCAACATAACAAACATGAACTGCACTTGAGGAGGGGGGAGGAGAGAGGCGTGGGGGAGGAGGGGGCGCTGGGGGTGAGGGGACCGGGGTGGGGCAGCGGGGAGGAGAGAGGCGTGGGGAGGAGGGGGCGCCGGGGGGGAGGGGGCGGGGTGGGCGGTGGCAGGGAGGGGGGAGGAGAGAGGCGTGGGGAGGAGGGGGCGCCGGGGGGAGGGGGCCGGGGTGGGCGGCGGTGGGGAGGGGGGAGGAGAGAGGCGTGGGGAGGAGGGGTAGGAGGGGGGCGCCGGGGGGGGGTCTGGGGAGGGGGGAGGGGGATCTAGTGAGGGGGGAGGGGGATATGGTGTATTTAACCAGTGGCATTTGCGGGTAAATAATTTGAACTTTAATGGCGCTAGTTCGCAGAATCTGTGAGAAGCTGGGTTTTTGCAGCTTCTCGGTCCCAGTACAATTGTGTCTTCCCAGATTTTCATATTCTCGGTAGCTGGCCCAAAAGCTGGACTGTTTGGGGGAGCTTTTGGCTACTAGAAGTAGCTAGCTTGCCTAGAATCCGAAACAAACAGGCCCTAAGGAATTGTGTGAAGCAACGAGCAGATTATATCTTATGGGTAAAGTGTACAAACTCTGCAGAGTGAAAACTATTCGAATAGCTGTGCCCAAGGTCAAGGGCGGGCATGGGAACTTAACTAGATATAGTTATATTTCAAAAACTTTGTAGGTGGAATTGGAAAAGTAGAGGGCAGAGAAAAGCCCTGATTTGTGTTGCCCTGGGTGTTGCCCCAGTGATATGGTAAGAGATTATAACGCTGAAAGGTTAGCATATGGTGTAGAAACCAAGTAACGGTGAATGGAATCCGGATCGCTATTATTATTACATTCTTTAACACACTATGTTTTAGTTCAAATTGCTAGGTCTCAGGAAATTTTCTATGTATCATATTTCAAAACCAATTTATGGCAAATAAAATAACTCGAGCCTTTTTTGATAAGCCATGCATATAATCTATTTGTATCCTGTGTATTGGCTCGCGGAGCACGGTAGTTTATGCTCACCCTCGCTCACTTAATTAATCTAGAATCAGGAGTCAGATCGCTACGCTACAGCAATACACTAGGTCATGATGGTGAAGAAGGTGAAGAGCTCAAGAACTTGGTCGTGAACCCCCAGTTGGCTTCCTGTGGGCATGTCCTGAGGGTCCCACCTGTGCGCTTCGTTTCTGCTGTTGTATTTTATTGATTTCAACCTGCTCGGCCCATGAGTAAGTCTATTATTATATTTTACGCTTCTGCATGATATGTAATTTGATGTTTAGTACTGTATCTGTGAGCACTATCTACTAATCCAGGGGATAGTGCAGTGGAATCACAGAGGATTTCAGATTATAAAATCCGGGTCCAACACAGCTGTCCCTGAACTTGCTGCACAACACTCCTAATAGCATCTGGGACTCTTGTCACATGCTCTTCATCTTGCTGTTCTCCTCCATCATCATATAGGAAGATTTGCCTCTCCTTTTTTTCATCAAAGCATCATGCATCTCTCGTGTGATTTCTGTGGTTGTTTTAGCACACTTTTAAACATCTCCAATCCACCCACAAGATGCTCTTCAGCCTTGTTATTCCTCCAGATACCCTTTGGCCACAAAGCGAACATTGTACCAAATCCCAATTGCCAATTATTGGCCAAAACTCATACTTCCATCTTGGATAATTTGACTTTGCCCTCCATTTAGGATCGGTCATTGGATTATATGAGGCGGCATCAGAGGCCCCTATGCTTGCAGTTGCCATTTGTCATCTGCAAACATTGAAGTATGCAACAAATTAAACATTAATGTATGGAACATTGAAGTATGAAACAAATTATCTACACCACACATACATTGAAGTATGGAACAAATATGCAACATTAACATTGAAGTACACAACAAATTATCTATAGTCTACAACATACATTGAAGTATGGAACATTGAATGGAAACAAATTATCTACACCAGTCACCAATATCTACACCAGCAGTTTAGTACTAGAATCATAAGCATTAGTAATCACTGTTTCCATGCACTCAGGCATAGAGCCATTCACTGGCACATACCAGAGGCGACAGCACGGATCTTGCATGTGAAGGACTGGAGGAGGCTCGACGGAGGACCGAAGGTGACACGGAGCAGGCTCGGCAGAGGAGGCGGCTTGGTAGAGGAGGAGCTCCGTGGAGGACCGACGGAGGAGGAGCTCGGTAGAGCCGCAGGCCCATAGTAGAGGAGGCAGAGCCATGGGGGAGGATGCTTGAGGCTAGATCCATCGGAGCCGCGCTAGAGGAGGCTCGATCTGGTCAGTGGATGAGACCAGAGCTGGCAGCTAGAGCCCTTCCTCCTCTCAGTATGGTGGCTGGAGCCCTCTCTCTTGCCCTCTAGCCTTCAAGCTTTCAGTATTTACTTAACCCCCCCAAAACCTATGCCATCCGTTGCACATCGCCACAACGTCGCATAGTGTGTGGCGTCACCATGGCGGACGCCATACGCCCAATGACCATGCCGTCTGCATGTCGAGCGATGCCCACTAGCCATACCGCAATGGCAACAACATGGCGATGTATGGCAACACCATAACAACCATCAAACTATATGTTCAACTATGTGTATTTTCACATACCAGCTGTCATATACGTAGCTTCAATTCAAGCCTCTTGCATGTCAAACGTCTTTCCACGATGGTGGTACACATCAAACTGTCGGAGTGCATCCACTGTGCTCTTAGAAAAGTCTGCAATCCTTCTTATTACGCATGTGGATGCCCTCAAGAATTCTGGGTGTCCACTTATGTCATGCTTGTAGTACGCAGCAGGATCAAGCACACCAACTACAAGAAGGCAAATAATATTAATAAAAATGAAACACTATAGAACACATACTGAATTGTATTTCATCTTTATGCATGCAGTAATGAACACATATTGAAGTGACACATTACAAGATTACAAAACGGAGGAATTATAAAAAGTGAACTGTTTGTACTCCTATGCATATGAAGTAAAATTTGAATGCAGTCCTAATTTTAGACTAAATATGTCTTTTTCATCTTTTGCAACAAAAGTGCAGAAAATTATTGTTTGGTGTTCTAAATTTTGATACCAAAAACTGCAGTCACAAATACTAGAGTTTTTTCCCTGATAAGAGAACAAATCCTAGAGTACAACAGTTAAGTTTCAAGTTTAATATCTATGTACAGAAATATGAGACATATACAACAGTTAAACATGAGACATAGACCACTATCCATGGTTCCAAATAGGCAGATTATAGAAACATTCTTTCGGATTCGACTTTTATCTACTTTTTTAAAGTCCTTAATTTCAAACTAAAAATGTCTATTTCATTTTTTGCAAGAAAAATGTTGAACTTTCTTGTTTGTCATTCTATCATGTTGATACAAAAATAACCTATTACAAAAGAAAAAAATCAAAACATTGAATGCAATAATAACTTACGTGCTACCGTAAGTGTCTCCTTGTAGAGGTAGTCAACTCTTTCGGACATTACTCCCAAGAATCTATCATGATCGAGCATGTCCACACTAAAAAGAGCTTCCATTTCAAAGGCTGCCTCCATCATTCTAGGCATAAAGCCAGAAATTGTTGCATTCTTTTGTTCATCTGTGAACCAAAGTACTCCATACAATGGCTTCACCGCATTTAGTACCCAGTCTATCTTGCCCCACCATTTTGTGCTAGTCAAGCAATTGTACTCATGGTTAGTACTCCACTCACTATTCCTCCAATCATCTGACACCATCTACTATCTAAAACTATATTTCTTATCCCTGAGGCTTTGCAAGAAAATGTACACAGTCCTAAACCTTGTTGCATTAGGTCGAATAATCTCACCACCAACTCTCCTGCATCTCTACATGGAACCTGCCATGACTGTAGAAGAATCTACATACTTTCTTAGCAGTTGAGACAACATGTGCCACATCTTCGAATCATGTAATGTCCTTTACTATCAAGTTAACTGTGTGGTAGTGCATGACTGCCAAAATTTTTTTGGGGAACTCATCTACAATCATCAGGCATGCCTTTTTGAAGTTAGCTCCATTATCCGAGACAAGTTGTACAACATTCTAAGGGCCTATTTCATCCACCACCACCTCCCTAATGTACTTCCATAGATACTCTGCATTTTGGATGTGCCCTGTTGCATTGATTGACTTATGGAGGAACATCCGCTCATGATAGTACACCATGAAATTAATTATGCTAAGCTGGGTAGGTCCTATCCATGCATTGCACATGATGGTAACACCATATCTGTGCTAATCTTTCTTGAACTCATCAACATACTCCGTCAGCTCCTAAAAGTTATTATTCAAGTATCGACCATCGATGTCCATCCCTTTAGGTAGAACCATCCCCTCACCAAGATTTTATGAGAGCATCAAGGCTCCTCTAAATAGGGACAATTTGTTTGTTTTCTTCCTAGGGATGTCATTGGCATAGAACCATTTGGCCCACGCTTTGTCAAGCATTTGTCTATTGTCCTTTTTTAACATTGTGTCCACCCAAACTTGCACTGGTGCCTTTGAACTGGCCAAATCACAATTAAAGTCTTTTCTCATTCCTTCACTACTTGCACTTGCTTTGCAAAACATTTTCTCGATCACACCACATCCACTAGTACAACTACCAGTTCCACTATCAGATCTACTACCAATGCTAAGAGCTATACTGGAGCTACTACTCGGACCACCACACTGACTCTGATAATACCTCAATGATTCTCATATTGCGATCTGCATTTGCTTCTCCTCATCACTGGGCAAATCATGTATGCAGAGTGAACATTCTCCATTCCTTACATCACCTGTTGTTTGATTCTTTGCCTCTTTTGCTTCTCTTCCTTCAACTCACATTGCATTGCTTCACAAACAACTTTAGGCACATCAGGGCATGACCTAACATCTCTAGATACTCTTGCTAAATGCTGCTTCAGCCTAGTTGCACCACCACTTCCCCGTCCAAAGGCAGTATTTACACTTGAAACCACATGCAATGGAAATTCCATGAGTCCACACATTGTCCATGCTTCCATCTTGTACTGATCCTACAATTCCATGCATGAAAAGCATCAGTGTTATGAATGAATGTTGTGCAAATGCATATCATTGAGCATTGGCACATGGGAAGTACAAAGATAAAAAATGCATTGTTATACATAAGGATTTCGTGTCTACATGATGGTTGGATAGACAGATGTAGTCAGTTTAGAACAAATAATTGAAAACCTTTAAGGTTCAATTTGTTTCAAAAGGTGGTTGAACCGAGTCAAAATAAAGTAACAGGCTATTGAATGAAGTTCAAGAAGCACGAAGTAACACAGTCTCAGGAGCTTAGATTACAAAGACAAAAAAAATCAAAATATTAGTTTGAGTGCAAAAAAGGTAACCAAGTAATTGGTTATAAGTTAATATGTCTATTTGAAATTCTGGATGAAGAGAAATTTCAACCACTTACTTTTTACTAAGTCTACATGAGTGCTGCAACAAAAGAAAACCAATCAGCTGCAGCTTGAACAATCCATAATAGTTCAAAAAGTTAAGAAAATAGCTTTTGAGATTCATGAAAGAAGGTGCATATTTGATCATGTGTCTGTTAATCTGAACTACATGCACATAGAGCAAAAATGTAAAATATATAACTAGATTGCATGAATTATTTTTGTAAATCACAATAACAATATCCAAGGGAAACAAAATCTAGTAAGTACTCTCATACATACAACTTTGTAACAGACCAGTTTTAAAAAGAGGGATGTACCTTTCTCATTTCATTTTCCTATTCCTAAGGATAATATCACCATTAAACATTCATGTATGGTGCCTAGCAACCGTTGCATCCTTTACTCTTTTATCACCACCCACAATTTCTCCTTTCTACTGAACAGTGTTTACAAACGAAAACAATATACACATCTAAAAAAATAACCTAGATATAGTATTAAATAAATGCTTTCTATATGAGAATTAAATTAGCTCCCCAAATAAATTATTGTAATTAAACTATACCTAGATAGCGTGCCAGAACCTTTGAGCAAACGAACCACCATTTTATCAGCTTACAGAATTACTATCTGTAATTGCAACCCTATTCACCACATCAAGACTAGATGAGAAGCTAGGCTGGGTGAATATGCTAGGAAAGGAAATATTTTTTGTTCTAGCTAGCTTCAATTGGCCATAACTTTGTACATATAATGGAAAAAAAGAGGAGATTATAATGCGAAATCGTATTTAAAGTGAAGACAAATATGTGATGACCAAGATGACAAGAACAAAATCAGAACAGTTTCCTAAAATCTTTCCTATTCTAGCTAAACCAAATTACGTTCTCACTCTTGTGCAAGGCATGCTTTAATCTACATTTCATGTTTGAGCACCTTTTGAGGCAAGCTGCACACTAGTGCTTCGTCATGCTGTTACTATTGAAATCAAGAACGGGGAGGCTGAAGAAATCAAAAACAAATCGACTTATACCTCCAGCTACAACCGTGTCATCATCCAGAGCCTTGCCAGTGCCACCTCCACCCCCTCCCTTCTTGGCGCTGCTTCCACCCCCTCCCTTGCCGCCGCCTCCCCTCTATTCCTGACGCCACATCACCCTCCTCCCTTGCCGCCGGATTCACCTTCCATGAAGCTGTCGCCGGTGGATTTGCAAGATTTGTGGACTTTTGTCGCCGCCGGATTCGCCTTTCATGAAGCTGTCGCCGGTGGATTTTCAAGAATTGTGGACTTTTGCCGTCGCCAGATTCACCTTCTATGAAGCTGCCGTCGGTGGATTTGCAAGATTTGTGGACTGCTAGTTTGTGGATTAGAGAATGACCGAGCAACGGGAATGAATCAGGCTATAGGCTGGAGCTTTTGTTTTCCTATGAAACCCAAGACTACGCTCTTGCAAATAGCAAAGGGGAACCAGGGAATGCCACTGGTTTGTGGATTTTGGGAAGGAGTCAGCGTCTCGGGGCTAAGTCACATTTCATGAAGGGCCACTGGGGAACGGCGCATTGTGTTCCTATGTAGTATCCTTGTTGGGCTGATATAATTTAAATTGGGCTAAATTTTTTCCTCGATTTGACCTTTTCTCAGGATGGGCCGAGAAAACCAAAATTCGGCGATTTTCATGAATTTGGGCCGACATTGTAATCCCTGGTGAGAAGCACCACCACAGTGATGACAGGCTAACAGCAACGAGCATTAGACATTTTGCAATTGCACAATCTTTTATCACTTGCCTTAACCATGAAGAAAAACGTGATGACCGACGATCAACTACCGAAACGAAGCATTAGAATCTGATAGCAATCATGATTCAACATCTCAATACACATCCATAACATGAAAATAATATTGCACATTGTATGCAGATGTCATCATGGATCAACACGGAGATACATAATAATCTCACTTCTAGTAATACTAAATTTAGATATTACAAGCACTGAAGCACTACAAATCTGAATGTTTAGGTCTTTGACAAGGTGTTATGTACCTAGTACATAACAAGGGATAAACATTGTGGAAAGGAGATCGAACACAATATTACTCAGGCAAGGTTGATTCAAGGGGAGCCACCAGAAAATGGGATAATATTGATCAATGCCATCACAAACATAACAAAGTTGGAAAATAACATCCAATATCACTAACATGTGGCCCTAGGTCCCATATGTCAACCTCAAATTGGATGGTATTTTCCAATTTATACCTCTTTGCGATGGTATAGAGCTAATTTATAACCTCAAGCCTCAACACAATTACTATGAATGATAAAGAGGTTCTTCATCCGCTTATTATTATTCACCTACAGGAAACCCATTCTATAATAAGCATTGGCTTTGTCAAGTAATTAGAAATAACTTTGATACTTTAAAAGTAAAATAAAAGGTAGACCTGTATAGCAAACCCATTTTCTCATCTCTTGACAGGACAACAATGCCTTCTTTAATTTTTGCGTAGCTTTCAGAAGAGGACACCTCATCGGCAACTTTGACTTGATGGTTGGATGCCTGCTAGTCAATGTGGAACAACCGTATACAAAAATTATTCTCTGATAGCATCATATTCAAATGTGCATCAACAAACATGTATGTTACCAAAGTATTAGTAAAATGATACTTTAGTTTATGTAATCAATAGTTCACCCTTAGTTAGCAATCAGCAAGTAAATTGTAACAAACAACCGAATTCTTGTTGTTGAAGAAAACAAAATTAGTCACTAGAGTAAAATCCTATAATACCATATAATTGGTCCCCACTAACAGCAATTAAAGCTATTTCTTAATTTTGTGTACATCCACAACATACCTTTCATTAGTTATCAGATAGTAAAAGATGTCTAGGGGAAAGTTTGGATGATGCTCAAAGCCATTCTTCATGTTAAAGCAAACAAGAAACTACAACAAGAAAACAAAATTTAGGCAATCACCTTCATGGCTTTATCCTCTTCATCACTTTCACCATCTTCTAATCCAATATCTTTCATTGGCAGCTTTTCCTTCTCATTTTGGATCCTCCATAACTCTTCATAGTCCTCATCCTCACCAGAGTGTTCACCAACATCATAGTATGCATTCTTTCATCTACCACGGATGTTTTTATCTTTCTCATCTTCCTCAAGTTCATCCATGCTGTCATCACCTCCAGCACTTTGTTTCACTGCCCTCTCTGGTCTTTTTACTATACAGACACATTAAGTTATGAATATGGAAGCACCTAATGTCAGAAGAAACAAGTACAATAGTGCAGTAGTTTTCCCATTAACTTCTCAAACACAATCATGTATATCATAAAAACTGAGCCAAAAGTATAGGTACATTGGTGCACTAATAAATTCCAAAACTAGAACAACAAAAAAGGAATATAATATTTAACCCTACCAAAAGGACAGCAACCTGAAAGTGGTCATAACAAAATTAGAGGTAAATGTGTAATGAAATCTAATCATAACAGCTACAACGCCTTATAAGGAAGTTGATTCAAGGAATGTACAAATGAAATAAGAGGTCAACATATAGAAGTCTCTAAAGAGATGAAATATTGCAATCTTACTCAAGAAATGAAGTGTTGTAGCCCACCCCATTTGGTGTGTCCAACTAATTTTTTTATCAGGCATAACACGCATTTTCGATCAGGAAATTCTAGTAAGAATTTTCCAAACTATTAGTCCAATCAGATTCATGACACAGAAAGATAATATGGCTATTTAAAGGATATATAATCAGATGATTCTAGTTCTCTGAGTACATCATCGAGCCATGACCATAATTGGGAAGGTGCTTAGTGCTCACCAAATCAAGTGTTAACCACCATAGCCTAGCCAATGAGGAACAAACTTCTTGTAGAAAGAAGCCTGTCATCATGTGAGGCATTGCAAAATGCGATCCAATTAGTGGTGCCAAATCAAAGTCAAAGCATGTCTTGTTCAAGTCCTCAACTCAACAAGTTAGAATGAATGTGAAAGTACTTCATACATATTCAAAGCTTAATGTCAATGTGGTGCAAAAACCAAACCTAAGATATTTAAATTACTCATATTATCTAGGTCCAAATAGAATTCGCAAGTCCATCAACAAGCACTTGTTTGCTCCATAAAAATCCTCAAAATATTACCAAATAAATAGTTCAAATATTGGGAAAAGGGAATCTAAATCATCGAACTAGTGAGCATCACACCTTTCCACAAAGATAGGACAAACAATAATTAAATGTATCAAGAAATTGAAGAAGAAAAAATAGTAATATGAGCTATCCTGCAAATATCTAAGCCAGCTATGCTACCTACTCAGTAAAATTGAGCTCAGAAATGGAATTTGATGATCATCAAGTGATTCTTCTCGCACAATGGAATGAATATCAACAAAGGGGAGGGGACGGAGGCGGCGGGAGAGAGCGGAGTGGGGAACGGGTAGCTATTAGCTAGCCACGGAGCACGACTACATGAGGGGTTTGGCCTTGCTACTGCTTGCTGTTCTTTCGCCTGCGTTGTCTGCACAGTTAGGGCATTCCTGACACAGAAGTTGCCATGTCCTTCACGTCATTTAGAAAGAACTACAATATAACTTACTTAATGTATATATCTACTGATGGGCCTAATTAATGGCTCTCTTCTTTTTAGTTTATATGTTATGGTTTATCTTTTTTAAATAAATAAATGAGATGGTTCCTCTGTCGCTGTTTGGAAGATGTTGTTTGGAAGATGCTTATCAAGACAACATTTTTGAAGCAATTTATTGGCATTTAGTTCGTTCATATAAACGATCACACTAGGGCCAAAAATCATAAGTCATAGCTAAAAAACATACCCAATAAATTTACATCTTCTCCCACCTTTCTCTCTTCCATCTTCTCTCATCCATCCCACCTATTTAATATTCTAGACACAATCCTCCTCCCAATGCATGTTTTAACCATGTCTTCCTTGTTGATTTGTGTACTCAAGCCATATCTCATGAAAGACATTGCTTTCATCTTTCTTCTTTTAACTCTTTGCAACATCATCTCTTGTTCTATGTACATAGCTAATTATTGGCTATAATCATTGTACAGGTGGAGTATTAGGAGTGCCCTTAGACCAAAGATGGTTAGGCCCAAGCAGGTCAAGCCCCAAGTCCAAAAAAAGAAGATGGAACATTGAAATTCCATTAAACTAGGATCTAAGGAAAATCGCTGGCCTATAATTACCAAGCAAATATGGATGTATTTATTTAATTTAGGGTTGACATTCAGCACCTTTGAGTCATACAAGATGAGGAGTGAGATGATGAGAGAGGGGGGAAGGAGCATACTATAGAATAGGGTTGGAGTGAGAGGGTAAGTGTAGGATCAAGAAAAATCGACTAGAGAGGAGTGAATAGGAGGTTCTAAAAAATCACTAAGGGCCTGTTCTTTTCGGCTGCGGCTTGTGGTTTTTGGCTGAAATTTTTGAATTTTACATACTACGGAGAGACAGATACTCACTTGTGATTTTGGCTGGTACAAATGTTAGACTTTTAACGTGTAGATCATTTAACTTGTAGACCCCGTCTTGAGAAAATACTCCGTTTGAAAGTTAGTTACTGTAGCAAAAGCCAAAAGCTGGCCAACTTTTGACTTGCCGAACAGGCCCTAATTACCATAATTTATAGCTAGGCAAGATTTCAAAGCAATTCAAACCTATACAATTCTAGTATAGCTAAGGCACCACAAGCATAAATCTCTACAAGTATATATCTAGAACAACTAAATATGACAATCTCAATAATCACAATATGCTAGAAATATATGTGCGGAAAGTAAAGACAAAGAAATAACCAAATGACAAAGGAAGATTTTCCCGTGGTGTCGAAGACTTACCAGTCTTTACTAGTCTATGTTGAGAAAAGCCCAAACGACTTGGACTGGCTCCACAGATTAAAACTCAACTCCTCAATCCACTAGTGGTTGCTCTTCCTCTGCTCTGGAGATGGTGAGCACCGAACCATTCACAAGTTAGCGTCGGGCCTCTTCACAATCTTCTTGAAGAGGTCACATTGTAATCTCCCACCAAGACCGTCTAGGTGTCGACAAATACCAAGAGTAACAAACCAAAGGTTCGCTTGACAGCGATCAAGTACCAAATGATCAATCTAAGATGAAAACACTTAGTTCAGCTCAACTACCTCAAATGAATGGAACAAGAGTAAATGAGGTGTGGAGCGAATGCTCTATGCTCAGGAATGTTGCAATGAAGTGTCTAGCTCTATCCTTGAGCAAGTGGGGAGTATTATACCCCCACCAACCAAATATAGCCGTTGCAAGCTCATTTCTGAAAAATTCAAGACGAGCGGTGGTACCATAGTACAATTTTTGGTACTACCGCACCTGCTCTCACGCAATAGTAATGGCTATATCAGAGCCCCTGAACTAGCAGTTGAAAGTCGGTGCGGTACTACCGACGTTGTAATCATGGTAGTTCTGATATTCGGTAGTTCCGATTTTCTAGTGCAGTACTTTTGTTTGTCTCGGGGCCAAAACTTGGTGCTCTCTAAAAAAACGTACCGCTTGAATTTTTGAAACTTCCAGGTTCTGGTAGTACCGCTCAGGAGTTGCGGTCATACCGCTCTGTAGTAGCTCCACCGTTGAAACTCCGGTACTTCCGTTTTGCAGAGAAACTAAGTGTTTCCAAGGGTGCTCTATGGAAAAAACGTACCACTAACTTTTTGGTACTTTTGGGTTTTGGTAGTACTGCTCAGGAGGTGTGGTCGTATCGCTTAGTGGTAGTTCCACCATGTAAACTCCGGTACCATCAATTTTCCTGACAATGCATAGTTGGCTATCAATTTTAATTTTAAGTGCATGCATAATCCTAAATTGATCCAAATGGTACAAGAATATGCTGTTAAGTTAGCGGTCCTATAACCCGGTCTTTCATCCTTTCTTTTAAGATTGGTAAAACAGAAAAGAGATCCTAAACTATTTATATCATTGTCTTGGACCATTTTGATCCTCATGTTGACCTTTAGCATGCATTTCTAGGTTGTCATGTTCATCATAGGGACTATACCTTTTAAACACTCAATAAATATGTCAATCCCATATTCACATATCGTCATTAATTATCAAAACTATTTTTAAGGGCCTAAATGCTTTCACTAGAGGATGAGGAGGAAGGAATGGGAGGAGCCGAGTAGCACGGAGAATGCAACATATGATGGGGAGGGACGGTCTCATGGTAGGAGATGAGAAGCGAATGAGGAAGTAAGGTGAATTTCTATGGCTGGCTTTTTTGTGTGGGCATCCACGACTTGTGTACTACGATCATGTATCTAGATCTGAATGTAGAGTAGTGATTCAATACTTTCCACTTTAATAAAAATGACATCTTGTTACAGGTTAATATGTGCTGGACACCAAATAGGCTACAAAGTTAGGAAAAATGTCTAGTCATATACATGGATCTAGTCCTAAACTTGAATCATACTTTGCTAACTCATGAGTAAAGATATTACACATACGTGGACAGTAAACCATCTTATAAGTCACACCAAGTGAAATGAAGTAAATAACTGACCTCATTATTTGAAAGAGCACACTAGAGGGGCAAAATCATATTCTAAACCCTTGAAAACACTTACTAGGTTCATTTCATCTGACTTCAACAATGTCTAATGATTTGTCATAGTTTTTGTATTCGGTAATTCTAGTAAAAACTATGGGAAAATCGAAGAGACAAAAAAATTAAAACCCTTCTCTACAATCATTGGTTGTCGGGGGAGTGGGAGTGTGCGTGGAAAATGCGCGATAGTTTTGCTTCCATTGGGGCAACAGTATCAGTTCCTCGAGTAGGTTGCGATGCGTGGTTTTGTATAAAGAATATAGCCTCATCATTAAGTGTTAATGGTGAGTTTTGGTAATTGATGTCAACCGTTTGTGGGGCTAACATTTTTCATTGAGTTTGTGAAATAGGTAAGGTCCCATGATTATGAAGACCTTGGTTAACATTATGTATTGATTGTCATCAAGTCAAGGTTTGGAGATAAAGGATGACATCATGTGTTGATGGTCATCAAGCCAAGAGGATGTATCATGTGTTGATGCATATTAAGACAAGAACCCAGACTTGAAGGGAAGATATTCATCATCAAATTTCAAGAGGATGCGCAAGGCAAACGTAGTCTTTTACCGGTCTCGATGTTTGGTTAAGAGACAGATTACTAGTGTAAGTTGTCATATTATTAAGAGTGGTCTTATCTAGTAACTTGAGTTTTTATCATGTGTTGATAGCTCAATCCCACTTGCTCTAGTTCTTCATGGCATGATGCTATTGTTTGCAAATAGTTGAGGCACATGCATATCTAATCTTTGCAGCATGTAACTAAAGTGTGTAAATATGTGTTGTAAATGGTTGAAGTCCATGCACCTACTCCTTGTGGCATGATGCTAAGGTTTGCAAATTGTTAAAACTTATGCATAAGTCTTATAACATGTGACTTAAGTTTATGAATGTGTTTTGCAAACTATTTGAGTCCATGTTCCTTAAATATTTGTGGCTTGATGCTAAATTTTGTAAATAGTTGAAGCTTTTGTATAATCCTTGTAGCATGTGATTTAATTTTGTGAATGAGTTTGCCAACGGTTTGAGTCCATGTCCCTAAACCTTGTGTCATGGCACTAAAGTGAACGAATGCATTTTGCAACTTGTTGTGAATCATGCTTATAAATTTGTTGAAGAATATGCATCTCTATTTTTGCTGGAAATTTTAGGTCAGTCTGCTGGATCTATGTGAGCGGTTTGACCAGCCATGTGTTGGCTGTCTGACCGGTGGAGCGGTCCGACTGGGCTATGCAACAGGTACATTTTTCTAGAGAGCATGTTTTTGGTGCATCTCTAAGGTTTGGCCTAGCGGGCTGACTGATGTTGTTTGAGCAGTTTGACTAGACCCCAAGGTCTGATCGGACCCTATGTGGGTAGTCTGATCGACCTGGTCTATAATAGCTAGTTTTCTAACTGTTGTAGTGGGGGACTGACCAACCATATGTCGGCAATCAAACTGGTCTAGGCTAATTCTAAAAATCTTGTTTCAACGGCTAATTTTATGTGTGTAGGCTATAAATACCCACCATTGTCAGTTGGGAGTAAAGTTGATGCATCCTATTTCACTCTCTTGAGGTAGTACAAACTTCTTTGAATTGTGCATGTGTTATACCTTATGAGTAAGAAGAAATGTCTCTAATAGCATGTTTTGTATGCAGAGGTGGATTAAGTATCTATGCATATGTTGCACTTGGTGAGAGTTAAGAAAGGGGCATAGCTTGTTATTTTTGGAGGTTGGCGACTCCTAGACGACGTAGAGGAGTCATGGTCTGATGATTTTCCTAAGAAGCTTGTGAGAAGGTCCGGTGTGTTGTGAAGATCAGAGCTCACCTACCCAGAGGGGAAAGAGCTACCACTAGTGAACTTGAGATGTTTAGTTTAATTTGTGGAGCTGATTTAATTTATTTGAGCTTACCTCAATGTGAACTAGAGGAGACGGTAAATCTTCGAATACCACAATAAAAAGAGACCATATCAATTGCAGTTTGCTTTATTGTGCTCATTCACATTCTTACAGTTTATATTTCTAAAATTACTAGGTGAATGCCTGTGCGTTGCTAAAGATTTTTAAAATTTATCATACTACATGTTTTAAAACTCACGGGTGGTAAAAATTTTTAGAATTTGCATACAAACATATTCTAAAAGTTTTTAAATCCATCAAGTAAGTTGGAGGCCGTCGATCACACCTCATGGCCATAAGTCGGAAGATATCGACCACACCTCGGGGTCATAGGTCGAGAACCCTTGAGCACACCTCGTCGTCATAAGTCAGAAGCCGTCGACCATCATGCATGATCATAGGTCAGGAGCGGTCGACCATCGCTAGTGGTCGTAAATTGGCAGCGATCGATGATCCATCGTGGTCCTAAATCGGGAGCCTTCGACAATGGCTCATGGTCCTACGTCGGAAGCTGATGACCATCGTTTGTGGTCAAGTCAGAAGCCATCGAGAACACCTCGTGGTCGTAAGTCGGAACACATCGACCAACGCTCATGGTCGTAAGTTGGAAGACATCGATCACATCTCGTGGTTGTAAGTCGGAACACATCAACTAGTGCTCATGGTTATAAATTGGAAGTCATCGATCACACCTCATGGTCGTAAGTTAGAAGCCGTCGACCAACGCGCGTGATCATAGGCTGGGAGCAGTCGACCATCGCTAGTTGTCGTTGTTGGTAGGCCTCTGGTGTGCTTGTGCCCTGTCACCCGACTACTGGTGCCAGCCTGCTTGGCCCGCTTGACCTGCTCAACCCCGACTTCGACCACTGCCCCCTTCAACACTATCCCATTTGACCACGACCCTTCAATGTCGACCACTTCCCCCTTCGACCATGGCCCCCTTCGACCACGGCTTCGACTTCGACCACAGATTTTCTACTTTGACCAGCGCTCATGGTCGTAAGTCAGAAGACATCGACCACACCTCGTGGTCGTAAGTCGAAACACATCGACCAACGTTCGTGGTTATAAATCGGAAGCCGTCGATCACACCTCATGGCCAAAAGCATGTTATAATCTATGGGGAGTATGAGACCTTGTGGGTCTTGCCGTCGAGGGTGGGGAGCTCAATCTTGAGGGTAACCTAGGGGTAGGCGATGGGGATATCGAACTGGAGAGGGAACTCGTAGCAGCAGAGGTTATGGACGAACCAGCAGGTGCCCTCCGGGGTGGCGCTATGACTACGACCATGACCGCTATGACCACGTCCACGGGTGCTAGAGTACGACCATGACCGCAACTTCAACCACTGCCCCCTTTGACTTCGAGCACTACCCCCTTCGACTTCGAGCACTGCCCCCCTTCAACCACTGTCTCCTTTGACCACGGCCCTTCGATGTCAATCACTTCCCTCTTCGACCACGGCTTCGACAATGACGATAGATCTTCGACTTCGACCACTGCCCCCTCGACCACTGTCCCCTTCGACCACGGCCCTTCGACGACTATGGCCATTCGACGCCAACCGCTTTCCCCTTTGACCACGGCTTCGACTTCAACCAAGGATCTTCGACTTTAACCATTGCCCCCTTCGATCACTGTCCCCTTTGACCACGACCCTTCGATGTCGACTAATTCTCCTTTCGACCACGACCCCCTTCGACCATGTCTTTGACTTCGACCACAGATCTGCGACTTCAACCACGGATCTGTGACTTCGACCACTATCCCCTTTGACCATGACCCTTTGATGACCACGGCCCTTCGACGTCGACCACTTCCCCTTCAACCATCGCCCCTTTCGACCATTGTCCCCTTCGACCACGGCCCTTTGAGTTGACCACTTCCCCTTTCGACCACGGCCCCCTTCGATCATGGCTTCGACTTTGCCCACGGATCTCAACTTCGACCATGGATCCTCAAATTCGACCACTGGCCCCTTCGACCACTGTCCCCTTCGACCACGACCCTTCGACGACCACGACCCTTCGACGTCAACAACTTCCCCCTTCGACCACCGTCCCCTTCAACCACTATCTCCTTCGACCACGGCCCTTCGATGTTGACCACTATCCCCTTCAACCATGGCCCTTTGACGTCGACCACGGCTTCGACTTCGACCACTGTCTCCTTTAACCACGACCCTTCGATAACCACGGCTCTTCAACGTCGACCACTTCCCCTTTCGACCATCGTCCCCTTCGACTATGACCACCAATCTTTGACTTCGGCCACGGCCCTCAACCACAACCCCCTTTGACCATGGCCCCGACGTCGACCACGATCCTTCGACTTTGATTGTGGACTGACTTTGTTCACGACCCTTCAACTTCGACCACTGCCCCTTTCGACCATTGTCCCCTTCGACCACAGCTTGGACATCGACCGTGACCCTTCGACTTCAACTATGGCCTAACTTCGACAGCGGACCAACTTCGTCCATGACCCTTCGACTTCGACCACTGCCCCTTCGACCACTATCCCCTTCGACCACGGCTTGGACTTCGACCATGACCCTTTGACTTCGACCATGGCTCTTCGACTTCGACCACCGCCGCTTCGACCATGACTTCAACTTCAACTTCTGATTTTTTACTTCGGCCACAGCCCTATTTGACCACAGCTTCGACTTTGACCACGGCCCCTCGACTACCACAGCCCCCTTCGACCATAGCACCGACTTCGACGATCAGCTTAGGAGACCAAAATCGCTAGACAGTGCGATGGGCTTCGAGCGAAGAGTAGGAGGAGGTAGAGAGGCTCACCGGGTGAGCGACTGCTGGGCGGTGGCGGCGGGGGGGAGAGCCATGTAGGCAGGCATAGGAAGACGAAGCCGCCACCGCCATCGTCGAACGCCCTTCTATCTGATCCACCGGCTGCTATCGCTGAGCGCCCTTCTCTCCGATCCACCGGTCGATATTACCGAGCGTCGTGTCGTTGGTTGGAGGGGCGATGGGAAATGGAATTAGTGGTAGCGCCGAGGAGGGGGAGGAGGAGCGGCACGAGGGTTCGGGGAGAGAAGGAGGCGATGATTGCGGGAGGTGGAGGTGGGGAGGTGGCGGCGGGCAGATGGGGAGAGGAGGCGGTGGGTGAATGTGTTGGGGAGGTGGTGACCGTTGGGGAGGCGACGACGGGGAGATGCAGCGCCGTTGGAGGAAGTTGGGGGACTGCGATCAGACACTGCCATGTGGGGTAAGGAATTGGTGGCAACGCCGAGGAGGAGGAGGTGCAACACGAGGGATCGGGGGAGAGAAGGAGGTGGCGGTTGCGCGAGGTGGAGGTGGGGAGGCGGCGATGGGCAGATGGGGAGAGGAGGCGGTGGGCGAATGCGTTGGGGAGACGACGATGGGGAGATGCGGCCCTACTAAGGGAAGTTGGGGGACTACGACCAGACGCTGCCGTGTGGGGAAGGAATTAGTAGCGGCGCTGAGGAGGAGGAGGCACGGCATGAGGGTTCGGGGGAGAGAAGGAGGCGGCGGTTGCAGGAGGTGGAGTGGTTGCGGGAGGCGGAGGATGCGGGGGAAGAGAAGAGGAGGAGCGCGGCCCACGCGTCGGCTCGACCTTTTCTACGAGGAGCGGAAGAAGTACCTACATACGGATCTGGATGGCTGATCTTTGATCGGACATATGAGAAGAGATGAGAGAGAACGGACCGACGACCACTAACTCACATTTTTAAGGAGTAGAGATATTGGTTGCTTGTTATTTTAGGATTGCAAACCTTTGTATTGACTTAGATTGTTGGTACAATTAATGAAACTAGATGATTTATGATTTAACCAAAAAAAAATTGTAAATGCGCTTATTCACCCTATATGGGGCCTCATCCATCATATATGGTAGTCTACTCCCGCATTACTAGATGCATGCCATTTGATTTATAGTAACCATCCCGGATTTACTTGTGTTCGTTAAATATTATGGTTAGTTCTAGTTACTGTCCGTAAGTAGTGCCACCGTCCCACACGCAACCCTTGCAACCTTCATGTTTACTTCAGGTGTATTATTGTGCCGGTAGTTCTTTTCGGAGTGTTGTATCGCTAGGCTACAGACATGGTTGTCAGTTGTAGACTTGTAGCATGCTAGAAATTTTTTTCTCAAAGATTAGCGTGCTAGAATTTTTAATCTGGAACATCCGAACATGGATGGAACTACGAAAGGTTCCCTCATTTGTCAAAGTTGTCATCTTTTAATTCGTTATTAACACTCAAAAGCTGACTCATTCTTTCGTAATTCATATTAATATTGATAAATATGGTATTTTCGGATATCATACCAAAATGGTTTGGTATTCATCGATATCGAACAATATTTTCAAGAATATGGTATTTACTGAATAGACAATGTAAGTTTTTGTTGAAAGTACCGTATTCATTGAGTTAAAAGGCCTGTGCTTTTCAGCTGCGGCTTATAGTTTTAAGACTGTTTATGAGAGAGAGTCCAAGTAAAAGGAACTCGCGTATGATTTTATGTTATATAAATAAAATCACTAAATATGTACTATAATTAATTTATGAATTCTGTCTTAAAAAATATCTCATCTAAAAGCTACTTATCATATAAAAATCGAAAAACAGTGTTTAAAAATTAAAAATGAGACCAAAATACGCTGCTGAACAGCCTTGCAGCCAGGCCGCGGCACAAAGTGCGTACAACCGCCATTTATTCCGGTGTCAGAGGAGGGTATAACCCCCCTCGTGTCCCCCCACTGGCCTCACATCCCCCAGACCACGTTACCACCCCTCCGCTCCACACGCGTCGTCACTCTCCCCTCCCCCCCAAAAAATTCACCACCACAAGCAAAGATCCCCACGCCCTGCAGCCCCGCACCATACCGGCGAGGAACCGAAATCCACACGGCCCGACCGAGCTGGGCGGCTCGGCTCCCCCCGCCGATCTCCTCCTCCTCTTCCTCCTCCTTCCCACCTCGCGCGCGTGCGATGCTGCCGCGCCGGCGGCGGCCACGGGCGGCGCCGTGATGGTGGGCTTCTTCCGCAGCAGCAACCTCGCCTCCAGGGTCTTCGACCGCCAGTTCCTCTCCCCGCGCCCCGGCGCAACCGTACGCCTCCTCCTCCTCCCTCCCGCTTCGCGCTCCGCTCCGGTTCGGTTCTCGTGGCGTCTGGTTGGTGGTGCTGTGCGCTCATGCGGCGGGCGCGTGGGGGACGGTCGAATGCGGCCTAGGGCAGGGGAGGGTTGTGGTTGCTCTTTGGAATTCCAGGTTATGTGATTAGCTTTTGTCCCTATGCAGGCTTGGGTGGGCGGAGGCTCCATTTTGGGGTTATAATGTTCTCAACTGGTGATGTCTATTCTATAGGATGGGGGTTCCGGAGAGGATATTTGCCATATCTTCTTCTTTCCCTTTTTTTTTGGCTCATTGTCTAGAGTCTAGAGTTGGCACTCTACAGAGAAACCCTAAACCCTGAAGCAGTGAAGCCACCCCCTGGTATTAGCACACCCAGATGCCACGTGATGACGTAGCTGGTGAAATATTATTGCCACGCTTGTAAAGAACTAGTAGTTCACAAGTGGTAAAATGTTGAAAAAAGCAGGTCAAATCATGTCTTCTCAATGCTAGGCAATGCTTCAAAATGCTTGTTAATTGGCAACTTCCCACCAGCCTTGCCAATTTTAGGATTATATGCGATGAAGTGATGAATTGGATCTGGGTTAGCTTGAAAGTTGTCTCTTTAAGCTATCCTTGTCCAATTATTCTAATGATATATTAGTGCAATAATGATTATACAAGATTGTTTTATCACTATGGTTTATAAAAGTGATGCATGGCAAAGTGACTTAGCTAATATTTTATGCTAGCAAATAGAGAACAAATGTAGTATGATGTCAAACTTGAAACCAAACGTATGAAACAGTGCCAAATATTTTTGAACTTCCTCATTGAAAACTTTTTTTTTTGGAATAATTCCTTAGGGAGCGCATACCCCCTATCAACAAACAAGGGAACAATTGCCTAATGTGAAAATTTAGCATCTACAAATAATTTATATAATGTTTTTAAATTTATGATTTTTTGTGTCCCTAATACATGCACATTTGCTGTAGTGGTGATACTTTTTTTTAAAAAAATAAAAATATTCGTCACCTAAGTTTGGGAACATAACTGTCCAAATTGAAAGTTCATCAATCTATAATAATGATATATAGTACATATGATTTCATTATGTACATGCAATTCACACTTGTTTCTGTACTTGTGGAAGACATTTCGTGTTGTGTTTGCTGTAATGACTGCTGAAACAAACACATAATTAGGTGGATTCAGCATACTATTCAATTTGAATTGTGATGTCATATAATTTCTAGAACTTGCTTCTTGCTATTTAAGAAGAACTGAGTTGTCTTTTGTTGTTCTTCCCTTTTCTATCGTTGGCAGGTTAACACTGTCAGGCAGTTCTATGAAAATTTGGTTCCAAGTTACACTATATACGACATAGATTGCCCAGATTATTCATTTCGCAAATTTACTGATGATGGCAAGTATCTTGTGGCTTTTAGCTGCAACCACCTAGATTTGATAGTGTACCGTCCCATCTGGTTGACGTTTTCATGCAATGAAGAATGTGATTCTCACGATCTTCCGGTCAAAGCAAAGAAATTTGATAGCTTCTTTAAGCAGCTCTACTCAATTTCACTTGCATCCAGCAATGAGTACATTTGTAAGGACTTTTTCCTTTACATGGAATGCCATCAATATGGCCTATTTGCAACATCAACTGTCCAGAATAATGATTCAAGTGCCACTGAGGGTGCAATTCACGGGGTGCCATCAATTGAGAAAATAACTTTCTATCTTGTGAGGTACAATTATCTTGACTGAGTGGAATGCAATTTTTAGTTCTAAATTACAATATATTTTGTAACCATTCTTTCCTTTGTTTGGGTGAATTAGGACTTCTGTGTTTGTGTTACCAGGCTAGAAGATGGTGCAATTCTAGACGAGAAGGCTTTCTACAATGATTTTATCAATCTGGCTCATAGTATTGGTGCTTACTTGTATGAGGATCTTCTTTGCATTTTCTCTCTTCGATATCAAACAATACATATCCTACAGATCAGAGATTCAGGCAACCTTGTTGAGGTACGCAAAATTGGTGCATTTTGCCGGGAAGATGATGAACTATTTCTTCATTCGCATGGCCAGGTACCTGCAAATCTTTATACTGCAAGATTGTTGGATCTATTAGTTTACATTCATTTTTCTCATTTTTTTGGTTCAGGTTTGCAATACCTACATAGTAACCTGTCTTTACATATTCTTATTAATATTTCATTGAAAACATGTTTAGAACATAACACACGGTTCGTCAGACATCTGGTTTAATATATCCAACAATACATTACAAATATGCCTGGGTTACAGTTGAGTTTTTAAAATTCATCATCTCAAATTACCAATCTGGATTATTTGGAGGTCTGTTGGTACTGGCCACCATGGCTTATCTGGAACCAGATCGGTGGTGATTGCACCAAACTAAGTATTATTATTTCTGAAGTATTCAAGGCACTAAATTTGTATTCTTATTTGTATTAGAAACATAATGAAAATCTAAAACAGAAAACTGAGTTGTTTTCCCCTTATGTTATTTTAGGCTCTATATATTGTTCTTTTATTCAAAATCATGCACCAATAAGGTTTCAAAATCATGCACCAATAAGGATCAATGAGATGCTGTCTAAGTGTAGTAACTAGACCGACAGGATAGTAGATGTGTTTGTGTTAACTGTCAAGTTACCAGATTAGAATAGAGAAATCCAAAGTGCAGCTGGCTGAATGACTAGATTGTCATATTGGTGACAGTAATGCTTGAGAGACGGAGTGGTTGCTAGACACAAGTTATGAAAGCCATCAGGAGATGATGTACAGAAGGAAGAGAGCATTTTGTCCAGTTTTGATGGGTAACTACTCACTAGATAAAGAATCAATAGTTCAATAACCACTGATTTGAATTATTTAAATTGCCTGCAGAAAAATCAACTGAAACTGCAGTTGAAAATATTCTTCAGACTGAATTGATTCAATTAATCAAGTTGACCTTCCTTCACAACTGCAACAAGCAGCATTTGTTTGCAGTTATGATTGTGTAAAACTTGTACCCTGTATGACTTGTGGTTGGGGAATATGGATGTGCCTGCATTTGTCCAGAAGTCCCTTTGTGCTGAAATATTTGATTATTTATTTGCTTATGATGGCCTTTTATTGTTTTGTTGTTGTCTGTTATGCGGAAGTTTTATCACTATGTACATGCAGTACTTATACAAGCTTCCTTGATAGACATAATTGATATATATTTTACCATATCTTTCTTAAAATATTTCTTTAATTTTTCATTTATTTGTTCCTTCATTCCTTAGCTCTACTGATTCTGTGAATACATATTCACTTTGGCCCTTTGTTTTACCCACTTCATTCTTGTTTCAACAAAGAGACTCTTCAGATTGTAGGTAAATCTTCTTGATTACAATCTGTTATCCTTGAACAATATTAATAAAAATAGTCTTATGTTAAGCTTATAAAGTTATACATGATAAAGTTAAATGATGAATTCATATATGAACTATGGAGTTGTTAATGGACTTGATGCCTGCAGGCTGCACAGGGGGGTTCTTTTCTTCCTGGCATCAAGCAACGGTTGCTGTCATTTATTTTTCGCAAGACTTGGAATGAGGAACATGATCAGACTTTGGTTAGCTATCTTATCTAGTTCATCCATTTGCTATAATGTGTGATATTGAAGTGTGCATCGCATTCTAGATCATGGACTTATTCTCAGGTTGATATCGTTATTTTGAATAATTAAGGAAAGTTATATTTCTTGTTTAAATTATCCCTAATTTCTCGTGTCCACTGCTGAAGCATTTCTACCCTTTACTTTCCTTCTCATGTATAGTGATTATTGCATATTATGAAATGTTGAAATAAAATCATTCTTAATTGCTCATTCCTTCTTCGGTGGTGGTGCTGTCTTTGCAATCATGTTTTGTTGTGTAGAAAAGATATTTTATCTCCACTTGTTTGAAGTAGTGATTTTTGTTTGCAGAGGGTCCAGCATTTGAAGAAGTTATATTTTCACTTTCAAGACTATGTGGATCTTATCATATGGAAGGTACCTACAATATTCCCTTTGCTGTTATTTATTTTACTTTGTACTCTTTTCCTTTTTTTGGTTAGTTGAAAAGTTTTAATTCTTTACTTACAATTAATATAGATCATTTTAGCTAGCTCTCGGCAATAGCATAACCTTGATGACAGGGCCTGTGTTGTTTACTAAACATATCGTTTTCTATCAAAAAAGTTTTGCAAGACGTGCTTATAACATGATAGTTGAACAGGTACAATTTTTGGATCGCCATCACCTATTTATCAAGTTTGGTAGTGTGGATGGAGGGGTAAATCCATTTTTTCCAGACATCTTACCAAGTAGGTTATGCATATATTGTAGTCATCTATTTTCAAATACTTTTCTGTTTCTATAGGTTTCTCGAAGCACTGATCAAAATTTAGCATTTTTTGCTGTGTACAACATGGAGACGACAAATATTGTTTCACTCTATCAGGTACCTAACTACCTATCATCACCAAAACAGATATTATTGTTCTTCTTTGAAGTTATTTCTTTTTCTTGTGTTGAGCTTATTATATAATTTGTCAGCAGAATTCTTCGGAGGAGCTGTATTCATTGTTTGAACATTTTTATGACCATTTCCACGCAAATCCACAAAACTCTTTGCATGGAAATTTTATCTCGTCGCATTCCAACAACGTTCATGCTCTTGATCAGCTTCGCACAATTAAAAACAAAGCAAGCAGCTCATCACAGGTAATGTTGGTAACACAAGGAGTGTGATCCATTTTTTCGTAAACCATTTTAGTTCTTGGTTCCATTTTGAATGTTTGCACAAGATGTGTGCATGTTGTCATGCTAAATGGCTTGCTTGCCAAGGATGATGCACTGATTGTCAACTGTATTCAAATTTCAATTTATTAAAGAAAGAATCTCCACACTTCCCACAAAAAAATTTACTGAGCTATGAAGATATGTATTCTGATTTTAAATACATAATAAAATTAAGTTTTCTCTGATATAAGGTACATATAATAGTTAGAGGCCAAGATGTCAGTACAGCAATTTTATTGATGAAATGTTTTTCTTAGTTGATCACTGAACCAAAAGATTTATGATCTAATCATCTTTTTTGGAGTCAATTAACCTGTTATATGGGATGTCAGGGACAGGATGGTAGCCCTGTATTAACCAAAAAAGTCAAACCTTGTTTTTTAGCTTTGAGCCTGTCTTCCAGTAATGCCTTTTTTAGTTACATGTCAGCTTATATGAATTCTAGCACAGATGGTTTGCTTGTGAAAATTTTAGAATGTATGTTACCTTTCTGAAGGAAAACCAGAGGGGCGAAACTACTAGATACTCATGGGTATTTCTTGATATATACATTTGTTAGATATTTTTTGTATTCATTTTTTTAGGCACAAGGCATCTGTTAACTAGTGTGTGAATAATTAGTTTCTTTTGTTAGAAGATGTGATACTGAAGCTTTTGGCTAATGCAACTTGTTTTGTATTTGGCAGTTTGCGAAAAAGATGATGGCGTCATTACCTTACATTTGCCAATCACAAAGTCCTTCACCATACTTTGACCTATCGCTTTTTCGGTATGATGAGAAGGTTTGTTCTACAACTTGTTTGAACTATACATTCTAAAGTAGTTGATATGTTCCAATCTGGCTAGTTTCTGGGTTGAATATCACTCATATAATTTTGTGCCCTGTATTCAAGTTTAAAACTACACACTGAAGTCACCAACCCTTTTCTGCTTGACATATATTAGGTATAAACTTTGTCAAGCAGTTAATACGATCACAGTTGGAAATTGTTCAGGGAACACACATTATTAACTGGAATGTCTAAAAGAACATTTGGCATTGTTACATTGGTCTTAATTCAAATCTGATCTCAGAGATCGCATGCAGCCCGTGACTCTTGTATGCTATCGCCAGGAAATTCTATATAGCCTGGTTGCTATCGCTGCCTACAAGTGCATATAATATATATAGCTTCTAACCTTTGTGAATCAAATATAAGAAAAGAGAGATTAAATGCACAGAGCTCTAAGGAGGAGAATGCCACCTCTTATAGAAAAGATTTTCTAGTTTAAAATGCTAGTATTAAAACATGTGACTTCAACAAGTTGATTAATACTTAAAAATGGATCTTGTATGGTGTGACTCATGTGGCTGTCATATAATATAATCACATTGTCACTGCAAGTAGATACTATGACGCATCTCGCAGATTGTTAGGGGGCTCCTGTTGACCATGGAAATGATGTTGACTACTAGCATATTAGTAATTTGGGTATTGATGTTGCATGTTAGTGCCGCACTAAGATGGCTGTCTTTTGATGGAAGTTGTTTTCATGGTTATCAAGGCGATAAGGCGAGGTGAGGCGCCAGACCACCGCCTGGACGCCTAGGCGTGGTGAAGTGACGTCATATGAAGCAGAATATAGCAGCAATAGAGGATGAAATAGGCAAAGGAAATGAGGAAAGGGGAAAAAAGAATCAACCAGGCCACCTAACCCACAAAGCCCATCATCCTAACTCACCTCACCCACTCACTCATGCTTTGTGTGCCCTAAAGAGCCAGCTGCCAACCACCAGAAGACTAGTAGCCGCCAGAACAGGGCAAAGCCAGCACGGCACTAGCCACCGCCGCCGGAGCTTGACCTCGCCGCTCACTGGTCACCACTGCCAGAGATGGCGACGGCTACGGGGAGAAACAACAGCGGCAGTGACAATGATCTGCAACCAGATTCGGTAGCAATGGGCCAAACTCCAACGGCAACAGTGTGGACTCCATGACAGCAAGCCGGCGGCGACAGCGAAGAGGTGGCCTTGGAGTCAGATCTGCCGCCCCTGACCTCGGACCGATGCTCCACCACCTTTGATAACCTTTGGTAACCGTTCTTCCCGGCGGCGAGCGGGATGAAAAAACCGGCCGGTAGTAAAATTTGAAAAATTTGAAAGTGCAGCTGCTGAAAATGGTTCCAGTTTTCATTGATGCTTCAACAACCATTTAGGGACATGTGCAGCCCATTTGCATGTGAAGTATTTGGTTCTCTGCATGTGAGGGGGGGAGAAAAGGTAGCTGCTGCATGTGCATTGCATTATTGAGTGTCTAGAGCAGCAAGAAAGCATCAGGAGCAGCAGGGAGCAGCAGCAAACTCATTCCACCGGTTTTCCGCATTTCTCGCCGGTAAAACCGGTAACCGGCCGGTTACCGGTCTCCTCCCGCCCCGCCAACTCAAATCCTTTTGCCAAAATTCAACCGGTTTAAAACCGGGATTTCCGGTTACCGGTACCGCCCGGCGGCCGGGATTCATTCCGGTACCGGTTATTTGATCCTTGCCCCCCCCCCCCCCCCCCCTTGGCAGTCCCCGAGCACCTTGATACCTAATCGATGATTAGGCGATGCCTTAACAACCATGGTTGTTTTGATAGGGATTGAATATACATTACATGCAATCTTTTGTCTATTAAGTGTGTACTAACTTTGGTTGAACGGTGTAGATCAATGGTTAGATTGGGTGTGGGAGTTTACCAAGGGTTAAGATCTCCTTTTTTGTACACATTTAGTACAAGGTTCTTACAACAATGTACATAGCTATGATGAAAATTACCTTCAGTTCAATTTATATTTTATTTATTTAGTATCACGCAAAACTAACCTTTGCAGTACGAGGGGTTCCACAGTGATGACAGGCTGACAGCAACGAGCATTAGACATTTTGCAATTGCACTATTTTTTATTATTTTTATGACATTCCATGAGCCTTCTAAGTTGTAATCATCTCCTTGCCTCTTTGGTTGTCATACTCAACTGCATGAAAGCAATATTTTCCTTACTGTTATTTAATTTTTAATATTGCTTTGTTTCCTTGTTTGCAGCTGATTTCAGGGATTGATCGGCATAGGCATTGCACAGAGCATCCAATAAAATTTATATCAGTGAGGCAACCAAATGTTGTCAAATTTAAGATCAAACCAGGTAAGTCTCGAATCTCGATCCATTTCTGTGACCAAACATCTAGATTCTAGAGCTAGCCTGTGTGGAACTATATCAACTTGAACCTGTATCCGCATACAACTATCGAGAAGAGCTAGTCATGAAACGAAACCATCTCCATAATAGTACAATCATGAAGGCCACACATAGTAAGACAAGATGTAGATCAACATATCTGAGTAACAATTTTGGAATATATTATCAATTTCAGGCTACCAAAAGAAAAAAAAAAGTATAATACTTGCTTTTCTGTAAGGGGGCAAAACAAGTTTGTTCTTGTAGATTTTTTATTGAAGGACCGGTAGGTTTTTTTGGCAACTTCACATAAATATATCTTTTGCTACTCTGTAGGTTCAGATTCTGATGCTTCTGACAGCAGGGTGAAAAGAATATCTTCCTTCTTGTTTCACCCATTTTTCCCGCTTGCACTTTCGATTCAGCAGACATATAGGCAACCAAATGTTGTCAATGTACATTTCAGGAGATAGAAAAATTGTAGTCGTTGCCTCAATTGTATTTGTATCAGTCGTGAGCTGTAGTCGTTGTCTCAATTGTATTTGTACCAGTCGTGAGCTTGCAGCACAGCTCTGTGAAATTTTGGCAATGTTTCATTGGCTGATCATATTATAAGGGGAAAAAATGTGGTTTGGCTTACTCCGTGATGCGATAATGCTGAAATCATCGTTTTGTAGGAAATATCGCTGTCAGAAGCTAAAGATAGATATGAAAGGAAACGAGATTTTATTGTTTAGAAATAATTTCTTTGATTTCTCCTCCAAAGTCCAAACAACGACAAGTGCGTATTCTGTCTAACACCCTAGCCTAACACAGAGCCTAGGTTGCTACAATTATCCAACAATTCTACATCCTAAAGCCACTCAGCAGCAATCAAACTAAATAAACCATAACCTAAATGTTACCAAAGATAATAACAACATATCGTAGCCATCTAACAATTAAAGAGCAATATTAATTCATCAACGCTTATCAACACCAAGTAATGATAGTCTGAACACAGTCGTACTCATCTTGTGACCCTTCCTTTGCATTTAAAGCATGTAATATGGCTAGTATGAGTAGTTGCAATAGTACTACTGTCAACTTTACTTATTGAACTAGTTTCCTTGGAAGCTTCTTTTTGAAGAGGTTGTGCTGCTTTGGTTGATATCACTGGATTGGATGATGAGCCAATACTATCATCTTGTTGATTGGAGCGCCTTTCAGTTAGAGGGAGATGAATAAATATGGTTGCCCTTTCATTTCTGCTGCACTAGTCGCTCAACCCTTAAGGCTTGATGCACTAGTTCTTGGAGGTTGGCATATGGGTGCATCTCAACAAGGTCTTGTATATCCTCACGTAGACTTTCCAAGAACCATGCCATGGTAGCCTCCTCCGACTTATGCATTCCTGCACGGATATAATCATGTCTATTTCTTTCCAATACTGATCAATAGAAAGATTACCTTACTTTAGCCGCTGCAACTTGGTACGGATGGATCACATAATAAGGTGGCACAAACCTCTCTCTCTCATGATTTGCTTTATTTGAGCCCAAATAATTGGCCTTTTCCTATCTCTATTCAATTGATCCTACCAAACCAAAGCATATTCGATAAATTTAATTGAAGCGGTATGAATCTTCTTTTCTTCAGTAAAGTTTTGGCCATCATATATCTGATCAACACACATCACCTATTCAAGATATTTCTCTGGATCATTTCAACCCATGAAAGATGGTATGAAAATTTTGATTTTTTCCAAAACCATCATCCTCTTGATGACATTTTCCATCATGATGTTGCCCAAACAAACTACACCCAGGAGGACCTACATCGCTGTTTTGATGATAACCATGTTGAGGACCATAATGGCGGTAGTTTCCATCACGGCTCCATCGAATATAGCATCGGGGTCATGATCATTAAGATCATCACCACGATTGTGTTGCACATGTGGATGTTGTGGTTGTGGAAGAACATGGGCTGAAAATAGCTCTAACTTCATTTTATAGCCATTGGTTCCTCTCTAACCGTTGAAGAGAATCCACAATGGCATCAAAATAAATATCAATAGCCCGTTCATGCCTTGTGAAGCGAGCATTCGAATTCTCCTCCACCAAAGCAATACGGTCCCCCAATTCAATGTGGAGATATTAGATGAGCTGATCCAAAACATTGTACCTCCTTGTAAAGTGTTGATTTGTCAGGATCAATTCATCATGAGTAGCTTGGGGAAGGTCACCACCATAATGTAGTTCATCTTCATCATCATGGTGTGAACCATGATGCGATGCACCTGATATGGTTAGTGCAACTAAGAAAATGACAATATATGTGGAGCTTCGTAGATAAGTCAAAGGAGTGCAATCTGAATTATAAACTATTGTCAAGTTAAGTAGTAATCCAAGCTAGAAAACAATTGCTTGTAAGGGAAAAATATAGCAACTTAATAATAGATGTGGTTAATAAAAGAGTATAAGCGAAGTGCAAGTTAACCAGTTTTGAAAAAGTAGTAGCGGTCAGACCAGATCTGGTTTTCAGAAGAACATAAAGTAGATAGATCTGAAAATTGGACGATATAGCTGAAGCCAAAAGTAAACATGGTAGTTTTTGAGATCAATAAGCTAGCCAAGGTTTTAATGCATTAAAACCTAACCTAACTCACCAAAATTTTTAGATTAAAATCAAAAGGTTAAAAGGAAAGTAAATATTTTATGTCTTTTTGTGGTAGGATGAAAATAAACCAAACTAAAGGATAGAAGTTGTCACCGTGCAACTGAAGTTTGTCATCATTCAACCTTGAGCTCTGATACCAGATGATGCGAGTACGATCACGTGAACCCTTAGGGTTGGCCCCATCTTATGGTGACAAAGATCACACGGTCAATGAAGATAACTCAACTGAAGCAATATAATTCAAGATCGTACAACAACGATCACAAGGGTAACTTGAAGAAAGCAACATAATTTGATAAAGGAAGCAAACTTGTGCCAAACACAAAATTACAACCACCACAATTGTATCACAACCTTCACAAGAATACAATCCACACAACTTGCTATTAGCAAGAGCACGAAATGGTTAATCACGACAAATCACTCTAAGCATATAACAATTACTCAAACTCTCACTAGATATCAAGGATTCAAACCCTAGAGCCAGTAAGGCCTACACTCATTTCATATTCATCAAAATATCAACAACCTAGTTTACAAGAGAGGTGGGGGGCACCTTCTTTATATAGAATTTTAGGTCATTTGCTACAGTATGGCGGTTGTTGCAATACGCTGGTTGCTATAGTACCAACATTTAAAAATATCAAATTGGTTTTCTTGTGAAAACAAGATAGAAATGTCAAATCCAAATCATATTTGTCTGCAGGTAATGAAAGGAATCTAAATTAGTTTTTTCTTTAGGGATGTCCTCATCATCGTCATCAACACCATGTACCGTTATAGCGGAGTGAACACCCGTCGGTGTTCACCCAAGCTTGAACTCTTTCGTACAGGAACCTCAATCCTCCACTCTGTGGAGTGTCTACCAAAGTGGGTTACTCTGTGGAGTGCCTACCAAAGTGGGTTTTCTCTTCCACTCTTGTGGGATACCCACTTAATGTAAGCGATCCCTTTACATATCATGAATGCACATGATGCAATAATTCTTTTAAATATTTTCCATGTATTCATTTAAGCATCATTATTCAACGTATCATTATCATAAAACACATGTATAATCATCTTATAATAACATTATAATCATTGCATGAAAATCAATTAGTAAGAGCAATCATCCCACTTTACGGTTCTACCATGCACCTGTCTTTCAACCCAAAGGAGCGGAACGATGCATAGCCAAAACGACCCCTGAATGAGTAACACCACCACCTAAATAAACCATTCCTAACTCAAAACCATGCTACAACACTAACATACAACGACCTTAAAACTCCCTGTTGTGGCTACAGACCAAACAGAGAGAGAGTATGGTAGTGGAGAGTTAGGTGAGCAAGTGCTTAGGGTTTTCCCCATGGCCGGTATCGTGTGTGTGTGTGTATATATATACCTACATGGGGAGTGTTTTTACAATAGTACCCTTACATTTGAGTATTCCCTTAGGGGCACTTTTGTCGTTATACGTGTCCCATTTTGGGCCTTACAACCTCCTAACAGGCCTGCTAGGCTTAGGTGGGGGCCACCCCTACAACAGGAGCCTCTCATGGTGAAGGGCTTCACGGGCCGAAGCCATGCTGTCGAGCCCTTTGGCCCCCTCCGTCCCTGCGGCCTGTGAGCTTCCTTAACGCTTGGTGGAGCCTATTGCTTGGTGTAGTATTCGCCCCGCTGCGAAGGCACGTCGCCGAGCGAGTTGGCGAAGTCGTCCTTGCCCCGGGGTCCTCCAGCGGCGGGGTCAAAGTTGGAGTCGAAGTTGGAGTCGCGAACGGGGCGGAATCGGGAACCTTCAGCGGGCCTACTGGCGAAGTGTGGCCACGACTTGGTTGCCCGGGCCCCCTTCGACCGCAGGTTCCTTGGGTGGTGGAGTCGAAGTAGAGGCGGAGACAAACCCCGCACCGCGGATTCTCCTGGGGGCGAGATGTGCGAGACTCCTGCGCATAACCCCGGGCGATCGAGTAGGGTGAGGGGCTCCACCTGGCCTGATGTCGACATGGTCTGGCGGCTCCGCGGTGCGGTAGTGCGCTTTAATGGCACCTGGAATCCCGCCGACCCCTGAGCTGTCAGGAACAAGCTACTGCCGCCGTACGCACTGTTCCATCGGGAGGGCACACGCGGCGAGCTGCGATTGGTGCGTCGTGGATTGTCAGCGGTCGCACGACCGCGGCCGTTCGCCCCTTCCCAAGGGGTCGGGGCGCGTGGCAGGGTGCTAGTGGCGCGTCATGCGCTGTCCGCCCACCTACTGGTGCGCGTCCCCGGCTGTCAGCGGTTCGCTTCCCGATCGTGGGTAGCCGAACCGCTGGGCTCCCGCCGGTTGCGCTTCCGAGGGGGGTAGGGGGCGAGCAGGCTTTATAAGGCGTCGCCACCGGCACGAGAACATTCTTCTCCGTCGGTTGCTTAGCCCTGCTTCCTGTGCTGTTGGCATAATCCACTCCTGCTCTCGTTGTTTAGCGCCCTACCTCAATGAAGAATGGCTTGCCACGACGATCCCGCCCGTCGACCCAGCGGCAGCGCCTCGTCCAGCTGACGCGGCTTGTTGCCTCCCCCGGCGGAGTATCCCCTGGTGGTGCGAGAATCCACGCAGGTCGGCAAGCGGTGGGACGCCATGGAGCATTCGGGAGGTCGTTGCTCCCGTGTGCTGGGGCGGAGTCGCGTTACTGAGGAGATGATCCAGAGACTCGTCTGGGAGGGAAAGATCGAGGATCCTGCCGGAGCTCGCCTGCCCAGCCCTGACGAGACGGAGCCGCGCCCGGCGGAGACAAAGGCAATCATCTTCGTCGCATTTTTTGATGCCGGGCTTCGGATGCCGTCGACGGTCTTCGTCAGCCAGGTCCTGCGAATTTATGGGTTGGAGCTGGCGCAGCTGACGCCCAACGCAATAGTTCGCCTGGCGGTCTTCGTTGGGCGATACAAACAGAAGGTCGCTGTCCCAGCGCGAACCTATTCGCCATTCTGCACGATGCGCGCTGCCAGCCGAAGAAAGTCGAAGGGGGAGCGGTATCGAATTTCGGCAGCATCAGCTTTGTGCTGAGGAAGCGGTGCGCGGGACTCTTCCCTGCGTTGGCTACGCGAGGCAAGTGGGAGTCCGGTTGGACGCGATGGTGGTTTTATTACCATGTGACGAGCACAAGCGGCCTGCTGTGTCGGGGACGGCCGATAGTGTTCAATAGCTCGCCAGACATGAAGCCGAAGGTCGACGATGCGCAGCTGGCGCGGAGGCTTGCTGGTGTGGCCCGCCGGTTCAACATGCGTGACCTCGCTGAAGAGTTCACCATGTACGGGGTGGCTCCGCTTTCCAAACGGTGGCGGTACGAGCGACGGGGCAGTACCCGGAAGGATAGCGTCCATCCGACAGTGTCTTGCCTTTTAAAGCCCTCCGCTCCTTGTAAGTTCTTCGGCCGTAGGCTGCGTGCCGCTCATGTAGCCGCATGATCCCTTAGGAATGATGCTCCATTTTTGTGTGCAGTGTCCCGGCTGGAAGACGCGGAGCGCGCGGTTGTTGCGCTCCTCGGGCCATATACGGCCAAGGCACAAGCTGCGCGAGGCCGCGACCGCCTCGGCAAAACAGGGGTGGATAAATCAGGTATGTGAGGTCCTGGGGATTCCCATACCCGAGCGCGCAGTGCCGGCAGAGGTCACAAGTCACGGTGATGTCGATGGCCAAGTGGGGGCGCCGCCCTCTCGGCGAGGGCCTGATCTGACGCTATCATCTCCAGCCCATCGGCCGCGTCACCGGCTGGCACCGTCGGGATGGGGGGCACGACCGGCGCTGGTTCCGAACCCGCCGGCTCAGGGGGGCATGCTGCCCCTGGCGAGGAGGCCTTAGACGGCGGCGAAGCGACGGGCCCCAGTGCCGTTGCCCTTGAAGACGATCGTCGCCTGTAGGGCCTACCGAAAACTTGCCGCGCGTGCCAATCATCGCGGCTACTGGAGCGGGCGAGGAAGTGTTGCCCGCATCCCCGAGGGAGAAGCGCCCCCGGGTACAGTCCCCCCGCCTTCGAGGGGGCGATTCAATGTGGCGGGCACGATCACCGGGATCCTGGCGCCCAGCGAAGAAGTCATCGAGGCTGAGGAAGAAGTCGTCGTTCCTTGGGCCGACGAAGCCCCCGTACCCTGGATGGAGGCTGGGCGAACACCTCCCCGTGCCACGGCGGAGGGTGTCGAAGGTAGGCGCGATTCCTTTTCCTCCCGTGACTTCGCGAAAATGTCTCCAATTTGCTCGCTCATTCCGTCGTCGCCATCAGGCGAGACGAGGTCTCCCAGACGTGGTGAAGGATCGAGCAATGGGGGTGTGCGCGAAGTCTCCGACCTTGTTGCGCAGGGCGGGACGCGAGCGTCCATTGCTGCTGAAGCCGCCGACGCAGAGGGGCCGAGGCCCGTCGTCTCCGATTTCATCCCTCGGTCGGAGATGCTTCGCGTTCTTAACGATGTTGCAGGGCGTGTCGGTAGCAGCTTGGATCGACAGGTGCTATCAACGTGCAGGGGAGACCTTCTAGCACTCGCGCTGGGCACCTCGGAGATAAGGGTAAGTAGCTAGGTTCGCGCACCACACCGTTGCCCAGTGTATTTCTAACTCCAGCAGTGTCTTCCAGACTCTTGCTCTCAGCCAAGCCCTGGAGGAGACCCGTGTCCGCGAGTGAAGGGTGCTGGAGGGCGAGCTTCGTGCTGCGGACGTGGCTCACGCCGCTAAGGACGAGCACATTCGTTCGCTAGAGGCTGAAAACGCGAGGGTGGTTTCCCATGCGGAGGAGGCCGTGGCGGCGGCGCAACGCGCCACGGAGGAAGTCCGGCGCACTGCGGTGGAGGAGCGCACCGCCTTTCTTCAGCAGATTTCCGCGCTGGAGGAAGAGAAGACCCAGCTCGCCGCATCCCTTGCGGAGAGGACCCGGACCCTCGATGATGCGTCTGTGTCGGCGTGGAGGGCGATGGGATCTTTGGAACGGGCCCTCTAGGACCTTTCCGTTGATGTGCCGGATGTGACGCATGGCCCTGAAGATCTGATGCAAACGCTCGAGCTAATCGAGGAGGGGTCGAGCGTCGCCCTCCGTAGTTCCAAATCCTTCAGCGAGCACTACGTTTCATCAGTGCCTGCCTCGGCTTTGCCATGCTCCATACCCATGGGTGTAGGCACGTCAACGAATTAGCGAACCCTCAGCTGGATCTTCCCGCCAGGCCCGAGGCAATGACCGACGCCATCCGCTTCATCCAGCCCGGCCTCCGGACTTTCCACAGTCGGATCTGGGGTTACGTCGAGGAGGACGCAGCCAAGGTAGCTCTGCGGCGAACGCTGCATGAGGGGGACTTCCTCCGGTGGCTCGAGGAAGTTCCTTGGCGCAACGAAGACGGCGCGAACCCGTAGGTGTGATGCCGGGGTTGGGTGTGTGCTATGCTATGTACGCCTATTTGTACGGTTGCCTTGCAACCTCTTTATATGAACGAAGCAACACTTGTCCAAGGTCTTCTTGTTGTTGCGTACTATGCTCTGAGCAAGTGCCTTGTAAGGCTCGGATTTTAACGCTCGACCTTGCTCCGCTTATCGATAGTCGCCGAAGTAGACGAGCGAGCGCTCCATCCCCTACCTTCTGAAGTGGTGGCAGCGGAGCTGGCGCCTAGTCGAGGTAAATGCGTGCGCGCTCTGTAGTCGAGGTAGGCGTGCGAGCGCTCCGTCCCCTACCCTTCGAAGGGGTGGCAGCGGAGCTGGCGCTTAGTCGAGGTAGACGCGCGAGCGCTCCATCCCCTACCCTCCGAAGTGGTGGCAGCGGAGCTGGCTCCTAGTCGAGGTAGACGCGCAAGCGCTCCGTCCCCTACCCTTCGAAGGGGTGGCAGCGGAGCTGGCGCCTAGTCGAGGTAGACGCGCGAGCGCTCCATCCCCTACCCTCCGAAGTGGTGGCAGCAGAGCTGACGTGTAACATCCCAAAAATTTGCTTTCTGAAAAATTTAAATTTAAATTAATTATTTTAAAGTATTTGAGTTCTATTTGGATTTGCCCTGAATTTCTATTTTGAAAAACTGGATTTGAAAAGTATTTTAAGTAAAACCTAAAAATATTGTTAAATAAAAAGATATTTTGAATTTCTATAAAAATCCTAATTCAAATTAATTATTTGGAGTTATTTGGCTTTTATTTGGTTTCCTGGATTTTCTGGAGTTTAAAAATGTATTTTTGAAATTAAAAAGTATTTCAAGTATGAAAATTAAATACCAACAGTAGTTGGAAATAATTTTTATTAAGTCCAACACTTATCCAGGAACTTCTGTGAATTTTTCTGGAATTTTTGAAATTTATTTCTTATTTTTCTGAGCTTTATTGGATTTTCTAGGCTTTTCTGAAAATCTGGAAATTAAAAATAAAAATCAAATCCCTTCCCTCCCCTCCGGTCGCCACGTGGACGGCTGGATACCGCCCACGTCGCCACCATCCGGCCGTCGCCCCCATCCCGCCTTCCTCCCCTCTCTGCTCGCCACGTGTGCGCACGGGATTGCGCCACGCCTCCTTCCTCGCCCCCATCCGGCCGTCCCCACCTAGTCCCTTTCCCGGCCGCCCGATCCGTCCTCGGCCACGCGGCGCCATCCGAGTCCCCCTTTCCCTGCGCCGCTTTCCCTTTTTCTCCCCGCAATCGCCGCCGGCCGCCGATATCTCCGGTGGGCAATCCCCCGCGCCGTGCCCCTCCCCGACCCCTATAAATACCGCCTTCGGCCTCCCCTCTCACCGCACCTCCTCCCTCCGCCCACGGCCGCTCCTCCCGAGCCCCTCCTCGCCCTCGCGCCGTGCGCTTTGCTCGCCGCCGCCGCCAGCAAGTCTGGCGAGCAATTGCCGCCGACACGGGCCACGCGGCCCCTCACCGTCTCCAGAATTGCCTTCGCCGCGCCCGTGCGAAGACCTTGCGCCCCTCGGCCGCGCCTCCCCGCCACCAGAGTTCCCTCCCCATCGCCACCCGAACCCCGCCGCTGCCTCTCCTCGCCGCCGGCTCAACTCCGGCCGCCCCAGTAAGGACTGCCCCACCACCGCACTCCCCTCGGTCCCCTCTCCCTCCTGCGCCGCTCGCCGCCGGCCACGGCCCGCCGTCCCCGAGCGCTACCTCGGCCGGCCGGGCCACGTCAGCACGCCCCACCTACGTGGCGGCCGCGTGGCTGCTCGGTGGGCGCCACCTCAGCCACGGCCCGCCGTCCCCGAGCGCTACCTCGGCCGGCCGGGCCACGTCAGCACGCCCCACCTACGTGGCGGCCGCGTGGCTGCTCGGTGGGCGCCACCTCAGCCACCCCTGCCCCGTCAACGCCACGCCAGCGTCAGCCCCCACCTCGCCACCTCAACGTCTCCCCTCGGCCGTGGACCCGATCTATAGACCTCGGGCCCACATGTCAGTCCCTGCCCGAGAATCCCTCAGGGCTGACGTCGTTGCTGACATCATAAGCCCGATTTTCCAGTATAAAAACAATTTGGCCGAAAAGGAAATTCAGTGCTGACGCAATAATTCCAATTTCCTTTAGAAAAATAATTCCAGAAATCAATCTTTTTCCATTTTCCCTCTTTTCAAACTTCCCGGAGCCTGTTCTCCCTCGTTTTAACTCCGTTTGAGCCCATTCAAATTTCTAAATTCATCAAAAATTCTAAACTATCCATTTCTTCCATCCTTTCAAATATTTGAAATTTATTTGAAATTTCAAATATTTAAATTTCAAATTCCAATACCAAGTTTAATTTCAAAGCCTCAGTTCCATTCCAAATTTTCTGTGCACTTTCAAAATTCAAATTCAAATCTTGCCAAATCTCCATAAAATCCATTCTATTTTTTTTCTTGGTCCAAATATTGCCTCAGAAATTTCTTTTCCCAACCGATCTTCCAGATATTCGTTCTCCCTCGTGTGAACCCCAAATCCGCTGAATCTTTCTCCTAAATTCGTCTAAAATCATAATCTATCCAAATATGGCCTCTATTTTAATTTTGGATTTTATTTGAATTTTATTTGTATTTATTTGCTTTGTTGCTCTGTCTTTTCGCGCGTAGAATCCAACGTTGTTGAAGACCTCTCCACTTCGCAGCAGGAAGAACTCGAGAGCGTGCAAGAAGGCAAGTCTCCTTTGATCATCTTGGACCTATGATTTTGAAATGTTTTACTTATTTTAAATTATGTGCATTGCTATTTACATAAAGCATTAGTTCAAATATTAAGGTATTAGTTACCCCAATTTTGTTATGCCCTCAGTTGAAATTGAATGCCATGTACCCTTGTCTCCCTAGGATTTCCTTTGGCTCTTTAGTGAGAGTATTATAATCAATTGTTGGTATTAGAATGGTAGAACAATGCTTAGCCACGCTATTGAACACCTCATAAATCTTGAAAATGGGAAATTATGAATTATTGTAATACCCTTGTTTTTACAAATTTAGTGGTAATTGGAGTTACCACTGTTCTTTTAAAATAAACTAAAATGTGAAAGTTGGTTTAGATTAGGGTGGATGGTTGGTTTGGTTGGTGCAGGAAGCACGAGATCTTGTAAAGTGTATGTTCCACCCTAGTCAATTAAGGACCGACGCTTGTGTTTGTCCAGACTGAGCATTAACCGTACAACCACAAGTCTATATGGGTACGACCTAGCTGATTAACTTATGATAGTCTAGTTTAGGTGCCACCAGTGGAAAGTGGGTGCCAGGGATGGACTGGTTATTCACAGTGAGGGACAGGGATTTACTGTACTCATATGGCGCAAGAGGGGGCTTCGGTTCGGGCAGTTAGCCTACCTGCGGTGAAACCTCAGCGGGTGGTATCTAGCTAGATTAGAGTAAGGTAAAGGCTTTGTGATATTTTATCTGGGTCTCATGCCAAAGGAAGCGTGTGGACTTTTAGGATAATTTATCTCTTGTGGGTAAAGTTGTACAACCTCTGCAGAGTGTCAAACTATTCGAATAGCCGTGCCCACGGTCAAGGGCGGGCAAGGAATGCATTCACATGGTAGATTTTTGGTTTTGGTTTTAAAATCAAAGTTTTTGTATTCCGAGAGTGGAGGGAACTCTCGGAAGGGTATCCTGGCAGTTGGAGCCAGAGAGGGTGGATGGAACCCGCAGTTTTAAACTTGACCAATTGTAATTGGTTGGCTAGTGTTGGTAGATGGAACCTTCGCTAGAAAGTTAAGGATAGTTTCTGCTAAAACATTTACTTTATTAAATTGATGCCTTCGAAAATAATTAGAAGTAATTGAATGAAAATGTTGCTTTGTGCAAAAGAACCATATAGCCTTCCTTTGTCAAGCCTTGCATCTATTGCATTTTTCCCAAGACTTGCGGAGTACTTTATGTACTCACATGCTACACTCAAAAATAATAACCAGAGGAGTACGAAGCTCAAGAAGGCGACTACGACTTCTTCGCGGGTGGATTCGACGAAGGATTCCAGGAGTTCTAGGTCGCGCTTCCCCAGTCAATTGCCTGTGGCGTATTGATGGGTCTTCACCGAGTTTATCTTTTGCTTCCGCTGTGTTTCGTGTGTGCGAGGTCTTGAAACCTCAATTGTAATAATGAGACCTTTTGGTCTGTACTCTTTAATATTGTAATAAAGTGTTGCTGGTTATGTATTCATTTCTGTTTAACTGTGTGCACTAGCTTTGATCTGGGACTAGTGCAGTAATACACAGAGGGTCCGGGTTCGGAAATCCAGGGTCCTGACATGGCGCCTAGTCGAGGTAGACGCGCGAGCCCTCCGTCCCCTACCCTCCGAAGTGGTGGCAGCGGAGCGGCGCCTAGTCGAGGTAGACGCGTGAGCGCTCCGTCCCCTACCCTCCGAAGTGGTGGCAGCAGAGCTGGCGCCTAGTCGAGGTAGATGCGCGAGTCTTGTTTATAATCCGCAGAGTGCGTGGGAACATCTACCACGTCTTATTTATACTTCGAAGAGTACGTGCGAGGGCAATGCCCGCACGTGCACGGGGACATCCGCGTCTTGTTTATACTCAGTAGAGTGTGTGGGAACATCTACCACGTCTTATTTTTACTCCGAAGAGTACGTGCGAGGGCAATGCCCGCACGTGCGCGGGGACATCCGCGTCTTGTTTATACTCAGTAGAGTGCGCAGGGACATCATCCGCGTCTTATTTATACTCCACAGAGTGCGCATGGAGGTATGCCTCAACGCTGCGTCTTATTTATACTCCGTAGAGTGCGCGCGTAGGCGTCCCCCCGCTGCATCTTATTTATACTCTGTAGAGTGCGTGCGGAGGCGGACCTCGACGCTACGTCTTATTTATACTCCGTAGAGTGCGTGCGGAGGCGGACCTCGATGCTACGTCTTATTTATACTCCGTAGAGTGCGTGCAGAGGCAGTAGACCAAGATGGAAGCTTGGCGAAAGGTTGGCTTTATTAATCTCCCGTTTGCGCGGGCGAGTGTCTTACAATGGGTAAGGTGCCAATGTTGCTACATGCTCCCCCTTCTGCCCTAGACATAGTACCGCCATAGCCTGTCTGCGTTCCATGTATGGTGAAATGTCTGCCCTTCTAACGTGGCAAGGTGGTATGCTCCCTTCTGCAGAGTTTTTGCGACGATGTATGGGCCTTCCCACTTGGATTCTAACTTGCCAACCGTCTCTGCGTGGAGCACCATTTTAAAGACGAGGTCCCCAGGCTGGAATTCTCGTGGGTATATGGAGCGATTACGAGTGCGCACCATCTGCCGTGCGTACTTTATGACATGCTAAGTTGCGCTTACTCGCTCCCCATCGAGAAGGTCCAGAGACAATTGGCGCTCTTCTTCAGGCGCTTGGACGAGGACTCTTCTCGATCCGGCCTTGATTTCCTCGGGCGTCATTGCTTCATCGCCGAAGAGGAGCTTGAACGGCGTGAATCCCGTTGGTCGCGTCACCGTTGTGCGAAGGGACCAGAGGACGTTGTGAGCTCGCCCGGCCACTTGCCCTTTGGCAGCCCTACAAGGCGTTTCTTGACTCCGGCAGAGATGGCGCCGTTTGCCCGCTCGACCGCTCCATTAGATTGCGGGTGCCCGACCGAAGCGAACCGGAGTGTGATGCCCATGTCATCGCAGAAGTCCTTGAACGGGGCAGCGTCAAACTGCAAGCCGTTGTTGACGGTGAGCTCCCTGGGTATGCCAAAGCGACATATGATGTTCTGCCAAAGAAAACGTTGCATGGCCGCCGAGGTTATCTTGGCTAGAGCTACAGCCTCTGGCCACCTGGAGAAATATTCCAAAGCGACAACTGCGAACCGTGGGTCGCCTGGGGCCCAAGGAAGTGGTCCTACAACATTGATGCCCCATCGTGCCAGCAGCCATACCGGGGGAATGGGGTTGAGGCTCGTCGGAGGCCTGCGAATGACCCGTCCCATCCATTGGCAGCCTTGACACCAGTGCACAAGATCCTGGGCATCGGCGATGGCAGTTGGCCAGTAAAAGCCTTGCTTGAATGCCTTACTGACTAGCGACCTCAGCGCGAGGTGCAAGCCGCAGAGTCCCGCATGAATTTCTGCAAGGAGCTGCTTTTCTTCTTCGCGTGAGAGGCACCACAGGAGCGGTGCGCAGACTCCTTTTTTGTAGAGCACCCCGTCGAGCACCTGGAAGGATCTAGCGCGATGCTGCAGGCACCGGATCTCGACGAGGTCGTCCGGCTCTGCTATGCCCTGCAAGAAACCAAAGATGGGCTCCCGCCAGTCACCTTGCTGGGTGATCTGGTGAACGAGGGCTGCGTCGCGGTTGTCCTGCGCGATGGCGACCGTTAGTAGGATATCATAGAATACCCCCTCGGGAGTTGGGAGCTGCTGGCTGGCGGCCTTTGCGAGGACGTCGGCTTGCTCATTGTCTGCCCGAGGGATGGCTTTCACCGTGACACCCAAAAAGTGTCGCTCCTTGGCTCTTACGGCTGCCAGGTACTTGGCTAAATCCGGGTCCTTGGCCTGGTACGACTTGTCCACATGGCCCGCCACCAGCCGCGAGTCGGTGCGGATAAGGACTCGTCGCGCGCCCAACGCTTTAAGCTTCGCGAGGCCAAAGAGTAATGCCTCGTACTCAACCGTGTTGTTGGTGGTGGGAAACGCGTGCCGCGCCGAGTACAGCAGGCGGTGCCCCTCAGGCGTGGTAACCACCGCCCCCACGCCCGCGCCCGCCACGCCGTAGGCTCCGTCAGTGTTGAGCGTCCACACCGGGTCTTTCGACGGGGTCCACTCCACAAGGATGTCCGCAAGGACCTGGGACTTGATTGATGTTCTCGAGGCGTATGTTAAGGAGAAGGGGGCGAGCTCGGCTGCCCACTTGCCGATTCGCCCTATGGGACTCTTTACGTGCAGCATCTCCGCCAAGGGAAACAAAGATGGCACCGTGATTGGATGGGCTAGGAAATAGTGTCGGAGTTTTCTCGAGGCCATAACCAGCGCGTAGGTGAGCTTCTCGAGCTCCGTATACCGCGTCTTAGCGCCCTGAAGGGTTTCGGAGACGAAGTACATGGGGCGCTGGAGGGCGCCTTCTTCCAGGACAAGGATAGCGCTGACCGCCGTCGCCGAAGCGGCGAGATAGAGCAGGAGGGGAGCCTCTGGCATCGGGGCGACTAGAGTGGGGAGGCTTGCGAGATGTCTCTTGAGGTCGTCGAAGGCCCTCGCGCAATCACCATCCCAGTGGAACCCATCGCAGCCGCGGAGGGTCTTCAAAAATGGAAAGCCCCGCTCCGCTGCCCTAGATAGGAAGCGGCTCAGAGCAACCATGCGTCCGGCAAGCCTCTGGACCTCCCTTGTCGTCTTGGGCGGCTCCGTAGCCAGGATAGCGTCGACTTTGTCGGGATTCGCCTGGATGCCTCGTCCGGATACAAGGAAGCCCAAGAGTTTGCCCGCTTGCATGCCGACGACACACTTGTCCGCGTTGAGCTTGATGCACGCCTTCCTGAGGCTGTTGAAGGTCTCCTGGAGATCCCAACCGTGGAAGGTGAGCTGCCTGGTTTTCACTACCACATCGTCGACTTAGGCCTCCACGTTCCTCCCAAGCTGAGCGGCTAGCACCAGCGCGATGAGGCGGGTGAAGGTTGCGCCCGCGTTCTTCAACTCGAAGGGCATCCTGACGAAGCAGAAAGTCCCAACCGGCGTAATGAAGCTGGTTTTGTCCTCGTCGTCTTTGGCCATGTAGATCTGATGGTAGCCGGAGTAAGCGTCCAGGAAACTTAAGAGCTCGCACCCTGCGGTGGCATCGACCAGTTGATCTATACATGGCAAAGGGTAGTCGTCCTTTGGGCATGCCTTGTTGAGGGCGGTGAAGTCGATGCACATACGCCAGGTGCCGCTAGCCTTCTTGACCAGTACCGGATTGGCAAGCCAATCTGGATGTTGAACATCGCGGATAACCCCGGCCTGGAGAAGCTTCGCTACTTCCACCTTGGCCGCTTGCTGCCGATCCATAGACATACGCCGAAGCTTCTGCTTGACCGGCTTGGCGTCGGGGCGGACCGCCAGGTTGTGCTCGATGAGGGCGCGGTCCACACCCTTGATGTCCTCCGGGGACCATGCGAAGACGTTGGCGTTGCTCCGGAGAACCTGGAGCAAGTCTTGCTCCACCTCCGGAGGGAGGCCTTCGCCAATGGACACAAATTGCCCCTCCGCTTGGAGAGGTACCCTTTTGACCCCGCCCTCCGGTTGAGGCTTTGGCGTCCACCCCGGAGCGGACGGTGTGTCCGCCTTGAGTTTTTCGGTGATGATGTGCACCTTGTGGTGCGGACCCCTGGCGCCAGCCTCTACGCGCCTGGCGAGGTCCTGGTTGCCGAAGATAGTGATAACACCCCGCGGGCCCTGGAGCTTCATACACAAGAAGGCGTGGTGCGGGACCGCCTCGAAGGAGTTGATGGCGATTCGGCCCAGTATGGCGTTGTACGGGTGCGGGATGTCTACAACGTCGAAGACGATGTCCTCGCTCCTGGCGTTGTCGACCTGATGCAAGGAAACTTGGAGACGTACCTGACCCAAGGCCTTCAGTGGTTGGCCTCCGAAACCTTGGAGCGGGGTCTCCAATGGCCCCAAGTGACTCCGAGGGATTCCCATGCGGTCGAGGGCCTCCACGAACAGAATGTTTGCGGAGCTACCCCCATCAATGAGGATCTTGGTGGGGGAACTCCACGCCCTGAGCGTCGGCTGGCGTGAAGGCGATGCTGTGGTGCGACATCCCCGGAGGTGGTCGCACCGAGAAGGTTCCCGACGAGGAGTCTCTGATCGTGCCAAAATAGCACACCCGCAAGTGCACGGGTTGCCACTGAAATAGCGGCGAGTGTCGTGTTCTCCACAGGGACTAGACTGAGGCTGCCGGTGCTCAGCTAAAGCTAGGTCAAACGAAACGGGGTAGAAAACTAAACTACTGAATGAACGAACTCTAACTCGCACAGACTAAACTACGAACGAACTAAATAAACGAACGAACAAAGGACAACGGGATGAACGACCGTACGAATGGACGTCGTACGACCGAATGAACAAACTATAGAACGGACTGACTACACAAAAGACTACAATGACTACACGAACAACACGACGACTAAACGAACGAACACGACTACCGATCGACAATCTAACTAACTACCGACCGTGAGAAAGAAAGAGGGAGTCGAGAAGCACTGGGGGAGTCTAGAAGCAGGGAGGTAGAAAACAGTCGACGGCTAACTAAATGACGTCGGCACACTACAACACAACAAACTACGACAAATACTCGCACAATCTAACTATCGACAGACCGCTGGGAGAAGCAAAGAGGGAGTCTAGAAGCAAGGGGAGGTCGAGACAGCACGAGGGGAGAAAACGGCCGCCGGCTAGCTAATTCGTGGACCAACACAGATACAAATTTAACAAAGACAACTACACTAGACACAGGGCAAAGCCTACAAGAGAACTGATCACGAACACGCACACAGTCACTACACTAACATCACATAATGCTAATCAATCTAACACAATATCCACTTAACAAAGCTAAATAAAATCACAATCAACAAGTACTAACACAGAAGACTAACAACCACTAAATGACTAACACAGAGATTGCAAAATTACATGAGCTAAATCAGTATCCAAATCCATCATGATCCACAAATCAAAATCACAGTTCACATCCTCATATATCACAATAATAGAACAGGGCATAATGTCATCTCAGTGAGTACATGCATTCATCACAGTGCATAATTAACCATCACATAGATCTCATATTACAAGTCAACATCAACAGTGCAAATGGTAATTATCACTTAACAGAGTAATAGAAATGAAGAGCTGAAGAAATAAAGGGGAAGAAAAGAGTCAACCGAGAGGAATAAGAGCAGAGGGCGCTGCCGGCGGTGGAGTTGATTCGGGGGTTGATGCCGTCGGTTGCGGTGGAGATGCCGGCAGTGAAGATGACGAAGAGCTGAGAGGAGAGGCGACGCTCGCCGGTAGTAGCCGAAGAGCGGCGGCGCCGAGGTGGGGCAAGAGGAGGCGCGGAGGAGCTGCGGCCCGGATCTGGTGACGGGAGGAGGCGCACAGAGGGGAGCTGTGATGGCGGCCGGAGAAGGGAGGCGCGATGGAGGGAGAGCAAAGGGGACGGCTGCGCTCTGTGGTGGAATGGAGCAGCAGAGGAGGGAGTCGGCGCGCTGAAGGGGAAGCGGAAGAGGTGGCGCGCGGGTGGAGAAGGAGGATGCGGCGGCGGAGAGAGATGGAAGGGGAAGGGAGGCAGTGGAGAAGGGAGGTGAGGTAGATGAGCAGCGGTCGGCAAGAAGAAGAGGAGTGGCGGCGATTTGGTGGTGGAGAAAGGTGGCGAGCACGAGAGAAGCGGGGGCGCACCGGAGAATGGCGATGGGGGAATGGCGGACGCTTGGTGGTGCGGTGGCGATGAGGTGGTCGCCGGAAGAAGGCGGCGCGGGTGAGAAGCAGCGGTGGACGTGTTGGTGGCGCGGTGGCGAGCCGGCCTGGCCTCGCCACCGGCCGGAGCTAGAGAAGGGGGGAGGAGAGCACGCGGGGGCCAAGGGAGAAGAAGAAATGCCAGGCTCAATCGATTCCAGGCGGCGGCTAGGGTTTAGGACCGGGTGGGGAATTGGTTATTTTGCATTTTAGCCCTCGTAGTTTCTGACATTTGCAACCAAGTCCTTCCCGAATTGATTTCTTCTGTTCTGGCCCTCTGGGAGTCCAAATTCAGGGCGGTTTGATCCTACGCATCCGTGACAAGGCGCACATCTGTACGGAGCAGTCCCAAAAGTCCAGAATTGTCGTTTATACGCCTCGATTGCGCCGGCCTGTGGAAAAGCACAAAAAAGTGTAAAATAGTCCATTTCGAGCAATTAAATATATAAAAGCGTGTAAATGATGATAAATTGTCCCAAAATGTGAAAAATAATGGGGTAAAATAAGCGCCTTCTATGTCGAGGACGTGACGAGCCTTCTGAGACCTGCGCTGATTACGTCGGGGCTTGCGCCTACCGCTTGACGAGCTCTCATGCTCCCCAGCGTTGCTGCATTCAGGGGCGTCCTCCGTGGACTTTTGCTTGTGCTTTCCTGTGGAGGGGCCCCTCCTCGCACTTCCTTTCTGCGACCACTCCTCCGCTTGAATGGGGCCGGAGTCGTCGCCCTCACGCCTTTGCGCATCCTCCTCCGCCCGTGCGTACTCTTCCATCTTATCGAAGAGCTTCGTCACCGCCTTGATAGGCTTCCGCGCGTTGTATTCGGCCAGCGGCCCTAGACGAAGACCCTGCACTGCTGCGTTGATGATGGTTGTCTCATTGACATCCTTGACTTGGCAACGTACCTTCGCGAAGCGCTTGAAGTAGTCCTGGAGCTTCTCCAAGGGTGTTTGCTTGACCGCGAAGAGCTGATCCGCGTCGACGCGCTCGGCGTAGTTCCCTTGGAAGTTGTTGTAGAGTCATTCACGGATCTACTCCCACGCGTAGATGGAGTTTGGCTCGATGGTGAAGAACCAAGAGAGCGCCACTCCCTGCAACGCGAGGGGGAGCCCCTTTGCCTTCGTGGTGTCGTCTCCGCCGACAGCTTCAATGGCGGTTTTGTACACACGCGCGAACTCCCGCGGGTCCGTATCACCTTTGTACGGCTCGATGGCGCTTGGGAACTTGAAGTCCTCCGGCCATGCTGCAGGGCTACGGAGAGCGGGGACTCCGGGTCTACGCGTCGCAGCGGGACACGGCTGGCCGTGGGGGCGTCACGGCTATCTGCTCACTCCGGTGTGGGCTCCGTCGCACCCGCCAGCGAGGTCTGCCGACTCCGAGTCTCTTGCATGTCCTGCACGGCCCCGCGGAGATCCGCCAACTCCCGCTGAAATGCGCTGAGGGTCGTCTGTAGGGCGTTCTCCGCGGGGTCCGTCGTCGCAGCGGTAGTGGCGGGGTCGACTGTCGTGGCGGCGATGGCGGGTTTGAGCGTCGTGCCGTGAACGCCGATGTTCGCGACTGTCGCGCCCACATCGCCGCCCGCGACTGCCGACGCCGAAGCCCTGGCGTTGACGCTAGACTCCGTCGCTCCCGCCTTCCTCTTTTTCGCCGCCGACGATGAAGTTTTCTTTAGTGCCATCCTTCTTCAGATCTTGAGGCTTGCTCTTGTCCTCCCCACGGACGACGCTAACTGTTGTGGCTACAGACCAAACAGAGAGAGAGTATGGTAGTGGAGAGTTAGGTGAGCAAGTGCTTAGGGTTTCCCCCATGGCCGGTATCGTATATATATATACCCACATGGGGAGTGTTTTTACAATAGTACCCTTGCATTTGAGTATTCCCTCAGGGGCACTTTTGTCATTATACGTGTCCCATTTTGGGCCTTACAACCTCCTAACAGGCCTGCTGGGCTTAGGTGGGGGCCACCCCTACAACACTCCCATTTCCCCCGATTATTCAACTTGTTGTCCCTGCGTTTAAATGAGCATAACTTACAATCTAGGAACCCTAACATATTAGTAATATATGTTCTGGAAATAGAAGAAATTTGTCACATTTCTCTAGTTATCAAGATTTTAAGATTAACTCATCTAGGCTTTCATTTTCAGCTCCGAAGGCTGTTCTATTATAATTCTAGATAGCAAGCTTCATAATTTCATAACTATTTTTCTGTAGCACGAAACATAGCATATAATACCACTTTTAGAAACCACAGTCTATGTAGTTATCACCATAATTTAATTTAGCCATTATTAGTTCTTAATTCGCTACAAAAAAAACAACTGTTGCTAACCAATTATAGAATAGCGGGTTTCCCAAAATCATAACTTCCAATCTACCTAACCAAATTTAGTGATCTAGCACTCTACGGAAAGTTTAGACAATTCCCTACAACTTTCATGTTATGTAAATTTCCTGGAGAAACCTATAAGGACCCCAAAACCACAATGCAAATTTCTGTCTTCAGTTCAATCTATAGAAAACAGAACAGAGTAATCCGATTTTCCTTATTGCATCTAACGCAGCCAAAATATCACAAGGAATTCATGTACTGCCAATATGATAACGTGTGATGGATAAGGGTAGTTACCTAGGAATCGGACGACGGGAACGATGCGATCGTGAAACCCTCCCTCTCTCTCTCCTCCTCCCTTTCTCCTCCTCTGCCCTTCCCTTCTTCTCTGTCCTGCCCTTGCTTCAGCAGCTTGTGGCAGCAGCGGCAGCCACTAGCAGCAGCGCACATTGGCAACAGCTTGGGCATGTCGGGGGCGCAGCGGTGCGGCAACCGGCGACGGCTTGGGTGAAGCTAGAGCAAAAATGCAGAGGCAGCGGCCAGGTAGGGTTTGGCCCTTTTTTTTTCTATTTGGAATCAACATCCCTTCTTCCCCTCTTATGCGCCTGCTCTGAGTCTGCCTCGGCCACCTCTTTTTTTTTCTTTCTTTCTTTTCCTTTTAACCTCACACCCTGTTTGGCTCCCACGTATTGGAATATGGAATTAAAATGTAATTCCAAGGATGTAGCTATGTGGCTACCACCTAGAATTGAAATGATGATTCCAAAGCCAATTGCAAGAAACATGATAGAGTTAGAAGCAGTTCTCAACTTACAACTTGTCATTTATATAGAATTCAATCTACAAATTTAAGAAAAAGTTCAGTAATTAAAATTTCAACCTTACGTTGACACTATAAAACTTTCATAAAATCAATTAAAATTTATTGAAAATGAGTCAATGTATAGAGAAGTTAATTTGCACACATTGGCAGACCTAGGTGCAAAGATGGCCCCATAGCTGTGTAGAGAATGATTTCGTAAAAGTTCAGCATTTGGAATTTGAATCTTACGTTCACACTATAATTTTTTTCACAAAATTATCTTAAATTTATTAAAGATGATTTAGCATATAGAGAAACTACTTTATGCACATTGGCGAACCTAGGTACACAGGTGGGCCTTACAGCCTTGTAGAATTCAAAATCACAGCCAAATAGGAAAATTGGATTTTGAATTGGCTTGAATCAAATTCAATTTTAACTCGAATGGGATTTAGAATCCAATCGAATGAACTAAATTCAATTCTAGGCAGCCAAACGGGGTGTTAAGAATATTACAGCATTCCAAACCCCGTTATCTTTTCAAGGGTCTGATATCAATTTGTGATTGCAAAGAGATCATTCGTCTTTGTAATATGGCTTGGCAGTGTTGAATTAGCAAATGTGCTTAATGCATCAATCTAGTTCATGTCTAGGATAGGAGGCAAACTTTAGTAGTCCTCTTTTTCATGGGAATGTTAAGTTGTGGTAGGCACCTTTTCGATGGAGTGGTGCCTAAGGTGGTCAGATCTTCAAGTCATTGGATGGCCTGTTCTTTTTAGCTGTGGCTTATAGCTTTTGGTTGAAATTTTTGAATTTTAGCTGTTTACGGTACAGATTACAGAGAGATCGATACTCACTTGCGATTTTGGCTTGTAGACCCCGTCTTGAGAAAATACTCCATTTAAAAGTTAGGTACTGTAGCGGCTGCGAAAAGCCGGCCGGCTTCCTCACTGCCGAACAGACCCTAGTTGTGAGTATACAAGGGTGGATGCGACTCGTGTGTCAGGGAGAGACGATCCGAAACTTTAAAACTCTTGACTCGCTGGGCAAACAGTCGTAGAAACATAACTCCAGCTAATGCACACAAACGCCCGAGAGTCTCGAGCATAAATTACGGAAAACTACATGCATCCTGTACGTGTGTTCAGCAGAACAAATGGGATAATCAATTATATGCCACCCAAAATAATGGCATTTCATGAAATGATATCTTATAGATCGCAACCAATCTTTTGCCACTTCAAAGGTTTGAATTCTTCATAATTTTGCCACTATGGACCATTTTGCCCCTCTACTTCTCCCGTCTTTTCTTATGTACAAACTTCTTTTTTTTGGAGGAACTAGTAATCTTGCATGTGCAATGCATATTTTAAATAAATTTATATTGAACAAAATATATAATTAAGTCTAAATTAGAAACTATATGTACGGTCATATAATCTCACCTAAATTATAACTACCTCTTTCGAAAATTAACCAGCATTATTAACCACCCATATTCCCATAATGTCCATCCTCTATAATAGGATAAAGAAGGAAATGATAACGCAACAGTCTCCTACTTGGATGTCAAATAAGGTTTGATCAAATAAAAAAGTACTCATCAACAGTGATCCCATCGACTTACAATTGAGTTTAATTTTGAAATTTTGCAAAGATATAACATGCTTCCTGATATATCTGATAATTTGTATACCATTTTTGAAAACTTCTATGCCTAGTTTCTTGGGTTTTGAATACTTAGCAGATTTTCACTAGATATTTGGCCAGTTAACTTCAGAAACCTATGCATATCCAACAGTGAAAAATGTTACAAAAAATAGTTGTTTATATAGCAAATCCAAATAAAAACTGTTACCTTTGGCAGGCATGGGGCGTTCAAGTCAGTATATACCGCACCCAAAAATCTTGCAGATCTTCAATGATGTTACCATTCTAAAAGCAAATCAATTTATGACTTACTGGATAGAAGAAAACTTTCATATCACTAGTCAATGTGCACATGGAATCCACGTCACTAAAAAAAGAGAGCATACATGTATATTTTGTTACAGAAAATATAATAGTAAAAAGCAGTTATCTAAAAACAATAATAAAGTGTGCATGTTGCACTCAAAATATCAAAACCATTTTCCGTTTATGTCCTAGGGATATTCAATCTTGAACCCGAACTCAACTTGAAAAAGACAGTATTGTGTTTACAACCAATGCAGAGACGATTCATAATACAAATTCTGATGTAGATAAACGATAGAAGGAAAAAATGCATCGCAACAAATAGATGAAGCTGAAACATGATCAAATCATTCACATCAAAAGTATTCTTTCTTTTGCTTGTGAAACTAATCTACATGCTGGAATCACAAAAATATTTTATCAAATGTTTTGTCCCTACAACCCAAACCCAATTCTTTTATGAAAATTCAAATTAACTTTCTCAGAATTACAATACTACAACCATAGAGCCATTTTGTCGAACAATATGCGAGCAAAAAAATTCTTTCTTTGTCCCTCGCAAAAAAGGGGAAAAAAGAGAAAAGTTTCTTTGAGCAATCAACATGCACTGACATCACAAGTGTTCAGGTAGCTAGACGAATGCCCATGCATTGCTATGGATAAATAAAGGTTTGTTTATAGCACATTCAATTGTTTTCTTCCTCCAAATTGGTCAATTTTTAAGATGTTGGATCTTATCCAACGACTGCCCTTCTCCCCAGTCTATAACACTACTTCGTCCCTAACACTGAATTGATCCCCTCACTCGATTTGTTCCTCATCCAATCCTACCACCACCATCTCCTTGCCTCATATGCCGCTACCCTACCATCGGTGCTAGCAAGGCCCGCTGGAGTTCCACCGTGCCATCGTCATTCTCCATGGTGCTTTCTCCCCCTTCGTCCCTTCACCGTGCCTCCTCAACCTCCCTACGCGTCTCCACCTCACTGGAGTGCTCCCCGCAACATCCTCCTCTTCTTTGTCGTCGCCTTCGGCAATGGGAAGCGACGCCTCTGGCTAATCACCTTAATATAACGAAAAGAGGGGGGCGGGTACAGCGAGGCGGCTACTCGTCAGAGGGGTCATGCGTGATAGGGGCATTTAGCAGGGTAGTGGCACAATACGACTTCACCGCCAACCATATTTGCTTCCCCTATCTCTCTTTCTCTCCCCCCCCCCTTCCTCTACCGTTGCTCGGCTGTTGGATTTGTGGGAGAAGCCGTTGCTGGCCTCACCAGATTTGGGGAAGAATTCACTGATGCACCATCAGATTTAGAGCCTGTTTGGATCCCTTCATCTAAAGTTTAGTCAGTAAAATTTAGATCTAAAGTCTCCAAACAGATGGTCTAAAGTTAGATCTAAACTTTAGCTAACCCCTAAAAAATACTTTAGACCATTAGACCACAAAAATGAGCTAAAGTGGTCTAAATTTTTTGTTTCTCCCGGCTCCCGCACGCAAAAGACGTTTTTGCCCCCGTGAAATATCTGTTCCTCCCGGCTCCCGCACGAAAAAACTTCGCGAAATCCACCGGGCGGCATCTTCCCCGCCCGGACTCCCGACGCCCCCGCCGAACCAGCCATCCCACCGCCGCCGGCCTTCGCACCGCCGCCCCCACCACGACCCAGCCATCCCACCGCCGCCCGGCCTTCGCACCGCCGCCCCCGCCGCGCATCCCACCACCACCGACGATTGAAGAAGCAGCACCACCGCGTCGAGGATTGAAGAAGCTGCGCCGCGCCGAGGATTGAAGAAGCAGCTCCGCCGTGCCCTTCCCCGCCTTCCTCTCATGGATCCTGTCGACGATGCGTCCATGCGCCCTCAAGATCCCCTCCCCTATGATTTCTTCTCCCAAACCGATCCCATGCCCTCCAGTCAAGACGGCATGTTCGGTGTTGACCTCAACTCATCGGCAGCTCTTGATTTCCCACACATGGGGTCGTACCAAGAGATTCTTGAATCGGCGCCGGTTGAAGATGGAAGCAGTGGTGGCCGTGGCGCTCGTGGCGCCCGTGGCGTCAGAGGCAGCCGTGGCGGGTCTGGCGGGCGTGGAGGAACTGGAGCTGCTGCTGGCACAGGCGGCCGTGGTGGCCGTGGCGGCGTTGCTGGGCATGGCGGGCGTGCTGGAGCTGTGCCGCGTGCTTCTTCTGGCAAAGCCCCAGTGAGTGTTGATGGAGGTAGCAATGGCTCAAATATCCCAGGGGTACAAAAGTCCGTTTATTGAACCAGAACTAAACTTTAGTCCATGATCCAAACCGTCCTGTGGTCTAAAGCTATGCGATGCGTGCACGAGGATCAAGGCGAACTCGACCCTCACGGGCTGTCCCCTGCTACTGCAGTTGTGGTCGTTCGAGCGCTTAAGCCTCGGACGACCTGTGCTAGACGACATGGGTCCGTACGGGCCCGAGATGTATCCAGGGGGAGACGTCGACCGGCCGATGATGGGTTCTATCTGGGGCCGTCGTCGAGTAAGTATTATCACAGTCAACTATTTCTTTCTTATTGACGATCGTCATTCTAAACAACTTGTCTTTCTTGCAGGTACAGTTCGCGCACGTGCAGGTCACGCGGGCGTACCGGGTCTTTGTGGAGCAGCTCGACCGCATCACAGCCGACGACGTGCGCTGGGAGCCGTACGCAGATATGGCAGTGCAGGCCCGTGCTCCTGGCGGGCTGTCCTCACTTTGCTGGCGTGACCTGGCTTTCTGGCTCACCCGCCGGAAGCTCGTGTACCTCATCTACGTGGAGGACTACGCACCCCAGCGGGTGATGCGGTAGTTCGGTCTACGGCAACCGGTTCCTGTACCAGTCGGACCATCGCTTCCGCGGCACGTGCACGGGTGAGTGATCGTTTCTGCTAAATATGTACATATTTACTACTGCATTCGCAAGTATCTCACATTACGTAATGGTTCTATACGCAGGCACAGCGCGAAGGGAGTGAAAAGAGGCACGGACTGGTCGTCGAGGATGCAGCCCTGGGTCGAGCAGTGGGAGGGTGCGCTCGATGACCGCGTGGAGGAGGACCGCCCGTACGACAGCAGGGAGTATGCGGAGTACCTGCGCTGGTACCGGCGGCGCGGACCCATACCAGGCTCGTATATGTGGTAAACCCGCCTGCCACACACGTCGCCGCTCTGACGGACACGTACACCGCGCACTTCGCGCGCGACGCTCACATCGCGGTACGTTACATGTCATTTCAAAGATTCCCAAATGGTAATGTCGTTTCGATGATCGACCATTTCATGTCTTTGTGTCCAGGCTGACGTCGATGCTGCCCTATGGGCCGACTCCGGCACACTACTGGAGAGGGTCGCCACTGGTGCGCAGCTGACCCATGAGGAGGGCGTCAGCTTTGCGCGTCGGATGCACGAGGGGTGTAGACGTATTGTTAGCCTACTGTCCTGCACGAGGCTACCGGCGGTCTCCACGCTCACCGCTCCGACTGCTCGTCCACCAGTGCCACCCCGACCAGCGTGGCACTACTCCGGTGCACCTACGTGGACACGTCCTCCACCACCTCACCCGGAGCAGCCAGGGGGTTCAGCCTGGGCAGGGCCTCCTACACCGGTTCACTTCACGCCTCCTACGCACACCCCTGTCTTTCCCACCTCGATGGCGCCAGCTACGGGTACGCAGAGGGTCTTATATCGTGTTTATCCAAAGACGACATGCAACGAACTAATGATATTAATATTGCAGGTACTTACCAGCAGCACGGCGTCTCCCCAGGCCAGGACGATGTGGACCAGTTTTTCGCGGAGTGGCCCGGGCAGTTCTCCGACGCAGCACCGGAGGGCACACAGCCAGAGGTGCAGCTAACTCCACCAGCGCAGGGGCGGGATAGACACCCTCCTGCTCGTTTTACTTTTTCGGATCGTCCTAACCCGTTGTACCAGAGGAGGGCCAAGCGAGGCCGTATGGGAGGACGCGGGCGCGGTGACGGGGCACACCAGGGTGGCGACTGAGGCGTGCTACAGATGCTATATATGTTATACATGTAATGAAAAAACATGTCGCATGTTACTCACAGTTATATTATGAAGTTTATTTAAATTTACATAAGTCTATCATCTCTTCTCCGCACATAAACTATCTCACTTAACAGTGTATGTATCGATCGTTCTCTACTCAATCTTTCATAAAAAAAATTTAAAAAACTTTTTACGCACCTACAATATACAATGAACATAAACTTTTATTACAACTTCACCGTATTTTTTACCGGTTCAACATTACAAAATTCACAAAATCTAAAACAATCACGGGGGCTACATGCAGTCGCCTAACGGGATGGCGACTGCATGCTAGTCGCCTAACGGAAAGGCGACTACATGTAAGTCGCCGTACGGAAGAGCGACTGGATGCAGTCGCTCTACTGTGTAGCGACACAAATTGTGTCGCGGTCTGGTTGGGCGAAAGACTCCAGTCGCCCAACCATTAGGCGACTAGAGCCTATTTTTGTAAAAAAATTTCCCGCGGGTATATTTATGTAATTTCGAATAAAAAATGAATTATCCGTACAAAAAATTCCACAAAAAAGTACACGCACATTGATGGGAGCTTCCAATGTACATATACGCAATGGGTCAATCACAGCAATACAGCATGCACCCATTGAACTACAAGCTTGGAGGTGTGCTAGGAGAGGAACCACGCAATGGTAGTGGTAGCAGAATAAATGGGAAAAGAAAGCACAAGTGTGCAAACCTCATGACTCGCGTTTGGGATGGAGTGATGATGGCGCCGGGGCGGCAGGGTAAGCAACGCGGTGTTGGCGGTTGAGTTCTGGATTGATGGGCCACTTTAAAGAGTTTGAACTTTTTGATCAAAATTGTACTATAGCGGTAGTTAGTTTTTTTAGTCATTTAATTAAAAAATAAAAAAGAAAAAGAAAAAAAACTGAAATAAACTGAAATTAGAAGGCAATATGTTTCAAGTGACTTCTGACTTAAATATACAGAAGCTAAAGCTGTTCGAAACGGATCCTTAATTTGTTTTGGCACTGCTCGCCACACCCGCTTGCGGCTCCCCTAGGCATGGGAGGGAGTAGGGAAGGAAATGAGCTGAGCCGGCTCAGGCTCAGCCAAACTCGTACGGAGCTACGGCTCGGTTCGTTAAGGAACTGAGCCAGAATAGAGGCTCGGCTCGGCACATGGCTCAAGCCGGCTCGTGGGGGCTCGCGAGCCAAGCTGCCGAGAACTACACCTGTCTATGCCTAGCTGATTAGATTTAGCGGCGCATGCATTGTAAAATACTCTCTGCCTTTTGGATATCAGCCTGAATTTCATTCGAGCATCTGAACGGTGTAACTTTCCTGTTTAATCTGCAGTACAGCTGAACGCTGGAGAGGTAAAACAGTGAGAGTTCGTCAAGTAGTAGTAGACATTTTACTTGAAACGTGATCCCCTGTTTTGACCATTGAGTATCAGTAAAGTTTTGATATGTTCAGATTTTTCTCTAGTTATTTGTTTCTAAAACCACAAATTTTACTATGTTATCCAATGGGTTCTTTAATTCAGTGCAGTGGTGTTCAATACAAGCTGGAAATTAGTACATCAAGTATGCTAAATCAGAAAAGAGGTTGATTAGCTTTTGACTCTGTTCGAAATTATAGACATGACGATTCAGAGTGATGATTAGTACTACATCAAGTATGCTAAATCAGAAAAGAGGTTGATTGACACAACAGCTGATGCAGTGGCGAAGCTAGGCCAGAAGATGACCGGGGTCTTCCTCTTTATCTAATGGGGTCATTAGCATCTATGAACAGTGATTTCTACTGAAAATAAGAAATTTTATTGGGGTCAGCTGACCCCGGTAAACAAGGCTAGCTCCGCCCCTGAGCTGATGTATAATAAACAATCAGACTGACACTCACCTCTTCCTCACAATCTGATTGATGCTAACTGAAATATACCACGCATACCATGAATGAAGCACCCAAAAACAAACTGACAAACTATGTCAAGAATAGTCATAAAAGCCATCGCACAAGACGGAGCAATATGACAAGTAAGGCAGCATTGCAAGTGGCATCTACTGGAGACTAGCTCATGAATGGACTCACCGACAATGGCAATAATAGAAAACCTACTAACGACAAAATCAGCATGCTCATGAGCTCATCTTAACTGCACGAACATCATTGCTACAAAAGAAGCTATACGACAACACAGCTACTGACGACAAAAACAGCAAAAAGACCGGGGAGGCATATTGACAGCAACACCACATAGCTTTGCACCCTACCTCTCAGACCACGTAATGCATATACAACAGATTGCCGAAGCAGCTAAGCACTTAACGGTCTATCATCTAAATCATCTCCCAGGTAATAAATTTAAGGGATCATTCTCCCAGGTAATAAACATCTCCTGCAGCTGCGAAGTCTCATGAGGAAACTGAACTTCATGTGGCAGAATGTAAAGAGCAGCAACCTGAAAATATTATTACGGACGTGGATATGGAAGGCCTAGACGAACATCCACAACAGCCTTCAGGTTCAGTCTTGTTAGCGACATCGAGTACCACCGAGCGTATCGCCTGTGACCATGCCTGCCCCCTGTTGATAATCAAATTTGGCTTGGAACTACAATCATCGTAAAACCAAAAGCAGGTTAACAAGGGAAGGTTGTGCCTATATCATGGTCGTGAGTAGTTACGACCACGGCAAAGCAAGTTGGAAGCCAGCTAGACCGGTTACGACCACGTTGGCCGTAGTCGAAGGCAGTTATGACCACGTTGGCGGCCGTTACGACCACGGCAAAGCAAGTCGGAAGCCAGCTGGGCCGGTTACGACCACGTTGGCCGTAGTCGAAGGCAGTTACGACCACGTTGGCGGTCGTTACGACCACGGCAAAGCAAGTCGGGAGCCAGCTGGACCGGTTACGACCACGTTGGCCGTGGTCGAAGGCAATCTACGACCACGTTGGAGGCTACGACCACGGTGGGATATACGACCACGTTGAGGTATACGACCACGTTGGAGTTTTCGACCACGTTGGAAGCTACGACCACGGTGGAGTATACGACTACGTTGGAGGCTACGACCACGGTGAGGTCTACGACCACGGTGGAATCTACGATCACGTTGAAGGCCACGATCACGTTGGAGTCTATGACCACGTAGAAGCCTACGACTGCATTGGAGGCTACGACGAACACGATTGGCCACGATCAGAAGCCTGGTTCACAGTCGACGACATCAACTCCAACGTCACCCTTAGACTCATATTTGGTCACCCCGACCACGTTGGCCATGGTCGAAGGCAGTCTACGACCACGTTGGAGGCTACGACCACGGTGGGATCTACGACCACGTTGAGATATACGACCACGTTGGAGTTTTCGACCACGTTGGAAGCTACGACCACGGTGGAGTCTACGACTACGTTGGAGGCTACGACCACGGTGAGGTCTACGACCACGGTGGAATCTACGATCACGTTGAAGGCCACGATCACGTTGGAGTCTATGACCACGTAGAAGCCTACGACTGCATTGGAGGCTACGACGAACACGATTGGCCACGATCAGAAGCCTGGTTCACAGTCGACGGCATCAAGGTTGATAGTCGGCAGTCGAACTTACGACCACGATGAGAAGTCGGTGGCTTACTATCACGTTATAACGAGAAGCGGTAACAACTCCAACCACATTGAAGGAAATGAACGTAATCAAAAGGGTGGTTCGACTACAGAAAATTGACGATCGCCAGCATCAATGCGTGCTCATTGAAGGTTTCGATCACGGTATTTTGAGCGGCTGAAGGAAAGACAGCGCAGCGATGCAATGGAGCGGTCGTAGACTGCTACAGTAAGTTTACGATCACGAAGGAAAATTGATTGGTAAAGCAATAGAAGGATCAAAACTGGTCGTAAGCATCCAGAACCGGTCATAGATAGTTCTAACCAGTCGTAAACGATTCTAACCAGTCGTAAACGACCCTGGGAAGTCGTAAGAGACACTGACCGGTTATCGTAAAGGGTTCAACCACGCAGAGAAGGCCACGGTCGCGGTGAAGGCGGTCGTAAGGAGCAACAATCAAATCGAGAAGGCCAGCACGTGCCAAAGGCGATTCCGACCATGTTAAAGGAAGTGAGCATGGTAAAAGGGATGTTTTTGGAGTGGTCGTACGGCATCAAGAGCACTCGGGATCGGTCGTAGGCAGCGCCGGCCGGCCATAAACGATCTTGGGAAGTCATGACACGCGCAGGCAACAGTTTGGAAAGGATCAGGAAACAATCTTGAAGCGATCTCTGCCGCGTGGTAAAATTGCAACCGAATAAATTAAGATAAGTTTTATTCGGTCTGGACTCTGATTCGATTCATATAATTGTTGTTTCCAAAAGAAGCTAGGACCAGCTTCCCCCTATATATATGTATGTAGGGTTTACGGCCGATTGACAACACACAATCGAAACTCATCTACTATATTATTTTGCAATCTATTATTTTCCTCTGCCCTATTTTGCTTCTTGTTCTTCGTCGTCATTTACTCCCTTGCGATAACGAATCACAAGGTCCTAGGGGCGGTCAAGCCGACCTAGGACAACCCATCGCCGCCGCTCGCCCTGACGGGGTCCCTCCCGGGCGCGTGGGGTGTCGGGTCTCAAGAGCTCTCGCCGGCGTGTCCTGCGTATCGCGCTCCCGGCAAGACTCCTCCGGCGACGTGTCCTGCGTATCGCGCTCGACGCCGGGGGCACACGGTGACGTGTTCGTGTGCGAACACACTTTTTATGCCCCCCTGTTTTTTGGCAACACTTGTGTGCCAAAAAATAAGGATTACTTGCTCGACCAACAAGGCCAATGTCAACACATCCATTGGCCATGTTTATATGTCTAAGGGCGATAAGTTATTATCGGCCATGTTATAAAGTCTAAGGGCGATAAACAAGTATCGGCCATACATGTTCAAGCTTCCTGCCACACACTTGGATGAAACTTCTTCAAGTATCTCCCATTGAGAGCACGGGGCAGCAACGTACCTTGCAATGATTCGACCAAATATGAGTTACCGGGAACCACTCTTGCAATCTTTAAAGGACCTTCCCAACTTGGAGACCACTTCCCGAACTTATTATCTTTCGAGCCAATTGGTAAAATCACTTTCCACACTAGATCACCAACCTGAAAGCTCTTCAACTTGACTTTCTTGTTGTATGCCTTTGCCACCCGTATCTTATCTTTCTCAATGGCTTTTAATGCTTCTAATCTCTTATCGGTGACTTCATCAATGTTGTCCATCATTAAATTATGATAATCCACTGCCGATAACTCATTTTGCTTAGCTAATCTCAATGCATCCAAATTTACCTCTACGGGTAAAACAACCTCTTGTCCATATACAAGTTCGTATGAAGTTACTTTGGTTGCTCCATGCCTTGAGATTCGATGCGCCCAAAGAGCCTCGGATAGCACTTCATGCCACCTTCTAGGATTATCTTCAATCTTTTTCTTGATGAGCTTGATCAATATTTTATTTGTAGACTCTGCTTGTCCATTGGCTTGGGCATAATATGGAGACGAATTGAGCAACTTTATCTTATATAATTCAGCAAAATCTTGGACTTGAGTCGATATAAAAGAGGAACCTTGATCTGAAGTTAATGTTTGAGGAATGCCGAACCGGTGAATAATATGCTCAGTTATGAATTGAATCACTTCCACATGTGTCATATTCTTGAGAGGTACTGCTTCAGACCACTTAGTGAAATAATCAGTAGCAACTAGCACAAACCGATGTCCTTTTGACGACGGAGGGTGTATTTGCCCGATGAAGTCTAATCCCCATCCTCTGAACGGCCACGGTTTGACAATAGGGTGCAACATAGCAGCAGGAGCTAGCTGAATGTTACCGAACTTTTGGCATGCTGCACACCCTCTGTAGTATCTGAAGCAATCATTAATCATTGTCGGCCAATAGAAACCAGCACGTCTTAGCAACCACTTCATCTTGTGTGCCGACTGATGTGTACCGCATATACCTTCATGTACCTCTCCCATAGCAACTCTTGCTTGATCCTCATCCAAGCACTTCAGAAGAATACCATCAACAGTACGACGATAAAGATTGTTATCAATTAAACCATATTTGAAAGCCATCCGTCGAACCGTCCTATTTACCCTCTTGCTAGGGTCTTGCAAGTAATTAATGATTGGTTTTCTCCAATCTGTACCCTCACTTGCATCAGATTTTAAATTAGTGGCCGAATCGGTGAGTTGCGGTTTGGTCTCGTCTATGTTAGCAAGACAAGACATCGGCTGGTGAGAAAGGTGGAACATACCACGAGAAATATGGTAGCCAGATGCTTGCTGTGCTAACTCATTTGCTCTCCAATTTTCATGTCTAGATATATGAGCAATACTAAAGAAATCAAAGGCAGCAATGATATCTAAACATTTATCAAGATAAACATTAAGCGATTCGTCGAAACATTGAAAAACCTTGGAAACTTGCCGCACTACTAGCAACGAATCGCCGAAAATCTCAATATGTGTAGCACCTATAGCAAGTAAAAGCTGCAGCCCGAATATCAAAGCTTCATATTCGGCTTGATTGTTTGTGCAAAAGAACTCTAAACGACAAGAGGCCTCAAAAACAGCCCCATATGGAGAAATATAAACAACACCAACACCTTGGCCATTGTTACAAACTGAACCATCAAAATATAATCTCCATGGTACTAAAGAAACCAGGTCAATATCAATATGATGCCTATCATCAATCCGATGTTCAACAATAAAGTCAGCAACAATTTGGCCCTTCATAGATTTCAAAGCTTCGTAAGCCAAATCATATTCAATCAAAGCATAAGCCCACTTACCAATCCTACCACTCAGAATTGGTCTATGCAACATATATTTAATGACATCGGTTTGACATGCGACTATGCAAGCACTAGACAACAAATAATGTCTTAATTTTGTGCAAGCATAATATAGCGAAAGGCATAATTTTTCAATAAAAGTGTACCTTGTCTCTGGATCCAATAAACGCCGGCTCAAGTATGTAATAACATGTTCTTTTCCTTCAGTTTCTTGTGTTAAAATAGCACCAATTACTCCTTCTTCCGCTGCAATATAAAGCCTGAAAGGCTCTCCTTGCCGGGGCGCTTTTAACACCGGTGGAGTAACTAAATACTGCTTGATCTTTTCAAATGCTTCTAGCTGTTTTGCCCCCCAAGTAAAACCAGCATCGTTCTTCAACCGAAGGATAGGCGTAAAAGCGTCCACTTTCCCAGACAAGTTAGCAATAAATCTCCTCAAATAATTAACTTTGCCAAGGAATTTCTGTATATCTTTCTTGCACACAGGAACCTGTACCTTCTGGATTGCTTCAATTTTCTTGGGATCTATCTCTATGCCATGTTCATGAATAATAAAACCTAAAAACTTCCCAGCCGATACACCAAAAGCACATTTCAGAGGATTCATCTTCAAACCATATTTTCTCATTCTATCAAAAGCCAAGCGCAAATCGGCCAAATGTGGTTCAATGGCATCCGATTTGACGACAATATCATCAATATAAACTTCTAACATGACCCCAAGAAGATCATGAAAAATTAAATTCATAGCTCTTTGGTATGTGGCACCAGAATTTTTCAATCCAAAGGTCATTACTACCCATTCAAATAAACCAAGAAAACCAGGGCAACGAAAAGCTGTTTTGGAAATGTCCTCTTCGGCCATAAAAATCTGATTATACCCCGCATTGCCATCAAGAAAACTAATGACCTTATGTCCAGAAGCAGCATTAATAAGCATGTCGGCTATTGGCATAGGATACTCATCTTTTGGTGTAGCTCTGTTCAAATCTCTGAAATCAATACATACCCTTAACTTGCCGGACCCTTTCTTTTCGACGGGCACAATATTGGAAATCCAGTCAGCATACCTGCAAGGTCTAATAAAATTAGCTTTAAGTAGCCGATCGATTTCCTCCTTAATCCGATCATACATCTTGGGATTAAACCTCCTAGCTTGCTGTTTGAAAGGTCTAAAACCTTTCTTAATAGGTAGCTGATGTTCTACCAACTCTCTGCTCAGACCAGGCATCTCATGGTATTCCCAAGCAAAAATGTCGACGTATTCTTTTAAAAGCTCGATTAATTTTAGCTTATAATCGGCTCTCAGATTTTTATTTATAAATGTAGGCCTGGGAATTGACCCATTACCGATGTCTATCTCCTCCAATTGGTCGGCTGATATGAAACCTTGTCCCAACTTATCAAAATTTTCTAGCTCTTCTATAGATTCATACATATCGTTCTCTTGAGACCGATAATCTTTGAGACGTTGTTGCAACCAATCTAAGCTGGGGTTCATTTAATCACATCATATTTTGGAGCCGATCACCACCAATTGGCTTTATCATGACAGGTACAAAACCATTCCTTGTAGCGCTAAGGAAATCAAACTCTGGAAGATCACCACGCCCTGACAAACAAGTAGCTTCAGAGTGCTGCCAATCCACTATAGCATCGGCCAAAGCGACACAAACCGATGTGTCAGCGTAGATGATCTCCACTTCGTCCTCAACCCATTGAATCAAAAATTGGTGCATGGTGGATGGCACACACTGATTAGCATGTACCCAGTCTCGACCTAAAATCACATTGTAATTACCTTGCACTTCAGCAACAAAGAATGCTGTGGCCAAAGTTTTGCTCCCAACCGTGAGCTCGACATAGATAACTCCTTTGGCTTCCGTCTTTTCTTTCCCTTCAAAACCATTCAGCACCATGTTCGTCTTCTTCAAATCATCATCTTGCAGCCCCAATTTTTTAAAGACTGAATACAGCATGAGGTTGACGACAGCACCACCATCAACAAGCATCCTAGCAATCGGTGACCTGTTAATGTGGCCCTTGATGTACAGCGGCTTCAAATGCTTCACCGGCTCTTTAGGCTTCTCGAAGATGGCATTTTTAGGACCAAAGTCCAGCTGGGTTATCTCTCCTTCTTCATCAACAGCACGAAATTCAGCAGGTAGATAGTAAACCATATTGATATCCATACCTTCTCTAGCTGGTGTGGGCTCAAAATCTAACATCTCCTCATCATCTCCCAATGTACATACCTGCTCATGCTCTTTAGGTGATGTATGTGCTGTTGCGGTAGTAGTATCTGTAATCCCATCCACTGGTTTAGGCCTCCATACATGCTTCATGGGCCGACTTTTATTGAAAAATTCATCTCTCTGTGCTTCTGCTGCGTCTTCGATCTTCTGCTGATTTCGCATACGCTGCAACCTTCTTTTCTGAGCTTTGGTCAGGCCTGAAGGGCACCACCTCGGCCGGGTATACTTGGGGTCTCTTCCTTTCGCGCTACTGCTGCTGGCTTCATGATCATTAGCGAGATCTTTGGTTGATACTTCTGCAGCACTGGCAGTCCTGCTTTCTTACTTGTTGGGTTCTGAATTTTCAGCGCTTGGCGACTTAGCACGCCACTCTTGCTTCATAATCTTCTTCATTGCAGAGGCATTGGATGGTCGACCAGTACCACCACCCAAACAACTTTTTGTAGAGTGGGTTAGCCTCTAAAAAACTGATCTTCTAGGTGCTGTCCACCCAGGGTGAAAAGCATAGGGCACCATTGGAGGCTGCGCCCACCCTCTATTCATATTGTATGGTGTGTAGGAAAAAGGTTTCATCCATTGCGTAGGCGCCCATGGCTCATACGGACGAAACTGACGTTGTATTTGATGCCTCGGAGGTGATCTTGGACGCTTCAATTGTGATGGTCGATTAGAGCTAGAAGTGGCCGCTTGGTTAGCATATTTGGACAGTAGCATATCGAATGTTGGCTTGATGCGCTTCCGCTGTACTTTTGCTTTGTTTATCTTCCACTTGCCAACCTCTGGATTTTTGGGCTTGATAAACTTACTGCAAGCCTCATGTTGCACTTGCCCCCCAGGTACAGAAGTGCTCACAGTGATCTTCAATGTTTCCTTTCCATTTGGGGCCTTCTCCAGTACAACCTCTCTTCCTGAGACCTTGTCATCGGCATGTATCACTCTAGGCTCACCGATAACAACACCTGGCTTTCCTTTTGTTGATTCGGCATGTTCAGGCCGAAGCAACACTTTCCTGCCCTCCATATCCATCGTGTTCATGGGGAAGGGAGACTTGTCCACTTGCATTTCGGCAAAACTCAATCGTCCATCATTGATAGCCGATTGGATCTGTCGCCGAAAAACATTACAATCATTAGTGGCATGAGAAAAAGAATTATGATATTTGCAAAAAGCTCGTCGCTTCAGCTCTTCAAACGGCGGTAAAGTATGAGAAATTTTAATGACCTTATCATTCAGCAAAGCATCAAAAATTCTATCACATTTTGTAACATCAAAAGTAAACTTCATCTCCTCTTCACGATTTTTGCGAATTGGCTTAAGAGCATTACATGCATATGGTTTGGCCTTTGAGGGCCAAACAAATTCAGCAGCATAGACATCAATTTCATCATCCTAATCGGAAGAATAATCAACGACGTTCATGCGAGGAAGGTCAGCTTTAGTCTTATGGTTTTCTTTGATATCTTTACTCTGGCTTTCTTTAGCCAAAGTTCCCTGCAATACTTGGTTAACGGTTAAAAACTCATAACTTTCCAACTTTTCTTTAATGTGAGTTCTCAAACCGCTAAACACAAGATCAGCCAAGTCCCTTTCACTTATCACAAGACTATAGCACCGGTTTTTAACATCTCTAAACCTTTTGACATAATCGGAAACCGATTCATCATTTTTTTGCCTAACCGATGTAAGATGTGATAACTTAAACTCAGCGTCACCGCTATAAAAATGATCATGAAATTTTTGCTCAAGCTGCGACCATGTAATGATAGAACCAGGGGGTAAAGCAGAAAACCATGAAAAAGCTGTGCCAGTTAAAGACAAAGAAAACAAACGAACTTTAAGTTCATCTATATTACCCGCTGCTCCCACTGGGCGAGATATTGGCTAACGTGCTCCCATGTAGTTTTGCTGTCCCCACCATCAAATTTAACAAACTCAGGAAGCTTATAACCTTGGGGATAAGCAATAGTATCAAAATGAGATGGATATGGTTTCTGATAAGTGCGTGCTCTAACTCTCGGCTCAATGCCGAAAGACTCAACAAACATCCTGCGCACATCATCTCTAATTTTTGCCAATGCTTCGTCCATATTGGCCGAAGCTGCGATGGGTGACTGCAAAGGAGCTATAGGGGTGTTGGTCACCATGGTAGGCAGTGGAGGCGGCATCGGCGGTATAACAAAATATGGCAAGGACCTTGGCATACTTATATCGCCTGATGTTGATGTTCCCAAAGGTGGTAGGCTCATGATATGATTAGGATACGTGGGCGCTACCATTAGTTCACCTCCAGATTTAGTTTGCTGTCCGGAAAAGAAACTCAACGGCATGCCACATTGGGGTTGTATACTTGGTACTCCACTACTTGCCGATGAATTAATAGGCGCTGTCGGCTTAGAAACTTCTACGCTAGAAAAAGTGCCAACCTGACTTGTACCCATGGCCGCACTATTTATTTTCTTAATGTTTGCCATCTGATGCATATAATCAAAGATCTCTCTAGTGTTCTCATTAAGCATGTGCTGAACTTGCTCCATTGTAACACTAGATGAATTGGTAGCAACAGATGAAAGGGTTGATGCGGCACTTACAAGGGGTTCCACCTTTTCCAAGTAATGCGGAGGAGGGAACGTGATGTCGCCGAGTGGGGTTATGTTGCCTTGACGATCCTTCTTGAATTTTGCAAGGAACGCTCGTAAATCCTCCTCCTCGCGCTTTTCCTTGTATGCCTCAAAAGCTTGGCGATGCTCTTCCGATAATTCATCGTAGCCGGGCTTGACGACATTATCGGTGTTAACCTCCCCGGGCATTGGGATTTTGCTGCTGCCAGTCATGGTGATTGGTGGCGTCAATTTTCCTTGATCTTTCCCTAGCGGAGTCGCCAAAAGTGTGTTCGCACACGAACACGTCACCGTGTGCCCCCGGCGTCGAGCGCGATACGCAGGACACGTTGCCGGAGGAGTCTTGCCGGAAGCGCGATACGCAGGACACGCCGGCGAGAGCTCTTGAGACCCGACACCCCACGCGCCCGGGAGGGACCCCGTCAGGGCGAGCGGCGGCGATGGGTTGTCCTAGGTCGGCCTGACCGCCCCTAGGACCTTGTGATTCGTTATCGCAAGGGAGTAAACGACGACGAAGAACAAGAAGCAAAATAGGGCAGAGGAAAATAATAGATTGCAAAATAATAGATTGCAAGATTGTTTCCTGATCCTTTCCAAACTGTTGCCCGCGCGTGTCATGACTTCCCAAGATCGTTTATGGCCGGCCGGCGCTGCCTACGACCGATCCCGAGTGCTCTTGATGCCGTACGACCACTCCAAAAACATCCCTTTTACCATGCTCACTTCCTTTAACATGGTCGGAATCGCCTTTGGCACGTGCTGGCCTTCTCGATTTGATTGCTGCTCCTTACGACCGCCTTCACCGCGACCGTGGCCTTCTCTGCGTGGTTGAACCCTTTACGATAACCGGTCAGTGTCTCTTACGACTTCCCAGGGTCGTTTACGACTGGTTAGAATCGTTTACGACTGGTTAGAACTATCTATGACCGGTTTTAGATGCTTACGACCAGTTCCGATCCTTCTATTGCTTTACCAATCAATTTTCCTTCGTGATCGTAAACTTACTGTAGCAGTCTACGACCGCTCCATTGCATCGCTGCGCTGTCTTTCCTTCAGCCGCTCAAAATACCGTGATCGAAACCTTCAATGAGCACGCATTGATGCTGGCGATCGTCAATTTTCTGTAGTCGAACCACCCTTTTGATTACGTTCATTTCCTTCAATGTGGTTGGAGTTGTTACCGCTTCTCGTTATAACGTGATCGTAAGCCACCGACTTCTCATCGTGGTCGTAAGTTCGACTGCCGACTATCAACCTTGATGCCGTCGACTGTGAACCAGGCTTCTGATCGTGGCCAATCGTGTTCGTCGTAGCCTCCAATGCAGTCGTAGGCTTCTACGTGGTCATAGACTCCAACGTGATCGTGGCCTTCAACGTGATCGTAGATTCCACCGTGGTCGTAGACCTCACCGTGGTCGTAGCCTCCAACGTAGTCGTAGACTCCACCGTGGTCGTAGCTTCCAACGTGGTCGAAAACTCCAACGTGGTCGTATACCTCAACGTGGTCGTAGATCCCACTGTGGTCGTAGCCTCCAACGTGGTCGTAGACTGCCTTCGACCACGACCAACGTGGTCGGGGTGACCAAATATGAGTCTAAGGGTGACGTTGGAGTTAATGTCGTCGACTGTGAACCAGGCTTTTGATCGTGGCCAATCGTGTTCGTCGTAGCCTCCAATGCAGTCGTAGGCTTCTACGTGGTCATAGACTCCAACGTGATCGTGGCCTTCAACGTGATCGTAGATTCCACCGTGGTCGTAGACCTCACCGTGGTCGTAGCCTCCAACGTAGTCGTATACTCCACCGTGGTCGTAGCTTCCAACGTGGTCGAAAACTCCAACGTGGTCGTATACCTCAACGTGGTCGTATATCCCACCGTGGTCGTAGCCTCCAACGTGGTCGTAGACTGCCTTCGACCACGGCCAACGTGGTCGTAACCGGTCCAGCTGGCTCCCGACTTGCTTTGCCGTGGTCGTAACGACCGCCAACGTGGTCGTAACTGCCTTCGACTACGGCCAACGTGGTCGTAACCGGCCCAGCTGGCTTCCGACTTGCTTTGCCGTGGTCGTAACGGCCGCCAACGTGGTCATAACTGCCTTCGACTACGGCCAACGTGGTCGTAACCGGTCTAGCTGTCTTCCAACTTGCTTTGCCGTGGTCGTAACTACTCACGACCATGATATAGGCACAACCTTCCCTTGTTAACCTGCTTTTGGTTTTCTGATGATTGTAGTTCCAAGCCAAATTTGATTATCAACACCCCCGTGACTCCAGCACTTGCCGTTTGGCTAGTTTCCTTATATATAAGATAGATTTCTTGTTTAGATAAGATTACCATCTTACTAATTGATTTAGCTGTTATCTTCCTGTAATCCGGCTGTAATAAACGATATGTACATCTATAAATACACAGGAAAGCAACGCCTCTTTGTGTGACGATTCTCCCAACCTCTCTCTTTCTTCACCGTTTCACATGGGATCAGAGCTTGTTCTGATCTTCTTCTTCATGCCACGTTGATCTTCCCCGCCACACACCATGTCTACCTCCAAGCCACCCCTAGCTTCCGCACTCGTCGACGCCCTGTCCACCAACATCGCCGGTGCCACCAACACCTCCACCACTGCCCCTTCCTACGTTCCAGCTGTTGTTCACATGGCTAGTGTGAAAACACATGTCCCTGTGACCCTCGACTTCAAGGCATCTAATTACGTGACGTGGCAGAACTTCTTCACCATGTTCCTCAGCAAATTCGGCCTCCTCTACCACATCCGTGACCCACCGCTGGCCCTGCCCTCAGTCGAGTGGACCTATCAGGCCTACGGCGTAGTCTCCTGGATCTATGGTGCATCTCCAGCGACATTTGTCAGATCATCATGGAGCCCGACAAGTCGGCCGTCCATGCTTGGACTGCCATCGAAGAGTTGTTCCGCGACAACAAGAAGAGCCACACCGTCTTCATCGAGGCCGAATTTCGGTCGATTGTTCAAGGCGACATGTCCATCACGACCTACTACCAACACCTTAAGACACTTGTTGATTCCTTGTGCGATGTTGGTCAGCCTATGTCTGACAAGGCACTCATCCTCAACATGCTTCGCGGTCTCAATCCGAGCTTCAAGACCACAGGGACATTGATCCCATGCTGGCGTTGTTCCCCTCCTTCGCGCTTGGTCACTCCTCCTCGACAAGACATAATCCACTAACAACACCAAGGTAGCCATCAAAACTGCTCTTGTTGCCTCGGCTCCAACATCGGCAACGGTGGACGTTCGAACCTCTCCTATGGGAAGAACAGCAACGGTGGCCGCCGCTGGCAAAACAAGAAGGGCAGCGGCGACGCAACTCCTCCCAATCCAACCGCAGTGCCCCTAACAAAACCCACGGCTCTGATCAGTACTCGGTCGGGCAGCTGGGTGTACGTTCCCGGTTTGTGGCCCCTACAAACCAGCCATGGGCTGGGTCGTGCTGCCCATCATCTGGTGGCAATGGCAGCGGACAAGGTCTCCTCGGCCTAGGCCCCAATGCACAACAAGCATACTCTGTGTTTGCCCTCGCCCTCCCCGACGCCTAGTGTTGGACCACCGTCATGGGACCAAGCCGATTTTCTCGCCGCCATGAACAACATGGCTATCTCCAATGACTAGGTCGTGGACTCCGGTGCTGGTATACTACTTTCCTCCTACCCTTCCGTTCCTCCTCTTCCGTCACTATCGGCAATGGTTCCCCCGTACCGATCACACACACAGGTCATACCACACTTACCACACCTTCCTCCTCTTTTCATCTCCATGATGTTCTAGCAGTCCCTAACTTTGCTAAAAATCTTATTTTTGTTTGGAAATTCACACATGATAATTCGTGTTCCATCAAGTTTGATCATTTTGGTTTGTTTGTCAAGGACCTTCACACTCAGATACAGGCGCTTGTTGCAATAGTCCAGGTGATCTTTACACCATCCATCCCTCCAGCAATGTCCTGAGCCCCATTGCGTTCCTCACAACAATGGCTCCATCGGACCTATGGCACCGCCGTCTTGGACACCTAGGCTACAACTCCACATTCATCCTTCACCAGCAATATTCTATTCCTTGCATCAAAAATAACAGTGCCCTTTGTCATGCTTGCCAACTTGGCAAACATGTTTGCTTACCATTCTTTCGATCTAGTTCTACTACTGTTGCACCCTTTGAGTTGAGTCATTGTGATGTTTGGAAATCCCCTGTATCGAGTATTTCCGGCTATAAATACTACTTACTCATTACAGATGATTTTTGCATTTTATGTGGACTTATCCTATTCGTAAAAAAAATCTGAGGTCACACCACTTCTTCTAGCTTTTGTTGCTCCAGTACGAACTCAGTTCAACTCACAACTTCGTTCCATTCAAACCGACAATGGGCGTGAACTTGTAAACTCTGTCTCCACCAATTCTTTACGCCAACACGAGATCCACCTCTGCCTATCCTGCCCATACACCTCCTCTCAGAACGGCAAAGTTGAATGTGCCATTCGCACCATGAACGACATAGTATGTACCCTGCTATTCCAAGCATCCATGCCACCCTCCAACTAGGCCGAGGCCCTCACTGCTGCGACGCACCTTCTTAACCGCTGGCCATCTTAGTCCATCTCTCTTGACATTCCCTACTAGCGGCTTTATAACACAACCCCATCCTATCATCACTTACGGATTTTTGGTTGTTAATGTTACCCCAATATTTTCGCTATAGCCAAACACAAAATTTCTCCTCGATCCGTGGCTTGCGTCTTTCTCGGTTACCTATCCTTCCACAAAGGGTACCACTACCTTGACCTCGCTACCCACCAGGTCATCAACTCATGCCATGTCATATTCAATGAAGCCATTTTTCTGTTTGCTTCTATAGGAACATGTCCACTAGCCGACACCTCGCTTGCCCGCACCTCACTAGGGCTGTCTTGAGCTACTGATCTTGTCAGCCGCTCTGCCTCCTCAGGGTCCTCGTCACTCTTGGCTCCTGTGGTCGCGCCTACGACCATGTCTACGACCATAACTACGACCGCGCCTACGACCACGTCTACAACTGTGCCTATGACCATGCCTATGACCACATCTACGACCGCACCTCCGACTGTGCCTCCGATTGCACCTTCGACCGTGTCTACGACCACGCCTTTGACCGCGCCTATGACCATGCCTACGACCACGATGACCGTGACCGCCTCGCCCACGTTGAGCTCCACGGTGCAGACTTCTCTTGCACCCTCACTAATGTGGTTCCTCAACCGGCTCCCGGACCTCACCTGATGGTCACTCGTGCGAAATTCGGTATTGTGCTTCTTGTACAGAAACTCAATCTTCTTGGAGAGCACTCATCCATCTCACTGGTGCCGAAAATGTACCGGTCGGCCCTACAAGTTGAACACTAGCACAACGCTATGGCCGAGGAGCACAAGGCCCTACAGGACAACCACACTTGGTCTCTTGTGCCTCCCCCACCAGGCGCTAACATCATCTCCGGCAAGTAGATTTTCAAACATAAGTTCCCTCCCATAGTACTCTCGCTCACTACAAAGCTCGATGGGTCGTGCGTGGGTTTTCTCAACAACCCGGCATCGACTTCGATGAGACTTTCAGCCCCGCCATCAAGCCGGCCACCATTCGCATGGTTCTAGCCTTGCGGCCTCTCACTCATGACCCATTCGATAACTCGACGTTAGGAATGCCTTTCTCCACGGCCACCTCGAGGAGATCATCTACTGTCAACAACCATTCGGATTTGTTGATCCCTACCACCCCGACTATGTCTGCCAGCTCCATAAGTCCTTGTATGGATTGAAACAAGCCTCTCATGCATGGTACTAGCGTTTCACATCCTACATCCGCACCATTGGATTCGTTCCATCCGTCTCTAACACTTCGCTATTCATCCTCAAGCACAGCAATGACATGGCCTATCTTCTACTGTACGTTGACGACATCATCCTCACCGCCTCCATTGATGGACTACTTTTAGCACTCACTCGATCACTTCACACCGAGTTCTTGATTACCGACCTTGGCAACCTACATTTCTTCTTGGGCATCTCCATCACTCGATCACTTGCCGGCCTATTCCTTTCTCAATGCAAATATGCATCCGAGCTTCTCCAGCGCGTAGGCATGACGGACTGCCATCCAGTTGCCACCACCGTCGACACCAACTCCAACTCTTTGCTTTTGCTGGTTTCACGCTTTCCGACCGCACTGAGTATCGGAGTCTGGCTGATGCCTTGTAGTATCTGACACTCACCCATCCTAACATCGCCTACACTGTTCAGCAAGTCTGCCTTCATATACATACTCCTCGTGATCCTCACCTGGCCCTCATTAAGTGCATCTTGCGCTATGTGAAGGGCACCTTAGACTATGAATTACACCTGCACACCTCTCTGACAAACTCCCTCATGGCGTATTCCAATGCAGACTGGGCTGGCTGCCCCAACTCACGTCGCTCGACATCTGGTTTCTGCGTCTACCTCGATGATAACTTGGTTTCATGGTAGTCTAAACAGGAGGCCACTATCTCGCGCTCCAGTGCGGAGGCTGAGTATCGAGCCATTGCTCATGCCGTAGCTGAGTGTGTCTAGCTGCGCCAACTTCTCCTCGTGCCCCACCACTCACTGTCCTCCACCACGGTTGTCTGTGACAACGTCAGTGCCATCTACATGTTTGCCAACCCGGTAAAACACCGGCGGACCAAGCATATTGAGATCGACATCCACTTCGTCCAAGAGAAGGTCGCCCTCGGTCAAGTGCACGTTCTTCACGTTCCGACGACACTACAGTTCGCCGATGCGATGACCAAAGGACTCCCAACAAAGACCTTCGAGGAGTTTCGCTCCAGTCTCACCATTCAGCCTCCCTACTATTCGACCGCGGGGGATGTTAGAGATATCGAGTATCGCCGAGCGTATCGCCTACGACCATGCCTGCCCCGTGACTCCAGCACCTGCCATTTGGCTAGTTTCCTTGTATAGATAAGATAGCTTCCTTGTATAGATAAGATTGACATCTTACTAATTGGTTTAGCTGTTATTTTCCCATGTAATCCGGTTATAATCAACGATATGTATATCTATAAATACACAGAAAAGCAACATCTCTTTGTATGGCAATTCTCCCAACCTCTCTCTTTCTTCACCGTTTCACAAGTCTCAATGGAACTTGAGCAGGCAAGAGCAAACCTAAATAGAACTACAACTGATCTGGCTGCAATACGAGCCTCCGTTGAGTTACTGTGTTAGCATAGAGAAAGAGAAGATATTTATCGAGAGAGGCCGAGAAAAGCTTTCTTCCAATACTGCCTTGATTTCTTCCTTCGAGGATGAGCTAGATCAGACAACACAAAAGTTGCAAACTCTGAAAGATTTGCAGAGGAGACGTGAAGACCCCTCAACATTTTTACTGAGATCAAGAAAATGACATCTACAACGTATACATAAACTAGAAGCTAAGGGCTACAACGACGCGGAAGCTCGTGGGCTCACCTTCTTGCCCCTGTACCGCTGTAGCTTCTTGATCTCCTTCTTGAGGTCCGCCGGGTGGCCAGGAAGAAAGAGCCGCGGGTGGGCGGGAAGAATGAGCGGCGGTAGCGGGCGGGCGGGGATATGTGGTGGCGGCATCGGGAGAAGTGGGAGTAATTCGTGCCTTATTTATAAAAAAATCGTGCTTTTTTATATTATATTATATTATATTATATTATATTATATTATATTATATTATATTATATTATATTATATTATATTATATTATATTATATTATATTATATTATATTATATTATATTATATTATATTATATTATATTATATTATATTATATTATATTAGTAAGTACATATAAGAGAGTGTAGCACATCAAAATTTAAAAAGAAATATACACTAAACATTTTAAGTTTCATAATTTATTTTTGCCAATCATCAAATTTGTGTGTTCGATAAAAACAAACATAAGTAGCTCTTACAGTCTAAAAAAAGACCAAGCATTTTGTTTATAATAGCTTGTGTTGATGGTTTTTTTTTGTTACGTGTAACATCCCAAAATTTTATTTGCCTTTTATTGATTTTCTGGAGTTTATTTGGATTTATCTGGATTTTATTTCAAAGTCTAAAGCAAGAAAATGAATTTAAAATATTTTAGTAAAGCCAAAAAGAGTTTATTTTGTTTTTCCTAGCCTTCCAAAATTTTACAAATAAAATTTGAGAATTTTCTGGAATTAAAAATCATTTTTAAAGGTTAAAAAGTATTTTATAAAATTATTAAATGCAAATCTGAAATTAAAAATATTTTTGCCAAGTCTAAAATGCCTCCAGGAATTTTTAGGAATTTTTCCTAGAATTTTTGGGCTTTAAATAGTAATGTTTAAGTATTTATAAAGTTATCTAGCATTTCTGGAAATTTAAAACGAAAATTAAAACCCAAAAACCCCTCGGGCTGACACGTGGCGCTCCCGGATCACATCCGCCCCACCGGCCGATCTAATCTGGGCCCTCCGTGGCCACTTACCCCTTCGGTTTGAATCCAACGGCCCGATCTCCTTCGTGCACGCGTGGCTCAAATCCGGCCGTCCGCCTCTCTCCTCTCACCTTTCTCTCTCCCGCCGACATGCGGGGCCCGCCCGTCAGCTCCTTCCCCCACCTCCCCTTCTTCCTCCTTCCGCCGGCCTCCATTAACGCCCCACCCGAGCTTTTAAAGCTTCGGTTACTCCCTCTCCCGGCCGGCTATTGATGCCATTAGTGGCCCTTAAGCCGCGCGCTAGTAACCGCCCCACCTCCCGGCCGTTTTCCCTCCTTCAAGCCCCTTTACGCCGCCGTTTCAAGCCGCCTCCGCCCGCCTTAACTCCGGCGAGCCGTTACCTCCTCCCCGCGCCTATAAAGCCCCTTTCCCCGAGCCGTCCTCCCCTCCTTTGCCTTCCCCGTGCGCCACCGCCTCTTTTCCCCTCCATCCCGAGCCGAATCGACCCCGAACCGTCCGCCGCCCGTGCGAGCTCCGGCGAGGAATCACCGTCGCTCCGGTCCCTCCCGCGCCTCGCCGTCGACGCCTTCGCGACCCCCGTGCGCCGGCGACCATCTTCCCCACCTCCACCGAGCGACGCCGCCACCGGAGCCCCGTCACCGCCGAAGACCGTGCGCCGCCGCCGCCAACCTCGCCGCCGACCCGTTTCCCGCGCCTCTCGGACCTCGTGCGCAGGTGAGCCCGAACCCCCGCCTCCCCCTCTCGCCGTTGCGCATCACCGCCGCCGCCGCCGAGCGCTGGAGCGCCGGCGAGCCGCACCGCCGTCGCCGCCTTCGGCCGGCGCCGCCCCGTCAGCGCGCGCGCCCGCGTGGCAGGCCGCGTGGCGCCGCGTGGCCGCCACGTCATCGCCTGGCCGCCACCTCCTCCTTGGGCCACGTCGGCCATGGACCGAGCCCACGGTGGACCGCCCCGACCCGTGAACCCAGTCCACCGCACACCCGGCCCCACTTGTCATAGAGATAAACCCTTTTACAGTATAAAAATAATTCGGCCTTAAATTAAAATAGATGCTGACGTCATAAATGGAATTTTCAGTATAAAAATTATTCAGAAAATTAGTCTTTTTCTTTTTCTTTAGATTTAAACTTCCAAAGGCCATAACTTCTTCATTTTAACTCCGATTTAACTCGTTCAAATTTCTAAATTTTTCTAAAATCCTAAACTTTCCAGTTCTGGCATCTTTTTGAATTTTTGAGTTTTATTTGAATTTTGTTTGAATTTTTCTTTTGGTTCTTCGCGTGTAGATTACGACGAATCCGGAGAATTTTTCTTCGACGAATCGCAGCAAGACTTCGAGCAAGGCAAGTTACACCTTTGACCATGTTGATCCCAGTAATTTAAATTATTTATGTTGTTTTTAAATTATTATGCATGCGTACTTTTATTCAAACTAGTTCAAATGTGATTTAAACTTTAGTTATGCCGAATTCCTTTGTGTATGGCCAATCTTGAAATTGAACGAACATACCTTGTCACCATAGATGAAAACCTAGTTGGTACATTAGTATTGACTAGAACATTTTATAGAATTGCTTAGCCATGCTTAGATTAATTTAGGTGGGAAGAATGGTTTCACACAAAATGTTGGTTTATAAAATCTATTCTTGACTTTGGTGAGTCAAGAAAGTCTGTGAAATTTTGATGAAATAAAATGTATAAAACTTGTTTTAGACTTAGGCATTGGTATGGTGGTGGGTGCTTGCTGGCATGCGTCGTAGTTTGTTGACTCGATGTTGACTGCCAGGCACAAGGGGTAAGCGGGTAGGCCTAAGTCAAGTTAAGGACCGGTCTGTGAACTACTAATACAAAGTCACACCGTACTACCACAAGTCTGGTATGGGACAGACCTGGCTAAGTAATTTGTGAAGTTCCATTTTAGTTTCGCTATAGGCTGAATGTGAGCGTGGCGTAGGCCATGAGAAGCCTCACATGGCACAAGAGGGGTCTCCAACATGTGGATTCATGTTGTGGTGAAACCTTAGTGGCGGCGTAGCTAATTTGGTAATGGAACATTGGAACAGCCTTGTCATGATCTCCTCGGCCGCACACCTAAGGAAGTGTGTTAATCCGGTGGCAAAACGGGAGACATGTCTTGTGGGTAAAGTTGTACACCTCTGCAGAGTAACAAACTATCCTGGATAGCCGTGTCCACGGTCAAGGACATGCTTAGTATGGTTTTTCACGGATTAGACTTTGGTTTTAATAAAATTTGGTTTATGGAAACTTGTGAATCTTTTGGAAAGATGGTCCGGGTGGGATACCCGTGGTTAGGTTAGTGTTAGGTTGTTGCCTGCACTAACGTTATTATTTTGTTAAATCTTGTTTCTATTTACTGTATCAACTTCAGCTTTTGCACTTACGTTATTGTATTTAATTCAATAATGCTGTTTATGCAAATGAACCACATTATGCCTTCCTTTGTAATCCCTTATGCATGCATCAAATCTGTTATATCTCCTGGTGTAACTTGTGGAGTACTTTATGTACTCACCTTGCTATAAACAATGTTGCCAGAGAACGACGACGTTGACTACGTTGAGGATTGCGACGAATAGGCCACGTCTTACAGTCAATTCGCCTTGTGGGAAGGCAGGATGGGCTGCTCCTTTTTATTTATCTTCCGCTGTTTATTTTCATGTTTGGCCATAAAGCCACCTTATTGTAAACTTTGCCATAAGGCCGTACTTTTGCTTTATAATAAAGTTTGGTTATCATGCATGATATGTATCACTGTTTAATCTGTGTGCACTAGCTTTTCCTGGGATAGTGCGAATAACACAGAGGGTTCTGGAGTTGTTGCTCCGGGTCCCGACAGAGATGGTATCAGAGCATGTTGACCCTAAGACGTGACCGTAGGTAGAATAGAATGGATGACCTTAAGGATTTATTTTCAAAAAAAAAAAATATATATATATAATAAGAACATTTTGAAAATCGTTCTACCTCTTACCTCCTTCATTCCTTCACTCGTCTATTCTTTAAAAAAATAATAATAATAAATAAATATGCATAATTGATGACTAACTCCTTTTCTTTTTCAAAATTGTAGATGGCTGAACGTCCTACCACAGCCAGCCATGGAATCCTAGCTGGACACCTAGCTGACTGCCTTTGGGATCTCCTTAAAGAGTTGGGTGTTACGGCACGCCCCGTGTACCAAGGATATCTGGGAACCTATGGAGATCAAGAACGTTGGAGAGTGGAGGTGCTGATCTACGCCAACGTGGGAGATGAAGAAGCATGTCACACTTTTGATGCTCCTATACCCCGGGACACCTTCTTCAACGGAGTCCAAGACGCAGCTCGTGAAGCAATTCGGCAGATGAGGGACATCTACGCCCAAGAACTTCAACGCACCACATTCCGATACTTCCCCAGCAAGTACCCTGCCAGCTCCAGCAGCGTCTTCTCCTCGACAGAATTTGAGAGTAACCCTCGGCTCGTTCAGCAGGTGCAGTACACCAAGTCCTTGGACTATGTGTACCAAGACACCTTGAAGGAGTTGAGTCTCATGGCGCAGCGACTCCGCGAAGCAGAAGAAGAATTAGCCAAGTATCGTGTAGAAGATGAGGGTTCTTCTGTTACAGGACCACCCCCAAAGAAGCTTAAAATCCAGCCTTCTACTAGTAGTAGCACCAGCCCATAGAAACCATAGTTTAAGTTTAAAGTTATAGAACGATACTTGTGAGCTGTTATTCCTTTGTCAACAGCCTCAAGGTTATATTCAATAAAATAATATGGTTGGTTGCTCCTTGAATTTTGTTGTATTTCTTGTTTCGTGGTGGGAATGTTACATAGACCTTCTCCTAGTTCTCTCTCTTTCTTTCCTCTAAATCTAGAAGAATCTGGCAGATGGTGAACACAAGGAGGAATGTCAACGACAACGCCAACAACACCGGAGCGCAAGGAAGTCAGTCTGTCCCCATCCCTCCTCCTCCGCCAGCAGCTGGACCCGACTGGGCTCAAATGATGGCAAATCAAAATCAGTTGATTCAACTGTTAGCTCAAGCTATCAACAACCCTGCTCAGCAAGCTCCTCAGCCACCAGCTCAAGCTCCTCAAAACCGGATGTCAGAGTTTTTGAGGATAAGGCCTCCAACCTTCTCAAGCAGTGCCGAGCCAATGGATGCTGATGATTGGCTCCGCGCGATAGGCAAGAAGTTGGATATTCTGCAATGCACTGATCGAGAAAGGGTCTTGTTTGCTTCTCACCAGCTTATTGGACCTGCATCCGAGTGGTGGGATACCTTGATTGCTTCTCATGCCAACCCTCAGGCCATTTCATGGAATGAGTTTGTTCAGAGTTTCCGCAAGGCTCATATTCCATCTGGCACCATTACCCTGAAGAAGAAGGAATTCAGAGCTCTGCGCCAAGGAAGCCGCACAGTGAATGAGTACCTGCAAAAGTTCAATCAATTGGCGCGCTATGCACCAGAAGATGTGGCTACCGATGAAGCCAAGCAAGAAAGATTTTTGGAGGGCCTGAATGACAATATTTCTGTCCAGTTGATATCAAGTGACTATGCGGATTTTCATCAGTTGGTTAGCAAAGCCATTCGCCAGGAGGGCAAGTTTGTAGAGATGGAAAACCGAAAGAGAAGGATGGCCACGCAAAAGGCTAACCCTGGAGGTTTTCCCAAGCCCCGTAGTAACTCACATCAGGTTGGGCAGTTCAAGCCGCACTCCAGCAACTTCAAGCCTCAATCAAGCAACTTCAAGCCAGCAGCTAACCGGCCAACTTTCCAAGTCAACCGCCCCAAACATCAGGCAGCTTCCGTTCCTCCTACCGGTGGTCAAGCTCAAAAGAATACTACCGCATCTGATGGAGTGACCTGTTTCTATTGCAAGGAAACAGGGCATTATGCCATGTCTTGCCCTAAGAAGCTTCAAGCTGCAGCTAATGCAAATGCTTCGGGAGGTCAGAATCAAGGTCAGCAGTTCAAGAAGCCAGAAAACTATGTTAAGGGACGTGTGAACCACATCACCGCTGAAGAAGCTCAGGCTGCACCAGACGTCGTACTGGGTATGTTTCTTGTAAACTCAGTGCCAGCTTCAGTTCTTTTTTATTCCGGAGCTTCCCATTCTTTTATTTCCTTGGATTTTGAGGTTAAGAATGGGTTGGGTATGGTTTCTCTTAGTACACCCATGATAGTTCTCTCCCCTGGAGCAGAAATGAGAACAAGGACCTTGTGTCCGAGAATAGAGTTAATCATAAATGGAGTTTTGTTCCTAGCGGACTTAATAGTATTGGAATCTCAGGGATTGGATGTAATTCTTGGTATGAACTGGTTAGCCAAGAACAATGGTCAGATTAATTGTGCTACCCGATCTATAACCCTCACCAATGATCAAGGGATAGAAGTGAACTTTTCCCCTGAAACCCCTGCAGAAGGAGATTGTGTTCTCACTCATCTCCAAGTACAAGAAGAAATACCTGTAGTACGGGAATACCCAGATGTATTTCCGGAGGATTTACCAGGGATGCCACCAGATAGGGAAATCGAGTTTGTGATTGACCTAGTCCCCAGCACTGCCCCAATTTCCAAGAGACCTTACCGTATGCCAGCTAATGAGTTAGCCGAGTTGAAGAAGCAGATTCAAGAATTGGAGGATAAAGGGTATATTCGTCCAAGTTCTTCCCCTTGGGGTGCACCTGTTTTGTTCGTTAAGAAAAAGGATGGAAGCATGAGAATGTGTGTGGATTACAGAGCGCTTAATGAGGTTACTATCAAGAACAAATACCCGTTGCCCAGGATCGATGATCTGTTCGATCAACTGAAGGGAGCCAGTGTCTTCTCCAAGATCGATTTGAGATCAGGATATCACCAGTTGAAGATCCGTGTAGAGGATATCCCTAAGACTGCATTCTCTACCCGTTATGGACATTATGAGTTCACTGTCATGTCCTTTGGACTAACAAATGCGCCTGCTTACTTCATGAGCATGATGCATAGTGTATTCATGGAGTATTTAGATAAGTTTGTTGTAATCTTCATAGATGACATTCTTATCTATTCCAAGGATGAAGAAGAGCATGAGATTCATCTTCGGATAACCCTGGGAAAGCTTAGAGAGCATCAGCTTTATGCCAAATTCAGTAAATGCGAATTTTGGCTAAAGGAGGTTGCTTTTCTTGGTCATATTGTGACAGCCGAAGGAATTGCAGTGGATCCCTCCAAGGTGCAAGCCGTAATGGAATGGCAGCCACCCAAGTCAGTAACAGAAGTCAGAAGTTTCCTTGGACTTGCTGGTTATTATCGCCGCTTCATAGCAGGATTTTCAGAGTTAGCCAAGCCCATGACTCAGCTTTTGAAGAAAGAAAAGAAGTTTGAATGGACGAAAGCCTGTGAGCAGAGTTTCCAGACTCTCAAGAATAAGCTAGTTTCAGCCCCAGTGCTTATCCTTCCGGATGTGCATAAGGATTTTGAAGTTTTCTGTGATGCGTCCCGTCAAGGTTTGGGATGTGTTCTTATGCAAGAAGGCAGAGTGGTAGCCTATGCATCACGCCAGCTAAGACCACATGAGGGTAATTATCCTACTCATGACTTGGAACTAGCAGCCGTAGTGCATGCTTTGAAGATCTGGCGTCATTACCTCATCGGTAATTGTTGTGAAGTATACACGGATAATAAGAGTTTGAAATACATTTTCACTCAAGCAGAACTTAATTTAAGGCAGCGCAGATGGTTAGAGTTGATCAAGGATTATAATATTGGAATTCATTATCACCCCGGCAAAGCAAATGTCGTGGCAGATGCGCTAAGCAGAAGGTCTTATGCAAACAGTGTGTTGTCAAAAGAAGATCAGATCCGACTTCAGGAAGGAATCTCCCGTTTAAGTATAAACCCGGCGAACCAAGGTTTTCTCTCAACCCTAGAGATTCAACCTACTTTACCTGATCAAATCAAGGAAGCCCAAAAGGTGGATGAAGATATTCAAGAAATCAGGAAAAATATGAGAAGAGGCAAAGCGCCAGGATTCATTGAAGATGAGAATGGGACGGTATGGTTTGAAAACCGTATTTGTGTGCCCAATAATCAAGGGATCAAGAAAGCGATTTTGCAAGAAGCCCATGAAACTCCATACTCAATTCATCCAGGTCGTACCAAGATGTACCAAGACCTTAGGGAAAGATACTGGTGGGTTAGTATGAAAAGGGAAATTGCAGAGTTTGTTGAAGCTTGTGATACCTGCCAGAAAGTCAAGGCAGAGCATCAGAAACCTGCAGGACTTTTGCAACCCTTGCCAATACCAGATTGGAAATGGGAAGAGATTGGTATGGATTTCATAACCGGACTCCCTAGAACTCAGTCTGGCTATGACTCAATCTGGGTGATAATTGACAGGTTGACCAAAGTAGCTCATTTCATACCAGTCAAGACTACTTACTCTGGAAGTAAGTTAGCTGAGATTTACATGGCTAGAATTGTGTGTTTGCATGGAGTTCCGAAAAAGATAGTATCGGACAGAGGTAGTCAGTTCACATCCAAGTTCTGGCAGAAACTTCATGAAGAGTTAGGGAGTAAGCTTAATTTCAGCACGGCTTATCATCCCCAAACAGATGGCCAGACAGAGCGAGTAAATCAAGTGCTAGAGGATATGTTGAGAGCATGTGCTCTGGATTTTGGAAATAGTTGGGATCGCTCATTGCCCTATGCTGAGTTCTCTTACAACAACAGTTATCAGGCCAGTTTGCAAATGGCACCTTTTGAAGTACTGTATGGCAGGAAGTGCAGAACACCCTTGAATTGGGAACAGTCTGGAGAGTCCCAAGATGCGGGACCAACTTTACTTCAAGATGCTGAAGATCAAGTGAGGAAGATCAAAGACAGATTAAAGATAGCTCAATCCAGGCAGAAAAGTTATGCCGATAATCGTCGTCGAGATCTGACTTTCGAAGTTGGGGACTATGTGTATCTCAGAGTATCTCCACTCAGAGGAGTCAGAAGATTCCATGTCAGGGGAAAGCTTGCACCAAGATTTGTTGGGCCATTCAAGATCTCAAGCCGCAAAGGAGAAGTTGCATACCAGTTGGAATTGCCGCCAAGCATGTCAGGTGTGCACAACGTCTTTCATGTCTCTCAGCTGAAGAAATGTCTCAGAGTGCCCGCAGAACAAGCAGACCTAGAAGCCCTTGATCTTCAAGAGGATCTCACCTATCAAGAGCAACCGATCAAGATTCTTGAGACAACCAAGCGTCAGACTAGAAGAAAGACTATCAGATTCTGCAGAGTTCAATGGAGCAATCACACAGAAGACGAAGCAACTTGGGAGCGAGAAGAAGATCTGAAAGCCAACCATCCCCATCTCTTTGCTAGCTAGTTCAAATCTCGAGGGCGAGATTTCTTTAAGGGGGGTAGGTTTGTAACATCCCAAAATTTTATTTGCCTTTTATTGATTTTCTGGAGTTTATTTGGATTTATCTGGATTTTATTTCAAAGTCTAAAGCAAGAAAATGAATTTAAAATATTTTAGTAAAGCCAAAAAGAGTTTATTTTGTTTTTCCTAGCCTTCCAAAATTTTACAAATAAAATTTGAGAATTTTCTGGAATTAAAAATCATTTTTTAAAGGTTAAAAAGTATTTTATAAAATTATTAAATGCAAATCTGAAATTAAAAATATTTTTGCCAAGTCTAAAATGCCTCCAGGAATTTTTAGGAATTTTTCCTAGAATTTTTGGGCTTTAAATAGTAATTTTTAAGTATTTATAAAGTTATCTAGCATTTCTGGAAATTTAAAACGAAAATTAAAACCCAAAAACCCCTCGGGCTGACACGTGGCGCTCCCGGATCGCATCCGCCCCACCGGCCGATCTAATCTGGGCCCTCCGTGGCCACTTACCCCTTCGGTTTGAATCCAACGGCCCGATCTCCTTCGTGCACGCGTGGCTCAAATCCGGTCGTCCGCCTCTCTCCTCTCACCTTTCTCTCTCCCGCCGACATGCGGGGCACGCCCGTCAGCTCCTTCCCCCACCTCCCCTTCTTCCTCCTTCCGCCGACCTCCATTAACGCCCCACCCGAGCTTTTAAAGCTTCGGTTACTCCCTCTCCCGGCCGGCTATTGATGCCATTAGTGGCCCTTAAGCCGCGCGCTAGTAACCGCCCCACCTCCCGGTCGTTTTCCCTCCTTCAAGCCCCTTTACGCCGCCGTTTCAAGCCGCCTCCGCCCGCCTTAACTCCGGCGAGCCGTTACCTCCTCCCCGCGCCTATAAAGCAAGGCAAGTTACACCTTTGACCATGTTGATCCCAATAATTTAAATTATTTATGTTGTTTTTAAATTATTATGCATGCGTACTTTTATTCAAACTAGTTCAAATGTGATTTAAACTTTAGTTATGCCGAATTCCTTTGTGTATGGCCAATCTTGAAATTGAACGAACATACCTTGTCACCATAGATGAAAACCTAGTTGGTACATTAGTATTGACTAGAACATTTTATAGAATTGCTTAGCCATGCTTAGATTAATTTAGGTGGGAAGAATGGTTTCACACAAAATGTTGGTTTATAAAATCTATTCTTGACTTTGGTGAGTCAAGAAAGTCTGTGAAATTTTGATGAAATAAAATGTATAAAACTTGTTTTAGACTTAGGCATTGGTATGGTGGTGGGTGCTTGCTGGCATGCGTCGTAGTTTGTTGACTCGATGTTGACTGCCAGGCACAAGGGGTAAGCGGGTAGGCCTAAGTCAAGTTAAGGACCGGTCTGTGAACTACTAATACAAAGTCACACCGTACTACCACAAGTCTGGTATGGGACAGACCTGGCTAAGTAATTTGTGAAGTTCCATTTTAGTTTCGCTATAGGCTGAATGTGAGCGTGGCGTAGGCCATGAGAAGCCTCACATGGCACAAGAGGGGGCTCCAACATGTGGATTCATGTTGTGGTGAAACCTTAGTGGCGGCGTAGCTAATTTGGTAATGGAACATTGGAACAGCCTTGTCATGATCTCCTCGGCCGCACACCTAAGGAAGTGTGTTAATCCGGTGGCAAAACGGGAGACATGTCTTGTGGGTAAAGTTGTACACCTCTGCAGAGTAACAAACTATCCTGGATAGCCGTGTCCACGGTCAAGGACATGCTTAGTATGGTTTTTCACGGATTAGACTTTGGTTTTAATAAAATTTGGTTTATGGAAACTTGTGAATCTTTTGGAAAGATGGTCCGGGTGGGATACCCGTGGTTAGGTTAGTGTTAGGTTGTTGCCTGCACTAACGTTATTATTTTGTTAAATCTTGTTTCTATTTACTGTATCAACTTCAGCTTTTGCACTTACGTTATTGTATTTAATTCAATAATGCTGTTTATGCAAATGAACCACATTATGCCTTCCTTTGTAATCCCTTATGCATGCATCAAATCTGTTATATCTCCTGGTGTAACTTGTGGAGTACTTTATGTACTCACCTTGCTATAAACAATGTTGCCAGAGAACGACGACGTTGACTACGTTGAGGATTGCGACGAATAGGCCACGTCTTACAGTCAATTCGCCTTGTGGGAAGGCAGGATGGGCTGCTCCTTTTTATTTATCTTCCGCTGTTTATTTTCATGTTTGGCCATGAAGCCACCTTATTGTAAACTTTGCCATAAGGCCGTACTTTTGCTTTATAATAAAGTTTGGTTATCATGCATGATATGTATCACTGTTTAATCTGTGTGCACTAGCTTTTCCTGGGATAGTGCGAATAACACAGAGGGTTCTGGAGTTGTTGCTCCGGGTCCCGACAGAGATGGTATCAGAGCATGTTGACCCTAAGACGTGACCGTAGGTAGAATAGAATGGATGACCTTAAGGATTTATTTTCAAAAAAAATATATATATATATATATAATAAGAACATTTTGAAAATCGTTCTACCTCTTACCTCCTTCATTCCTTCACTCGTCTATTCTTTAAAAAAAATAATAATAATAAATAAATATGCATAATTGATGACTAACTCCTTTTCTTTTTCAAAATTGTAGATGGCTGAACGTCCTACCACAGCCAGCCATGGAATCCTAGCTGGACACCTAGCTGACTGCCTTTGGGATCTCCTTAAAGAGTTGGGTGTTACGGCACGCCCCGTGTACCAAGGATATCTGGGAACCTATGGAGATCAAGAACGTTGGAGAGTGGAGGTGCTGATCTACGCCAACGTGGGAGATGAAGAAGCATGTCACACTTTTGATGCTCCTATACCCCGGGACACCTTCTTCAACGGAGTCCAAGACGCAGCTCGTGAAGCAATTCGGCAGATGAGGGACATCTACGCCCAAGAACTTCAACGCACCACATTCCGATACTTCCCCAGCAAGTACCCTGCCAGCTCCAGCAGCGTCTTCTCCTCGACAGAATTTGAGAGTAACCCTCGGCTCGTTCAGCAGGTGCAGTACACCAAGTCCTTGGACTATGTGTACCAAGACACCTTGAAGGAGTTGAGTCTCATGGCGCAGCGACTCCGCGAAGCAGAAGAAGAATTAGCCAAGTATCGTGTAGAAGATGAGGGTTCTTCTGTTACAGGACCACCCCCAAAGAAGCTTAAAATCCAGCCTTCTACTAGTAGTAGCACCAGCCCATAGAAACCATAGTTTAAGTTTAAAGTTATAGAACGATACTTGTGAGCTGTTATTCCTTTGTCAACAGCCTCAAGGTTATATTCAATAAAATAATATGGTTGGTTGCTCCTTGAATTTTGTTGTATTTCTTGTTTCGTGGTGGGAATGTTACATAGACCTTCTCCTAGTTCTCTCTCTTTCTTTCCTCTAAATCTAGAAGAATCTGGCAGATGGTGAACACAAGGAGGAATGTCAACGACAACGCCAACAACACCGGAGCGCAAGGAAGTCAGTCTGTCCCCATCCCTCCTCCTCCGCCAGCAGCTGGACCCGACTGGGCTCAAATGATGGCAAATCAAAATCAGTTGATTCAACTGTTAGCTCAAGCTATCAACAACCCTGCTCAGCAAGCTCCTCAGCCACCAGCTCAAGCTCCTCAAAACCGGATGTCAGAGTTTTTGAGGATAAGGCCTCCAACCTTCTCAAGCAGTGCCGAGCCAATGGATGCTGATGATTGGCTCCGCGCGATAGGCAAGAAGTTGGATATTCTGCAATGCACTGATCGAGAAAGGGTCTTGTTTGCTTCTCACCAGCTTATTGGACCTGCATCCGAGTGGTGGGATACCTTGATTGCTTCTCATGCCAACCCTCAGGCCATTTCATGGAATGAGTTTGTTCAGAGTTTCCGCAAGGCTCATATTCCATCTGGCACCATTACCCTGAAGAAGAAGGAATTCAGAGCTCTGCGCCAAGGAAGCCGCACAGTGAATGAGTACCTGCAAAAGTTCAATCAATTGGCGCGCTATGCACCAGAAGATGTGGCTACCGATGAAGCCAAGCAAGAAAGATTTTTGGAGGGCCTGAATGACAATATTTCTGTCCAGTTGATATCAAGTGACTATGCGGATTTTCATCAGTTGGTTAGCAAAGCCATTCGCCAGGAGGGCAAGTTTGTAGAGATGGAAAACCGAAAGAGAAGGATGGCCACGCAAAAGGCTAACCCTGGAGGTTTTCCCAAGCCCCGTAGTAACTCACCTCAGGTTGGGCAGTTCAAGCCGCACTCCAGCAACTTCAAGCCTCAATCAAGCAACTTCAAGCCAGCAGCTAACTGTAACATCCCAATTTTTGCTTTATTTGGAAGAAATAATTTTAAATTAATTATCTCAATTTATTTGGATTTTTCAGAATATAAAGTTCTGTTTAAAAATAAAAATTTAATATCAAAATAGGTTGGAAATATTTTTCATATGTTCAAAACATAATCAGTGAATTATGTGAATTTTTCTGCAATTTTTGGAATTTATTTGGTATTTTTCTGACTATTTTAAAGCCTCCTACTGATTTCTGAAATATATAAAAAATTTAAATACCAAAACCCTTCCTCGGGCTGACACTTGTCAGCCATCCATCCGTCCATCTCCGCCCGGACCGATCCCCGCCGTCCGCGCCATCCCGCCTCCCCTCCCTCTCCGTGCGCCACGTGTCGTACATCCGCCGGCTTCCCCGCAGCTAATCCTCAAAGGGATTACCTACCCTTATTGGGTAGGCAGTGCCTCCCCGCCCGACTGGTTTACACCGCCGCTCTCTTCCCTCCCCGCTCCCTCGGTGCGCGTTCGAGCCCCGCTCCGCGCGCGAGGTTGAGTTTCTTTTTGTTTTTGCGCTGACAAGCGGGCCCCACCCGTCAGAGACCGCCGGTCTGCGTAGGTCACTGCCAGTGGGTCCCACCTGTCAGGCCTTCGTCCCCGCGCGACCGTTCCTTCTCTCGCGCATCGCCGCCATTATCGCGCCGCCGCCGAGCTCGCGTTTCGTCTCCTCGGCCGTTACTTCTTCGCCTTTAATGAACCGGGAGCGTCCGCTCGTCGCCGCCGTTAACTGCGCCCGTTTTCACCCGAGGAGACGCCCGTTTCCGCCGCAAAGCGTCGGTAACCGTCGCATTTACGCCGGCGAGGACGTGCGTCGGTTTCTTCCTCCGCCGTGTATAAAAGCGAACCCCGGTCATCCTTTTCTTCCCCTTCGCGCTCACTCTCTCTCTCCCGTTCTCGCATGCGTTCATAGCCGTAGTCGCCGCCGTGTTTCACCGTCGTCGGCGATCTTCGTCACCGCCGCCGGTAAGCGTCCACCGCGCCGAACGCCTGCGCGCCGCCCCTCCGTCCGCGCGCCAGCGAGACGCGTCCGCGCTTGCTCCCTCGGTCGCCGCGCCCACGTCCGCGCCCGCCCACGCGCGCTCGCGTCCGCGACGCTTTGGGAGACGCGCCGGCCACGCGTCGACGATCGTGCGTCTCTCCGCCACTGCACCGCGGCATCTCCACCACACACTCCGCGACGGCCCGGATGCGTCCACGCTTCCTCAGCACGGCCGTCAGATCCGCGCCTGCCTCGGCCCCGCTGCCCGCATCCGCGCTACGCCTCGCGCGACGGGTCGAGCCACGCGTCGGCCATCGCGCGGTTTCCCGCGTCTTCGCCGTTTCATCGCCGCCGTCGCTTTGGATCTGGATCAGCGCACCAGATGCAGCCACGCGTCCGAACCACAGCCGTTCGATCCACCTCCGCCGACAGCCGCGCACCCGCCGCGTCAGCCCTGACACCTCAGTCATCCACGTCAGCCCTAGCTGACGTGTCTGCCACGTCAGAGCCACGTCAGCCGAAAACCCGATCCGGGTGCCACGTCAGCGCCACGTCGGATGCCACGTGTCATGCCACGTGTCGCATTTCCGCGTGCCACGTCAGCATTTGTAATGGTCCGTGGACTCGGTCCACCGTAGACCGGGCCCACATGTCGGCTTCTGTATTTTTATTTTAATTCCCTTGCTGACGTCATAATTAGAATTTACTTTTGTGAAATAATTCCAAGAAAATCCGTGCTGACGTCATAATTCATTTTCAGTTAAAAGATAATTCCAGAAATTATCTTTTTCCATTTTCTCTGATTTCAAACTTCCAACAGCCATATCTTGCCCATTTTAGCTCCAAATTGATCCATTCAAATTTCTAAATTCATCTAAAATTCTAATCTTTCAATTGGTATATTTAGTTTCAATTTTTGAATTTTTATTTTATTTTATTTGGATTTCTTGATTTACGTGTAGAGACCGATTTGTCCGAGGAACTTCAAGAGCAAGCCCCGGAAAATTTCAACCCAGCACAGGAAGGCAAGTCTCCTTTGATCATTTTGATCCTATGTTTTGCAAGTTTTCTTTGATCAACTTGCTCAAATGATTTATAAAATGATTAGGTAGTTATTTTAAATTATTGCATGCTTATGTTATATCAAGTGATAATTTGATTTAGAAAATTTCGTTAAATACCCAATTTGTTATACCTTCCATTGAAAATTGTTTACTTTGTACCATTGTCAACTTAGGATATTCCTTTGACTCAATAATGAGTTAGTATTACATCTGTTGAATTTTTAAATACTAGCAAATGCTTAGCGTAGCAAATCAATGTAATAATGCTCAAATGAGTAGCATGTTTGCTAAATGTTTTGATGAATGGTTTGTTTGAACATTGGTAATGGATGTTACCATTGTTAATTGATTTGTTTGAAAAGTGGTAATGGATGTTACCACTGTTAATTTGAAAATAAAAATGAAGTTCAAAGGGAAAAGTTGACAAGGGTGGATGGAAGGTTTGGCTGGTGCAGTTTAGCACGAGAGTTTTTGGAATTGTGAATGAACCACCCTGGTCGTTTAAGGACCGACGCTTGTGTTTGTCCAAACTGAGCAAAACAGTGCAACCACAAGTCTATATGGGTACGACCTAGCTAACTAACCTATAAAGGTGTAGTTTAGATATCACCAGTGGTGTATTGAGTGCCAGGGTGTACTGGTTACTCATAGTGAGGGACAGGGTTTACTGTACTCATACGGCGCAAGAGGGGGCTCCGACTCGTGGATTCGAGTTGTGGTGAAACCTTAGCGGGTGGTATCCAGCTATACTGGAGTAGGTGAAAGGCTTTGTGATGTTTTATCTGGGTCTCATGCCAAAGGAAGCATGTTGACTATTAAGATAATTTATCTCTTGTGGGTAAAGTGTACAAACTCTGCAGAGTAAAAACTATTCGAATAGCCGTGCCCACGGTCAAGGGCGGGCAAGGAATGCATTCACATGGTAGAAGTTTGATTTTGATTTCAAAATAAAATGGTTTGTCAAACTTGAGAGTGGTATAACTCTCGTGATTTAAATCTGGTGGTGTAACCAGATCAGGTGGTTTAACCTGAGGTTTTTGAAAGTTGGCAGATAGCCTGAGATATTAGTGTTGGTGGTTTAACCTTCACTAAGTTATTTATCTAATTTCAATTATAAAAAAACAAGATGTTTATCAAATGGCCTTTGAAGTAATTATGTAGTTTTGAAATAAAATGCTGATTTTTGCAAAAGAACCATATAGCCTTCCTTTGTGAAGCCTTGCATCTATGCATCTTTCCCAAGATTTGCGGAGTACAATTTTGTACTCACATGTTGCTCTACAAATACATTAGCAGAGAATGAAGAAGCTCAAGCTGGAGAATACGACTTCTGTGCCGAGTGTGGATGCGGTGGTTTCTTCCCGGATGCTTAGGATTCGTTTCCCCAGTCAATTGCCTGTGGCAGATTGATGGGTCGATTAATTTACTTTTTGCTTCCGCTGTGTTTATTTTCGTTTTAAGGTTCTGTGAACCTTTGTAAGGCAATGACCAATGTAAAACTTCAGTTATTATTGTAATAAATCGTGGATGACAATGTACCATTTTTTTCTGGTTATCTGTGTGTACTAGCATTGATCTGGGACTAGTACTGTAATGCACAGGGGGGTCCGGAAGTTTCTACTCCGGGTCCCACAGAAGTGGTATCAGAGCCATCTTGACTGTAGGACGAACCCTAGGTTTTGGGAAGTTTTAAGGACTTATGTTTAAAAAGAATATATTAAAAATATATAAGCTTCTTTGCTTCTACTCTCCTCTTACTTAGTATCTTGTTTCTGTCCTCCCTTTTCACTATTTAAAAATCTTTACTGATCTCTCCTCTTTTCAAACTTGTAGATGGCAGGTTCATCGTCATTAGCCCCGTGGGATCACCATTCTCATGGCGAGAGCGAGGGAGCTTTTGTGACTCTTCTACGGCAGCTAATGCAGCATCTGAAGTACACCCAACAGCCTATTTTCAGAGGGCGGAACACGCGAGTGATGAGCATGGACTCCTGGAGCATGGAGGTGTTCATTTACGCTCCAGACGGGAGGATTGACCCAGTTGAGCGTCATAGTGAGTATTCACGGACCTTCTGCTCAGATGCGATCCAAAATGCAGCACAGTTGGCTATCTTGGAGTTGTGCAGGAGGCACAAGGAGGAGCTACGACAGTCACCTTTTTGCTTCTTCCCGACGACAAGAGCAGGACAGACTCATCCAGAGCTTTTCCAGCTGGTGGTGGATGACCCGCGCTTGTCTCACCAGGTGCAGCACACTCTGGCAGCTTCAGCGACTTACGCCAGAGCTCAGTAGGAGATCGGACTTCTTCGGAGGCTGCTTTCGTCGAGCTACGACCACTCCGACACTCTCCGAGCCCAGCTACTGCAGAGTGAGGCTGCCCACGCCGACGCCGTTCAGGCGAGGACTGCTGCCGAGGCAGAGGTAGAGCGTCTTCGAGCTGCTACCACTACACCGACTCCACCAGCCCCTGTTGCTGCTCCAGTCCAGTTTACGGGACCTCGCACTAGGCTTACTGCGAGGAAGAGTGTGCGACGCTCCAGTCCGCCACCCGACGTTGATATTGGAGGATCTAGCCGAGGACGCCAGCTATCTCGCTCCGGTTTTTCCGATTTCAGTCAGAGTCGATCACGGTCGCGTTCGCCGAACAACTGCCGTGGTTGTGGACAGAGACACTCATCGGATTCAGAGGAGGACCCCGAGGAGGATCCGGAGGAGCGCATCATCGTGGAGGATGAGTAGTTAGTTGAGTCAGTAGTACCCAAATAATTGTCCACGTTCTTAGAACGCTTTATCATATTTTGGTGTGTTAGATGGACTGTACCAAGCCTATGTGCACTTGTGGTGCAGCCATTCATAAAATTATCTTGATTTCAATAAAGTTTTCCTTAAGTGGTTGCTGGTTTCTTCTTGTGTGTTGGCTTGGGATGTTATTTAGTTTCCCCTAACCTCTTATCTATGCTAGTTCCCTCTTACCTTTTGCTAACCCTGGAAACTGCTTCAGATGGTGAACACAAGGAGCAACCCGGGCAGTAGCCGTAACCCCAATGCTCAACCAGAAGACAACATTCCACCTCCGCCAGCTCAAGCTCCCAACATGGAACAGATGATGGCCATGCAGTTGCAACTACTTCAAGCTTTGGCCCAAAATCAAGTCCAACAAGTCCAGCAAGCACCAGTTCAACAGCCACAGTCTAAACTTGGGGAATTTATGAGAACCCGACCTCCGACCTTTGCAGGATCTGCTGACCCTTTGGAGGCGGATGATTGGATTAAAGAAATAGAAAGGAAACTCAATTTGGCTCAATGTGCAGAACATGAGAAGGTTCTGTACGCCGCCCACCAACTCAAGGGAGTTGCTGCTAATTGGTGGGATAACTACTGTGCCGCACATCAAGATGCTCAAAATATTGCATGGGTAGAATTTTTGGAAGCCTTCCGTACTGCTCATATTCCTATGAGTATTATGGAAATGAAGAGGAAGGAGTTTCATCAGCTACAACAAGGAAACCTTAGTGTTTCCGCATATCTGAGTAAATTTATCCAATTATCAAGATATGCACCGGAAGATGTGGCGACTGATGCCGCAAGGATCTGGAGGTTCATGGGAGGAATGGACCCCAACCTCAAAGTTCAGTTAGTCTCCAATGACTACCCTACTTTTCAACATCTGGTGAACAAAGCTTTAGTACAAGAAGATGCCCAGCGTCAGCTTTTTGATGCTAGGAAAAGGAAGTTTCAAGCCCAACAGTTTGCTAGCAGTTCCTGTCAACGCCCTACTCAACAACAGTACAACCGGCCTCCAGTGCATAATCATCCAAGTACACCCATTTCTGCACCTCGCCCTTTGCCTCAAACTCCTAGAACTGGAAATGCAGCCCAACAACAGCAGAATAGAAATGTAGCTGCATGAGTGCAATGCTACAATTGCAAAAATATGGGACACTATGCCAGCAGTTGCCCACAGAAGCGTCAAGCGGTAACCCCGGTCCGCTTCAACCTGGATCCTACACCAGCAAGAGCTCCAACTACCGGTCAAGGACGTGGAAGCCCTCAGACACCTCAGACTCCACAGCCATTCAACAGAGGGCGTATCAATCATGTCACCGTAGAAGCAGCGGAAGATGCACCAGACGTAGTTCTGGGTAAGTTCCTGGTTAATTCAGTACCAGCAATTATATTATTTGATTCTGGAGCTACACATTCATTCGTAACAAAAGCTTTTGCTGAAAGAAATAATTGGAATATTTGTTTGCTAAAGAACCCTATGATAGTCCAATCTCCTGGAAAAGAATTGAGGACTAAATTGGTTAGCCCTAGTGCAACCATAATTATAAATGGAGTAAAGTTCCTAGCGAACCTTATTATAATAGACTCCGATGGCATAGATATAATACTTGGTATGGATTGGTTGATCAAGTATAAAGGACAGATAGATTGTGCCAATCGTGCCATTAGTCTTACCAATTCTGGCGGAATTCAGATAAGACATGAGGCAGTTATGCGCTCAAAGAAGAACATTATGTTAACCAACTTAAAAGGGAAAAAGTTGGAGGATGTGTCGGTAGCTTGCGAATACCCTGATGTTTTCCCTGAGGAATTGCCAGGACTGCCATCAGATCGAGAGATTGAATTTGTTATAAATCTGGTACCTGGTACAGCCCCAATATCAAAAAGACCTTATCGGATGTCAGCTGATGATTTAGCTTAAGTCAAGAGGCAGATTCAAGAATTACAAGAGAAAAGTTTCATTAGACCAAGTTCTTCACCTTGGGGAGCCCCAGTGCTTTTGGTAAACAAGAAGGATGGTAGTCAGCGTATGTGCGTGGACTATAGAGCTTTAAATGAAGTAACTATAAAGAATAAGTATCCCTTACCCCGGATCGACGATTTGTTCGATCAACTCAAAGGATCAAGTGTCTTCTCCAAGATTGATCTTCGGTCAGGATATCACCAGTTGAAGATTAGACCAGAAGATATACCAAAGACAGCCTTCGCCACAAGATATGGACTATATGAGTATACGGTGATGTCTTTCGGTCTGACAAATGCCCCGGCATACTTCATGAATTTGATGAATAAAGTATTTATGGATTATTTAGATAAGTTTGTTGTTGTCTTTATAGATGACATTCTTATCTATTCGAAAAACGATAAAGAACATGAGGATCATCTAAGGATAGTATTGCAAAGACTCCGTGAACACCAGTTATATGCCAAGTTTAGTAAGTGTGCATTTTGGTTAAAGGAAATTGAGTTTTTGGGACACGTTATTTCGGCAGAAGGAGTATCTGTAGATCCTGGAAAAGTTAAGGATGTATTAAATTGGACTCCACCCAAGACAGTAACTGAGATCAGAAGTTTTCTGGGATTACCGGTTACTATCGTCGATTCATTGAAGGCTTTTCCAAGATTGCCAGACCTTTAACTCAGTTGTTAAAGAAAGAAAGAAAATTTGAATGGAACAAATCTTGTGAGGATAGTTTTCAAGAGTTAAAGAAGAGGTTAACTTCAGCACCGGTTCTGCGGTTACCGGATATTAGAAAAGATTTTGAAGTTTATTGTGACGCATCCAAACAAGGTCTTGGATGTGTACTAATGCAAGAGGGAAAGGTTGTTGCTTATGCGTCAAGGCAGTTAAGACCTCATGAAGAAAATTACCCCACTCATGATTTAGAGCTAGCTGCTGTAGTGCATGCTCTAAAGTTGTGGAGGCATTATCTAATCAGTAATCGGTGTGAGATATATACGGATCATAAAAGTTTAAAGTATATATTCACTCAACCTGATCTTAATCTGAGACAAAGAAGATGGCTCGAACTAATAAAGGATTATGATGTGGGAATACACTATCATCCCGGAAAGGCTAATGTAGTGGCCGATGCTTTGAATCGGAAGATCCATGTTAACAATATGTTGATTCAAGATAGTCAGTCAACTCTTCGCGAAGAATTTCAGCGTCTCAATTTGGAAGTGATAAATGAAGGAATTCTGTCTACGTTAAAGGTTCAACCCACTTTAGAAGATCAGATCAAGGCAGCTCAGAAAGAAGATGAGTATGTTAAGGAAATAAAAGAGAACATGAAGAAAGGCAAAGCACCTGGATTCTCAGAAGATGAAGAAGGAATTCTTTGGTTTGGAAAAAGGATTTTAGTACCGGAGAGAAAGGAAATAAAAGATTTAATTCTAAAGGAAGCTCATGAATCAGGATATTCCATTCATCCCGGAAGTACAAAGATGTACCAAGATCTAAAGGAAAGTTACTGGTGGACCAGTATGAAACGAGAAATTGCAGAATATGTAGCTTTATGTGATATATGTCAAAGGGTTAAAGCAGAGCACCAACGACCTGCCGGTCTTTTGCAACCTCTGCAGATACCTGAATGGAAATGGGAGGAAATCGGAATGGATTTCATAACAGGACTACCAAGAACCAAGTCAGGGTATGATTCAATCTGGGTTATAGTGGATCGCTTAACAAAGGTTGCACATTTCATACCTGTAAAGACTACCTATTCAGGAGATAGATTGGCAGAGCTCTATATGTCAAGAATTGTATGTCTGCATGGAGTTCCAAAGAAGATCGTATCGGATAGAGGAACACAATTTACCTCAAGATTTTGGCAGAAGCTTCATGAAGTTTTGGGCACCAATTTAAATTTCAGTACTGCTTATCATCCTCAAACAGATGGCCAGACTGAACGAGTGAATCAGATATTGGAAGATATGCTAAGAGCGTGTGCTTTAGTCAATAAAGCTAGTTGGGATCAAAGTTTACCCTACGCGGAATTTTCCTATAATAACAGTTACCAGTCTAGTCTGAAGATGTCTCCGTTTGAAGCCTTGTATGGCAGGAAATGCAGAACACCATTATATTGGTCAGAGACTGGAGAAAGTCAAGTATTCGGACCCGATGTCTTGAAGCTAGCCGAAGAGCAAGTTCGATTAATACGAGACCGATTGAAAATAGCACAGACCAGACAAAAGAGTTATGCAGATAATCGTCGCAGAATGATGGAGTTCGCACCAAGGGATCAGGTGTATTTAAAGGTGTCACCTTTAAAAGGGATGCGACGTTTCAAGGTCAGTGGAAAGCTTGCTCCAAGGTATATCGGACCATTTCTAGTTATAGCCCGAAGAGGTGAAGTTGCATATCAGTTAGAGCTTCCTCCTCGGTTGTCAGATGTACATGATGTATTTCATGTATCACAGTTGAAGAAGTGCTTAAGAGTACCAGAGGAGTTAATACCTTTAGAGGATGTTAATTTAAAAGAAGACTTGACATATCCAGAATTTCCTGTCAAGATTTTAGAAGAGGCAGAGCGCCGCACGAGAAACAAGACTATAAAATTTTGCAAAGTGCATTGGAGCAACCGTCCAGAATCGGAAGCAACCTGGGAACGTGAAGAAGATCTTCGAGCAGAGTTTCCTGATCTATTTTTCAGTCCTTCCGAATCTCGGGGTCGAGATTCCTTCTAAGGGGGGTAGGTTTGTAACATCCCAATTTTTGCTTTATTTGGAAGAAATAATTTTAAATTAATTATCTCAATTTATTTGGATTTTTCAGAATATAAAGTTCTGTTTAAAAATAAAAATTTAATATCAAAATAGGTTGGAAATATTTTTCATATGTTCAAAACATAATCAGTGAATTATGTGAATTTTTCTGCAATTTTTGGAATTTATTTGGTATTTTTCTGACTATTTTAAAGCCTCCTACTGATTTCTGAAATATATAAAAAATTTAAATATCAAAACCCTTCCTCGGGCTGACACTTGTCAGCCATCCATCCGTCCATCTCCGCTCGGACCGATCCCCGCCGTCCGCGCCATCCCGCCTCCCCTCCCTCTCCGTGCGCCACGTGTCGTACATCCGCCGGCTTCCCCGCAGCTAATCCTCAAAGGGATTACCTACCCTTATTGGGTAGGCAGTGCCTCCCCGCCCGACTGGTTTACACCGCCGCTCTCTTCCCTCCCCGCTCCCTCGGCGCGCGTTCGAGCCCCGCTCCGCGCGCGAGGTTGAGTTTCTTTTTGTTTTTGCGCTGACAAGCGGGCCCCACCCGTCAGAGACCGCCGGTCTGCGTAGGTCACTGCCAGTGGGTCCCACCTGTCAGGCCTTCGTCCCCGCGCGACCGTTCCTTCTCTCGCGCATCGCCGCCATTATCGCGCCGCCGCCGAGCTCGCGTTTCGTCTCCTCGGCCGTTACTTCTTCGCCTTTAATGAACCGGGAGCGTCCGCTCGTCGCCGCCGTTAACTGCGCCCGTTTTCACCCGAGGAGACGCCCGTTTCCGCCGCGAAGCGTCGGTAACCGTCGCATTTACGCCGGCGAGGACGTGCGTCAGTTTCTTCCTCCGCCGTGTATAAAAGCGAACCCTGGTCATCCTTTTCTTCCCCTTCGCGCTCACTCTCTCTCTCCCGTTCTCGCATGCGTTCATAGCCGTAGTCGCCGCCGTGTTTCACCGTCGTCGGCGATCTTCGTCACCGCCGCCGGTAAGCGTCCACCGCGCCGAACGCCTGCGCGCCGCCCCTCCGTCCGCGCGCCAGCGAGACGCGTCCGCGCTTGCTCCCTCGGTCGCCGCGCCCGCGTCCGCGCCCGCCCACGCGCGCTCGCGTCCGCGACGCTTCGGGAGACGCGCCGGCCACGCGTCGACGATCGTGCGTCTCTCCGCCACTGCACCGCGGCATCTCCACCACACACTCCGCGACGGCCCGGATGCGTCCACGCTTCCTCAGCACGGCCGTCAGATCCGCGCCTGCCTCGGCCCCGCTGCCCGCATCCGCGCTACGCCTCGCGCGACGGGTCGAGCCACGCGTCGGCCATCGCGCGGTTTCCCGCGTCTTCGCCGTTTCATCGCCGCCGTCGCTTTGGATCTGGATCAGCGCACCAGATGCAGCCACGCGTCCGAACCACAGCCGTTCGATCCACCTCCGCCGACAGCCGCGCACCCGCCGCGTCAGCCCTGACACCTCAGTCATCCACGTCAGCCCTAGCTGACGTGTCTGCCACGTCAGAGCCACGTCAGCCGAAAACCCGATCCGGGTGCCACGTCAGCGCCACGTCGGATGCCACGTGTCATGCCACGTGTCGCATTTCCGCGTGCCACGTCAGCATTTGTAATGGTCCGTGGACTCGGTCCACCGTAGACCGGGCCCACATGTCGGCTTCTGTATTTTTATTTTAATTCCCTTGCTGACGTCATAATTAGAATTTACTTTTGTGAAATAATTCCAAGAAAATCCGTGCTGACGTCATAATTCATTTTCAGTTAAAAGATAATTCCAGAAATTATCTTTTTCCATTTTCTCTGATTTCAAACTTCCAACAGCCATATCTTGCCCATTTTAGCTCCAAATTGATCCATTCAAATTTCTAAATTCATCTAAAATTCTAATCTTTCAATTGGTATATTTAGTTTCAATTTTTGAATTTTTATTTTATTTTATTTGGATTTCTTGATTTACGTGTAGAGACCGATTTGTCCGAGGAACTTCAAGAGCAAGCCCCGGAAAATTTCAACCCAGCACAGGAAGGCAAGTCTCCTTTGATCATTTTGATCCTATGTTTTGCAAGTTTTCTTTGATCAACTTGCTCAAATGATTTATAAAATGATTAGGTAGTTATTTTAAATTATTGCATGCTTATGTTATATCAAGTGATAATTTGATTTAGAAAATTTCGTTAAATACCCAATTTGTTATACCTTCCATTGAAAATTGTTTACTTTGTACCATTGTCAACTTAGGATATTCCTTTGACTCAATAATGAGTTAGTATTACATTTGTTGAATTTTTAAATACTAGCAAATGCTTAGCGTAGCAAATCAATGTAATAATGCTCAAATGAGTAGCATGTTTGCTAAATGTTTTGATGAATGGTTTGTTTGAACATTGGTAATGGATGTTACCATTGTTAATTGATTTGTTTGAAAAGTGGTAATGGATGTTACCACTGTTAATTTGAAAATAAAAATGAAGTTCAAAGGGAAAAGTTGACAAGGGTGGATGGAAGGTTTGGCTGGTGCAGTTTAGCACGAGAGTTTTTGGAATTGTGAATGAACCACCCTGGTCGTTTAAGGACCGACGCTTGTGTTTGTCCAAACTGAGCAAAACAGTGCAACCACAAGTCTATATGGGTACGACCTAGCTAACTAACCTATAAAGGTGTAGTTTAGATATCACCAGTGGTGTATTGAGTGCCAGGGTGTACTGGTTACTCATAGTGAGGGACAGGGTTTACTGTACTCATACGGCGCAAGAGGGGGCTCCGACTCGTGGATTCGAGTTGTGGTGAAACCTTAGCGGGTGGTATCCAGCTATACTGGAGTAGGTGAAAGGCTTTGTGATGTTTTATCTGGGTCTCATGCCAAAGGAAGCATGTTGACTATTAAGATAATTTATCTCTTGTGGGTAAAGTGTACAAACTCTGCAGAGTAAAAACTATTCGAATAGCCGTGCCCACGGTCAAGGGCGGGCAAGGAATGCATTCACATGGTAGAAGTTTGATTTTGATTTCAAAATAAAATGGTTTGTCAAACTTGAGAGTGGTATAACTCTCGTGATTTAAATCTGGTGGTGTAACCAGATCAGGTGGTTTAACCTGAGGTTTTTGAAAGTTGGCAGATAGCCTGAGATATTAGTGTTGGTGGTTTAACCTTCACTAAGTTATTTATCTAATTTCAATCATAAAAAAACAAGATGTTTATCAAAAGGCCTTTGAAGTAATTATGTAGTTTTGAAATAAAATGCTGATTTTTGCAAAAGAACCATATAGCCTTCCTTTGTGAAGCCTTGCATCTATGCATCTTTCCCAAGACTTGCGGAGTACAATTTTGTACTCACATGTTGCTCTACAAATACATTAGCAGAGAATGAAGAAGCTCAAGCTGGAGAATACGACTTCTGTGCCGAGTGTGGATGCGGTGGTTTCTTCCCGGATGCTTAGGATTCGTTTCCCCAGTCAATTGCCTGTGGCAGATTGATGGGTCGATTAATTTACTTTTTGCTTCCGCTGTGTTTATTTTCGTTTTAAGGTTCTGTGAACCTTTGTAAGGCAATGACCAATGTAAAACTTCAGTTGTTATTGTAATAAATCGTGGATGACAATGTACCATTTTTTTCTGGTTATCTGTGTGTACTAGCATTGATCTGGGACTAGTACTGTAATGCACAGGGGGGTCCGGAAGTTTCTACTCCGGGTCCCACACTAACCGGCCAACTTTCCAAGTCAACCGCCCCAAACATCAGGCAGCTTCCGTTCCTCCTACCGGTGGTCAAGCTCAGAAGAATACTACCGCATCTGATGGAGTGACCTGTTTCTATTGCAAGGAAACAGGGCATTATGCCAAGTCTTGCCCTAAGAAGCTTCAAGCTGCAGCTAATGCAAATGCTTCGGGAGGTCAGAATCAAGGTCAGCAGTTCAAGAAGCCAGAAAACTATGTTAAGGGACGTGTGAACCACATCACCGCTGAAGAAGCTCAGGCTGCACCAGACGTCGTACTGGGTATGTTTCTTGTAAACTCAGTGCCAGCTTCAGTTCTTTTTGATTCCGGAGCTTCCCATTCTTTTATTTCCTTGGATTTTGAGGTTAAGAATGGGTTGGGTATGGTTTCTCTTAGTACACCCATGATAGTTCTCTCCCCTGGAGCAGAAATGAGAACAAGGACCTTGTGTCCGAGAATAGAGTTAATCATAAATGGAGTTTTGTTCCTAGCGGACTTAATAGTATTGGAATCTCAGGGATTGGATGTAATTCTTGGTATGAACTGGTTAGCCAAGAACAATGGTCAGATTAATTGTGCTACCCGATCTATAACCCTCAATAATGATCAAGGGATAGAAGTGAACTTTTCCCCTGAAACCCCTGCAGAAGGAGATTGTGTTCTCACTCATCTCCAAGTACAAGAAGAAATACCTGTAGTACGGGAATACCCAGATGTATTTCCGGAGGATTTACCAGGGATGCCACCAGATAGGGAAATCGAGTTTGTGATTGACCTAGTCCCCGGCACTGCCCCAATTTCCAAGAGACCTTACCGTATGCCAGCTAATGAGTTAGCCGAGTTGAAGAAGCAGATTCAAGACTTGGAGGATAAAGGGTATATTCGTCCAAGTTCTTCCCCTTGGGGTGCACCTGTTTTGTTCGTTAAGAAAAAGGATGGAAGCATGAGAATGTGTGTGGATTACAGAGCGCTTAATGAGGTTACTATCAAGAACAAATACCCGTTGCCCAGGATCGATGATCTGTTCGATCAACTGAAGGGAGCCAGTGTCTTCTCCAAGATCGATTTGAGATCAGGATATCACCAGTTGAAGATCCGTGCAGAGGATATCCCTAAGACTGCATTCTCTACCCGTTATGGACATTATGAGTTCACTGTCATGTCCTTTGGACTAACAAATGCGCCTGCTTACTTCATGAGCATGATGCATAGTGTATTCATGGAGTATTTAGATAAGTTTGTTGTAATCTTCATAGATGACATTCTTATCTATTCCAAGGATGAAGAAGAGCATGAGATTCATCTTCGGATAACCCTGGGAAAGCTTAGAGAGCATCAGCTTTATGCCAAATTCAGTAAATGCGAATTTTGGCTAAAGGAGGTTGCTTTTCTTGGTCATATTGTGACAGCCGAAGGAATTGCAGTGGATCCCTCCAAGGTGCAAGCCGTAATGGAATGGCAGCCACCCAAGTCAGTAACAGAAGTCAGAAGTTTCCTTGGACTTGCTGGTTATTATCGCCGCTTCATAGCAGGATTTTCAGAGTTAGCCAAGCCCATGACTCAGCTTTTGAAGAAAGAAAAGAAGTTTGAATGGACGAAAGCCTGTGAGCAGAGTTTCCAGACTCTCAAGAATAAGCTAGTTTCAGCCCCAGTGCTTATCCTTCCGGATGTGCATAAGGATTTTGAAGTTTTCTGTGACGCGTCCCGTCAAGGTTTGGGATGTGTTCTTATGCAAGAAGGCAGAGTGGTAGCCTATGCATCACGCCAGCTAAGACCACATGAGGGTAATTATCCTACTCATGACTTGGAACTAGCAGCCGTAGTGCATGCTTTGAAGATCTGGCATCATTACCTCATCGGTAATCGTTGTGAAGTATACACGGATAATAAGAGTTTGAAATACATTTTCACTCAAGCAGAACTTAATTTAAGGCAGCGCAGATGGTTAGAGTTGATCAAGGATTATAATATTGGAATTCATTATCACCCCGGCAAAGCAAATGTCGTGGCAGATGCGCTAAGCAGAAGGTCTTATGCAAACAGTGTGTTGTCAAAAGAAGATCAGATCCGACTTCAGGAAGGAATCTCCCGTTTAAGTATAAACCCGGCGAACCAAGGTTTTCTCTCAACCCTAGAGATTCAACCTACTTTACCTGATCAAATCAAGGAAGCCCAAAAGGTGGATGAAGATATTCAAGAAATCAGGAAAAATATGAGAAGAGGCAAAGCGCCAGGATTCATTGAAGATGAGAATGGGACGGTATGGTTTGAAAACCGTATTTGTGTGCCCAATAATCAAGGGATCAAGAAAGCGATTTTGCAAGAAGCCCATGAAACTCCATACTCAATTCATCCAGGTCGTACCAAGATGTACCAAGACCTTAGGGAAAGATACTGGTGGGTTAGTATGAAAAGGGAAATTGCAGAGTTTGTTGAAGCTTGTGATACCTGCCAGAAAGTCAAGGCAGAGCATCAGAAACCTGCAGGACTTTTGCAACCCTTGCCAATACCAGATTGGAAATGGGAAGAGATTGGTATGGATTTCATAACCGGACTCCCTAGAACTCAGTCTGGCTATGACTCAATCTGGGTGATAATTGACAGGTTGACCAAAGTAGCTCATTTCATACCAGTCAAGACTACTTACTCTGGAAGTAAGTTAGCTGAGATTTACATGGCTAGAATTGTGTGTTTGCATGGAGTTCCGAAAAAGATAGTATCGGACAGAGGTAGTCAGTTCACATCCAAGTTCTGGCAGAAACTTCATGAAGAGTTAGGGAGTAAGCTTAATTTCAGCACGGCTTATCATCCCCAAACAGATGGCCAGACAGAGCGAGTAAATCAAGTGCTAGAGGATATGTTGAGAGCATGTGCTCTGGATTTTGGAAATAGTTGGGATCGCTCATTGCCCTATGCTGAGTTCTCTTACAACAACAGTTATCAGGCCAGTTTGCAAATGGCACCTTTTGAAGCACTGTATGGCAGGAAGTGCAGAACACCCTTGAATTGGGAACAGTCTGGAGAGTCCCAAGATGCGGGACCAACTTTACTTCAAGATGCTGAAGATCAAGTGAGGAAGATCAAAGACAGATTAAAGATAGCTCAATCCAGGCAGAAAAGTTATGCCGATAATCGTCGTCGAGATCTGACTTTCGAAGTTGGGGACTATGTGTATCTCAGAGTATCTCCACTCAGAGGAGTCAGAAGATTCCATGTCAGGGGAAAGCTTGCACCAAGATTTGTTGGGCCATTCAAGATCTCAAGCCGCAAAGGAGAAGTTGCATACCAGTTGGAATTGCCGCCAAGCATGTCAGGTGTGCACAACGTCTTTCATGTCTCTCAGCTGAAGAAATGTCTCAGAGTGCCCGCAGAACAAGCAGACCTAGAAGCCCTTGATCTTCAAGAGGATCTCACCTATCAAGAGCAACCGATCAAGATTCTTGAGACAGCCAAGCGTCAGACTAGAAGAAAGACTATCAGATTCTGCAGAGTTCAATGGAGCAATCACACAGAAGACGAAGCAACTTGGGAGCGAGAAGAAGATCTGAAAGCCAACCATCCCCATCTCTTTGCTAGCTAGTTCAAATCTCTAGGGCGAGATTTCTTTAAGGGGGGTAGGTTTGTAACATCCCAAAATTTTATTTGCCTTTTATTGATTTTCTGGAGTTTATTTGGATTTATCTGGATTTTATTTCAAAGTCTAAAGCAAGAAAATGAATTTAGAATATTTTAGTAAAGCCAAAAAGAGTTTATTTTGTTTTTCCTAGCCTTCCAAAATTTTACAAATAAAATTTGAGAATTTTCTGGAATTAAAAATCATTTTTTAAAGGTTAAAAAGTATTTTATAAAATTATTAAATGCAAATCTGAAATTAAAAATATTTTTGCCAAGTCTAAAATGCCTCCATGAATTTTTAGGAATTTTTCCTAGAATTTTTGGGCTTTAAATAGTAATTTTTAAGTATTTATAAAGTTATCTAGCATTTCTGGAAATTTAAAACGAAAATTAAAACCCAAAAACCCCTCGGGCTGACACGTGGCGCTCCCGGATCGCATCCGCCCCACCGGCCGATCTAATCTGGGCCCTCCGTGGCCACTTACCCCTTCGGTTTGAATCCAACGGCCCGATCTCCTTCGTGCACGCGTGGCTCAAATCCGGCCGTCCGCCTCTCTCCTCTCACCTTTCTCTCTCCCTCCGACATGCGGGGCCCGCCCGTCAGCTCCTTCCCCCACCTCCCCTTCTTCCTCCTTCCGCCGGCCTCCATTAACGCCCCACCCGAGCTTTTAAAGCTTCGGTTACTCCCTCTCCCGGCCGGCTATTGATGCCATTAGTGGCCCTTAAGCCGCGCGCTAGTAACCGCCCCACCTCCCGGCCGTTTTCCCTCCTTCAAGCCCCTTTACGCCGCCGTTTCAAGCCGCCTCCGCCCGCCTTAACTCCGGCGAGCCGTTACCTCCTCCCCGCGCCTATAAAGCCCCTTTCCCCGAGCCGTCCTCCCCTCCTTTGCCTTCCCCGTGCGCCACCGCCTCTTTTCCCCTCCATCCCGAGCCGAATCGGCCCCGAACCGTCCGCCGCCCGTGCGAGCTCCGGCGAGGAATCACCGTCGCTCCGGTCCCTCCCGCGCCTCGCCGTCGACGCCTTCGCGACCCCCGTGCGCCGGCGACCATCTTCCCCACCTCCACCGAGCGACGCCGCCACCGGAGCCCCGTCACCGCCGAAGACCGTGCGCCGCCGCCGCCAACCTCGCCGCCGACCCGTTTCCCGCGCCTCTCGGACCTCGTGCGCAGGTGAGCCCGAACCCCCGCCTCCCCCTCTCGCCGTTGCGCATCACCGCCGCCGCCGCCGAGCGCTGGAGCGCCGGCGAGCCGCACCGCCGTCGCCGCCTTCGGCCGGCGCCGCCCCGTCAGCGCGCGCGCCCGCGTGGCGCCGCGTGGCCGCCACGTCATCGCCTGGCCGCCACCTCCTCCTTGGGCCACGTCGGCCATGGACCGAGCCCACGGTGGACCGCCCCGACCCGTGAACCCAGTCCACCGCACACCCGGCCCCACTTGTCATAGAGATAAACCCTTTTACAGTATAAAAATAATTCGACCTAAAATTAAAATAGATGCTGACGTCATAAATGGAATTTTCAGTATAAAAATAATTCAGAAAATTAGTCTTTTTCTTTTTCTTTAGATTTAAACTTCCAAAGGCCATAACTTCTTCATTTTAACTCCGATTTAACTCGTTCAAATTTCTAAATTTTTCTAAAATCCTAAACTTTCCATTTCTGGCATCTTTTTGAATTTTTGAGTTTTATTTGAATTTTTTTTGAATTTTTCTTTTGGTTCTTCGCGTGTAGATTACGACGAATCCGGAGAATTTTTCTTCGACGAATCGCAGCAAGACTTCGAGCAAGGCAAGTTACACCTTTGACCATGTTGATCCCAGTAATTTAAATTATTTATGTTGTTTTTAAATTATTATGCATGCGTACTTTTATTCAGACTAGTTCAAATGTGATTTAAACTTTAGTTATGCCGAATTCCTTTGTGTATGGCCAATCTTGAAATTGAACGAACATACCTTGTCACCATAGATGAAAACCTAGTTGGTACATTAGTATTGACTAGAACATTTTATAGAATTGCTTAGCCATGCTTAGATTAATTTAGGTGGGAAGAATGGTTTCACACAAAATGTTGGTTTATAAAATCTATTCTTGACTTTGGTGAGTCAAGAAAGTCTGTGAAATTTTGATGAAATAAAATGTATAAAACTTGTTTTAGACTTAGGCATTGGTATGGTGGTGGGTGCTTGCTGGCATGCGTCGTAGTTTGTTGACTCGATGTTGACTGCCAGGCACAAGGGGTAAGCGGGTAGGCCTAAGTCAAGTTAAGGACCGGTCTGTGAACTACTAATACAAAGTCACACCGTACTACCACAAGTCTGGTATGGGACAGACCTGGCTAAGTAATTTGTGAAGTTCCATTTTAGTTTCGCTATAGGCTGAATGTGAGCGTGGCGTAGGCCATGAGAAGCCTCACATGGCACAAGAGGGGGCTCCAACATGTGGATTCATGTTGTGGTGAAACCTTAGTGGTGGCGTAGCTAATTTGGTAATGGAACATTGGAACAGCCTTGTCATGATCTCCTCGGCCGCACACCTAAGGAAGTGTGTTAATCCGGTGGCAAAACGGGAGACATGTCTTGTGGGTAAAGTTGTACACCTCTGCAGAGTAACAAACTATCCTGGATAGCCGTGTCCACGGTCAAGGACATGCTTAGTATGGTTTTTCACGGATTAGACTTTGGTTTTAATAAAATTTGGTTTATGGAAACTTGTGAATCTTTTGGAAAGATGGTCCGGGTGGGATACCCGTGGTTAGGTTAGTGTTAGGTTGTTGCCTGCACTAACGTTATTATTTTGTTAAATCTTGTTTCTATTTACTGTATCAACTTCAGCTTTTGCACTTACGTTATTGTATTTAATTCAATAATGCTGTTTATGCAAATGAACCACATTATGCCTTCCTTTGTAATCCCTTATGCATGCATCAAATCTGTTATATCTCCTGGTGTAACTTGTGGAGTACTTTATGTACTCACCTTGCTATAAACAATGTTGCCAGAGAACGACGACGTTGACTACGTTGAGGATTGCGACGAATAGGCCACGTCTTACAGTCAATTCGCCTTGTGGGAAGGCAGGATGGGCTGCTCCTTTTTATTTATCTTCCGCTGTTTATTTTCATGTTTGGCCATGAAGCCACCTTATTGTAAACTTTGCCATAAGGCCGTACTTTTGCTTTATAATAAAGTTTGGTTATCATGCATGATATGTATCACTATTTAATCTGTGTGCACTAGCTTTTCCTGGGATAGTGCGAATAACACAGAGGGTTCTGGAGTTGTTGCTCCGGGTCCCGACATTACGGCTGATAAATAGTAGTGGCCGGTAGAAGCGATCGATGAATAGTAGTGGCTGAAGAATAGTAGTGTATTATGTAAGAAAGACGGTGTAATAGAAGTCACTGTAACATTCGAACCGTCATACAACTTACAGAATAATGATATAATAAAGTACAAAGTATGTTACAATATATTAAAACGAAAAATATGGTTTGTAGAAACTAAAGTGCTACTATCGACTTCTGTTTTTAAAAGCAGAAACCATAAGCATAAGTAATATCAACATGCCATAGTCACTAGAGAAATGCACAAATTTCTTTGGGATAGCAAATATAATTAATTATCATTGGAACAGTTGGTAATGTAGTACTGATATTTCAACAATCAATATGATCCGTTAAAAATTTGACCGGAAGGCCCTGATTGCTCTACAAATACAATACAACAAGCGTAGCCTGTACTCCGTAGTATTTCGCTTCCCCACAAATTCTTCTTCCCGGCCGCCGGCGCCGATCCCCTCGGCTGCTGGGCAGCATAGCCGCTGTTCTTCTGCACTGCCCTGGGCACGCGCGGCTCCAATCCAGACCAGTTTTCTTCCGCCACGGCCGCCGCCCGCATCCTGTGTCCGCTGCAGCGGTGGTTTGCGGCGTCACCGACTTGCAGCGGTGGTTTGTGCCCGCATCTTGGACGTTTATCTCAGCCAGTCATGGTCTTATGGAAGCATCCGGCTTAGCCGACGAAAATCAAATTGGCCGCGCTGCTGCTGCCCTCGCCGCCGGATGATCCGACGACTGAACCGCCGCCTCCTTCCCGCCTTCTCCAGCCCCAATCCGCCGCCCCGCCGCGACCTCGCGGCCAACGGGGCGCTGCAGTGGCTGGAGGACGAGCTCAGCTCGCTCGCCCTCCCCAGTGTCGACTCTTTCGCGTGCGCCAGGCTCCTGCAGGGCTGCATCGCGCGCGGCGACGCCCGCGGCGGCCGCGCCGTGCACGGCCACGTTGTGCGGTGCGGCGGCGTGGCGCGGCTCGACCTCTTCTGCGCCAACATCCTGCTCAACTTCTATGCGAAGCTCGGGCACCTCGCTGGCGCGCACAGGGTGTTCGACGGAATGCCGGAGCGGAATATGGTGTCCTTCGTCACGCTCGTCCAGGGCCACGCGCAGCGGGGAGAGTTTGGGGAGTCCACGGCGCTGTTTCGGAGGCTTCAGAGGGAGGGGCACGAGGTGAACCAGTTCGTGCTCACCACGGTGCTGAAGCTGGTTACTGCTATGGACGAGCCCTGGCTTGCCCAGGGTGTGCATGCCTGCGTGTGCAAGCTGGGCCATGACCGGAATGCCTTTGTCGGGTCAGCACTAATCCATGCCTACTCCCTGTGCGGAGTTGTCAGCGATGCGATGCGCGTGTTTGATGGGATCACGCGTAAGGATGTTGTTGCTTGGACTGCGATGGTTTCTTGCTATTCTGAAAATGACTGTCCAGAGAACGCGCTTCAGGTTTTCTCCATGATGAGGGTGGCGGGTTCTAAACCTAACCCATTTGCACTTACAAGTGTGCTCAAGGCTGCGGTTTGCTTGTCGTCAGTTGTGCTAGGCAAGGGTATCCATGGCTGCTCAGTAAAAACACTTTATGATGCTGAGCGTCATGTTTGTGGTGCTTTGCTTGATATGTATGCCAAATGCGGGGACATTGAGGATGCTCGCTTGGCTTTCGAGATGGTTCCCCATGATGATGTGATACTTTGGAGTTTGATGATATCCCAGTATGCGCAGAGCAATCAGAACGAGCAGGCCTTTGAGCTGTACCTCAGAATGATGCGGTCTTCTGTGATGCCCAATGAATTTAGTTTGTCTAGTGTTCTGCAAGCTTGTGCTAATATGGCCCTCTTGGATCTAGGGAAACAAATTCATAACCATGCTATAAAGATAGGTCATGAGTCTGAGCTATTTGTTGGAAATGCACTAATGGATCTCTATGCCAAGTGCAGTGACATAGAAAGCTCACTTGAGATCTTCTCATCACTGCGGGATGCCAATGAGGTGAGCTGGAACACAATTATTGTTGGCTTCAGCCAATTTGGTTTTGGAGAAGATGCTTTGAGTGTATTCCGAGATATGCGTGCTGCTCGAATGCCTTCAACTCAAGTCACATACTCCAGTGTGCTCCGGGCTTGTGCGGGCACAGCATCCATTAAACATGCTGGTCAGGTTCACTGTTTGATTGAGAAATCCACATTCAATAATGACACCATTGTAAGCAATTCACTGATTGATACATATGCTAAGTGTGGATGCATCAGGGATGCTCACAAGATATTTGAAACTCTGAAAGAGTGTGATGTAATTTCATGGAATGCCATAATCTCAGGATATGCTCTTCATGGACATGCTACATATGCCCTAGAACTTTTTGACAGGATGAATAAGAGTAGTATTAAAGCCAACGATATCACCTTTGTTGCTCTTCTGTCTGTCTGCAGTAGCACGGGTTTAGTGAATCAAGGACTCTCTCTGTTTGATTCTATGAGGATTGATCATGGCATCGAGCCATCCATGGAGCATTACACTTGCATTGTTAGGCTTCTAGGACGGGCTGGCCGTCTACATGATGCTCTAAAGTTTATTGGAGATATCCCTTCAGCACCATCTGCTATGGTTTGGCGTGCGTTACTTAGCTCCTGTATAGTCCATAAAAATGTGGCTCTGGGGAGATTTTCTGCAGAGAAGGTACTTGAGATTGAACCACAAGACGAGACAACCTATGTTTTGCTATCAAATATGTATGCTGCAGCTGGAAGTTTGGATCAAGTTGCTCATTTGAGGAAATCAATGAGGAATATGGGTGTAAGGAAGGAGCCTGGTCTTAGTTGGGTTGAGATCAAGGGTGAAGTTCATGCCTTTTCAGTGGGTTCAGCAAACCATCCAGATATGCGAGTGATAAACGCAATGCTAGAATGGCTAAACCTGAAGGCCACTAGGGAAGGTTATATTCCTGATATTAATGTAGTGTTGCATGATGTAGATGAGGAACAAAAGGCTCGCATGTTGTGGGTGCATTGTGAGAGGTTGGCTTTAGCATATGGGCTTGTAATGACACCTCCTGGACATCCAATTCGGATAATGAAGAATTTGCGTTCCTGCTTGGACTGCCATACCATATTTAAGGTGATATCCAAAATAGTCAAAAAAGAAATCATTGTGAGGGACATCAATCGCTTTCATCATTTTGAGGAGGGAACATGCTCCTGTGGTGACTATTGGTGATGTTCCATTGTTCATTGATGTATTGAAGGAAGCTATTCATTGCTTTGCATCTTCTATATACTGCTGCTTGCACAATTTTCTACAACAGCTTATTGCCATGACACAACTCCAAGGCATACATGTGTGCTCAATTTTTCTGGACAAAATAGTTATGAAGATTATATGTTGCTTGGATATGCAAGAGCACTGTTTGTTGATGAAATTTTCCTGTGGTTTGTTCAGCTCAACCATGTACTAGGTGGACTGAATTGAAGTGCTGTATGTCATCTCTCCATAGCTCATCTATAACCATTTTCATGTTAACAGTGCTGAGGCATGAAATCTTAGTTTTGCTGGAGCCTAAACATAGTTACCTGCATCACTGGAACATTCAATTCTTTGCTTTTTTGGTATTCTAGGTTGCCACCAACTTGGGGTGAAGATTTGGAACATTGTGTCCTTCACAGCCCAAGCTGTGTGAATCCTTTTGCTGCTTGGATCTCACACATGCAAGGTGTCTCTGTTCCTCTGTCCAATGCATGGGCCGAGCTCCTGCCCTGTCTCATACATGCAAGGTGCCAATGTGATGCCCACAAGCATAACACTTCTAACGTATGTTTCTCGTGTGCATGAATTCCTGGAACTGTTTGTTTATGCATGCACATATCTTGTTTTGATAAGGTACATAACAGAGAGCATTTGTTTGGCAGAGTGGAGAGACAGTTCTGATGCGGGGCGCTGGATCACAGGGTGTGTGGAAATGGTCACTTTGTCTGCCTACATGGGAGAGGTTTCTTTAGGTAATTAGGGGATTGCATATTGGAAAAATTAGCTCTGAAAGGTCAGAGAACTTTCTTCTCTACAAGTTTTTGGGAGTTTTCATCTCATCTAATTATCCTTTTGCGGCAATTTTACAGACTTCAAAGGAAACACTCCAAATTTAAATTCAAATGCAACTCGCCCAGTTTTTGGAAAAAATGGGGACCTGGCCAGGATTTTTGGCAACCGGTTGTAACTGTCAGGTTATTGCAGGACTTCAAATTCTACTTGTTAGTTGCAACTGATCAGAAATCAGATCCTTGGTAAAAAAAATAGACTGGACATCCACATAAACTTTTCAGAGATATTGGCCCGAAGAAGGAGAACTTACCCACATGTATTACCTCTGTCAACTGTTATGAACCTCATCAACTTTATACCTTTTTTACAAGAAATATCAACTTTTAAACATTAATAGGTGTTTTGCAAAATGTCAAAGTGACATGTGGGTTCCGTACAGTTTACTAAAAAAATGAAATAATGAAATCACATACTTCTACTATGCCATTGCAAGTTTGATTCTGCTTTGTTTTGCTTGTATCAAAATACATTCTTTGTCCGTCTGGTAGTCTTGCATGTCGTTTTGTTGTTATCGACATGCTTAGAGCCATCTATTGATATGCAAGTTCTGCGACACACATGAAGAAACATGGAAAGAGTTGCGGCCATCCCGACTTATTTATATGAGACTATAACTTGTTTGAAAGGAAGAAAAAGTGAAAGCTCAAGAAAGTCTGATTGCGTTGATTGTATGCTTGCAGAAATCAAAGAGCCGGTTGCAGGGTTCTGCGTTTCCTTCAGATTACATGCTGTATTGACATAACTACATTTTTAAATATGCCATTTGATGTGTACGGGATGTGAGCAGAGGTTGGAGTGGTGAGTGATGGGTGGAGCGGATGGAGGGATCTCCGGCGCGGTGGTGCTGTGGTGAAGGCGTACGACGATGGCGGCGCTTGTAGCGGGGAAGATAAGAGAAAGCGCAGGGGCAAGGCAAGATTACAGGTAGAGGAAGATTTCTTTCTTGCTTAACGTGTCAATTCCCCATCCTTATATTATGGATGGATTGCAAGCTAAGGAATTTATCTCTAACAAAGGAAGCCTAACCAATCGTAAGTGATCTTCCTAATTGTTCTGATTCTCCTGATCTTGTGTGGCATCTCCCACGGTCTGTGGCTTGGTTGGCACGCATGCTGGTCTGGTCCCACACCGCTTGTACTGCCGGCCAACAAAGACGTCCGCAACTCATTTCAAGTATATGAAACTTGATGGATAAATGAAGATTGAAAGAATGAGGGAATTGTTTACAAATTACTTCAGGAGACATGCGTTTTCATGTTTCCCCTGACCCTTAGCACATGATTGGGAGCACATGGATATAACTTGCAAACAGGAGATTCTGTTTGAATAGCTGATAATCATGGGAATTCTCAAATAAACCAGCAGCCTGTAGGCCATGCACAGCACAACGGACAGCAGAATGATGCTTCTGATTTTTCCCTTAGTGTGCACATTTTATCTCAAAGTTACGCAGGCTGGATTGTTTCATAACATCCACCGTTAGTTTTCATGTTGCAACTCGTCGCTTTTTTTGTAGTATTCCATTTCTGATTTGCACGAGTATTCATGTTGCAAGTTTTGTCTTGTTGACTGCCTATGCAGCACTGGACAAAACGACATGTTGAGTTGCGGCAGGTCATGAGGAGACGGGCAAGTTCACTCTGAACAGCCGTACCACCCTACAAAATGTATTTCTATGGAGAAAAGTTTTTTGCTCAAATCTCTAAAAACACAAGAGATGATGCAATCACCCTGATTTAAAGAAACCAGGTCTGGGGCATCTACATTCATAAAGGATGTGAAATGAGCATAATATTTAAGAGTGAAAATTCCTTATAAGCCACTAAAAGTTACCTACGTCCCGGGTGTGCCACTAAAAAGTTGAACTTTGTGCTGATTCGCGCCACTTCCGTCACCTCTGTTAGTGCCAGTCGCTGCTAACGGGCGGAGACCTGTCAGATTTTTCAAAAAAATGGCCAGACCATCCTTGTAATGGCCAGACCATCCTTGTACTGCGGCTCTTCTTCAACATGCTTTGTGGAAGGGTCCTTGGTCGTTGGGGTATACGATTTCTGAACTTGTTGACACAAACACTACTCTGTTCTAAAAAAGATGCAAATACAGCTCTGTTCCATAATTGCTTATCATCAGTGAATATGTTGTAGAGAAAAGTCAAGTTAGTCAAAGTATATTACTAGATTTATAGGATGTAAAGATGCCTTCATTCTACTTCAGTTGTCATATTTTTCTTACAAAAGTGGTGTCAAGAATATGGAATCAATGTGCTATCCTTGTATGCTTCTACTTTCTGTGTACTATCTCTCAATATATACTCAATTCAAGAGCATGTGTACTCTGCACAATCAACATTCTTAGTTATTTGACCGCATTCTCGAAAATGTTATTTTCCTGTCCAGATGTTCATTTCATTGCCAGAACAGTACTGCAAAATGCCCGTAGATTATTTGGTTGAGTTACAGGATGTTACGAGATTATGTTTGGTTGTTTGTATGGTTTGATCAGGATGGTTGAAATGGCGTTTAATTGCTTGAATGCTATGCACCATGTGTATAACTTTTTTTCTTACATAACTTTTTTTATGTTTATAATGATCAATAAACTGGAGTAATTAGCACTAATCATCACTAATTATAGTTAAACACAACCTAAGTCATCACTAGTTACCTCTAATCATCACGAATTACCACTAATAATAGCTAATGATAGTTAAACATAACTTAGGTTCCACTTATCATCACTAATCGCCACTAACCATACGCAATTAGTAATGTTGTACGAGTTGGTTCGGAAAACAAAACTGGTATCTCGCGGTACGACGTAAAGAGGAATATTCTACCAGGCTGTATTATTGAGTTGATACTATCTCACCAACCAACCACTAGAATGGGCTCTATATCATATACCATCTTATTCAGATTCAACTAGAGGTGGAAACGGATCGGATACGGTCGAATAGTCTCAAATACGAATACGGATCTATATTTTTAAAACGAATACGAATTCGAATATTCTCAAATACGGATACGAATATTCTCGAATACGAATACGGATATTTTCGAATACGGATTTTCTCGGATACGAATATCGGATAAAACGGATTCCTAGCGGTTTTGCCGATTTTTCACTGGTTTTTGACAGGTTACCAATTTTAAACTGCCTAAATTCAAATTTTGAATCATAAAATTCATACGGATTTTTCATGGGTTCTAGAAACGGATCGAATACGAATCGAATAATCTCGAATACGAATACGGATACGAATATTCTCGAATACAAATGTGAATACAGATATTCTCAAATACGGATACGAATATTCTCGAATACGAATACGGACATTTTCGAATACGGATTTTACTTACCACATTCGCTTTTTCTCGGATATGAATATCGGATAAAACGAATTATCCGTTACCGTTTTCCACCCCTAGATTCAACCATGTCTTACCACCTATACACCCTAAAAAAATAAACATGAAACCTTATAAAGGGGTGGTCGTATTAGCTTCTATTTAAAAAAGTCAAAAGCCAATACAAACAACTGGTTATTTGAATCGGCTTTTTTATTTCGCTTGCTCCCGTCTCGCTTCAAGATAAGACAGAGGATCACGAGTCATTACTATTCATTTTAGTTAAAAGCCATCGGTTACAACCAATAGAACACCCAAAAATCCCATACTATATATATTTTGTATAGGCAAGCAAACAAGCAAAGGACATCATTTTTTTTCATCCTACCTCAACATATACATGCTACAAAACAAAATCCCGAACCACCTCGTACAAGCAACCAAATTAAAAAACAAAGTGCCTGTTCTTTTTGGCTAGCGGGCTGTTCTTTTTCGCTGCGGCTTATGGCTTTTGGCTGCGGCTTGTGACTTTTAGGCTGTTCGTGCGAAAGATTATAGAGTAACAAAAACTCACGTGCGATTTTTGTAGATATAAATGAAGTCGGTACAGTATGTATTACAATTAACTAGTAGACCTTATTTTGAAAAGATATTTCATTTAAAAGCTAGTTACTGTAGAAAAGCTAAAAAGTAGCTTTTAGAAGCTGAAAAGAACAGGGCCGAAGCTTATGGCTGCGGCTTGTGGCTTTTGGGCTGTTCGTACGAGAGATTACAGAGTAACAAAAACTCATGTGCGATTTTTTGTCGATATAAATGAAGTCGGTACAGTATGTACTACAATTAATTAGTAAATCCTATCTTAAAAAGATACTCCGTTTAAAATCGAGTTATTGTAGAAAAGCTGAAAAACAGCTTTTAGAAATTGAAAAGAACAAGCCTTAGCATCATCCATATGCAAGACGAATTCATCCACCTAGACTATCCCACCACCTGTGTATAACTCCATTCCTTAACCATGCAAACATTATCTGAATCACTCCAAACATGGAAATCAAATTCTCCTGTCACTCAACTCTTGCTAGCCATAGTTCTCAAGGTGGAAGAACGCAAGTCACTCCAACGGGAAAGGACTCACAATTTCGGTATAAGACTAGCTAGCAACAATTTTCATGCACATAAAATTATATTTAATCTGTGAAATTTTCATTAATATTTTGTAAGTCATAACGTGTTATTCATAGGTGCGTAACTAGTAGTAACACAAGCGAGGAGTTATTCATGCATCATGCATGTGCTTAAATCAAAGAAACATTCAGACAGAGATAAAGAAACGACATATACTCCACGGCAGTTGCAACTTGTAAGCCACCGTAATAAACTCACTAGAAAAATGGAACCCACAGATTAGAGCAACTCCAGCAGGGCCCCTACTTGAGCCCTCAAACCTCATATTTGAGGGCTTGAGGCAAAAATAGAGGTCCAGCAGGGCCCCTACTAGAGCCCTCAAATTTGAGGAGCCCCTCAAATCCCCCCTTCAACCCTCATTCCTAGGGGCTCTGGACCAAGCCCTCAAATTTCTGTTGGAGGTGCGCCTCTTTTTTCCCCTTCCGAGCGCCTCCCTCCCCGCCTGCCTCTTTCCCCATCGCCTCCCTCCCCGCCTGCCTCTTTCCCCATCGCCTCCCTCCCCGCCTGCCTCTTTCCCCGCCGCCTCCCTCCCCGCCCGCCTCCCTTCCCGCGCGCCTCCCTCCCCGCGCGCCTCCTCCGCTTCCCCGCCCGCCCGCCTCCCTCGCCGACGCCTCCGCCCGTCGCCTCCCCGCCCGCCTCCTCCGCTTCCCCGCCCGCTTCCTCCACTTCCCCGCCCGCCCACCTCCCTCGCCGACGCCTCCGCCCGTCGCCTCCCTCGCCGACGCCTCCGCCCGCCCACCTCCCTCGCCGACGCCCCCGCCTCCCTTCCCGCGCGTCGGCGAGCTCCTTCTCCACCGACGCCGGCATCGGATCCCCGTCGGCGAACCACCGAGTCTCGGGCCGATTCACTGCACGTGGAGCGTCGCCCAGACCCCGTGAACACCCTCACCACCTCGCCGGACCCTGCCGCCCTCCCCAGCAAGCCGCCGCCGTCCTCCTTCTCACCGCCGGACCCGCTCTCGCCGCCAGCCCGCCCTGCTCCATCCCGACCTCGGCTGACGCCCCAGGTGAGGTCAGTAGCGCCCGTAGATACTCCCATGCCGAGGAATCGGACTCCCACCGCCCGAATCGCCGGCGCCTTTGCTCCCCTGTTCCGGCCACCGCCCTACCTGCTGTTGCCCGAATGGATTTGTCAGGAGTGGGTCCCATGTGTCAGTGTGTGGTGGAATAGATTTGAGGGCTTAGATTTGAGGGGTGCTGTTGGAGTAGAAGCAAAAAAATTGGGCCCTCAAAAGTAGGGGGAGCCCTTAAATGAAAAGTAGGGGCCCTGTTTTGAGTAGTACTGCTGCAGTTGCTCTTATAGATCAACTGGATAATGGTAATTTTAATGGTGTGCATCACTATACCTAGATCCACCGCCTACACCTACACCGCTACCGCTCCCACTATTCTGACCCCTACCTTGGCCACAATGGTCGCCGTTAGTATTTGCATTTGCAGAGCTAATTTGATAGCTAGTGCCAGAGCCACCACTAGTGCTATAACCACTGGATCCGTCATTACCTCCAGCTTATCCGCCACCATTACCTCCACCGTTACTGTCCACACTAACGTATCTTTATCTATACCATTATAAAAATAAGAGTTAGTGGTCGTCGTTTTTTCTCTCCATAGAAAAGTACCCTTTAGAGTTAAAGATAACTACCCATAATACCATCCAGAGAGAGAGAGAGAGTTGGTGAGTGATGGTGGTAGTGCGTTCTCCTCTCCAGTGGCGGAGGACGGGAAAAAATGAGGTGGGGCGGATCGCCCGCCTCCCGCCGCCCACCTCCCGCCTCCCGCCGGCCGCCCGCCTCCCGCCGCCCGCCCGCCTCCCGAGTCCCGCCCACTGCCGGCTACGCCCGCCGGCCGCCGCGCCCGCCGCTCCCCCAGTTCCGTCGCCGCCGTGAAATTTAAGGTCTGGCCCATGCCACAGCTTACTGTATCGGGTCCTCCGCCACTGCTCCTCTCCCCACCCACCACACCTAACGAATTCACATGACCCACCCTTTACCCACGTGAGTCCATGTTTTCTACAACCATTCACCCTAGTCCGCGAGTTCCTCTGTCCCTTCAAGTGCAAACGTCTCACCACCATCCCGTTCTCGACAACTGCCGTCCCACGCCTCGAGTGATGAAAACTGCGCCATATGGCCCCTGGCGCTCTTCTTGCTTTCTTTCTCGTTCAATCATACATCCCATCGCAATTTTCTCCCGATCCCAATGGCCAACACGCATGATACATCTCCCCTTCCCTCACATGTCGATCTCTAGCTCCCTCCCTTCATTTCTTGATTTGTTACGGTCCAATCTAGTACGGACAACACAGCAGCATTGGATCGTGGTCTGGCAATGGTAGATTAGGGCTCGCAGCAGGGTGGTAGCGCAAAATATGAAGGAGGCAAGGGCGCATGGTCAGTGCATTAGACGGTGATGGCCACCATGCATGTGGAAGTGTTCCTTGACGCCGCATCCATAGTCCTCGACAGCGATCGAAGGTGAGCAGCAACGTTCTTAATTTGAGGTGGCGGCATGCAGTCAGCAATGACATCGTAGATTTGAGTTGAATGGCTCATGCTATCGAGATGCAAACTGGTTGCTGCAGTGATGGGCTGGCGGCTTGGGCGTTCACTAGTGGTGACAGTGTCGTCTTTGTGTTGGTTGACCAGACAAGAGAAGAAGGGTGGACAGGCGAGGCATAGATTTGATACCGAAACAAGGACCCCACATAGCTGGAGCTTGGGCTTGGACGTAGCGGTGTGCATGCAGTGTTTGCCAGCCGTAGTGTAGTGCTAGCTCAACTGGTATCCTCTAGGTTCTAACTACTCAAATGTTCCTCTTGATTTCTATTCTCAGCTTCTGTTAATTTTTGACAGTTTCCCTTAGATAGCACAAACATTTAAATTATCTTAGTCGATTAATGAAGTAATACTTGTTTTTAAACATACAGTTTGTTTCTTCATGCAGGGAATTAGTTTCTTCGATCAATGTGCTATATCAACAATTTCTTCTTTCACTGCCTGTATGATGTGGTTCAAGCAAAAGGTGGTGACTGGAGGAGTAGAAACAACATACTTCTAGCCAGTTCAATTAGCTTCACCGGTGAGACTTAGTTGCTAGATGGATGTTCTTTCTACTTAGTGAATTTGTTGAGTTATTAATGTATAAGATTACGTACAAATAGCACACCGATGTTCAAGTGGTGTAGGAATCATGTTGGCTACATATTCCATCATAACTACTTGTTTAGTTGACAATTTTTTAGAACCAGTTGTCACTTGTTATGTATGCACTTTAGCTCTTATCCTTTGTCTTGTAATTTTACTTTCTTTATGCCATTTCTTCTTTACATGAGTTTCACATTCGTCAGTTTCCTTTAAATTTTGGGCTTAATTACTTGGGAAAATGGCTGAAAAATGGGCTTAACTACTGCTAATTTTCATCCTTGTACATGAAGATTTCCAAAAGAATGAAAATAGAATTAAAAACAAATGAAATAATATTCATTGGTTATTAATCTAGAACTGAGCATTAGTAAACCAGCAAAAAGGATATGGAAATAACTATAGAACTTGTATTATGAACTAATGGAGCCTATTAGTGTTGTAAAAAGTGTCATGACTCAGGATAGTGTTAGCATTCCATAGTAGTCAGGTGGGTGTTGCAACAACACGTAGGCTTTCAACTAACATAAGAGTAGTTGGTGAGTACTGCAACAACATGGGAGCTTTGAACTACACATAAAGAACTCAATAATGCAACATTCTTTTATAGGCTTCACAAAATGAATGCACATAACATACATGGATATTATTTATGGTGATGTTCGAGTTCCATAGCAACACATATACACTTAACTAGTCCATTATAAGGTGATGCATCCTGATGGCTAGAGTCCGATCGAGCTTATACCAGATAACCCGCCATATCCAAACCCACCTTATTGCCCATCACCACGACTCCACCACCACCATCTCCAACAACTACACGAGCAGATGGTCCATTTTGACCATTATAAGCAGACCCAGTGCCACTCTCTGAGCCCCCCCAGCGCATTCACAATCCACCACCCTCGACTCCTCCACTGTGGAGTTCCCTCCGCATTGGAGTGTGCTGGTTCTACATCGATCGGCTAATCCAATGCTCAGGAGAACAATGAAACTATAAGCGCTACAAGTCTAGTCCCATCCATTGAAAGCTTAGTAAAGTGAATGATGAGACGAATGCTAAGCGGAACTGTGTAGGGAAGGAGGCTGCGTGCACTATTTCATTCTTTAGTTCCTTAATAGCACATCGGCACATCGGTGGTGTGTAGAAGTGGAACTAGATATCTCCATACAAGATACGTGATCTTGTAGTAGCTTTTTTTTTACGAGACTCGCGGTGTTGTATAGAGAAACACGATCTTGTAGTAGCTTTTTTACAAGTTTTGCGGCATTGTTTCTCTCCCTCTTTAGGTCTTTTTTGTTTATTTGACTGGTGACCTCCACAGAAGAATCTTGATTAATTAGCTATCTCCTGGTTTCTTTTGAGGCCTTCCTCGTGATCTACACATGAATTTCCATCTGCTTTTGATGTTAGGTGGTGCATGTAGCGACTCTATTTTTTAAAATATAGCTGTTGGGTTTTCTACAACAGTCAATGAGTTCAGTTAAAAAAAGTATCATACTTGCTCATAAATATTTTTTAAAAATAGTTTGAATAAAAAAGGGCCTAATGATCAAACTATAACCATTATACGAGCATCCAATTCTAAAACTTACATCCAGAAGAATGATGAAATCCCACATGAATGATTGAGTATGGTCGTAACCCTAACACATTAGCCGATGCATCATTCCTTCTTCTGGTGTCCGTTCTGATGAAAATAAGCAAGATTAAATACACTAGGTACTGAACAAATCACATGGGAAGGCTATTTAACTACCATGCAATATGTTCAACTAGATAGATTCACAGGTTGTGTTATGATAAGAATAGAGTTAGAATTACTAATAAAGAACTTTGCACTTGATATAATCAAACATTTTTTAATTAGAAGGGGTTTGTCATTCATATTTTCACATTAAGTTCATTCCAAATCTATTTGTGCCTTATTGTTAAAATCACCCATAAAATATAGGTCCATTGACTAGGAACACGACGTATTTGAATACTATCTATTATACTTTACAGAGTTGCCAAACTTTACACATAAAATATCTCACCACGCAATGTCAGGTTGTAGACACGCAACATGATAGCAAGCGACTGAGCTAAGACAATAATATCATTTCACTACTCTTTTCATTCTAGTTTCTACCTGGTATAGGTTTGGAGCCATTCAACCTCAACAGGAATCCACTGGCCAGTGTGAAAATTGCAACGTGACGTTGAGTGGACCTACCGTTATGAAAAATGGCAAGTGCATACTTAGCCCAACTTCCATCTCATCTCTTTCTCGTGGGCCATCCCAAAACCCTAGAATAGCAGTCCTTATTATAGACATTCGATCGAATCGAGCAGTGTACTAGACCAAGTTGACAAGTGAAACTTGTGGTTGAACAAGTTCTGTGTCCATACTTGGCAGGAGGGTTTAGTCCTTATGATGTTATCATTCACATACCTTGTGCATACCAGTACCACACCACCATATCATATCAAAACCTCAATTCCAAGGTGAGGTCATAGGTTCCAACCTCTAGTGACTTTTCATCAAGTAGTGATATGGACAACCCTAGCACCAACCCATCTTCTCTTTCATCAAGTACTACCCCAAGCATGAAAGTACCAAATATTCTAAGCATGAAAGCACCCATTGGACCAATCACAAGAATTAGATCTAAAATACTTAATCAATAGGTGAATCTTCTCCTAACTGAGATAAGTATTGATTTACGATTGACTACTAGTTAGTGCATATGCTCTATGTATTACTAGGTTTGAAAAGGAAGAAGTACCGGAGGCCAAGTAGAGTTTGATCCAAGAGGAACAAACCGAGAGGGAGAAAATGGAGGCCAAAAACTAGCACTCAAAAATATACATGCAGCAAACTTGCTTCCTTGCTACATAAGAATGCATTTTATCTAGCACGTGGCACTGTAACAATGACATAATACTGTAGCCGGCACAACACTGTAGCACTGACACACTATAGCATGTATTGTAGTGACTTAGAATGCTATATATATGAGGGTAACTCCCTCCATGTAAGGTAGATTTGAAAATTTTAGAAATTAAATGTTCTTGTTCTAGGGTTTGTGTGAAATTAATTCCATCCCCATAGAATTGAAAATTATCTGAGAGTTCTTGCCTACGTCATACTTGCGTTTGCCTCCAAGATTGCAAGAACACGTTTACTCCATGTGAGCGAGTAGACAAAGGGTTCGAAGCATATAGTTAGGTGAATCAAGTGTCATAGGTTGCAGTAATAGAGATTGTGGTTGGCAGTGTTATTCATTAGATTGTACGGGTCTAGTTATCTCCAGTCCTACATTGTGAAGATCAGGCAACACCACTCATATTAGTTGCTCTAAAAGCTCAAGGTTGACACAGTAATTGTTTACCATTAGCTACTATATTTTTTGTTTTCATTCCTATCCTAGAAAAGCCACACAAAATATTGTTCTTTGCTATAGTTTCATTTGAAAATTTTGGTGAGTTTTGCTAGGTTTTTATCCATTAGAACCTTGCTTACTTGTTGATCCAAAATCTTTATTTGCGATGCTTTTGTTTGAGCCATTTTCATCAAAGTTCTATATTTTTTCCTACTGGTACTGGCAAGAAAATTAAATCTCAATCTGATGATCATTGCACTCCTGGTTTGACCACACAACCAATCTAACCATGATCACTATTTCAGTTTGACCATAGGTACTTTTTCAGAATTGAATTCACTTGATCTTTGCTTATATCATTTGTAAATCTTTCTGCCCTTTGCATATACTTTGGTCCTAATTGAAAACTAGCTTTTGAGTATTGCTAATATAAAGCTTTGCACACTTGGTATCATTCTTGAATTTTGAGACCAAATTATTGGATATCTTATGAGCTCTTCATATATGTGTTGACCTTGGTGCAAAAGGAAAATAAAAGCAAAAGAAGTACAAAAAAGAAAGAACATAGAAAAAAGAAGTAAGAAAGAAAGAAAAGAAAGAAAGAAAAGAAAGAAGTGTTTTGATCAATACTTTTATCAAGCATAAATTCATTTTCAAAGTTCGGTATAGTTTATTAGTCTTGTGTGCAAATTTGTGGCCCGTTTACATCAATTGCAATTAAGTTAGCATATTTCTATAACTTGTATAGCATAAGCTATTTTGTTCTTCACTTGGTGTTATAGCTCATTTCTTGGTTGCATTAAGTTCTATTATCATGGCGCATGAGTTGCTATAATCTTCACTTATATCAAAAGATCAACAACTAGGCATTGGATTCTAGTTTAGATTATTACTTAACTTTATAATATCTATAATTTCAATTGCATAAGATTATATCAACACTCCAAGCTTCACAAAATAACCCTTATCATTTACAACATTGGGCCTTGATTGACTTAATATATCACCTTCGTATTGTCTACGGTCACCGAAGTACGCATAGTTCTTCAATTTGTGATGCAATCATAAGAAATTTGGTAAGCTAGAGATGAGATTGAGTGATTTCACATTATACAACTACTATTTATAATGGGAATTTTTGTTTGGTGCAGCTAACCATGGTAGTTAATGCGCATGTGGAACTCCCTTTCTATCGAAGTGCTGATCCAGAGGAGTACCTTGAATGGGTACAACACATGGAGTTGAAGCTTAAATCCCAGAAGCTATCTAAAGCCAACGAATTGATGCGAGTCACCATGGAGTTTGAGGATTATGTTTACAATTGGTGGAAGCAACATCCCGAAAGAAGCTTTGTAAGAACTTGACAAGAATTAAAGGCAATCTTGAGGGAAGAATTTGTGTCATATGAACATGAGCACAAGTTGCTTCATCAAATGAAGAGCATTAAACAAGCATCCCGAACAATCCAAACATATTACGAGGAGCTGGATTGTGCTATGTGTCATGCCAACATCATGGACGTATCTGAAGCAAGGGCATACTTCAAAAGATGTTTGAATTCTATGATTGCTACTACTGTCCAGGCAGGATCTTGTGAATTATGCTATAGAGGAGGAGATGAGAATTAAGGAGAAGCATACACCTTGGGACGCGCGCCTTTCTTCTCCCTCCGCTCGCGCAACAGCACCAAAGACTCGCCTCGCCGATCCCTGCGAAATCCCCAGTCGCCGTCGCCCACAGTCTCCACCGCCGCCCACTGCTTTTCGCACTGTCGCGTCGCCCCGGTCAGCGCTTCGGGAGAAACGACCATCGCCCATAGTTCTCCCGCCACCGCCCACAGTATCCGCGCCGCCGCCTACTGTTCCCCGCCCCATCGCATATGCCTCGGTCAGTGCGATGCCAGGCCGCTGTCACTACAGTGTGCAGTCACGCCCAGTCACGAGTGCTACAGTGTCACCGCTCTGTCACCACCGCCTGACACGAACACGACCGAACGGCCGCCTGCCTGTTGCCAGCCCTCCCTCGCCAGCTATAAAACCCCGTACGAGCCTCCATTCGCACCACGCTGCTCCCCTCTATCTTCCACCTTCCCGAATCGATTTCTCGCGCTTCACAACTCACCGGCAAACCTCTTCTTCCTCAATGCTAGTCGAAGGGAAAACCATCGATTGGCACCACCATGGTCCAATTCAGCCCCACCGGAGCATCTTTGGAGCCCCGCAATGCCATCCTCGCCATCGGCCGGACCTCTCGCCACCCGAGCCATGCCCGCACCGTGCGCCCCCTCTTCTCACCACCGCCTCATGCCACCGGACCACCACAGCCACTCCCAAGCCACACCGACCCCCGAGGTAGCTTCCTGAGCTCACCGTGATGCACTCTTATGAGTTAATTGGGCTTCTGTGCTGTGCGTCGCCGTAACCCCTCTTCCCCTGTTTCGTCGCTACCCTCGGTCACCGTCAACCGCCGCCACCGCAAATTGGCTAGTGCGACCGAGCACAGGCATGCACGCGGGCATGAGCATCCCATTTTTGGAATGCTCATGGTCGGCCGCCTCTCCCTCCGTCGGCGGCGAGCTCGCCATTCTTCGACCAGAGGGAGGAGCCACTGTAGCGAAGAAGGAGAGAGAGTGATTAACACTAGTGTCTTAATTTACAGATGTCGGGAGGAGTAGCTGAGGGACATTGGGACTACCTTGCTCACAGACTGCTGGAGGGAGAGCTTGCGAGCATTTTATGCAAACTCCTACACTATTTGGGCTACAAGGACCAGCCCATCTACCGAGGGCATAAGGCCACTGAGGGAGCAGGGGAGTCATGGACTATGGAGGTTTTCATCTATGCCATAGATGAAAAGGATCCACCCCTTGTCTTCAGGACTTTGCACTAGAGGAGCACCATCCGACAGCCCTCCAGGACGCAGCTCACCTAGCCGCAGCCTGGCTATGTGACATTCACAGGTCCCCACTACGGCAATCATCGTTCCGCTACTACCCTTCCTGCCCAGAGGGAGCAAGATACAACGCGACATTCATGCCAATGGCGGAAGACAACCCTATGCTTACGCATCAGGTGCACCTCACCCGCGCCATGGGGATTGCTTACATCACCGCACTCGAGGAGATTTTTGAGCTTCGGCAGCACCTACTCACCTGCCATAGTGAGCAGGAGAAGCTCGCCAAGTGTGAGAAGGCACTGGCAGAGGCAGAGGAGGAGAAGGCCATTGCTCTCACCCAGCTACATCAGGCCACAGCTGGTATCGCAACGCCTGCTACGACTCCTGCCCCACCCCAGCCATGGACTGGCTGGCCCCGCACGAGGCTCACCGCGCGCAAGAGCATGCGACCCCCGGGAACTCAGTCAGCCATCCGCCTGGGGGAGACCCGTCGTGGCCGTAGCCGCTCCCACTCGTACTCGGACTCATCAGACTTCAGTGGTAGCCATTCCCGCTCTTAGTCTCCGGACTACAGCCCCTCTTGCCCCGGAGCTAGCTTTATGGAAGAGTAGGTAGTTTAGCATAGTGCTTGCTAGGTGTTGTATAATGTTACCAAGCACTAACCCCCATAATAGTAGTAAGATATGCTAGTTTCCCAGTCCTGTAGTCGTAACTGTTGTGAACTTTAAGTAGTATGTTGTAACTGTGAAGTTCAGCTTAGCCTGTGGGCTATATGAGCTGAGCTGTGTGGTCTATTAATTATGAATGATGTGCGGCCAAGTTTTGGCCATGTGTTGAAAATCGTTTTGTCGTTTATTTTACTCGATTGGTTTTTACATGACTGTTATGGGTTGATACCCCCACTTGTCTAGTACTAGCGTCTAAATTGCGAAACTGTAACTACAGATGGCCAGTCAGAGAGTCACACGAGCCCAGGCTAGTGCTAACCTCAACGTTCAGGCTGAAATGGATGCCAATCAAGAAACACAGCTTGCAGGTTGGGGTAGAGGCCAAAACCAAGGAGTCAATCTTCCACTCCTACCGATCAACCCCACCATGGAGCAAGTCATGGCGCAACAAACACAGCTTCTACAAGCCATATATGCCGGATAGCAGGTCAACACTAGCAGCCATAGTTCCGACATGGCTGACTTCTTAAGGACCTGACCACTCACCTTCGCCTTGGCACGCGAACCTCTCGAAGCTGAAGATTAGCTTAAAGACACTGAAAGAAAGCTTCGCCTAGCCAAATGTGTAGAGGAAGACCGAGTGGTCTTCGCCGCTCACCAGCTTCAGGAAGCCACAGCAGCCTAGTGGGAAAACTATTTATCTACTAGGGGTCACAAAGACGTCAACACTGGAAATAACTCTGAGACCATATCATGGATGGAATTTAAGATTGCCTTCAAGTCCAACTTCATCCGTGTAGGGGTAATGAGGATGAAGAAAAATGAATTCCGTACCTTAAAGCAAGGATACATGTTTGTTAGCGAATACCTCACCAAGTTCAACCAGCTCGCCCGCTATGCCCCAAAGGATGTGGCGGATGAGGAAGAAAAGATTGACGGGTTTTTTCGAGGGTATGAATGAGGACTTGCGTGTATAGTTGATTGTCCAAGATTTCTCCAGTTTTCATCAACTGGTGAACAAGATATTGATCTTGGAGAACGAGAGGAAGAACTTGGAAACCAGCCACAAGCGTAAGAAGTGGCCCAGCGACCCCAAGGGAGATTTATTCAGAAATTCTTCAATAACCCTTCCTTCTCAAGGCCAAGCCAACCCAAGGTTCCAACCCCAACACCCCGTCCCAGTGGCAGCTCTTTTCAAACCCCACGGCCAACAGGCCAGACTTCTAGGGCGAACCCAGCTGCCAACCAAAGCTGCTTCGGCTGTGGTGAAAAGGGACACTTAATCAGCTAATACCCCTATAACAAGGTCGCGCCAGTGAAGTTCAATACGGGGACCACACCTTCTCGAGGATGTGTTTGGAAGTAACTTCACTCACAAACGGTAGTAACTTTTTGACGCGCATTTTACACCTGCATATAGATTAATGATTATCATTACTATTATAAAAGAACAAGTTAGTGGTCGTACGACCCTCTCTTCCAACCACCACATTCTCAACTTCTCATCACTCTCAACTTTTTAACTGATCAGAGTAGCCTTATTCCATAGCATGATTCTCTATATATCTAATAAATTTCATTGCAACGCACGAGTAGATACCAATTGAGAAAAATGCACAATATTAAGAACAGAGGAATGCAAAATATATCAACTCATCCTAGCAAGCAATATTATATGAAGTGCAGGGAATGCATAATATATCAACACATCCAGCAAGCATATATTAGATGATGTAGGACCAAAATGGCAATAGAGGGGGGTGAATAGTGCCTTCAAAACCGCCCCAAGTATTCACACAATTTTTTTCTCCGATAGCTATAGAAGCTATGAAAAAAAGAATGAGCGCTCACTGGAAATTGAAAGGAGGACTCAAATAGACAGGAAAACTGATGTGACCACACCACCAACACGTACGACCGTAGCGGCCAATATCAAGATTGAACTAAAGATGAATTCATTTCTTCAACTTCAACACATTTTAAATGAGAATATGATGTTACCTAATGATGATAATATATATATATATATATATATATGTAGCACCACATCACTTTGGAACCAATTGAAGCAAGGGTTCAAGTTTGACAGGTTTTGGAATCCAATTCGGCCTCCAGATCAATTCGGATTCAGCTTGACAAACCAACTTCAAACGGCCATAACTTTTGATCCAAAAGGCTTCTCTGGGCCCGTGAGTACTCGTTGGAAAGATCTTGGAGTATACTTTCAGATGGATCTGGTCTCATCTCCAAACTCCACTCGAGCCGATCAGAAACTGAGAAACAAGTGACATCGTTTTTCCAGTCCGAGTCAAAGTGGGCCGAGGGCCTTGTAACTTGGGCTATTTGGGTCAGTACTGTTCACATGAACATTATCACGACCATGTGAACAGTAACCATGAGTAGTACCATATCCCTTTTCATTAGATAAGTGTGGTTTCCCCCTCCCCTATTTAAGGAGGTCGCACCCCTTTAGTTTTCATTGGGTTTTTCTTAAGAGATTGTTCTGCTTAGCAGTTTCACCGCATGTTCGGTTGAGGAACCCCAACTTGTGAACTTAAACATTATTCGCAATTTCAGATTGCATCTTAAACTCTCTTGCTTGTGTTCTCGATTCACTTGCAGGAGATAGCTTTCTTGGCGAGGTCAACCGTGTTCGGCACGGTTGATAACCAACGGAGCAGTGGTGTAGTGATTGCGAGGGATTCGATCTGTTTTGGTCGGAGCCTTTGGATCATCAACGTCGAGATCTCCACAATCGACTTATCAGTACCTCTCAGAAGATCGGGCCATCGTCACATCAAAAACCAAGAAGAAAGAACAGTACAGAAGGTAGACAACCCGGTCAGACCGCAAGAGAACTGCCGGTTTGACCACCACGGCACAATCAGTCTGACCGCCAGGGCACAGCCGATCTAGTTGCCAGGGTACAGCCGGTCGGACCGCCGGGGTGCAGCCGGTCTGACCGCCGAACCCTAGCGGTCTGACTGCCAAAGAGGAGGCAGTCTGATCGCCGGTCTAAGTTCAGTCCAACCGGGAGACTGAAAACAGAGGCGAGCAAAAACACAGGGCTGGCCGAAAACTGACTGAACAGTAAAAACTGAAATGAAGGGGCAAACACTGAGGGAGAATTCAACTAAGGTTGTGCTTCACAGATCAACAACATAAGACTTCAACCAAAACATCCAACTGGCTTCAGAAAGTAACAATTCAGATGAACGAACACTTTATGTAAAAATGCAGACAAAGCAGAGAAGGCAAAACGGAAGAATAGCAAATCTGAAAAGAAAGGCCAAATTGAAAAGAGACATAGTCTGAAGGAAACAAAGAAATGCCCGAGCGTTTGCTGCCGTTCTCAGATCAAGGGAATAGGACCTCAACCTGAATTCCAATCTCGGCTGAAACAGAAACTAACAGAGCAGAAAACTCAATCAACTGAACCTCACAACCTAAAAACCGAGAGGAACACAGCAGGAGAGACAAAATCCAAATAGCTCGTGATTCTTGGATCCTTTACTCATGAGTCTTTGGATTACAGCAGAGAAATGACCTCAGAGAAGAAAACACAAAGCCAAAGCAATTTCTAGTTGAGATACCAAGAACACAAAATTACTCTGCCTCCAAACCCTAGAAATCTGTAAATAGGGGAAATCCAGCGATTCATTTCTCAGGGAGAATTTGGCTGTTAAAATGATTGCTCTCAGGAATAAGCTAGCCAAGGGGCTTTGAGAAGATTCCTAGTTCAGAGCAACAAAGATTCAACATCTACTCAAACAAGAATTCATCTCAGATCAAAAAGAAACAGAGAAGAATGGAGACACCGTAGGCAAATCAACCAAACAACACATAACATTAGAAATCGAAATAGATGCAAAGAGATGAATGATTGCATTAACAAAGAGTTCTACAGTCATCGCATACATGATTTCACATTTTGGGCAGGGCTCACACAGAGACAACAAGAAGTAGAACAACTCCAACTAGACACACTCACGCAGCCATGGAGACAAATGCAAAACTAACACTGCTCTGCCCAACAACTCCTCAACAGAGAATGAAAAGAGACACAAAGCAAAAACTCCGACCCATGCACTTGAGAACAACCTCTCTATTTATAGCCTTCTACTACCGGGTTCACATTTTGTTTTGCCCAATAACACCAACAACTTCTGCGCTTTACCCATTAGTCTCAACCCGAATCCACTTCCACTTTACAGCCTTGCGCATTTTACCAAAATACCACTCCTGCACCTTCCTGGAAGCTTCCTCTTTTCTTGTTGTCCAATCCTTGCAACCACCTTGAATCCTCGCCGTCTTCGGCATCTCCCGACCACTTCGACCTCAGCACCGCCTGTGCCTAGTCCGGCCATCCCATGCCTCGCCATGACTTAGCTTCAAAGTCCTGCATCCATCACAGACAAGAAAACATCACATAGCACCGCTCGAAACAATATAATCATACATTAGCATCAGTAGAAAGTACTTAAGCACGAAGCACACAAATCAAACTCAAACTATCTAGAACAAGTGTCAATTACTCATCACAAACACGGGGTTGCCTCCACATGGTCTCTCAATCTCTCCCTTGATGAGTATATTGACAAACACAAAAAAGCATAAAGTTGAGTTTGTTTTGAGAGTCACATTTGGTCTTAATGAAAAGCAAAGAGACTCAAGACCATGTTGACAGAAGAGAACACTTGGAGCCGAACCAGAAGGAGCAAATTTTTCTCCAAAGCTCCAAAAAGTTCCCTTGAAATGGCTTTTTCTCCATTATTCTCCCCCTTTTGGCAATAAAATTATCAAGATGCACGAGAGAGAATAGAGCATGATGTGATTGAAATGACTGTATCTTATTCATTTTAAGCATTAAGAGCCATGAAGATTATCCAAAATGGCCTTTTGAGTATTACACCAAGCCATAACACATAAGAAAGCTATTAAGATCATGACAATGTATGTATAGATAAGCTGAACCAAATAAGTCATAATCTGAAAATTACATGAATTGCTTAGCATGTCAAGTCATCCAAGAGTATAGTCTAGCTAGAGGTATCCAAGGATGATGTCGTTCATGTCAATATTCTAAGTGGAATCAAGAAGCTAAAATTGAGTCAATTTAGAGTGCTACAAGTTCAAGAATGAATCATTTGTTCAAGTACTTGTTCTTTTTGTAATTAAGCAAATTTTAGCACAATTGACATGTTTTCCTTTTAAAAACTCATGGTTGTGTCCAACCAACGTTTTGTTTCGTTACGTGCTAGACCTCAAGCCTTATGCAACCACTTCAAGCTAGAAGCTTAAGAAAAATGATCTTGGTCAACCAAAACTCCCCCTGAGTTCATGCCTAGTGCAATGGCAAGTAGTCTCATGAGAAAGAATTGGTGAGGTTAGTTTTTTTCGCACAAAAGAGATCTTTTTGCTTTTGCTGAATTTAGTTCAAGAACAAGGAGTTAATAATAACTCATGCTTCATAAAGGAACTAGCATAGCTCAATCTAAAACTCAATAAAGATTCAAGACTCAACTCAGTCTATTTGACATGGCATGAATCATAAAAGGATAACTAAAGACAGACTAATCTCAAGAGCTAACATGACATGAATTAATTCAAGTTGTGCATTTTTAATCAACCTATCATGGCAAAGAAGACTACACATATAAAGTCATGATAAATCTAGCAATTTAGCACAGATTATGGCAAAATGTAAAGCAGTTGTTTTATGTCATAAAAGGATAATAATCAAGGCTCCATGTAGTCATATTACAATGCAGAATGACATGAAATGCAAGAAAATCCAGCTCCCCCTCAGAATGTGAAGCACTTTTAGTTCAAGTTGAGTTATGACAGAATTAAGATCTAGCAAATCCCAAATGAACTCCCCCTGAACTAAAGCAACAAAGATGAGAAGCTGGCAAGATAAGATATAGAGGATACTATAGCTCAGACTGACTCTCATCTACCCCATATGCACTAGGACTATCAGCTGGTCTTCTAACACACTAGGGAGTAAACACGTTCTGAGAGACCATGTAGAGGTGACCTCGTGTGTGTGATGAGTAATTGACGTGTGTTCTGAAAAGTTTGAGTTTGGTTTGTGTGGTTCGAGCCAAGTTGTCGTGTGATGCAGTTGGTTTCGGTCGGACCTGGTCAAACCTGGTCGAATGTGCTTAGGATGCGTATTCCTTTGATTCGACAGGTTTGGGCTTTATCATGCTTAATATTTTCGCTAATACAATTCATGATCGCATTATATTGAGCGGTGCTATGTGATGTGTTTCTTGTCTGAGATGGCTACAGGACATCGAGGCAGAGTAGTGGCGAGGCCCGGATGACCGGACTAGGCGCAGGTGGTGCTGAGGTCGGAGCGGTCGGGATGTGCCGAAGACGACGAGGACTCGAGGTGGTTGTGAGGCTTGGACGGCAAAAAATGAGGAAACTTCCCGGAAGATGCAGGAGGGGCGTTTTGGTAAATACGCAAGCTGCATTAGGAAATGGATTCGGTTTAGAATTAGCGGGTAAAGCATTGAGGCTTAATGGGAAAAGCATTGTGAACCCTCTAACCAAAGTCTATAAATAGGAGGTGTGTCTCCTGGTTGTTGCATGTTTTTAGAGAGGTTGTTAGGGTTTTGCTTTGTGCTTTGGTTGTTGAGGAGTAGGTGAGAGTGCAGAGGGTTGGTGTGCCATGTCTCCTGCGTGAGATTCTTGAGTTTGATTCTCTTGGGTGTGTTGTTCTTTAGGAGAGTGGAATGGATTGAGTAGGCTGTGTTAAGACCTTTTGTAATCATTCCTCTCTTTGAATCTATTGAAAAATTCAGTGAGAAGCAAGGGTTTCACGATTCTATTCTCTGCTCTCGGTTATTCACTATTTTTCTTTTGAGTGGAGTTCTTGATCCTTGTTTCTCTGGAGAACTTTTGTGCTCGGGTCTTGGGAGAGTCTAAAGGCCACTTGGCCAGATCATACCTAAGAGCAAAGTTCTTTCATTGCTATATTCTTCTCAGTCGCTTTTTTGCTCTATTTCCCTGTTTGCTGAAATTCAGGGTTTGAAGACAGGGCTCAATCGATCCTCTTGATTTCTTTCCAAAAGTTGAGTTGTGTTTTGTGCTTCCCTGTCCTAAGTATATTCCCTGCAATGATTGACAAGTTTTCATGAGCAAAAGTCTGAAGGATCTCAAGAAATTTGAACCTTGCCTCATTACCTGTAATCTTTCTGACAAAAATAGTGTCCTTCTGTAGAGTTGATCATTGTCTGAATTTCTGCTCCTTTGAGGCTGTTCTTGTTATTTGAGATAAGGCTTTATGTCTCTAGATTGAGAAGGATAGCAGATGCTTGCAAAATTCCTCGATTTCTTATCGTCTGCAGTAGTTTCTGGTCGGTATTGAGTCTGCGACAAACATTTCTCTGCTCTGCTTTAGGGACCCCGGTCAGACCGCTAACCCTAGCGATCAGACCGCTTGGTACTTGGCGGTCAGACCGCTCAAGTGATGGCGGTCAGACCGGAGTTGGGGTTGCAGTCATACCACCCGAGGAATAGCAATCTGACCGGTCATGCGGGGAGCGGTCAGACCATTATCTAGCCGGCGGTCAGACCGGTCTTGAACCGGCGGTCTGACCGGCCGTGACTAGGCGGTCTGACCGGCCCTGCCTGTGTCTTTGAGTCGATTTTAGCTGCTAGCCTCTGCTTGTCCTTTTGTTTGTCGATTCTCTTTGCTTGTAGTAAGTAGAGCATGTCTTCTTCATAGCTCCAGTAGCTATTGGAGTAGAGCTTCCGAGTGGATACTTTTAGGGGGAATTTTAAAAGGTACCATTTACCCCCCCCCCCCTCTGTTGCCGTTATCGATCCAACACGTTCCCTGTCTACCCAAGGGTGGCCCTACCCTCACTAGACCTATAAGAAGTGAGTAAACTCAGCCTAGTGAGAAGAGAGACAGCTAATAAGTAGCATCCTAGAATCACAAGATGAGAGGAAGAAATCTAAGCAACGCGGTGAGAGAACCACTCTAATCTATGCTAGAAGGACTAACCCAAATGCACCCTTATGCAATGCAGCAGAATGAAACAGGAGCATATAAACAGGATAAAATATGAAGCTCGAAGCTCCCCCTTACAACAATCCATAAGGACAGACCACCCCAAGCTCTCCTCGCAAGGCTGAATACCTAGAGCTATCCAAAGGCTTGGTAAAGATATCGGCTAACTGGTGATCACTCTCCACAAACTGGAGCACTATGACACTTTCTCCTCATGGTCTCTAAGGAAATGATACCTGATATCAATGTGCTTGGTCCGGGAGTGCTGCACTGGGTTCTTGGCAATATTAATGGCAGAAGTGTTATCACAAAAGAGTGAAACACTATCTATGACTAACCCAAAGTCCAGCAGGGTTGAGGCCATCCAAAGCACCTGACTGCAGCAGCTAGTAGCAGCAACATACTTGGCCTCTACAGTAGACTGTGTAACACTGGACTGCTTCCTAGAAGACCAAGAAACAAGAGAAGTGCTCTTCATATCTATCCTACAGCCAGCGAAGTCTGCGTTGGAATAGGCTCTAAGGGAAAGACAGGAAGAGGAGGAGTACCAGATACCATAGTTTGTGGTAGCTTGAAGGTACTGAAAAATGTGCTTCACCGCCTGGCGGTAAGATACACAAGGGGAGGCCTAAAATCGAGCACACAGACACACGGAGAAGTGTATGTCCGGTCTCGAGGTAGTGAGGTACAAGAGGGAGCCAATCATGTTGCGGTACTCATTCTGATCAACTGGCTCGCCATCCTCATCTGGATCAAGTGTAGCTGATGATGCCATTGGAGTTGACACCGGCTTACCATCACTCATGTCAAAGCGTCTCTGAAGGTCACGAGTGTACTTGACCTGATGCAAAAAGGTACCCTCCCGAGTCTGCTTGATCTGGAATCCAAAGAAGAAGCTCAACTCGCCCATCATGCTCATCTTAAACTCTGTGCTCATGACATCGGAGAACTGGGAAACAAGAGCATGAGAGGAGCCGCCAAAGATGATGTCATCCACATAAATCTGGACAAGTAGAAGGTCATTGCCATGCCTGTGAATGAACAAGGTCTTGTCTACCTTACCCATCTCAAACCTATGACTCAACAGATAGGACTTAAGCCTCTTATACCAAGCTCTAGGGGCTTGCTTAAGTCCATACAGGGCTTTGGAAAGCTTATAGACATGGTATGTGTATTTGGGGTTCTCGAAACCTAGAGGCTGCCTAACATAGACCTCTTCGAGATATACCCATTGAGGAAGGCACTCTTGACATCCATATGGTAAAGCTGAAGCCCTTAGACGCTGCGAATGAAAGCAAGATCCTAATGGCCTCTAGCCTAGCTACAGGGGCAAATGTCTCCTCAAAATCTAAACCCTCAACCTGGGAGAAACTCTGAGCTACCAATCTAGCCTTGTTTCGAATGACTACCCCATCCTCACTCTGCTTGTTTTTTAACACCCACTTGGTACCTATGACATTATGACCTCTAGGGGGCTCAACAAGCAACTAGACCTTGTTTCTCTCAAAGTTCTCTAACTCCTCATGCATGGCATTAACCCAAGACTCATTAGAAAGAGCATGACTAATATCCTTGGGTTCGAAAGAAGCAACGAAGGCAGAGTGGAGACAGAAGTGAGACATGCCAGATTTTGAGCGTGTGACATGTTCAAAGAGATCTCCTATCATCTGCTCAGAAGGATGATGTTTTTGGATATGACGGGGAGGTCCTGGATGAGAGAGGAAATGGCCTCTACCTCATGAGCTGACGAGGTAGAAAAAAGAGCCACTAGCTCCAGAGGATACGGAAGGAATGGGCTGATCTTCTTGAGGTACGGTGGAGGAAGCAGGTACCTCAAGGGGAGGAGGAACTGGATAAGGTAAGCAACCTTCATCTCCATCCTCCTCATCATCCACAAAGATGGTCTCGAACAGCTCTACTGAACCTGAGATATCGGGCCTAGTCCCCGGACTGGCCTCATCGAAAGTCACCTCATAGGTTTCTATCATTTTGCTAGACTCGCAGTTCCAGACTCTATACGTCTGCGAAGAAGTCGAGTAACCTAGAAAGATACCATCACAAGATCGTGACTCGAACTTATCTAGGTTCTCAGACTTCAGAATAAAACACTTGCAATCAAACACACGAAAATGTGAGATGCTGGGCTTTCGCCCATATCTCAACTCATAAGAAGTGCGATGCAAGTGTGCCCAAAAAAAACTATATTCGAAACATAGCACGCGATGGCTATCGCCTCAACCCAAAACTTCCTAGGTGTAGAGTACTCATCAAGCATCGTCCTGACCACAATGCCATTTTGCTGGGGGACATGCGGAGAAGAGAACTGCTGCTCTACACCTATCTCATCGCAGAACTTCTCAAAGTATGAATTCTTGAACTCCGTGCCATTGTCACTGTGAATCGCTTGTAAGGCACCCGGGAGCTCAACAGAAAGCCTACTAAACAAATCCCAAAAATGACTGAACGCCTCATCCTTCGAGGCTAAGAAAAACACCCAAGAGTACCTCGAGAAGTCATCGACCACGACAAGAACATACCACTTCCCTCCTGCTGACTGCACTCTAGTTGGACCAACTGTATCCATGTGGAGTAGCTGTCCTGGTGCATCGGTCATAGTCACTGTGACTGGAGGATGAGAAGCGGCAACCATCTTGCCATGCCAGCAAGGAGCACAAATTATGTCTTTGACCATCTTGAGTTTGGGCAGACCACGAATGAGATCATGGCCACTAACTCGAGTCAAATGGTCAAATCCGATATGACAAAGTCTCCTATGCCAGAAAGTGAGGTCACGGGACTTTGAAGCAACTAAACACTTGAGAGGATCGCCAGAAGACTCAACAAAATCAGCACAAAAGATCCTCTCATATCTAGAAATCCCGCAAACCAGACTCCCCGAAGAATCAAGAATTTTGCACGTATTTTTCTTAAAGCTCACCTCGAAACCGTCATCAGTAAGCTGGGAAAACGAGAGCAAATTGTATTGCAGCTTACTCACTAAGGCAACATCTTTTAAAACAAAAGAATCATTAATGCATACAGTACCTTTAGCGATGACACACCTAGACGAGGCGTCTCTGAAGGTGATAGTCTCATCACCTAGAGCTCGGACAAGGGAAGAGAACCAGCGAGAGTCTCTGGTCATGTGTCGAGAACAGCCGGAGTCTACGAGCCAAACCTCTCCCTTCCCTGCCCGACGAACCTCATTGGAGTCAGTGTAGAAATCGTTGTCGCTGACGTCGGTCTCGTGGGCCATGAAGCACATGCCGATGAAGTCGTCGCCGTCTTGGGATCTTGATCATCCTTGCCGTCATCGTCACTCCACCCTTCCATGACGCTAAAGTTGATGTCGTCGAAGGCGGTGAGGACGCGGTGGAAGAGATTCTTGTCTTTGCCAAGGTTGCGGTACTTCTTCTCTTTGCCTTGGGCGTGAGCTGGGGGTTTCTTGTTGCGATTCTTGTTGTTGTAGTCGTTCTTGCTCACACCGCCGTAGTCGCTCTTGCTCTTCTCCAGCTTAGGGCAATTTACTCGAATGTGGTTGGGGCCACCACACTCGAAGCAGATTATCGACCCACTCCTCTTTCTGTCCCTCACTCTCTTGTATGCATGAGAGAACTTTCTGGCTAGAAGGGCTAATTGGTCCTCTGGTAGCTACTCTAATTGATCATCGGTTACTTCACAGAGAGCAGCTAGGGAAAAACCAGAAGCATTATTAGAGAAAACATCATAAGCAGGACTGTGATTGGTGACCAATGCCATAGACTGCGATTTTGACTTGCGAGAGACAATGTCAATCTCGTGAGTCTTGAGGCGTGAATACAGCGCGTCAAGAGTCAGGGTCGAAAGATCGGTCGTGTCTTTGATGGTGGTCACCTTCATTTCCCAAACTTGCAAATCCAAGGCATAGAGCATCTGTCGAGCATTGTCCGAGTCAGGGTATGTGAGACTGACTGCTCGGAGGTTGCTCAAGATTTTATGAAACCTCGTAAAACACTCATCAAGGGACTCTCCAGCGAGCATTTCAAACTTGTTGTAATCTCGCTTGTACTAGTCCTGCCGTACCGTCTTGATTTGAGTAGTCCCCTCATGGTAAGCATCGAGGGTCACCCAAATATCGAAGGCCGACGTGAGATGAGAGATGCGATCGAATTCACTTCGACTCAGACCTTGGATTACGATGATCCTTGCCTTAGCATTCGCCTCAACATCCGGCATGTTCGCCACATTGATGTTCTCATCGGCAGGAATAACATAGCGCATTTTGACCATTCTCCAGATGGCATAGCCCTAAGCCTGTATGTAGGTCTCCATCCTACTCTTCCAGAAAGGATAGTCGATCCCATCAAAGATAGGGGGCTTGGTGGAATACTTGTCAGTCGCTATGGCTCGCAGACCAGTTAAGATCTATATGGAAGAGCTAACCGGCTCTGATACCGATTGTAGGACCGAAATGGCAACATAGGGGGGTGAATGGTGCCTTCAAAACCGCCCCAAGTATTCACACAATTTTCCTCTCCGATAGCTATAGAAACTATGAAGAAAAACAATGAGCGCTCACTGGAAATTGAAAGGAGGTCACAAACAGACAGGAAAACCAAGAAGAAAGAACAGTACAGAAGGTAGACAACCCGATCAGACCGCAAGAGAACTGCCGGTCTGACAGCCACGGCACAGTCAGTCTGACCGCTAGGGCACAGCCGATCTCGATGCCAGGGTACAGCCGGTCTGACCGCCGAACCCTAGCGGTCTGACTGCCAAAGAGGAGGCGGTCTGACCGCCGGTCTGAGTTCGGTCCAACCAGGAGACTAAAAATAGAGGCGAGTAAAAACACAGGGCTAGCCGAAAACTGACTGAACAGTAAAAACTGAAATGAAGGGGCAAACACTGAGGGAGAATTCAACTAAGGTTGTGCTTCACAGATCAACAACATAAGACTTCAACCAAAACATCCAACTAGCTTCAGAAAGTAACAATTCAGATGAACGAACACTTTATGTAAAAATGCAGACAAAGCAGAGAAGGCAAAACAGAAGAATAGCAAATCTGAAAAGAAAGGCCAAATTGAAAAGAGACATAGTCTGAAGGAAACAGAGAAATGCCCGAGCGTTTGCTGCCCTTCTCAGATCAAGGGAATAGGACGTCAACCTGAATTCCAATCTCGGCTGAAACAGAAATTGACAGAGCAGAAAACTCAATCAACTGAACCTCACAACCTAAAAACCGAGAGGAACACAGCAGGAGAGACAAAATCCAAATAGCTCATGATTCTTGGATCATTTACTCTTGAGTCTTTGGATTACAGCAGAGAAACGACCTCAGAGAAGAAAACACAAAGCCAAAGCAATTTCTAGTCAAGATAACAAGAACACAAAATTACTCTGCCTCCAAACCCTAGAAATCTGTAAACAGGGGAAATCCAGCGATTCATTTCTCGAGGAGAATTTGGCTGTTAAAATGATTGCTCTCAGGAATAAGCTAGCCAAGGGGCTTTGAGAAGATTCCTAGTTCAAAGCAACAAAGATTCAACATCTACTCAAACAAGAATTCATCTTAGATCGAAAGGAAACAGAGAAGAACGGAGACACCGCAGGCAAATCAACCAAAACAACACATAACATCAAAAATCGAAAGAGATGCAAAGAGATGAATGATTGCATTAACACAGAGTTCTACGGTCATCGCATACATGATTTCACATTTTGGGCAGGGCTCACACAGAGACAACAAGAACTAGAACAACTCCAACTAGACACACTCACGTAGCCATGGAGACAAATGCAAAACTAACACTGCTCTGCCCAACAACTCCTCAATAGAGAATGAAAAGAGACACAAAGCAAAAACTCCCACTCATGCACTAGAGAACAACCTCTCTATTTATAGCCTTCTACTACCGGATTCACATTTTGTTTTGCCCAATAACACCAATAACTTCTACGCTTTACCCATTAGTCTCAACCCGAATCCACTTCCACTTTGCAGCCTTGCGCATGTTACCAAAATGCCACTCCTGCACCTTCCTGGAAGCTTTCTCTTTTCTTGTTGTCTAATCCTTGCAACCACCTTGAATCCTCGCCGACTTCTGCATCTCCTGACCGCTTCGACCTCAGCACTTCCTGTGCCTAGTCCGGCCATCTCATGCCTCGCCACGACTTAGCTTCAAAATCATGCATCCATCACAGACAAGAAAACTTTACATAGCACCGCTCGAAACAATATAATCATACGTTAGCATCAGTAGAAGGTACTTAAGCATGAAGCACACAAATCAAACTCAAACTATCTAGAACAAGTGTCAATTACTCATCACAAACACGGGGTCACCTCCACATGGTCTCTCAGATGAAGTGTAGAGGAATGCTTACAATTAGGAAGATTACAAAAACTACAAATCTCGATAGCCCTCTGATGTAGACGCTCTGGATCCTAGCTCTAATCCGTCTTAATTACTACAACTAATTAAAGCCATCTCTTAGTAGAAATGCCAATTAGAGCCTCATCTACCTATCTAATCCTAGACCCAAACATTGCACTAATATCAAAGCCATGGATTAACATGAAGATTGGATGGTCTGAACTGAGCAGTGGGGGTCCCCTTAGATAGTGCTCAGGGGTCCCATGGACTGGACGGTGCACGGGTGTGTGCCAGACAGCGCTAGGACTTCGTGGTCGCATTGGGTCTGTAGATGCTTCCATGTGTGTATGACATGTAGGTCATATATGAATTGAGTCGGTTTGCCTTCAAAAGTCTGCATCAATTTCCAACAAATTGCGTAGAGTCCGATTCCTTGCCACACAAGTTGTCCAACTTTTGGGTGAGGGAATTCCCAAAAAGTGTGGAAAACTTTCAAGGGGTTCTCGTGCGCAGTGGCGGATCCAGGATCAAAATTTAGGGTGGGCTGATGGGACTTCACCGGTTTGTCGAATACCGTGTTGTCGGCCTACGGTAGCCTGCCATATTGCCTACTTTTCGTTACACATAGGAATCTAAACGAGCACCATTGGATGCAGATACCCTAATCCTTCTTTAAATGTGTCACGTTGGGTCGGTCGATCAGTATGTAAATCTACATATATATTACATGCAAGTTGTGTGGATTTTAAGCATAAACCATGGACATTTTTGTGACCTTGTAGATTTGGAGCTGAAGTTTGCATCATTGGTTGAATCAGTTTCTACAAAATTAACTCTCTTTGCCTTTAGTTGGACTAGGCAGTGAAAGAAATGGTTGGCATTCCTACGTGTTTTTAACAAAAAAAGAAAGAAAATGTTGGCATTCCTGTGTGTTCTTGGGGAAAGAAGAAAGACAATGTTAGCATTGTGCACATTGTACCTACAAGGCTTGGTCTAGGCTTGGATCAGTAAAGACAGGCTGCTTCTAGGTTCTGATTCAGATTCCAGAGAGGGAGAAACTAAGCAGTCAGCAGGACAGCATGCAGTAGCTGAGTAGCATGCTAAATGAACTCACCGAATGCTTTCTGGAATGAATCAACTCAATATTCACAGTGCTAAGGTATACAACATTTAGCCAGCGGAAGGGGGGGCGCCAGCCCCACCTGCCCCCCCGGTGGGTCCGCCACTGCTCGTGCGAGAAGGTTTGGGAAGAGACATGCGCCGGGCAGCGTAGGTCTCTCCCACATGTCCCCTTCTCAGTCCGAGACCAAGGAGGACTGGACTTGGCTCTAGGCGGTGCCACCTCTCTACGTCGGGCGGCGAAGACTAGGCTCTAGCCGGCTCCTCTTCTCTGTGCCAGGTGGCAAAGCTTCAGCCCAGTTCCAAGTAGGTTTCGGCCCATGTGGGCTCACTGCGGACTTTTGGCATTTTCTAAGTATTTTCTTCAGATTTTGAGCCTTTTCTACAAAAAAAAGTTCCAAAACGACAAACTTCTGCTTGGGTTAGGGTTTGCGGCAATATTCCATAACTTTGGTACTTTACTTACCAATTTACACAGGAATTTGTACTGCAGAAGTCATATAAAATTAGCACAAACACTCCCTCTTAGTCTCTTGCAGGAAAATGGAACAATTACAATTCTGAACTTTAAAGTGAGTATCATTTCATTTCTATAACGAGATAAAGAGTAGGGGGTGCTATTAAATACTAGGGAGCATAGCAACCAAGTAGTACTACCAGATCATAAGTGCATAATGTTAGCAGCGATTCATGCCATTGATAGCAATACTATGCTTATTTAGATTTCATGAATGTTTTGACAAGATGAACTATTTACGTATTTTCGTTAATTTTGGATGTATAGTTTAAGGGGTTTTCATGTTCCGATAAATATTCGTAACCGTATTCGTTTCGATTCGTATTCGATCCGTATCTGTATTCGATATTATTCGTATTTGTATTCGTATTCGAGTTATCCGTATTCGTATCCGTATCTGAAAAAAATATGAAAACAAATATGGTAGAGGCATTATCCGTCCGTATCCGATCCGTTTTCACCCCTACTGTGGGATCACTTTGGGTATTGGAAATATATATTATATACAAAAACTTGTTAATGTGACTTAATGTATGAATTTATAATTATTACTTTCCACAATATATAATTTCAAAACATAAATTATAACATGTAGATGCATGTTTTAGTCAAACATATAAGAAAGAATACCTTTATCATATTCAAAACATATAACATATGAAATAAAAATAATTTTTTTAGGGTCCCACTGTCCCTAGAGGGACTTTGCCCCCTCCCCCATCCTACAAGGCTAACAGGGGCCATCCCTGATACCCAAGGGGGATAATCCCCGTGCGGCCATCCCTACTCGTTAGGCATAACCAACTGGATGGAATCTTTGGATGGTCATAGGGTGAAACCTCATCGGTTTATTTATTTCATCTATCATTTACTTATCAGTTATTCACTATCTATTTAACCCACGCTTTGTAATCAATTTATTATATTTCAACGTAAGTTACTGCTTTCTACAAAATAAACCATACCAGCCATCCTTTGAAATAAGTCTGCTTTTATATAATTGCATTTATGTACACAACTTACTAAGTACTCCATTTACTCATCCTTGCTATATACAATGATGCTTAGCTATTGGAGATCAGGATTACATTACCATTGATCAACTATCCCAAAGGAGTACCTTGGAGATCATGGAAACTAGGTCACACTACCCAGTCGATTGCTTGTGGCATATGGATGTGCTAAATTTAAAGTTATGTTTATTTTTCCACTACAGTTATTTCCTTCGTTAAGCTCTGTGAGGCTAATAAGTGTGAACTCTGACCATAAGGTCTCAACTTTCCTTCATTAAGCTCTATGAGGCTAATAAGTGTAAACTCTGACCAATAAGGTCACAACTTAGTACTTTAATAATATTTACTACTTTCTTAGTTATTCATGTGTATAGATGATATTTTATCAATGTTGTAACTATGTGAACTAGTATGATCCTGGACTAATAGTCCAGAATATACAAAGAGCTTGGATTTGGAAATCGAGGTCCACTACTGCAGAAAAGGTCATCACAGACAGTTCAAAAATGTCATCATAGACAGTTTCGTGAGCCATCTGAGTTTATGGGTCAGTAATGATATAAGGTCATCACCAACGGTTATTAACTCATAACTGTCTATGATAGTAACTCATAACCGTCTGTGATACTTGACTGTCACAGACGATTTGTAGTAGAAACCATCTGTGATAGCTCATGAATCTTTAATATCACAGACAATTTATAGTTGAAACCGTTTGTGAAACCATCTGTGATTCATGAGCTATCATAGACAGTTTCTACTACAAACTATTGTGATAGTTAACTATCATATATGGTTATGTGTTAATAACCGTCTATGATATTCTTTTGTATTCTTAAATCTATTTCTGTATGTTGGCCAGTCTTAGGAAATGATAACCATGTCCACTGAAACAAATAGAAACATAACAAGTATATGTATACATCCAATTCATATTCATTTCAGAAACAAGAACATCCATTTCACAAATCAATTAACTCAAGTGAAATTAATTAACCATAATCATGAACAAATACACACTTATACAGTAAAGTTCAACCTTATCCCAATCAAGTTCATTCTACATTGTGAAACTCCCCATCTTTGTTTATGACCTAAGACATCAAGAAGTATGCACACTGTCGTCGAATTTTTTGGAGGTCAGCATGTTCCGACACAGTTGTAGCGATGGCCGCAACCTGTTGGTTGGAAGATCAATGTCATGCATACATATAAATTGATAAGTATGAAGTAATTATTGCAAGATTAACAAACCTGAGGATCATTGGTCACCGTGGAATCAAGAAGCAGTTCCATGTTGTGGCATACATAGTATCCACAAGTGTTGCCTAGCAGCTGCTAGTGGTACTACAAAAATAGAATTTGTTAGTTTGAGATACATTACTACAAAGTGTTATATAGGATTAATGTGTACTAACGAATACTGGGAAATCTAGATCGTGTAGCAGGGCGTTGATCTCTCCCTTGGATTTTCATACAGAATCAACGTACTTGGCGAACGACCTATGTGATTCTAAAAAGTTAGCCTTAGTCATTGTGAAGGAAGTAAAGACTACAATAGAGTTATCTATAGAGAAAATGTGTTTACTTATCGATTAATTGTTGGACAACTGTGAAGTCAGTTTTGGCCTTCTTTAGGGAATCAAGGTATATTACAATTAGAATTAGAATCTAGTGGAAGCTATACAGGTATGTCGCCATGGTAATTAAACCTAAGTTGTGTTGCTTATAAAGTACAAATCAACAAGTATAGCTACTAGTGCAGCACTTACCCTGGGTTATAGGGCATAAGTATGAATGCCTTATTGTGGTGAGTCACCAATACCGTCATGATGTAATTCTTGGCAAAGGATGCAATCTCCTTGATGATATCCATGGAGACCAAGCGTGGGTTGAGGAAACCAATAAGTGATTTGGTTAATCTAGCTTCAGTCACCATGTATCTATATACACACACACACAAAAAAAAAGCAATGAGTTATATATGATATTTATTGGTATTACATAAACATAGATTGTGATTGTACACACTTATAATGTCCAGTATCGAATGAGTGAAGCATTGAGGGCGTCAAGTTTGAAGAGAAAGAACAAGTTCTCGAAGGTCACTGTGAAGACACAGTCATGAATATCGTGCTGAAGATGATGCAGCCTGAACTTGATGGTGACACTTGAGCATCGTTCTCCCTCTGGCTTGTTGGCTTGTTCCATGCACCATGAATGCAATCTCTGGCAAGCCAGTCCTAGGGTTTGGAGGTACTCTATCGGGATGACGAACGGCTTGCCTAGCTCAAATTTCTGGGCCAATAGAAAGTATGGGATATCATCGGTCTTCTTCGGTTTGCCTTGCCACCTCTGTTCTTAGACATTGACTTCATGGTAGTCGACCGGTCACGAGATGTAGATGCATGTGATTCACCGTGCCTTTTCCACGTTGATGCAGCTAGCTCCAATGCAAATAGCTCCTGTGGACTTGGCGCCGATGTAGATAGCTCCCATGGACTTGGTGTAACATCCTAATTTTCAAAGCCTTTTTGAAGCTTTTAAAACAAAAATAACCATTTGGAATTTTCTTGAATTAATTAAATCTTAATATGAATTTTCTAAAATTAAAAGGATTTAATGTGACTAATCTAAACATCAATTATTGTTGAGAGTATTTTATTTGGGTTCCTTGGGCCAAAACCCTAGTCGTCCCATCTTCTCTCTGGCCCAGCCACTAGCCTCAGCCCGCCCTTGCCACGTGTCTTGCATCTGGCATCACGTGCAGCCGTTGGATGAATGACATGTGTCTGCCATCCGTGGGCACCATTTCATCCACATCGTATCTTGGTCGTTCCCCTCTTCCCATGTGACCGATAGGTGGGGCCACTTGTCAAGCCGTCGTCCTCAACTGGGACTCCATCACCGTGTCCTGTAGCCGCTCGCTCTCGTTGTGCCTCGCCGTCGTCCTTGTCGAGCTTCTGCGCTAGAGTTCGTTTGCGCCGCCACCTTCATCTTCAATGCCGGTGAGGTCGTCATCTTCACCGTCGTCTATCACCCGTTGTTGTTCCCTGTCATTGGTAGCTACGCCACCTTGATCATTCTTGTCATCAGTGAGTTGCCGTCCGACCTCGCCCCTCGGCTAGCTGACGCCGTCTCACCGGCCAGTCCCCGTCCACCTCCATTCGTCGCGTCATGAGCCACTCCGCCCTCCCGAAGAGCCATCACGTTTTCGCACCCCATCGGCATCAGTGCCAACGCTAGCATGCACCTCGCCCAGCTGACGCTTCAGCTTCTTAGTGAACTCCGTCCACCATGAGCCAAGACTATGACCCTTGGGCCTAGCCAAGTTACTGAGCCACGTTAGAGCCACGCAAGACCTAATCCAACATGTCAAACACGTGTCTGTCCATGTGTTCACCACATCAACACCTGAGCCATCCCCATGCCATGTGGTAGCACACGTCATCTACCATGTGTCATGCCACGTCACCCTATCACCTCAGCCCTAGTGCCACGTGTCGTGCCCCGTGTCATGCCATGTCAGCCCTAATACTTAGTCAGCCATCACGTCAGCAAAAACAGTCACCTAGTATACTGTTTCATGAGCCGAGTCCACCATAGACTTGCTATTCTATACACCGAGTCCACAACGCAGTAGAATTTCCTAATTTCCAGTATTTTCTTTAGGTTTAATTTTTCAAGAGCATGTTCTTCTCCATCCTAGCTCCGATTAACCCGATTCCTTTTCGTAAATTCATCTAAAATTGAGATCTATCTTTTGGTTCTAGTTTTAAAGTTTTTGGAGTTTATTTCAATTTTATTTGATTCTATTTGTGCCTTGATCGCTTTCTCTCGTTAGATCACGTCTTTAAAGGAGCAGAAGCACCACCAAAATATCAAGAATTGGTAACTGAGTAAGGTCAAGGCAAGTTGTGTCCTTTGATCATGTTAAACCTAGTTTACTATTCTATTATTTATTATTTTGTTTTAAATTATCATGCATTGCTATTTTAACACAAACCATTGTACCTGGTATTTATTATCCAATTTGATTAATCCCTCCTTGATGATTTGGATGCCATGATTCCATTGCCATTATAGGATGGGAATTTATCTAGTGATACAATATTAGTATCTACTTGGGTTGTATGTCTAGTATGCTTAGCCATACTTATAATTATAAAATTTGTGCACCATGACTTGGATAGCGTCATCTTGGGTTGCACATTATCACATGTTAATTAATTAATTTTGACTTAATGAGATATTGAGTCATGGTGGTCAACCATAGTTATAAAATTTGCGCACCATGACTTGGGTAGTGTCATTGGTGTTGGTTATACAAAATAGTTTTCACTTGGACAAATGGTCGTGTAGTAAAAGGAGTGCAGTTCGCACATTGGGATATGTATATTTAACCTAGCTAATGTCTAAGGACTTAGCTTTGTATGCCATTAATTTGAGCCTTATTGTACAACCACATATCCAGTATGGGATGGATCTAGCTGATTAATTTTTGATGTTTCAATTTTGGTTCCGTCATTGAGATGAACATAAATGCTGATTTCCATGAGGCGCAAGGGGGAACTCTCCAACTAGGCAGTTAACCTACTCGGCTGTGAAACCTTAGCAGGAGGAACTGGGTTGAGATTTAGTATTGTAAAAGTCTTGTAATAATCACTTAGTCGCACGCTCAAGGAAGCGTGTATTGGTTGACATGGTAGGTGCATTATCTCTTGTGGGTAAAGTTGTACAACCTCTACAGAGTATAAAATTATTTGAATAGCCATGTCCCCGGTTATGAACAATACTCGGTGTTTTCACACAGGGTTAGGTTTTTCATAAAATCTTGGTTGGTTGGTAAGAAATTTGGTTGGGAAGTGCATGGATAGTTCACTTGTGGTTTATTCAATCCTTTATTTATTTATTTATTTATTTATGTCCTTTCCAAAAATGAGCTTTCAATCTATTTATTGTATTTACTCTAAATTATCACTTTCTGTAAAATAACCATTTAGCCATCCTTTGATAAGCCTTGCAACATTATATATTGCATCTTTGTTACAAACGACTTGCTAAGTACTTTATTTACTCATGGCTATATCCATATTTGCTCAGTTGCTGAAAAAGAGCCATATCAGCTAGAGATATTTAAAGAAGGATTCTTCAACAACTTCACGAATTAGGACTTCACTCTCTAGTCGATTGTCTGTGTGCATGTCAAATGGCTACTATGCTTATTTTTGTTTTTTGCTGCTAGTTTCTTAAGCCTTTTAGGCAATTATCTGTAAGCTTGGCCATAAGGTCGCAACACTGATAATTAAAAGTATTTGAGTCTTTTCTTAGTAAATTGTGATGTGGTCGATATTTCATATATATTTTCACTATGTGCACTAGCGTGATCCTGACCTAGTGCAGAATACACAGAGAGGTCCAGATTTACATATTCGATCTCAACAGTTGGCACCGGTGCAGATAGCTCCCATGGACTTGGCACCGGTGCAGGAGCCTCTAGGCAGATATCTCTCTTGGGCCACTGGATGAATGTTCCAATGGGTTGCCTTAGAGTCACGACCTCGTCATTTGGGGGTATCTACAGTGGGACGATCTCGAAATTGGTATAAACACTATCCACATTCACTTTTGTGAAACCTGGTGCTAGAGTTATACTGTGCACCATGGCCCTAGGACCAGATGGATACGCCTAGCCCCAAGCAGTGTATAGGGCAACAGAGACATATCTCATTTGGAGCTCGCACTTCGTAGCCACCTACATAACGATATAAAATTAGTTACTCCAACATGTCTACTAATGGATCGACCATTACAGAGATAGTAATTATTACCAGGATGTAATCAATAAGAAATCTATGGTCGCTTTCCGAGATAGGGTTGGACGCACAGCTACTCCGACCGTTGGGGGTTGGCTAGCATAGGAGCGGCGGAGGCTTCCACCTAATTTTCCCAAAATCTTTCTTGCCTACTCTCCATTTACCTGTGCTATTGCATGTCATCTCTTATATCATCAACGATCTATACTCTAAGGGATTCCTTAATCTCCTCTCGTAGTTGTGCTTCACGCTCAGCTTTAGCTCTCTTCCTCCTTTGGTATGTTTCAGAGTCCTCTGAGAAACTATGTTTTTATGGAACATAAGGACCAAGGCCTCTCATGCAACCCGGGTGCTCCTTATTTTCCAGAGCCGAAGAGAGTATATCTCTCTCCCTGGCTATTTAGAATGAGCCTTGAGAAGATTGTACACTCAGTGCTTTCTGCAAGTGCCTGACATGTCATTTCACTTCCTATAAAGTTATAGAGTAATGACAAACTAGATAGTTCGATATCTTGCCATGTGTTGGGACACTTCCTCATCTACGGGGTTTTGAAAGAAGATGGCCCCCGATGACATGGTAGATGACCTCAGTCTTATCCAATTTCGGGCGCGCTCATTAGGGATCCCAGCAAATGGCGGGAAAGCCTCTCGCAGGATTGCCTGCCCGTCATCCTTCCTCCATTGCAGGATTTTACCTGCATACCCAGCGATGCTGAGTCTCTAGAGGTGTGTGTTTGTTTGCCTAGAGGGCCCTGTGTTCCACACTTTCACTCCTAAAACTATCTATCATCTTCATTGCTATAAACTCTTACCATTACAGTTCCAGAATGGATACTTCTAGAAGGGTATCAGATCCTTCTCTATGTATTGCTTGATAAGCATGCTCTTGAAATTCTCCCATGCTTTGCACGCCGCTAGCAACACATGTCATCGCATAGAGGCCTGGTGTTCTTCTGAGATCTTGAACAATCAAAAAACTTCCATGACCAGCTCATTTTTCTGAACTTCGATCACGTTCTTCCACAAATCGTACATGATCTCAATCCATTCCCGTGTAACTATTCTAACTATTATCTGGAATGCAGACACTGCTCGACAAGGATTGAGAGGGGTCCCAGACGCATTGACATCCGTGATGGTAAATCGATCGTCGGGCCTTTTCAATAGTCCTCTTCTGTGGCGCTTAGATTTTTTAAAGGACGGTGTGTCACACACATGCGGTGACGATGACGAAGAATGAGTGGACAACATCTTCAAAAGATAATGAAAGTGAGCAATTCTAGAGCCAATTATTGAGCATTTTGAAACAACAATTGTTAGGAATTTTGAAAGAACAATTGTTAGCATGACATCACATGCTAAACCAAGACTATGTATGGCCAATTCTTGAGCATTTTAAAACAACAATTAACTAATATGTAAACAGAATTGAGCTAACTGTATTGTTTGGTGAATTTGGAATATGTTTCAAAAATCAATGTATCAATTAAACCAGAATTGTTAGGAAAAATAGGTCATCCATGTGGCATAATAAGTTCTAAATTGAAGCTCAAATGCAGTTGATGAACCAAACCCTAGTGGCATCCATGCCTTTTCCCAATCACTATTCATCTATAATTTCTGGTAGGATAGGGAGACGTTTGACCCAATGTGTGCCAACAGTACGCTCATTTAATATATAGAACATCCATCTGCTAGACCATGCCCTTAAACTATGAATTGAATAGATAAAGAAATATACCATGCACAAATGTGAGGAGGCGACGTGCTCAGGCTAGGGGAAGAGGGGCAGGGCCTCGGGGAGGAGGGGTGCCGAGCTTGGGGGAAGAGGTAACGTCGGGCTTAGGGGAGGAGGCGGTGTCAGGCTTGGGGGAGGAGGAGGGCCACTGGAGTGAGGGGAGGCAGCACGGGCTCGGGGAGGCGATGTAGGGCTGGGGGGGGAGGAGGGCGCCGGGCATAGGGAGGAGGGCCAGCGACCGCAAGAGTTGGGGGAGGCAGCGATAGGCTCGAGGGAGGTGACAGCATTAGAGTGGGGGCTAGGTAAGTAGCGTTAGTATAGTTGGGGCAAACCCTAGAGCGCAATATATATAGGAATAATCACACAAGGTTCTTAACGAGAACTGTCTGTGATATTTAATATCACATATGGTTGTTAATTACATCTGTCTATAATAAGTAAACATCATAGATGGTTTTACTTTAAAGCCGTCTGTGATGTTCCTACATATGACACATTCTCATATGCATAAATGCAAATTCACATATACATGACATTTTCATATACAGAATTGCAAATTCACATATACATGCACACATTCAAACATACATAAATGAAAATTCACATATATATCACACATTCTTATATACATAAATGCAAATTCACATATATATGACTCATTCTCATATATATAAATGCAAATTCAAATATATATCACACATTCTCATATACATAAATACAAATTTACACACACACACACACACACATATATATCACATATTCTCATATACATATATAAATGCAAATACATTTTATTCATCATTACACTTGCTTATTTCCTTTAAAAATTAGCTCTTCATTATGATCGACGTGTATGTAGATAGTTTTGTCACGTTGTTCTTCCTCAACCCTTATGCCATTTTTGAAAGGAAGCAACTCTTCAAATTGATTGTATTCTTTCTCGTCCACTACATCCTCAACTTCGACAATCCTCTTTTTTCCATAAAGAACTATGTGGCACTTCTTATTTGTTTGGTCGGTTACATAAAAAACTTGAACAACTTGGTTAGCGATACGAATGGTTTGTCTTTGAATCCAACACATTTGAGGTCCATGGTAGTAACACCATACTTGTCGACCTTCACTTGTGGGAGATGGACCCAACGGCATCAAAATAAGGGGATCTCAAAAAGCACGTAATCGAGCTCCCAAATCTCCTCTATGAACCCATAGTAGGAGTTCCTCAACCCATATACGGAGACACTTCAGTCATGTGTTGCAAGACCGTGAAATGGGTTTGAACATACACATCTATATCTGGAGTAATTACTTTCCTTCCGATGATCCCGATACCCTTGAGCCTCCCTTCATGGTGAGATCGAGGTACACCTATCGGTTCAATCTGAACTATGTAATCGACACAGAACTCAATGACCTCTCTGTTGCATAACCTTCGATGATGCTGCTCTCCAGCCGAGATCGATTCCATATATAGGACTTCAGAATTCTCATGAACCTCTTGAATGGGTACATACTATGTAGGAACATAGGCACACATATTTTTATCTCCCACACAATGTGAACAATAAGATAGACCATGATATCGAAAAATGATGGAGGAAAATACATCTCAAGATGATATAGAATTGTCAGCACCTCGTTTTGCAGAGCATCTAGTCCTTCGAGATTGATGACCTTCTAAGCAATTGTGTTAAAAAAATAACATAGCCTCATGATTGTCTCTCGGACCTTGATCGAAAAAATACTTCTAATTGCAATAGGGAGCATCTGTGTCATCAGCACATGATATTCATGAGACTGCATGCCAATTAACTTCAAATCTTCCATTGAAACAAGTTTCTTCATGTTGCCAGAGTAACCAAACAGAACTTTCACACCATGCAAGCACTGGCACAGTTAAGTTCTTTCGGCCTTGGACAGAGTGTAATAAGTAGGGGAGAGGTAAGTTCATCCTTTATTGGTCTTTGTCGATGCTAACTCAGGCCTGATGTCTATATGAACCTAGTTAAGTTGTGCGTTGACAATATCCTTTGTTTTATCATGATCATTCAGTAAGAGACCAATCAAGCTGTCACTTATATTCTTCTCTATGTACATGATGTCGATGCAGTGGCGAACTTCGAGTGCTCCCAATAAGATAAGTCCCAAAATATTGATCTCTTCTTCCAGACGTTCTTCTCACAGGTCATTGATTTACATCCCTTTACGACCATAACATCTAAATCTTTAACCATATCATAGACCTCTTTTCCATTTAAATGCCTTGGAGCTGAACTATCCTCCTCTCCGTCGAATTGTTTCTTCATCTTGTGGTGTGGGTGAGCCTTTTGAAGGAAACCTATGGTGATGCATGTACACGGTTTTACACGAGTGCTTCAAGCACACACTCTTGGTATTATCTAAGCAGTGAGGACAAGTTTTGGCCCCTTTTGTTCTCTGGGTCGATAGGTTAGCAAGGGCGGGATAATCATTTAGGTGCAGAACAACAAGAAGCGTAAAATGATGTTCTCTCATTTGTACGCATCCCATACCTGTACCTTGTCAATCCACAGTATTTTTAGAGTTTTCACCAATGGTGCTAACTACACATCAATATTATTCCCAGGTTGCTTCGGCCCTTGGATAAGGATCGACGACAAAATATACTTTCGCTTCATACACAACCAAGGAGGAAGGTTGTAGATGTAGAGAGTCGCAGGCCAAGTGCTGTGTCGACTGCTTATATTATTGAAAGGATTTATTCCATCTATACTCAATCCAAACCTTATATTCCTCAATTCTGCACCGAAGACTGCAAACCTCGTATCGATGTTTCTCCACTGGGCAGAATCAGCAAGGTGTCTTAGCATTTCATCCATCTTACGCTCCTCCGAGTGCCAATGCAGTAGTTTTGCCTCCTTTAGGTTCGCAAAAAATTGCTTCAAATGAGGAATTACAGGAAAATACCATACCACCTTAGCAGGAGGTCTTTTCTTCATCTCTATTCCCTCACCATCATTTAGTTGATTCTTACGCTTGTATGGGGATGCGTTGAACACCAGACATACATGCATATTTGCATACTCTTTGCGGTAGAGGATGCAGTTATTCGAACATGCATGTATTCTTTCCACTTCTATTCCCAATGGATAAACAACCTTCTTAGTTTTGTAGATAGTTTTCGGCAACTTGTTTCTCTCCGGAAGCATATCCGCTAAAAGACCTAATAGCGCCGTGAAACTCTTGTCGCACTAAATGTTGCTTGCCTTCAATTTTAGCAGTTCAGGTACGACTGACAATCTCATGTATTTTGATTTGCAACACGTGAACAAAGGTTTCTTAGAGTCCTCCATCAAGCCCAGAATGATAAATAATCTCTCTCATCACAGTTCCCTCTTGTATCACGAAGCATCTAATCCAGATTGTCATCATGCAATCTATCCGAATCAGAACCACAATCGACATCATCCGGCGTCATATCATTGACCTCATTGGCGATGTCATTATTACTACCTATGTAATCTGCTCTTCACCATGACCGGTCAAATGTGCATACCTCTTTTTGAAACCCCTTTTAATCAAGTGTGCTTCAATTTGCGCTTGGTTCTCAAACATCTTCAGATTCTTGTTGTCAATGTATGAACAATACATATATTCCAGCCCCTTATTCAACATATCCTCCTCGGTAGCTCTTGTAAAAACAGATATGCCATTAATGTACTCTTCACTAACATGGTTCTCAACATACATTCAACTTCGATCCTACGTTACACATATAACAATTTAGTATTAAATATTGAATTGATTAATTAGCATACTAGATATATATGATCTAAAGTAGCTATATGTAACAAGAATGATTAACTAAATTGAATTAAATAGAAATAGACTATGAATTGTCAAAACCCTAAAGCCTAAATCTTCTTAGATGTAAATAATCTTCTGTCTACATCAAGCTAGATTTAAACCATCTTCACTTCTCCTTTCACCAAAAGGTAGATCTAAAATATAATGCAATTAAGAAGAAATTACTAACCATGGATAGTCAAGAACTTAATGGATCTACAACCACTCTTGCTAAATCTGCAGTCTCCTTTCACCAAATAGCCTCAAAGCCCCACCTCCTCAAAGTAGCAGAGCCGTGAGAATAAATCTAGAATTTAAGATAGATCTGTGAGGATCGACGACGAATCTACAATTAATATAGTGAAATTATCACATATGGTTTTTAATATAAATTATCTGTGAAGTATCATAGGCAGTTTAAAGAAAAAACTGTCTGCGATATTTAGGAATATCATAGACAGTTCTTATTAATAACTGTCTATGATACATCACAGATGGTTTTCACTATGAAACCCTCTGTGATATTACCTCTTCACAGACGGTTTTTAACGCTGACAACAATACAAACGGTCTCGCTAAAAACCGTCTATGATTGTATTTAATACTAACGGTTTTGGTTAACTGTCTGTGTTGTTGCATCTAGTATTAACTTTTTATAGTAGTGTTCCCCATGTTTAGTCGAGCTGTCCTAGATATGCATACCAGCAACATTGTAAGTAAGCTCAACCTCTTGGACGCCAACTGTCTAAAACTAGGAATTGTTGCAGTTCGGCCGGTGTCCGGCGCAAACGTTCCTGCATGCAGTTTCTTGTCGTCGTAACCAAGCTACGTGAGCCTCCATGCATGCGAGTGGCCACGAATGTTCCAGGTATGCCGGCATCAATCTCGTGTAGCTCCCGGCAACCATTTCTTGTTGCTTGTTGTAACTCCTTACTAACGTACTATGTATTATTATAAAAGGGAAGCCAAAGCCACTGTTGACACCCAAGCATCTATCTCAGTATCTCCCTCGGCCTCTGCTGAACACGTACGCCGACCAGCGGCTATGGATTCCAATGTTATGCACATCCAAGTGCCTCTGACCCAAGAATCCTCCTCTCACGAAACAATGCCACGTCCCAGTGGCAGTGAGACCGCTAGGCCGCCGGCGCAACCGGTGGACAAGACGCTGTCGAGCGCGTCGGACCTTGTGAAGCTGCTGCCGACCGCCACGGTGCTGGCATTCCAGGCGCTGGCGCCGTCCTTCAGCAACCACGGCGTCTGCCACGCGGCCAACCGGTACCTTGTCTTGGCGCTCATCAGCGCCTGCGCCTTCTCGTGCGTGCTCCTCTCCTTCACGGACAGCCTCGTCGGCCGCGACGGCAAGCTCTACTACGGCGTGGCCACGTTTCGGGGCTTCTACCCGTTCAACTTCACCGGCACGCGCGCCGAGCGGGACGCGGTGTTCAAGGACCTGTCCAGGTTCCGGATCACTGCGCTGGACTTCGTGCACGCTATCTTCTCCGCGGTCGTATTCCTGGCGGTCGCGTTCGCCGACGCCAGCATACAGAGTTGCCTGATCCCGGACGCCGGGCCGGACGTGAGGGAGCTTCTGGTGAACCTGCCGCTTGGGGCAGGCTTCCTGTCCAGCATGGTGTTCATGATCTTCCCCACCACCAGGAAGAGTATCGGCTACACGGATATGACGCCCCACTCGCAGTGAGATTCAGCAAGCGTAGCATTAGTACCATATTAGATGTAAGTGGTGGATCTCTCTGCCTGGTGAATCCTGGTGCATTTCGAGAAGAAGAGAACTTCATATCCAATTATGTGATAAATGATCTCAATTCTAAAACGCAAGACATGGTGTGCATGCCTTTAGGCTTCTCCCTCGATATACCATTCCATTGTGGGATAATGCAACAGATATCATGTGCTTTCACGTGAGCTCATTATAGTCCATATACTTCTAAAATAATCAAACAGAAAAACCATGGCACGATGTGAAAGCACTACTACAGAAAAGACCATCACAGACGGTTCAAAAACGTCATCACAGACGGTTTTGTGAACCGTCTGAATTTATGGGTCAGTGATAATACGAGGTCATCACAGACGGTTTTCGAACCGTCTGTGATTTTAATATCACAGACGGTTTTTAACTAAAAACCGTCTGTGATATTAAATATCACAGACGGTTCTTAACTAAAAACCGTCTGTGATATTTATAAATCACAGACGGTTTTTAACTAAAAACCGTCTGTGATATTCTCTTCTACTCCTAAACCTATTTCTGTTTATTGGCTAGCCTCAGGAAATGCTAGTCATACCCTCTGAAACAAGCAGATCAACATGTATATGTATACATATCCAATTCACATCTCAATTCATTTCACAAACATAAAACATCCATTTTTATTAAGATTAGAGCCTACCATTACAATATCCCAAAACAACGAGAAGGTTACACAACAAGAACAGCAGGTTACACAACAAGAACAGAGAAAAAGATTACAATATCCCAAAACAACAAGCAGGTTACACAACAAGAACAGAGAAAAAGCAAAGATCTTCTATGTCTTCTCGCTCCTGATGCAACGCATGAGCTGGATGCCTTCTCGCCCCTGCGGTGTCTTGTCTCCCGTAGACTTGTGCGTCGTCTGCAAGGAGGAGGAGAATAGCAAGGAGGAGGAGAATAGCAAGCAGGAGGACAGCAAGGAGGAGGACAGCAAGGAGGAGGATAGCAAGGAAGAGGATAGCAAGGAAGAGGTGACAGGCTGGGTTTGGTTATATTTATAGGGGAGGGAGAGGGAGGGAGAGGCGGGAGTTCGAAATTTTTGGCGCGGGAACGGAGATTGGGTTGAAGAGGATCGACGGGCCCAGCGGTCAGATTATCACAGACGGTTCTATTGGCTAGAACCGTCTGTGATGAATGTATATCACAGACGGTTCTATATATAGAACCGTCTGTGAATTAGAGCACAGAATTTTATATACCGATGCAATATAAACAACTAGTCTGAAAAGATAAAATAGCAACGTTTTATATAGCTTATATATACTCATTTAAAAGGTTTCAACGAGATCTACAACTTTGTAGTTGAAGCAAAATCCAAATTTCGAAAGGAAGACCAAGAAAAAGGGCAAAAACAGACACCAAAAACTTGCGACGCAGGTTTAGGTCCAAAGATGGCCGATTTTCGGGGTCTTGGAGGGCGACTGGCGCAAGCGGGTCGTTTTTTTTTGATCGGGCTCGTCGTTAGCTTTCCAACGAGTACAAGAACGTCGAAAACGGACACCGTATGCAAAAGTTATGCCCGTTTTACTGAAGGTGTCTCAAAACTGAATCATACTCGGACTTAAGCAGGAATATTTGAAATTTTGAGGGATTGCAAGGCGGGAAACGTATCACAGACGGTTTTTAATAAAAAAACCGTCTGTGATAATCTGGTTTCACAGACGGTTTTTAATAAAAAACCGTCTGTGATATTCCAGATTATCACAGACGGTTTTTTATTAAAAACCGTCTGTGATGTTCCAGTATCACAGACGGTTTTATAATAAAAACCGTCTGTGATAATCTGAAATATCACAGACGGTTTTTATTATAAAACCGTCTGTGATATTGGAATATCACAGACGGTTCAGCGGTAAGAACCGTCTGTGATAGTACTTTTCCCCGCCATAAATACCACAGACGGCCTCCAAATTAAAACCGTCTGTAATAGTGTACATCACAGACGGTTTCACAAAACCGTCTGTGATTTAGCGTCTACTATTAGGCTTTCTGTAGTAGTGAAGCAAACCACCTTTCACATCTATTGATTTCTAAAGATTAGTGTGTTTTGTCCTTGTAAATTGATCCAAACATCTATTCCCATGTTTTTCCTGTATTTTTACAATTCAGATGTTTTACGCTGTATTTTTACAATTCCGCTTACATTTCTATTCATGTTCAATATTTCCGGTTCTCGCATTCCAAACAAAACATAAGTGTGTTGTGCTATGAGTTTGTTTAGGTTTAGTACCATACTACCATCTTAGTTTTGGTCTATACCAGTAGTAGGCATGTAATACATAGATTTAATCCTGGCCTACGTGTGCGTTTGGTTGGTGTAATACATAGATTGAAAAGAATATTAGATTACAGGGGAATGTAAAATTATACATTCCAAACGCACTCTAAACGTTGAAAACTCGCAGACCGGCTCGGTTCGGGCTTGTGGAATAAGCACGCCAAGCCCAAGCAACTCTGCTGGTAGCTCATTAGGCTCCGATAGAAAATGGAATCCAGCCTAGCAAAGTAGCAACCAGCAAGCCAGCTGCACGGACCACAGACCCATTTTGGCCTGTGGGCTGCCCAACAACAACCCTAGATAGTGCTGGTTCCCCATCGCACCAGGCACATGTTCAGCCGCCGGCACAATGCTCGGCTGCCCGCATCGCGACTCTACTGGCAACCACTCCGTCCATGCAATCAGGCGAAAGAAATCGCCGCCATCCTCCTCATGATTGATAGAGTTAATCTAGTTGTTTTCAGTTCTACGACCACGGCAGACTATGGTCACGTTCTACGACCACGACAGTCTACAACCATGTTTGAGATTGTAGCAGTCGTAAGTCATAAAAGTGCTGTAATAATCATAGTCGTGAAAGAACTGTAGCAGTTGTAGTTGTAAAAGCACTGTAACAGTCATAAGTCGTAAGAATTTTGTAACAGTCGTAAGTCGTAAGGGATCAGGAGTTAGAGTCCATTTAGAATTCAGAGTGGTCATAAAAAGGAAGGTCGGGATGTTTCTGAGTAAGACTTTTAGTGTGGTATGCCGTGTTGGTTCCGAAGTCTTGTATGTTGCTTCTCTATATAAAGAGAAAAAGGACGCAGATGCATCGCATTGCAGCGCGTCACAAAACAAAAAGAAATCAATCTGTGTTTACTCGTATTCGCGTGCGTGATCTCAAAACTCAAGTTCATCGCTCGTCTATGTAGTAACCGAAGCTTGATTTCGGCTTGGAACGACGCCCGGCGCGGCAGATTCACGACGCAATATTGGAACGACGCCCTCTCCGGTGGCGCCGCCCGCGCCGTCGAGTGTCTTGAGACCCTCGGTCACCGCCCACGCTCCGGCTCTGCGCCTGCCTCCCGCCACGAAGTAGAGACTCTGTGATGCACAATCACAAACTCACGCACGCGAAGGAAGAAGAAGATGGAGTCTGCTACACTGAATCAATCCGTCTTTTCTGTTTTCTTTGTACTATATATACATGACATTACATCAGTTACACCTCGGCAGTTCTCCAGCCTTACGCGGAAGCGTCGCGATGCCTGCCTTTACGTGGAAGCACTACGACGTTTCGGCAACGAGTGCGTACGGTTACGTATACATGAACAATAACATACACGTGAACAGTGCCATGCACGACGTGTGCAAGGGATTTATTCTATCATTTTTCACCCCCTAATCCCGTGCCACTTTTACCACACCCAGCTGCTGTCGTAACTCGATGTACTTGACTCTGCCTAGCGCCTTGGTCAGAATGTCCGCCAGCTGCCCGACGGTACTGACGTGATCAATCTTCACCCTGCCATTTTCAACACATTCTCTCAGGAAATGAAATCGAGTGTCTATATGCTTACTGCGTTCAAGATACACTTGGTTTCTACTGAGTGCGATTGCCGACTTGTTATCCACCCATAGTCTGACTGCAGGTACGTGCCGGCCTGTCAGCTCGCCAAGTAGACGACTGAGCCATACACCCTGACATGCCGCCGCTGCTGCAATATATTCAGCCTCACATGAAGAAAGAGCAACGACCTTCTGTTTTTGCGACGTCCAGGTGATCAAACTAGAGCCGAGGAAGAATACATAGCCACTAGTGCTCTTCCGATCATCAACATCGCCGGCGTGGTCACTATCACTGAACCCTACAAGCGCCGGCTCCAATGGTCCCTACTAGATAGCGCAGAATATGCTTAACTGCTGCCCAATGTTGCACCGTAGGAGTTTCCATGTACTTGCTCACAATTCCGACAGAATAAGCAAGATCGGGACGAGTATGTACCAAATAGTGCAGGCTGCCAATTATGCTCCTGTATCTTGTGGCGTCAACTGGTGCTGAGCCATCCTTCTTGCTCAGCTTCAATCAATTCTCCATTGGGGTGTGGCTCGGATTGCATCCCTTCATGCCGGCCACCTCAAGGATCTTGGCTGCATAAGCACTCTAACACACAGTGATCTCACCATTGCCTTGCTTAACTTCAATGCCCAAGTAGTAGCTTAACAGACCAAGATCACTCATGCTGAAGCTCTTCATCATCTGTTCCTTGAATGCTGCAATGACCTCCCTGCCAGGGCCGGTGATGATCAAATCATCAACGTACACACTGATAAGCAGGAGATCTGTACTGCCACCACGCTTGTACATGGCGTGCTCTAGAGGATTGCGCTCAAAACCGAGCGCTATCAGCTCCTTATCGAGGCGCGCGTTCCAGGCACGGGGCGCCTGCTTCAGCCCGTATAAGGCCTTACGCAACCTGAGAACCTTGCTTTTGTCGTTGTCGATAATGAATCCGGGGGGCTGATGCACATAAACTTCCTCGTCCAGGTCACCATTCAAGAAAGCGGATTTAACATCCATGTGGTGTACCTGCCAGGCGCCATGCGCGGCGAGAGCGAGTAGCAAACGCACCGTCTCCAGCCACGCCACTGGTGCGAGACCTCATCGTAATCCACCCCCTGTCACTGTGCGTAGCCCTTGGCTACTAGACGTGCCTTGTGCTTAATCACATTACCGGCTGGATCCTTTTTTACCTTGAAGACCCATTTTAGTCCAATTGCACGGTGTCCATGTAGAAGAACTGCCGGCACGTCTCGTTGGCACGAATTGAGTTCATCTCCTCCTCCATTGCTCCGCGCCAGCAATGTTCCTCAAGTGCCTCTTCAATACTCCTAGGCTCCTCAGCGGCGAGGAGACAAAGGCCGCTGTATTCGTAGTCGAGGATCTCATCGGTGGCGTCAAGCAGATTCTGTACCGTGCGGTACTTCAATGGCACCCCCCTCAGTGTCGTATGCTGCATCGGATGGTGGGGTGCATATTCGATTGTTGGAGCAACTGGTGTCGCCGGCACCCCCGGAGTGTGTGCCTAGATTGATGTTGGCGCAGCCGGTGTCGCCAGTGGTGACTCACCAGTCACTTCGCTTGGAGTTGCCACCGTGTAGTACTCCACCGTGAACGTCGCGGGCAGTGTTGCGACGTCGTCCCCCGCATTCCAATCCCATGCGCGGTTCTCCTCGAACACGACATCACGCGTGACATGCAGCTTATTGGCCACTGGATCATAGACCCGGTAGCCTTTTGTCCCGGGTTCATACCCGAGAAACACCATGGGAGTCGATCGATCTGAAAGCTTGCTCACTCCTGGGCCGAGTCGCTTGACATGTGCGACACACCCAAAAGTGCGTAGGTGATTCACCTTCGGCTTCTTCTTGTACCACGCTTCATACGGTGTCTGTCCTTCGAGTCCCCTTGTGGGCACGCGATTGAGGATATAAACAGCCGTCCTCACCGCCTCGCCCCAGAATACAGCTGGGACCGCCTTACTCTTCAGTAGACATCACGCCATCTCCACCACCGTGCGATTACGCCGCTCGACGACGCCATTCTGTTGAGGTGAGTATGGCGCGGTGGTGAAATGCTTGATGCCATGCTCGTCGCAGAACGTCTCGAACTCGAGGGAGTTGAATTCTCCACCCCGATCCGTGCAGAACGCCTTGAGCTTGCCGCCGAGCTCGTTCTCGGCGAGAGCCTTCACCTTGCAAAAAAACTTGAACGCCTCATCCTTCATAGCCAGCAGCTCGACCCACATGAAACGACTGTGATCATCGACAATTAGCAGGAAGTAGTTGGTATGTGAAGGGAAGAGAACCTATGAAGTCGAAATTTTTGTACGGATAATCCATTTTTTATTCCAAATTACAGAAATATACCCGCGGGAAAATTTTTTACAAAAATAGGCTCCAGTCGCCTAATGGTTGGGCGACTGAAGCCTTTCGCCCAACCATTGGGCGACTTTAATCCAGTCGCTCTACCCTCGGGCGACTGCATCCAGTCGCCCAACCATTGGGCGACTTTCATGCAGTCGCCCAATGGTTGGGCAACTGCACTCAGGACCCCGTGAATGTTTTAAATTTTGTCAATTTTATAGTTTTAAACTGGTAAAAAATCTGCTGAAGTTGTAATAAAAGTTTATGTTCATTGTATGTTGTAGGTGTGTAAAAAATTTTGGGAAACTTTTTTTAGGAACAAATGACCATAAAACAATTGGTACATACGATGGTAAGTAATATTTTGATTTACTGAGAATTTGGAAAGTGCATCAAACCTTCGCTAAAAAAAGTGAAAATTGGTGGAGCTGTTCTTCATACATCCAACAGCCTCTAGAAAAAAATTTGAGCAATTTCGGCCACGGGATCAAAAGTTATAGCAGTTTCAGTCTGTTTCCGACACACCTTCAGTAAAACGGGCATAACTTTTGCATACGGTGTCCGTTTTCGACGTTCTTGTACTCGTTGGAAAGCTAACGACGAGCCCGATCCAATAAAAACGACCGGCTTGTGCCAGTCACCCTCCAAGACCCCGAAAATCGGCCATCTTTGGACCTAAACCCGCGTCGTAAGTTTTTTATTTCTGTTTTTGCCCTTTTTCTTGACCTTCCTTTCGGAATTTGGATTTTGCTTCAACTGAAAAGTTGTAGATCTCGTCGAAACCTTTTTAATGCGTATATATAAGCCATATACAACTTTGCTATTTTATCTTTTCAGACTAGTTGTTTATATTGCATCGATATATAAAACTTGTGATAGCGAGTATTACAGATGGTTTGTATGTAGAACCGTCTGTGATAATCTGACCGCTGGGCCCGTCGATCCTCCTCAACCCAATCCTAGCCCAGAGACACGAATTCTCAATAACATTAAAATATCACTTACCATCGTATGTACCGATCGTTCTACGGTCAATCGTTCCTAAAAAAAATTTCCCAAAATTTTTTACACACCTATAATATACAATGAACATAAACTTTTATTACAACTCCAGCATATTTTTTACCAGTTTAAAACTACAAAATTGAAAAAATTTAAAACATTCACGGGAGACTTGACTGCAGTCGCCCAACCATTGGGCGACTGCATTTAAGTCGCCCAATCGTTGGGCAACTGGATGCAGTCGCCCAACCATTGAGCGACTGGATTAAAGTCGCCCAATGGTTGGGCGAAAGGCTCCAGTCGCCCAATCATTAGGCGACTGAAGCATATTCTTGTAAAAAATTTTCCCGCAGGTATATTTCTGTAATTTTGAATAAAAAATGGATTATCCGTACAAAAAATTCCTATGAAGTCTAGGGAGCAAATATGACCGGATGGTTTGTTGGTATGTGAAATTGTGACCACCTTCTTCTGTTGCTATTTCTAATATTTGTTTCTGTGAATCTACTGACTTGGAGTTTTGTTTACATCCAGTGGATTTTACTCTTAGTGAGCTGAAATCACTGAGGGTGAAACAACGCTACAGTTTCAGGGATCAGCAGTATAATGGTATACTTTGTCTTCTCTATTTCTTTATTTTTTTTTACTTTTATTGCATTCTACTGCTTTAAATACTACTCACGGTCATCTCAAAAAAAAACTCTACTCATGTTACTGTCAGTTAGTTCAACTTAGTTGTCATCTAATCTATGGCATGTAACGCAGAGATGTCTTGCTCTTTATTAATTATATACACATTCCATTATAAATACAAAGCCGTATTTCATTGCAATTGCTAATAATATTCTCCTACTGTAGTGCAGGCAAATACCAGATTATTACATTTGATGAGTATATCTTGATTGCACTTTATGCTGACAGGGTAGTTGGAATATACCCAAAGATCAAGAATCCAATTTTCATCAACCAGCATGTAGGTGATTTCAACTACTAAATCCTGAGAACAAGTTGTTATGCAATGAAAACCTTAATGTAGTCCCACGGTCCCACCGTCAAGTCACCGAGCACAGAGCTGAGAGCAGCCGAGCAGCGGAGCAGGTAAGTAACTGTACAGTAGTACTCTAGTAGTAGTAGTTTAGTAAGTAGTAATTTTATGCTTCCAAATTTCCAAATTGGTTTGTTGATAGTTGATGCAATGAGAATACAATTAGTAAGAATTATCTTTTATGTTTCAAAATTAGTACGAATGATCAGATGAAGTAACATATGTTCAATGTTTTACATTTGCTATTTAGGAACTACCTATTAAGGTTTAAAGATACAAATTATAAAATGAAGAGAAGCAAGACATTGTCATCAATGATGTATTTGTGATGTATTTTTTGTTATATCGCTATATAGTTTTAGACTTATAGTATGTTAGATTATTACTTGATTGAAATTTAGCCTAGGGTGTGATCCAATCCTGGTTCCGCCGCGTATGGGGCAAATCCTGCATGCATAACGTACGATAAGCAGCAAATTTAGAGCAACAACAATTTTTACGTTGTTTACCAATAAGCAATAAGCACAATGATCAGTTGAATGCCAGCAGGGTGCACAATAGAGCACATTTTGACAGCAGAAGGCTTGCTGCAGTGGTGCTCTAGGATCATCAGTGGTGGCACTGAATACATATTTAGCAGTCGAGAAGAAGTATATATAACAAAAGTGGCTTCCTGTGTCCACATCTTCCAAGTTTATAAATTTCCATAACTGGTGCTCTAGGATCGTCAACATTGTCACATGACAATGGTTCAACACAGTAGACACAGTAATGTTAGATGTCTTGCGAACTGCCACAGCTGTATGCAGGGGCGGAGGGAAGGTGGGGCTGGCAGGGGCCTGGCCCCCAATGATCCATGCAAAGGTCTAATTAGGATGCAATATTAGAACTTGATTAGCATTAGCTTGTACTAATTAAATTATGCGATTAGGTAGCAGTTTCGGTTGAAGCTAAAAACACATGAGTTAGTACATGGTCTATTAGCCCATATTATCTATCATTTAGATTTTATTTTTACCAAACACTTCAAGATAGCTCGAGTCTAATTTATACTGCGTAATATTATAAGTGCACCATACTTCTCTAACTTTCTAAAAAAATGCAAAATGTTTCATCTCTCTACACGTTTGGGACATGATCAAGCATTTTTTATACATATCTAATTTTCATCACACCGTCGGTTGACTCTCAGACTTAGTGAAGTGTAAACATACACCAAATGAGGCCGCCAGATCGGATGATTCTATGAAGCGTAAGTATACGCCAAACTCCACAATGATGATCACAATATGTATTTGGTTGCTATACTATTATGACAATATGAGCTCCAATTATCATGTGATATAAAAGAATTTCTTTTAGGAAAACTTTTGTTTTTCTCAATATTTCAAACCATCTATATTATGGTAGAATTGTAGTAGTAAATCCACGTCTTTTCTCAACCCCTCTATGGCAAAATTCTAGGTCCGCCTTTGTGGCTGTATCATTTTGCAGTAGTAAACGTTCCACATTTTAAATATACAAATAGACCGTCACTTCTCTGACACGTGTAGGAGCCTAGGCATGGCTCCAGTGTATGTCGGGAGAATATTCAGCCCTCCGAGAAGACTAGCAGTCAGGTGTCCGCAGCATGTAACGCAAGAAACAAAGCAAAATTTTTAGGAGGGTCTCTGCCCCAGATGCTGCCACGTATTCTCCAGAGCCACGTAGCAGCATCTGAGAGAAAGGCTGGCCTGAGGCCCTCCTCCCTGGACGGATTCTCCCAAAAGGGGCACCAATCGGCCATGCTAAGCAACCGGACCCACCAAAACTCTCTCGACCGCAGTTATAACACACCACACGTAACTCAACAAGGCAGCTCATTCTTGCAACGACATCAAACGACGTCTTCGTTTCAATTCCTAGAGAAACCCAGCCGATTTAGTTGCTACTCGGTTAAACTGAAATAAATTAACTTATAATTAAAATTATATTGTAACTGATAGTATCTTACTTGATGTGACTAAATTTAAAAAATTAAGAATAGAAAAAACAGATTAGCCTATCAAAGACCATGTGCAAACGAATACGGAGAAAAAAAACTGATAAAAAGCTTAAAAAACTAAAAGACCAAAAAAGACGAAATTTACAAATACTAAAAAATAAATCAGATGCCAAAAACTCAAACCAAGACGAACCGACTTTACTTCTCTTTGCCCTATCGGCATCAGAAATCCCCAATTAGCTCCGCCATAGACTCCCCCGTCCCCCGTAGCATGTAACAACAGAACACAACTTCGCAATTCACAGCATACAGGTGGAACTCAACGTCCATCACGGTTAGGAACGTACTGCAGCAGCCGAGCAGCAGCTACTCTAGACACCCCCGAGCGCAAACCGAAAGGAACGCGAAATTCCCGGCTAGAAGCGTCGCGGGGCAGCACCGGAACGCCAGTCGGCGCTTCCAAAGGGTTTGGATCGGAGGGAGGCGGCGAAGCGCACCTGTCAGGAGCAGCAGCAGCAGGCAGGGGCCGGCGGGCCCGCCCGTCCGCCACGCCACCGCGAGACGGCGGCTCCTCTCCTCCCGCTTCGCTTTGGCTAGTCCGACGCCGCCGCCATCCCGGACACGAGCCGAATCCGATCGAAACGAATCGAATCGCTCGTCTTTTTTTTTTATCCTTCTCCCCACGATTCGATATCTGGCTCCGTCCCGATTGTAGGATTCAACATAGCCTCCAACGGAAGGACAAGGTGTTGTAAGGGGCTCTTACGACCTCTCAGGATCTTCCACGACCGGTTAGGGTCGTTTACGACCGGTGAGGATTGAGTACGACCAGTTCTGGATGCTTACGACCAGTTCCGATCGCTTCAAACTCTTCCGATCACTTTTTCAACGTGGTCGTAAATTTACTGTAGCAATTTACGACCACTCTGCAATATCGCTGCCGCTGCCTTCCTTCAGCCGCTCGAGATACCGTGATCGCAACCTTCTACGATCACGCAGTGATGCTGGCGATCACTGTTTACCGTAGTCGAACACCCGTACGACCACGTTCACTTCCTTCAACGTGGTCGGAGTCGCTTCCGACCACGTACTGGTCTTCTCGGCGTAGTCGTAACTCCCTACGACCACCTTCGACTCCTTACGACCACCTTCACCGTGGTCGTAGCCTTCCCTGCCTTTACGACCACGCTCTGCACTCCTTCAACGTAGTCGAAGAATCACTGTTCCTTTACCGTGGTCGTAGCGCCTCTTGATCACGCCTGTTAGAACTTTGTCGTGGTCGTAACTCCTCCCGATCACGCTTGCGGTGATCGTGAGTCCTTCCGACCACGTCTTGCACAATCACACGACAAAACAATGCTTTGAATTTTTCCCCTCTTTTTGGTATTTTCTCAATGGCTTTGGTGGTACAGAATACATGGCTCTAAGCCTCCTTATATACCCGGTTCTACGGGTTCGACTACGATTACAATTCCGACTCCGACTCCGACTCTAATTCGACTACGACTTCTACTGTCTTTCCGGTCTGACCGGGACTCCAATCCGACTTCGTCTAGAACTCGGTCTCAACTTCGACTTCTGATTTCTCCTCCATCTTGACTTCGATTACTTCCAAACTTTGTATGCGTCTTCTAAAACTAGATTATTTCCAACATTCTCTCCCTAATCTTGTTTTAGTAACTTCCATCATGTCGATCTTCTTCCTTGATCACTTTGACGTTCTCCTGCTTCTGCTTCTTCCTTACCGGTCTTTCTGGGCTGGAGCACCTGCTCTCACAGCCTTTGCTCTCGTCGTTTTCTTCCTGCAACTCTGGTTCGCGCTTCCTCCACCAGCAACTTGTTTCACTGATGTGTGGCCTTGCTTTCGACCATCGTCCTTCACGCTGTGCTTTCTCCCGCCACCTCGGGATCCAAACTCCAGGCTTTTGACTGCCTTCTTTTGGTCTTGTGGGAGCTCCTCCTGAGACTTCATGTGATCTACGCTGACCACTCAAGCTCTTATTGTTTCGACCTTCCTTTGCGCCAGTTGCACCTGGTACGACTTCACCTTGCTTCCCTCCATCTGCATGCGAGTAAGCACCTCCTGTCTCGTTTGCTACGACTTCGCCTGCTGTGTGTGGTCGATGTCGACCACCTGGGCCACCCCTTCTTTTCTCGGCTGCGGTTGCTACATGTGGTCCGTGTCGACCACTCGGCCCGATGCTTCGACCGCTCAGGCCGATCCTGGGACCTGTTCGTGCAGGTAGTCGTTCGAAATCGACTACTCGCGCACCCCTGGTTTGATGTGGTCGTAATGTGTTTCGACCACGTTCAAATGTTGTTTGCCCGTACGACTTCTCGACCGCCTCCAGTCTTCATTTGCCGTGGTCGTGACACTTCCCGACCACGTTCGATCACCGTTTGTCGTAGTCGATTGCCCTCTCGACCACGTCCAATCACTTCAGCCGACTTGATCGTTACAACTTCAGGCTTTTTTCTGCCGTCTGCCACGACTTGCTTTTCTCCCGACTTGCTTGTTATGACTTCAGGTTGGCCTTCGACTACCAGTAGATGAAGTCGTTCACATTCTGGTTCCTCCAGAACCCTTTGCATGCCATCTGGTTTCCAGATTTTCAATGGTAGCTTGTACAACCGATTTGCTGACTTTTGCACCTTCATTAGCAGCCGCTCTCTGTTGTCGAAAACTCTCAGGTGATTATCTTTGAGCTCGATCCGGCAACCTTCTTCGGTCATTTGTCCAAGACTTATGACATTGCTGCAAAGACTTGGTATATAATATACATCTGACAATGGTCTTCGACTTCCATCCTTGCATTTCAACATAATTGTCCCCTTTCCTCTGATCTGTACGGTTGAGCCGTCTCCAAACTTCACTTTGCCGAGCACTTTCTCATCTAGCTTATGAAACATTGAATATGTTCCTGTCATATGATTACTAGCTCCATTGTCGAGGTACCAATCTGATTGTTCCTGAGACTCCTCTCCCTTCTCAATCAAACTAGGAAACACCTTCCCTTCATTCAGTAGCACCATTGTCGGTTCTACAACAGTGCAGTGCGACAACAGCAGCGTTGGTTCTGTGAGTTCAGCGGTTTGAGCCATATTGACTTCTTCGACTTTCTTCTTGCTCCTGCATTTTGCAGCATAGTGCCCATACTTCTTGCAGTTATGGCACAGGATGTGGCTCCGACATTCGGCAGCGTAATGTCCGAATTTCTCGCATGTGTAGCACTGGATATCAGATTTGTCCGTCTGGTGATTGCCATCTCCACGACCGCCACGACCTCCTCGACCACCTCTTCCACGGCCACTCTGGCCATAGCCTCGTCCTTGTCCTTGCCCATGAGATGCGCCGCGGCCACGACCACGTCCACAACCGCCCCTTGATGACGATTCTCCTCGGTTCCTCGTGTCATCCTTTACAAACAATGCTTGTTGGTTGTAAGGCCCTTTTCCTTCATTGTCGGCTTGGTAACTTTTCAGAAGCTGCTCGTGTGATCTGAGCGCCCCAGTTACCTCCTCCACCTTCATCTTCGAGAGGTCTTGTGAGTACGTGATCGTAGTTACGACCGGGAGAAACTTCTCCGGCAGTACTCGTAGATACTTCTTCACCGCCACCTCATCTTTCAAGTCGTTGCCGAGAGATTTGATCTCGTTTACGACTTCATTAAACTTCCCAGAGAATTCTTCCACTGTCTGGTCTCTTCCCATCTTCAATGATTCAAACTCACTCCTTAATGTTTGAAGTCGAACTTCCTTCACTCGATCTACTCCTTGGTGCATTATCTGCAGAGTAGTCCAGACGTCTTTCGCCGTCTCCTTGCCGACCAGCTGTCGCATCATTGAGTCGGGCACAGCTTGATAGATCGCTGCCATCGCCATCTTGTCGAGACGATCATCGAGGACCTTGTCCTTCTCCTTCGGTTCAACCGCACCCCAGACTCCCTGTGCGATCATGTTGACCTTCATCTTCATCGCCCAGATCGGGTAATTATCCGAACTGAGGATCGGGTACTGCAGCGACACGCTTTCCTTCATTTTTGAAGCCTCCGCCATGGTTCACCGAGCTCTGATACCAACTGTTGTAAGGGGGTCTTACGACCTCTCAGGATCTTCCACGACCGGTTAGGGTCGTTTACGACCGGTGAGGATTGAGTACGACCAGTTCTGGATGCTTACGACCAGTTCCGATCGCTTCAAACTCTTCCGATCACTTTTTCAACGTGGTCGTAAATTTACTGTAGCAATTTACGACCACTCTGCAATATCGCTGCCGCTGCCTTCCTTCAGCCGCTCGAGATACCGTGATCGCAACCTTCTACGATCACGCAGTGATGCTGGCGATCACTGTTTACCGTAGTCGAACACCCGTACGACCACGTTCACTTCCTTCAACGTGGTCGGAGTCGCTTCCGACCACGTACTGGTCTTCTCAGCGTAGTCGTAACTCCCTACGACCACCTTCGACTCCTTACAACCACCTTCACCGTGGTCGTAGCCTTCCCTGCCTTTACGACCACGCTCTGCACTCCTTCAACGTAGTCGAAGAATCACTGTTCCTTTGCCGTGGTCGTAGCGCCTCTTGATCACGCCTGTTAGAACTTTGCCGTGGTCGTAACTCCTCCCGATCACGCTTGCGGTGATCGTGAGTCCTTCCAACCACGTCTTGCACAATCACACGACAAAACAATGCTTTGTATTTTCCCCTCTTTTTGGTATTTTCTCAATGGCTTTGGTGGTACAGAATACATGGCTCTAAGCCTCCTTATATACCCGGTTCTACGGGTTCGACTACGATTACAATTCCGACTCCGACTCCGACTCTAATTCGACTACGACTTCTACTGTCTTTCCGGTCTGACCGGGACTCCAATCCGACTTCGTCTAGAACTCGGTCTCAACTTCGACTTCTGATTTCTCCTCCGTCTTGACTTCGATTACTTCCAAACTTTGTATGCGTCTTCTAAAACTAGATTATTTCCAACACAAGGGGGATTGTCTCTCGCTTCTCTTGTTGGTGGTGGTCCATCTATTAAAGCGAGAAAAAAAATAATTCAGGTCTTATGCTTAGAAAGAGTATGTGCCAATATTTGTTAATGGATAAATTGCAAAAGGAAGATGCAAACACTATAAGGATTAATGGCAAACATGGGGCAGGAACAAGCTCCATGTGGAAGTATTTAAAGAGATGCAAGAAGCAGATCAATGCTCTGAAGGTTGTGAAAAATCTGAATTCGACAATTCCTCCTGATGGTGCTCGTTTGAAGAATTGGAGCTTTGATCTAGAGGTTTCACGGCATGAGCTCATGCGAATGCTTTCCTTGCACGAGATTTCATTCACCTTTTTCGAATATAATAGATTTAGAAGGTTTGTGGCAAGTCTAAATCCATTGTTCAAGGTGATTTCTCGACAACTCCTAGGGATGATTGCATTAGAGCATTTGATGAGCAAAAGTTGGCATTTCAGGAGATCTTCAAGGATGCAGATTTGCCCCCCTGTTTTCCTTGACATACATCCAATAAGGAACTTTGGTCATATTTAGCACTATTTGTCACGCGAATATCAAATTTAGCCCCTGAATCATCGTAATTCTATTTGTAGCCCCCTCCCCAAGCGCGGACTACGCGAGTGCGACACGTGTGCAGTGGTGCGGTCGGAGAGCGCATGACTCAAACCGTCTACTGGTCTGGTCGTGAGCATGGTCGTATAAACCGTAGTCGTAAGTCGTGTTCATGAGTGTGGTCGTAAGCCGTGGTTGTGGTCGTAAGCCATGGTTTACGAGAACGGTTTGAGTCATGCGCTCTCCGACTGCACGGTTTTAATCATACACTCTCCGACCGCACCACTGCACATGTGTCGCACTCGCATAGTCCCGCGCTCGAGGAGGGGGCTACAAATAGAATTACGGTGATTCGGAGACTAAATTTAGTATTCACGTGACAAACAGTATTAAATCTAACCCAGGTCCTGCAATAAGCGCCACGAAAAAACTATTCGGTAGCATTTAGGCTCATATATTGGCATCGGAGTTATTAAAAGCTACTGCGGTTTCCTCGCACCACAGCGTTTTAGGCGGCGTGGATACCCGTTGGCGGCGACACGTGGCGAGGCTCCCGCGCGCGACCTGCTCCCTCTCGCGCTGGCGCCCCGCCTTCCTCCCTCTCGCGGTCTCGCGCGTACACAGTCTCCCTCCTCCCCAAATCCCCCGCCGCCGCCCCCTCTCCTACCCCTCCTCCCCCCGCCGCCCCGTCGCCCCCTCCCCAGATCCGCCCCCGCCACCCCGCCGCCCCCTCCCCTGATCCGCCCCCACCGCCCGTCGCCCCCTCCCCCCTCCCCAGATCTCCGTCGTTTCGGCTTTCTCTTCGGATTAGGGGGGTGTGTGTTCGTGACTGTGTCCCAGGAAAAGTTCAAATCGCGTCGCCCTTCTCTCGGATCGTGGAAAGCTCAGACCTTTCGTAGATTTTCGGGTGATTCTCGTCGAGACTGATCGGCCGATGTTCGGATCGGGCAGTTTGGTGGGGAATTTTTTTTTGGTGCGAGGAGGAGAGGTTGCTTCGGGAGTTCTTGGCGTTGCGGGTGCTGAGAGGCGAGAGATTTGGGAGGTTTCGTGCCGTGCGCGGTGGGGAGGAACATGTGGTTGAGCGGATTGGAGGCGGAGATGGTGGCTGGGGCGGAGGTGATGCATCAGGTCGTGCCACTGTTGGAGGCGTCGTTCCACCGGTGCTCCGTTATGGGGGTCGAGGAGGTGGTCGGGGTGTCGCTGCCGGCCGCGATGTCGCCAAAGGCGGATTCAGAGGTCGCCATCGAGGTGCCCGATCTGGTGAGTTCTTGATTCGACCTAACAAAGGTTTCGGCTTTCTTGTTCGGTTTGATGTTTCGATAGGAGTTCTTGAAACATGGATTCGCTGTTCCGGCAAGTTGGATATGGTATAGATTGGTGCTTGTCAGTTAGGATCGCTCGTGTATTTTGGGTAGCGCAGTCGAATCATTTTAGATTATTAATTGGTGAATTTAACTGAACTTTTGTGTACAATCGATTCTATTTCGAGTGCTCTTGTGGTAAACTGAGGAAATTACTTGCTTAAAAATTCAAAGGTTCATCCTTTTCTATTGTTGCTTTCTAATCCAGGTGTAATTTCTACTGTTGATGGTGTTTGGGAACATGGAGTTAGAAATGGTTGGTGGAATGATTGGATCGATCTGTCGAGCGTGTATTGATATATTGTCTATACAATATAGGTAGTATGATTTGCTGTGGTTAAATTCATGGACATATAAGAATTATGCTATCTTGTTTTGAGTACTGCTGTCTTTTACTTTGGAAATGAAATTTTGTATACCTTAAGTAATTGTTTGATCAATTCAGTATTGAATTTGTTCAATTAATTTTGCAATCAATTGAGTTAGTTTGAAATAGTGACATGTGAACGATTGGATGATGGCCTTGTGATTGTTGGCAACTCAAATATCATAATTTGATCGGAGAAGTGGAAACTTTTCCCCATGATATAGTTTCGGTGCTGGGTGTCGAAACGGTATCATACTTAACAGTTGTCTGCTTAATGTAGGAATTTAAGGCATCTGTGGAACCACTACAGTTTGTCCCCAACATTAGATCTGGTAGCTTTGCTGATATTGGACCTAGGCTAAGCAAGTTAAGCAAGTTAGTAGATTAGACATATCTCGAATTGAAATACATTCTCTCTAAACTCTACAATCGCCGAGTCACTTGTGGCAGGCAGCTAAGCAGCTTATACATATTAGCAAAGGCAAAGATTTCTCTCTCTAATCCAAACCTACTATATTAGCAAAGGTTTTGCCAAATGATCATGGCAGGGCGCCCAAAGGGCGCCTAATGTTCTAGTATATAAACGCCTCCACAAGCCTGCCATGTTGTAGTGACCTGCGTTCCCATCCAGGCTGCTGGGCCCTCCACCATGGCCCTCTTGTATACCAAGTGGCTTAAGCATCTTGATCCAGAACCAGTGAACCACCCAGCGCGGGCCGGCGAAACATCACGGTCATTTCTATCATCTTCTCGTGAGTCCTTGCGCCAGAGAATTAGAGATGGATATATTACCAAATGGTTAATAGTAAAAAAAAAAAAAAGCACATGCTCTGGCCTCTGGACATGCACGGCGTTGGAGATGGAATACGGCAGCATCTGGAAGGTCCATTTGCAGATTGCTCCCAATTGATTCAATTCCAGTTATGTAAATTACTGTCACACGTAACGAATGGCATGGAGGCCGGAAAGGTTCTTGGTGTTGTGCTGTCCATTAGTTTAGGTCACTGTACACTGCCAATGAATGGTCCTTCTTAGATTGCTCGGTACATTGATTCTACCATGGTTTTAGCCCCTGAACCAATGCTTCTAATGCATGCAATGTTGACTCACGTGAACTCACATTTAATAATTGATGAGAGTATACACTGTCAATGAATGGGCCTCCTTAGGTTAATCTGTACTCTATGTCTACAATACCTTTTTCTCTTTTTTTTTTTGAAACAAACAATATTTTTTGAAACATGTTTAATTTGCTTGCTATCTTACAAGATTTAATACAAACAAAAACATAATTAGTTGATATTATATTTTGAAGCATGTATTATACTAACATTTAACCTTTTAGTTTATAAACTCTTGATACAAAAAATATCGGCCGCGCTTATTATATTATTTTTCTCCCTTATATTAGTATTTGCAAACCAGCAGTTGCATGTTTCAATTCTCATAGAGGTCCAGGACATGAGAGAGATCATCCACAAGAAGTGGAGGCAACAATAAGACCCAGCTCTACCACTTCCATTTCAAAACATCGGTAAAGTTATCGAATTATTTTTGCTTTACGTTATCTAACTTTTTTGTTTACCACATGGCATCACTTTTTTTTAAAAAAAAATAATAAAGTTACTGAAAATATCTCACAACTACGTTGTGTGAGAAGCTTGGCATGAGCAATGTTATTTCACAAATCCGTGTTCGCAATAATTCCGGACCAATCCAGAATTTTCGGTTGAATTCTGAAATTATTGTAGCTTCCACCCCCATACCAGAACAGTGTACCAGAGTCCATCGGAATTGTACAATTCAAAAAAAATAAAGGGTGGATAAATCACAAAATTGAGAACATTATATTGATGATAGTGAAAATATAAAGCATGTTTTGAAAAGCACAATCGGACCCGTAACAACACGCGCGTGGTACTCGCAGTATCCAGCACATCTATCAACATGGAGATCCAGAGACCAAAGCCCTACATGCATAGATGGATATTATTATAGGAGATTTGATCATTTGCTCTATACATAAATGTTGCAATTTGATGATTTGTTCCTTTTATGTTATTAAGGGCATGTACAAAGGCAATTAAGAGCTGGCCCATAGGAGTGACAACTGGGCAACCTTGCTGATGTGGATGAGAGAGGAATGGAGGAGAGAGAAACACCGTCTCCTCGTGAGACATCGACTCTTACCGCGGAACAAGGCGGAAGAGCTCCTAAGAGCATCTCCAATAGTGACTTATTAGCTAGCTCTAAGCATATTATTTCATATTTTAATAGAAGAGAGAGAAAAGCTATCTCTTGATCAAGAGCTAGTCTCATACACACATTCCAAGATTATGTGAGAGTGTCATGTGAGTCTATTTATGTTATGAGTTATGTGCTAAAAGTTAGTACTATTGGAGAAGTTGTCTTAGAGCTAGTAACTAGCTCATACTGTTGGAGATGCTCCATCCAATTCACAAAAACATATTATTTTGAACATTGATACAGTCCCAAATAATAACTTTGATCACTAGTTTCTATTGTAATATATTTATAAAAGCTAATAAAATTATGATATTATAAAAATATTTTTCTAGAGAAATCTACATATATAATTTTTATATATCTAATCTAAATATCTAAAAAGATATCCATAGCTAAAGTTTTAAAAGTTTGGTTATATATATATATCCAAACATGTTTTTTAAACTGGAGGGAGTTTATATGTACTACAAATTTATGCAATACGTATACATACTGACGCGGTAATGTCTTCCTTTGTGGGTTAAATTCATCATACAGACGACTTGCTCCGTCCAGGAAAACCTCCTTTCTCGTCGTCTTCTTGGTGGTGCGGCATCAAGTCCGTGTAGCCAATACTCTTCCTGGTAGTAGGGAAGATCATGAACACCATGCTGGACAGGAACCCCAAGCCTACCGGCAGGTTCATCAGCACCTCCCTGACGTCCGGCCCGACGTCGTGGAACAGGCAGCTCTGTATGCCGGCGTTGCCGAGCGCGACGACGACGAACACGACCGCCGAAACGAACGCGTGCACGAAGTCCAGCGCCCTGACCTTCATCTTGGGCAGGTCGCCGAACTTCTCGTTCCTCTCCTCGCACGTCCCGTCGAAGTTGAACGGGAAGAAGCCCCGGAGGGTGGCCACGCCGTAGTAGAGCCGGCCGTCGCGGCCGACGAGGCTATCGGTGAAGGAGAGCAGCACGCAGGAGGCGGCGCAGGCGACGATCAGCGCCACGGTGAGGTACTGGCTGGCCGCGCCGCACGCGCCGTGGTTGCTGAAGGACGGCGCCAGCGCGTGGAAGGTCAGCACGGTGCCGGTCGGTAGGAGCTTCATGATGTCGCACGCACAGCACAGCGTCTTGTCGACCACCGGCGTCGGTGGCTTGGCGCCGGCGGGGTCGTACGACAGCAGCTTCATGTCGTGGGCAGATTCTTCAGGACTTTGGTTGTGCATCTCACCTCACGCCGACGGTTGCAATGGCAGTGCTTGGGAGAGACTATCTGCTCAATCCAGCCAGCCTCCTTTTATGGTCACAACTGAAAACCTTTTATGGTGACAACTGAAAACCTGTGGTGCATGGACAGAGAACTCGTGAAAAGTAGTCAGATGATTAAAGTTGACAATAATGTATCATAGTACCCCGGTGAAGTATATATTATATACATATAATGTATTAATTTAACATCATAACAAATAAAAAATACTAGGCGATCAAGTAATTAAGCAGAAAACACACGTTCCGTGGTTAGTGGCAGTAACATCAGGTTTTGTGGTCATAAAGTTTTATAAAATTCCACCCTAACCAAACCGCAGCTCGTAGGCATTAGGTCAGTCTCAGTGGGGGTTTCATGGAGTTTCATAGGCATTAAATACGCTGACATGGTACTGTATTGATGAAGAGAGAGATGATAAAAGTTTCATGGGAGTAGAGAGAGTTTCATGGGATGAAACTCTTCTGCACTGTTTCCAAAATATGGATATGTTGGAAACTGAGACATGAAACCTCCACTGAGACTGGAAGATGGAGGTCGCTGGATGGGGTGCATCGAAAGTGGAGGGAAACTCTACGGAGGATATGCTCGCCGTATGTAGACTCACTAGAGGTGTCAGGAATGGCCAAAAGCAAGGACAAAATTGGTTAGGGTGGGGTTTGATCGTAAAAGCTAAAATTAAGTGTCACTTGCTATGAAACTTATGATTTTTTGCAGCTATGACCGTAAGAAATTTACTCACCTTAAAATACAAAAAATGCATTCTCTTCAGAAAGGCACGTACTAATATATATGCATAAGATTAGTTCATGTTCTGAAAGATCTTAAATTTCTCCTGATGTTTACATTAGTTGTTAGAGCAACTCCAGCAGGGCCCCTACTTGAGCCCTCAAACCTCATATTTGAGGGCTTGAGGTAAAAATAGAGGTTCAGCAGGGCCCCTACTAGAGCCCTCAAATTTGAGAAGCCCCTCAAATCACCCTCCCACCCCTCATTCCTAGGGGCTCCCCCCACCCCTCATTTTCCTATTTTTTTCCCGCACCGTGAAACTTCTCCCGCTCTCGGCCAAAATTCCCCGCCCGCCTCTTCCCCTCCCGTCCGCCGAATCTCCCCCCCGCTTGCATCTTTCCCCGCCGCCTCCCTCCCCGCCTGCATCTTTCCCCGCCGCCTCCCTCGCCCGCCCGCCTCCTCCGCCTCCCTCGCCCGCCTGCCTCCTCCGCTTCCCCGCCCGCCCGCCTCCCTCGCCCGACGCCTCCGCCGCTTCCCCGCCCGCCCGCCTCCCTCGCCCGACGCCTCCGCCGCTTCCCTGCCCGCCCGCCTCCCTCGCCCGCCTCCTCCGCTTCCCCGCCCGCTCGCCTCCCTCGCCCGACGCCTCCGCCGCTTCCCCGCCCGCCTCCCTCGCCCGACGCCTCCGCCCGTCGCCGACGACGTCGCCGCCAAAATCCGCCGCTTCCGCTCACCCCCGCCTCGCCCACCTCCGTCGCCGCCGCCTCCCTCGCCGCCGCTTCCGCTCACCCCCGCGCGCCTCTTTCCCCGCCGCCTCCCTCCCCGCCCACCTCCTCCGCTTCCCCGCCTGCCCGCCTCCTCCGCTTCCCCGCCCGCCCGCCTCCCTCGCCGACGCCTCGCCCGTCGCCGCCAAAATCCCCTCGCCGACGCCCGTCGCCCGCCTCCCTCGCCGACGCCGTCCTTGCCCGAATGGATTTGTCAGGAGTGGGTCCCATGTGTCAGTGTGTGTGGAATGGATTTGAGGGCTTAGATTTGAGGGGTACTGTTGGAGTAGAAGCAAAAAAATTAGGCCCTCAAAAATAGGGAGAGCCCTCAAATGAAAAGTAAGGGCTTAGATTTGAGGGCTACTGCTGGAGTTGCTCTAACCTATGTAGTGGCGACGGCCGGTTATTAGCCCAACGACCTCAATGAGAACATATTCAATGCTACCACTCCTCGATAACGATGCAAATGGTGCTGGAAATTTCCCCAAAAATTTGGCAACATTCACGCAAAATCGATCTATCAGGCAAATAAAAATAGAGAAGTCCTGTAAATATTATAAAAACTTAGTATATGGTTTTGACGAATCATAAATAAATAAGAGGACGACTACTATAAACTTCCAACATACTTCTATTTTTGTGTTCGTTGTAAGTTGTAACACCACGAGTTTGGGCTTTAAATTTAAATATTTTTAATACAGTTAGTAGACCCAATTTGTGGTTTGGACTCGCTATTAATTTGCGTTTAAGCACAATACCACTATGGAAGGGCAATATATATATGTCTTAAAATGTACAGATGGCTCTACTTGAAACATATGGATTATTTCAATAGAGATTTTTCCTTTTTGAGAAACTATAATGATGTTGTTAGAACAGTAAACAATACAAATCTTAAGGAGACGATCGAAAGTCAAGATCAGCAGATTAGTAGAGGGTTCAGGCACAACTAGTCATATAGAAAGATAGCTGTTATAGCAACTTTACATAAAACAATCACAGCTATTAGGAAAATCGAACCACCTGAAAGCAATAGCTGATCCGGGAAAGATACGCTAGATGTGAGCTTAGGCACTCGTAAGGAGGACACGTCACCACTAAATCACAGAAATTTTTTATTTTTTGGCCCCTGGAAGAAGTTATTTGCAGAAATAACCCAGTGATAATTTTTTTTTGTGAAAGTATCCCCTGGCACGGCCGGCAAGTGCGCTAGATACTGTAGCACGACTATAGCAGAACAGTAGCACCTTTCAGGAAATCTATTAAGAATATTTTTTTCTAAATTTTCAAATATCACAAATGAGCTCCAAAATTTATTAAATTTTTTTATAGACTCAAGACACAGTGTACTTACCTTTATAATTTTTCCATAATTTTATTCATTCTATATTTTCTCTAAAATTAATTTAATTATACAATTTGTAGAAATTTTATGGAACAATTCAGAATGGATAAAATTTTTGAAAATTTACAAAAGTAAGTACACTGTATCCGAAGGCTCCACAAAAAATTTCATAATTTTGTAGCTCATTTACATCTAAAAATTCCTCATGATATATGATTAAATGAATTTTAGAGTAAAATATGGCAATTCCAAGGAGTCAGTCTTCCTCCTCATTAATTGTCGATGCAGTATGCCTTACCAACCAGTACTTGATAAAATGCTTCAATCGAAGCTTCACTCCCAAGCTCTTGATCTTACTTTGGCTGTTGACTGCATTCAGCTTAGAGCTACCTGCATCAGTGGTTGATCCATGATTAAAATGAAAAGGGTGTTTACACTATCCTAGTCTTCTTCAACCACCTTATTCCCTTTCTAATGATCGACGGATGCCGGTGCTACAGGTACTCAGGATTCGGCCGGTGGAAAGGGAAGCTCCCATTCCGGCTGCCCCCTGTTGGGTCCGCCCCAGATCCACCTGTTATTGATCATACGAACTCGAATTTCGGTGCTCTGCAGTACTGCATAGCGTGGTGAAGGCCTGCAAATAAAATGTTTCATCTGAAGCGTCATTTCCGATGCCTCCTAACCCTAACATGCGCTTGCTCCCATACATAAGATATCTGCATGGATAGAGATTATCTCTACCAAGAAGAAATGTATTTAGAAATAAAAACACGGTGAGGCCCCATATAGGGCCATATACATGCAAGGCTATGGACACTATTCAGTCTTTACTGTTTTTTTAGGAGAATTTTTATTTCACATTTTCTTCTGGTACGTAAGAGGTGGTAAGTAGAAATCAAATCTGCCCATTGATTTCTAAGGCGTGTCATGGATTTTTTTTTGTTAAATTTTTTTTAAGGGTATTGTTTAAGTTTGATTGTATATTTAGGACAAATGAACTATATCCATTCGACTTGAATCCAGTGGATGAGATTGATCTATGATACTCTTGACCTAATTTAAATCCTCGTAATCCTTTTGTCTTCCCGCAAGGCTAAAATTACAGGCTTACCGCGCCGCCATATAGTGCTCGAGATCCTTCGTGGACGAGATTGTGAGCATGAGCCCATCGATCTCCATGTAAGCCGGCGTGAGATCGCCCCTCATTTGTATGATCTGTTGGGTGCTGCAACTCCAAAACAATGTATGACAACAAACAAGCATAGTAGACGGAAGTAGTAATCAGGCTTATGGTAATGGCTACCGTGGTACAGGTGTGGCAGCCAAGAAGAAAAATACGGAAATCAACCAAGTCACGAGAAAGAGGAAGGGCATGTGTCGCGCAATTCGGTTTAGTACATAACTTTAATTGCAGGCCTACAATTACTAATTTTTTGCTCCTAATAGAATTATAGTTCCACGTAATTTGTGAAGTATAGCTAAACCCTAACTAATATAATACGTTACATTAAAAACAATGAATGGTCCATAGTTATTGTTGTGTACAGTAAAAAGCTCTTTGTTAGACACTCTTCAGCTGGCTGATGCTAGGGCCTCAGCTCATCTGCTGGTTTTTGTAGTCAACTTTTATTTCATATCTTTAACAGGGTTTTGAAGCCAAACATCTCACAGTTCTGCGTTCAGTGGAAAGATACTTCTAAATACTGATGCAATGTTAAATGCTTTACAGCTCACTGTATCTATCATCAAAGTTTTTTTTTGTTTTATGCACATATATCAAATTTCTTTGCCTTTTTATAAGCCTTTCTTGAACCCTTCGAACCCAAAATATTGTGGGGACCCTGGATGTTGAATACCCGAATCATCGTATGTGTTCTATACTAATTCTATAATCAATGGCTAGTACACATATTCACAACATCAAGATCACATCCATACATCGCATAGAATTGATTTACAACAAAGGCAAACATATAAGCGATGCATAATAAAGTTTACAACGTAGGGCCGTCTGACCGAATAAATATAAATATCAAGAGTAAAGTGCAACAGAAGACAAGTATGTAAACAAAAGAATCCAGCGGTGTGCCACCATAGCTCACAGACAACCAATTAGAGTTAGGCCCTAAAAATACCCATCATCGAATTCCTCGGTGCCAGGGCAAAATACTCGTTGTTGGGCATGTTATCTTCCTCATTCTCCGAACAACAATAATTTAAGCAAGACGGAGTATATTGTATACTCAACAAGACTTGTAGTGTGTGTGTGTATACATATATATATACATACATATATACATACATACATACATATATATATATACATATACATATATATATACATATATATATATATATATATATATATATATATATATATATATATATATATATATATATATATATATATATATATATATATATATATATATACATATACATACATATACATATATACATATATATATACATATACATACATATACATATATACATATATATATACATATACATATACATATACATATATATATACATATACATATATATATATACATATATATATATATACACACATATACATATATATATATATACATATACATATATATATACATACATATACATATATATATACATATATATATATATATATATATATATATATATATATATATATATATATATATATATATACATATATATATATATATATACATATATATATATATATATATATATAGGGAGCATATCTAGTGCTAATGGTCTATTCAGTGCTAAAATGCTAAAACTTCTCTAGAGCCATTCGATCTACCCTGTGTGGCTCAGATCAAGAAAGGTGGGATGCCCAACTCACTTATACAGTTTTTTAAAACACCCCTTGCAGAAGAATTCTTTCGCGGATATGCCCTCAGCCCCCTCTCCCTTTGTTTCTTCCCCCTATCCTCCCACTGTTGCCTCCGGCCCCTCTCGCCTTCCTCCCCGGCGATGCACTCCCCGTTCTCCCGCGGCTCCCTCCCCGCCCCAGGCGCCGCCACCCCTCGGCCCTCCTCCCACGCCACCGAGCCGCCGGCGGCCGCCGCCTTCGGCTCCTCCTCCCGCGTGCGGTTGCGCCGTACCGCGCGCCGCAGCGAGCTCAGGGCCGACGCCTTTGGTCCCTTCCACCTGACCTCCGCCGCGACCCTCTGCTCCGCGCTCCCCTTCGGCTCCTGCTCGGCGGGCGGCGGCACAACCCTCAGCCCCGTGGCCCCAGGGGCCACCCCTGCGCGAGCACCGGGGGCCGCACCCTGCGCGCCACCTCGCCGCTGCCCCCGCCCTGCTCCATCGCCTCTGCCGCGTGCTGGGATTCCCCTGCACTGCGCCTCGATGGTGAGGACTGGGAGGAGGTCCTCGCCGTGGGTGATGAGGCCATGGGGGCGAAGGATGCAGCACTCGACGCTGGCGAGGGGGCAGCGGACGAGTACGGGGTGTGAAATTGTTCAAGGGTGTGTGCATATTAGTCTAGATGTGGAATACTACACCACCCAGTTGTATCTCCAATTTATCCACTTTTCATGCTAAAAGGAGCAATTTTTGCTTGTACTGCGTCCAATTGCAATACACATCCTCTTTCGGTTTTACTTAGAATGAACATCCTCCATTGGTGTTACCGTGTTAGTTAGAGCTTATCTGCCCCGTAGTTGTTTAATTGATGCAATCTGGGATTACAGATGTTCTATCTAAGCAAATTGCCTGTCGTATGCAAGATATTTGAGAATCCTTCTGGTGTGGACCCTGATGCACCTGAGTTACAAGCACTCACATTGCCCATCTGAGAACTTCCTTCATCTGGGATGTTTGTGAACTATTTCGCTAAGGATTTTGATGCAACGGAGAAGCATATTGTCCAATTAGATAACTTAGGACATTCTCCATCTGACACCGGATTTGAGGAATGGATTGAGACTGCTGCACTGGTCCTATTGTCAAGAGGCCAAGAAGAATTCATCAGATTGAAGGATCTTGTCGTATTGTCACGCCAAACTTCTTCTCATTGTATGAACTGGCCTGCTGCACTGGTCCTATTGTCAAAAGGCCAAGAAGAATTCATCAGATTGAACGATCTTGTCGTATTGTCACGCCAAACTTCTTCTCATTGTATGAACTGGTAGAGCAAACAATGTGTACAGAATATCATAGTTGTATCAGCCTCTTTAATATTTTGTATATAGTTCGAAACCTGCAAACATCTCCCTTTATTCAGTTATATTGTTGGTTTATCTTGTACCATTATTGGAAAAAGCAAAATAATTGATCTCCATAAAATTTCAACACCGCTAACTTTGCACAAACCAAAAATATCTTCAATATCAAGGTTCAAATACTGTGATTCACTCGTTCAAGTGTATATGCAAACATACATAAACTTAAGTAAATGATGGAATATGTACAAACAATCATCTGATACATATGAATCTCTGTAACCGCAGCAAGTTTTTACAGTCAGTGGTAGAGTTTGCTGATGTTGGTCAGGATTCTGAAACACGCTAGGTAATGCCATCTTTCACACGCGATATCATCTAAATTCTTCCGGTAGTTTCCTCTGTTATACATCCAGAAAAGTCTGCATTCCCACGGAAACTAGATCCAATTAGAGGGGTTCAAATCTCTCCTGGATCTCAGAAGTCAGAACCCCCTTCGCCGGAAGCAGTATTCTCAAGTAGCCGGTGTCGAGTGCTGCATCCTTCGCCCCCATGGCCTCATCACCCACGGCGAGGACCTCCTCCCAGTCCTCACCATCGAGGCGCAGTGCAGGGGAATCCCAGCACGCGGCAGAGGCGATGGAGCAGGGCGGGGGCAGCGGCGAGGTGGCGCGCAGGGTGCGGCCCCCGGTGCTCGCGCAGGGGTGGCCCCTGGGGCCACGGGGCTGAGGGTTGTGCCGCCGCCCGCCGAGCAGGAGCCGGAGGGGAGCGCGGCGCAGAGGGTCGCGGCGGAGGTCAGGTGGAAGGGACCAAAGGCGTCGGCGCTGAGCTCGCTGCGGCGCGCGGTACGGCGCAACCGCACGCGGGAGGAGGAGCCGAAGGCGGCGGCCGCCGGCGGATCGGTGGCGTGGGAGGAGGGCCGAGGGGTGGCGGCGCCTGGGGCGGGGAGGGAGCCGCGGGAGAACGGGGAGTGCATCGCCGGGGAGGAAGGCGAGAGGGGCCGGAGGCGACAGTGGGAGGATAGGGGGAAGAAACAAAGGGAGAGGGGGCTGAGGGCATATCCGCGAAAGAATTCTTCTGTAAGGGGTGTTTTAAAAAACTGTATAAGTGAGTTGGGCATCCCACCTTTCTTGATCTGAGCCACACAGGGTAGATCGAATGGCTCTAAAGAAGTTTTAGCATTTTAGCACTGAATAGACCATTAGCACTAGATATGCTCCCATATATATATATATATATATATATATATATATATATATAGGAACATATCTAGTGCTAATGCCCATTTGGGTGCTAACATGCTAACATGAACCAGTGCCGTCGGATCCGGATCGGACAGTCCAGATTCAGGCGGGCGGAAGGCCTCCAATCCACTTAATCTACTTTTCGGAAAACCCCCTACCGATCATTTTATTTCGCAAGAACACAGCCTCCTCCTTCGTTCGCTCCTCCTCTCGCTCGGCTGCTCTTGCCCCCAAGAAACCCAACGACGGCGCCACCCTCCCCGACCCCCGATGATGGCATAGCCCTCCCTGGCCCCCGACGACGCCGCCGCCCTCCACCACTGAGCTGCCACCTCCATCCCCGCACCGCCGCAGCCTCCATCCCTGCAGCAGCGCCGCCCTGCTTGGCCAGGGTTTTGGCCGACGAAGTCTGCCCCTCCGCCGCCTCCCTCCTCGTGGCGCCACTCTGCGCCAACCCCCTCCGCGCCGCGCCCCTCCGCCGCTGCCTTCCTCGGCCCCTCCACGCCGCCTCCCCCTGGCCTCCCCCAGCCGGCTCCCTCCCCGGCGCCGCCCTCCCCATCTCCCCACTGTCCCCCCGGCAGCTTCCTCCCCAGCCCCCGACGGCGCGCCCCTGCTCCCTCCCCGGCCCTCGGTGACGTCCCCCGGCCCCTACGCCGCGCACCTTTTTAGCAATATACTGAAAGAGGTAAGCTTTACAATTTGGCTTTCTATTCTGTGCCAGCAAAACTAGGAGTATGCATTATCATATCAATATTTAACCCTTAATACTTTTACCCTATGGATATATCTTTTCCTTACCGTTTCCCTTTTCTGATTGCTGCAGCCTCTCTTCTGGACTAACCCTCAAGAAGCGATTAAAAATGCATACCACTCTACAAACAAATATATTCTAGAAAATGCCAAACAACTTGGACCAGGCGGTTCAACAGCAGTTACTGCCTATTGTAGTTGATGGTAAGGATATGTGGATAGCAAACATAGGTGATTCAAGAGCTGTTTTGTGTGAAAGAGGTGCTGCTAATCAGCTCACTGTTGACCATGAACCTAGTACATTTAATGAAAGGGAGAGGATTGAAAAGCAGGGTGGCTTGGTAACAACATTCCCTGGTATGATTTTTTGTTGTGTAATTGTCTCATCATTGTTCTTAGTCAGACAAGACAATATTTGCATGTGCCTATTGTATTCAATGGCTTGCTCACAGGTGATGTTCCTCGGGTAAATGGCCAACTCGCTGTTGCAAGGGCCTTTGGTGACCAAAGCCTCAAGGCGCACTTGAGTTCAGAACCTGATGTTAGGCATGCACGAATAAACTCAAATATGGAGTTTGTCATACTTGCCAATGATGGATTATGGAAGGTTTGTACTAGAACTGCTTATCGACTCTTTCCTACATTAATCTTGTTCCTTTTCATGCTTCAGAGTTTTTAAGCATCTGTTGCGAAAGATGTCTGTACATTCACATAATGAATGCTATCTCCCTTATTATTGTGCTTCTTTAGTCCTTGTATACTTGCGTGTTTACCATGTTCTCTCAAGAAAATTATGGTTATCGTTGGTTAGAGTTGTACATCTTCTAGTTTCTTGTTTGTTTATCGTATGATTCTGTTCCCAGGGTGATTCACCTGTATTTGAGAATACAGTTCTTAAAAATATGTTTGCAAATCAGTTCCTAAACCTACACCTTTGTTGAATGAAGGTAATGAAGAACCAGGAAGCCGTTGATATCATGAAGTCAATCAAGGACCCCCAGGCAGCAGCAAAGCGACTGACAACCGAAGCACTTTCAAGGAAGAGCAAGGATGATATTTCTTGCATCGTGATCTGTTTCCGCTGCTGAATCCCATCCTGTGTGGCGCAGAAATCTCCAATCATTTCTGCATGATGTCGCGTCTAGGATCTGTATTCATTTCTTTGTTCCAAATTTCTGTAGTGGATGTTGTACCTATAGTAGACTAGTGAGTGTGCAGGGTGCTCATTCATCTGTGCATATTTATACACCAGCATATAAATTGCCCATCAATTGACCGGGACATGCAGAATACCGTTTTGTACGTGTTGGTTGTGATGGTAATGGACCAATGTTGGTAAGGTTGTGTGGAAATTTGTCGATTCAGATTCGTTAGCTGTTCACTTCGTCGAATGTATAGCTGATTTCAGTGAAACGAGCTAGGAATTGATGTTGTGTTGCCGTCTTCCAAATATCCGCGCATTTTGTAATGCTTTTGCCTTTTAAGATCACTTGATTATCTGGTCATGTCTTAGAGTTGACAGAGGTCATAATATCTCGAATCTCAGTATACAATTTGTTGAACAAAAGCAGACAAGATTTTCACAGTATACATTCAGAATCAGAATACACATTTCACAACCCAAACATTCAGAATCTCGGTATAATTCAAGGTGATAAGGTCCTTCGTGTTCAGGGTGATAAGGTCCTCCATTTTCAAGTCAAATCAACCCCAGATCAATATTTTACTGGTGACAAAAAGTATCAGGCCATAAGCCATGTAGAATATATATGCAAGGCTAACAATATATAAGGCTCTATTCTACCAATTATTTTTAGTATGAAGCAGTTTTTTGTTTGCAATATCGATAAATAGTAATTTGCAACAGAATTGTAAAGAGCAGTTCATATGTAATAAAATAATATTTGTATAGCTTTTGATAACAGTAAATCATATCCATTTACAACCCTCATTGGCTATAATCATCGAACAATTCCTGACTATGGGCATGGCACACGCGACACGTACATACCATCTCAACTTTTCGAGCAAAATAGTTTTGTAAAAATAAAAGCAATATCCATTGTAACTGCATCTAAACATACTTATGATCATGAGCACGGCTATTTAAATTGTTTTTAATACTCTCGAGAGGTTGTATAATTTTGCCAACATAAGATAATCAAATAAACTATCGGCAACTTCATGCTTTCTTGGGCGTGTGACGAAATTAACTATCATATAGCCTTTACGTCTGTAGGATCGGAAATGGCAACCAAGCGGGGGTGAATGATGCCTATAAAAATCGCCCCAAAGTATCCACAAAATCTTCGTCTTCAATAGCTATAGCAGCTATGAAGAAGGAAGAAGATTGCTCACTGGACATCGAAAATAATTTTGTTGATTGACTGAGGAAACTCAAAGGAGAAGCAAAACTAGATCGACAAGAGAACGGAGAAGACACATTTCAGTCAAGCAAAACTGAAAAGAAACAGACTGAAAATAGTGAAGAGATTAGCTGCTGCACACTGCTTTAACAAAGACTGAAACCAAAGAGAAAAAGAAACAAGAACTGCACGCAAACTGAAATCTGAAAACAGTGCAGGGACTAACCAACCGAAAATAAAAGACTGCAGCAGGAAAACTGAATTCTCAAAGCTGAAATTTCTGCAAAACAGCAAGGAACTGAAAATAGACAATAACTTCTATATTGCCGAAAAGAAGACAGCAAGATTGAGCCTCTGAACAGACCGAAAACAGGGGCAGAAAAGCAGCATCGGCAGCAACAAACAGAGAGGCTAAAATGCTGCAGACTGCCGATTGTTTTCAGAGCTTGTCGCTGCAGTTTTATGCTGGTTTTGAGCTGAAAACAGAGAGGTTAAAATGCTGCAGACTGCCGACTGTTTTCAGAGCTTGTCGCTGCAGTTTTCTGCTGGTTTTGAGCTGAAAACAGTAATCACTGTTGACAATTGAAAATCAGTGAAATTGAAGAGAAAAAGCTGCTCTTTTCAGATCAAAAGATTGGCACTTCAAATCAAATAGCAGATTGAGCTTATAGGAAAGAGAATGCAGGCAAAAACCCAATCACACATGAAAAATCAGATTTTGCCGAAAATACACAGCAAGAAGTGACAAACTCCAATTTACTCAAGATTTTTAGCTCCTTTGCTCATGAGACTTTGAGATTAGCTAAGCCATGATCTCACAACACTAAAGCACACACCTGGAATAAATATTTCTCTAAGAATCCCAGAACCCAAGCATCCCCTGCCATCTAACCCTAGCTGAGAGAAAACAGAGAAAATTTCTTTGCTTCATTTCTTTGGGAAAAAACAGTTTCTTGAATTTATTGCTCTTGGGAATGACTAGCCAAATGGCTTTGAGGATTCTCCCATCACAGAGCCAAATAATCTTGCTCAAATCATTCACAAAATCATCACAGAAAAGAAATGGCAAGAAGACAGCAAAGAGAACAAGAGCAGAATCATCTCAACTCATAAAACCAACTCAAAGAATGAGAAGACATGAATGGTTTGCATTGAGAGGAATGATTACATGATGTTTTTACAAACATTCCACTACGGACCCATACGCAATTGAGATAACAAGAGGTGTCTACCACTCACTACATGCTTCACTACTGGAAGAACTCACGCAAGAGCTCAAACACACTCCCTCAGCTTAGCTCACTTCCTGCACTCTGCCTCCTCCTCACAGCATATGAAGGCAAGAGCTCCCCCTACAAGTGGCAAATCAAGAAATGGCAGCCATCTTCCACCACTTGACTCACACACATATGAGGCAATAGTCAAAGTGTCCAGGATTTGGAGGGGAACCAGCCTCCCACTCATGGCTTGAGTCAATTCTCCAAATTGCCCCTCAAGCACCTACCCGGAAGCTTCCCGCAACCAGAACCCTGACCGTCTGGACCTCGACTCCTCCCTGAGTCTAGTCTCGGTCCGCTTCGTTGCACAAAAGAGATCTTTTTGCTTTTAATGAATTTAGTTCAAGAACAAGAACTAGCATAGCTCAAAAGATTCAAGACTCAACTCAGCCTATTTGACATGGCATGAATCATAAAAGGATAACTAAAAGCAGACTAGTCTCAAGAGCTAGCATGACATGTCTTAATTCAAGTTTGTGCAATGTTAATCAACCTATCAATGGCAAAGGCTTGACGACACATATAAAGTCATGATAAATCTAGCAAGTAAGCACAGATCATGGCAAGATGTAAAGCATTGTAACATGCCATAAGAGGATAATAATCAAGGCTCCATGTAGTTATATTACAATGTAGAATGTTGAAATGAAAGAAAATTCAGCTCCCCCTTAACATGAGATGCACTTTTAGTTCAAGTTGAGTTATGTCAATATTAAGCTCCAGAAGCTCCCAAAAGAACATCCCCTGAACCAAAGCAATAAAACGAGAAGCTAGGAAGAAAAGCAGAAAAGGCAGTCCTTAAAGCATAGATAAGATATAGAAGATATTATGGTTCAGACTGACTCTCATCTATCCCATATAACACTAGAACTATCAGCTGGTCTTCTAGTACACTAAGGAACAAACATGTTCCCTGTCTACCCAAGGGTGGTCCAACCCTTGCTAGAATTTATAAGAAGTGAGTGAGTTCAACCTAGTGAGAAGAGAGACAGCTAATAAGCAGCATCCTAAACCACAAGATGAGAGGAAGACGTCTAAGCAACTAGACAAGAGAATCACTCTAATCTATACTAGAAAGGCTAACCCAATGCACCCATATGCAATGCAACAAAATGAGAACAGGAGCATAATAAATAGAATAAAGCAGTAAAGCACAAAGCTCCCCTTCACTACAGTCCATAAGGACAGACCACCCCAAGCTCTCCCCGCAAGGCTGAAAACCTAGAGCTATCCAAGGCTTGGTAAAGATATCGGCCAACTGGTGGTCACTCTCCACAAACTGGAGCATTATGTCACAGTTCTCCACATGGTCTCTGAGGAAGTGATATTTGATATCAATGTGCTTGGTCCAAGAGTGCTGCATTGGGTTCTTAGCAACATTAATGGTAGAAGTGTTATCACAAAAGAGTGGAACACTGTCTATAACTAACCCAAAATCTCGCAGGGTCGAAGCCATCCAAAGTATCTAGTTGCAGCAACTGGCGGCAGCAACATACTCGGCCTCTGCGGTGGACTGTGCAACACCGGACTGCTTTCTAGAAGACCAAGAAACGAGAGAAGTGCCAATGAATTGGCAGGTGCCAGAAGTGCTCTTCCTATCTATCCTACAGCCAGCAAAGTCTGCGTCCGAGTAGGCTCTAAGGGAAAGACAGGAAGAGGAAGAGTATCAGATACCATAGTCTATGGTAGCTCGAAGGTACCGAAGGATGCGCTTCACCGCCTGGCGGTGAGATACGCGAGGAGAAGCCTGAAATCGAGCACATAGACACACAGAGAAAGTGTATGTCCGGTCTCGAGGTAGTGAGGTATAAGAGAGAGCCGATCATGCTTCTGTACTCTTTTTGATTAACTGGCTCGCCATCCTCATCTGGATCAAGTGTGGCTGATGACGCCATCGGAGTCGACACTGGCTTGCCATCACTCATGTCAAAGCGTCTCAGGAGGTCTCGTGTGTACTTGCCCTGATGCAAGAAAGTACCCTCCCGAGTCTGCTTGATCTGGAAGCCAAGGAAGAAGATCAACTCACCCATCATGCTCATCTCAAACTCGGTGCTCATGACATCCGAGAACTGTGAAACAAGAGCATGAGAAGAGCCGCCAAAGATGATATCATCCACATAAACCTGGACGAATATAAGGTCATTACCATGCCTGCGAATGAACAAGGTTTTGTCTACCTTACCCATCTCAAACCCATGACTCAACAGATAGGACTTAAGCCTCTCATACCAAGCTCTAGGAGCCTGCTTAAGTCGATACAAGGTTTTGGAAAGCTTATAGACATGGTTTGGGTATTTGGGGTTCTCGAAACCTGGTGGATGTCTAACATAGACCTCTTCCTCAATAAACCCATTGAGGAAGGCACTCTTAACATCCATCTGGTAAAGCTTGAAGCCCTTAGAAGTTGCGAATGCAAGCAAGATCCTAATGGCCTCTAGCCTAGCTACAGGGGCAAATGTCTTCTCAAAATCTAGACCCTCAACCTAGGAAAAACCCTGAGCTACCAATCTAACCTTGTTTCGAATGACTACCCCATCCTCACTCTGTTTGTTTTTGAACACCCACTTGGTACCAATGATATTTTGACCTCTAGGGGGCTCAACAAGCGACCAAACCTTGTTTCTCTCAAAGTTTTCTAACTCCTCATGCATGGCATTGACCCAAGACTCATCAGAAAGAGCATGATTAACATCCTTGGGCTCAAAAGTGGCAACAAAGGCAGAATGAAGACAGAAATGTGATATACTAGACTTTGAGCGTGTGGCTCGCTCAAAGAGGTCTCCAATCATCTGCACGGAAGGATGGTCTTTTTGGATATTTCGGAGAGGTCCTGGATGAGATGAAGAAGTGGCCTCTACCTCATGAGCTGATGAGGCAGGAACAGGGCCACTAACTCCAGAAGATGTGGAAGGCATGGGCTGATCTCCTCGAGGTGCGGTGGAAGAAGGCACCTCAAGGGGAGGAGGAACTCGATCGGGTAGACAACCCTCATCTCCATCCTCCTCATCATCCACAAAGATAGGCTCGGACTGCTCTAAAGAACCTAAGATATCGGGCCTAGTCCCCGAACTGGCCTCATCGAAGGTCACCTCACAGGTCTCTGCCATTTTACTAGACTCGCGGTTCCAGACCCTATAAGCCCGCGAAGAAGTCGAGTAACCTAAAAAGATACCATCACAAGATCATGACACGAATTTATCTAGGTTCCCAGACTTCAGAATAAAGCACTTGCAACCAAACACGCGAAAGTGAGAGACACTGGGTTTTCGCCCGTATCTCAACTCATAAGAGGTGCGATGCAAATGTGCCCTGAGAAAAACTCTGTTTGAAACATGGTACGCGGTAGCTATCGCCTCAGCCCAAAACTTTCTCGGTGTAGAGTACTCATCAAGCATCGTCCTGGCCATCTCGACCAAGGTACAGTTCTTCCTCTGCACAACGCCATTTTGCTGGGGGACATATGGAGAAGAGAACTGGTGCTCTACACTTGTCTCATCGCAAAACCTCTCAAAGTAGGAATTCTTGAACTCCGTGCCATTGTCACTGCGGATCGCTCGTAAGGTTCCCGGGAGCTCAACAGAAAGCCTACCAAAAATACCCCGAAAATGGGTATATGTCTCATACTTCGAGGCTAAGAAAAACACCCAAGAGTACCTCGAGAAGTCATCGACTACGATAAGAACATACCACTTCCCTCCTGCTGACTGCACTTGAGCTGGTCCAACTGTGTCCATGTGGAGCAGCTGTCCTGGTGCATCGGTCATAGTCACTGTGACCGGAGGATAAGAAGCAGCAACCATCTTGCCATGCCGACAAGAAGCGCAAACTAGATCTTTGACCATCTTGAGTTTTAGCAGACCACGAATGAGATCGTGGCCGCTAACTCGAGGCAAATGATCAAATCCAATATAACCAAATCTCCTATGCCAGAAAGTGAGGTCATGGGACTCAGAAGCAATTAAACACCTAAGAGGATCACCAGAAGACTCAACAAAATCAGCACGAAAGATCCTCCCATATCTAGAAATTCCGCAAACCAGACTCCCCGAAGAATCAAGAATTTTGCAAGCATTTTTCTTAAAGCTCACCTCGAAACCGTCATCGTAATCTAAGAAACAAAAAGCAAATTGTACTGCAGCTTACTCACTAAGGTAACATCTTTTAAAATAAATGAATCATTAACGCGCACAACACCTTTGGCGATGACGCGCCCAGACGAAGCGTCTCCAAAGGTGATAGTCTCATCACCTGGAGCTCGGGCTAGGGAAGAGAACCAACGAGAATCTCCGGTTATATGTCGAGAACAACCGGAGTTCACGAGCCAAACCTCTCCTTTCCCTGCCCGGCGAACCTGAGTCAAACAGAGAGGGATGTCTCAGTACTGGGATAAATCAAAAGTGATTTTGGCACCCAATACTGAGTCACACGACGAGCAGAAGAAGTAGTCACACCCGATTGACCTCTATCTACCCTATGCTTTCCGTCGCTCAGAACGCCAGAAGGTCTATGAACAGACTTGAAGCTGTTGTTGGGCTTGACTGCTATGGAGGAGCAAGTCAAGGTACCAACAACATGTTGATCTCGCCGCGGGTAGCCATCTCGACGGGGGAAACGAGACCTACCCTCAGAATGGCGGAAGTCACGACCAGAGGCAAATCGAGGATGAAAACCAGAAAACTCAGAAAAACCAAGTCCTCGATGCTGCCCAAATCCAACAACAGGAGCAACTCTAGACCTCGTATTAGTCTTAGGTGCACTCAAGGTCTGGGGCTAACCCTGAATGCGCCTAAGAGCCTCAACACGGTCTCTACGCGCGATCTTGGCGCACTTGAAGCATCTCTCGATCAAATGTCCATCCTTCTGACAGAAGGTACAATGATACTTCACCTTCTGAGAGGTAGAAGTAGCATGACGGGGCTTCGCCTTCTGAGAGGTCGAAGCAACAGGTGGAACCACCTTACTGTCAGAAATCCCTTGGACAAAGCCTGGAGATTTGAATTGAACTTTCTTAGTTCTGGGCTCGACCTCGATCACACCTGCTGCTGTGGATCTAAGAACAACAGGTGGATGCTTCCTAACATCCTTAGAAAAATCGTATCCTAGACCTTGATTGAATTTGCAAATCTTGGATTGGTTTAGAATAAGATTCAGCTTCTTCTTGCCTCCAACAAATCTCTCAAGAGTGTTCATAAGATACTGACACTCCTGAAAGAGAGAGGTGCAAGAAGAGCAGGGGAAGAAGAGGTAGCAGAGGTAAGGGAATAGAATAAGAACCATCAGCAGAAGAACGGATGGCATGTGCACGCACAGCCGCCACAGGAGGGACAGTCCATTTGGTTCACGTCGCTAAGCGTCTCTACCAAACCCTCATGCTTCTTCCCCACACCAGCACACACATCACAAGCAAATGGTGACTTCTCTAAAAGGTCCTTAGTTAGCTTCACATATTTTTCATCCAATGTAATCAAATCAGATTTTAGTTTTTCACAATTATTGCATGGTGAGCTAACAGGATCCTTAGAAGCATACTGAGTCATTTTCTTATTATGATCAATCATTTCTTGAAACTGTTTTGAGACAGATTCAAGTTCAGCAGTTAATTTAGGACAATTGGTGCAAGAAACAATGGGCTCAAGTAATGAAGCATGCAACTCAGCAATTTTATGATCTGCCTTTTTCAAGTTTATTTTCAAATTATTGCAATTTTTACAAGTCTCAAGCAGGTCAAGAAGCATAGTGTAAAGACATCTAAAAACATTGTCCTTATCCTCACATGAGGTGCAAGAAATAGTCTCAACAGTAGTAGATGAAAGAGCAGCTACCCTATTCATCTATAGTTCAGCAAGCAGATTAAGGGCCTGTTTGGGACTGCTCTGCTCCAGGTTTTTCAGCTCTGCTCCCAGTTTTTCTAGCCAAACAGATCCAGCTCCGAGAACTCTGCTCCAAGAAAAAAGGTGGAGTTGAGGGCCAACTCCACGTTTTTGTGGAGCTTCTCAAGGGGTACTCCAGAAACTAGAGATTCATACCTCCTCATGGAGTTGAGAGAAAATTACCCACCTATGCCATTACACAAACATACCCCTTCGTTCTTTTTTCTTTCTTCCGCCCGGCTCCATCCCAAAACGGCCGCCTTCCAGGCTTCCACCCCCATCCTGATGGCGCCGCCCCCACCCGCCCGCACCGGCCTCCTCCTCTCCGCCCCCCACTTGCCCGCGCCGGCCTCCTCCTCTCCGCCCCCCACCCGCCCGCGCCGGGCCTCCTCCTCTCCGCCCCCAGCCCGCGCCGGGCCTCCTCCTCTCCGCCCCCCCCCCCCCCGCGCCGGCCTCCTCCTCTCCGCCCCCACCCGCCCGTGCCGGGCCTCCTCCTCTCGTACACCCTAGCGTACCATATGCCTCCATTAGACCCTAAGGTCTTTGCCCACTCACATCATGCTTAATATCTCCTCTCAATCCACCAATAAAATAGCTCAGCAGAAAGTGTTCTTGTAAATAGGGATGGTCTCCTTTCACCAAAGCCACACACTCCTCAAATTTATCAATGTAAGTTGATATGCTAGATTGATATTGTTTGATATTTTGCAATGCTTCCACAGCTTCATGTGCACTAGCACCTGAAAAACGATCCCTGACCATGGAATAAAATTGTGGCTAGGTTAGTACTCCACAAGGTATTCCTACCCCTTTAAACCATGTTGCAGCCCTGCCTTGAAAGTGTGCCACTGCTAGTCCTACCCATTGATCCATGGGTGTTCCTGCTAAACCAAAAATTGTTCACATAATTTCAACTAGTTCAACACATCTTCTCCTTCAAATAAAGGTATCTCCAATATAGGGCCCTTAATTACAGCTTCGGCATAAGGAGCACTATGACTATTGGGATTCAGAATTTGGTGCCTTTGGGAATCAACCACCTTTATTCTCAGGTTAAAATTTGCATAACTCGGAGCATTACTTATCCCAAATTGAGGTCCTGCTTGTTGCAATATAGGATTGTTCATCCACTCAATGCACAAGATGTGGGATACATGGCAGGTGCTATGGTTGGCCTCACAGACTCTGAAAACATTGGATAATACTCATATCTAGCCACGTTGGGTTCTATCGTGAATTGCACTTCCTGGCTTCTCCTCATAGGGATAGTGTTAGCATTGGTGACAGTAGTAGCCAGTTGAGTAGGGGAAATTACCTCAGTTCCATTTGGGTGTACTAGTGGAGATCTGGCTCCTTCCATTGGGTCAATAGCTAGGGTATTGATTTGGCTTATTCCTTGCGAACTCGGTTTATCAAAAACGACCGAAACTTCTCCCATTATCTTGGTCCACATTTGAGTCATCATCATTTTCATCTATGAGAACAGTAATTACTGAAGTTCCCTCTCGACCATTGGATTTCACTTATATCCTTCTCGCCTTTGCATCTTGTCCATTGAAGAGTTACAAGTGGGATTAGCCAACCGATCAATTTGGTGCTGTATATTGCCTGTAGCTCTAGCTAAAAAGCTGAATTTGATAGAACCAGCCACCATCCACCACCTCTCCAACGCCGCCTCTCTTTCTTCCCATGCCTCCCCCTTTGCTCCTCCTTAATTCCTTTCCTCACTCTCCCATCACACCACCCCCGGCCTTCCTAGTCTCCATTGCCCCTCATCTACCACCGGCCGCCACCAGTTTTTCCTTGTGCCACAACCTCTTCCTACTCCTCAGCTCGCTAGTGCCCTCCCCTTCCACACGGACTCCACTGCGCGCCACCCTCTCTGCTGCCTCCCTGCTCACCTCACCACTGGCCCTCCTCCAAATCCAGTATCGACATACCACCCTCACCGGCCGCCACCTCTTCACCAACCTCGGCCATGACTTCAACTTGGCCACGACTTTAGCTAGACCTCCTCTGCTTCCCCTTCTTCCTCCTCGGTTTTGTCCAATTTCTTTCCCTTTATTTCTTTAGTTCTTTATTACTATTCACAATAATTGCTTATTATTACTCTATGAACTATTAATTACTATTGTGATCTGTGATGTGAATTGTGGACTACGATGTATACATGTGATGTGTGAATGTGTATGTAACGACCCACGTCGTTGATTAACCCTAATTAGCGAATTAGGACGTTAAGTAGGATTAATCACATAAATGATAATCTAAAAATACGAGGGAATTTAAAATTTTCTACATAGTCGTATAAATTGAAATCAACGAACGGTAAACGAATACGCTATTACCGTAATTTTATCGACGAGGGCGAATATTCAACTATATAGACTCAAGCGAGAAAGAAAATTTAGTTGCGCAGCTAGTATAGTATTCAACTCAATTAAATTATATATATAACAGTCCGTAGTACAACAGTAATTTATTACAATCCGTAGATGGTAAAATCAATAACATCCATTGAACAACAATTAGGACTTATATCAAGTCAAATAAAAGTATTACAAATTGCATTACATGATAGCGACAATCTGAATTACAACAAATATACAATTCCATATCTCAACCAAATAACCATCTCAACAATTAAGAGTTTGCAATACAATGGTATTCCGTCAGAAAGTATATGATTCAATTTACATCAAGTCCATCTCTTACATAATTATTACAATAGGGAAATGAAGAATAGAAATTACCTTAAATTGTATACCTCAATATTAAGAGAAAGCCCTATTACAATTTAGATCATTTCATACATCTATCTAAACTAATAATGCACCTAAAAAACAATCCTAAAGCCACACAGAAAATTGTACCACACAGTCATTAGCTATCCTAAGTACACCTAGAAATTTACCACCAAACCCAACCAACGTTTGAAATGAAGGGACAAGATCCCATCTAACCTTGTCTTTCTCTTACTCACTCAGATCCAACGGATCAGATTGCTGGGACCAAACCTCACACTCATCCGCCTCCCCCGCTTAAAAACCTAAAAATATCTGCCTCCCAAAACAGGCCGCCGCCTCCCCCGACCCTCCCTCCCACCCTGCGCCGCCTCCTCCTCCTCCCCACCCCGCGCCGCCGCCTCCTCCCCTCCCTCCCACCCCGCGCCGCCGCCTCCTCCCCTCCCTCCCACCCCGCGCCGCCGTCGCCTCCTCCTCCTCCCCACCCCGCGACGCCGCCTCCTCCCCTCCCTCCCACCCCGCGACGCCGTCGCCTCCTCCTCCCCCCACCCAGCGCCGCCGCCGCCTCCTCCTCCTCCTCCCCACCCCGCACCACCGCCTCCTCCTCCCCCGCTCCTCCGCGCCGCCGCTGAGTCCTAAAGAGTTCTGTCTCTCCTCCCAAAACCCATCTAGGGTTCCTGGAGGTGCCGCCGCCGCCGCGCGCGCCTAGCGAGGCCACCGTCGCTCGCGTCAGGCGAGGCCGCCGCCGCTCGACCTCGGTCGTCGCCGACGCGCGCCAAGCGAGTTGGGCCGCCGGGGCTTGTAGGGTTCCTGGAGGTGCCGCCTCCGCCGCCGCACGCCCCTAGCGAGGCCACCGTCGCTCGCGTCAGGCGAGGCCGCCGCTGCTCGACCTCGGTCGTCGCCGATGCGCGCCAAGCGAGGTGGGCCGCACCTCTCGGCGGCGCCGCAGGTATGCACACGCGCTCCCCTCCTCTCCCAATGTATTCTCATCCCCGCCCAGTTCCTTCAATCTCTGACTCTTCCGAATAGATTACATTTTTTCAGGTTGCTGATGGTTTAGTTCTTGAAAAAACATCTTGGCCCTTCGGTGTTCTCTTGATTGTTTTTGAGTCCCGACCTGATGCTTTGGTGCAGGTATTTTTAGTTGTTAAATTACTGCAGTTTATGTTTTTGTATAAACCATATGCTTCGTGCATGATTTGTACTTAAGCATATTAAGCAACTTGCTTTAAAGTTGTTGTATATAATGGTGTAGATTGCGTCTTTAGCAATTCGAAGTGGTAATGGCCTTCTCCTGAAAGGTGGAAAAGAAGCTATGAGATCAAACACAATATTGCATAAGGTATTATCTTGTGATATGTAGTAGCTTACTATTGACATTACATGTTGTTTTTAGCTTGAGTGTCCTTTAAAATACCATTTTGTTATTTTTTAGGTTATAACTGATGCTATTCATGATAACGTTGGTGAAAAACTTATTGGCCTTGTTACAACTAGAGATGAAATTGCAGATTTGCTAAAGGTGAGAATGCAGTACTATGACCAAAATAATGATTCTACCAATATGGCTAAACTCGTAATACATTGTACAGCTTGATGATGTCATTGATCTCGTCATTCCAAGAGGTAGTAATAAGCTGGTTTCTCAAATCAAGGCATCAACTAAGATTCCTGTTCTTGGACATGCTGGTAAGTTCTCTTTGAACAGTATTTTGGCTGCTATTATGGCTCTTTAGTCTCAAGTTATGCTATTATTGGTTTAGATGTATAATTTAATTACTTTTTTTTAGAACATCTTCAATAAGTAATAACCAAATAACTAACATTTATGTTGGAATAACCAAATAGCTTAAAATTTTCTTTGGCTAGGCTGTTTTGCAGCATTATTGGATCAAACAAGGATGATATTCTCATGTTGGAATAACCTGATGAGAATATTTATTTAAATATCAGACATACCAAGGATTTTCGGTTTATAACGTTAAATGTCTTTTCAGACACTCACTCAAAGGTACTGTCTCTTGTGCACCTTATCTGTATTATTATTAGCTGGTCCTTTGTTCGCTGCTCATTGCAAGATTATCCTTTTCCAGGTATATTTAATAAAGTCTTCTGATCCTCTGTCTAGAATGACACTGCTATGGGATGGTGACTCCCAAGTTCATTGCATTGTTGAACACCATCATGGACGCCTGTATTTATTTACAGATGCTGCAAGAGAAGGTGTGCATGTTAATTCGCATTACCTAATGCAGACTGTTGTGGAATCTCCTGGGCCAAAGAGTTCAAAGATTCGTATTATGCATCTGCAGTGACATGAAAGCTGAAAGTTTGGATCTTACAAAATTTACAGATTCAAATGAGGATTGAACAAACCTTCTAATGATTTTCTGATATAAGGTGTTATTGCTATCACATAAGTGAATTTATTGATTTTCTTGTCATATTAGCGAATTTGTGCTTGAGCCTTCGACTTTGCAGGGACTTCACAAAGTGGTCGTAAACGGCACAACATAGTCGTTTCATAGTAATCCTAAAGATGTGAACTAAGATTTTATGTAAAAGCAATGCACATAATTTAAAATAATTCGAAAACATTTCAAATCATGGGTTCAAGATGATCAAAGGAGACTTGCCTTCTTGCAGATTCTCTGGGTCTTCTTGCTGTTGGGTGGAGTGATCGTCGACAACGCTGGAATCTACGCGAGAAAAGACGAAGCAAACAAAGCAAATAAATACAAACAAAATTCAAACAAAATCCAAAAAATTCAAGAGAGACCATATTTGGTTAGATTATGATTTTAGATGAATTTAGAAATTTGAATGGCTGAAATCGGAGTTAAAATGAGAAAGTTATGACCTTTGGAAGTTTTACATCGGAGAAAAAGAATTGTCTTCGGGAATCAACGTGGTCGGAGAGGGAGATACGACCACGGCTATCGCGGTCGGAAGGGTTACGACTACTGTAGACGTGATCGGAAGAAACTTCGGCTACGACAATGCAGTCGGAAAGACGACCGAGAGGTATTACGACTACGTAGTCGAACCTACAACCACAGTCGAACTGACGATTACCCGGTTGTTTACGACCACGGTCAAATTTTACGACTATGCTGTAGAATTTACGACCACGTAGCCGAAATTACGACCACGACAAACGTTATCGGGAAGAGCTACGACCACGGCAAACGTAATCGGGAAGAGCTACGACCACGGCAAACGTGATCAGGAGAGGTTACGACTACGACAATGCAGTCGGAAAAGATTACGACTACTCGGATGGAGCTTACGATTACTCGAATGGATCTTACGACCACAGAGAAGACTTACGACTACAAAGGAGACTTAAGACTACAAAGAAGACTTACGACTACAAAGGAGACTTAAGACTACGAAGAAGACTTACGATGTTTACGACCACGTATTCGTTCACGACCAAACAATCGAGATTACGACCGCAAAGTCGTGTACGACCACGGAGAATGAGTTACGAACACGTAGTCGAAATTACGACCATGAAGTCGCTTACGACCACACAGTCGACTTACGACTACAAAATCGCTCACGATCACGTTACCGTTTACGACCACAGAGAATGGCCTACGACCACACAATCGACTTACGACCACGCAGAAGCTAACGACCACGTTGCCGTTTACGACCACGGCAAACGCTAACAGAATGTGGTCGTAGAGATGCTCGATCACGTGGAAGGCCACGACTTCAGCGTCGATGGTCGTAACGAGATGCGCCCATGCTGAAAAGGCCAGTACGTAACCATTAACGACTACGACCGAGGTGAAAGAAGTGGACATGATCGATATGGGTTTCGACCACGGTGAATTGAGTGGCTGAAGCCGAGAGCTGCTACAGGTCTTACGACCATGACTCAAAGTGATCGACAACAAGTTTAAGCGGTCGTATGGTATTGCTGACGGTCGGAAAGGACTCTAACATGGTCGTACAGGATTCTAAGGGTTTGGATTTGATCGTAAACAATCTAGGGCAGTCGTAAGACTCTACGACTACACAGATCTACGACCATACGACCACTCACACTCTTACAGCGTGGTCGTAACCCTTACGACCACTCAGAAACACCCACCGCCCACTTATGCCACGGTCGAAGCACTTTTCGACCACTCTCATATCGTTTACAAGTGGTCGTAACCCTTTGCGACCGCTTGCCTCGTGGTTAAAGCCTCATCGACCATTCCCAACGTGGTCGTAGACTTCGTGCATTTGTTGTTCATCATTTCGATCGGTCGGAACGACTTGGGATGAGGTCGTAGACTTTGAGCGGTAAAGTCATAGCGAGTTGTATGTGGTTGTGGCAAGCTAGCGATGGTCACAGCTTGTGTCTTGTTGTCAAAAATATTTGGTTATACAATATATGAGACGTGAATCTTAATGAATCTTGTTTTGTATTTTACCGTAGTGCCATGAAAATTTATGTCCTCTGCACATTTGTTTATATCTTTTTTCTACTTTCTTTGGAAAATAAATAATATTTTCTTAATGAATCTGATTGTTCGTTTAATCGGAATCTTAATGCATCTGATTGTTCGTTTTATTTTTTACAAATTTTATCTTGTGTTGTATTTTACCGTAGCGATCGACTTGGTAGTCATAGGAGGCACTTAATTAGCGGCCAATGTGATTCTTGCATCAAGTTCTGAAATGAAGCGGAATCCTTGGATTCGCAATGTTGCCAAATACCACAAGCTTCCCATATTTGTCGTTAAGGTCAACCGTTTCTCTCTCTCCCTTGAATATCTCACCCGTATCTCTCTCTCCTTCGCGTATTCTGCATGGAAACTTCTCAATCTCTTCTCTCTCTCCTCTCTACCTCTATCTCTCTCTCCTTCACGTATTCTGCATGGAAACTTAACGTATTTTGCCGTAGTGAGCAAGAAGTGCCGGCGGCGGCCGGTGGCACGGTGGGTCGTGAGCGAGCGACGAGTCCAGGCATCCACGCCGTCCAGCCGAAGGAAAATTGGGGCCTCCGTCGGCACGCTAGGACGCGCTCCCCTGCTACACCTACCGCAAGTCTGAGCCCTTCCGCGTCGGCCTCTGGAACTGGTCCGTACTGCCGAGCCCCTCCCCTCTCCCTTCTCTCCTCTGCAAAATTTGTTCCTTGTAACTTGTGTGCTTTTTTGATCGCCATGTCGAGGAGGGTGCAAAAGGTTGAGAATTTACGAGTTTGTAGCGTACCCTGTGCTGCCCTGTAATTAGTTTAAATCGTCTTGAATTGAATTTGACATGAAGTTTGATTCTTTGTTGCGATAATTTGACATGGAATCGCCTATGTACGTGAATCTTGGGTTGTTGTCGAGTTACTGCATTACAGGTGATCCGACATGGCGGATAAGCGACAAGCCCGCACTGCATTTAGCGACATATCAAACACCATTGGACAGGGTAAGTTCGTTGTCATCGTTCCTGGTCAGATTCTCTAATTTTCTAGCATAACTGTGACACAAATTATATACCACAGCAACAGAGGGAGCAGCTGCAGATGAAGAGACAAGAAAGAGGGAAGAGAGGAATAGAAAACAACGTGAGTACCGCGCACGAAAAAGGGCCGAAGAAACCACTGAACAAAGAGAAGAGCGGAATAGAAAACAACGTGAATACCGTGTTAGGAAAAAAACTCCGGCAACATCAACGTCTCCTGATCATGGTATTACTTGTCTGATCATGTATCATGTATCATGTTTATGCATCAAAATAAGTAACCTCGGAATTTTAATACACCCAGAACCATGTGATGTACAACATATATCCGGTTGCACAGACGTTGAAATGACTGAAGCAGTACATTCCACCTTGGCGCCATCTCGGTCGGGTATGTCTTCATTAATAATTCTACTATATACAATAGAATATGTATGAAAAATATATCCAGTTTGAGTGATTATAATCTCGGTCACAGGAGGAAAATCACCACAAGAAAGTGGTGTTTCTGCCATTTGCCAAGCATCAATACATCGTGACCAGGAAAATGATGCTCCAATTGAGTCCAGAGAGTGGCTGCATAGGAATGATGATTATGTCAGGAAACAACGTCCACCATTAATGCCTTTACAAACCGAGAGTCCAAACGGAGCCATAATTAATACATGTATGCTACCATCTATCTAAGACATGGTAAATTAGTAGGGGTACAGATTGGATCAAATATATCTCTTGTATGCAATGGTGACCAGGTGCCTCTTCAATTACTGACAAGCTGTGGTCTTGGCGGAACTGGTACCTAAATGTGGATGCGACAAACAAGGCAAAATTGCTACAACAGAAGAGGGACTACAAAAAGGCAAGAGCGACGGAAAACAACCAGCGAAAAAATGTTAACCATATGCCTGTGACACCTGTCCAGCCGGGATGTGTACACACCAACGATGAAGTCGAGTTTGATACTGCTTTATTCGAACCTACAAGCCATGATTCTGATCATGAAGGTTGGTTTACAAATCTGTTCACCAATGCAGTTTTTTTTCTTTGTCGTCATTTTGTTGCATGCATCCTGTTAATTTCAAACATATATATGCAACAGATCATCTACGTGACATAGAAGAGGAATTTGTCATAGAAGAAGATGGTCCTAAAGATTTTGAGACAATGCAGTTTATTACTGAAGGTAACTCTTAATTAAATTATTGTAACCATGTAGAGTGACTACCATATTGACATATTTTTCAATATAAAAAAACAGAATGTGCATTCCAGTCGTATCGTGTCAACAATGATTGCACTGGCAATGCTGCCGCTGATGATCCTTATGATTTTGTCTTCCATAACTTGCCGGGAGAGCACCATGTTTTGAAAAAAGTTCCTGACTGCCGATATTGTGGAGCCATGAGATTTGAAGGCGAACCACCGGGATTCTGTTGTAGAATGGGAAAGATAAAAGTGCATATCAATGATGTACCTGCTGAGTTGAAGAGGTTGTTCACGAGTCAGGTGGATACTGATGCAAAATATTTCAGAAAACACATACGGTACTTCAACTCTCACTTCTCATTCACAAGTCTCGGAGTTACACTAGACCGGACATACTGCACCGCAGTAGGTACCGGCATATATACATTCCGTGTACATGGTGCGATGTATCATCGTCTGGACCATTTAGTGCCAGGATCAAAAGGGCCACGTCACCTGCAACTCTACTTTTATGATACAGAAGACGATACATTGTCGCATAGAGTGAAAAGGTCACCTGATCTTGATATAAATATTGTAAGAAATGTGCTCAGCATACTACAGGCAAATAACCCTTATGTACAGACCTTTAATATAGCTGGCTCTATTCCAAATCTTGGTGACTATGTAATTGAGCTCAACACTAATGTGACACCTGACCAACGAAGGTACTGCCTCTTCTCCATTACTCGTTGTTTTTAAAAAATTTTAATATCCAGCGAATATACTACTTACTCTTTTTTTAATGGGTGCATAACATTTTTCAAGGTATAATGCCCCTACTGCCTCACAAGTTGCTGCTATTTGGACTGATGGAGATGACCCCCAAAGATGTTTTGATAGGAGTGTTATTGTATACCCCAAAGGAGAGAAGATGCGCTATATCAAAGCATATCATGGTTGCTATGACCCATTAGCATATCCTTTATTAAATCCTAGAGGAGAAACTGGATGGAATAAGTTCATGCCGTACAATGACAGTCACATAGAATCAACTTCTACTGATGGCGAGGATTCAGTACAGCAACCACTAGGTATGGCAACAGTCCAGATTCAAAATACTTCATCCTACTATGTAGACAATATATAATGTATTTCCATATTCGTGCAGATGATGGAGAAACAGATGACGACATACAGCAAGGTGGTTATGTGAGTAGAGTTGCAGAAACAAGTAAATCTACAAGGTTTGTGACAGCAAGAGAATACTATTGCTTTATGATGCAAGTTAGAAAGGGTCTTTTCAACATCCTGTTATTTGGAGGGAGGCTTTTCCAACAATGGGCCGTCGACATGTATATAAAGATCGAGTCCATGAGGCTTGACTGGTATTCTAACCCTGAAAACCAGAAACTCATAAGGGCTGAACTGTACCAGGTGAGTATCTACTTCTAAATCTCTTGATATATTTCAATGAACATGGATAATAACTATTTCACTCATTATGCAAATATATTCTTATGTGTGCCATAGGGCTTGGTTGATGTAGTTTCTGCTGGAGAGACTAGAGCTTCAGAGGTTGGAAAGAGAGTTGTGTTGCCGCGTTCTTTTCCGGGTGGTGATCGCGATATGCAACAAAGATTTCTTAATGCAATGGCCATTGTCCAGCGTTTCGGAAAGCCAGATTACTTCATCACAATGACTTGCAACCCCTATTGTGAGGAGGTCACAACCAATCTTAAACCTGGCCAAACACCCCAGGATCGGCCGGATCTGGTGTCAAGAGTATACCGAGCCAAATTACGGTCGATCAAGGATTTATTGATAAAGAAGAAATATTTTGGTGAGGTTGCAGCATATGTGCATGTGACTGAGTTTCAGAAAAGGGGCTTGCCACATGAGCACATCCTATTGATTATGAAAAGAGGATGCAAGTTATCAAACCCAAATGAATATGACAGACACATCTTGGCAGAGATTCCTGACAAGGACAAGTACCCTGTGTTGCATAACCTAGTCATTAAGCATATGCTCCATGGACCATGTGGTGCCTTGAATAGGAAGTGTCCGTGTATGATCGATGGAGAGTGTCGCTTTCGCTATCCTCGGCAGTTCAACCCAGAAACACAACAAGGCAAAGATTCTTATCCTTTGTATAGGAGAAGAGATGATGGCCAGCGTGTCAAGATAAGAGGGGCCGAGTTGGACAACAGGTGGGTTGTCCCGTATAATCCTGGCCTGCTTATGAGATATAACTGTCACATCAACGTCGAAGCATGTTCAAGCATCAAAGCTTGTAAGTATTTATTTAAATATGTATACAAAGGCCACAATTGTGCATCATTCTCAGTCATTGATGCTGGGGTAATAAATGAGATTTGTCAGTATAGGGATGCTAGATACATCTCACCGCCGGAAGCCGTACACAGGATTTTCGGTTTCCATCTTTTTGGGGTAAACCCATCTGTTTTGCAGCTCCAATGTCATCTGCCAAACATGCAGTCTGTTATTATTGATGAGACAAAGAATTTAGAAGAAGTAGTGAACAATCCCAAATCTTCTATGACTACACTGACAGAATTTTTCAAGGTTAGCCGTGTTGACAGTTTTGCAAGAACATTATTGTACAGAGAGATGCCAGAGTACTACCGATGGATCACTGGCAAAAAGGTATGGCAAAGAAGAAAGAGAATAGGACAGATTGGGCGGATAGTGTATGCACACCCTGCTGAAGGTGAGAGGTATTTTTTGAGAGTGCTTCTAAATCATGTTAGGGGTCCAACTTCATTTGAGGATCTGAAAACCGTAGCAGGAATCATATATCCTACTTTTAGAGAATCATGTGAGAAGAGAGGACTCATAGAGACAGATAAGACAATTGATGACTGCTTGTGTGAGTCAGCCACCTTTCAGATGCCATATGCTCTCAGAAGGTTATTTGCTACTATTCTGGTTCATTGTGAGGCCGCCAAAATTCGTGCACTGTGGGAGAAGCATAAAGAATCAATGTCTGAAGATTACAGCAGAAACCAGTGTAACTCAAAAATAGTAGAACAAATGGTGCTTAGAGATATTAGGGATTTGCTCCAATCCATGGGAAAAGATATAAAAAACTATGATCTTCCGGAGCTGAATGATACAGGTAACAATTTGTCAAAACATTGTGGTACTTATCTTACAAATATAAAAAGTATACTGATATCTAATTTTTATGTCAAACAGCTGAATTTTCCAATGACATAATGAGGGAGGTCAGAGAAGAACTTTCGGTGGGGGTTGACCAAGAACATTTAGAAATAAAAGGGAGTCTTAACAAGGAACAACGTGCTGGATTTGATGAGATTATGGATCATGTACTGAATAAAAAAAGCCAAGTGTTCTTTGTTGATGGTCCAGGAGGAACAGGAAAGACGTTCCTGTACAAGGCACTTCTTGCTAGGGTGCGTTCTGAGGGACTGATAGCCATTGCAACCGCAACCTCTGGTATAGCAGCGTCGATACTGCCTGGAGGTCGCACGGCACACTCAAGGTTCAAAATCCCTATAAAGCTTGCGAGCAATAGCATGTGCAACTTCACAAAGCAAGGTGGGACTGCAGAGTTACTCCGTAGGGCATCTTTGCTAATCTGGGATGAGGTTGCTATGACAAATCGTCTAGCGGTTGAGTGTCTTGATAGGTCGCTGCAAGATATTATGAATTGTGAATTGCCATTTGGGGGGAAGGTCATGGTATTTGGTGGAGATTTTAGACAGGTTCTTCCTGTGGTAACACGTGGGACCAGAGCACAGGTGACAGATGCTACATTGCAAAGATCTTATTTGTGGGATAGTATCAGAAAGATACGGTTGACACGTAACATGAGGGCTCAATCTGACCCATGTTTCTCAGATTACCTCCTTCGAATTGGGAATGGAACTGAAGAGACAATTGCCAATGATTATGTTCACTTGCCAGAAGATATTGTGATTGGTTACACAGATACAGATGATTGTGTAAACAAGCTAATCCAACATGTGTTCCCATCACTTGAGGAGAATGCAAGATCAGCAGCTTATATGAGCACACGTGCCATCCTTTCTACCAAAAATGAACATGTGGATCAGCTAAATGAGAAGATGATTGACAGGTTTCCAGGTGAGGAAAAAGTTTACCATAGCTTTGACTCTGTCGATGATGATTCAACAAACAACTATCCGATTGACTTCCTAAACTCCATCACTCCAAATGGTCTCCCACCGCATGTGCTCAAAGTAAAAATCAACTGCCCTGTGATCCTTCTACGCAATCTTGATCCAAACAATGGATTGTGCAATGGCACGAGGTTAATGGTTAGAGCCTTCCAGAACAACGCTATTGATGCTGAAATTGTTGGTGGGCAGCATGCAGGCAGAAGGGTGTTCCTACCTAGGATTCCAATGTCTCCGTCCGATGATATTTCACTGCCTTTCAAGATGAGAAGGAAACAGTTCCCGATTCGCCTAAGTTTTGCAATGACCATAAACAAAGCGCAGGGGCAGACCATCCCAAATGTTGGCATCTACCTTCCAGAACCGGTATTCTCACATGGACAGCTTTATGTGGCTTTGTCAAGGGGAGTTTCAAGGGAAACAACCAGAATTTTGTCAAAACCAAACAAGGAACTGGATTCTACAGGGAAGAGCACCAAAAATATTGTATATAAAGATGTGTTGAACTGCTGAGCGTGGTCAAAGAAGGATACGATCTTGGTGTAAGTGGTCGTAAGAAGACTTACGACCACGGCAAATCGTCAATAGACGTGGTCGAAAGGCGTTCGACCATGGCAAAACTAAAGGAGGCATGATCGGGAGGACCTACGACCACGACAAGGCAAAGTAGGAGGTGTTCGAGCGGTTTACACCAAAATTTAGTTTAATATGAGAATAGCTCTTTCTATTGGGATTTAAGCCTTTGTGACATGCTCGGCAGTTAGGCTTACAACAATGTGGTCGAAAGGGTCATTTACGACTTGGTAGACGTAGTCGGACTTACAACTTGGAGTTCAACAGAGTCTCTATGACTTGGTAGTCGTAGGCGATCGACTTGGCAGTCATAGGAGGCACTTAATTAGTGGTCGGAAGCTTTTACGACCATATTGTGCTGATTCTGCAATGTCTCAAGCCTTTTCAAGTGGTCGGTCTCTACATTGGTCATGGTCCGGGTGAGGTCACTCAACTGTCAGAAATTGCTGCTGGTCCTCAACCATCTGCCAAAATATTCACTGACAGAAATGAACTATTATATTGGTTGAGCACATACATCTGGTCGATAGACGATGAAGAGTGTTTAGAGTAATAATTTTTTGCTAATTAATTGCATATACTAATATAGTAAGATGTGATCAACTAATTCGTTCCTGGTCCTTGTTTTTTTTTGTAGCAAAGAATGGGTTCAAAGCACCAGACCATATCCAATTTCTTTAAGTCTCAGAACACTTAGAGATATTTTAGATGCAAATAAACCCATTGATTGTGATTGCTTCAACATGGGTGATCGGACGGTTGCGTGCAACGAAGCTTTGTTGTGGTTAGATGACAAATTCCACTACATGGACCTCCAGTTCTGCGTAAGTTGATATAATTGTTCTCTTGTTGTGTGTGTGTGTATAAACAAATAATTCTAAATTTTGCAAAATGAACAGTCCATATCTCAGTTTGGACGAGATCCGCGGCGGTGTGACAAGCTAGACTGCAAAAAACTCGCAAAATTACTTGAATGCCGGCCTGACATGGAGTACGATATTTCACATTGCAGCAGTGTAAGATATGTTCTATATACTCCTTTAAAAACTTGTGTTTTATCATTTGTCACTTATAGACTCGGTGTTTGTTTATAGGTTCTACTACCATACCGTCAAATGAAGCACTACACATTATACATACTAGACATGGGTAACAGAACTGTGTCCATTATGGATCCTCATCCTAAAAATGGAATGTTTAAGGGTTCTGATCAATGCATGCCATATATACACAAATTACATAACATTGCCAATAATTTCAAACTCGCCATGGAATTAGCACATCCTGCGTGGAAAGACGATATTTTTTACTGGCGTCGTAAATTCCCAACATGGGTTCCAAAAACTACGGACTGGTAATAACTTATAATATGTTTCATCTTTATTATCAAATATCATTTGATTTATCTATAACAATTAAACACGTGCTCTTCTCCAGCAACCTGTCAGGCTTCCTTGTATACAGTTTCATGTGGTCGTGGAATGGCGTAAGATTACCAGTTATCAACACTGTGAGCATATAATATTCTCTATGTATATTTTGTAGACTACATAGCAAATTAATAAGTTAACTTATTATCTGCCATGCACAGCGATCACATTCACTGAGGACGAATTTCTTGGTGGACATTTTGAAGAGCAGTGAAAATGAATGTAAAGACATTATCCCTGGAGAACTCCAAGACCTACTTAAGCAAATCAGAAATTAGATGGTTCAGGCGAGACATGACTTATTATTGCCTTGTTATGCATTATAATTGGCCTAGGCTTGTAATTTCATGACCTGAACTTGCTGGTAATATACATGAGTGTTTTCCAGATTATATACATGGTGATATACAATTGCGTGAAACTTAATCGTAACTGGGTAGAAGGTTTGAACGCGTAGTCGGAAGCATTTACACAAGATCCAATACGATTCGGAACCTAGCCGGGCTGTCTACGACCACACTGTACATCATCAGAGTCAGCCGAAGTTCATACGACGGCTTTGACCGTGGTCGGAAGTTAGCAGTACTCCATACGACCACTTTGCCAGCGACCGGAACCAGTAAAACCTTTTCTTACTCCTCTTGGCCGTGGTCGTAGTATATCGGGAGGCGGTTCGACCACAGTAAAGCTGGTACGACTACGACTGGTCGTGGTCGAAATCGGGTAGAAGAATTGAACGAGTGGTCGGAAGGTTTTACGATCACGATGGTCATGGTCGAAAGCCATGTGCACTGTTTACGACCACTTTGGGTGAGGTCGAAGGTCACCCGAAAGGTGTACGACCACGTTGGCCGAGGTTCGTAGTCGGAAGGCTTACGACCACGTTGGCCGTAGTCTGCAGTCAGAAGTCGGCGCTCGAGCTTGCGACTTCGCTGTGAGGTCGTCGTATGCGGTCGGCTGCGCCCGGGAAGACTTGAACGTAGTCGTAGATACCTGGTAAGTGGTCGTGTGACCTGTAGGATCGATCGTTTGGTCTGGGAGTCGGTCGTACGGTCTTCTGGGTGGTCGTAGCATTTGGGAGCTGGTCGTATGGCTTGTGCACACATTGTTATATGAGACGGTCGTAGCTTAAATCACGCGATAAACGGTCGTAGCTTCTGTTAACCGGTCGTATGGTCTCGCTCGCGAAGCGGTCGCAAGACCTGGGAATCGGTCGTAGGCTTTTGAGCATTGCGTGTTGGGTGGTTCCGATCGGTCACGTATTTATGTGACATTCATTATGTGACAAAACTATTTGGTTATACAATATATGAGACGTGAATCTTAATGAATCTGATTGTTCGTTTTATTTTTTACAAATTTTATCTTGTTTTGTATTTTACCGTAGCATTAGCACGGGCACTATACTAGTTAGAAGATGTCGTTGAGTTGCCACCACACCACTATTCTAATTGTGAACAAACCAGTAGTTATAATGCCGAAAAAGACCGAACAAAAGAACGAATAAAATCAACAAAAGAAAGAAGAAAGAATTGTCGTCAGAGCCCTAGCGATTAACTTCGGGCGGGGTAATCCGCTCACGGAGATACCTGACCGTCCGGGGGCCAGTCGGCACCTCTCACAACCATAGGCTCATCACACGGTATTTTATTATTATACAAACCTGTTTTGAGTATAGGGATCAACTAAAGCAAAGCCAAAAATACCATAATCCTATTTTCCAAGCCCAAACCACAATAGAGAGGCACCTGTCAAAACCATGCCCCCATATCACAATCTCCCCAGATAGCACACGGCCAGAGCCAGTGAGGCCAAGATAACACCTCCAGCCAGTACACCATCACGGCCAAAACCACAGCACTGCCAGCCAAATATCCCACTGCCAATACCTTAATAGCCAACCTGAGGAAAGAGCGCAAGAGACAGAGCAAGGCACGGTAAGCAATCCCCCAAACTCCCAGCCCATCCCCAAGACCAACAGAGAAGCCAGCCACCGAGTGGAGCCCTAAGACCAGGGAGGCGAAGGCACAGCAAGCCGAAGGAGCAAGGCGACCGTGACGGCGGCAGGAGAATCGCAAGCCAGCGCCCACAAGCCAGCAACCGCAAGCCAGTGACCGCAACCAGCCCCAAACCCTAACCATTCCTTCAAGCAACCGTGCAGGTAAACCTCACCACCATCACCATCCATAGTATACAGTTATCCCATTCATACAACCTAGACTAGAAAACATACGCGTTCACAGTAGAGCACATGAACCCATACGAGCATGGCACCAGAAATAGCAGAGGAGAGGAGGGTTACCAGGAGGGCGGCGGCTGCGGGTTTCCCGGCCGAGCCACCAGTTCGCCGCCACCGGTACTCCCCCGGCGTACGACGACGGTTCACCGACGGAGACAGCCACGGTCACCCGCCTCCCAAAACCTAACCCTAGGCAAACCTCACAAAAAGTTAGCACATCACAAATTTAGAGATCAAAGCAAATAGCAACCAAACCACATCAAGCCAACCCTAGATTGGGCGGGATGGAGGAGCTAAGCGCCAGATCTGGGCCTGGGCCACAGATCTGGCCGGGAAGCTATGCGGCGCGACGGGGAGCCGGCGTGAGGGGGAGCGGCACCGAGGGGAGGCGCTGAGCGCCGAGGCGCGGGCGTGAGAGGGTGGCGGCGCGTTGGGGGAGCCGGACCGGGCGGCGGTGCTGAGACCCGAAGGCAGAGGAGAGGCGGCGCGGCGTCGGCGTTGGCGTGGAGAGAGAGGCCGAGAGAGAGAGAGGACGAGAGAGAGAGAGAGCCGGCGGAGGGGGTGAGAAAAGAGGAAGAGGAGGAGGAGATGGAGAGGCGTCGACAGAGGCAAAAAGGAGGGGGCGTCGGTGGGGAAAGAAAGAAAGGAGGAGCCGAGGCATCGGCCGAAGGCCAGGGAAAAAGGGGGCCGGATAGAAGAAAAGAATAGGAAAAGAAAAGGAAAAAGGGAGAAGAAGAGGAAGAAGAAAAAGAAAAAAGAGAGAAAACTAAAAAGGTGAAAGATTAAAATGTGCATTTAGGAATTTTTGTATTCGACTATTAATTGTAGAAACTCGATAGAGATTCTTTTAGGAATTAAATGGAAACCTAGCAAAACTTGCAAGCTTCTTTAGTAGCATTCGCCTAATTAATTAGGCCATAGTATCGCTTTAACGTCAGGGATTAAAGTATATACACAGGTATATTAAAATTTATGTATCGTTGTTTGAACCATTCTAAGGCATATTTAACTATTCAGACAATTTGATTAATAGCATTTAAATTATAGAAATTCAACCGTGAATACTTAGGGTCATTAAAACAAGTTAATTGGGTCCGATGGTTTAGAAAATGCAAGTCGATTACGCTTATACGCATAAGGATTTAATTAAAGGACTGTAGTCTAAGACTATTTGGTTGCAAATTCAAATACATAGATAATTTGATTAGATCCATTTAAATAGTAAAAGACCACTAATCAGTATTTACAAGTGATTAGAATAAATGAATTGCCATCTGTAAAATAAAAACGTAGCGTGTACCGATTTAACTGTTGCATTGCTAATTAAATCATTCGGGATTATAACTAAAATATCTAATTAACCTAGATAGTGTTAAACCATATAACTGTCTTAGTAAATATTCTTGATTAGGAAAGATAAATCAAATGATGCCCAAATGTTGGAATTTGTACACGTGCGAAGTATATTATTATAGTATCATTTAGATCATTTTATTGCGCATTTAAATGCCCAGTTAATTGTTACTAGTCAATTGTAAACTGTAAGATCCACTAATAAGTAGTCTGAATTATATTTCATAGCCATTTGAAGATTTAAAACTGTCTGCGATGATTAGAATGGCACGCGCTGATTTACAATAGTACGTGTCGATTTAAGATTACTCGTAGCGATTAAAATTATATGCGGTGACTCAAACAGTAGTTAATCTGCAAAAATTATGCAAATGACTAGAGTAGAAATTATGAATCCCATAAGAACGCCTGAATATCATTAAGTAAGGAATTAAGTAATTGATTAATTAAGAACCATTTTCTTTTGGATTATCATCTAGCTAGTCACGCGTACTAGCATGCAACAATGTCTTTGAATAACTTTAAGACCTAAAATAAATTAGAAATGTGAATAGATACATACGTACATATAAGAAATTAAATTGGTATTATTGCATGCGCGAGATCGGTTAGGATTAATGTTCACTAATAATTGTACATGTATATATTTAATCGTATCGCAATGATAGATAGTTAGAAATCAACAAAAGACGGAGTTTAACTTTTAAGCAAACAACCCAGCCCGTGCTAGGAAAATAACGTCAAGTGATGAGTATAAAATACGAGCTAACTAGGACTAATGCAATCGGATTAATTGGAGCGAAGTCTTACTTTAGGAGCACAAGCACGTCTACACCTCGTCATTTATTATGTTTCCATAAATTAAGCCATAGTCGACGTATTTTAATTGCAGACGACGATCCAAGCTACGGGAGTGATTTCACCTGATCCTACTTGAATCCAAACCTATGGTTGAAATCCAGGCAAGCATTCCTTTGATCAAATTTTTAGCGTATATTGCTTGAAACAAGTATTTTGATATTAACTTAGTATCACCCTGCATGAAATAAATAAAAGAAGATTTAAATTGAAAAGTGGCAAGAGATAAGAAATAGATGGCAACTGATGGAGTAGTTGGCCACTAAAGTTAAGTAAAAAGGTGGGCAGAGGTTGCCGGGGAAGGAAGTGAGTGGGCAGGTGGGACCTCTGCATAAGAATAGAATATAAGGGATTACAAACTTCATCCGTATGGACAGACCGTACCACACCGTATCAACCATCGTTCCGTATGTTTGCGGCAGGCGGTACTCTAGTGAGGTGTTATATTCTCCACAGGAGTGATTTATTTAGGGAATAGGCCCAAAGACCGGTAAGAGACCGGGGCGTAAGAACCCACAGGCGGGTTACGCTTTAGCGCTATATTACGCTGGCAGGGGGCTGGGGAAAGGTTGGATACCCTACCAGCCAACGGTTACGTCGCTTTCGGTGGGTCTGCGTGGCTCCAGGCTGCTGATTGTGTGTAACCGGGTGGAGATATAATTACTGAACTAGATGTATTAGTACTGTACTCTGGTCTGGGCGCCGCATCAAAGGAATTGCGGAGATCCAGGAGCCAACACGATACAAAGTAATGATGGGTAAAGTGATACAAGCTTGCGCAATGCTATCCAAATCATGAATTCATGCCCGTCTCCGGGAAAGGAGAATTACGGAAACTTATGGGGGTTTTTGCTGTTCATGCGTATGTTCAGTAGTTTCTAAATTAATAAATCGGATTTCTTTTAAAACCAACAAACTTTATTTTCTATAAGTCATGAAAATGACAGGGATGATGAAAAAGAGTGTTAAAAATGAACACGAGACTAAAAGGGGAAATTGAGATTCCTATAAGTGTAAATGATGGGCATGTTATGCATTTTGTATTATAACGCTTGCTGAGTACTTCTGTACTCACCCTTGCTATAATCATCCCTTTGCTTAGGAGCATGTCAATTCAGGGAATGGCTAAGATCAGGAGGAAGCTACCTGCATGGAATACCGTAGACTCGGATTACAGTGGGTACAAGGTGGACACTCCGTGTGATTGTTATTGATTAGAAAGTAGTTAGAATATTTATCTAAAGATTGTAATATTCAAGCCCTTGAGGCTTTTTAATAAACTGTAGCCCTGCGTGGCGATATTCTTGTAATACTGGGTTTTGTCTCTAAGTATTGTTCTGCTGCAACACTCTGATAGGTTTATTATTTCGTTAGAGCGATGTTTTATCGGCTAAAACGAATAATAATCCGTTGACTGGCGTTATTACCCCATGGTAATAAGGCGGGTCGTCACAGTGTAGTACTCTGTTAATTTGTTTCAGGATTGCTCAATATTGTCAGTAGTTTAATTCTAGAATTGTTCCCTATTAATTTGTGTTCTATGATTTGTAAGCTATGTTAGTGAGCTATGTTATGTGATAATTGTGCAATTTGTGTTCTGTTAGCAGTTTAGTAGTATTTTCAGTAGTGCTAATTGTGACCTGTGTTGGTAGAGATTATAGTGTTAACTTGTGAGTTGTGCTTGTATTCAATGATTTGTTAGTCCAGCATTTGTGTTTGTCTTTGTGTCATCTTGCATGAGTCAACTAGCCTGTGACTGGCCCTCTCCCTTTGCTGTCTCAGCTTTCTTCTTTCTTCTAGACTCCCTCTTTTCTCCTTTCCACAGTCGGTCGATAGTTAAGCTGTGCAAACATTCATCGTAGTTGTTTAATCATGTTGTCCTATGCTGATGTCGTCTAATTAGCTGTCAACCTTTTTCTCCCTCTTTCTCTCTCTCAACTCCCTCTGTGCTTCTAGATTCTCTCAGTGCTTCTCGACTCCTTTCTTCCTTCTCGTGGTTGGTATTTAGTTAGGTCGTTGGTCGGTAATTTAGTGTGTTCGTTAATGCGTCATTCATGTAGTCTATCATGTTGTTCATTTGGGCATGCGACCTCAATTCGCACGGTCATTCGTCCCGTCGTTTTAGTTCGTTAGATCGTTTTGTTTGTTAGGTCATGCGATGTCAATTCACGCGGTCATTCATCCTGTCATCTTTTGATCGTTTAGTTTGTTTGTCATTTCATTCGTGCGAATTAGGGTTCGTTCGATCATTTTCGTTAGTTAGTTAGTTAGTTAGTTAGTTTGGTTGGTTGATTCGGTAGTCGTTTTAGGTTTAGTTTTCCACTTTATCCCCCGTTTTGATTAACCTAGCTTTAGCTAGCATCATTAGCCTTAATTTAGTCCCTGTGGAGAATACGACACTCGCCGTTATTTCAGTAGCAACCCATGCATTTGCATGTGTGCTATTTTTGCATGATCATTGGTTGGACTTGATTATTCCACAAGTCCGAGCCAAGCTAGCTTCGCGGGCATTGAGTTTTTTTTTCCACCCTTAATAGCAAGCAATAAGTAAGAATGTTGCAAGCTTGGCCAAAGCAAACTTGCAGGCAGTCTCCAGCACTTGTAGGGGCGGCCATTTTTTTCCTTGGACGAAAGCAAACTTGCTGGAAGCCTCCAGCACGGCAGGATTGCTACTCCTATTAGTCCTCTTCAAGCTAATGCGCCCCAGATTCATTAGGGCTTTTGGACCCTAAACGAGGTGGCCCATCGAGCCGAGTTGAACAACTGTGCTACCTTAACCACAAATAACAATTTCCATATATGCTACAATAAATAGAGCCACAGGTAGAAGGTTTCATCTGAAAATTTGAACTTTCAAAAATAAAAAATTAAACTTTCAACTAGAAAACATCAGCTTTAAACCCGGTTCATTCCGACTTCTAGGCTTCTTAATTTCCATTTTTTTGGTTTTTTGTTTTCTTTTTATAACGGTGTTTTTTATTTTTTTTCTTTATTTTTCTTTAATTGAATGACTCATAAAAGCTAACAGCCGCTACAATATAATTTTAGTTAAAAATTAATAGCTGAAAGTCAGAAGCCGCTAAAAAACCGGATTAAACGGGACCTTAATTTAAGGAATTTTCGAACTCTCAACCACGAGCTGACGGTTGATAGTTAGCGACTCTTGCATGGCCAGCGTTCGAGCTGGAGCCAGTGGTGTGGTCGTCGAGTCGCGTCGGTGCTTGGGTGACGTGGAGCCGGTGAGGCATCCAGCCTATGCCACCTTGCGAAGGCGGGAGATGGGTGCACGTGAGGTAATCGTAATGCCGCAAACTACCGGAATCTAGTTACATCCGTAATCTTCCATTTCTACCTTAGATTCCAAAGTGGTTGTGCCAAACAGAGTAATTATATCATATTACCCCATGATTACTGGGAATCTTAACAGGATTACTGCTACTAAATGCACCAGGTGCATCTCACTTGTTTTTTTCCAGGCTCCACCAGATGTTGATGTTCTTCATCTCGACGTGTTTCCAAGGTCACTCTGGCTTCAATGTAATTTTTTGAGAAAGTTGACCCATATATTAATCCTATTAGAACTTGAAGAGGTGTATTACAATGACTCATATATAAATCCTACAAGGATGAGGTCTACTCTCACTTCGAAGAGGACTAGTCAGACTACATAAAACTATAAGGTGTGGTTATAGAAAACCCAAACAAAAAAGACAAGCAAGAACTCATCCAAAGCAAGAGGTGTATAAGAGGATTAGATGTTATATTATTATTTAGCACTAAATTATTATATAGGGCAAGGATTCGACTTTCCTAAAAGATTTGAGAGAATTATGAAAGCAACATTCTCTTGTACTTGTTTGAGATTATGTGTAAAGAATTTACGACCGACTTCGTCAAATCTTTTCTCTCTTATAATAATTGCTTCGTTATTATTATTTCAGCTTTGTCTACGAGATCCAACTACTTTGTTCTTGATACTGTTGGGATACGGGTAGACTACACTAGTTCATATTAAAATTTTCTACCATGTAAATCAGAAAGCCATGTGAGTAAAAGATCATAAATCATTACCACTAGACACACAGTGCAACAAAAATAGAGTTGAAATGGTCGATTCAACGAAGCACACGTCGGTGTAGTAGAAGTAGTTGATCGTCTTCTAGCCAATCGTCTCCTCCTCGCGATTGTCTCGATTAGCGCCGTAGTCATAGCAGCACCTCTACCAAGGTCCACACGTCCAGGATGGAACACCATGCGTCAGTGTGCTAGCACCAGCGCACACAGCAAGGGTTATGAGATATGCCGGTAAGGGTTTTGATGGGAGTGTCTCGGGATACCTCTCTCAGCCTCCACACCGCCCTTTATATAGGTTTCAATCAGATCCTTATCTTATACGATCAGATGTCGTATTCAATTTGAAAAGCCTCAGGTTGAATCTTTATTCAATACGAGGAGAGATCGTATCCCACTCAGAGAACCTCCAACCGGATCCAATATGAGTAGAGATCGTATCCTACTTAGAGTCTATCATCTGGACCCTTATCATTCCGCCCAGTTAAGTGTGTGATCCTGTAAGTTCATATATATTTGGCCATTAGCCGAAAACTCGTTTTCGGCCTATAAATCGGTACTTGTCCCTAGCAGGACATAACGACTCCTAAATATATATAAAGGTTATATCAAATGAATCTATATAGTGTCTATGTAACAATCCCTTTGCCTTATGATATCAGATCAAACTCAAGGCGAGAAGCATGCCACGCTATAATAGCTTAATCCTTCACTCAAATCTGTAGTGGATTACTCAGTCGTGATTGACTCCTCAACCAAATTCGGCATGGCCATGCACTTGTTTAATTCAACCACATGGAGGGGTCCAAAACTATCTCTCCTGTTATATAGGAGGTCAAATTCCATCTTGTGATACATTTCTCCGCATATTTTATAGTAAACCCGAAAACTACCTTTATGACCATCCAGTTATGGAGTAGTGTTTGGCAACCCCTGAGTAAACTATTACATATGTAGCAAAGCGTGACAATCTTAGGTCTAAATATCCTACATAGACTATATATGAGACCAACTGATAATATTTAAGAATATAACAATTCCCACAATGTCGTATGGTAAGTCGATCTAATACCATATTCTCTAATATATGTCTACATTATTAATTTGATATCCTTATATCCGTAATCCGTAAAACATAATTATCAATCAATACATGTGCTAACATCCGCTACAGTACAATTTCAGTTAAAACACAAAAGCAACAGCCAGAAGTTTAAGCCAAAACCTAGTTGAAGTAGACCCTTAGTACCGTGAAGATCGGGCCACCTTTGTGCATCAGCTAGACTACTAGTTGATCCGTGTCACTCTTGATACGAAATATATACAATCCACGTATAATTTGTTTTTCTCCTACCAGGCCCACCAATCATCCTACTATGCCTCGCTTTTTTTCTCTCCGTCCTTCCTTAACCCCGCGTGTGGAAGATATATTTATGCATTGCCATTTGTCGGTCTTTAGAGAGAAACAAGCAACACCAGAACTGAAATGTGAAGGTGTTGAATGTAGCTAATAAGTTCTACTCTGTAGTTTGCTTGAAATTTGGATCAGCGGACGGCCGGTAGATATGCAGATGGTGAGATGGACATTGGAGGGCCTGCCGCTCTTCCCTTCGGGCCTTCATTAGCTTCTACTAGAGTGTGCGCCGAAGCGTGAAGAGACGTGGGCTGCGAGGCTGCACAGAGCTGCAGCGTGCAGTCCGAGGTGGTCGGGCGAATGGACCAGGTAGTAGCCCAGGTACTCTGCAAATCCTGCATTCTTGTTCGCCTCTGAGCAGAAGGCCTTCCCGCCGCGCGCCCAGGTCCAAGGCAGCATCGCGGCAGCACTGCAGCAATAATTGCTTTAATTGTTTGATTAGCAAGCTTTAAATGATTGCATCTTCTAAACCGTATCCGATTTGCGATATGTTTAAACCTTCGTAATTCTTGTGATAAGGTCAACAAATCAAGACCTATATTGGCTATATTTTGGTGCTAAAAATTTTAGATGCTATGTGAGGCCCAGGTGTCATACTCACAAGTAGGGAAATTTTGATAATCTTTTTAGCTATTGACATGATTGCAATCCAAACATCTTTACTTTACCAAAGTTTTTATCATGTCCTAGTTTTGGTATTGCCAAAATTTCAGTTTGATTACTTAAGGACACAAACCAAACGACCCCTTAGTACCGCATGACACAAACCAAATGGCCCCTTAGTACTGCATCATCGTGGCTGCAGGGGTAACAACAGTGCATACAAGGTGATCTTCAGGTCTAACACGGTGCAACAAATAGAATCTTCGGCCAAAATGACCGTATTTGACATGCAATTAGCAAAAATGACACTCGTCTCACGAACATTACAAAAATAGCGTCTCACCGCACGGTCACCGCACAGAAATGCCAACGAGGTGACATGTTCCAACACTGTAGGTCTGCAGCAGTGTTGTGCAACACTATAGTGCACTGTAGTAATTTTCAGAAAAAATTATTTAAGTATATTTCTTGTAAGAATTTTTAAATAGAGCAAATGGGCTCTAAAAAATTAAATTTTTTAGGAGCCTCTCGACACAGTGTACTTGCCTTTGTAATTTTCATAATTTATCTATTCTAATTTTTTAACAAATATTCATGTAGTTATACTGTTTGTAGGAATTTCTTAATATAGAAAATGATGTCTAAATATTATAAATTTTCTTGAAGGCTCCTTACATAATGTACTTAATTGTGCAATTTTTCAGAATTTTATATGTTTCGAAATAGCCATTTTTACACATTGGCTCCTACTCTAGTTTGTTCACCACCGTTCTTTGGAAGGTGACTATTTTAAAATATATAAAATTCTAAAAAAATTACACAATTAAGTCCACTGTGTAAGGATTCTTAAAAAATCATAGTGTTTGGACCTTATTTTTGGTATTAAAATTCCTACAAATATTATATTTAAATGAACTTTTAAGAAAAATTCAGAATAGATAACATTATGAAAAAATTACATAAGTACACTACATCAAAAGGCTTAACAAAAAATTTTCTAATTTTTGAAGCTCATTTGCTCTACTTAAAGTTTCCTACAAAAAGTATATGTAAATAAATTTTCTTAAAAATGCTACAGTATTACTACAACGTTGGTCCGCATGGTGGCTGTGCAGTGTTGCCTCCACCGCATGGTAGCCTGTGAGGTTTTGGCTCACCTTGTCGGTACTCCCGTGCGTTGATTGTGCGGTAGAGACGCTATTTTTACAAATTTAGCGTGGCGAATATATTTTTGCTAATCGCGTATCAAATTCGGCTATTTCGGCTAAAAACTCCGGCAAACACGTATAGTAGAAATCTTAATATATTGGAACCACTTTGGCGCCAACCTGTGACAGGTATAGTGTGCCAAACTTACCGAGTGCCTTAATCATCGCTAATAGCAAGAATGATGTATGTCCAACTGGTAGACAATTGGGCATGTTTGGCAACGGCTGCGGCTTATGGTTTTTGGCTGAAATTTTTGAATTTTGGCTTTTTAGGGTACAGATTACGGAGAGATAGATACTCACTAGCAATTTTAGATGGTACATATGTTGGCCTTTTAACGTGTCTATCGTTTAACTTGTAGACCCCGTCTTGAGAAAATACTCTGTTTAAAAGTTAGGTATTATAACAAAAGCTAAAAGTCGCCAGCTTCGGAGGAAAAGAACTTGCCCGGCAGCCTTTTTTCAAGCACATATTTTTGTTGGACCTGATTATTGATTGATTCGGACACCTAACTTGCCGGTCACCATATCAAGTACAAAGTCCAGGCTGCCGTCTGGAGCGATTCGTTTGGAAGATGAATAGTGGCAGGAGAGAGAAAATCAAAAGAGAAAAAAATAGTTTTTTTCCGAAAAATAAAATAAAATTTAAAAAAAATTAGCAAAAATTTACCAAAATCCGTGGAACTCGAAAATATCAAATAAAACAATTTCAGGTTTATTTGAAGTGTATTTTAACCATTTAAATTACTTTTTTAACTGCTAAGCTAGAGTTTATTCCAAATAAATTTTAAATAGACACTGAAAATTTGAAAAGATGATATAAATGGATAGATTAGAATTTTTTAAGAATTTAGAAATTTGAATGGACTCAATCGGATATAAAACGAAAGAGATCAGGCTCTTAAAAGTTTGAAACTAAAGAAAAACGAAAAAGAGATTTTCTGAATTATTTTTGTACTTAAAAAGAAAGATTATGACGTGGGATCAAATCTAGAGGCGTAGATTGAATCCAGGGCGTCGGATGAAGATGGAGTGGGTTAAGTGAAGATGGAGGGCTGATATTTAATCGGGAGTGGAAGATTGGATCTAGGCGTGACACTTGTCAGCCTGAGAAGAGAGAGGGATTTCAAAAACACTTAGAAAATAAAGTCTAAAAATTCCAGAAAAATTCACAGAAATTTCTGGAGATGATTTAGACTTAGGAAAAATATTTCCAACTTTACGTTGATCTTTTAATTTTTACAAAAATACTTTTTAGCTTTGAAATTGATTTTTAAAATCCAGAAAAACACAGGAAATCCAGATAAACACCAAATGCTTCCAAATAATTAATTTGAAATAGTATTTTTACTGAAAATCAAAATATCATTTTATTTAATAATATTTTTATGTTTTTTTATCTAAATTACATTTCAAATCCGGCGTTTTTTTTAAACAGAAAATCAGGGCAAATCAAAAATAAACTTTAGGCAACCAAAACACTTATTTTTATTTTAAATTATTTTTACTATTATTTTTTTTATAAAAACCTGGGCTGTGACAATCTACCCCCTTAAAAAGAATCTCGTCCCCGAGATTCGCACGGGCTAGCAGAGAAATAGGTTTTGATCTTATTCTGTATGGCTTGAGCTGAGATTTGGTTTAAACATCCATTCGTAAAGGTTGTTAGCAGTTGGTGCTCCAGCTTGATGCTTCCAAAGACTAGAAAAGAGGAGACTCAAGGCAAAGGAGGAACAGCGGACGTTTTGCGCAACTCAAAACAAAACAACAACCTAGCAAAACCTTTATTAAGCAAATAACAAGCAATAGTTATTGCTGCTGAAAAAAAGGAAACTGACAGCTCATAACCTCGTCTACTGTCTAGCTTAACAACTTAACCTAAAGAGACAAGGGTTGTCTTGGTGTGATCCTTCGCGACTATCAGGGTATAAAGTGTGATCCTTCCAGATGAAAATTGAAGTGGTGGCAGAATCGAAGAATTCCAACTGTTGCCATCTATAGTTGTTTTGGAACAAGAGAAGAGATAGAAATAGGTTTTTTCAAAATGACATAAAGATGAGAAAAGATTGAGAGATAAGGATAAGCATAGATTTGAGAGATAAGAAAAAGCAAAACTTTTGAAATTACTGGTTATTTAAAATAAATCCGTATAGTCTAGCCATTCTATTCTATCTACGGTCACATCTTAGAGTCGTTATGGCTCTGATACCATCTTTGTCGGAACCCGGAGCAGCAACCCCAGGATCCTCTGTGTAAATCGCACTAGTCCAGGATCAGCTAGTGCACAAAACATACAACAAAGATAAATATCAACCATAATGACATTTATTAACTAAATATGGGCATGATTGCCAGAGTTTACATCAACGGCACATAAGCCAAATTGAATAATAGCAGCGGAAGAAAAACACCGAAGCGGAAGAAGCCTACTGAGCCTGCCCACAGGCAAACGACTGTAAGACGCGGCCTACTCGTCCAGGTCTTCACCGTAGTTGAAGTCGTCTTCCTCTGTGCGGAGATAGCAAGGTGAGTACAAACTTGTACCCCGCAAGTCACACGGAGAAAATGCATCATAATGATAAAGGCTTCAATGGAAGACTTATAGGGTTAGTTTGCATAAAACAACATTTAATGAAATACATCCCCGGAAGGTCCACACCTACAACAAACTGGAGAGCCAGAAGAAACGACGGCCCCGGTGGTGCAGGGTCCAATCGATCCATCTTCTGCTGGCTCAACAAGTGCATCCACAACCCATAGCACGGGTGCAAAAAGAATAAGAGCTAGTACATGAGGAGTTTGGAACGGTTTCGACAAAAAGTTCAAGACCGACGATGATGGGAATTCGGTGAGGTATGTTGTTTGTAAAATTTGTTGTAATGAATTGTCTGCAAAATCTTCATGTGGGACAGATCACTTGCAACGGCATGCTGCAACCCAGTGGTAGCCTGGGAATCTCTTTATAGATTAATTGCTTCTCAAGATTTACCTTTAAATTTTGGTGAGTCTGATGCTTTTCAAAAATATGTTAGGATTGCTCATAACCCTTGATTTAATGATATATCTAGGCAAACCATAACTAGAGATTTAATTAAATATTATAACAATTGTTGTGAAAAATTGAAAGAAATGTTTCATACCTGTACATTCTCTATTGCTTTGACATCAGACTTATAGAGTGGTAGGGCTAGAGAGGATTATATTAGTGCTGTTGCACATTATGTTAATGATGACTGGTAATGGAAAAAAGAATTATAGGATTTAAATTAATTAATGTTTCACATACTGCTAAAAATATTGCAGAAAGTATTATTAAAGTTGTAGAAGATTTTGGCCTCACGGATAAGATTTTTTCTATAATTTTAGATAATGCAGATGCAAACACTAGGGCTATGAAAATTCTTACTCCTTTGTTTAATACTTATATACAATCTTTCTTACTGCATCAACGTTGTGCTTGTCATATTATTAATCTTATTGTTAAATCTGGTTTAAAAATTAAATGCTTGTATTGATTCTTTTAGGGATGCAATTTCATATATTAATTGTTCTAACCAACGAATAGTTGCACATAAGAGATTTTGCGTAGCAATGAATGTCCGTCCTAGAAAATTTGGCTCAGACATGCCTGTTAGATGGAACTGCACTTACCTTATGCTTAAACATATATTGCCATATAAGAGCACCTTATCTGTTTTCCTTCACACCCAAGGTCATCAATCTCGTAGCTCCTCCAGTAGAACCCAAGTTAGAGACCCTGAACTTACCGATGACGATTGGGTTGTTAGTGAAAAATATTTTCCCTTTTAGAACTTTTTCATAAAGCTACACTTTGTCTTTCTAGAGTATACTATCCAACCTCTCCTCTAATTGTTCATAACATTCTTGAAATTGCCACTCACCTAAAGGCTTTTAAAAATGATCCCATACTACGGGATGTTGTAGTTGCCATGAAAACTAAGTTTTTAAAATATTGGAAGGAAATTCCTATTTTATATGCATTCGCCTTTATTTTGGATCCTAGGGCCAAACTCCAAGGATTTATAAATGTATTACAACTTTTAAGTGATGCTACCGGTTTAGACTATTGTACATACTGTAAAGTAGTTAAGGATAAATTATATGAGGTATATGAGAAATTTGAAAATAAGTTTGGGTCCGTGCGTTTGGAAAGACCCCCGGTAGCGCCTAGCACCTCTAGGGGGACTATGCAATGGGGCAAGATTTTTGGTTCTTCGTCTAGAGATTTTCGTGTAGGTGCAGGTACACATCAGTCAGGAGGAGGAAGGCGACAAAGCACTGGAGACCTATCAAGCTATCTCAACAGTGATAGCGCCAGCTTCGAGCAAAAGTTGAACATCCTCTCATGGTGGCAAATCCAGAAAGTAATATATCTAGTGCTATCCATATTAGCGCGGTATGTGTTGACTGTTCCTGTCTCTATAGTCTCCTCAGAGTCAGCCTTCAGTCTATCTGGAAGGATAATCGTGGAGCGACGAACAAGTCTCTCGAACGAGATGGTCGAAATCCTTCTGACCGTCAAAGACTAGGAACAAGCTGAATCAAGACTCCAACATACTGCAGATAATAGAGGTTTAGAAGAATCTTTTGAGAATTTATATCTAAATAGCAATGAATAGGATTTTCAATATTTTTCTTCATATATAGTCACTAATGAACTTTATAGGCTGTACTCTTTTTCTTTACCAAGATTTTCTCAAGTTGCGTTTTTACTTGGTAAAGTTTTTTAATGAGGCAGCCATCCCATGTAATTTAACAAGTTAACAAAGCTCATTATGTTATTGAAAACAATTATTTTGATGATTTACAATGTCTACAATTTTCTATAATTTTTTTGAATTTTTTTTCTTAAATTTCTACATTTTTTTACAGTTTTTCTTAATTTTCTACAATTTTTTTGAATTTTTTTCTCTTTTTCCCGGCTTAACAGGCCGACCGGGCCGGCATGGCCCGTTAAGCTGTAACCGTGCCCGTGCCGGCATGGCACGGTCGCGGGCCGTGCCTAGGCTCGGACTGCGACCCGCGGGCCAGCATGGGCGTTTATTAAATGGGCTATGCCGTCGCGGGGCCCGTGCCGTGCCGGTCTGGCATGGCCCATTGGACACCTGTGGTTACAATCTCTAGGACTAAAAGCAATCACCACCCTTTGGAAGTTCATCAGCAGATTTTTACTTCCATAAGAGGGTACCCACCGAAGAAAATCATGCTCCCTTCTTCAATTGCTAATTTTAACAGCAAGACGTCAGTTTCAATCTCTCTCTGTGTGTGCATATATAGAGAGCATATCTAATATAACTGAGCTATTCAGTGGTAATACACAAACGTGAATAAGGACCATTGGATCAACTTTCTACGGTTCAGATTCATGTGAGTAGTAACCCCTAATTCATTTATACGTTTTTTTCACAAAATCCCCCACGATTGGTAGCCAAATTTCACACCCCCCCTCTCCCGGCGCCATCCCCTAAGAGCATGTCCAATGCAGGCGCTTAGAGAGATGCTTAGTAATAAAAAAATGATTTTTCTTGCCACATAGGATAGATAAAGTGCTTATTTTGAAGCATCGATGCTTAAATAAGCACCGGTGCTTAGTAGGTACTTATGTGTATAACTATATCTATTAATAGATAATATGACATCTAAACACCTATGGAAGAGATGTTTGCATTGGAGGAAATAACTTTTGCATGGATGCTTGATGATGTGGCTATATTCTCTCTCTTTAAGCTCTCATATATAAGCGTACATGCTCTAATTCGCTGCGCTTTAGGTTTAGCCATCCGCCGCCACTCCAACACTGCGCGGCCGCCCCCTCCACCATCCGCTCCGCTCCTCCACGGCCTCTCGCCTCCCTCCTCAGCCCCCGCTGTCCCCAGTACTAGAGCACGGAGCGGGAAACAAATAGCTAAGGAAGCTGGCGCTGGCACCGCAGCGGCTGGGCGAGGTGAGAAGCCAGGATCGGGGGCGGCGGAGGTGGAGTACGGCGGCGATGTGGGCGGCAAGCTGGGTGCATTTGGATGGCCCAATGGCCTTCACGGCCGATGACCTGCTGTGTGCCACGGCTGAGATCATGGGAGGAGCACGTACAGGACGTTGTACAAGGCGACGCTGGAGGACGGCAGCTTGGTGGCCGTCAAGAGGCTAAGGGAGAAGATCACCAAGGGGCAAAAGGAGTTCGAGACCAAGGCGGCGGTGCTCAGCAAGATCCGGCATCCCAATCTGCTGGCATTGAGGGCATACTACGTGGGGCCAAAGGGGGGAGAAGTTGCTCGTGTTCGATTTCCTGCCCAAGGGTAGCCTTTCTGCATTCCTGCATGGTGAGGTTTCTACTTTGCTACATATGTTGTTGAGCATGCTTAGTTTCTCCTAACTGCTAAGTAGTTTCTTAAGTAATCAAGTAATTCTAGCTCAGATATTTTTCTTCAGGATTTTGCTAATTCTATTAGCTAGTGCATTGTATGCATTTGAAGGTCGCACTTATGTTAATTTAGTTAGTATATATGAAATTTCTAATTTCTGCTAATAGCTAGGCAATTACTCTGAGAAAATGCTTACAACACTAATATACTACTGTACTATGTGCATCATTAGCTAGTTTCTGCTTAGCCTTGTACAGGAGAGATTTAATCACTTCTCTTTGGAGCTTCTAGCTTTTAGCTGTTATGTTTCAGAAATTGCTAAGTCTAAACGTTTACGTGGATCTACGACATTGTCTGTCACCCCTAAATGTCGTGTGTAACATTTGTATTTTGTCATCACTAAATAATAGTATCATCATGATTGGACAAGTAATAGATGACACAAAGCGATAATTACATGTGAACTTCTCCATCCAATGCTTTGAGACAGTTCTATGCTAAAGAAATGGTAGTTTAATTTAGTTCTCTGGGTCTTTTGTGTTCTCGCGAATAGATTTACACCATCTACATCACTAAGCACCAGTAGAATGTAAACTATTTGTTAGCAGTGCTCTCCTAAATGAAAACCACTTTTTCTTTGTGCAGATTCTTTGATTTCTGCTACCATAAGACTGCACTCTCAGACTTGAAGAGCTTGCGATTTTGGAGCAGTGGAACCCATTGAATTAGCCATGTAAATCTGAGTATACTTTTGCGCTGAGGCCTGACTATGCAACCTTCAAGAACGGTGGGGAATTGGAAGTAAACTCCAACGCCAGTGCCACATGACTCCTTGCAGTTAAGCTCAGAGTTTACATTCCTTGTGCTACATTTACACATTGATATGAAACATGGTCTTCAGTACAATAGTGTATCTCCACAAACGTGGCTAATTTTTCGTTGTGCTTCCTTTCAGCCCATTGTTCCTTGTAGGGCGCAAAGGAATATCCTACCTGTTGATCCTTCTGCGGCTTAACCAATTGGCTATGGAGACAATTGATGGCTCGATCAATTGATGGCTTAAACCTGTTGATCGGTTTAGGTAACCCTTCATTTTCAGGCTTACCAACCATCTCAATCTCCTGTATTGCTTGTGTTATATGCCTCATAGCAATATGAAAAGCATCAATGGACACGTCGCCCTTTGTAGACAAATCCATACAGACATTAAAGAGAAGGGTATGGCGGTGCGTCCTCGAAACAACATCATTGTCATTCATGAATGTTTCAAAATGACTTTCAGTGCCTTCTCTAGCATGCACAATCCATTTTTTCAGAATATATTTATTTGGAATACTTGTACAGCCAACATGATACATAACCTAGAAAGGAAAAATGACAACTTACTATTTAAAAATTTTGTAGTTAACATAAATTGATTGAATTTATGTAGAATCATCACATACCTTGATTATGTGGCACAATATACTCACATGCTCAAATAATTTGCAAACACATTTGTACTCATGACAATCCTTGTTTGCATATACCACAAAATGATAAATTAGTCCATGAGTCTCTTGATTCACTATCTACATGTACTGTTACATATGTGCCATCCTCTCTGATTTCATTAATAATATAAGATGCACTCATGTAGATCTGATCACTAAACTTTTTAAAGATGATGTTTATGTAAATGCTTGAAGCTTTCTTTTCTATTGGAGAACCAGATCTCGTACACCTTTTGTCCTAATAATTAAAAATAGGGTAGATATCATTTGACATTCATTAACCCACCTTAGTAGTTAGCAAATACATATACCATGAAAATCTTACTTGTGATGTGTTGAACTCCTGTTTGTTCTCGGTTGCAATTCTATTAGCAATAAATTTTTCGTACTTTACGACAATGTTATACATGGTGGACGATGGTGAAACATAGCGTTTGAGTACATGATTCATACTCTCACTACGTTGTGTAGTTGACATCTTTGCAAAGAAAAAAATCTTTGAAATAAGGCGACTCCCATCGATTGCGATCATCCCATACCTTATGAAGGTATGTGTTGATGTGCAAGTCGTACTCTTTGAGTAGAGACAATCAACCACGTTCAAACTCATCTATAGTCATTATATGGTTCAAAACGCGGTGAAATTTATCCTTAAAAGCTGATCTATTGCTGTAAATAGTTCCCAAGTGTTGTTTGGCCTTCCGAAGAATATGCCACTTACACCACCGATGAACAATATTTGGAAATACGTCCGCTATAGCATTTTCCATAGCCTTAAATTGGTCTGGTTGAATAGAGGAAATGAGTAGGAATTTTCAATATGCAAATGATAATTAAAAATCACATAATTAATTACAATTTGATTAGAGAATATACCGTTGAGAATTCAATAGGGTGCTTATCGTTGACAGCTTGTAAGAAAGTTCTAAACAACCACTTGAAGGCCACGTCAGTTTCTTCTCTAATTAGTGCACATCCAAATATAACGGTCTGTAAGTAGTTGTTGACACCACCAAAAGGAGCGAAAGACATTCCATAGAAATCTGTTTGATACATGATGTCAAATGTCACTGCGTCGCCAAATTGCTCATAACTAAGTCAGACCAAGCATGAGACCAGAAAATGTTCTTAATCTTACCATCACTCCCAACATCAGTTGTGTAAAAGAAACTTTTGCTTTATCTTTGCATGTCTACAATAAATTGTTGTGTCTTTTTGACATCATCAGTACTTTCATCTTTTCGGATGATACCTTCGAAGTACTTCCTTGTGAAAGGTAACATTGATGCTCCTTCGTGAAAGCCAGTAACGTAGCCATACATTTGGGTTGTGCCGATGTAATTTTCCATAAGATTCTTCATCACACATCTTGTGTTTTCATCAATGTTGTTGTGCAAGCCCCAGTGACGCGCCATACCTAGAGTACGTGAGAGGGCATGATTATGAATATCTACAAATTTAGACACCATCCACTGATCATCTGCACCTCTGCGTATGTGCATCATGGCTTTGCAACTTTTTTGACTAATTTTTGGACTCCAAAAGTAGGTTTGCCCTGAAGAAATAAATAATGAGATGCCATCAGTTTACCGATATAACTTGGTTAACATTTCTATAAAACTCGATGGATGTACATCACACGAGCACACGACTCGACGGATGTGATGGTGCCACTAACATTTTTTATGTGCTTCCTAATTTTTATACCAAAACCTTTTCTCAAGGCATACATGTTGTAGAACTAGAAAGCATCTGTTTCAGTACAGAAAAGTTGGGATTCAAAAGGATCTAGAATTTTTGGATTGAAATACTCCAAGGGTATGGCTCCATCCGTGTGTATCATTTCAGTTTGATGGAGCACATTTGTGCTATCACTAACAATTTAGTGGAAAAATAATGAATTACTTCAAGTAACCTACATAAAAGAAGAATGGATGCAAACAAGAGAAGTATTGTAAATTGGAACCTGAGTACGCTGTTGTTAGTTTGATGGGCCCCATCAGATGAAGGTTGATGTGAGGAGCCATATGAACAGGTTCTGCAGTACGAGTAGTCATTTTGTCAAACATATCAGGTTCGGGCACACCATGGTGCCCAGGCACCATGATTTCAAATGCATCAATTCATAGAAAAATCCACGTTTAAAGATTTCCGAAATCCATGTTGTCTAGATAGAAAATCTGAAATGGCAATAAAACTATAAATGATTAATGCAATTCATCTTCTAGATTGTGGGTACCAGCAAATACAGGTAACATAATGTTACCTGTTACACTTTTAAATAGTTGTGTGTTACCTGTAGAAATATTACACACCCATTCACATAGCCACATCTTTCGCCATCTAAAATCTTTTTTTGAACGTCTTCAGCTGCTGCAAGTAACTCGTTCAAAACATACGCAGACTAGTTATAGCTGGATATGTTGTCCGAATTTATGAGGGCAGTGAAATATTTTGGATGTCTAGAATATCTTGTGATACTCATGCATTACAAGTTGGATATGGTACTCTTCCTCTGTTTTTTGAGCATGTTGTTCAGAACGTTCTTGGAATTCCTTCCGCTATAAAGGACTTGGACCCTTCTAGCAGTGAAGTAATTGCTCAGATTAAAAACTTTATATGCATCAGATTGAAGGTTGAAGATTACAAGCATGTCAACAGAGCTGTCCTGGAGGAAGTACTTACAAAAAACCATAGCAGCAGAATGTCTAAGGAAGACAAGGATGCTTTTGAAATAGCTTTTCTAATCCTTGTTATGATTAAATTCCTGGCACCTCATAAATATTTGGACAACATTTGTCCAAAATATTTCACTGCCCTCATAAATCTGGACAACATATCCAGCTATAACTGGTCCGTGTATGTTTTGAACGAGTTACTTGCAGTAGCTAAAGACGTTCAAAAAAAGATTTCAGATGGCAAAAGATGTGGCTATGTGAATGGGTGTGTAATATTTCTACAGGTAACACACAACTATATAAAGTGTAATAGGTAACATTATGTTACCTGTATTTGCTGGTACCCACAGTTTAGAAGATGGATTGCATTGATCATTTATGGTCTTATTGCCATTTCAGGTTTTCTATCTAGACAACATGGATTTCGGAAATCTTTAAACGTGGATTTTTTTATGAATTGATGCATTTGAAATCATGGTGCCTGGGCACCATGGTGTGCCCGAACCTGATCTGTTTAACAAAAATGACTACTTGTACTGTAGAACCTGTTCATTTGGCTTCTCAACATCAACCTTCATTTGATGGGGCCCATCAAACTAACAACAGCATACTCAGGTTCCAATTTACAATACTTTTGTTTTTTGCATTCATTCTTCTTTTATATAGGTTAGTTGAACTAATTCATTATTTTTCCACTAAATTATTAGTGATAGCACAAATGTGCTCCATCAAACTGAAATGATACACACGGATGGAGCCATACCCTTGGAGTATTTCAATCCAAAAATTCTGGGTCCTTTTGAATCCCAACTTTTCTGTACTGAAATAGATGCTTTCTAGTTCTACAACATGTATGCCTCAGAAAAGGTTTTGGTATAAGAATTAGGAAGCACGTAAAAAATGTTGGCGGCACCACCACATCCATCGAGTTTGTGTGCTCGTGTGACGTACATTCGTCGAGTTCTATAGAAATGTTAACCAAGTTATATCGGTAAAATGATGCCATATCATTATTTATTTCTTCAGGGCAAGTCTATTTTTGGAGTCCAAAAATCAGTCAAAAAAGGTTGCAAAGCCATAATGCGCATACACAGAGGTGCAGATGATCAGTGGATGGTGTCTAAATTTGTAGATGTTCATAATCATGCCCTCTCACGCACTCTAGGTATGGCGTGTCACTGGGGCTCGCACAACAATATTGATGAATGCACAAGATGCATGATGAAGAATCTTATGGAAAATCACATCAGCACAACCCAAATGTATAGCTACATTAGTAGCCTTCACGGAGGAGTATCAATGTTACCTTTCACAAGAAAGTACTTCGAAGTTGTCAAACGTGCCATCCGAAAAGATGAAAATACTAATGATGTCAAGAAGACGCTACAATTTTTTGCAGACATGCAAAGATCAAGCAAAAGGTTCTTTTACAAAATTGATGTTGGGAGTGATGGTAAGATTAAGAACATTTTTTGGTTGCATGCTTGGTCTAGACTTAGTTATGAGCACTTTGACAACGTAGTGACATTTAACACCACGTATCAAACAAATTTCTATGGAATGCTTTTCACTTCTTTTGTGGGTGTCAACAACTACTTCCAGACTATTATATTTGGATGTGCACTAGTTAGAGATGAAACTGACGTGTCATTCAAGTGGTTGTTTAGAACTTTCTTACAAGCTGTCAATGATAAACACCCTATTGGAATTCTCACCGGTATATTCTCTGATCAAATTGTCTCTACTCAACAACAGCTTGAACGTGGTTGGTTGTCTCTACTCAATGAGTACGACTTGTACAATAACACATACCTTCAGAAGTTATGGGATTGATCGTAGTTGATGGGCGTTACCTTATTTCAAAGATTTTATTCTTTGCAAAGATGTCAACCACACAACGTAGTGAGAGTATGAATCATGTACTCAAACGCTATGTTTCACCATCGTCCACCATGTATAACATTGTAATACAATACAAAAAAAATTATTGCTGATAGGATTGCAGCTGAGGACAAACAGGAGTTCAACACATCACAAGTAAGATTTTCATGCTAACTACTAAGGTGGGTTAATGAATATCAAATGATATCTACCCTGTTTTTAATTATTAGGATAAAAGGTGTACGAGATCTTGTTTTCCAATAGAAAAGAAAGCTTCAAGCATTTACACAAACACCTTCTTTGAAAAGTTTAGTGACCAGGTCTACATGAGTGCATCTTACATTATTAATGAAATCAGAGAAGATGGCACATATGTAACATTACATATGGATAGTGAATCAAGAGACTTATGGTCTACTTTATCATTTGTGGTACATGCAAACAAGGATTGTCATGAGTACAAGTGTGTTTTTAAGTTATTTGAGCACATGGATATATTGTGTTGCCACGTAATAAGGTATGTGATGATTCTACATAAATTCAATCAATTTATATTGTTAACTACAAAATTTTTAAATAGTAGGTTGCCATTTTTCCTTTCCAGGTTATGTCTTATGTTGGCTATATAAGTGTTCCAAATAAATATATTCTGAAAAGATGGACTGTGCATGCTAGAGAAGGCACTGAAAGTCATCTTGAAACATTCATGAATGACAATGATACTGTTGTTTCGAGGACACACCGCCATACCCTTCTCTTTAATGCCTGCATGATTTGTCTACAAAGGGCGACGTGTCCATTGATGCTTTCTATATTGCTATGTGGCATATAACACAAGCAATACAGGAGATTAAGATGGTTGATAAGCCTGAAAATGAAGGGTTACCTACACATAACGATTCCATGAAAGAGGTTACCGTTTCAAATGATGACCATTGTAATGATCAAGATGACGAATCCATTAATCAAGCCGAAGAGATTGTCTCCATCCTTCCACCTGATATGTGAAATGCTGCCAGTATGTGAAGTTATTCATGTGCTACACCCGCCCGAGCATGCCGTCCTCAACGGTCACCTAGAAATAAAATAACAAAGTAAGGGTGAGTCCAATAACTCAGTAAGCACACAATAGAACGATAGCACTACCAAAACATGTAAGAAAATCAACCATAACATACTCCGCATGCATTGTCATGCTCATATCATCATTCTCATGTTTCGACATTAACCATAGCATACTCCACATGCATTGTCATGCTCATATCATCAGTGCCATGCAACCTTGCTCTACATGCACATTTGCTCATCACATTGCATATACCGGTATTGCCGAGTGAACACTCGTTGGCCCGCCCATATCAGCGCGGGAGTCTCTCCACTCCCGTGGAGGCCTACTGAAGCAGAACTTACTCAAGAGCACTCCGGATTAGTCAACTAGCTTTACTCGTAGCTAGAGACTTTCTCACCGCCCTTACTCTTAAGTGCACATGATGCAAATGCAGATGTCCATTATCATAATCATGTTCAACATTAACATCATTAGCAGGTAAGCATTATTGCCCACCTTACTCCATCATCATTACCATCATTTACCATGCAACATCATGTCATGTAAACATCACATTTCCACATAAACATCATCATATCATGTAAGCCTCACATATTTTCATAAACCTTTTGGTCTACCGCTCTACCATGCACTTGCCTGTTAACCAAACGGAGCGAAACGATGTGCAGACGGTGTTGACTCATGACCTCCACCTAAACAAGCAATTAATCCGACTTATTACATCATATCGAAACCATGACTTAAATGAGCAACGATGATACTACTTGCATATCCCGATTCGGGCGTAGAATGCCCGGGGTTAAGGACCCGTCATGCAGGTATCAAACCCCTTTTTTTATCTTTTCTTTTCTTTTTCTATTCTTTCTTTTTCCTATTTCCTTTCTTTTCCTTTCTTTCCCTTTCCTCTCCTTTTTTTCTTCCCCTCTCTTTCCTTTTTTCTTTTCTTTTCCCTTCACTTTCTGCGGCCGAGTCGGCCTTAACTCCTCTTCCTACACATTTCTTCCTCTCTCCCCTCACTTTGCACCCTCGGCCGAACGGCCGGACTTTCCTACGCGACGTGGCGGCGCACGAGTGCGCCGACCCTCCCTGTCGGTCGCCAAGCCGCCTCCGGCTTCTCCTCCACGTTCCCCCTCACTCTCTCTCTCTCTCTCTCTCTCGACGGTTTGTAGCGCGGAGGGGCTCCAGCCCGTGGATTTGGAACGCGCCGCCGGTGGCTCCCCCAAACCGGCCGGTTGAGCCATATCCGGCCGCCTCCCTGTCGTCGGCGGCTTCCCCTCCAGCCACTCCACCTCCCCCTCTTTCTTCGCCTCAAATTCGGCCAACCAAGACCGGATCTTCTGCCTCCCTGGTGTGCGCGGCGACGAGGCGCTCGGCGCCGCCGCTCGATCAACACGGCCCTTGGCCGTCGTCCTCAAGGCTTGGCGCCTGCAACCCCGCTCGTTACCGGTTCACTCTTTCCCCTTCTTTACTTTTTTGCTTATGATCTAGCTACTCCCTTTTTACCTTGCTTTAGACGCACGGCTGGGAAGGCTCAATGTGGTCGCCGTGTCGGGACTTTGTGGAGTGCATGCGCTGGGAAGCATGCACTGCCATCCAAGGGTGCACGGCGGTGCTACGAGCTCGCCGCTAGTGATGGGGGAGAATGGGGCTTACTGGTGTCGCCTTGATTCCGAGTTGAGGAAGGCAAGGTTCGTGGACGGTGAAGGGGATGGCCGTGTTGCGGTTCGGTTGGGGCCTCCTCTCTTGCCGTCGTGGTTGGCTTGGCGTGGACTTGGTGGCCGTCGACGTCCCCAGATGGCGTCGGCGCCGTCCAAAGTGTGGTGGCTGTAAAACCATCCTTCTCAAGTAGTAATACATCAATCTTTATTCATCTCCATGGATCTTTAATGTTTTGATTAATTTGCCCTTGATTTGGTTAGTTTTGATCTCTTCTCTTGCCTCTTCTTGATCTTATTGTGCCAAATACATATAAGATATGGAGATAACCTCTAAAAATTAATCTGCACTCATCAAGACACTTGGTTGGCAAGTTCATGAAGAAACCCGGTCTTTGCTCTTATTGGTCTTTCCAAGTGATTTCTTGATCTAACTGTTTCACCTCGGCTTCTTTGGTGTTCTTGCTTGCTGGGATATGTGGGGATACATCTAGAGCCATCTTAGCCATCATTCACCCACGGTAAGTCATATTCACCATTTGTAATTTTTGACCCATTTTTATGCAATCTGCCTTCAAATGCAAAAAATATTAAAACTTTGGAAACGATTTTCTTGATCATTGATTGAAATATGTTCCTAACATTCTAGAGAAGTTGCATATGAAATTTTAAATGATTTGGATGTTTGGTTTGAGAGTTAGCTCATTTTGAAGTTTTAGCTCTGTTTTGTGCAGTAGAATTTTATGATTTCTTTCAAGTTATTTTATGTTTCTTGGTTGGAATAGGTTTCTAAGATCATGAACTAGTTATTCTTTTTAAGTCTTTTGGATCAACGGATCAAAAGTTACATGGTTTTTCAATTTTGAAATAGTGTTGATCTCACTATTTACGGACTGAAAATTTAAATAGCACCTAAGGTATTTGGATTTTTGGTTTCTTGTTCTTCATAGCTTCTCATAACTATTAGAGTAAAGATTAAGTAAATATATTGAGAAAATTTAAAGGCACTATTTATCCTTCTCTATTACCATATCAGTTCTACACGTTAGTTTTATTGTCTGTATAAGAAGCAAACTTGTTCACTTGCTAAATAATTTGGTGGGCCCAGTTCTACACGTTAGTTTTATTATCTGTATGAGAAGCAAACTTGTTCACTTGCTAAATAATTTGGTGGGCCCAGCAGGTGGTTTGTCCAGCTGGTAAGTGCGGAACGTATTTCTTTTCTTTTAACGAATTTTTTTGTCCTTGGAATCGGATAAGATCTAGAAGCTGAGGCTTTCTTCCTCGACTGAGTCGTGGATACTGACACCGTCGCCTGCAGGAAGAGCCAATGTGTGCCACTGGTCCAGTCCAAGAAGCCCACGGGTGGTCGTCGGAGAAGCCGTCAACCCGACTGATTTGGGTTGTGCTGATTTGGCCAATGTGTGATTTGGCCGGTTTCTAAGTATGTATCCTCAGCTGTGCGCCTGTCTCATAAACGCTGAGGAGTTGTGTTCCGTAAATAATTCGAGAGCTTATACAATTTCGCCCCAAAAAACTTTATTCAAAGATTTGCATCTGATCCTGATTTCCCTCCCCGCAGCCGTTGGATATTGATCTGATCCTGATTTGCATCACAATCCAACATTCGCAAAAAAAGAAAGCTTCCCTTTGCCCTTTATTTGAAGGCTTGATTTTGTTAATTAATGATATTGATTATGTTGAGGTCTCTTAGAACATGCTGGCTAGCGCGCGGTCGGTGGCTGATCGGCTGATGTGCCGGGCGAGCAGCCGGTTGGTGTGACTAATTCAAATCAGCTTGGTTGGAACACATAAACTTCTTGGCTGCACCAAAATTAAAAAATAAACATAGACAAAGTTCTTGCTCTCCAAAACAACAACACACACACACAGAAGCTTCTTTCGATCGACACACATAAATTCAGTAGCCTAATTAGACATCTGTTTTGCTGACTAGAGTAGAGAGACGTCTGTAGGTATTAATTCCTGCACGAGGGATTCTCTTATAGTCTTATACAGAACCCCTTTTCCTATATTTGTGATCTACTTGCAATTACTTCACGTCGATGGTCACATACGTACTGCTGCGCTCATTCTACACCGCCGTCGTCGGAGCCCACGGCCACCGCGTGCCTCGCCGCCGGCCACACAATAAAACTGAGCCGGAGACCTTGCGGCGGCCGCGACCTCACTACGGGAGTAGTTAGAACTAACATACAGCTCATATGTCAGCTACAAACTAACAGCCATAGAAAAAGGAAGCGCGACCAGCTCAAGCTAGCTAAAAAGCTAACTACTCCAACCGCAGGATGCGCCTGAGGTCGCGCGTCGCGGCGTCATCAACGACGGCGACGGTCGCGGCCTTCTTGAACTGGAACTGCGGCAGCGGCAGCGAGCTCGGCTCGGGGGACACGGAGAACGCCGGCCCGGCGTACACCTCCACCGCGGGCCTCGCCGGAGCTACAGCTGTCTTCTTGGCAGAAGAAGAAGAAGGCCTGCCATGGTGCCTCCGGCTCGCCGTCGAAGCCAGCGGCGGCGGTTTCCTGGTAGCGCCGGGGTTAGGCTTCTGGCGCGTGGCCCGGATCCTCTGCGGCGGCACGAGGATGTTGTGCGGGCGCAGCACCTCGGTTGCCATTAACGGAGAAGGCGACGACAGAGAGGGGGAGGAGATGAGAGGGGAGAAGAGGAAGTGTAATCGGGCTGTGATTGCTGTGCACGGTTTGGATGTGGAGCTCCGGGGTGGAAGGAGGCGGGGGGGGGGGGGGGGGGGGGGGGGTTTGTAGGGATGAAATGGAATCGGTAGACGCGTTGCCGTCGGGCGTGGTGCGGTGCGGTGGACTTGGACGTCTTCCTTCGCGTTTCCATTCTTCGGTTGGTGGTTCGTCGCAGGTTCGTGTCGGTTTCGCTGGCCGAAGGTTTTATTATCGCCGTGCACCGCTTCGGGTCCCCCAGTTCTTTCACACAGGTTGTTGATTCTCCGGCCTTAAATGGTACTAGGCATTGTGTTAATTTCTCCGTCGAAATCTTGAAGATTTCGTTTACAATATTTTAGTCATGGTGTATGTAATTGGCACGTATTGTTGTGGCAAAATTATTTGAGTCAATGGCATGCATGGTCTAGTTAATAAATTAACTTCTTTGCGCAAAAAAAAAAAAACCCTCACGATCGGAACTCGAATACTGGCACACATGTTTGAATGAACATCCCTTTTGTAGGATAGTAGGTTGTTCAATCTCTATAGTTAGATCGCCGCCAGGCCAATGAGAAATATATTACATGATATTTGAGTTTGTCCCATGCTTATTGTTACATGGCCGTCCGTAGAATTTTTTTTTCTAATTTAAAATGACAATGTGGTAGTAGATTTGAAAAAATGAACACAAATAAATACCGCTAAAAACTTTAGGGTCTGTATAAAACAAACATGTTTGCTAATTTTCAATTATCTGAAGATTTCTTATTTCTCAATTATCTAAAATTGCATAATACTAAACCTAAAATTACAGTACCAAGTGATGTTCAATTTTAGCACAACTTTATAGTGACTCAACCAAGTGAAGTGGGGGGGGGGGGGGGTTCATATGCTATCCAAAGGTTGAGAAAAGTGGCTGAAAGGCAGTTACTCAACGAAGTGAAGTGAGGGGGGATGCTATCCAAAGTATAAGAAAAGTGACTAAAATTTTACTAAATTTTAATCGCTCGATAAATAGACAGACCCTAAAACATACTCCTTCGTCTAAGTTATAGTGTTTTTTGAATGACTTTATTCATAAATATAGGACATATTTCATATTCAAATACAAAATTAATGTGATGTTTCCTTTATATCCCTAATAAATATGCAGTTTTATTTACTATTCTCTATATGCATATTTTGAATATACTGTTTAGAGATAATAATTAGGAGTAATCTATCTATTTTTTACTATCTTTTTGGTTTATATATCAATAGAAAATATGTCTTATAAACTTTAAATTTGGATAGAGAGAGTAATACATATGAAGGGAACTAAGATGATTTGAAAATATTGAAAAATATGCCTTGATGGGAACAGTTGAACAATTGTCATGTGCACTCTGTGTACACTTTGCAATGCTCGTGCCAAGCCATCGCAAGTTGCAGCTGCCGCGTGGGCAGGTCGGCTTCTAAGGCCCTGTTTGTTTAGGCTTAGGCTTTTTGGCTTATAGCTTAAAGCCAGCTTTTTGGCTTAAGCAGCTTAAAAGCAGTTAGCTTTTAAGCCAAGTTAGACTATTTGGTATCCTAGCTTTTTGATGGGTTGAATGGTGTGGCTTATTACCAGAAAGTCTGAAATGCCCTTATTATATGTACTGTTGCACTCAAGAGGAGGCTAGCGGGGTCACCGGAGGACGACAGATTTGTGGAAGGATGGCAGACGAGGCCGGCGGGGTCGCGGGTCGCCGGTCGTTGGCGGGGTTTGTCGGAGGACAGCGGATGAGGCCAGCAGGGTCGCGGGTCGCCGGCGGGGTCGCGGGTTGCTGGTCGCTGGCGGGGTTTGTCGGAGGACGGCGGATAAGGCCAGCGGGGTCGCGGGTCGCCGGCGGGATTTGTCGGAGGACGGCGGACGTGGCCGGCGGGGTTGCGGGTCGCCGGCGGGGTCCCGGGTCGCGGGAGGACGGTGGTGTCGCAGGTCGTCGGCGCCGCAACCCTAATCACGCGATTTGGTTTGGGAGGGGATTTGGAGAGAACGGCCGAACGACCAACGGTTTATATACCAATGGCATTTGTGTGTAAATCTTTCGAAATTCAGTGGCAAAACGTTATTTCTATTCCGCAAAAGCCAAAAAAAGCTCCTTTCAACTGGCTTTTGGCTTTTAGTTATACAGTGGCTTTTGGCTTTTTAAAAGCCCAGTACAAAAGCCAGCCGTTTGTTTAGGCTTAGGCTTTTTTGCTTATAAGCCACTGAAAAAGCCAAAACAAACAGGGCCTAAATAAGCCTCGCGCCAGCGTCGTGCGCGGTCGTTAAGGGTCCCGGTCAATTTTGGTGGTCACCGCGTTATCACTTCAGAATAGCATCACGTCACCATCCATATCGACGAATTAATTCCTGAAGTACTACATGAATCTTTCAACACAGTCAATTTAGGTTAAGGCTCCACTCGATTGGGTTGAAAAGTTATGATTTATAGCTGAAATTGCACTATAACGGCTAAAATTTTACTGTAACTGAAGGTTGCTTATTTGGCGTAATTAATTTTAAAAAATTTAAAAATAGAAAAAATATGCTAGCTCATCACAGACAACGCAAACGAATACGGGAAAAAAGAACCGGCAAAAAGCTCAAAAAAAGTCAAAAGTTTAGAAAAAGACGAAATTTATGAATAGTGAAAATAAGCCAGAAATTGAAGCCGAAACGAGCGGGGCTGCTAGCAACAATGGGAACTCGATCAAAACCTCAGCAAGGGATGAAAATTCCGTGTGACGACCAAGACGCATGTTTCCAACGGCTGTCACTATAACGATAGGCAAAGGAACGAAAATGTCCTTCTGGACCTCAACCTGGGTGGAAGGGAACAGACCTTGTAATATTGCACCCACCGTCTATAAGGCATCGATGAGGAAAAACTGTACTCTAAGAGCTGCACTAGAAGCAAATAACTAGCAACATGATCTCAATTGGATGGGAAACCTCACTGCGCAACACATACATGAGCTAATCACCATCTGGAGTTATACTTCAAACATAGCCCCGCGGGACAACATCCCTAACACAATTGCTTGGAAGCTAACCTCCACCGAAGAATACACGGTGGCTTCTGCTTATAGAGCGCAGCTTCTAGGGACATTTCGAATAATGATAAACCCCTTAGTCTGGAAGACCTAAGCACCACAACGATGCAAAATCTTCGCTTGGCTCGTCATTCAAAATAGGCTATGGACGGCGAACCGACTCCACAAACGTGGATGGCTGAACCACCAAAATTGCCCTCTCTACAGACAAGGTTTGGAATCTGCCATACACCTCTTGGCCAAGTGCTAATACACCAAAAGAATCTGGTCCTCCATAGCCCTTTGGATTGCTTGTGATTCCATGAGGCTGGCTTCTTGGAGGACTGCCATCTCGGTTCGCGATTGGTGGGAGTCGGTGGTACTACATACTGGAGCATCACGAAAGACAATGGCTTTCATAGTAATGCTCATCTCTTGGCGCATTTGGAAGGAACGGAATACCATGGTGTTTCGGGCAACAGAGACCGCCCCGTTAACCTTGGTAGCAGCAATAAAGGAGGAGGTTGCTGCTTGGGCTTTAGCGGGCGTAAACAAACTTAAGGGACTCTCAACCACCCCTTAATATTCTATTTTTTCCTTATTCTTTTCGCCTTCTCAAGGCCTGTCCCTCCACCCCACCTATTTCTCATGCATCTTAACTCTTCTTGTGAATTAATAGATGGCAAGCCTCTTATCACTTTGTTAAGAAAAAAAAGAATTTTTCAACACAAATTTGAAACATATAGCGTCAACACACGCGACGGTGTCCACCCTAGGCGGATGTCCGCTCACTAGCCAAACGACTATATGTAGGGATTTGCTAAATATCGAACTTAGCTGTTGTGTTCGTCGACTGTTATGACAAATTTTCTTTAAACCCAAGGTATAACCAAAAAAATTACTGTGCCACATGCTCCATCTTGCAATCCACACCAAATCAACAGGTACTGCATTATATAATTACTCACAAAATTACTATTCTACTATATGAACTATCCCTACGTGGTTTACATCCATCATCCTAACATTTTTACTGCAATATATTTAATTGTGAATTCCGCATGTGAGAGATTGCAATTTAAGTTAAAATAGCATCAATTTAGCTCGTGAATTGTAGGACAGTTAGATCCCTAAACAAAAGTAGCGTAACAGCATGTATTGTCTTTAAGGTTTCTCTTTTACCTAAAAACAGCACTAGAGATAGTTTTTTAATAGTAAATTAAGTCTTTAACTATTTTATATTATTTTTATCATAACTTTCTGCCTCACAAACTCTTACTATTTACGTTGATTTTACGAGTTCAAATCATCTCTTACATAAAAGACAATATATTATCTTTCATCACCTCCTCTCTTCTCTACATAGGATTTTACTCTCATTTAATATAATTAAGAGACAACTAAAGCAACTCTATTAAACATAGTATATACGTACCCAATTGCTAAAGTTTTCTTACGGTGAATGTCTTTCTACTCCTGAATTACATCCCCTCCTTAGCTCATGCCACCAGTACCATGCATGCCATCTCCGTGTCCTTTTGAAGTATCCCGTATCTCGGGTTTGATTTGGTCGGCAAGAGCAATCATGAGTAGGATTAATAATGGGTCATTAACAACAACTCCATGACATCTGTCTCATCCCTCCTGGAAAGAAAGATTGATGCGACAAGCTGTTATCTGTCTAATCTCCGGCTTGCATTAGTTTGAATTCCATCCATCTCCATACGAAATTCTATAATTGCAAAAATCGCCTTTTTCTTGGAAAAATCCACAGTACACCACTTGAAAGAATGGCATACACCGTAATACCACTTGAAATATTGCTCTTCATGTTATTCCACTCAAAAAGATATTTAGAAGCACAAAATACCATTTCCAGCCTTTTATTGCATTTTTCTGCATTTTATCCTTTTTATTACCCACACAAAATGACACTTTTCCCCGCTTCTTCTGCCTTCCTTCCTCTTTTGGTTTTTCTTGACGGGAAACCTTCTTCCCTCCTTTCTTGCTTCATCCTCCATTGATACATCATCAACTGCTAGCAAACATCCCAATTTAAAGTTACTATTCTCACATGGCAACTATACAAGTGCCGGTTGCTTTTTCCAACCCCGTTCTTTGTAGTTTATGTCACATGATTTCTCCTAAATAAATAAATAGAATGATTTTTTCGCCACTATTTCAAAATAACTTATTAGGATAATTTTTTAAAACAGTTTAACAGCTAATTGCTATTTCCTGGTAAGACATACAATATTTTGTTGGTGTATGTGCTTAAAAAATACATCAGCTAGCTAGCCTTTTACCCTATCTATTTATGCAGTTGCTCTACACGCTAAATCCATCAGTTGCTCTAAAGAATACACTAAGCAAATGTTGAATGGTTATGAGATGTACAAGTTGATATTATTGATAGCCTGCTGACATTGTTTGGCATAGTTTGTTCTAGACTGGCTCCAGATTACCCCAGAACTAGGTGAGCATTTCTCGTAGTAGTTCTATGGTGAGTTTGAAATTAGATCAATGTTTAATCTATCATCACCTGTTGTAGGTAATTGTAAGAAAGTGCAAAGGTACATTTCTTTTAGATACTACGAGCTAGCTACTTCCTCATTCCTCAATTGTTGTATCATTTTAGGGAAAGTTTAATTAACCAGGTCAAAGCTTGTACATTCGTATAAATTCATGAATTGTTGTGTTGTGGCCTTTTTTTTTTTTTGCTGAACAACAATAGGGGATGCTGTGTTGTGGCTGTTTGCTCCTTGCATATACACATAATTCAAGTATTTACCATGAAATGAACGAGGCTAATTTGCTCTGTGATGTTGTTTTATGTGCAGAGGTACATGCAACTGCATAATGAAGTGGAGCTCTCAGCCCTCGGCATGGTAAATTTTTACCTCCTGAATCTTGTATGTCTACTAATTTAGGTCTCTGATCAGTTAATTTAATCTCCAAGAAGCTATGCTGAGAATGTGTGATTGAGATTTAGCGGTAAAAGGAGCCGATTTTTCTTTGGATAAAGATGTGTCATAGGCCTGGCAATATCGATTGCTTGTTATGTTCATGTGTTGTTATATGAATGTAATTCATATAGTCAATCTTGCAATTCGTACAATTTCTGCACAAGGTTGTTCACCTCACAACATTTGATGAATGTCACAGAATGATTAATTCAAACATGAGATGGAGAAATAAGCACGCGTTCTTAATTCGTTCAAGTTTGAAATTCAGTTATTTGCATTCTAACGCTATTCATTTCCTTTCTGTTATTGCATATAATATAATTGTGGTACTTTGGTTTTCTGTTTCCTATGGAGGGCAAAGACTAAACGATGTATCCTACATATCTAATGAATCTAAAAAGCATCTATTGCATAATTTTTTATGTCATTATTTTTGTTCCATATAACATAAATTTTGGAGTTTGGATATGGGTAGTAAAACATGGAATTCTGCAAAAATATTTCTCAAAACCAATGTCCCTTATAAGGTGTTTGGAAGATGCTCCTTATGCAGAGTTATGTTTCGCTTTGACACGTGTGAAACAAAATTTATATTTATTGTAAATTTTAGAATCATACTGATATTATATGTCACCTTTTTTGAGAATATAATCCATTGCAACGCACGGGCATTGTACTAGTAACACTACTAAAGTTTAGGTTATCAACAACCAAGATTAACGACGGTTAATAGTTTTTGGTAGTTAATAATATTTCCATGTAGTTTTAGGAATCAAGTTGTGAACTGCATAATAAAAAACCCATTTTTTAGTTTTATAAAACAAAATCCTATCTAAAACTGAGTCCTAGTGCAGCATCCTTATTATTATGCCACGTCGTCTTTAAAACTATAGCCATCAGATCAATCTCAATTAAAATATCAACCCTTATATCTTAAACACTTAAGAAATACTTTGATTAATGGGTTCTTTTATGCTGATGGTTTATGATTTATAGCTTAAATATTTGAATTCTGGCTGTGCGCAGGAGACAATACGCAGAGGAAAATAGTAGCATGCAATTTTGGCCGGCACAACTGAACTCAGTACACTTTTTAATATAATTTTTCTATTCATTCTACCTTAAAAAATGCACCGTTTGAAAGCTAGTTACTGTAGATAGTACAAGCATAAACTAACTTTAAGTCTAAAAGAACCCCGACCCTTTTAGTTAAAAGGTGGAAGTTAGTGAAACCGTATATATTGTTTCATGAAAGGACATATACATGTGGCACCCTTTGAAAATTATAAATCTCTACTCCTTAAAAATTTGAGTTGGTGGTAGTAGGTTCATTCTCCCTTACCCTTAATAGCCGTCCGTTTTTCCTCATCTCTCTATAGCCATTGGATGTCACGATCTCCTTTTCCACAACTCCTCAACTGCTGTCACGATCTCTCTTTCCGCATCCTTCGTCAACTCCCCGCTTCTATCCCATCCTCATGCATCCCCCGTACTCTCAAACTCCCCTCAACCCTATCCCGCTTTCCTCACCTCGCTTCACCTCGCCACCTCGCTCCGCCTCCTCTCCTATCCGCCCGCCACCTCCCCACCTCATTTGCCGCCGCCGCCCCACCGAATCCGCCCGCTGTCTCCCACCGCATCTGCCCGTCTCCTCCTCTCCCATCTGCCCCCAAATTCTCCATCCCCTCATTACTGCCTACCCTGGCCACGCCGCCCCCGTCCTCACGTCGACCCCTTCCATACTCTTGGCGACAATGTCGCCGCTCCCGTCCTATCGCCAACCCCGCCAACATTGCCGTCGTAGACTTTGATGCAGCGGCGTCCTGGCCTCCTCTCCTCGCCATCCAGCCGCCGCCGTTGGGGTTGAAGCGGAAGCCAGAGTCGCCGGCACCGACACCCTCGAAGCTCCCGTTCCAGACTCCCGAGAAGGCAGCGGCGTGGAGCCAGTTCGGGTGGGTCCCTCCTGTCGGCGAGGAGCTACCTCCATGGGTGGGTGCGACCCCGTGCAGCATGATGACTACTCCACCTGCGCATCACGCGTAGGCCACGACGGCGGCCTCCGATGGTGGTTCCACATAGAGCACATCGACGAAGAGCATGTCGAAGCCGGCATACAGCGTCAGAATGAGTCAGGCTGGGGTTGGGGTTCTTGATGGCGCCGAGGGGGACGCCGGTGTTGTTTATGCCGGTGACGGTGGTGAATTCTGCAGAGTGTTGTTTATGCCGGCGACGGTGGTGAATTCTGCAGAGTTGTCATATTTTGAGCTCCGAGAGGACCCCTCGTTCTGGATGGAGAACAATGTGCAGGTGCAAATTGGATCTACTGCCGATTTTGCTGCTGTCTTGTGAAATTTTTATTGTTTGGGAAATAGAAATATCATCGTATGAAAAATGGGGAAAATGTAAAGCATGAGTATATAGTTTACGTATTGGTCTTAGATTACATATTTGTGGGCAATGACTGACCATTCTAGAATTTCATCTTGTGCACTAAATAGCAAATATATCATCATATCAAATGGGAAATGGGCTCTTGTGCTAATTTTATTCTGATTAGGTAGAGTATCACAAGAAATGTTCCTCAGTTAATGGTTATAAATGTTCCAGACATGAGTTGGTTGAGTTTAGCATGGAAAGGAAGGTCTTCCCCAATAAGTCGTGAATTTGAGTTTTGGTAAACAATGGATATGCTTTTGAAAAAGGAAAAGGATAGTAACTCCTTCAAGGAATATTTTAGTTGAACTAGCTAGCGGAGCATAGAGTGGGGTAATTTGGTGGATTGTTAGGTGGTGAGATAAGAGGAGGGTGCACCAAGAAAAAGGCTTGATGGAATTGGGGAATGGGAAAATGGGAATGGAGTTAAGATGACTGATCAGATTTATGGGTAGATAGATGAAAATTTCCTAGCTATAAAAGAACATCTTTTTTTGGGGGAAAAGAGACAAGTATTTACTGACATATGATGAAATTAGCCAGTAATTTTTGGATATGATATTTTCCAATGAGAATCTACTTATAGTTTTTTGCAGCAATAAGGTGTAAATCAACTATGTGTTGTGTTGTAAGTTGTCTTCTTACTCAATTACTTAATACGACATTTCAGGGATAGCATGGTAGATCCTTCTGTTGTCTTCGGGAATGCTTTTTGGAAGTGACTATTTTGAAGATTATGTTGGCCAGTTTGTGCTAGCATCCATAGCTTCGACTAAGATTGAAGAAGACACAAATTGTCAAGAGGCAAGAGCAAAGGTTCAAGAGAAGATAAAAGTATGTTACTCCCAAGGTTACATACTATTTTGCATAATCACCTGCAGTGAAATTACCATTTAATTTAGGCTCTAGCACTGATACATCAACCAAAACTAAAATAACTTACCCGTGGCATAGGAGTTGCAAAAAGAAAGAGAGAAAAAGCTTATTCAGAGCCTAAAGGGTCGACTTCAACCATATGTGGATGGGAGAAAGGATGAATTTGTAGATTGGGCAAATGGGGAAGCTTGGTGTTTATCCCAAGCAAGTATATCATGTGATGACTTTTCAAGTGGGAATTTACTAGAAGCAAATGTTTCATTCAACTTCGTTTCAATAAATTAGTGCCACTTTCATCATCATCATCATAAAAAACTAGATTTTGTTTCATTCACATAGATGAAGACTTTTGTGGGTCTCTGTAGAGACCCGAATATACAAATCCGGACTCTCCTGTGTATTCTGCACTAGTCCAGGATCACGCTAGTGCACACAGTATGTACAAAGATAAATATCATCCATATCACGATATTCTAAGGAAAAACCAAATTATATTGATAATTATCAGAGTACGACCTTATGGCCAAGCTTACAATAGACTAGCCCGGAGGGCTTAACAAAAACTAGCAGCGGAAAACCAAAAGAAAGCGCAGTAGCCAATCGACACGTCCACAGGCTATCGAGTGGAGAACGAAGCCTAATCCGCGAAGACGTCGAAGTACTCTCCTTCTGGAACCTCCTGCTGGTGATACTCCTCCTCCTCAACTGAGCAACAGGGGCATAAAGCCGTGAGTACATTGGTACTCAGCAAGTCGTTTGTAACAAATGAATGCAATATAATATGCAGGGCTTTAACAATGGATGGCTGAAAGGTTAATTTTGCATAAAGCAACAATTTAAAGTAAATACAATAAGTAGATTGAAAAGCAATTTTAACAAAAGACATTAAATAAATAATCAAAGGAATTGAATATAACCACAAGTGAACTGACCATTCACTCAAGGAATCCACCATGAACCAAGATCCATGAAATGAACACCCGGGAACTAACCATTCACTTCCCAACTTAACCCAACCAGGTTTTTATGAAAACTCTACCCCTCGTGTGAAATCACCGAGCATTGTCCATGACCGAGGACACGGCTATTCGAATAGTTTTACACTCTGCAGAGGTTGTACAACTTTACCCACAAGACATGATCATCCCGGATTGCCACGCGAGTTACACACTTCCTTAGGTGTGCGGCGAGGAGATCATGACAAGGCCTTTACAATGTTCAATTTCAACCCAGTCCCGCCTCGCTGAGGTTTCGCCCCCAAACCTGGTAACTGCCCCCTCTTACGCCCCGTGGAATGTATACGACACCCACTGACATCCCAATGGCAGAACCAGAATTGAAACATCACAAATTAGTCAGCCAGGTCCATCCCATACTGGACATGTGGTTGCACGGTAAGGCTCAGATCAATGGCGCACAAAGTGAAGTCCTTAAATGTACCCAGGCAAAACATCCACATCCCGTGTGCAACTTGCACCCCCTTTACTGCACGATCATTCGCCCGAGTGAGAACCAATTTTGTATAACCAGCACCAATGACACTACCCATGTCATGGCACACAAATTTTATAGCTGTGGTTGACCACCACGTTCAAGTATATCATTAAGTCAAGATTAATTAACCACACATGTGATGATAACCCAACGTACTAGTGATAAGCATGGCTAAGCAATTAAACGCACAACCCATGTGACAACTAATATTTCATCACTAAGTAATTTCCCATTCTATGGTGACAATGGAATCAGGGCATTCAAATTATCAAGGAGGGAAATAACCAATTGGGACGATAACTACCAATACAAGGGTTTTATAATAAAGTAGCGATGCAAGATAATTTAAAACAAAATAATTAAATAATAGATTGCAAACTGGGTTCAACATGATCAAAGGACACGACTTGCCTTGGCCTTGCTCAGCTGAGGTCTCTTGGTCTTCAAATCCAACTTCCATTCCCTCGAACACGCGATCTAACGAGAGAGAAAACGAAACGAAAAGACCAAATAAATTCAAATAAAATTCAAATGAACTCCAAAAACTTTCAAACCTGAACCAAAAGGTAGAGCTCAATTTTAGATGAATTTAGGAAAAAGAATCGGGTCAATCGGAGCTAGGACGAGGGAGAACGGGCTCTTGAAAAATTGGATTTACAGAAAATCGGGAAAAATACAAAATGGCACTGTGCTGTGGACCAGGCGCACGGGAGAACGGGTCTACGGTGAACTCGGCGCACGAAACAGTGCGGCTGACTGGGCTGCTGGCGCAGGCGGCGGAGCTGACGTGGCGACCACGTGGCAGGACACGTGTGCGCACGAGCTGACGTGGCGGCTGACTGGGCTCGGCTGACGTGGCACAAAGGCGCACGGGTCTACGGGGCTTACGGCTGACAGGCGGGCCCCGCGTGTCAGCGGCTCGGCGCACGGTGGACCCAATCCACGGGAAGGTGAGGGGTCGCGGCTGACGCCAGCGCTGACGGGGCGGCGCGGGGACCGAGGGGACGCGGGACGCGGCCGAGGCGGCGGCGAGGCGCGTCCGCGGCGATGGCCGGGCGGCGGGGCTGCGGCGGACGGCTGACCGGCGACGAGGGGTTCAGGCGGCGGGGTCTGGGACGGCGGCGGGGTATGGGATCTGGCTGGCGGGGCTCACCGGCGGCAACCGACGACGGCGAACGACGGCGGCGACGTGCGGCGGCTTCGGCGGAGGCGAACGACGTCGGCGAGGGCAGCGTCTTCGGGTTCCGGCGGCGAGGCGCACGGCGGCAGAAGCGGCGGCGGCGACGGCGGCTGCGGGACGAGGAAGTCGAGGGGGCGGCCTCCGTATTTATACACGACCGTCGAGGTGTCCGGATGGAAGATGGCGGAGGTGTCCTGGGCGGAGACGGCGAGGCGGCGGCGGAGTCGTGCCGGATACGGAGACGGGAGTCCCGGCCGGGGACGATACGCCTGACAGGTGGGCCCCACCTGTCAGCGGCTCGGACGGGCGAGCGGCGAGGATGGCGCACGGGCGTGAGCGGGCGGCCGGGATGGCGACACGCGTCGACCATCGGCAGGGGCAAGGCGGGCGCGGGCGTGGCACCGATGTGCGACGCGTGGCACGGCGGGCGGTGCGGGCTGGCGGCCTGCTGGGCTGGGCCGGCTGGTGGGTTTCGGCCCACTGGCCGGTTGGTATTTTCTTTTCTTTTTCTTTTTTCAGAAATTCAAATAAATACTTTTGAGCTCTAGAAAATAGCAAATAACTCCAGAAAATTCCCAGAAAATTCCAGAAAAGCCCTTGAGACTCAGGGAACTCAAATAAAATAATTTTGGCAAATGTTCATGTTCAGATTAATCATATTAAATCCTTTTTAATTCATAAAAATTCCATTTAAGCTTTAATTAATTCCAGAAAAATTCAAATGGTGAATTTTATTTTAAAAGCTTCAAAAAGGCTCTGAAAATCAGGATGTTACAGTCTCAAAACCTGTATAGGACTCCTTGTTGCACTAGAGTTATAATGGTTTTCTCTTGATAATTTTATTTTTATTCTTTAGCTTTCAGTATTTTACTATTAGCCTTTTCAAGTTATTGAATTGCTTCAAACAATATTTTCAGCTTTTGGCGAGGCTATGCTTCACACTATAGGATATATTTATGTACGACAAACAGCAAGAGAACTTGGAAAGAGTACATTGTATATGAGTGTTCCATTCATAGTTGAGTGGGTAAGAGACAAGGGTCACCATATTAAATCACAGGTTAATGCTGCTTTAGGTAATTTCTAAGACATTGTTTAGTTCTTTGTTTAATGTATGAGTGAAGTCCTCTTTGATAATGAGTTCCTGCTATAGGTGCTATCTCTCTGATATAGCTACAAGAAGTAATGAAAAAGATGGTGGAGAGTGACAATAAGGAAGAGTAGCTTATGAAGAGTTTTGAGGAGAAAAAAATGCCATGCTTAATTCTCTATGGAAAATTAATGTGGTTGATATTGAGCAACACTTACCCATGTCTGCCAAACAGTAAGTCTTTTTTCTCTCCCAATTCTTGGCTCAAAAGCTTCCATGCTACCATGCAATTGTGTTTGGTGTTTCATTTTATGCATATACAAGTAGAAAGAAATATGCCTTAAAAAAGTAGATAGGAATATATGGATTACTTTAGTGCAAGCATCATTCTTTGTTTATCTGTTTGGTTCTTCAGGTCCTGAAAGATAACACAGTCTCAAAAGATATTTTGAAGTTGCGAGCAAAAGCATTGAAAAAGCTTGGGACGATATTACAAGTAAGTTTTATTTTAGCCTTCTGCTTGCTCCAACTAGCATGTTGAAGAGATAACAAAACAACAAGATAAGTTATAGATGTACGGACAAGTGATTTTATCGCTGGTATTGCTATCAAATCTTAATACTCTTTGAACAACATGGAGTTCATTAATCTTACGTTGTTTTGGTTTATCTACTAAGTGCTTAGACCACACTGCTTGTTTATTTTGAACTTGTTAAACTAGTAGTTTAGAAAACTTCATTTATTTTTGTGCTAATTACAGTCACTTCTTGAAAACAATATTTATTCACATACTGTTCGAACAACGAATTAGTTATACACAATAGTAACTAATCCTCTAAGACCCTCTTTCAAACCAATTTAAGTCTTATCTGTTTAGCCATGCTACATCTATTGTGTCAAATGAGTCAACTACTCCCTCTGTTACTGTTACTGAATAGATATTGTTTTGGACATTGACATGATCCCCAATGTACAATTTTCACTTCAATTTTTACATTAATACGTTAGTAAACATGATAGAAAGTATTTATAATGAGAAATCTATTAATATCATTTTGTGGTCAATGTCCAAAAAAATTGGCATCATCCTTTCTAAGACGACATCAATTTTGTAAGAGAGGGTGTATATATCATACAAACAATGATGATTAAAAGTTAGTGACAAATGTATAGAACATGCATCCTATGCATATGAATGCACTGTGGATTGAATGTCATTTTATGTCTATTGATCCATCTTCCGGACTAATCTCATTGACATCATTCCTCTCTCATGTTCCTTCTTTCTTTCCTTGATTTTTTGATGTCCTATTTCATGGTATAATTTTTCCTTTTGCTACTATTGATGTTAGGAGGATGATGCAAATTCTAATGATTTCTCCACATGGGAAGATCATTGCTCACCAAATTTTGAAGCTTGGATGTGGTGTACACCGCTAGAGGTCAGGAAGAACCGTGAAGCCGACAGGGTCAGGGAGGGTAGATCAAGATTGACGATCTCAGCAACGGTGGACCGGCCACGCCAACCTCACTCTTGATGATAAGATGCCTCCTTCTTTTTAATGTTCATTGTATGATTTGTGTTATATTTGATGATATGTATCACTTTATTTTAGAAGTCCGTTGCAACGCACGGGCATCTTACTAGTAGTCTATAAATCTTTTAGTAAGTGTTGATAGTAGAAGTAGACATCATTCAAGAAACTGCAGCAAAGCGCAGATGATATACTAGTTAGCCAAAATTTCATCCCAAACCCTTGAACAGGAAATTGGTAAGTTGGACCAAGAAATGGGAAATTGGAACAAGAAATGGTTCCTGTTGTTGCTGCGAAGGACTAACCTTCTGACTACAACAAGCTCATGATGCCCTTCATGTTTCTATGCATGTCTGCCACTTGTACTTCCCACCGTGGCTCTCGCTGCCTCACCCCTACACACGCCACCGAGGACATTGCGCTGGTTAGGCTACTTTCTCACCGCGGCTGCCAATGCTGCTAGGCTGCTCCTTCGTGGATGCGGCTGTTGCTTTGGCCGATGAAGGCAAGGAGCGACTATGGTCTAGGAAGAGGAATGGAGAGGAAGAAGGAATGGAAGGAGGGGTAAATGGGTCATTTCACAGTGGGGATGTGGGAAAATGACGTAACATTATAGGTTGTTGATAACATTATAGGTTCTTGGGCTGGCCTAGCCTCGACCCAACCAGGCCGAGCACAGCTATAAAGTTAGAGGGCAGGGATGGCTGCTACCCTAGCTCTTTCCCCTATCGCCATCACCCTTACCCCAAGCCTCATGCCGTGCCACCCCAAGCTACGCTGTGGTCTGCCCAGGCCACACCACCCTTGCCCTACATTGTGTCAACGTTGCCCTATCCGCACCATTTCCCCGTCCATGTCATCACCGTGCCCACGGGTTGCCATCGCCTGAAGCCGTAATTGCTCTCTCCTTCCCCTTGGTTGCTGTCCTACGTCACTGCCCGCATGTCACAGCCATCGTCTCCCTTGAACCGTTGGCTGCAGCGAGGAGGAGGAGGCCGTCGGGGAGGACAAGGGTCGACAGAGAAGAAGGAAGAGAGAGAAGGAGAAGAAGAAGAAAGGAGGAGGAAGAAAGAACAAGAAGGGGAACAAGAGGAGTCCACGGTCATAAGATATATCTCTGGGCCCCTCCTATATGATAGGAGATATATCTTTAGGCCCCTTGATGTGCTCGGATAAAGGAAGTGCATGGTCATATCATGAGTAGTCGAAGAGTCGACTATATGAAGTTATCTATCACTAGATCGAAAAAAGATTAAAAAGTCCATGGATGTCATGTTTCTCACCTGGAGTTCGATTGGGTATTGTGACGCAAAAGGAGAATATGCAAATAGGTTGTTTAGTCCAACCAGTATGAATAGGCCATATGGGTATACTAACTGGTCATGAGCTGGTTGGGTATATCACAAACTATTGTTTGAACTAGTCGTACAGAGATACAGACTGGTCGTAACCATTTATGAACTGGTCGTAAGGACTTACAAACTAATTGTGAATGACTAAGACCTAGTTGCAGACTATATTGCATAAGGTTCATCTGGTTTAATCTCGGTGTATATTTGGGGATCGATATGTTCTGCTAGGGACCGCTAGCGACCAATGATTGGAAAGGTTTTTCCAGGTTACAACCAAATATATATGAACCTATAGGGTCATACACTTAACTGGTTGGAATAGTAAGGGTTTGAATGATAAACTCCAAGTCAAATACGATCTTTGCTCGTATTGGATAAGGATCCGGTTAAAGGCTCTTCGAGTGGGGATAGGATCTCTACTTGTGTTAGATAAAAATATGACTGGAGGCTCTATATAAAGGGGTGCATAGGGTTTTGGAATTGTGAGAGACATCATACCACACATTAAAACTCTAGCCACCTCCTTTCGAAGGCCCTGCTTTGCATGCTGGTGCTAGTACTTCGGTGCTAGTGTTCCATCTCTAGACGTGTAGAATTTAGTAGAGGTGTTGCTGTGATTGCGGCACTGATTGGGACGATATGAGAAGAAGACAATTGGCTTGTGGAGATCAATTACCGTTAAAGGACGATCGACTTTCGAGGATCTCCTTCCAAGGACATTGGACGATCGACTACTTGCACTACATCAATGATGCTACGTTGAATCGAGTTGCTTCAGCTCTCCTTTCGTTGCATTGCGCATCTAGTGGTAACAATTCATGTTCTCTTACTCGCATGGCTTCTTGGTTTACATGGTAAATATTTTAATATGCGTTAGTGTAGTCTTCCCATATCCCAACAATCCATGCATCATCCTCATGGTTAAACAGGCAAGTCCATCATAGAATAGTAGGCGATGTTACATTAACACACCTTCCTTCAAATGCTTTTAATGATAGTAACATTGTGTCACAATGTTGTAGGGTGGAAAAGAAGTGATATTACTTTCTCTTTTAGGTCTCTTTATTCTTCTTGTGGGTAACGCTACTATCCAAATAACTAACCCAAAAGCAAAAGCGGGAGGTGCTGCTCTGGGACACAATGAAGTTGTTATCAATTCTATGGTGGAAAGGATGCTCTACTGTTTCACCCATTTGTGAACATAAAAACCATGGCAGATGCTTTTGGGCAATCTATTGTGTGGCCATACCGGGAAGTAACAACTCTGGTAAACTTGTTTCTATTGCTACAATGGACAACATATGATACTTACTAGTTAATGCTTTCTTTTTCTAGATGATGAATGATGAAAAGGCAGCAAGACCATCACTTGCAACTATACTTGTTTCAGGTGGCAATTGAACTCACTGCCATGATTCCCTCTTGTTGTTGAAGTGGAGCCATGAAAAGGATGGCTATCTTTTATGTGTATTTAGGATCCAATGCAATGATGCGAGTGGTATCTTTTGTGACGTTAGTGTCGGTGGTAGCTTTTGGCAATAAATGACTTGTGGTAGTGTTATCTTTACATTCTTGTAGGATCGAAAACGGCAACAGAGGGGGGGGGTGAATGGTGCCTTCAAAAACTACCCCAAGAATTCACACGATCTTCTTCTCCGATAGCTATAGAAGCTATGAAGAAGGAGAATATATGCTCACTGGAAATTCAAAGAGAACAACAAGGAAAACGAGAGGGCAAAAGCTTTTATAAACCTAAAAAAGAACAGAAGAACCTTTGCTAAAAAGAAAAGACCAGATGGTATAGATCATTCTTGCCGAAGGACTAAGAGTACCAGGCCTTGACTGAAAACTACAGAATTCAGAGCTACGAAACCAAAACAAAAAGTAAGCATGCAAAGCACAGCCGACAAGAAGAAGTTCAGAGAAAACAGAGGCTTCAGCCGAAGACAGATTTTTGAGGCCGGTTCGACCGCACTCGAGATAGCGGTCTGACCACAAGTATTAGTCTGGTTTGACCGCAAGTATTTGTCCGGTCTGACTGGTTTTCAGTTTTTCAAATCAGTTTCCAAAAACCGAACAGCAGCCTGAAGTCAAAACCGGAAGCTGCAGCTGGTCTAACAGAAGTAGCATGACCGGTCAGACCGGGTTTCAAATCAATGAACGCAACCAGAGAGGCAGAGTCAGTTTCAGTTTCAAAGACAGACTGAAGAAGTGACCGAAAAGATAAAATTACAGTAATTACTGCTAAGCACAAACAACAACCGAGAAATGAAAATCAGACTGCTGTGCTTTTTATGACAACAGGCCAGGACTTCAATCAAAATACCCAAACAGCCTCAAGAAGATGAGCAAACAGACAAGGAGCAGATTCGAATAAAAAGAATAGATCAAATACTCTGAACCAGATTCTACAAACAAGAGAGAAGAGCAAAAACAGTAAACTGTAGTCTGGTAGCCTGACTAAGTATTGCAGACCGAAAACTGAGTTTACCGACTGAGAGCCAAAAACAACACAAACATCAAGTAAACGATTGAGAATCCTCTCCAGAAACTGAGTCACACTGAAAGACATATCAATCAGACACAGAAAACTCAATTTCCAACTTGTAAAAGATTACAATACATGGATGAGAGCATACTGTAGAGAATTTGAAAACCTGACAACAGAAAATACTTCAAACCGAAAAGATTCCAAAAAGGTTTTGATTCTCAGGTCTTTTGTTCATGAGATTCTTGCTCATAACAAGGGAAAGACCTCAGAGGAGAAACATAGAGCTAAAACATTTCTCACCAATAATTTCAAGAAAACCAGAATACTCTGCTCATGATGAACAGTAAACCCTAGATTTCTTGCAAACAGAGGAGGTTAAAGCGCATGTCTGAGAGAGGAGAAAACTCTTCGATTCAGCCTTTTGCTCTAAGGAATAGAATGGCCAAATGACCTTGAGGCAGATTCCCAGTTCAAAGCAAGCCGATTTTGCAACTTCTTGAAGAATGATTCAAATCAAAATCAAAAGAAGCAGAAAAGCAATCGAGAGCAAAAGGAAGAAAAAACCGAAGCCAAAAACATAGAAGCACAAGAAATCAGGTTACTCAAACAAAGGACATCTCAAACTGATACAGAGATATGAATGATTAATATGAGTAAATGATTACATCCAGTTCATCTCATCCTCACATCCTAAGGGAACTCACGCAAAAGAACAAGAACTCAAGACATGAGTTACCAGGCTCACACACACAAAAGGTAAAACAAGAAGTGGTTTCTATTCTGGCAAGGAAATAAGACAAGGGTCTGCACTACCAAACGTCTCCTCACCAGACCATACACACAATGAGACAAAAGCAAAGCCCTACATCCAAATGGTGGAGGCAACCAGAATACAATCTCCAAACCCTAACCTCCTCTATTTATAGCCTTCTACTACCGGGTCTTCAACCCATCAGCTTCAACTAAATCCACTTCCATTTTGCAACCTTGCGCATTTTACCAAAATGCCCCTGCTGCACCTTCCTAGAAGCTTCCTCTTTTCTTGTTGTCCACGCCTCGCAACCACTTCGAGTCCTCACCATCTTTGGCATCTCTCGACCGCTTTGACCTCAGCACCGCCTGTGCCTAGTCCGGCCATCCATGCCTCGCCACGACCTAGCCTCAAAGTCCTACAGCCATCACAGACAAGAAAACATCACATAGCACCGCTCGAAACAACATAATCATACATTAGCATTAGTGAAAGGTACTCAAGCATGAAATACCTAAAACAAACTCAAGCTCTCTAACTCAAGCGTCAATTACTCATCACAAACATGGGATTACCTCCACATGGTCTCTCAATTCTAGTCTGAGTGTTTGGGACCTGTTGTTTCCCACCTATTAAATGACTTGTGCATGTGGCTTGTATTGTCACATGACATTTGGACATTATCATTTGTGAAGTAAAATACTTATGTTGATGCTTTATCCAAAAAAATTATGTGATGCTAATTAAGTAGCCTTTAGTTGTGATATTACGTTTGATGCTTTGTTGTCTTAATTGAATGCATTGTAATGCTTCATTGATGTTGAATATTGACTACCATAGTGCTACTATTAAAATTATGAAATTGGAGGGAAAAACAAATGTGCTTGTCACAGGCTGCATGTCTGTCACCAATTCTATAATATTTCTAAATTTTATCTTTATTTGCATAATAATACACAGTCAAACTGTCCGTTAATAATATGTCAAGTAGGTTTCGAACTATCTATCAGTAATAAAATGTCTATCAGAAATTACTAGTCTGCTAGAAATAATATGTTTGACAATAATGGAAAGTCTGCTAGGGAAAATCTGTCAACAGGGACTGATCCTCTACCAAGAAAGAACATGTATGTTGGGAAAGACATTTTTCGATGGCTGCGTACAGGGCAGACGGTTTCGATGGAGAGTTTGTTGGTAATAGACGTTTCCTGGTAGAACGAGTGCCCTTGACACTGCTTTGTGGTGTAGTGTGGTTTGGTACCTTTGTAAAACCATGTGGAGGTCTCTCCATGCTTGTGATGATTATGACACCACCGAGGATGATTGCGGTGAACTTGAGTTGTAAAAAATGCAAATAAGAACGTTGGTCAAAAGTCTCAGGCTCAGGCAATCTGACCGGTGAGCAGGGCTAGTCACACTACTAGGATGGGGCAACCTGACAGGCCCTAAGGCGGTGGTCTAACTGCTAGTATGATCATGGTTTAAATGACATGGTACGATCTGACTGCCATGTAACAAGCGGTTAGATTGGCCATCTGCATGGACACTAAACATTTCTGTCGACATGTCTTGGGATGAATTTGCAGCAAATGGCAATGCAAATTGAAATTAGAACTAAAACTAGATAGAAAATTACAAATTCTAGAGAGGCTTTTTTTGAACAAGTTAATCGGTTTGACCAGCCTATCCATGATAGTCAGAAGATCGGTAGTCTAACTTGCATAGTGGCGACAGTCATACTGGCCTAGGAGTTTCCAAATGAAAATGCCTTTGAACTAAAAATTGAGGTTGGAAATGGTTATAGGGCTTTGGCACCGTGTCATATGTGTTGTGTATTGCTTTTGTGAACTGACTTGGGGGTCAAGTTGGAAAGAATTTGTGCCCAAAAATGGTTTGCGTGGTCTATTGTTGTGTAGGTGCTTATGGAGTCAACGATTGACAACAACAAGGAGGACCAGAACTTGGTTAGGAGAACAAAGGTCTAATGTGGTCATGCAGGCTGGGTGAAATGGTTGGACTCAACCAACGCGCAAGATGGACAAGGACTATAGAAGGCACAAGTGGTCAAGGTCATGCGAGACATGTGATATGCCAAGTAACTTAGGCCTAGTTGCAAGCGAGGACAATCTGATGGCATCCAGACGCATGAGAGGCTTGATGGCATGTCATTAGGACCATATGGAAGATGGCAAAGTATAGACGATGCTTCGAGGCTATGGATGTAAAACACATCGATTGAGGGGCAAATCGGTCTTTTGCCCAAAAATGGCAAAATGAGTGGTTTGCAAAACTGCAGTGGAGACCTAAGCATATTGGGTCAAGGCATGTCCAAGGAGGGCAAGTCACAACAAATTCAGGTTATTGGAGTGAAGTTGAAGATGACACTTTAAAAGACGTGTGTGAGTTAAAAACCTGTGTGGGTGATGGGTTATTGGGTTCCCATGAGTTAGTAGTGGATAATATCCATATTGTATCCTGAGTTAGGGTTAGGGTTTGGGCCTCCACTATATAAGGAGGGCTAGAGAGAGAAGGAAGGACTTGAGAGAGATAAGTGTGCTCATGTATTGAGACAAACCTAGGGTTTAAGAGGAGTGCTTGTGATCTACCCTTGGGGCTTTGTCTTCTGGTTGGAGTGGCCGTAATCCTTCATGTAAGTGATAATGGATGATAAAACTTTGCTCATGATGTCTCTTGTGTGTTTTGGTTTGGTTTTTGTAACATCCCAATTCGTGGATTTTTTCAAAGCTTTTGTCAAAATAAAGTTTTGTAAACTTTGCTCTTATTTTATTTGAAATAATAAATCTTAATTAGAAATTTCATAAACAAAAATGATTTAATGTGAATAAACCAAACATCAATTAAACCCCAAAGTTTTTATTTGAGTTCTTGGAGTCCAAAAGTATTTTCCTAAATTTTCTCAATATTTTATGAGTTCATTTGCTATTTTTCTTGGCTTTATTTAAATTTGTGGTATTTTCTAAAGAGAAAAATATTTAAAAATCACTGGAAGTTATTGGACTGAATCTCCTTGTCCCATCTCTCTTTATCTCTCTTCTTTTGCTCCACAGCGCAGCCCAACTTCACAGCCCAACCTAGTTGTGCCTGTGTCACAGGAGCAAGCGCCTCGTGTCCCTGCACCCTGTTATCACCAACAGGTTGGCCCTACCTGTTAGACCTGTTGTCTTTTCTATGTTCGAACTGAACATTGTGCTTCCACCATGTCCACCTTGGGCTATTCGTCGCGCCACCTCTCATGACTATATAAGCTCACCGCCCCTCTCATTTTCCACACCTTGAGCTACCCTCGTCCTCGCAACCCTAGCCGTCACCTTGAAGATGCTGCCACCTTGCTAGAATTGAAGGATGAAGTTTCTCCATTGCCGTTGTCATCGACGAGTAATCCTGCCATCTTTGGTGAGACATGAGCCTCACCATCATCGTCTCCAGCATCATTAGATCTACCCGTTCACTGAAATCCAAGCCCTCACCATTTTTTCCTTTGCTGTCAATCACATCCACTGGCCATTGACCTTAGTGACCTCGTCGTTGTGTTCACTGTCACTAGATCTTATAGATTTGCTACTTTGCATTGGCTAAAATTTCTCCATTTGCCACCATAGCTGGAGTTGCGCCACCGCTCGCTGTAGACCCATGGTTCCTGAGCACTGTTGTTGAGTCAGTAGCCTAGTTAGCACTACGTCAGTGCCACCTCAGCCATCGCTACCCTATCACTCGCTCCATCAGCACACCGAACCCTAACCCTAGATTGATTCACCATAGATCCAGTCGACCATGCTCTAAACCACTGACATGTGGACCCCACGTGTTAGGTTCCTATTCCGTAGACCCAGCTCACCGTGAACCCAAGCCTTGGTCTGTGGAATTGGTCTATAGACCGTGGGTCCCACTTGTAAACCTAATCCAATTTTCCAAAAATCCTAAAAAAGAAAGATTCCAGAATATTGCCGCCCCACCTATCAGTCTTAGTACCCTCTCTCCTCTTTCTTTTTTCAAATTTCCGCTCTCCTCTTTCTTTTTTCAAATTTATTAGTCATCCAACTTCTGGAAGCCCATTCTCATCCATATGATCTCTGATTGAGCCCATTAAAGTATCTAAACTCAAGACCTATATTTCATTATTTTCATGATAGACCATGTGGAGGTGACCCCGTATGTGTGATGAGTAATTGACATCCGTTTTAGAAAAGTCGAGTTTGGTTTGTGTGGTTTGGACCATGTCGCTGCATGGTACAATCGGGTTTGGTCGGCTTTGGTCAAACTTGCTCGAAATGCGTAGGATGTCCATTCTCTTGATTCGACGGGTTTTGGGCCATTTCATGCTTGAGTTCGATTCATTGTGCTAATTGAGATTACATGTTTCGAGCGGTGCTATGTAATGTATTTCTTATCTGTGATGGCTGCAGGACGTCGAGGCGAAGTCGTGGCGAGGCACGGGATGACCGGACTAGGCGCAGGTGGTGCCGAGATCAGAGCGGTCGAGGTGTGCCGAAGACGGCGAGGGCTCGAGGTAGTTGCGAGGCTTGGAAACCAAGGAATGAGGAAGCTTCCTGGAAGGTGCACGAGGGGCGTTTTGGTGAATACGCAAAGCTGCACTAAAGGAAGTGGATTTGGTTGGAGTTAGTGGGTAAAGAGTAAAGCTTATTGGGCAAAGCAAAGGTGAACCCATTAAGCAAGGCTATAAATAGGTGCATGCCTCCTGGTTGTGTGTATGCCTTTTTAGAGAGTGATGGCTTGGGGAGAGGGTTAGAGTTTATTTTGCTTTTGCTTTGTGCTTTAGTTGTTGAGAGTGGTTGAGCAGAGGCAGAAGGGTGTGTGTACTTTGTCTCCTTCGATGCCTCCCTGAGTGGTTTCCTGGGTGAGTGCTCCTCTCCTCTCAAGCATGTAGTGAGGAGGAGGCATTTCTTTGTTCCAATCGCATATGTGAACTCCTTTGTAATCATCTCCACTCAATGAGAAGGACTGTGATGAGTTGCTTTCATTTTCTTGCTCATATGTGATGAATTTCAGTTTCTGGAGTTTTTCTGTTATTCCTCTGTTTTATTGTTTTCTTGAGTTGAATCTTTGATCTAAAGGCTGATTCTTGGTAGCTCTGAGATGGGGAGAGATCCTAGACTCCCTGGGCATTCCTTTTTCAGGATCAAATGGAAGATTCATTGATTTCCTCTTTCTCCCTGAGCCTCGTCATAAACTCTCTGTTTATTCCAGTTCTAGGGTTTTAGAGGCAGGGGTTTGTGATTTCTTGGTTTCCCCTTTTGAGATGGCATAAGATTTGAGCTGAATTTTCTTGAGTTCATTGCTAACCTATTTGCAAAAGTTCTTGAGCAAGGGATTGATGAATCGCAAGAAATCTGAAAAATAGCTTTGCTTTTCACTTCATTTTCATATTTTAGGGAAAATCCTAATCCCTTTGTCTTGTGGTAAATTCCTTTGATTCCTAAGGTCCCTGAGCTATTTGAATCATGTTCTTGTTCTTTAGGTCTAAGGAAAATAGAACCATTTCTCTAAATTTCTTGCAATTGGCCAGATTCTGATTTTTCAGTTTGCTGTTTCCAGATTTCAGCATCTGTCTGCCCGAGGGCCGGTCAGACCGGTCTCCCCTTGGCGGTTAGACCGGACCTGCCAAGGCGGTCAGACCGGCCAACCAAGCGGTCAGACCGGCAGCCAAAGTGCGGTCAGACCGGTCCATGACCTACGGTCTGACCGCCTGACTGTCACTTGGTGTTTGGCTTCCTGTTTTTGATTGCAGATTTTTATGCTCTGCCCTGCTCTCGTGTTTATTTAAGCTGAACTTCCAGAGGGCTTATTTCATCTACTTCATATCTTTCCATAGCTATAGGAGGAGAGACTCGTTGTGGATTCTTTGAAGGGGGCTAGTTTATGTAGGCACCATTTACCCCCCCCCCCTCTGTTGCCAATTTCGATCCAACATTTCAAATAATATTTGGAGTTTTTATGATCTATTTTGGTGTTTATTTGTGTTTTATCTCTCATTTCACGCAGACATCGACACACCAGGAGCGTTTGGAGGAGAAGGGGAAGAAGTAGTTCAAGACTAGGACCTTTTCAAAGGTAAGTTGTGCTACCTTGACCATGTTGTAAATAGTTTTACATAACTATTCCACTTTTTAAATTATGAAACAATGAATTACCCTGGAATAGTTATAAACCTTAGTTGTCATTTATCCATCTTGTTTATTTGCATGCCATAATCCATTATCACCCTAAGATGTTTAATACTAGTTGGTCAATACTTGCTTAGCTATGCTGGGTTGTTTGACATCATTTTAGAATATCAAATTACACCTGACTAACTATATATGGAATTGCTTTGTGAATAGCTATGTGCACTGTGTGTTATCTTTGATGGCATATGTTACATATTAAAATCAATTGGTGGATAAATAATTTAGACTAGGGAGACTGAAAGAACTATGTGACCAAGCTAAATGATAGTTGATGATCCTTGTGTAGTTAGAGAACTGGGTGGTATTGCCCTCGTCACATAAGGATTTAACTTTTTGCGCCATTGAACTAAACCCTCTCGTACAATCACATGCTCTATGGGAAGAGCCTAGCTCAGTAAGTTACTGTGTTCCTTTATTGACTCCTCTCCTTAGGTTGTAAGGCAAGCTATATTTCAGGGCTAGAGGGTGTAATTGCATGTGTTGGGTTACATCATATGGACGGTTTTCGTTTACAAATCCAACATTGAGCTCCATGTCTACTCACATGTGTTGGGATGAGGCTACTGGGTTTATGCTTGATAGGAGGGGTCAATTCTGAGGCAAAGTTTCTGAAAAGCTTTGTTATGATCATCTTAGTTGCATGGCTAAGGAAGCGTGTCATTGGCCAACAGTGTGAGTTGATCATATCATGTGAGGATAGTTGTACAATCTCGGTATATTAACAAATCTATTTGAATAGACATGAATACAATCATGGACATGCTCGGGGAAGGAAAGCTATGTGAATTTGAGGAATGAACTATGTGAAATAATGTTTTACTTCTGGTATTTATTACTAGTGTTTCAAATTATGCTTTCAATCAATTTATTTAATTTACAAGTCAATTTAGCTTTATGCAAAACAAGTCAGGATAACCATTTCTTTGTAATAAGCCTTGCATTCATATATTGCATTCTTTGTGCATAACTTGTTTTGTACTCGTACTCACCCTTGCTATAATCACAACTCAGTTGTTGGAGAAGAAGAATCATCACCGCTCTTCAAGGAGGAGTTCTATGAGGAAGGTTGAATGCTAGGTCTTGTACCCTAGTCGATTGCCTGTGGCATGCGATGAGTTACCACTGGAGTTCTTTCGTTCCATTGCAGTTTATTTCTCTACTGTCTAAGCCCTACATAGCTGAATAAAAGTAAACTTGACCACAAGGCCAAAACCATTATTTCCTAACAAAACTCGTTATTAGCCATTTATCACCTTGTATGGATGGTATTACATCGTTGTTTCTACTGTGTACACTAGCATGATTCTAGACTAGCGCGCTGTATACACAGAAGGGTCCAGATTTGGGTCACAGTAGTTTTCTTCCCTTCTTGAGGTTGATTTGGTGATTCTTGATTTCTGAGGTTTCTAGCTTGTTTATTGGTGTGGTCTTGCTCACTAGGATATTTTAGAACCCATCTAAGATCATCTTGGCCATCTAAAATCCATGAGCTTCCTTAGATCACTGTTGATCATCTTTTGCCCAGTTTTGGTGCAACTTTTTTTTATAATAGATAAGGTTGTAACTTTGACTACGATTCTTGAAATTATTGGTTGGAATAGGTTCCTGATATCCTAGAGAAGGTGTGTTCCAATTTGAGGTGATTGGAGCTATGAATCAAAAGTTATGTCGTTTTATGGATTGGATGTCGTGTTGGTTTCGAGTTCTAGAGGCCGGAGTAGTCAAACCGCTAGTGACCTAGCAATCATAGATTAGCAGTCAGACTGACCAGAGGCGGTCATACCGCACCCAATGTGGCAGTAAGACTGGCCTGAGGGATTTTGCCTAATTTTGATTGTTTTCGCTATGGTGAATTGGGCTGAGTCTTTTGCAAGGTAGATTAGATTCTTGTAGCTGCTCATAGCTATTTAGACGAAAAATCTCGAATAGCCGAGGGAAACTTTTGTAGGAGTCATTCATCCTTCCTCCGACTGCCGTCTCCAATCCTTCAAGTACCTTAATAATTTACCAGTTTGCTTGGATGCATTGCAGGCGGGTGCACAATTGTGCTAAAACTCCACGAGGGAGGAGTTCTATGAAGGAGACGGCCTCTAGAATTAGTAGCACAAGTCGCCATTGAAATTTCCATTACTAGTACTAGTAAAACAAAAAGATTAAGAACTGTCATTTACTCTCATTTATGATGTAGCTGCATTTAATTATTTAGTTTTAGTTTTTCTAAATTTGTTTTATATTATTGCACTTAATCACCTACACTAAACCTAAAGCACATTCCAGTGTTCCGATTCCGTAACCTTGGAATAATCGGAAGGTCAAAAGGCTACAGCAATCCCATGCACTTTCTAGGGACGCAGGAAGGAAACAAGAGGCGTTATTGTTGGTCATGAAGACCCAAAGCCATTAGGATTGCTCGTGGAAACGAATAGCTTTGGTGAAGAGGCTGAAGAAGGGGATAGCATGCAGTCGCTAAAAGCCACTGGATTTGGTGGTGGCGGCGGGCGGCAAGGTTACAAGAACGGGAAGGAGAATTCTTAGGCTAAGATAAGACACAGACCAATAAAGAGGGGATGGTGGAGTTACCAAGTCAACATAAAATGGAGATACGTAAGCCATGTCATCATGTATTGCCACCATGCATGGCTGATTATGATCAAGCATGAGCACTTAAACAAGTTTAGGGGTAGGGTATGCACATATCATGTGCGGGGACCTACTTCAACCACCCATATAAGTTTAAAGACCTAGGTGTACAATTTACTCATATCTTTTTTTGACGAGAAATTTTACTCATATCTTGAATAATAATATGTAATGAAAGACCAAAAGTTTCTTGCACGGGATCAAATATTATGTAGAAAACATTGTAAGAGTTATAAAAATGTGTGCGCGCAAGCACATAGAACAAATAGAATATGTAAAGAGAAAATTGCACTGTAAAGTTATACCACTTTATTTCCTGAACTTATATTTTACTTTCTCAGTCCTCTAAACTTATAGGGTCGTGCCACTTTACCCCCCCTAAAGTTACATTTTATTTTCTCAACCCCTTGAATTTGTAGAGTTATGCCACTTTACCTTTGAACTTGTATTTTACTTTCTCAGCCCGGAACTTGCGTCTGTTTGCACCACAGGTCCATTGGGTTGTTTGCTAATAGAAAACGCTAAACTGGCATAGCGCCTGGCTAATGTCGTAGGGTCAGACTCAATCGTGTGGGAACAGTGTCGAGTCGGCACATTGCCCTCTTCTCCCTTATAACGTGGCAGAGCAGGGATGGAGGGCATAGGGTGACAGCGGGTATGGTGACAGAGAGAAGCATAGCGGTGGCGCTCTACAGTGAGAGGGGCGACTGAAGGAGATGGGTTTCAGTTTTAGTGCAATGCGGCACACCTTGTGATGTGGATGACCTAGTGCAAGGATGATAGGGACAGTGGTTCCCCAGGAGCTGAGAGGGGAGAGGCGGCCCATCCAACAAGCTTCGGCGGCGGGAGTGGCACTAATAGGACCACAATGAAGTAAGGAAGGTAGTGGCATAGTCAATTTTGGGAGAGGAACTGAATTAACAACGAATTTGGGAGGTTTAGCATCATGGTTTGGAGCAGTGACGGTTGTTCGATTGGGGACGACGAAGGGGATACAACGTCATTGTGACAGGATGAAAAAGGTGGAAGGAGTGGCAAACTGGTTAGGATGGTGTGCACAGCTTTGCAGGCCCAGGGAACATGCCACACGCATGCTGTCACTGAAACCTCGCACTGCCATATCCACTGTTGCCCCACACCCTCCATCCCCTACTTTGTTGCGCTGCAAGGAGAAGAAGGCACTGTACGGATTCGATACTGTGCCCACACAATCGAGCTTGACCTACAGCATCAGCCATGTGCTATGTCAGCTCAGCGTTTTCTATTAGTAAACGACCCAATAGACCTATGGTGCAAACAAATGAAAGTTCAGGGGGCTAAGAAAGTAAAATACAACTTCTGGGGGGTAAAGTGGCACGGTCCTACAAGTTCAGGGGGCTGCGAAAATAAAATACAAGCTCAAGGAGTAAAGTGTCATAACCCTACAAGTTCAGTAAGCAACAATGCAATTTTCTCATATGTAAACTTTTGCCAATTTGATACATGTGATGGTGGGCATATATTTCTTGTACATGAATAAGTGAACTAAAGATTTGTTGGAACTTAGAATTTATAAGTAACAAAATGTACCAAGTTTGTATGTTGTAATGTTCATATTAAGCATCCTGCATCAACTTTCACATGCAGTTGGTGTATCAAGTAGCCTCACTCAATTGCTAAAGTATTTATGGCATCTCCAACCCTCCACCTTAGCCAAGTCTAAAACCTTGCCGCATTATAGTTTGGTTTAGGTGCAAAAGAGATGGTGAGGTGAGAGAGAAGGAAATTGCATCTTGAATGAGAAATGAATTCTTAAATGAACAAAGGGGCAAGACACCACAAAAGAATGTGTTGGAGGTGACGTGATTCCATTGCATTTTAATAAATGCTGATGTGCGTGTGGGCTAGTGTCACTGCGACAGAAAGGATCATCACAGATGGTTCAAAACCGTCATCACAGACAGTTTCTAAACCGTCTGAATTTATGTCTCTGTGATAGTAGGTGGTTATCACAGACGGCTCTCAAACCGTCTGTGACAATTACAGCATAGACGGTTTTTCAAAAAAAAACCGTCTGTGATATTTAGTAAACATAACCGTCTATGATATCTGAATATCACAAACGACTAATACCAAAAACTATCTATGATATTCATATATCATAGACGGTTCTCAAACATAGCCGTATGTGATATCTGAATATCACAGACGGCTAATGCCAAAAACTGTCTGTGATATTCATATATCACAGACGGTTCTCAAACATAGCCGTTTGTAATATCTTATATATCACAAACGGCTAATACCAAAAACCGTCTATGATGTTCATATATCACAGATAGTTTGTTGTTACAAACCGTCTATGATAGCTATTTGAATATATATATATATATATATATATATATATATATAATTTCCAATTTTTCGGCTAGCCTCAGGAAATGCTAACCATGCCCTCTAAAAATAAGCAAATAGATCACATATATAGCACATGACAATCATTACACAGATCCTGCAAATGAATTAAACAATTGAATGAATTGTTTGATTAAGCACAATTGAGTGATTACAATTGTATCCAATGTTTCAACATCTAATCATCATCGCCAGGGTAGAACTCTCCAGTCTTATTTATGACCTCCACTATCAAGAATTTGGAGAGCTTTCCTCGAATTTCGGCAAGTTTGTCAAGACCGAATGCACTTTTGTCGAATTCCACGTGCTATCACTAGGAGTGTTAAAGTCATTAGCATATATATATATATATATATATAATATAAATTGATAATTATGAAATAATTATTGGCAAGTTGACAAACCTCTGGATCATTTGTCTTAGTGTCCATGATTTCCTCCATATGGCTGCAAATATAGAATCCACATACAATGCCCTGTAACTCCTGGTGGCACTGCAAAAATAGAATTACATACATATGTATTGTTAGTTATAGAGACATTATAACAAAGTGTGATATAGGATTGTTGTGTTGTAGTGGGTACCGGAAATTGCATCCTATGTCGCAGTGCCTTTGAATTCCTTATGTCTCCCTCCTTGGGCAACATAAGTGATGAACGGCCTCCAAAAAGTTAGCGTCGGCCATTGCAAACAAAGGGGAGGCTACAATAGACTACAATAGAGTATAGAGAAAATATGTTTACCTATCAACTCCTTCATTATGGCCGAAATCTCCCGGTCTTAGTGTTTTTCAGTTCAGTCTGTTCTTTTCTCGGGTCTCTGAATTTTTGCTAGAGTGGTAACCGGTTAGAGCGCAAGTTACATGGCGGTCAGACCGCACCTACACCACCGGTCTGACCGGAGTAGTGCAAGCGGTCTGACCGGCTTGAAAGGGGCGGTCTGACCGACCAGCACACTTCGGTCAGACCGGCCCCCTTGCTTCTGTGCTGCCTACTTTGTTTTCTCTCGGTTTTTTTGGGTTATGCTTTCTCCTCTGTTGCTAAAGGTATCAGCAAGTATGAATGCTCCTCCTTCATAGCTTTTTAGCTCTCGGAGAGGAGATTTCCTGTGAGTACTTTGAGGGGTCGAGATTTTAAAATAGTCGACATTCACCCCTCCTCTGTCGCCGATTTCGATCCAACATATAATTCGTGCCATGTCAAATAGGCTGAGTTGAGTTTTGAATCTTTTTTTAGTTGCATGAGTTAGTACAAGCCTTTTGTTCGTAAAAATGTAAAAAGATCTCTTTTTGTGCGAAAAAACTGATCTCATCAATTCTTTCTCATGAGACTGCTTGCCATTGCACTCGGCATGAACTCAGGGGTAGTTTTGGATGACCAAGACTATCTTCTTAAGCTTCTTGCTTGGAGTGGTCGCATAAGGCTTGAGATCTAGCACATGATTAAACAAAAATCTGGTTGGAAACAACCATGAGATTTATAAAGAAAAACATGTCAATTGTGCTAACATTGCTTAATTACACAAGAAGACCAAGTACTTGAACAAATGATTCATTCTTGAACTTGTAGCACTCTAAATTGACTCAATACTAGCTTCTTGGTTCCACTTAGATTATTGACATGGCCTGCATCATCTTTGGATACCTTTAGCTAGACTATAATCATGGTTGACTTGACATGCTAAGAAATTCGACTAATTTTCAGATTATGACTTATTTGGCTTGGCTTGTCTATACATGTATTGTCATGATCTTGATAGCGCTCTTATATGTTATGGCTTGGTGTAATACTTGAATGTCATTTTGGATAATCTTCATGTCTCATCATTCTTAAACTGAATAATATTCAGCCATTCCACCCATACTTATGCTTTATTCTCTTCCTAGCATCTTGATGATTTTATTGCCAAAAGGGGGAGGATAATGGAGAAAAACCAATTCAATGAAATCTGGAGCTTTTGAGGAAAACTTGCTCTTTCTGCTTATGCTCTTTTTGTCGACATGGTCATAAGCTTCTTTGATCTTCTTTAAACCATGTATGACTTGCTTTCATTTTCAAACTCAACTTTATGCTTTTTCTGTGTTTGTCAATATACTCATCAAGGGGGAGATTGAGAGCCATGTGGTTGTAACCCCATGTTTGTGATGAGTAATTGACGTGTGATCAGGAAAGTTTGAGTTTGGTTTGAATGGTTCAAGCTAAGTCGTTGCATGGTGCAGTCGACTGTGGTCGGACGTGCTAAGGACGCCTGTTTTCTTTTCGACCGGTCGGTGGGTTATTTTGGGTGTGAGTATTTAATTCTAATACAACTTTGTGTTATCTATATCTCGAGCGGTGCTATGTGATGTGTTTCTTGTCTGTGATGGCTGTAGGACATCGAGGCGGAGTCGTGGCCAGGCACGAGATGACCGGACTAGGCACAGGTGGTGCTGAGGTCGGAGCGGTCGGGATGTGCCGAAGACGGCGAGGACTCGAGGTGGTTGCGAGGCTTGGACGGCAAGGAATATGGAAGCTTCCCGAAAGGTGCGGGACGGGCATTTTGGTAAAAACGCAAGGCTGCACAAAAGGAAACGGATGCGATTCGGGTTAATGGATAAAGCACAGAGTTGGTGGAGTTATCGGGTAAAGCAAGATGTTGAACCCGGTAGTGAAGGCTATATATAGAGAGGTGCTCTCTAGTGCTAGTGTGTGATTTTAGAGAGGGAAGTGTGTAAGAGAGTATAAAACTGAGTTGGGGCTTGTGAGTTCTTGATTTTCCTTTTGCGTATATGCGTATGGGGAAGATGTGAGTTGGCTTGTAATCTTTCATTTCTCTGTATCAAAATTGAAGTGTCGGCTGTTTGAATTGATCTGATGGTCTATATCTGTGTTTTGGTTTTCGTTCTATTTCTTTTTGCCGATTGATACTCTTCTCAGTTTCTCTTCTTTTTGTTTGAATCTCCCTGTTCTTGGAGTCATCCTGCTTTGTGGATTATAGTCTAAATTGTTTGGCAGAGGAGAGGAGCTAGTATTCGTCAACTTCCTTGATTTCGGCTGAATCCAGTTCTTACTATGCCGATCAACAGCAGCCGTTGTCTGCTCCTTCTCTATCCCAAACTGCATTTCTTTTGAGTTGATTTCCTTCTTTTGTCTGTCTTTGCAGTCCCTAATCTTTTCTTTTCTGGGTACTCTTTGCTTTAGTATGCTTTGTCCAATGGCCTGATTCTCCTTTTGTCGGTTTTTGGAACTGCAGTTTGCAGGCCAGTGCAGTCCCCTTTTTCAGTTCACAGCTGAACCGAGTGCAGTATGCAGTGGGCAGCAGTTTTCTGCAGATTGCTGCTCTCGGTTGAGTCCTTGCAGGCCAACTCCTACTCGGCTGTTTCTTCACTTGCAGCTGCAGTCTGCACATTACTTTGAGCAGCAAGTATTCACTGTTTTTTGCCCTGCCATATGCTCTGATTCAGGTTTCCTTTTTCAGTCTATTCGAGTACAGATTTCAGCCAAGGGATATTTCAGTTTTGTGCTGATTTTTAGTTATCGGACAGCAAGTATTCACTGTGTGTCTATTCTCAATTGCTGCCGATTGCTCTTATCCCATTAAGATTGATCTTTCTCAAATTGGTAATTGAGTTCCTTTTTGTCTAGTGTCTCGACAGCAGTGTTTTTATTGAGTAATTGCAGCGTATGGTCCTCACTGTTTTGGGAAAGAAGTTGTTTTTAGTCTGCACTTTATCTTGGTACTTCTTGCTGCTATTGCTTCTAGTCCTGTTTTATCTTGGTTTGGGCAAGCAGTTGATACAGTCAATTAGAAGCATGTAGTTCTTCTCTGCCAGTTCGGTTCAAGTCCTTTTTGTTTTCTTTCTCAGTTTTGCAGCTGTCAGTGAAGCCTTTTTCAGTTAAGCAGTGCTTCTCAAATAAGCATTTTCAGTCAAGTCTGACCTGTAGTTTTTGGGTTCTTTAGTTTTGAGCAAAGTTTTTTTTCTGTGAAAATAGTGAGAATACTCGGGGTATTTTTGAAGGCACCATTCACCCCCCCCCCCTCTGTTGCCATTTCCGATCCTACAAGGCCTCCCATATTTCCGGTGACATGAAAGGATACCTCGTGAAAGTCATGTGATCCTTGGTCATGTACTGTGTGACAAGCATGCTCTTGAAGGTCTTCCACGATTTTCCCATCACACGGAGCACATCCCATCGCATGAGTTCCTAGACTAATACTGGGATCTCAAACGAGCTTGAAATTTCCATCCACAACACTTTTTTCTCACCTTTTGTAAAACCTTTCCAGTTTGCTACGGTGATGGAGACCCTTGCCTTTCGATTATCCTGTAGTTAGTCCAAAATGTTGTAGCTGCTTTGTTTGGTTGCAGAGGGACCCCATCAAGAGAGACCTCCATGATGGTTATTCGGCCCTTTGGCCTTTTAGATACTCCTCTGCCATGCTTAGTTACCTCGGTCTTCAGAGCGTTAGACCTATTCGGTGATGTTGACGGTGATGACAACATGTCTCTTACAAGAAAAAAACTAATTATAGTGAGCTGTAAGCATAAACATTAGCACAGGGTTGATCTTACAATGAATAAGAACATTCAGCAATATGTATTTCTCAACAACTACGAGACGAATATTAAAGCACCATACGCTTGTGCTTCAAAAGGCATGAAGCAAATTAATTTGCTTCATACCGTTTGAAGCATAGGTGTATAGTACTGTAATGTTCCTCTTGTACAACTAGTACTCTGACTCACAGTGTTTCATGACCTTTTTTTGAACCAGCAGCCCACCCATAGAAGTAAGGAGAGGAGAGTTGGAGGAGGGGACAAGTATTTCTCAATAACTACAAGACGAACATTAAAGCACCGTACACTTGAGCTTGAAAAGGGCTAAAGAAAATTAATTTGCTTCAACCCTTTTGAAACTCAGGTGTATAGTTCTATAATATTCCTCTTGTGCAACTACTACTCCAACTCACAGTGTTTCATACTCTTTTTTACTTGAACTAGAAACCCACCCATAGAAGTAAGGAGAGGAGAGTCAAAGGAGGGGACATGTATTTCTCAACAACTACAAGACAAACATTAAAGCATTGTACACTTGAGCTTGACAAGGGCTAAAGCAAATTAATTCACTTCAACCCATTTGAAGCTCAAGTGTATAGTGTTGTAATGCTCCTCTTGTACAACTATTACTTCGACTCACAGTGTTTCATGTATTTTTTTACTTGAACCAACAACCCACTCATAGAAGAACTCCACCCACTACTTGTTTAGATCAAACCTATGATAATGTGTAACTGTTGTAGATCTTTTATTGCTGTTGCATAATGTCTTCCTGTTTTGCCAATCCAACGCTGAATTTTTTGCAACAACTTGATGATAGGAAAATGGGCGGCAACCCGTCTCTACGTCATTAGAGATAAGTTGGTTAAATTTAATTGAAAATATGAGATAAATAAATCTAGTACTGCAGGTCCATTACTTCCAGAATTAATACATTTACATAAAAAATTATGTTAATTACATCTCTTTGTGAGAAAACCCCTGATTAAGAATTCCAACATAAACAATATAACAAAATATAACATATGACAATTAAAAAATGTAAAAAAGGTCTTCAATCATGTCATCGCTGATGGGCATTTACTCAGTTTACTAATCGTAGCTGCAGATGATTGTAGCTACTGAATTTGTAGATGGTCGTAGATTTGGGATTTTGGGATGGTCGAAGCTACCGGATTTGCATATGGTAATAGCTACAGAATTTGGGAGATGGTCGTAGCTATCGAATTTACAGATGGTCATCGCTTCAAGATTTTGGAGATGGTCGGAGCTATTGGATTTGCAGATGGTTGTAGCTACCGAATTTTGGAGATGATCATATCTATCAACTTTGCAGATGGTCGTAGCTTCAAGATTTTGGAGATGGTCAGAGATACTGGGTCTTGGACATAGTCGTAGCTACCGAATTTTAGAGATGTCAAAGCTATCGGATTTGTAGATGGTCGTAGCTATCGTGTCTTAGAGATGGTTGTAGCTACCGAATTTTAGAGATGGTCATAGCTATCAGATTTGCAGATGGTCGTAGCTATTGGATTTGCATATGGTCATAGCTTTAGGATTCTGGAGATGGTCGGAGCTACCAGGTCTTGGAGATAGTCGTGGCTTCAGATTTGCAATGGTCGTAGCTATGGTATTTTAGAGATAGTCGGAACTATCGGATTTTGGGGATAGTTGTGGCCATCGGATTTGCAGATATCTGGCATTACATAATGCTTGTGAATATCGAGCGCTTGTATGTACATAACCAAAGATAAAGTATTTCTTTTCTTACATCCTTTATTGTTTTACTCTACCTTGTATTACTACTAGCATTGCATAGTGCTTGCAAATGTAGCGTAACCCAAGCGAAGGCTGTGTGTTTATACTTTATATTTTGGCAACATGTACCTATTCCTAACTAGTATCCATCTGAGAGGGCTGAATTGAGGAAATGGGGGCTCTTCCAACTTCTCACCTTGGTTTGTATCCATTTGCATAGAACCAAACCGAAGAGATGATGTCTTCATGTCTCGCCTTGATTTGTATCCATCTGTAGGGACCAAATCTAAGAAACGAGGATCAAGCACTTGTTCTTCGGGTTTGTATCCACTAACAGGACTAAACCAAGGGAGGCCAGAACATAAACAAAATGAAACACCTAATCTGTACCGCAATGGCTGAACTGAAGAGTAGAAGGCGAGAGAAAGAAGAAGAGCAAGTTCTTCACCTTCTTTCCAGATTAGCTGCTCTCCCTTCTTTTGTTTCTTTCAAGTGCATTTTTTGTATCTCCCACTCCTAGAGCTTGCTCAACACTTTCTTCTCTTGCAGAAGCTCCTCCGTCCGTGTCCGTGTATCTGTCTACTCCGTCGCACTTTTTGCCCCTATTTATATAGCAAGGATGAGAGGGCAGTTGCTTTGAGGAAAGTTATGGAAACTTCTCTATTTGATTTCATCTTTCTGCTAATTGGCAATTCAAGAGCTGCAACCGACTCCACTCGTGGTTGTGTTGGACGTGGGCTAGTGGTGTTTGAATGAGTCTTTCCTATGTGTTGTGACTAAATCGTGGCTCCATTAGTGATTACTATTAGTCACTATTAATTATTTAGTTGGAGCGGGCTTAACTTCTGTACGCATGTAGTTACCATGACACTTTCCTATCAGCACGAGAAAATATCCATGCATGCGTTTGGCTGACTAGCGCATCATTCAGTGCATGTTGAAGAAAACAATGTGGTCGACAGCACATGGTCAAAGTATCCTAGTCGACCAACATGGTAGGACTATTCTGGTCGACCAACGTGGTCAAAATATCATAGTCGACCAATGTGACTAAAATATTATGGTCAAACTATGGTGGTCGACCAGTGTGGTTGAAATATCATCGTCGGCCAACATGGTCGAAATATCATGGCCAACCGTCATGGTTGAATATATCATGGTCGAACCACGTGGTCGAAAATATCATGGTTGAACCATGTGGTCAAAATATCATGGTCAACCATCTTGGTCGAACTATTATGGTCGACCAACGTGGTCAAAAATATCAAGGTCGACTAACATGGTTGAAATATCATGGTCGACCAATGTGATCAAAAATATTATGATCGATCAACATGGTTGAAATATTATGGTTAACCAGCATGGTCGAAATATCATGGTTGACCAATATGGTCAAAATATTATGGTCGACCAACGTAGTCGAAATATTATGGTTGACCAACGTGGTTAACATGACACAGTCGACACCGCATGGTCGATACGACGTGGTTGACCAACGTTGTCGAAACTAGCATGCTCAAGATACATGTGTGATGTGGTCGATTTAAACATTTTGTTAGATATCTGCATACGACCTTCGACTAGTCATAGCTACAGTGAACCAGTAGTATATACAGTGAACCGATCGTAGGGTCGTCCTGTCGTGGTCATGGCCGCTGATCACACGTATTTTTTTCATGTTTCTTCCTTCCTATCTCCCATGTATTGTTTCTTTAAACCAGTCATAATGGATTTTAGCTGTCAGCATAATTTATTAATTTAATTATTATGACGATGATGGTTATTATGATTATTTATTCATGTTTCAAGTTTGATAACAAAATCGGTGTCAACATATGTGCCCTCGAGGTTCGGGTGCAAAAAATATTTGTTTTTTGGATCTAGAGCTCGAAACTCAGACGGCTCACGGAATCGTCTGTGATGACGTTTTTGATCCGTTTGTGATGACCTTTTCTGCAGTAGTGAAAGGACATCACGGTGAACTCTTACAAACCACATTGGGTAGAGAACACAGTCTTGAGTACATCCTCTTGGCGAAATTTCAGCTAATGATATTTTGATCTCAAATCAATTTTAAAAAACACTCCAGCTCTTTTAAGCTGATCAAACAAATCATCGATTCAAGGTAAATGATATTTATTCTTAATAGCAACCTAATTGAGTACTCAATAATCTACACACCTACGCTGACTATCATCCTTCTTCTTGACAAACAACATTGGGGCTCCCCATGGCGATGAACTAGGTATGACATACCCTTTGTTTTGAACTCCTGAATCTGCTTCTTCAATTTTGCTACCACATTAGCAGGAATCTGATAAGATCTCTTGGATATAAGCGGGCACCAAGAACTAGCTCAATCAAGAACTCCACATCTCTGTCTGGCAACACTCCTGAAATATCATCTAGAAACACATCGGGAAGTTCTCTGACAACAAGCACACCCTCTAACAAGATGTCTGTACTCTGGCAACCATAACTTCTCTTGGATGTTCTACAATGATTTCAAATCTCACTTCAATTCTTCCTGATTGGACTAATCATTGTCCAATGGGCAACACAATAATGCTCAACCCAGCTAATAGTAGTTCCTTTGGTGGGCATCACTCCGCACCTTCTCATGATTATTGCGTCAAACACATTCCTCCCACATTCTTGAGCCAAGCAACAACTTCCAGGGAAGCAACTGATCCACCAGCTATGGAAGAACAAAACTCTACTAAATTATCCTGACTAATGTGGAGTAACTTCAACTGCATAGCCAGCAACTACTTCTCAGATGATAATTGGGCTAAGGTGAAAGTAGTACTGGTGAAACAAGTGCAACTGCTTCTCTAACTATACCTGGAATCTAGAGGATTGTGGAGATTATGACTTCTACCAATTCCACAAACACTCTATAGCCTTTGGTAGATTTATCCAACTCAATAATGACTAGTAGAAGGAAAGGGGGAATATAGCAAAGATAAGAGGTAAAGTCATATAAGAAGAATAAACTAGGGACAATCCCAAACTAAACAAATACTTATCTAAAAAGCTAACAAAAGAAGCATTGAATTACTCAAATAAATATCCTTAACATGACTGCAACATAATGCTAATAGCAAACATATAGCTCACATCACACACAACTGTAAATAAAAACCAAAATGATCTAATACACACTATTTATTTGGAAAGCTACAGATTCTCACTACTACTACTCTAATGCTACTATCTTACACTTCATCCTCATTGATGTCCTCCGCAATCACACACTCTTCAGGATCCTCCTCTTCTTCTAGTTCCTCTACTTCACTGATCCATCCTCCTCCACTAGCGGGGGGCCTTGCTGGGAACATCGAACGATACTCCTTCATAGGCATGAAGCTATCCATATGACGGCGGTGCGAGATCTTGCGTGCAGTGGTTCTGAGCTTCAGATGACGATGATGAACTAGACATGCTTCCGGAGTAAGTCCATGAGGTGGCATCTCTATGGTGGAAAGCAGTGACTACTATTGCTCCTGTGATGTCTGAGGTTGATATTCTTCTAAGTGCTCGAGCTCCTAGTATCGTACCAGCTCCTAATACAATCCTTGTAGTTGTTGCCAGTCTTGACGTAGATCCTTTAGTTGTGACAACTCCATCTGGGGATCTCTTAGCATTGCATAAGTGCTCTCCAACTCCAAATCCATGTGGTTGTAGGCATCATCTTACGCCTTGATGAGAGCAGTCATGTGAATAATAGTGGGATATGTCTCTCCTTCTGAACTCCAGAACGTGCTGAAGACTTTCACATTCTTGCGATAGGGAAACTCAAGCGTGTGAGAGCTACTTAGGCAGCTTCTTGGCATCCCAGCTTGAAAGTTTCTCGATCCACCATAAAGTGATAAGGGCAATGGTCCTGTCCACTCTCGGAGAAGATGGTAAGCCTGACCCTCCAAACCTTTCTACCATTCCTGGTGATGGTGAAACTATTGAACTAAGGGCAGTGAGTGTAACCCAAGTCCTAGAGCAAGAGCCACAAGTCCTCACAAAACCACCTTCATCATTGGTGAATGATTGTAGAATAGCATCTATAAAATTTTAAGATAGGAAAGGGTTAGCAAAAGCTTGACAATTCAGATATATGCAAGATGGAGTTACTAAGAAAGAAGAGGAAGAAGCAGATAAGTTTAAGTTTTTTATTATTTAATCTTTATGAGTTCTATAGATCCTCAAGGCTTTTCTGTTCTAACTAGGGCTTCATCCTACAATTGATATGGCTCTAATACCACCTTTGTCAAGACCTGAATATGCAAATACAGACTATTTATGTATTCTGCACTAGTCTAGGATTATGCTAGCACACATAGTGAAAACATAGATAAAATATTGACCATAATCATGATTAACTAAGAAATACACAAATATTATTGCTTATCAAAGTTGCGATCTTATGGCCAAACTTACAAATAATAGCCTAAAGAGCTTTAATAAAAACTAGTAGCTACAAATAAAGATAAGTACAGTGGCCATTTGCCCATGGGCAATCGACTACTAAGCGAAGTTCTAATCTGTGAAGTCATCGAAGAAATCTCCTTCAAGTACCTCTGTCTGATATGGTTCTTCAGTAACTGAGCAATGATGGATATAGCCATGAGTACATAGAGTACTCAGCAAGTCATTTGTAATAGGATGCAATATAATTATGCAAGACTTATCAAAGAATGGCTAAGTGGTTAATTTGCAAAAAGCATCAATTTATAGTAAATACAATAAATAGATTGAAATTACACTTTTTAAAATGACATAAATAAATAATTAATGAATCAAGGATTGAATAAACCACAAGTGAACTGACCATTCACTTCCCAACCAACTTACTTTCTATCCAAACCAAGTTTTTAGGAGAAACTTACCCCTTCTGTGAAATCACCGAGCATTGTCCATAAGCAAAGACACGGCTATTTGAATAGATTTACACTCTGCGGAGGTTGCACAACTTTACCCATAAGAGATAATCTACTCACCATGTCAGCCAATACACACTTCCTTGGGCATGCGACTAAGTGATTATCACAAGTCCTTGACGATGCTCAATCTCAAATTGATCACGTCCGCTAAGGTTTCACCACCGAGTAAACTAACCACCTAGTCAGTTAAGGCCCCTTCTTGCGCCAATAGAACATCTCAATGGTGAAATCAAGGTTGAAATATTACAAATTAATCAGCCAGGTCTATCCCATACTAGACATGTGGTTGTACGATGAGCGTTAGATCAATGATGCACAAAGTTAAGTCCTTAAACATTACCGAGGTGAAATATTCACACTCCAAAAATGCTTACCACACTTCCCACTTTACTACACAATCACTCACCTAAGTAAAAACTATTTTGTATAACCAACACCAATGACACTACCCATGTTATTATGATACATGACTGACCACTACTATTCAATATCTCATTAAGTCAAAAATTAATTGATTAATCAACATGTGATGATGAGCCCAACGTAATATAAGCATGACCAAGCATACTAAACGTACAACCCAAGTGGATACTAATATTGCATTATTAGATAATTACCCATCCTATGGTGACAATGCAATCATGACATTCAAATTATCAATCAAGGAATTAATCAAATTTGGTTGATAATTACCAGTTACAAAGGTTTGTATTAAATTAGCAATGTATAATAATTTAAAACAAAATAATAATGAATAGATTCAAAACAATAGGTTCAGCATGATTAAAGGTCACAACTTGTCTTGGTTTTGATTAGTTACCAACTCTCAAACATCAAGTCCTGCTTCTGCTCCTTCAAAGAAGTTATTTAACGAGAGAGAAAGCGAAGGAAATATAAACAAAATCAAATAAGATGCAAAAAATAATAAAACTAGAACCAAAAGATATAGCTCAATTTTAGATAAATTTATGAAAAAGAATCAGCTCAATCAGAGTTCAAACGTAGAAGAACATGTTCTCGGAAGTTTTAAATCTAAGAAAAAAGAAAAGGGCGCTATTTAACTTTTCTGAAATTATTTTCCTAAAGAAAAATAGATTTATGACATCAGCATGGATTTTGATTTTTGGTGGAATTATTTTTCAAAAGGAAATTGGGTTTAGTCATTAACAAGTAGGCCCTACAAATTTTGGAATTTTCCAAAAATAAAATTAATTATGGAAAATTAAATTAGAGTCTAATATGTGGGCCACTGGTCCATACACCAAGTCTGCGGTTTTGCTTTGGTTCATGATAGACTTGGTGCTCTGAGGTTAGGCTAGAGCTGACATGGCTTTTGACATGGCGTTGACTAAAATGACACGTAAGAAAAAACAATGAGGTGGCAAACACGTGGCAGCGACATGGCCGTGACATCGCAAGAGCAGTGTGGTGCGATGAGGTGGCAATTAGATCTCACGTGGCACTGACGTGGTGACTCATCATCACTAAACGCTGATGTGAAGGCCATGCAAGATACTAACATGGACAGATCAATGGCCAAGAGCACTCAACGTTGGTGGCGGTGAATTGGCATCGTGCGGTGGTTCAGCGAGGTCACCATGACACGATGATCTCATCTAACAGCTTGGATTGGTCAACGACGGGTGGCGCGGTGGTCGGCGATGACGAGGGCGGTGGTGAGGCTCGGTTTGTGGTGGAACACTGGTGAGAGTGCTCTATGAGGTTCAGCAAGATGCGCATTGCATTTCTAGGACCAAGGCGACTCTAAATAAATAGGTGTGAAAACCAACAATCACCTAAAAAGGTTGGTGATGAGGTTTAGGTGGTGGAGGAGCTTCAGCTATGGTGAACCTCAAGCTTTGGTTATCTTCGGGGGTCAGCGTGATGTGGAGTAAAAGGCGTGTGGGGTGGCGAAGCTGGTGCACCAATCAGCTTCAGTGAAGGAGCTTCGACATGGAAATAATTGCTCGTCAAAGCTGGCGGTGGCGATGGCTTCAAATTCCACACATGGACGATGAATCTAACAACACAAAATGAGGGCAAGGTTGAGGATGGCTTAGTGTGCTTGTTTTGGGGGCTCTACGTGGCTTTTATAGCGCGGGGAGGCGATGTTTGAGGCAACTATGGCGACAACGTTCAAGTCAAAGATGACGCGGAGAAGAGAGTCTAGGAGGAAGATGACTTAGACAGGCAGGGCCCACCTGTTGGTGACGGCGTAGAGATGAGAAGTGGTAGATGGCATAGATGCTCACATAGGAAAAGAGGACGCACGACACGTGGCACAGTGCGGGCGAGCTAGGCCGCAGCTGGCACGCGGGAGATGGGCCACATGTGAAAAGAAGTTGGGCCGTGCGAGGAAGGTCGGGGAGAGAAATAGGTCAGACCAAAAAGAGAAAGAAATTGGCTGAAGAAAGGAAATTTGGTCCAAAGGAAAATCTGGATTTCAAATTATTTCCGAATTTTAGAAATTAGGATAATTCAAATTGAGCTCAAATAAATAGCAAATAAACTCTGAAAAATTCCAAAAATATAAAAAAATCATTGCATCACAAGGAACTCAACTAAAACTGGTTTTAATTTAATTAAAGTTTATTTTATTCAAATTAAATCTTTTAAATTTTAAAAAATCAAATTAAGATTTAATTCATTCAAGAAATATCTAAATTGTTACTTTTGTTTTGAAAACTTCAGAAATGCACTAAAAATTAAAATGTTACATCCAACCTCAAGCAGAACTTAGGTTTTCCCCTACAACATCAAAGATTTTAGCAGATATGTAATTGGGTCCCAGCTAGGCACACCAGTGAACCAAGATGAACCACCATCCAAGTAGGCCATGGTGGTGAAATGGGCATGGCTTATTTTGCCCCCTAGCGTCCCTTTGGTATTCCCACCATCATTGAAGCGTGTCATAGATTCAGCGTGACTATACCAGCACATCAGAGAGCTATGCGAACACCAACAGGAGCACTAGTATGGATCAATAAGCCAAACCCAAGCTCTCTAAGCAGAACATTTTGGCTCTGATCCAAAATGCTATGTCTTTTGGTTTTTGGCTAAAATAGCATTATAGTGGCTGCTAACGTTTTCTGAGGTATTCAATTAAAAAATAAAGAAAAATAGGAAAAAGGAATAACGTTGTTATATCTCCACGTATAATACAAAAAAAATGAGGAAAAAAAGAAAAAAAACCGCATTAAGAAGTCAACACGTTCTAAATAGCTTTTGGAAGCCAGAAGCTATCGCTGTTTAGAACAAGGCCTTTATATAGGGAATATCCTTAAAAAAATAAAAGTTTTTATGAACTTCAGTACTATCTGTGAGCCATCTTATAATAAGATGCCACTATTAGTCCTTTGTGTCTTGTAATTAAGCACCTAAAACTCTTGTATGTGTGTTGGTACAAGGGAAGATTTTACATCTTCTCTATCTATTATATTTCATAGTATGGTTATATTATTGTAACATCGCAACCCGACAAGTGCCCAGAATATCACCACTAACTCCATTTCCTTCCCAAGGTAAACCATCTTTCACATACTATTAACATCTATACAATAACCAAGCTTTCATAAATATTAAATTAAGCATAAACATGATGAAATTGAATAAAACAAATTATGAACATTTAATTGAAGCAATAACCATAATAAAAATAATTTAATTAATGAGATTAAGCAATGATACTTTGTTTGATTGCAACCAAACTAATAACTCTATGTTCTAAAGGAACTTAGTGACCAAAAGCAAAAGTTTGCAAAAACCAAAGTACTAAAGATGGATGATTATTGTCTAATATGATAAATAGACAATGCCAGTTCATGAACTAATTTGGACTATTCCCTCTCTATGCATGACGTCTTCAACGTTCACCTAAAAACAACAACACATATAAGGGTGAGTCTATAACTCAGTAAGCATATAATAAAATAGTAAACAATATTAAAACGTGTTACCAAGTATTCGTGTCAATTTACTAGAATCTCAACATCATGTATCTTTTCATTACTACCATACACTATCTCATCATCTCTTTTATCTTTTTCATGAATACAATGCACATGTCTTAACATCTCTTTTGTTTATATCAGTATAGCGAAGTGTAATACTCATCGGTGTCCACTCAAGCCAACCCTTTTTCATGCGGAGACCTCAAACCCATCCTTTACATGTGGGGACCTTATCTCTACTCCCATGGAGTGCCTACCAAATAAGTCTTTCTCTACTCACTTCTGTGGGTTACTCATACGAAGTAAGCTCTAGAGGGCCACACAGGTCATCTCTTTCCATCATGAATATTTATTATACAAATGCAATGATTCTTTCAATATTAGTTGTTCATCAACATTAATCATTTATCATCATCAATCATTTATCAACATTAACCATTTATTATTACCACCATTTAATCTATCATAAAATGAGTATTATAAAAAGCAAGTGTAAACATGTAAACCAACATGGTAAATACTTTATTAACATAAAGCAGTAAGAGCAAATAACATATGTTACTATTCTATCATGTACTTGCCTTTTCTAACCACGAGGGATGGATTGGTGTGAAGATGACACCAACCCCGAAGTTACTCCTCCTATAATAAATATCCAGTCTCAACAACATACCACAGCAGTACATAAACATCAATTAAACATTATCGCTCCTACACGCCTTCTAATCCTGCAATTCTCCTTTTACCAGATAGTCTCCCCTGCTGTCCAGATACTAAAAATAGCATAAATCTTGACTCTCAAGCCCTAACATGGCAAACAATATAAGTTCTAAAATCTACACAAGATTTTCTACACTTTTTTAATTGGCCACAAACCCTGATTAATCCATTTAATCCCTCATTTTCAACCCTAAAGACCGTTCTGTCATCTTACTGGATAGCAAACTTAACAATTTTATATCCATTAATCGAATTGTCCAAACATAGTAAACCATACCACTTCTGAAATCTATAAAAAATTATATATCTTTCTTTAGTTATGTTCGTAATTTAATTCAGCCATATACTAGGCCCAAACTGCAGATTACTACAACTGTGTCCAACAACAACCAAATTCTGGGCAGTAGCCTTCCCGAAGCCATAGCTTCTAATATGTTTAACCAAAACATGTGTTCTTGTACTCTATGAAATCCTTAGACAATTGTCTACAACTTTCATTTTGTGCTAAAGTTATAAATAAGAATGTAGCTATCCTAAAAGTTGCCCACGATATAGAACAATAAGCCCTCACATGCATCGATACCCAAAAAAACTCTTCTCTAACGTATCCCTTCCATCCTAACTAGAGCTTAGTATGACCTAAAACCAATCTACCAAGTTCTAAAACATGGAGACAAGATCCGAGATGATCTTTTACCCACAACCCAAACTTTGCCGACACTACATCGTTGGCGTGGATGCAGAACCACTCTTCCTCCCTACCTTCTTCTTTCTTTGGTCAGTGCCTTCCTCCTCCTTCCCTTTTCCTCTTCCTTGGCTGGTGCACAGTAGCAATCGGTGGCGCGGCAAGGCGGCTGCGGTGCTTGGCAGGGGTGGCACAGTAGCCAGCGTGGTAGAGGAGGCACGGCGCTGCAGGGTAGTCGGTTGGAGGAGGTAGCTAGGGTTTCTCTCCTCCCCTTACTCCCTCATCTCCTTAAAAAGCCCAGCCCAAGAGCCCCAACCTCCCATGCACGACTCGGTGAGGGATGGACCGAACTCCCTCATTTTCCTCCCTCAATTCCATTTTCCTTTATTTCTTTTTTAAATTCATGAACAGGTCCTTAGGAGGGTTGGTTTCAAAATATTATGATTATATTCTCTTTGTCCAGTTCATTTAAACTTATTGCTTATTTGCTTCAGTCGATTACTAGGTGTTCCCATTAGTTTATTTGCTTCAGTCGATTACTAGGTGTTCCCATTGCGAAGCTGTTGCCTTGTGTATGAGAAAGTGTCGAAGCTGTTGCCTTGTGTATGAGTTGAAGTGTTGGCTCTTGAAATAGTCCTTTGCTACCAAATGATCACCGTTAGATTTTATAGACCTAGCAAAACATACCACTAGTTCGCATTAGCAGAATTTCTGTTAAATTATTAGTGACTCACTAGTCTCAACTCAGCTCAAATCTGAACCTGTAAAGGAAATAGAAGTTCAAATATACTGCATGATTTTTTTCTAATAAAAAAAACATGGTTGAGAATGGTCTTAAGAATTATCCTCTGAATATAGCTACCATAGCACACATCATTTTTAAGATTAGTTTGCGATTCTTGTGTGGTGCTAATTTTAAAGCTACTGTGAAAAATAAGTTGTGAAAAGTCTATTACTCTGTTTTTATAATCAGATTAATGTTAGATAAATTCGGTTATTCAATGGTTGTCCTCTCTCGTATGTTCTGCAACACAATAATATTTCAGTTTGCAACTCGACTAAGAAAAAAAATAGCTAGACAAACATTAGAGTATCTAGAAGTGGCTCAACCAAGGCGATTGTCATTATCTGCCACAATACCAACCGGAGCTTTAGTCCTACCAAATGAAAAAAAGGATTGATTCAACATGAACGATTTAAACATATTTAATACATCCATACAGCGCTTTAATGATGTTGCATTGTACGTAGCACACGTACCATAGTTGGTAAACAAATAATGTTCTCATGTCTCCATACTAAACAGCAAGAATGTTTTGGTGACATAAAGAGATGGCTTTAGCAGTAGTTCACTACAGAAGTATATGACGCAATGACTGAACTGAACACAAACAGATTATCATAAATTCTTGGCACCTTCAGGACTTAATTAAGGAATTATCTAAACAGACCCCAATCAGGAACTGTTCATGTATTGCCCTGTAGCAACTTTTTTTCAATTTTAGCCCCTGAGCACCCGTTTTTGCAAAAATAACCTCCGCAAGTTTGGAAGGCACGACAGGCGACACGCATCACCTACTGTACCCACCTTGCTTGGTAGGCTAGGTGGCGCACAGCAGGGCGTTGGTCATAGGACAAATTCCATTTAGGACTGCTACAACAAGTACAAAGCATTAACGAGTACGTAATTAAATTGAACCGGCTAGGACTAAGAGCTAGCACCAAATGTAGTATCGGTTCAAGGGTTGCCTATTGTCCTCTTCCTCTAACGGTGAAGCTCGTCCTGAGGGAAGGTCAGCCTGTCCAGAGAATGTCGTACATCGCACAAGTCATATTGTGATGGTGGTCAAGTGGGAATCGGTTCACCGAACAATTGACTGAGCCCAAACTCTTGAGCGTTGAACATTTGTTGCACTAGTTCTACGCGTAATTACCCGCGTCCTATAAAGGGAACACATTTTGTTAGACCGACATAAGGTAGAACTGCTTTGAAAGCCATAATTGTAAGCACCAATGTCATGTGTTGCGCGGACGATGAACCTCCCAAGTACTCCGACCCACAGTAGTCAGCTGCAACGAAGCCCGATGTTGCATAGTCCACGCCGGATTGGTGGACCATGTAGCTACCGTATATCCAATCGAACCACTCGTCACACTACCGGAGATGTGGGTGGTCCACAGGTGCGTACATCTAATACTGCACCTTGCAGTCTTAGATAAGGGAGTCAATGTCAGTGCATGGGGTGTCCTATGTGTTGGGCTGTCTCCATAATAAGGACGGAAGTAGAGTGCTCCCTCATATTGCAGTGTCAGGCTACCTCCGCAACGAAGATGAGAGTAGAGCAGTGTCGGCGCAAACGTTCTGCTCGAAGACAATATGTATAAAGAACAATGAGAGAAAGGTATCTTGCGGATTGTAGCAGAATATGAAATCGTCAAACCTGAGTAGCGCGTTGCACAGACTCAGAACAATCGAGGCTAGGGAGTGCGCCAATGAGCTAGGATGTGCAGACAAAGCTACCGATGGACGATACAATGGATCGTCGCCCTCCAGGATAAACACGTCACCGGCACAGCTGCAGCTGATGGCCCCCAGTGCGTGTTTGGCATCCTTGCATGTTGCGGATGGACCCCAGCAGTCATTCGATTATCCTCAACTGTCTGTGGTGCAGTGCGGCTCCACTGTCGGACATGATGCATTACAGCCGATTGACCTACAATGACGGACGAAACATGTTAAGCGTGCATGCTCTAACATTAGGATACAAATACGAACTTTAAGTCTTTTACCGATTCGTCTTGCCGTGCCGCACAGTGTCGGTCCTAGCCGAGTGTCAGCCTATCAGCGCACATAGCCTACGTGAGGGCTACATAGGGAGACGTGTAAGTCTGCAATGGGTTTACGGCACGTACCACTCTAAGTACAAGCAATACGTGTTTGGGTCGTTCGGCCGTTGCTCCTGCTCAACCTTCATCATCGTCGATTGCTCCCAAGTGTGCGACCATGGGGCCTATGTCTCCCTCCACTCATCGCTCTTCCGTCCCTTCTTCGATTGCCTATAAAAAAGGTGGTTACTTCAGTAGGAAAATAAAGCAGACACAAATGGTACTCAACGAACTGTATGCAACAAGGTAACAAATAAATATTTACTTACAAATAAATGTGGCCGGGTAGTGGTTGACACGGTGCTGGTGGCACCTGCTGGTGAAGACAGAACTATTTCATGACTTGTTGGTCGACGTACGGCCCCACCATATGGGAGAAGACGAGATGACAAGTCGCGAGCTAGTACTCCCTGTCCTACTCACATTGCTCTAACAGTCTGAAAGGAGCTATTTCATAGATAAACTCTGCGGTCCATACCGTCCACACGACGCTATCCTCATCCAAGGTCTCGAACACATTGTGGAAATCCGAGTACGCTCGTCGTGGCCTCTCTCTGGACCATCCTAGCTCGCTGGCAGTTCAACGAGTACCCATGGTGGATTCGTCCACTGGATTGTCGCCATCGCCGGCACCATAGAAGAGTGCTTCCAAGTGATAGGGTGCACCCGTATCCGAAAGTACAGCCTACCAACAAATAAGTGCTTCTATAACCACAGTTGCAATAAGATGTAGCAATTGGTAAGGTTTAGCATGCGAGAGGCACACTACGAACCGTCGCACAAAACAGCCAAGCCCCAATTGTACATCGGGACCTCCTGAGGCTCGGCGTCAACTACGGACTCAGCGATTTGGATGTAGCTAGGGTACACCCAGTCCTCCTGAGTCATAGGAGACATGACCCACCGGAACATGAAGAGCAAGTAAACTACTAGGTGGGACCACATAACATGTGCAAGCGTGTCTGGTGAGCATTACCTATACCACTGCAGCCACGAATGTAGCAATCCAAAGAACTTATCCAGAATGGGGTGACCAGACTGGTGCAGCATATGTGTCTTCCATTCAGGTCATCTAACGAGTGGAACCACGGGACGACCTCGTATTGGCAGACCAGTGAGGTACGCAACATCCTGCAAAGTGATGGTCATCTCTCCCCCACTGAAAGTGAAACATGTGAATCTCTGGTCTCCACTGGTCAAGCGAGTGCCAACAGAAGCAGCAAGTTTAGCGTGAACAACCGTCCAATGTGCATCATCCTCACCATGGGCAGCAACCCGACCCACCACAGAACTGGAACGTACCAATCATCGGGAGGCCAGTCCTCCTGAGATCCTCGGAGAACAAAGGGGGCCGGCCCTTCACCGCTCAACTATACCCAATAACAATACTGGCCATCCCAAGATGGGTCCGGCAACATGCCACCCTCGAGACCGCCACTGGCAACCATTGCCTGCAATACATAAAATAATATATCAGTGTCAAAACATAGCTAAATATAACTGATCATAATCGAAAATAATCACGCCGCATACATACGTACACATTTCCTGCTGGGCCAAATTCGTAAACAGTTTCCCATTCAGACCTAACATCTCTGACCGAATATTGGACACATAGTCTACACAAGGAAGAGAGAAGGAACTAATCCATATAACGTTAAAAAAAAAAGTTACCATACCAGCAATACAGTGGAACTGAAACCATACGTTACTGTTGAGTGAAAGTCCAGAGGTTGAAAATTTTCTTTATTCACTGGAAATTTCAAAAGTTCTACCACTACAACCAGCCAGTGGTACTAATGGCTGTATTTCCACCGTTTTCGCTTATTTCATTAAAATCTGACCCCAGAGTCTCCAACAAAACCTTTTAGAACTATCAGTAACTTCAAAATTTGCAGCGACACTGACACTTGATAATTTTTTTCTTTATGTACAAAAGTATCCAAAAGATTAAAGAGGTTTAGTAGTAGAATAAACAATGAAGTTTAATTGCCCTTGTCTCCTTGTTCGATTTGTTTCCATGAGTGGAAGCTCGGTCATCTGCATTCATGTGGACTTCACAAAGCAAATCAGAACCAACTAAGCTCTTTGCTTAACCATACATAACATGTGCAAGATGTAAAGACAACTTCTAACCACATCAGACAAGTCTGCTCCAGATTACAAAGATTGCATAGTTTAAGAGGAACATATTTATATAGTTCATCATGTGGATTTGACATTTGAAGCATCCTTACATTCATACTCAGACATAAATTGTGGGCAGGTTGGACACTTGATTGTTGTACTCGAATCTGACAGGACCAGGCAAGTAGGACCCATCAGGCCATGACCATGAGTTCACTCAAATCAGTTCCACAAAGAAAATAGAGAAGCCAATTCAACACTAAAAATGTTAATCAACTCCACTTCTACGCTTACGAAGCAAGGCTTACAGTGAAGACTGCCCTGCATACAGAATGTTAGTGAGCAATGTGGGGGGAAACGCAGTGTTCAATATGACCTTCAAAGGTTTTTGCATGTAGACTGTATTAACTAAATAGCAAATGGCGCAAAACCATGCATGTAATATGCTTTAAACTTTGAGACAGCTAGTTACTTTAAAGATGTATATGGAAGAACTTGAATAATACTCCAACTAGCAGTGGTTAAATATGCAAATGTTAAACGTACATATTTAAGTCAGCACACAATTCAGTGTAACAAGCAATCTAAGAGAGATTAAATAAGGATTATTGAAAGAACTTCGTAACCAGCATTTGATTCATTCAAGATGATCCAATACTTGATCTACAGCCCAATGTGAACTGTCCCACAAATTTCCACCATAGGATATAACGGGGATGCCAACTTCAAAAGCAATACCGTTCCAGATTTTTGTGATTCAAGAGCAAGACCAATATATATTACTTACCGGAATCCGAAGTCCAATACATCAAAATGGCATGCAACTGGATTTAATTCGAAATCATCTTGAACAAGGAATCTTAGTTCAAATAATAAAATTTATGGCTCAGGTTACTCAAAAGTCAAAACATCCAGCAAGGATTGCCTCTCTTATTATCAAACTATTTTCATTCTGATGTTCTGAAACTAAACAAAATGATAAACAGAGAGAACAGAGGTAAGTCTTTGAAATTTACAGAAGTAGTACCTGGCATATACCTGCATGAAATTGGTGACCAGCTTACAAAAATTGCCACATAAAAGAGAAAGCCTGACATGCAAGACTAAGAACAGAGAAAATTTTGGAGAGTGAACACAAAATGATATGAAAATTTTCAGTAGAGAGTTAGTCAAGTGTGCTGAAAAAATATTTTTAACTTCTTCAGAAATAAAATGGTAACTGAAGGGGCACGTTGTGCAGAATTTCAGGTCTCTATCCAGATTAGCATTCTCGGATGCTTTACTCATGTTCTCAGCCCACAAAATTACCAATTTACCACCAATAAGTCTATCGTCAACCCCGAATTATCAAAAGGAATCTTCACTGGCCTCGAAGAAAATGATCTTAATATGTCATTCAGTTTGAGTAAATCTAACCATCACCCTTTAGGGCAAAAAGTCTAGCCATCACTTCAATCCTCCACCAATTTTACCTGACCTTCTATCTACTTGTCATTGACTACTCCAACAAGATTTCAACTACTATGTTAGCAGATATCTAGCAGCTAATGGTTAGGCTGGGTGCTCAAATGGATACATAGCCTCCAAGATGGTGTTACTAGCTTCCAATTAATGGTAATACACGTACTGCTTATCCTCTCAGATGAAGAACCATGTATTCAGGAGCAGTTCCTTTGGTCTTTTTCTCAGCATAATCATGAATTACCACAACCGCAAATAAATGGATCAAATAATAGGGATAGAAAATTGGCCTAAAACCTTTCAGTCACTACAGTGAAACGGATACAGGGTGGTTAGGATTTGAAGTTTATGCTTATGGACTTCTCTACAAAATACATTATCATAGAAGCTCATGGCATCTTAATGAAACATTGTCTTGCTCTTCTATCTGAATAATGTGTCCTAATATGGAACCATTGAGGTACCTTTTGAAAATGCAGAGCACAATAGGTTCAGCAAGTTATGAATCTAATCTATTACAGGAAAATGTTTTGAGTATCCAATTTCTCATCTTTCAAATCCAAAATCACAAACAACATTTTCCACCAATCAGAAGCAACATATATAGCGAAGAAAAACAACACCAGATATGTTTAAATGAATTCAACTGTCACACAAGAATCTTACATTTCCTGTGGGAGCAAAAATACAAATTGCTATCTACAACAATTGCCTGCAATGTGTGATCCCATGAAACCAAAAGTGAGCTAACAAAAGCAAACATGATACACAGTAAATTCTAGCTATAAACCCTTTATCTACTCAGCTAAGTAAAATATCATGTTTCTTTTGGAGACTCCAGAGCGGCATCCTCATTTCCATGAATAAAAGATCGGAAACCAGAGGGACTAAACAGCTGACCTGAGCCACTGCTGCTGGCCGACCTCTCAATCTCAGCCAGGTTTGCAACAATAGAGAGCGGCCGCTCTGGGATAAAAGGCCCTGGTACCGAATCTGCCTCTAGTATCTTCACCACTTGTTCCATTGTTGGCCTCGCGTGCAGCTGCGGATGTGTGCAGAGAGCTGCAACAAGTACATATTTCTCCATTACCTCAGTAGGACCAGCCTCAACCATTCCTTCTTGGATCACATCCAGTGTCTTCTTCCTCCGCACCAACGACCAGGCCCAATCAGTGAGCACAAAACTCTGGCCCTCGCCAAGAGAGATGAAGGCCCTCTTCCCACTTACAAGCTCAAGAAGCACCACTCCGAAGCTATAGACATCGCTCTTCTCGGTTAATTGACCATAGAGCGCATACTCCGGGGCGACATAACCCATCGTGCCGGCAACCCGCGTGCTCACATGTGTCATTCCCTCCGGCGCAAACTTGGCCAATCCGAAATCAGCCACCTTGGGTTCAAAGTCGTCATCAAGCAAGATGTTGCTTGCCTTGATGTCCCTGTGAATGATCGCGGGCTGCGCGCCACAGTGCAGGTAGGCCAGCCCCCGCGCCGTCCCGATAGCAATCCTCTGCCTCACCGGCCATGCCATCAGGCACTCCCCGGCGCCGAAGAGGTGGTCGTGGAGGCTGCCGTTGTGCATGAGGTCGCACACAATCATCCGCTGGTGCCCCTCCCTCTGCGTGGTGGCGATGCAGTACCCGCGGAGCGCGACCAGGTTGACGTGGCGCACGCTGGCCACCACCTCCACCTCGTGCGCGAACGCGGCGTCCCCGGCTGCCGAGCAGTTCTTGAAGCGCTTCACCGCCACCTCCGTGCCGTCCAGGAGCACCGCCCTGTAGACATTCCCGAACCCGCCGCGGCCGATGATGCTCTCCCTGGCGAAGCCCCCCGTGGCCGCCTTGATCTCGTCGTAGGTGAACTTGACCAGCGTCGTGCTGGCGCTGATGGACTCCATCGCCTGCGAGCGCTTGCTCCTGGTGTCCGCCGCTGCGGCCGCCAGCGCCGCCGCCGCGGCCAGCCTCCGCCTCCGCCGCACCAAAAACCACAAACCAGCAGCCGCGGCGACCACCAGCACCAGACCGACGCAGCCAAACACGACGCCGTAGATCCAGCCGGGCGGGCCGGAGCGGCCGCCCGAGCCAGAGCCCGCCTTGAGAAGGTAGAGGCAGAAGGCGGTGGCCGGGTCGCCGGGACCTCGAGGGCTGGCCGCCGCGCCGGCGTAGATGAAGGGGTACTGGACGCAGCCGGTGACGTTGTTCCCGCCATCCGGGGAGCCCGGGAGGAGGTAGGCCGCGGCGGCCTTGCTGAGCGATGTAGTGCAGGCGGTGCAGTCGGGAACGGGGGTGAGGTCCCGGTCGCAGCTGGTGTTCATGTCCCGGCGAGCGGAGACGGGCACGACGGCGTCGAAGTCCCCGAGCGTGGAGATGTTGCCGCAGCCGGGGGAGGCGAGGAGCGCGTCGAGGCCGGAGAGGCCGCATCCGGAGGCCGGGAGCGGGAAGGGGAGCTCGGCGCGGAGGGGCGGGAGGCAGGAGGCGTTAGCGGGGAGGAGGAAGGAGGAGGTGGCGGCGAGGTGGAGGGAGAGGAGGAGGCGGACGGACTGCAGCACGAAGGCGCAGCGGGAGGCATCGTCGGAGGGGGGCGGCGGCGAGAGGAAGGGCCGCAGCGCGGTGAAGTTGAGCGGGCATTGCGGCAGCGAGGCGGCGGCGGTGGGTTGGGAGAGGAGCGAGGCGGGGAAGAAGAGGAACAGGAGGAGGTGGAGATGGGAGTAGGACATGGCAGGAGCTGGGGAGGGTGGATGCTGGGATGGTGATTAGTTGGAGTGGGGGGAGGGAGGTGAAGAGGTTGGGGGTGATGACTGGGATGGAGATGGGGCACGGGGTCGACCGATGTCCCTTCACCCAGCCGCCAGCAGCCTTCAGCAGGGGAGACTAGGCAGGCTTAAGTGGGCGTACATCGCTACATGTCAGTTCTCTGGGAGACTAATAGATGTTACCTAGTAAAAAGTCGTACATTATTTCCGGTGATACGGAAGAGAAAAGAATGTTACCTAGCAGCATTTGATAGATGGTTTTACTGATGATTTTTTATTTTATATATTATTATATAGATAATTATATAAATAACCCAGTAATTGTATGAGTCTATTACAGACAATAATATAAACAACATATTATATGAGTTATCTTTAATCTTATCTACAGATGATATAAAGATGTATTATAGACAACCATTGTTTGTAGCAAAAGAGGGATGAAACTGGAGGCGCTGCTAGCAAGCAGGAGGGATTAGGGGTAAAAATAGATTGAATACGGATCGGATGTTCCTCAAACCATTTCGTATCCATATTTTTTCTCAAATTCAAATACGAATCGAACAAACATCAGATATGAATACAGATCGGACAAATGCCAGATACGAATTCGAATTGAATATCTACTTAAATCAATCGGATCCAGATATCCTCATAACTTATGTTGTATGAAGACATTAATGACATTTTATTCTCGTACAATCACATTTAATCATTCTAATTCATTTCCTTCACCTAAAGAAACACAAATTCACTTTCAATTAAAAAACTTGTCCAACTAATTAGTCATATTGTAATAAAATATACATATTGCTTCGTCGAATACAAATACAAATACGGATAGTTCGGATAAAATAACATTTTAGATGGTAAAAGTCCATACCATATTCACATCCATATTGTTTATGCGAATTCAAATTTGAATATGAACAGAATAGAAATTGTTAATCGGATGAGAAAATATATACCATATTCAAATCCTATCAAATACAGTAACCGAATAATTTGTATCTACTTTTCACCCCTAGAAGGGATAGAGGAGCATCAACACATGGGCCTGGTGGGCGTGCTCTTGTCCGGCCAGTGAAATTCGAATGAAATTGTTTGGTACAGCCTCTACATCATCCGTCTAGATTTGAATCCAGGCCATCCTATTTTGGGGTACTATTATATAAATAGTGCCTTTTGTGAGTACACGCACATAAGGTGAGGTGTGAGTGTGATGGGTACGTTCAATAGTTAAAACATGCTCTGAACTCTACTTTGTATTAGTATGTATTGGATGTATCTATATAAGTGCATCTGTAGTGTATGAAAAGAGGAGGTCTTAAGTCACCTTAAGGTCAACCTTATACATTACAGGGATGACCTTAAGCAGACCCTAAGCAAAAAAAGCTTAAGGCTGGTCCTCAAGCTAAAGACCTGGCCATAAGCATTAAAATACAATTTTTCTTTATCTGCCATGTGGGACCGTCTTAAGACCCCTTGGGTTATATACACTATGGAGTTGGTCTTAAGGTGTAGATGGGACCCACCTTAAGACCCTTTGGGTTATATACACTACAGATGCCAAGTATGTGCATAAGGTAAGATGTGAGTATATGATATCGTGAGTGCGTTATTACTGTACTAAAAAATAAAAATAAAAAGAGTCACCGGCACTCACTCACGGTACCAACTCCATGGAAAGCATTATTTTAAATAAGAAGCGCAAGTTTTGTCATGTTGGGACAGAGAGTGTTGCAAAAATGCCGAGTTTAATATTTGCATACGTACAATGATTGCCACCAGTGGGCTTTTAATTAGGATTACATTGAACTGAAAGCTCGGTGGTACGATGGGACAACAACATGTAATAAAAGGACAGCAACTACGGTACGCTTCAAGTGGTTTATACACCAAAACTTAAGATTTATTTTATACTATAATTATTATAAACTTATTTTATATAATTAAATATAAAAATCTGAAAAAAAATGAAAAAAATGTTATATTAGCACAGACAGTGCAAAAAAATAAGGAGAAAAAAGATAAAATAAAAGAACCCAAAAACTAAAAAGTGGAAAAAGGGCAAAAACCATAATTCAGAAGCTAAACTGAAACAATTTGGAAAGGAACTAATCCGAGTTACGTCGCCTCTTCTGAAATCAATAGAACCAGTCGACCAGTCAAATCAGTGAAGAAAAAAGAGAACCATGGTAAGTTCCATTCTAGCTACTCTTGGTTTTTAAACATTAAGGTGTCTGAGACGTTTTTGAGATTGTTGTAAGAATTAAAATATATTGTTGGCTTTTTAAAATTCCTGAGATTCCTACGATGTGCACTGCAAAATAATTTCGTTAAAACTTCTAGGAGTGAGGTATATAAGGGCATCTGTAGTGTATATAACCTAAAGGGTTTTAAGGTGGGTCCCATCTAAACCTTAAGACCAATTCTATAGTGTATATAACCCAAGGGGCCTCAAGACGGTCCCACTTGGCAGATAAAGAAAAATTGTATTTTAATGCTTATGGCCAGGTCTTTAGCTTGAGGACCAGCCTTAAGTTTTTTTTGCTTAGGGTCTGCTTAAGGTCACCCCTGTAATGTATAAGGTTGACCTTAAGGTGGCTTAAGACCTCCTCTTTTCATACACTACAGATGCCTTAACTTGCGACTTTCTACACAAAGTAAATTAAAAACAGGGAGGAAGAAGAGAATTGTCTTAGTCCTGATGTGATGGCGTTGAGCTAAATCTGAGCGAAATATGAGTTACAGGGCTAGACTAAGCTCTGACCAAAGTGAAAAAGCACAGGGTCATTTCGGTTTTCCAGTTTAGAGATGAGTCATGTCCAGTAGACCAGTCACCCTCCAATATTGAGATTTCGATATTTCGGAATCTCGAGAAATCTTTATTTATTAAACTAGTCTTCCTTGGCATAATTTATAGATCTAACCCTCTCCCAGCCATCTGCCCCGGTACCAGGCGTGGCAGGGACCAACCCCTGGAGCTGAGCGCGGCAGGTCACCTGCCCCCCATCCTAAGCACAGCAGGAGGCTCCCCACGTGCCCACCGCTCAATTTGTTGCCTATTGCTCTTTTTCATTTTCTCTCATCTTTACGTCACGTCGTGTCTCGTCGAGTTTCGTCGTTGTCTTCATTTCTCACCTATTTAAGAGAGAGCGTGAGTGTCGACACTCATTTAGAAGCAATTGTCAAAGGCGTTCGCTCGTTCAGAAGCTCATTCCAGTAGATCATTTGCTCGCCCGCGGTATTTAGTAGTTTTGTTAATACTATTTTTATCATTAAGTACTTAATAATGGACGTACATTATTTCATACGCATAATTGTTCAGTTCGTACATTATTTCGCGCGCTTTGCATATTGCTTTCTTTGTACTGTTGTAATATAATATTTTCAAGCATGTTTTGCGTGCCGTTATAACTACACATATTTCTTAGAAATATACGTACAGTAGTATGTTGCTGCAGAAATGGCCCCTCTCAATATTATGTTCGTTAAAAATGCACATACGTTTTTTACGCGGACAATTGTTCTATTCGTTCTATCATCATTTTTTATTTCAGTAATACTTGAACGCTATTGTCGTCTCCATCAAAATTATTTTGTAGTACTGCAATATATTTATTCGTGCATATTTTTCAACACACTCTACTTCCACATATTTACTAGAAATGATCGTACATTATTTGACACGCATAATTGTTCAGTGCGTACTGCCTTCATGTAATATAGCAGTGTTGCATGAAGTTTTTCCCCTGCGTAACATATTTGATAGTAAGGCAATATGCTTTATGGCATTATAGACATTTCTTAAAAATGCACATATGTTATTTAACGCGCATGAATGTTTGGTTCATACTGCCATCGTTTTATATTTCAATAATGCATGCAGGTTACTTTCGTCCCTATGGTATATATTTTACAGTTATATAATGCATATTTTACGGCACGCTCTTACTCCACATATTTCTTAAAAATGCACGTACATTATTTCACGGCTATAATTGTTCGTTATTTTACGCGCGACATTGTGCAAGTTGTACTGTCGTCACTTTATATTCTAGGAATGCAAGAAGGTTACTTTCATCCCTATGGAACATATTTAATAGAACATATTATGTTTGTGCATATTTTACGACGTGTTGTACATATTTTGTACAACTTATTAGTTGTTCTCTGTTTCTAGCAATAACATGTAATCTACCACCCCTACTTGAGGAGACATGGGACGTCCAGCATCGCTGTCATACTTGGATCGGTGGTGATGGGCCTCCAACCCTGGTGACATGGAGACTGAGGGAGACCTAGCCGTTGGACAACTGGTATGTTGGGAGGCTTTGTCAATCTGGGCTATTGCATTCACCCGCATGTTGAACACGGCACAGAACCTCCTGATTGACGCCTCCCTTCTTTCTGCCCTGGCTGATCGTTGGTAGCTAAAGACCCACACGTTCCACTCCAGTAGGGGGAGATGATCGTGACACTGCAGGAAGTCAACTTTATCACCGGCCTGCCGTTGTGAAGCCTTGTAGTTGTTCCCCCTCTAAGATTGCCGAACTAGAAGGTATGTATCGGCCATCACTTTGGGCAGCCTATCCCCAAGAGGTGTAAGGGCGTTCCAAACGCCTGGTTGCGACAATTCATGCATTGCCCAGATGACGCAACGGAGGAGGTGATTCGACACTATCTAATTGCATATTTGTTGTTTCTGTTCAGGTGGGTCATGTTCCCTAGCACGCAGGGGGACATGGTGTACCCTAGTTATATTCACCTTGCGGCGTCCATTGTGGACTCCGATGATGAGGACGTGCCGCAGTACAATTGGGGTTTAGCTATATTATGCGCCATGTACCACGGCCTGTGTGATGCTTCGCAATGTCACACAGGAACTAAGCCCATGCTCTCGGGTTGCCACATGCTATTGCAACTGTGGTCATGGGAGCACTTCCGCTCCCTAGTCCACCCTTACCTGCACATAGAGCATTTCTACGGTAAGGCAGATGATGAGGATCCCATGGAAGGCCCGACCATGGGATCTCGATGGAGTGTGGCAGTGGTAGGGTGGGATAGGGAGAGAGCACATCGAATATACCCTGAGTTCCACAATGAATTCAAAACCCTGCACGAGGATGACATAATATGGACTCCTTGGACATATGCATTCATGCAGGACACAGCGCCAAACAGCTTGAGCTCACTATGTTACTAGGATGCGGCGTATTGGAGGGCAACTTGCCATCTGGTGTTCTCCCATATGGCTGAGCCCTACAACCTGCAACGGGTGATAAAGCAATTCTGGCTGCACTAGGAGATCCCCCAGCTCTAGGGTGGCCACTTTCGAGGTGTAGCAACATGTAAGCACGTTACATTGCTTTATATTGGACCTCAATTATTCATTTGTTATGTTAGTACCATAATTTATTTGTTTTGTTCCGCCATCAAGCAGACGAAGAAGGGCCATAAGAATGATGACTAGCGGCTGACGCAACAACTATGGATAGACGCATGGTAATCTTCCCTTGCTAACATTTTTTAGGAGGCACGGCCTTACGATGCTGGGACTTATGACACGTACCTAGAATGAAACATACAATGCACACGGGTGAGATTGACAGGTACGCCCCTGGCCCGGCATGTAGAGCCTAGCCACACTGAACACTTAGCCTTGGGGCTCAACCTGCACTGTGCAGTGCACCATGACGAGTCAATACATTGAGCACGTAGCAGATAAAACACCCTCTGAAATAGGCTAAACTAACAAAATGTTGTTTGTTCGATAACCATGCAGCTGGACCGTTTGCAAAGCATTGTGCAGTGCGGCTGTTGGGACCTCGAGCGGGGAAGGAATAACATAGTTGAACAACTTTATGTTGTCATGAAGTCTATTGTGGACGATGTTAAGCACGCCGTTCGCAACATGAGCTGTGGAAGGCCCACCGATGTCAGCTTGAGGCAATGGACGGAGTATCGTCGCGCAAGCGAGTTGACTTAGTGGTGCAGTGTCGATGGCCAATTTTTCGCACAGCAGACCTCCTCGGTGAGTGACAACGGAGTTTCAGTTTCCCTACGTCGAGCTACTTCATCATTGATTAATCGTGCTATTCTGCACAGTTGCGATGCACAAACTCCACGTTGCCACCATCCTCACCACGAAGGCAAGAGGACATACCGAAGAGCAGGGAGGCGCAACCCACAACAGATGAGGTTATCCCAAATTCTCCCATGGACCAGTAGGGGCAAGCCAAGTACTACATTTTCGAACAATATCAAATGGGCAACCCATGGTATGAGTTCGGCTACATGGCATACCCCGAGCCTTCGTACACCTATGGGTATGAGGGGCCCTCCAGTTCACTGCAGGAGGTAGGGGTGGAAAACGGTAACGGATAATTCGTTTTATCCGATATTCGTATCCGAGAAAACACAAATATGGTAAGCAAAAATCCGTATTCGAAAATATTCGTATTTGTATTCGAGAATATTCGTATCCGTATTTGAGAGTATTCGTATTCGCATTCGTATTCGAGAATATTCGTATCCGTATTCGTATTCGAGACTATTCGATTCGTATTCGATCCGTTTCTAGAACTTATGAAAAAATCGTACAAATTTTGTGATTCAAAATTTGAATTTAGGCGGTTTAAAACCGGTAACCGGTCAAAAACTGGTGAAAAATCGGTAAAACCGCTAGGAATCCGTTTTATCCGATATTCGTATCCGAGAAAATCCGTATTCGAAAATATCCGTATTCGTATTCGAGAATATTCATATCCGTATTTAAGAATATTCGAATTCGTATCCGTATTCGTTTGGAAAATATGGATTCGTATTCGTATTTGAGACTATTCGACCGTATCTGATCCGTTTCCACCCCTAGCAGGAGGTAACAATTTTACTAAAAGGATGTATGGCCTCCATTTGTATTTGTATCCTAACAGATTCATCCTGTGCAGTTCACCCCGCAAATGACACGGAGCTACCGGTGGCCCATACCAGTGATTGGTACGTAACTATGCCTGGTTGGTGCTTGTCTACAGATCCTACTGCACATCCAGGGGAGTGGATTGACAGCATGTTCTCCACAACACTTCCCTCAGTGATCCCCCAGCATGGGCACATGCCGGGTGAGGAGGCCCACTACAACCTACGGTCACCCGACAAGCTGATGTTACCAGAGGAACAAATTCGTCGGAGACAATCGACAGATTGTTAGGGGCATCTACAAGTTGTCTACAGCCTCGCCTCCCATGCATCCCTCGTACTATGGCTTCCGAGGCGTGCGGTGCTCCCCTGACAGGCTAACCCACCCTGAGGACCAGCGTCAGTTGAATAAGCATTTCCATTATTATTTTTTATGGAAAAATATTTGTATGTATTGCTGGTTCTTTTATGGCTAATAAAACCTTATGAAATAAATGTACAATTCATCTCCTACATGTGATTTCAGATGTTGCAGAATGTTACTTAATTGTTCATAACTTATAATTTAGTCATTTAATTAATTTCTTTGCATAAGAAAATAGTAAACGAACTAGAAGGCTAAATGTAGCCTACTGTACTATCTTAAGTATGATTTGTGCAGCGATGTGATGCAACGAGGCAACTTAGCACTGTCACATGACCTGACGAGCTAGCTTTGCAAACTGACGTGACACAAAGCTGTAATAAGATTCATCCTTGGGCTTGCTACTTCGTGAACACGAATTTGCATCGACCGAATTGGAATTCACCCGCATAAGTACTACCTATTGGGCTACAAGTTCTCTTGCAAGTACACAACGACACTGCCTTGCACACATAGAAAAGCAATGGGAGGAGCTCACCGAACTCGCAAGGGATGCTGCACCCCGTGACAAACAGAGCAGGCGTGCTAGGAGGCCACCTCCCTGCAACGATGCCCCCCGTAGCTCCAACCCCTACTTGGACATTCCCACGGAGCATTCGCCACATGACATGCCGACGGGGGAGAGGCTGCCCACCTGCTGGTGGGGGACACATGCAAGTTTTTCAAATCCAAAAAGCGGCTAAGCTTGGGCATGTGTTACTAGGGTTGCCCTAACTACACCTAGGACTACCCCGACCGGCATTAGGACATGGGGCGCTATTGCCAGCCTATAAGGACCGTTTATAGTACATTTCCCTCCCATCTCTCTTTGAAAGAAGGTGCTAACGCCCTCTCTAATCTACCCGTAGTCTCCAGATCCGCTATGTGTGTTCCACAAATAGATCGACCAAGACATCCACCCGCATGACCAGTGGCAAAAAGCCCTAACATTTCTGACAAAAAGCCCAACAACAAACTCTAACAACTTTCGCAAAATACCTAATGCCATGGGGCCAACAAAAAATTAATTCGGTTGTTCATGTACAGGACGGGGCTCAGTTCATCTATTTGTGTTTACAAACACCATGTTCTAATTCCATGTCATTTCATTTCATACACTTTCACACATCATGTTCCAGATTGTCTGTTCGAACACATCATTTGCTATAAATAAGCTAATCAAAATAAAATTGTACATTCAACCACATGACTTGATACAAAGTGCAATACACATTGCTATTCTATTCTATTTCTTCCAACAGAGCATCACAAACAAAAAACATTTGCATCTTATCACCAGCAATCCATCTCATGGCAACACATATAAAAGTGCTAAAAACACCATGAACTGAACAAGAATCACTATAGTTTTAGTTAAGTTGTGCCATACTATAGTTTTGGTTAAGTATGACACATCTATGGCACAACTTCCACAGCGTTGGTATCGCACAGTCGCACTACCCTTTCGAGTTGATTCAACGAGCGATGACCCATACCCATGAATGCCTCCAATGCCTCTTCTTTGGTGCCGAATCGCCGGTAGCTCGCATCTGGGAAAGAACGGATCTCTTTGTGGTAGTGTTCCTAACTATTATACACCCCCGAGTTCCGGCCATTGAACATGGCGTACCACCTCATTCAGCCCTGGACCACACGAAACACACTCAATGCACAAATGACGGAGAGAAGCACTCCAATAAAAACCACAGGAAGAACAACCAAATTCATTCGGAAGGAGAGCCACATCAGAAATACTTGGGTAACCGATAGCCCATAAGCACCTTGCCTCTCCCAGGTGGAATCGATGATGGCGGAGATCCAACCCATGCCCGAGGCACTAAGTGGGCGGCGCTCGAGTCACCTTCATCGTTGCCTCTAGGATTCAAGGGAGAGAAAAGAGAATGCATGAGTGAGAGTGTGAGAGGAAGACAAGGAGAGAGCTTAAACCTGGTTGAGAGGATCTGGTTTGCCACATGTTTACATAGCCGAGCACAGGAGAAAACGACAAGCGGAAATGCCTCGCTACGCGAAGACGAATCATGCGGGAATCAGTCGGGCAAACGAGTGCGGGCCTTCTTCCACGCTTCCACAGGGGAAGGTCCCTGTCGCGCCCGATATCAGGGGCAAGTGTCTGGGAGGGGGCTAGATCTGCAAATTATGCCAGAGGGAGCTAGTTCTGCAAATAAAGATTTCTAGGGGCAGAAATGCCAAAATATCTCCAATATTTTACATTATAATATAAATAAAGTGTGTGAGTTGACGCTTCCCAAAAATATTTTATGGAACAAGAAAATTTTACGAGAAACAGTTTAATTTCCTTAAGAACCGTAGAAAATCTAATTTCAGTTTAATGGAAGAAATATGAATTCCAAACTAGATCATTTTTCAATCCCAAATCTTTCTGTGTGATCTAGTGTATGACAAAATGGTAACTAGGCCTCGCTGGCCCGAGCTTCGATGTGCGCGTGCTCACTGCTTAATGCAAATTTTCTAGAGCACGCTGCATGCATATATATTCGTGTGTGATCTGCCGTACGTATCTCAATTTTCTATAAACAAATACGCAAGGCAATTCCTATAATTTTATTATTGTATTCTCCTTGAAAGAAATATTGATGGTAAATGCATAAGATGTCAACAAATAAATCGTTGTAGAAAGTTTGTTTGTGTACGACTTTTTTTTCGTCGGGGTGTAGGATGTTGCTTCGGTGCTTTGCTAGAAGACTGTTTGATTGAGAGAAAACTTCAAAGCGTAAGAGTTGTTTGATGATTGCAATCCACGTACATACTGGATAATGCATCGAGACTTTTTCATGACTATTTTTATGGTTCTTTGAGAGAGAAAAAAGCAACGGAATGTCAAGATGTATACTATTTTCTACTTCCTTTACATGATATTTAAATATTCCTGCAATATTTTTTGCGCAAAAGGTAGGCCTTCGACGAGGCCAACGACTGCCGGATCCAAGTTGTCATCTCATGGAATATGGTCATCCAAAGGAATTTTAGGTCCATTTTGTATGCTTGTGCCAGCCAGATTTGAATTATGTTTTGCATGTTTGGTCCTCACTTTTCCTCTCCGTCGCATATTTCCATCACATGAAGTAAGAGATTGGAACTTGGAATATTAGGTGCTCCGTTATTGTAAGCTAGCGAATCACAGAAGCTTATCTAGGTCCCGTTTGGCACGGCTCCACTTCACAAGTGGAGCTATTTTTTTTTACTTCACAAGTGGAGCCGGGTGAAGCTACTTTTTTCAGCTCCTTGAGTGGAGCTACTTTTGTCTCAGCAAGTTTTAAGGAACTCCTTGGGTGGAGCTATTTTGTTTTACCCCGTTTGGCACAAAACAGCTTCAAACAGCTCCAAGGAGTTGTGCCAAACGGGGCCCTAATCTTGCCCCCATTCTCATTCCAAGGAGCTCTTGCTTGAGTGAATCTAACCGTTCTGTGCCTCTTCTCCTCACTCTATGGTTCCATGTTCATGTAGGGAAGTATCGCTTAAGTTAGTTAACTTGAAAATTAACTAGTTTCTAACAACTTGAAAACTCATTTGTCTTGCAAATCAGGTCAACTATGTCACTTCAAGTTTTAACTCCTCTGTTCCAAAAAAGATGCCGTTTCAGACATCGACACATTTTCTAATGTACACATTTGACTATTACCTTTTCTAATTATACACTAGTGAAAATTATATAAACATAATGATATGGAAGTATTTTTGATGAAAAATTACTAATATAATTCCCATGTGACTAGTATAAATATTTTCAAAACTTTGACTATATGTATTCTAAAAAACATATAACGGGGTAATACTTTTGTGATTGATTTTATATCTTCTAAACATAATTGATTTTGGTCTTGAAATTTTGAAGGGTTTATATAATATCCCCCTCCCCTATATATGGCTTTTTGTGCGATTACTTGAAAAACTTTTACACGTGGTTTTCATTTAGTATAATAGGACGGGGGTTTCCTAAGCAGATATTTGAGTGGGATGGGCCCGCAAAACTGATGTTGATCATTTAGATAGGTAATCCATGTGGCCATTTAATTTGTTGGTTAGCTAAAAGTGTTCATTCTCAATTGAATGGATGTGTGAAACTAATAAAAATCTTTTAGATGGAAGATCCATAAGGTAATTTTTGGTTCACGTGAAGATTCACATCAACATTATATTGGGGTACTACCTTTCATCCCGCTGTTTGCCTCCTTTTAGCTAACTGAAAAAGAAAGGTAAGTTGGACAGACTTCCAATTTAGAACCTAGGTGGCTCTTTGTTATGAGTTTAGAACCTCCGGTACAATTTTCTCCTTTGTATGAGTATACTTAGTTTACAGCAGAAGTCCATAAATATATGAATGCTTGAACACGAATTGGAGCTGCAGATGGAGATTATATAATACCAACATTAAGCCTGGGGGGATTCCGGCCCCCCCAGCGACCCACGTCGCCCCGCCCGCGTTGCCCGGCCGGCGCGTGGCGGGGAGTTTCCCGTACGGCCGGGAGAGGCATTTTCCTCCGGTTTTTTAAAATTAACAACATGGGAGGGGGAGAAGGTCAAACGAGAAGCGGGGTATATTAGTCACTATTAAAAAAATTAGCTGCAAAAATGCATTTCTGAAAATGTTGTGGCAAACAATGGCATGCATGGAACCAATAAGGCAAAAAAAAAAAAAAGTGGCAAAACCCAAAATGCGATATTTTTCGAGGGCACTAGATCAAATGTTCCTTCAAATTTATATATATAGAGCAACTGATCATACATCTCAAACAAAACATCATATTCATACACATCACTCCCACTTTAATCCAGTGATTGACATAGTGTGTATATATATTTGTCCCCTCACAACATTTGGGGTACCAACCCACCCACCCACCCACCCACCCACCCACCCACCTGGGACAGTGCCCTACTGGCGGAAACGATGGTGTTAGTCCTTGTCCACTGGATTAGATATTTTGGATAAGCACGGTATGTCTTATTTAATCGGGTCATTCAGTGGTAAAATATAAAATATAAAAAATTTCTCGACGTGCTCACTTGAAAAATAAATATGGGGTGTGTTTTGGGAGGGCACCTGTAGTATGTTTTGGCTGCTATGTATTAAGACTGGTTCCTCACGTGGATGCCAAAATGCAGTAGCATACAATGATTTCAGCGTGCGGTTTCAATACACGTGAACCGAAACTACTGGATACACATCACAATTTACTTCTTTTATGTTGCACAACCAAAACATATAGTTTTATATTTGGCAGTCATATTGGTAAAACACACGGTTATGGTTAAGGTCGTGGGTTCAAACTCCACCAAAATCGTTATAGGCTCTGTTTTTTTCAACTTCTAAAAGCTGTTTTTTTAGCTTTTCTACAGTAATTAGCTTTTAAACGGAGTATTTTTTCAAGATAGATTCTACTAGTTAATTGTAGTACATACTTTACTGACTTCATTTATATCGGCAAAAACCACACGTAAGTTTCTGTTACTTTATAATCTCTCATACAAACAACCCAAAAGTTACAGGCCGCAGCTGAAAAGAATAGGCCCTAGAAACCGAGGTTTCCCGTCACTGAAAAAATGTTCCATAGTGAATTTAGTTTTATGTTAGGAGTTCAAATGAACAGCTTCATAAATCCAAAAATAGCTCCAAAGGGAGTAAACACCTAATGAGCAGCTCCATAAATCAAAAAATAGTTCCAAAGGGAGACAACACCCAAGAAATTTCTCTAATTTTAGCCTGCTGCGGCAGTCCAATCTCAAACGGAGGCCTTCTCCTATGTGCTAAGGACGCTAGGACTTTCTCTCACACCAAAGTCGCAAGGTAAACATCAAGATGTTGGGGGAACCTTTGACCAAAAAGATGCCCCCGTGACTTGACATGGAGGATCGTCATGTTCCACATGAACCCACGAAAGTGTCTCGCTATCTTTGTCAATCCCTTTCGAAGCTATCCTTTTCTTGTATGGTTACGGTGCATTGCAATTTGCTACTGTTGTCTGTTTTCAACGCTTCCTCCAGTACGATACGATCCTATCAAATACTATCGTGTACGTCTTCACTCTAATTGCAAGGCATGTTTGGATTGCATGAATTTCAAAAGAAACTGTCCGATTTCTATATAGATGCAAGACAATTCTAGCATTCTAAACGCGTCGTCAATATCAGGTACAATGGTCACAATTGCTAATTCCGATGCTCTGCGATCTCAATGTAAAAAAGGATTCATAAACTGAGCATCAGGGAGTAACCACATGAATCCCGTTTTCCCTCTTTTTTTCAAACAGGAAAAAATTATCCTGTCCTCTCGCGACGAAGCAACTTCCAGCAACCAAATATCTATTCCCCCAGGTTCTGATTAAACAAGTCTGCTACAGCGAGAATACTTAGTACGAAACCGGCAAAGTACGACATCAACAGTAAAGAGTATGAAGTGCTTTTTAGCTTATAGCTTCCCTCGAATAAATAAATAGAACAATTTCTTCGTCATTGTTTCAAAACGGCTTATCACCGTTGTAACACCTCGCTCATCCTCTGAATCTAGAGTGCTACCATCATTACATAAATTACCCTTTTTTTTCAACTGCTAACCATTTTAAACAAACACTACTTTATTTATAGTGCAGTGACCACTTACAACATATCATTTTAAGCAACTATTCTAGCATACCAGTGGAGTTTAAACATGCTACCAAAATCTGATATGCGAAGGGCTGCTAGTACTTGAAGTTATCCATATGTCCCGCCCATGCATGACATCCTCAACGATCACCTAAAAAAACAAAGTAAGAGTGAGTCCGGAGACTCGGCAAATACACGATAAAATAGTGGCATTAACACATCAATTTAATAATTCCCATTTCTGTGAATTGTACATCACTATCTCTATAACTGTTTCACTGTTGTCACTTTTATGCAATGCAATGCATCTATAACTGTATCACTGTTTTGCTCTGTTTTCATGCAATGCGATGCATCTGTAACTGTAGCTTATACCTGTATAGCGGAGTGCTCACCCGTCAATGAACCACTCAATCTCCATCCTCTTTTATACGGGGATCCAAACTCCACTCCCGTGGAGTACCTACCGAAGTAGGTCCTGTTGTCTGTGTATGAGTGCAATGCGTGATGCAACATGCTTTCAATGTTAGCATTTAATCATAAGCAGCACTTATCAAAGTATGATTAGCACGTAATCATAAGTACTGTAGAACATGGTATGAAAGACACAAAATACCAATCATTCACCACAATCCACTATTCTACTATACACTTGCTTGTTAAGTAAGCAGAGCGGAGCGACGTGCGGACAGCGTCGATCCCAAACCTCCACCTGAATAATCATTCACTCAATCTCAATACGTGGAAGTGATACATGTACACATATGAACGTCGTCGTTCCTACGCGCAAAACCGACATTGACATAAAACTCCCAAGGTTAAGGACTCGACACGCAGGTACCAAACCCCCTTTTTATTTTTCTCCTCTTTTCTTTTCTTTCTTCTCGTTTCTTCTCTACTTTTTTTTTCTTTTTTCCTTCACTTCCTTTATTTTCTTACTCTGCTGAACATTTACTCCCGTCTCTCTCTTTTTCATTTGGATCAGCCGAACTGGCCTCATCCCCTTCCTCGACGCCGCCCTCTACTCCCCCTCTAGTTCCCCACTACTCTTTCTTCCCCCATTCGGATCCACCTCAAATCCGACTAGTAGGGCTAGATCTGTCGCTGGCCACCTCCCCTTCGGCCCCTCCCTTGGGCTCTTTCCCCTCGATCTGGACTTGTTGCAACTGGCTCGGGCTTGGGCTCTACTTGACACCGCCCCTATGCCACTGCCACCTTGGGTGCTCGGGCCCGTTGGTTCGACCACGCCGTCGCCCTTAGGGCTCGGGTGCCTGCGCCATTGCCCATCACCATTGGTCATCGCCCCTGGCTCAGGCTTCATGATGCTGCTACTTGGTTTCGGCACCGCTCCCTATGGGTTTGGGCCCTTTAGCCACAGCTCACAGTCGACCAGGAATCTCGGACCCTTTCCTCCTCTTCGGCCACACTACCTTGACCTACCACCCCCTTCTACTACTTAAGATAATTCTCTCTTCCTCTCCATTCTACATGCATTTTTGTTCTAACTTCTGTTTTTAGCTTGCTCCTACTCTTATGCGTAAAGGTTTAGGAAGGCCTACGGGATCTCCATGACAGAACTCAGCGGGGAACATGAGCTGGGGAGTATGTTCCTCTGATCAAGGGTGCATGGCGATTCTATGGGCTCACCGTCAATGGCATGAGCCAAGCTGGTTGTGGTGCTCACGGCCTCGCTGGAGAGAAAGGCATTAGAGGTAAGATGTAGAGAAAGGCCTACTGGAACATCAGGTGGAGGATGGCGAGGTTCGTGGACAACAACGGCGAGGGCCACATTGCGGTTCAGCTGGGCCCTCCTCTTGCTATCATGGTCGCCGCGTCCTTGCACCTCCCCTCTCGCGTCCTTGATCCTCTCCTCCGTCTTCCCCTACTTCCCTAGCTCCTCTTCTCCGGCTCTCCCTTACATTTGCTTTGTGGTGGCTTTGGTCTATTGACAAGCAGAAAATGAGAGGTTGATTTTTCGGTTGGGGAAATGTGGTGAACTGAGGTGAGGTTTGTCTTCTCTCGTTTTGCTCTCGGTCTTTGGCTAGCTCCCAGGATGAGCTCTCGGTTGAGGGAAGAAATGGGCTTGTGTGGGGCTTGTCCTGTGCTAGCTTATAAGAGCATAGTTGGAGCAGCCATCTGGCTTTGTGAAATGACTAGAATGCCCTCACCTTACTCTCATTCTTCACTCATATGGCTGACTGCCCCAAGGTCTTTTTGGTCCAAGGGACTCTGCACTGTACTTTGAGGGTTTTCAACTGTGACAGGTAAGTTGGTAAAAGTGGACATTGGTTAAATTTTCTGTCGAATAACGAAGCCCACAATAGCGAGAGGCGCCGACCAGCCCCGAACGGTCTAGGAACCTCTGTGAGCACTACTTTTATTCGGCATTCTCTAAAGCCGATGAGTCTGACGGCAAAACTCTACCTTATTTTCTTTATTCTCCCTTTTTGCATTCTGGTGGTATTACATCCAACATGCCTAAAGACCACAACACCAAACTCGCTACAAGATACAGCCAAATTTGTACATAAACTTTTTAAAGGTATCCTTATTACCAGTGGGGGACTAGAGGACTAGTAGATTGAAGAAATCTTAATATCACAAAGAGTCTATTGATTGAAATGCTTGACCCTGAACTTCCACTCTCCCTTCGCCGCATCGAATGACACAAATTCCGCATCGTGCTCCTTGGTCCACTGCACCAGAATATCCTTGTACCTGTCGACCGTCTTCTGATCGATGCATTTCACATTCAGAAGAGTGACCTCTGCAGGCTTGTTGAGTTCCTGCCCCACAGGTGGTGTCTTGCTCTCATCTCTATAGACAAGAATCTCACGGTCATTGAACTCCACAATGGATGCGATGTCAAGTTTCCTCACATCAGTTTCTCCGTCAAACTTGACACTACCATAGCCATGCCTGCCGACCGTGAAATCCTTCACACGAGAGCAATAACCTGGCTCGTCACTCTCTCGTACGGCAAGCTCCACAATTGATGGCACGGTGTAGTAATCAGTGTTGTAAAGCCGAGGCAGCACACACTCACTAATCACTTTGCAGTCTGGAGCAGCCAGTGGAGATCTCTGTGTCTGGTGAACATCACTGCTATTCTCCTTCTGACTCCCAGCGGGTCCTGATGATGGTGGACAAGCAGCACTGTTACTCACTTTGCTGCAACCTGCAGTAAGTAGAAATCAATATCTATAACAAGGCATTGCAATAGGATGAAGCATCCTCCGTTTTGAGATACTCTTAGTTTCTTACATATGTCAAAAAAGGAATTGACATGACAATTCTGTTGCCTAAACATAGATAACAATAATGATTTAGTGATAGGAGATCTTGGGTTTACTCAAGATTATTCATCGTAACCATGTTAGTCAATAATTGGTTAAACAAATTAATCAGGCTAAGCAGCAGCTTATTTGAATAAAAAAGCACACAGGACAACAGAGGCCAACCAGAACACAGCAATGGGGCACAGAGACCATTTGTGCCCTACTAGTCAAAGGGGCCGTTCGTATTAGCTATGACTGATGGTTTTTGACTGTGGCTGAAAATGAATATTAATGACTGTAAAGTGGCTTTTAAAAGAAGCACACAAGTGATGGGGAAAGTAAGAGAGAGATACATACGCGAGACAAAAGCGAGAGGAGTGGAGTGCATGATATGCCCGTGACTACTTGTCTTATCTCCAGAGCGAGATAGGAGCGAGAGGAGTAGAGAAACCGTTTCGAGAAGCTGAGTATTTTATATATATTTGATTTTTGTTTCTCTAAGAAGAAGTCAGAAACAATAGCCAATATGAACGGCCCCAAACATGGATCCACATGCCTTGCTTTCGAAGCAATCGATATAATCAATACAGAAAATAGAGATTTGTAAAAGTTGTTTATTCAGGTGGAACTCAACATGTGTTAGTTTATCACAGTGACGCTATCTATGTACAGCTCGTTGCATAAGGACTGCATACAATACTTGTTCCTTATTTTCTTTTATTTAGTCTTCGCCACTCCAGATAAAGACTGAAACTTCACAAGCACCGCATAAATTTCTATAGACAAGTGACAATGCATTTCTTTGAATCGATTTGTTCTACATTAACAAATATAAATTTCAAAACATTGAGCACCACACTTTCACTGGCCATATTTATGTTCATTAATTGGTTAATTACAAATTACACAAAATGTAATCTTGGTGTGGAATATAGTATTATCAGAAATCTAAAAAAATAGTATCAGAGATCTAAAAAACATAGTAGTATCAGAAGGCAAGAAATTCCAACATTACCACTTTGATCATTTGGGCAAGATCTACCTGTTGAACTGGACTGTTTCCCAGTGTGACTCTTAGCAGGCTGCTCTATTGATTTGATAGTCAGCTCTTGATTCTCTCCAGGATAGATAGAGAAAGAAATGGGTGTTGCTGAAGCTTTAGCCTCATGATGACCAGCAGAAGGAAACTATGAAAAAGGCAGTGGGCATGTTATTATAGGACAGTCATAATGAACAGACAGAAATGCACAAGAGCATTTCATTCTAAACAGTCATGATCCCAAGCGTGTGAACATAAGGTGTCGAACATGATTTTCAAGCCACAGAGATAGCCCCAGCATCATTATTGCTGAAATAGCCATGCGTTTTACTGTGTTGTGCAACACAATTATGGACACTGGAGATTTAGTTCCGTACCTGTGAAGCAAGACTTCCAGTACCATCATCCCTTGAAGAAAATCTAATCCTTACTAGTTTAATGTCAATCGGAAGTAGCAAATCTATGGTATTCTTGGGATAATCAACATTTATCTGCAAACATGACGATCTATCAGATATAAAAGCAGAAAATCAGGAAAACAACAGTTATTCAGGGATACTTGCACTAGTACAATGAACATCCGGAGATAGAGCTGGTGCTGACTGGGCAACAGAAGGGCTGAATAAACTTCCTTCAGATTGGGTAGATGTTGCACGGAACAAGTTTTGACTAAACATAGAACTCTGCTGCTTTTAACAAATACAATTGATAAGCACCCATACCAACTCCTCTGTAATGCATCACAAATAATAAACTTTTAGGAAAACGTACAGCACAAGATGTATCTGCAGAAGCTGTATATGCCGCTGAGTTGCAGGATACATTTTCCCGACATGCAATAGAAGGTGCACAAAAGGAGCTTGAATAATAGGGGTTGAATAAATTTCCTCCACGTTGAGTAGAAGCAGGAAATGAGCTTGGACAAAATGATGCACTAGTTGCCTGCTGTCAACCAACACAGTGATAAATGGTTAGAAATCACATATTCCTATTTCTTTGTTCACAAATGAACTATGTGTTAGGGTACTTACAGTAGATGTAGTTGCTGAAGATGTTTGTGCAGCTTTGCCAAATAAAGCTCCTCCATCTGCAGTAAAAGGTGTGGGAAGTGAGATAGGACAATAGGTGAAAGCATTTTTTTGTAACCCCGTGTGTATCCTCAGAAGGGGGTGGAAATAAAGATGATTTGTTAGAAATAATCTTGATTTCGAGTCCTAGACGTAGTAGAGTCCGTCTTCGAGTATAACTTAAGTTGAAATTGTGTCCAACTTGAAGTCCGAATACATATACGAGTAGAAGATTATTAGCCTTTATATTGAGGAGGCTTGTACCCAATATCGTAAGCAAGGTAAGAAAAGCAAGAAAACGAGAGGAGCAAATAAGAGAATAGAGAAATTCAGAAATTCTCATATGTTCTCTCAGTTTATTTGCGATGTGTGCGTTTTCTTCTGTATTAAAGTTTTAACAAGTAGTATCAGAGCCTAGGCGAGAAGCGAGTCGCTGAAAAAAAATCGTCTCGGCGATTCCGCGCGCACGTCGTATGGCTGGAATAGCGAGTGGCAATCAGCGTCAACACGCAAAGAAAAAAGCAACCAGCACGCAATCAGTTCAGAAGGAAAAGGCAAATAAAGAAAAGTGCTACTTCCGCAGGAGAAAGCAAAAGAAAGAGCCAGTGCCTGTGTCCACGCAAGAGAAAAGGACAGAGACTAGACAGTCCATGAAAAAGTTAACAAGTGGACTCAGTCTCCAAGGCAAAGCAATAGAAGAGAAGCGGCTTCATTTTTTGTTTTTCCGTCCGTCCGCGTAGAGAAAAAAATCGACGCAGCGGCGCGTCCGCATCATCTTTTGGTTCGGTCCGTGCATGGCAATCTCCGAGTCGTTTTTTTGACCTTCTCCGAGCCGAAGTAAAGTCTCCGTCCGTGCGAGATAAAAGTCAGGCGTCTCGGCTCCTGTAGGAAAAAACAACAGAGAGCGCAAGCAGCAATCAGAGCACCGAGACAAGCAACAAAGAGCAAGTCCAAGCAAGGAAAAAGAAAAAAACAGTACAGTTTTTTTCTTCCGTTTCCTCGGTCCAAGAGCATCTTCAAAGTAGCCCGATTTCTTGATCCGTGCTCAAGATCATGTCGCATTCTTCGGAAATTGGTGTCACCGGTGACGAGGCATCATCCAGTATGATGGCGAAGGAGAGTTCCACTGTCTCGCTGCATTATCCGATGCTCACGACGAGCAATTATGTAGCATGGACAATTAAAATGAAGGTGTACATGAAGACTCAAAGAGTGTGGGATGCGATCGAGAACGACAACGTCGATGTACGCAAGGATCAGATGACATTGGCGGCCCCATCCCAGAGGAGACGCTCTTCCTACTGGCCGAAAAGGAGATGACCAAAGCTGCGTGGGAGGCGTTAAAGACGATGCATTTTGGCGCAGATCATGTGACAAAAGCAAAGATACAAATTCTCAAGACCGAGTTCGAGGTGCTGCGTATGAAGGAAACAGAGTCGATCAATGACTTTACCGTCCGGTTGACGGTCATTGTCAACAAGATTCGGACCCTTGGTGAGAAGGTGGAAGAGTTGTACGTAGGGAAGATATTGCTTCGTGCTATTCCCTCACAGTTTTTCCCGATTGCTTCGGTCATAGAGCAATTTGGAGACTTAAAGACAATGACCATGGAGGAGGTCACCGGTCGTCTTAAGGCGTATAAGGAACGCATCCACAACAATAGCAACAAAGACGACGGACAGCTCTTGTTGACCTGCGATGAGTGGAAGATCCGATCATCGAAGCATGAAGGCAAGAACACTTCCAGGGGTGGTGGCCCAGGTCGTCATAATCGAAGTTTGATAAGGCAAAAGTGAGGTGTTATATAGGGGTGGGCACTTTAAACCCGAGAACCGAACACCGAACCGAACCCGGATAGACCGAATTGTCGGTCTATTCGGGTTTCGGGGTTCGGGTTCGGTCAATATTTTGATTTAGTTCGGTCTTCGGGTTCGGGTTCGATCTTTGGCCTTCAAAACCCGAATAGACCAAATAACCCCGTCAAGGCGTCAAGCACTCAAGCATCGGCCCAAACCCGAAAAGCTCATTTGGTGTGTCTATCGTCTATTTACTGGCTGGCGACTCATTGCTTTATGCATGAATATTATTTGTTTTGTTTAGCTCATTACAAAGATTTCGCAAACAACACTGGATTTGGAAGCTCAGAGTTATTTCGGTCAATTCGGTGGACCGAATAGACCGAACAAAAAATTCGGTCTATTTAGGTTCGGTTCTTGTTTTTTTTCTGAGAAATTTGGTCCTCATTTTTTTAGAACCCGAATTTTCCAGAGACCGAATAGACCGAACCGAATAGACCGAAAAGACCGAATGCCCAGCCCTAGTACTGTTATAATTGTCATGATTATGGACACTTTGCTTCAGAATGCCCCAAGCCGAAGATGAAGAAAGCGTTTGTTGTCGAAACGCTCAGCGATGATGAATCAATAGTGCTCTGATGATGAGTTGAGTCAGGGACGTCGAGAAGATGTGTCGCCGTCCAAACTCAAGTAAAGTGGAAAGAAATCGGGACGGCGATGAAGAATCTAGACCCGTCATTATGAGTTAATGACATGTTATGGTAATTAATGACAATCGAATTGTGGGACTAATAGTTTCATTGAGATAAATGAACAGGATATGTCTCACGGCGATAGATGATTTAAGATGAGTTCACGCGATTGATTATGCTCAAGCAATGTAAAGACTTCACATGTGTTGAATAATCATGACCCTAACTTGGAGTTGAATTATATGTTGTCAAGCTTCAAGTGGATGCGTAAAGCAAATGTATGACTAGCTAGGACGAAGGATGTGTTCCTAGCCTTTTACCGATCTTGGTGTTTGGTTGGAAAATCAGATTGCTAGTATAGAATGCTGTACTATTAAAAGGGGTCGCGACTAGTAGCTTGAATGTATCAAGTGTTGATAGCTCGCTTGATTGCTCTAGCTCTCTCTCCGTTGCATGACACTAATATTTTTGAATGTGTTTCGAAAATGATTGTAACTCATGCATAAGTCATTTGTGACATATAACTTAATGTTTGCGAATGTGTTTTGCAACATGTTGAAGTCCATGTTATTTCTCCTCCTTGAGGCATGATGCTAATATTTGAGATGTGTCTCTCGAATGTTTGTAGCTCATACAAATATTATTGCTACATGTGACTTAAGTTTTAAATGGCAAATTCGAATTTGGTTAAGTTCATGTCGTCTTCCGGTGATGTGATTCCAAAATATACTTGAGGATATGCTATATGTTTTATTGGAAGTCATTTGTTAACCTCAAATGTGTATTTCTATATCTTGCAATGCTTTTTGTGCAAGGTGGCGGAGAAATATGCATTGTATTCTATTGTTCAGAAAGTCTTCAAGTTGGCGGTCAGACCGGCCAAGTCAATTTCACCTGGGCTGAGGCAGTCTGACCGCAGGAGCGGCCAGACCGGTATACACTCGGCGGTCTGACCGGCCTGACCACAACGGTCAGACTAGCATGAGACCAGCGGTTAGACCGGAATGAGACCGGCGGTCAAACCGGCATTAAGGTAGCGGTCTGACTGGTCAGCGGAACTACCGCTCCTTCGCGTGGTACGTTTTTTCCAGAGAGGAACTTCGTTGGTTTCTCTGGAAGCGGTCTGACCGGTGCATTTCCGGTCTGACCGGAACTGGCAGCAAGACCGGTCCTTGTGTGGGCGGTTTGACCGGTTTTCCAGCCCAATGGCTAGATTTGTAGCCGTTGGCAGAGCGGAAGTACCGGCCGTGTGTTGGCGGTACTTCTGGCCCACATGCTGATTTTTGCCTTCTCTCTTCTCTAACGGCTAGTTTTTGAGTGAGGTGTATAAATACCTCCTCAAGGGCTGTTGAGAGAAGGTTGCTGGTGTTATTCTCCCATTCTTTGAGCTAAGAGCAAGTCTTCTTCACTTATGTGCATGTGTTGCACTTAGAGAGTGAGAAGAGCGTGACCTAGTGTATGTGTTGCACTTGGTGGTGGACTTTGTGTCCGTTGAGCTGCGATTCTTGATTTGTTCAAGTGAGTCTTCAACTTGTTACTTTTGGAGTTTGCCGACTCCTAGACGGCGTTGGAGGCGTCCTGCGTCGTGAACTTCTCAAAGAAGTGTGAGAAGACCCAGCAAAATTGTGTAGGTTGGAGCTCACTTAACCGGAGCGGGAAAGAGCTACCTTTAGTGGATTCGAGGTGTTTCGGCTTAATTCGTGGAACCGGTCCAATTTGTTTGGGCTAACCTCAACGTGGACTAGGGGAAACCGGCAAGTTTCCGAACACCACGATAAAAATATCAGGTGCCATTGTGGTTTGTTATCTTGTGCTCAATTTACCTTCTAGCACTTCATATTCAAGTATTTATATTCATTGAATTGATTACTTGTTCTCTTAGGATTGCTTACGTTGATTTGAAATTATATTGCTAGTGCACTTAGTCATATTTAGATGTCTTAGGCCTTACTTGTGAAAACTAAACTGTTCACGCTTCCATATTATAAATTTGGTAGTAGAGTAAAAGAAATTTTAAAACCGCCTATTCACCCCACTCTAGTCGGCCTTCTCGATCTTACAGGCGAGGAGATGTGTCACCGTTCTGTATCAAATAAAGTTTAGTATGTCGTAATTAAGTCCGACTACTTCAATATTTTAGAGTCAAGTCAAGATTAAGGAGGAAATTGTTAGAAATAATCCTGACTTCGAGTCCTAGACGTAGTAGAGTCCGTCTTCGAGTATAACTTAAGTTGAAGTTGTGTCCAACTTGAAGTCCGAATACGTATACGAGTAAGAGATTATTAGCCTTTATATTGAGAAGGCTTGTATCCAATTTCGTAAGCAAGGTAAGAAAAGAAAAAAAGAGGGGCAGCAAATAAGAGAATAGAGAAATTCAGAAATTTTCATGTGTTCTCTCTATTTATTTGCGATGTGTGCGTTTTCTCCTGTGTCAAAGTTTTAACAAGTGGTATCAGAGCATAGGCGAGAAGCGAGTCGCTGAAAAAAATCGTCTCAGCGATTCCGCGCGCGCGTCGTACGGCTGGAACAACGAGCGGCAATCAGCGTCAACACGCAAAGAAAAAAGCAACCAGCACGCAATCAGTTCAGAAGGAAGAGAAAAGTGCTACTTCCGCAAGAGAAAGCAAAAGAAAGAGCCAGCGCCTGTGTCCACGCAAGAGAAAAGGACAGAGACAAGGCAGTCCATTAAAAAGTTAACACGTGGACTCAGTCTCCGAGGCAAAGCAACAGAAGAGAAGCGGCTTCATTTTTTGTTTTTCCGTCCGTCCGCGTGGAGGAAAAAATCGACGCAGCGGCGCGTCCGCATCAGCTTTTGGTTCGGTCTGTGCGTGGCAGTCTCCGAGTCGTTTTTTTGTCCTTCTCCGAGCCGAAGTAAAGTCTCCGTCCGTGCGAGATAAAAGTCAGGCGTCTCGGCTCCTGTAGGAAAAAACAACAGAGAGCGCAAGCAGCAATCAGAGCACAGAGACAAGCAACAGAGAGCAAGTCCAAGCAACGAAAAAGAAAAAAAATAGTACAGTTTTTTTCTTCCGTTTCCTCGGTCCAAGAGCAGCTTCAAAGTAGCCCGATTTCTTGATCCGTGCTCAAGATCATGTCGCGTTCTTCGGAAAGTGGTGTCACTGGTGACGAGGCATCATCCAGTATAATGGCGAAGGAGAGTTCCGCTGTCTCGCTGCATTATCCGATGCTCATGACGAGCAATTATGCAGCATGGGCAATCAAAATGAAGGTGTACATGAAGACTTAAGGAGTGTGGGATGCGATCGAGAACAACAACGTCGATGTGCGCAAGGATCAGATGGCATTGGTGGCCATCTATCAGGGCATTCCAGAGGAGACGCTCTTCCTAATGGCCGAAAAGGAGACGGCCAAAGCTGCGTGGGAGGCGTTGAAGACGATGTATCTTGGCGCAGATCGTGTGACGAAAGCAAAGATACAAATTCTCAAGACCGAGTTCGAGGTGCTGCGTATGAAGGAAACATAGTCGATCAATGACTTCACCGTCCGGCCGACGGTCATCGTCAACAAGATTCGGGCCCTTGGTGAGAAGGTGGAAGAGTTGTACGTAGTGAAGAAATTGCTTCGTGCTGTTCCCTCACAATTTCTCCCGATTGCTTCGGTTATAGAGCAATTTGGAGACCTAAAGACATGACCATGGAGGAGGTCACCGGTTGTCTTAAGGCGTATGAGGAACGTATCCACGACAATAGCAACAACGGCAACGGACAGCTCTTGTTGACCCGTGCTGAGTGGGAGATCTAATCATCGAAGCATGAAGGTAAGAACACTTCCAGGGGTGGTGGCCAAGGCCGTCATAATCGAAAGTTTGATAAGACAAAAGTGAGGTGTCATAATTGTAACGATTATGGACACTTTGCTTCAGAATGCCCCAAACCGAAGATGAAGAAAGCGTTTGTTGCCGAAGCACTCAGCGATGATGAATCAACAGTGCTCTGATAATGAGTTGAGTCAGGGACGTCGAGAAGATGTGTCGCCGTCCAAACTCAAGTAAAGTGGAAAGAAATCGGGACGGCGAGGAGATGTGTCACCATTCTGTATCAAATAAAGTTTAGTAAGTCGTAGTTAAGTCCGACTACCTCAATATTTTAGAGTCAAGTCAAGATTAAGGGAGAGATTGTTAGAAATAATCTTGACTTTGAGTCCTAGACGTAGTAGAGTCCGTTTTCGAGTATAACTCAAGTTGAAGTTGTGTCCAACTTGAAGTCCGAATACATATACGAGTAAGAGATTATTAGCCTTTATATTGAGGAGGTTGTATCCAATTTCGTAAGCAAGGTAAGAAAAGCAAGAAAAAGAGGGGAAGCAAATAAAAGAATAGAGAAATTCAGAAATTTTCCTATGTTCTCTCAGTTTATTTGTGATGTGTGTGTTTTCTTCTGAATCAAAGTTTTAACAGTGATGATTGGATTCCCACTGATATTAGCTTTGAGGGCAGGAATAGAAGTGAAAATGATGGGTTGGTAGTATAATTGTGATCTTGTGTTGAGGATTGTAGTTTTGCAGATGAAAATGATGACTGGGGTCCTATAGAGGGCAGCCAAAATGGGTTGGAAGTACAATTGAGACCTTGTATTGAGGATTGCAGTTCTGCATATGGTTGCTCAACAGTTACTGGAAATGGAACTCTGAAATATGTTTGGGGCTTCAAACTGAAAGATGATGGACCTGAACTGTTCAAATCACCTGGGGCTGCAACAGATGATGATGCGTGCATGGGAAGTACAGGAGCTGAAGTAACTATGCTTTTCTGTAGGCTGTCACCTCCTGGGGAGTACGCAAAACTAGATTAGTTAGAATCCTAGAAATTGTACTTTTGTTTACATGGCTAGCTTATAATTATTTTTAAGCCAGCTAATGAGTATCCAGTTGTTTACTGACAGTGCTATAAATAATTGCCGCTATAGCCTCATATGCACCCACAAAAGCATTCAGGGTAGCCCAGCTGCTCTGCATATCAGGCCTGCTAACCCACATAACTGCTTAAAAGTGTAAGCTAACAGTTAACTGCCATTTAGAACATTGGTTCTGGACAATGGCGGTGAAATTATGGAGCTGAAGGAAGTCTAGATGTCTAATGAATACAAAAGATAAAACTTTGCTGATTTCCACCGGGTTCAGCAAACCGTTTGCATCAGAAAAACTGCTACCTGGTCGGTTAGCAAAAACCGGCTGGTTTTGGGGCGAGTTTCAGTTTTTCATATTTTCAAAATTGAGTTTTGAAGATGTGATATTTAGATCATCTCTAAGAAGATATACACATCTCTCTGCCATTTAAGCCATGGGCATCAAATGATGTCAGTTAAGCCATGAACCAACCCTAGTTTAGAAGACCGATCCGGACCGGTTTGACTAGTGGTTTTCACCAGTGTCTTCATCCATGATTTCCACAATAAGCTAACTACTTCAATTACTATTCCTCACCATAAAACTGTAATGCTATGGTATTGTAGGCACTATCACTAATGTTAAAAAAATAACAACAGAGAGAAAAAAAAAGGCAAACTAGATCATGTAGGAACCTGCATAACTATTAGGCACAGTTTGGCATTGCAGCATTGTTTGGCAGAATCTAGTTACTTTTATAGGGAATCTTTACCAATTCATTAAAGATGGTATTACTTAATATATCCAAAAATAGTACAACAAAGTCCTTTTGAAAATCCATTGATAATACATCTCCAAATTTAAAGATCAAACTATGTCCTAAAATGATAGCAGCTGAAAATCTAAGTGATTACATCAACCATATTTATGTGAAGCTACGAATATGATAAACTAAATTAAAGCCAGAAAGAAATTGCAGGGAACACACAACTTACGGTCAGAGGACCCAAAAGGAGAAGGCTGCGTAGATGAAACCCCAAAGGCAGGAGCAGTCCAATAATATGGGTCTGTTGCAGCTGCATAAAGCAATATCAAATCAGATTTGTGAAATCAGCTGTTGATCCTCAACATCTAGTAGACGTGAAACAGTACAAAATAAAATGTCAAATCTAGAATTATATTTATTATGCTGGCAAGAGTTAGTAACCTAGAAAACAACGGCATTACCAAATATTTTAAAGAAAAAAAACGCCATGAATACCCTAATAGTTGCTCCCTCCGCACAATAGAATATCACCTTCCGATGCAGCCAAACTATGTTAATTCTGACTAATAATGTATTGATAAATGTCTCAATTGGCTACATGTTAATGATATGGGTAGTTTTGTCAGAAATACTTCCATCATATTTTACTTGCATAAATCATATGAATGTGTCATGAAGAAAATAACAAAGGGCATCTTGGACATCACAAAAAGTCAAAAATGCAAGCTTTTGGGACCAAAGGAAGTATTTGAAGCCCACTAGAGCTGGTAATCTATGGTCCACCTCCATCCAAAAGCAGATCTTGCAAGAACTTATGGAAGACTCCTTAGACTCAATATAATGGTTTGGTTAAACTCAGTCCGGTTATACTGGCCCAAATCCTGAGGCAGACCAAGATGAAGATAAAGAGGAGCTCATGCCTCGCCCAAAGCCTGGGGCAGACCAAGATGAAGAGGAGCCCATGTCTGACCCAAAGGTTGGAGCAGACCAAGATAAAGAAGAGTCCGCCATAGCTGCAGAAAGCAAGATTACGTCACATTAGAGGGATCACAAGTAAATCCTTAATGCCTAAACATCAAACAGTATCAATTGCACAAGACATTACTAGTACCAGAAAGCAAAAGAACTCATGCTAATCATTAACCAAAACATTTCACAGAGAACATCAAAAGCACCACAGGCATATCCCATTAGTTATATGAAACCCACTTGAGTTGGTACATTCTATCGTTGTAGTACATTCAGAAACTAATTCCGCAGGAACTTGCTAGCCGACATCTAGATTGTAGCCTCACTAAGTCGCCAAATAATAAAACATGTACACCTTATTTTAAACGCATTGGAGCTTTTGTTCGATCACATTACACAAATACACCGCAGCTAACAGAACAAGAGTAAATGCCCCAAACCATGCCGCGCCCCGATCAACACGGGCATGAACTAAGAAATCAAATGGGGGTCCATCGCAAAAAAATACAATAAAGTAAAATCGAATCGGGAAATGACCAAGAGATCGTGACAGCAACTATCCCGTGTGCCCAACTACACTAGCAATCAACTCCAGTAAAACCAAGCATCCGAATTTGAAACCCAATTCTTGGGCAGGGAACAAGAAACGCATCGGTTTGATCTGCAAACGAATCGCACCACCGCACGGAACCGAACCCCCCAAATGCTGCCGGTTTCGAGCGCGCCAATCAGAGGGAACGAGCAGAGAGATTAAGAGAAGGGCAAGGGTGGTGGCTAACCAGGCAGCCGGCGTCGAGTTGAAGCGGCGTTGAGCAGAGCAGAGCAGTGTTCTGTCGCTCTCTTCTGCGTCTCTCGCCTTCTCTTTGTCTCTGCCGGGCCCGTGCGCCTTTTATGGAGGCGATGGGTGGAGGAGTTCCACGTCTCTGCGCGTCGGGCCCCCGCGTAGCTTACAAACGAAGCCACGAAGATTTCTTTTAGAGTTTTGGTAGATAGAATATGACTAATCTACTTTGTTCTAATGCCACTCCGGGCGAAGGGAACACCCTGTTAGGAAACATGGACCCTATCCAGAGTCCTGATCTAATTGGGCACCCCACCGTAGACTATAAATAGGGACCTAGACCCCCTCATTATATACCCCGATGCAATCTAAAGCAATAAAGAAAGACCAGGAGTTCTCTCTACCTCTCTGTGTTCAATCTATTATTCTGTGATTGATTCGTTCTTGTTCTAAGCAGAGGAATCGCTCGGACTGGTCTCCAGCGTCGGTTCCTCAACACGTTATCAGCACGACTTCGCTCCGGTGAACGAGGTAATCATCGAAGCACAGATTGATTTTCTAGATCGGTTTTGAATCTGTATTTTCTTTTCGCGTTCTAGATTGAAATTCTACGGTGCAAATCCGCCCCAATCTACCGCGAGCAGACTTGAAGTCGCCGGCACAATGCCGATCGGTAGATTGTGAAACGGGGTAGATGTTGATTGCGCTGTAGAACGATGCAAATCCGCCCTAAATCTACCGCGAGCAGATCTGAAATCGCCGGCACAATGCCGATCGGAAGATTGAGAAAAGGGGCAGGTGTTGATTGCATCGTAGAAACGAAAAATTTATGCTTTGGTTTTCTGTTGCACGAGAAATTTATATTATCTCTGTTTGGGGCTTGCACGGCTGCAACATGAAAAAGGGAAAAAGCATATGGTTCGGCCCTGTATGGCCACCGAGTGCCAAAGCGGCATCGGCCACCGAGTGCCAAAGCGCCATCGGCCACCGACTTGACGCCGGCCCGAAGCTGCCATAAGTCTACGTCCACATGCGCTCCGCACGGGCTGCTGCCTCCCGCACGAGGCGCCGCCGCCCGCCTCTCCACGCATGCACGCCCGTAGCGCGCCGCCTCGGTTCTTGAACGGAGCGGTGACCCGAATGGCCGTCGGCCACTGTCACCCGAGGAGAAGACCGGCGCCCATGACCGCAACAGGCGAGGCTGTAGCCGGCCGCCGGCTTGCTCGGAAGCCGCCCAGCATGGCGCTCCTGCAGCCACGCGCATGCACCACGCCCCCAAACGGACTCCGCCTGACCGCCGCTGCCGATCGGCTTCCCCGGCCGCTCCGCCCCGCACGGCGCTGACGGCCGCTAGCCTCGCACGGCTCCACCCGAGCCGCATCTCGGACCGCCGCCGGCAGCTCGATGGCTCCACCTCGGTCGCCCGCACGCGCCGCCTCACGGTCCGCTGCCGACCCCGGCCGCCTCTGTGCAGCGCCCCCGTACGGGCTTCCCCCACCGCCGTCGGCGAGGCCGCTTCCTCCCGTGCGCCGCCCGCAGCCCGCCGCGCCACCTCCAGCAGCCCACATCGGCCCCCGGCCCTACTGTGCCGCACCCACCAGCCCCGCGCGCGCGTGCGTGCCTTGCAGCCGCTGCCGCCGCCAAGCAAGTGGGGGTGTGGGGAAACCCTAAACCCCACCCCTTAAGCGGTCGGGTGGGCCTCACGGGCCAGAAAGGCGAGTGGGCCGGGAGCCAAAAGGGCCGGGGAAAAGAAAAAAAGAAGAGGAAGCCCGTGGGCGCAGGGCATTTTACAAAAACCCCCTCCGAGTTTTGAATTTTATCGAAAGGCCCTAAAATTTGCATACAAGTCCTGAAACTTTGCAGGGAAGGCCTCGCAGTTCCGAAAATTGCGAATAAGCCCTCAAATTTACGAGCGGGTCCAGAATTTTGCAGAAAACCCCTCTGTAAATCAGAAAATTGCGCGAATTTTTCTCTGAACTGAAATTTTGCGTAAAAACCCCCAGAAAGTGCAGAATTTGCTGAAATTTCATATTTTAGCATAAAAGGGCCTCGGGAATCCGAATTTTGAATTATTTTTAGCATTTGAAGCTTATTTATTTATGTCATTATTATTCTCTGTATTTTCTGTATTTATTTACTGTTTTGGTTAATTGTAATTGTTGAAAATTGCTTTTTATCACTGAAATTAGTAGTAAAATTATAGAAAATGCATAGAAAATTCTGAAACATTGCGAGAACCTTTTGTACTATTTATTTACCTACAGTGAATTATTCCGTGCATGTCTACCAGCAGTAGACTTATACACATTTAGATGACTAGCATAACGAACTGGAAGTTCGAGGAGCTGGCCCAGCATGGCCAAAACTATCTGACGTAGGCATCCGATGTCGAGATTGTGCTTGGAGACAGGAAGCTCCGCGCTGCTATTGGGATTGGCGGACTGAATGACGCTCAACCCAAACCTAAGGAGAATGATCAGGCACTTCATTTTCTCAGGCACCACCTCTGCCTCACTCTCAAGAATGAGTATATGACGGAGAAGAGCGCGATGGCACTCTGGACCGCACTCCAGAAGCGGTTTGAGAGGCTAAAGTACACCATTCTTCCTCAAGCAGAGCGAGAGTGGATCAGACTGAGGTTTTGCCGACTTTAAGATGGTCAGGGAATACAATTCTGCCTTGCACAGGATTTGTACCCCAATACAGAAAATTGAGAAAAACCTTCCACCCCAATATAGCACAATCCGCACGCAACTATCGTCAAGATGGCTATGAGGAATACGCCGAATTGACTGATATGATGCAAGTTGCGGAGGCTCAGGACAAAGTTCTCCGTAAGAACTACGTCACTCAGCCACCTGGGAGCTCCGCTGGCCGTGAAGCCAACGCCGGGAGCTATAAGGTGCGAAAAGCTCTTAATGAGAGAAGGGGAAGGAAGGGTAAGGCCGCAGCCCAGAAAGGCGAATCAGATACTCCACGAGAGAATAAGGCCAGCAAGCCAAAGTGGGATGGTCAAGGGCAGTATGAAGCCCACTCTGCATCGGCTGAGGGGGAGAATTCTGAATAGCTGCCTGCACCGATGGAAGTTGAAACCATCACGACAGCAGTAATCCCTCTCGACCTAGAAGTAGTTAATGCCATGATTTCTCTTGAAGAGAATGTCAACCCCAAGAAAATAGCAGAAGAAGTCTAGTGCACTGAATGCATTTCGACTTTAATTGTCATTTATTTTGTGTGGAAGAATATGTTAGAATTTGCATGGATGGTACTTAAGAATTGTTATGTTCTCGTGATGGTTGGATGATATTTGAAGAATTCATTCATTTATTCAGTTAATGATGGCATGATATGTTCTGATATTGGAGTATTTTATCTATGTGTTGATTGCCTTCTCATGCATGTTAATAAAATACCCTATATTAGAACGCGTGTAGCGCCCCATGAAGGAAGTGTGCTTAGCTAGCAGCGGCACAACGCATATCATCTTAAGAGAGACTAAGTTTTCAGTCGATTCGTAAGAGCACTGGTAGCCTTACGACAATCGCTAGAAGCGATGCATGTATAACTGGTTCAGATAGAGCCACAATGGGCACAACTTTGGTCATTGAAGAAGCCTTATTGTACCCAGAATCGACTAGAACTCTCTTAAATTTTAAGGATATTCGCGCCAATGGTTTCCAAGTTGAGACTAAAGAAGAGTACGGTACGGAATACCTGCTCATTATGAAGCGCAACGAGAACGGAATTAGAAAAGCTTCCTTCACTTGAAACTGGGCTATATTATATCAACATTAAAACGCCTGCAGCGTACACTGTACTGAAGACAGTGTTTAAAAGCTCTGAACTCTTCTGTCTCTGGCATGACAGATTAGGCCACCCAAGTCTTCGGATGATGAGAAACATAATAAATAACTCACATGGGCATAATATTAATGTGAAGAATTTCCCGAATCATGAAGATTTTGTGTGCCCTGCATGTACCACCGGGAAACTAATAACTAGACCCTCCACTCTGGAAGTGAAGGATGAAGTCCCTGCATTCCTGGAACGCATCCAGGGAGACATTTGCGGTCCCATTCAGCCCATCTCAGGGCCATTTAAGTATTTCATGGTGCTCATTGACGCTTCATCGAAGTGGTCATATGTGGGTTTGTTGTCCACAAGAAACCACGCCTTTGCAAAATTGATCTCGCAGATCATTCGCATCAGAAATGTGTTTCCAGATCATCATATCAAGTCCATCCGAATGGACAACGCCGGAGAATTTACTTCAAAGGCATTTGATGATTATTGCATGGCGATGGGAATTGCAGTTGAGCACTCGGTACCGCATATCCATACCCAGAACGGTTTGGCAGAGGCTTTAATTAAAAGAATTAAATTCATTACCCGGCCCCTCTTGCATAAAAGTAATTTGTCTGCTACATGTTGGGGACACGCAGTCCTTCATGCAGCGAATCTCATCAACCTTAGACCTTCGGCCTACAACATCCATTCACCTATGCAACTAGCGCAATGGTCAGCACCAAAGATTTCCCAACATTAGGGGGAGGAAATCAACCCCTTGATGAAGAATGTCGGGAAATTATGTGGCAAGCCTGGGGAATCCATGTAGATGACCCACGCACTAGAGAAGTCCAAAAGACATTACATGGCAAGCCACGGGAATTCATGCAGATGACTCGCGCATTAGTGAAGCAAATAGAGAAGTCCAAAAGACAATAGAAGTCCAGAAGACAAGAGAAGTCTAGAAGACAATAGATTTGCAAGCATTAGCAAATCAACTGCCTGATCACTTTAGTGATTTGAAGAGCGTGACTAAGTCGCATGTGCCTGCACGCACTGCACCGGAGAGGGTTGAAATACCAAAGAAAGCAGAAGGTATCCCTAATCTCGTCCAGAGGCCTCAGAAAAATAAAAAAAGAGGACGAGAACTCCGGTTCCTCGAATCCTTAGTAACCGGGGACGCCTGGCGAAAAAGGATAAGAGAGATTTATCACAGCCGATCATTGAAGTCCCCCAGAATGAGAAGGGGAGCCAGTTGAGACCTGGCACAAGTATGACACCTTCAGAAAAAGGGCATACCGGATCTAAACATCCCCATCGGCATGGATGTGTGCGCACACATCGGAGCCGAAAAAAACTAAAGGGACTTGCCACCGCAATTGAAAGAAGCGATGCGCAAGGTAAAGCTCTAGCAGAAGCAATCGCTCCAGAAGAAGCAACTCATGAAGAAATAGCTATAAATTATGTGCACACGGGAGAGTCCCTGAATAGGACAACAGCTAATATCGATATCTACTTCGCAAAGAAAATTGCCACCATCATCGATCTTGATCCCGAGCCTGCATCGCTCGCTGAATGTAAGAAAAGATCAGATTGGGAAGATTGGAAGAAGGCAATAGCAACTGAATTGCTATATCTGAATAAAAGAGAGGTGTTTGGGCCCGTATGCCGCACACCTCCCCACATACACCCCGTTGGGCACAAGTGGGTATTTGTTCGAAAGAGAAATGAAAGAAATGAAGTAGTGAGATACAAAGCAAGGCTGGTAGCCCAAGGTTTCACTCAACGTCCTGGAGTTGATTATGAAGAAACCTACTCCCTGGTCATGAGTGGAATTACCTTTAGATACTTGATCTCAATGGCAGTGAACTTGAACTTAGAAATGAAATTGATGGATGTTGTGATTGCATACCTCTACGGTAACTTGGATTCGGAGATTTATATGAAAGTCCCTGAAGGAATATCTCTCCCGAACCAAGACAGAGCAAATAGAAATCTGTACAGTGTGAAACTCAGAAAGTCACTGTATGGACTGAAACAATCTGGAAGAATGTGGTATAAATCGCTTAAGCGACTTTCTCTGCAAGAAAGGCTACACGAGCAATGAAGACTGTCCTTGTGTATTTATACGATGATCCCAGAATGGATTCTGTATAATCTCTGTGTATGTAGATGATCTGAATATCATCGGGACAGCCGAAGACATAAAAGAAGCGAGCTCCTACTTGGAGTCAGAATTTGAAATGAAAGATTTGAGCAAGACCAAGTTTTGCTTAGGCCTGCAGCTTGAGCATGTTCTTGAAGGAGTCTTGGTACATCAGTCGACCTACACCCAGAAAGTGCTTGAAAGGTTTGAGAAGGCATTTCCCTCAAAAGTACCAATGATCGGGAGGACTTTACTGCAAGAAAAAGATCCTTTCCGACCTAGGGAAGAGGGGGAGGAAGTCCTGGAACCGGAATTCCCATACTTGAGTGCAGTGGGAGCACTCATGTACTTAGCAAACTGCACTAGACCGGACATTGTATTTGTCGTGAACCTGTTAGCAAGGTATAGTGCAGAGCCCACCAAAAGGCATTGGCAGGGCATAAAGGACACCTTCCAAGGAAGCAAAGACATTGGATTGTTTCACAGAAAGAATCAAGATTTGAACTTGATTGGCTATGCAGATGTTGGGCACCTGTCAGACCCGCATACCGCTAAGTCACAAACAGGCTATGTATTTCTGTGTGGTGGAACTGCAATTTCATGGAAATCGTCTAAGCAAAGCCTGGTAGCTACTTCGACGAACCATTCAGAAATTATAGCACTGTATGAAGCCGCACGAGAGTGCGCTTGGTTCCGCTGAACGGATCACCACATCCGGCAGTCATGTGGAATGAACATTGTGCAAACCCCCACAATTATCCATGAAGATAATGCAGCTTGCGTTGCACTAGTGCAGACGGGCTATGTAAGCATATCAACCCCAAGTTCCTCTATGCTCATGAATTGCAAAGATGGACAAGATTAAAGTACTGCACACTAAGTCATGTAGACTTGTTCACTAAGTCACTTCGCGCATCTAGCTTTGAAAGGTGCGTGCGTGGAATTGGAATGATGAGACTTAGAGAAGTGCAGAATTCAGGGGGAGAATTCTCACAAGCCCGCTAATAAATCTTGATCATGAAGATTAAGTACCCAAAAATAAAGTCTTGCAGACTAAATGAATTTGGGTGAATTGTACTCTTTTTTCCCTTGACGAGTTTTCCATGAAGTTTTTCGACCAAGGTTTTTAACGAGGCAATTCGTGCATCGTAGCATCACATGTATCATGTACTCTTTCTCCAATTTTCCCACTGGGTTTTTATGGAGTTTTGACGAGGCATGAGCATGTTGGGTGAGTGCCCAAGGGGGAGTGTTAGGAAACCTGGACCCTATCCAGAGTCCTGATCTAATTGGGCACCCCACCGTAGACTATAAATAGGGACCTAGACCCCCCTCATTATGTACCCCGATGCAATCTAAAGCAATAAAGAAAGAACAGGAGTTCTCTCTACCTCTCTGTGTTCAATCTATTATTCTGTGATTCTGTGATTGATTCGTTCTTGTTCTAAGCAGAGGAATCGCTCGGACTGGTCTCCAGCGTCGGTTCCTCAACACACCCGAACACGAAGCCTGGGCTGGGGACTGGCTGTGTCCCTATGAACGGTGGGTCCCGCAATGATGTTTTGATGTGAGTTTTGGCTGTTACCCGATAGGAGGACCGCCGGAGTCGCTGCAGGACCATGGGCGCTTTTGGGACTGCTGGAGCTTCTGCTCTTTAGTCGGAGCTTTTGGTTTTTTAGCTAGGATAGAATAGCAGTAGTTGAAAGTAGAATCGGTTAGAAGTATTGGTATTTAATTCGGTAGGAGTTTTTAACTTATGGCTAAGTTGATTTGGAAAATAAAAAAGAAAAAATTATCTCCAAGAACAAAATTGAAAAGAAAAAAATGAAAAAAAATACATCTCCGCATGTGGAAAAGGAAAGGAAAATGAAAAACAAAAATAAAAATATCTCCACAGAGCTAGCGATGGGCGACGCCAAAGGAGAAGGGGCTGCGATGGGTGGAGGCGGGATGAGGTGGAGAAGACGGAGGCTAAGGGACGGGACAAGGTGAAGACGGAGGCTGTGTGTAGGATCAAGGATAACCGACTAGAGGGGGGATGAATAGGAGGTTTTAAAATTTTCTTGTCTTCTAATTGATTTCTTACAATTTTAATATAACAAAGATTTAAAGCACTTAAAGTCTACACAATTATATGGTTCTACAAGAATGAATCTTCTAAAAGAGCTCTAGCACAAATCAATAATCACAATATAATAAATACACAAGAGCTAAAAAGAGACAAGAGAAAATCAAGTACACATGATGTTTTTACCGTGGTGATCAGAAATTTGGCGGTTCCTCCTAGTCCACGTTGAGGTTTGCCCAAACGAATTGGACCGGCTTCATAAATTAAGCCTTCCACCTCAAATCACTAGTAATAGCTCTTCCCCGCTCCGGGTAGGTGAGCTCCAACCTTCACATATGTCGGGTCTTCTCACAAGCTTTTTTTTAGAAGATCACCGGGCAATCTCCACCAAGTCGTCCAGGTGCCGGTAAACAACAAGAGTAATAAATCTCAAGCTTCACTTGACCACAATTGTGTGCCAAAGGATCAATCTATTGGATGCAATGTACTTTTTGGCTCAACCACCTCAAATGAATGCACAAGGAGTAAATGAGGTGTGGAGTGAATGATCAATACTCAAAGATGTTCAATAGGGTCTCTGTTACTGTCCTTGAGCAGGGGTACGGGTATTTATACCCTCACCAACCAAAACTAGCCGTTAGAGTGAAATTCCAGAAAAATTCAGGGCGAACGGAAGTACCGCAGGCCAAAGGCTGGTACTTCCGCACCTATTTTGACGCGACAATAATGGCTATGTTAGAGTTTCTGAACTAGCCGTTGAAAGTCGGCACGGAACTACCGCCGTTACAAATCCGATAGTTCTGTTGGCCGGTCGTTCTAGGAAGTCGGTGCGGTACTTCCATTTGGACCGAGGCCAGGAGTTGGTGCTCTCTGTAAAAAGGTTCCGCTCGACCTTTCGAAGCTTCCGTGCTCCGAATGTACTGCTTCAGTTTGCGTAACTACCGCTCAAACAGTAGTTCCGACGTTGAAACTCCGGTACTTTCGGTTTCTACGAACTCAGAATCGTCCTAGGGTGCTCTCTGGAAAATGGTTCCACTTGGATAGCCGAAGCTTCCGGCAAGTAGAAGTACCGCGATTTACACGTTGGTACTTCCGGTTTACCGGACAGAGCATCGAGCGACTCCGAGGGGTGCTATCTAGAAAAAGGTTTCTGTCAGTTTTTTGGAGCTTCTAAGCGTCGGAAGTACCGTTCAAGACTACGGAACTTCCGCTCCATGGTAGTTCCGCTGTTAAAACTCCGATACTTCCATTTTTCCAGATAAAGCACAGATTTGACTATCAATTTTACTTTTTAATGAATGCATGATCCTAAATTGATCCAAATGGCACAAGGACATGCTATCAAGCTACTTGCCATGATCCCTCTTTATCGTACGATATTTATCCTATAATCCGGTCTTCTATCCTTTCTCCTAAGACCAGTAAAAATAAAAAAGGGTCCTAGTCTAAGTATACCTTTACCTTGAGCCACTTTGATCCTTAGCATGCGTCTTGCCACCATTTTAGGGACTTAGCCTTTTTTAACACTTAACAAACACATTAGTTCTATATTTACATAAATTCATTAATTACCAAAACCATTTTTAGTGGCCTAGATGCTTTCAATCTCCCCCTTTTGGTAATTGATGACAACATAAGTTTTATGTGAGAAATAAAGTTTTAAATATACCACTTATTTGAATAACTAGTTGTATATTCTTTTGTGACTTTGAAAGTGAATAATTCTTGCAATAAATTTACATGCGCATATAGAGAATTATTTCCTTTGTAAAGTCAAAAATAGGGAAAGCTCTCCCTAAATATGTGCTTATAAATGAGAATTTATTTCAATCATATGGAATAGCAGTTTTAGCACAAGATGCATACAACTTCAAATTTATCAAGGCACACACACACACACACATATATATATAGAGAGAGAGAGAGATAAAGCACAAGTTCATTACACCATAATGACATAAAAGTTCACACCACACATAGAGTCATTACATAAATAGAGATAAATTTAAGCTAAAAACGTTTTCTTCAATTCCTCACCCAAGCTCTCATCTTCAGTTCTTCTCCCCCTTTGGCATCAAAAAACCAAAAAGGCTACTCCTAAGGTCCCTGAGGAGAAGGGTCACGGCGACAATGGCGACCGTAGCAGACGGGAGAGGGAGGATGAGGCATAGCCTGCTTATGGATGCGACCCTCCCATCAAGTGAATCCAGTCAGGAAGAGAGAGAGGCGAATCCCTCAGCCTGAGAGTCACGGAGCTGCTAGCAGGAGTCACGTGGCTGAAGAATGGCCAAATAAATCTGAGAAAGGGAGACCTGGTCTTCTTCCTCGGGTTGTGCTGTTGTTGCTCCTGCTGCTGTAGGTTCTGCCTGTTGTGGGACCTGAGGATGTGCAGCTGGAGGAAATGGAGAATCAACTCTAGGCTTATAAGCCTTGTGAACACCACCCAAGCCGCCTCTGAACTAAATCTTCTTCTGGATCAAGGCCATAATATATGAAGCATAGTTAATGCGCTTAATCCTGTCGTTCTTCGAAGAGGCTATCTCCCTAATTATGAGATCAACCACGTCGAATCTATGACCTTCCATAACATTGTTGATGAGGCTCCATGCATAGCCTCGCATCGCATTATAGTTGCCACTCTTAGAAAGAATGGTGTGGTTGATTATTTTGTTGACTAGGCTAAGAGTGAGAAGGAGTCCAACAAGTTTGCCTCGAATGAACCTAGAGTTCTGATCATAGTATTGGGAGAGGGCAGGAAGCTCAAGCGCCGGCCTATCATACACCTTCTCAAATGCACTGAACTCAGTCCTCAAAGCTAACTCAAAGTCATGCTTGTTGGCATTAAGTGTCTAGCAGCCCATCATTCAAGAAATATGCTGAAAATCTGGCGAGATGTAGACTGTGGCAGAGAACTACCTGATAATGTCCTCATTATAATCTGACTTCAGTGCCACTAGATCTTGTATGCCAGCCCACTGGAGTAGTATGTATGTTCCATCATATTTGTCAATTGAGTCCAAGTGGTTCCAATCAACATACTTGTGATTAGCAAATAATCTTGTTTTTCCATACAGCTGCTTATATACTTGCTCCTGGAATTTGGTGTGGAACCTTGGATTGATGGAATTGCAGGGCAGCACAAACTGGTTCCTATGCTACAATCTGGCATACTTATCAGCGGAAATTTCCACAGGTCAATCTGAGGATCCTCATGATCAGCCAAGTCATCCTCGGATTCTTCCATGGGTGAGCTCACTTACTGTTCTGACTCTGTCTCAGAGTCAGATGCGATCGCCTTTCCTCTATCCTCTTGGGCCTTTTGAGCAGCCTCAAAGGAAGACGGAGCTGTGAGAGGAATAGGATTTGCTACCGGTCTGAAGATTCTCTCGAAGCAGCTGAAGAAGAGTACAGTTTGCAGTTGGCATTCCTTGTCTTAGTCATCTAAGAACGAGGAGACAAGATATTAGAGAGGAATGGGAAATAATCAAGATGGATTGAAAAGAAATGGAATGAAATTGCTGTTTTATCAGGAGGATTGGAAGTACTACCGTTCAGGGCGCAGTAGTACCGCTCTTGTCGAGTGGTAGTTCCGATCTCACAGACAGTTTCTAGGGCAAGTCAATATGTGAAATTTTTGGTGTTTTTCTTGGATTGAATCCATGGAATAGATGTGTAAACATCATTAGACACCAAAAATAATAATTTGCCCTAAACTAACAACTCAAAATCATTCACATTTTCAATCAAACCGAGACTTAACCTAGGGTTCTTAAAAACAAGGAAAAAGGAGGATTTGATCTAGATTACCTTGAGGATCGGAGGAGGTAAACCCTTAGGATGAGAGTGATAATGGAAAACCAAAGAAAAGCTCGCTAGATTTGAAGATCTGAGGGGTGGTACGGTCTAGAGCGGCGGTGCGGGCGAAGTGTCCAGAGAAGAGGGGGTCCCATGAGGTAAACCCCAGATTTTCGACAGTTACTGCCCATTAAAAGCAAATGTGAAGTACCGTAATTTTGCTGCCAGTAGTTCTGGAAAACGAAAGTACCGTAAAGACCAACGGTAGTTCCGGCGAGCGGAAGTACCGCAAAAACAACAGCGGTAGTTCCGATAATTCTGGAATTTTAGAGAGCAGGGCTTGAAATAAGAGTATATGCAAATGATCTCTAGTTTTTGTACTCAATTAAAATCACTTAGGATCATTATCACTAAATATACTTTTTGAAAATAGCAATACAGATATAGATGTTATGGCAAAAATACAAGAAAAATCTTTTTCACAAAAACCTCAAGCAACTCCAAGTGAGCATAAAATAAATGTGCTGTGAATTTAAGCAATGTTGGAATAGTTTATGACATTTAATTCATTCCTCAACTTGCAAAAGCAGCTTTCATCTAGAGACTTGGTGAAGATATCTGCTAGTTGGTCTTTGGTCCAGATGTGGATAATTGTGATATCTCCTTTGTTCACATGATCTCTCAAGAAATGGTGGTGAATATCTATATGTTTGGTTCTTGAGTATTGGACTGGATTATTTGAAATTTTAACTGCACTATCATTATAACACAAAAGAGGCATTTTATCAAATTTAATTCCGTAATCCATCAAGGTTTCCCTCATCCATAGCAATTTAGCACAACAACTTCCGGCGGAAACATATTCGGCTTCGGCAGTTGAAAGTACTACGAAATTTTGTTTCTTAGAAGACTAAGATACTAATGACCTCCCTAACAATTGACAACTTCCTGAGGTGCTTTTTCATCCACTTTACAACCCGCATAATCGGAATCCGAATATCCAATTAATTCAAATTTTGCACCTTTAGGATACCAAAGCCCTATGTTAGAGGAATGTTTTAAATATCTTAGAATTCTTTTCACGGCTATTAAATGACACTCTTTTGGAGAGGCTTGAAAGTGAGCACATATGCACACACTAAACATGATATCGGACCTAGATGCGATAAGATAAAGTAAGCTACCAATCATGGATCTATAAAGTTTTGTATCTATCAACTTATCTCCTTTCTTGAGATCGTGATGCCCGTTTGTTGTCGTAGGTGTCTTGATGGGTTTTACACCTTCCATGTCAAACTTCTTGAATAGATCTTTCACGTACTTCGTTTGGCTTATAAACGTCCCATCTTTATGTTGTTTGATTTGAAGTTCAAGGAAATAGCTTCATTCTCCTATCATTGACATCTCAAATTCTCTAGACATCATCTTACCAAATTCTTTGCAACAGTTTTGGTTAGTAGAACCAAATATAATATCATCAACATAAATTTGGCATACAAAGAAATCATCACCAATAATTTTTGTGAATAGAGTTGTATCTACTTTCCAATTTTAAATCCTTTTGAAAGAAGAAAATCACAAAGGCGCTCATACCATGCTCTAGGAGCTTGTTTTAAGCCATATAATGCCTTTGAGAGTTTATAGACATGGTTAGGATATTTAGAATCTTCGAACCCCAGAGGTTGCTCAACGTAAACTAGTTCTGAGATTGTTCCATTTAGAAAAACACTTTTAACATCCATTTGAAATAATTTAATATCAAAACTAGACGCAAAGGCAAGTAGAATTCTAATTGACTCAAGTCTAGCTACGGGTGTAAAAGTTTCGTCATAGTCTAAACCCTCTACTTGAGTATAACCTTGAGCGACTAACCTTGCCTTGTTTCTTACCACAACTCCATTCTCATCTTGCTTGTTGCGGAAAACCCATTTTGTACCAATTATGTTATGCTCCTTGGACCTTTCCACCAAACTCCAAACATTGCTTTGGGCAAAGTTATTTAATTTTTCATTCATTGCATTTACCCAATCCAGATCATCTAGAACTTCATCTACAAATTTTGGTTCAAGAGAAGACACAAACGAGTAATACTCACGAAAAGAAGTTACTCTAGATCTAGTTTGAACTCCCTTACTCACCTCACCCAATATTTGATCTATTGGATGATCTTTGGCGATTGCATTGTGGATTTTGAAAGTTTGAGATTGTTGTTCCTTTGCTTCATCATCTATGACTTGTATATAGTTTATTGTGGAGGAAATAGGTGGTTTAACTTGTCTTGATGAAGTAAGTGAACTTGGATAATCCTTTGGCTTGATATCTCCAATTTGCATATTCTCCATGGCTCGCCTTCACCCTTCGTTACCTACATCATCTAAGTTCATTTGCTTTTGTCGAGAGCCATTAGTTTCATCAAATTGAACATCACAAGATTCTTCAACTAAATCGGAGTTTTTGTTGAATACACTATAAGCTTTACTATTTGAAGAGTAACCTAATAAAAATCCTTCACCACATCAACTTTGAAATTTTGAGAACCGAATACCCTTTCTCAAGGTATTCTGCCATGTTATTCTTTAATTCAAGTATAGCACATTTATTAGAACTAGTCATGACCAAAGCTACACAGCATATGAGTACATATGATACAGAAAGCTCTTGTACTATTTGAATTTCAGGCTTGGATATGATGTATTGTTTGACAAGTATAATAAACAAAGCTTCTAAAATATTTAAACACCAAGCTCCCCCTCAAAATAATCCCATAGGATGTGACACACCCAACTCACTCCACAAACGAGCAAAATGAGAAGAATCAAGCAGTTTGGTGAAAATATCATCAACTCAACATCTCCCTTTTCCACATGGTCTCTAAAAAAGTGATAGCAAATATCAATGTGTTTGGTTCTTGAATGTTGTACAGGATTTTTAACAATACTAATAGCAATAGTGTTATCGCAATGAAGTGGAACACTATCTAAGTTTAAACCAAAATCTTTAAGAGTAGCTGTCATCTAAAGCAATTGAGAACAACAAGAAGCAGCAACTATATATTCAGCCTCAGCAGTGGAAAGCACAACAGACACCTGATTCCTAGAAGCCCATGAAACAAGAGATGTGCCTAAAAAGTGACAAGTGCCAAAAGTATTCTTCCTATCAATTCGACAACCCCCAAAATCCGCATCTGAATAAGCTTTAAGGATAAGACATGAGGAAGAAGAGTACCATAAGCCAAATTCCAAAGTTGACTAAAGATACTTGAAATTTCGCTTTACCGCTTGACGATGTGAAACACATGGGGAAACTTGAAAGTGAGCACACAAACACACAACAAAGTGTATGTCTAGCCTTAAAGCAATGAGATACAGAAGAGAGCCAATTATGCTTTTGTATTCCTTTTGATCAACATGCTCTCCATCTTCATTAGGATCAAACACAGCCGTAGATCCCATGGGTGTGGAAATTGGTTTGACTATCCCTATGTCAAAGTGACAAAGTAGATCTTTGGTGTACTTAGTCTGATGAACAAAAGTACTCAATTTTGATTGCTTGGTTTGAAAGTCTAGGAAGAATGTAAGCTCACCCATTATACTCATCTCAAATTTCCTGCTCATAGTATCTAAAAACTTGGAAACAAGAGCATGAGAGGAATCACCAAAAATGATATCATCCACATAGATCTGTATGAATAAAAGATCATTACCATGCTTGAGAGTAAACAAAGTTTTATCTACCTTGCCCATTTGAAAGTCATTTTTTAGCAAATAACATTTAAGTCTATCATACCATGCTCTAGGTGCTTGTTTTAGACCATATAAAGATTTGAACAATTTGAAGATATGATCAGGAAACTTAGGATTCTCAAAGCTATGTGATTGTCTAACATACACTTCCTTCTCAATATAGCCATTAAGAATAGCACTTTTCACATCCATTTGATATAACCTAATGCCTTTTGATGCAGCAAATGCTAACAAAATTCCAATGGCTTCTAAACGAGCAATAGGAGTAAATGTTTCACCAAAGTCAAGACCTTCTACCTGGGTGAATCCTTGAGCCATAAGTCTAGCCTTATTTCAAACAACACCATTCTCACTTTGTTTGTTCTTAAAGACCCATTTAGTTCCAACAACATTATGACCACGAGGAGGTGAAACCAAAGTCCAGACTCTATTACGCTCAAAGTTCTCAAATTCCTTATGCATGGCATTAATCCAAGACTCAGCAGATAAAGTGTGACTTACATCTTAGGGTTCAAAAGAGGAGACAAAGGCAGAATAAGCATATGAGGCATTAGAGGTATACCTGTTGTGGAGAACTCTCTTATTTAACTCACCGATCACTTGTTCAAGAGGATGGCTACGCTAAATGCGCAGAGGAGCTTGTGAAGGAGTCACAGGAGTGGTCATAGATGTAACCATTGATGTAGTCGTAGCAGCTGTAGTCGTAGGTGCAGTTGTAGAAACTGTTGTTGAAGGTGCAGTCACAATAGCTATAGTCGTAGGAGTGATCATAGCGATTGTTGTCGAAGGTGCAGTTGCAGTAGCTATAGTTGTAGAAGTGGTCAAAGTATAACAGCCCAGCTATTTTTATTAAAAAAATTTGAGTAAAAAATATTAAAACTAAATTAAAATAAAATAAATTGAGTTAAAATAAAAGCTTGTGTTTTTCTTGCTTGACTTTTAAATTTGGTTTGCCCTGTTTTTCTGCTTTTAAAAAGACTTGATTTGAAAAGTAATTTAAGTAAAAACATAAAAATATTATTAAACAAAGGTTATTTTGAATTTTCATAAAAATCATAATTCAAATTAATTATTTGGACTTATTGGCTTTTGTTTAAATTTCCTATGATTTTCTAGAGTTTAAAATCTATTTAAAAATTTAAAAGTATTTTAACTATAAAAACTTATACCAATTTAAGCTGGAAATATTCTTCCTCAGTCTATAATAATTCCAGAATTTTTTGGAATTTTTTTGGAATTTTTATACTTTATTAGCTAATTTATAAGCCTTTATTCTTTTTCTTACGTTTTCTATAAATTGAAAATTATGTCCTCTCTTGCTGGCCAATGCGTGGCTAGCCCAGATTGTGCCACACCACCACCCGGCCCATCTCCCCTGGTCGCCGGATCCCTCCTCTTGGCCACGTGGCAGCATCTACCGCGTCGTTCCCTTCCCTCTCTCCCTCTCTCCTTGCCACTAGGGCCCGCATGCCAGGCCTTCTTCCTCCTCCTTTCCTTCTTTCTTCTGATGCCACCGCCTCCACCATTCCCACCACCCCGTTTGCCCTTCCCTTCCTCTTTTGCCGACGCGCTCATGGGAAACCCCACCACCTTGAACTACCTCGCCGAATCAGAGATTTGATTCCGCTCTGGCACCTTCCTCTTGCCATTTTTCCCCTCCCAAAAATTCCACAGCCGCAATCACGATGAGAAATTCTCGATGTCGTGCCCTGCCACCTCTATAAATACCCCCTAGAGCACTGCACCACTCCACAGATTCCCTCTCTCAATTGCAATCGCTCGAGCCTTAGTGATCCCCTCGCTGTGCACCCTTCGCCTCCGAGCTTGCTCCGCCACCGGTGAGCAATTCAGGCCACCCGGACCCCGTCAAGCTCTACCGTCAGCTCCATATTTTTCATCGTGCAAATGCCAACCTCGTCCACCCCCTCGCCATGCCTCTTCACCGCCGAAAGTACCTCTTCACTGGAGCCCCCTCGCCACCACTTCTTGCCATCGGTCGCCTCCACTCGTCTTCGGCCCCCACATGAGGTATAAAAAGGTTCCCTATACTCTTCTCTCTTTCGTCCACCCCTCATCGAATGCTATCGAGCATCGGCGATCTCCGTCACCATGTGCCACCACATCGGTGAAGCCGCACATGACTGCAGCCACTCTCGACCATGGTCACTCGACCGCATATACCATCTGACTGCTCCAAGCCATCCGAGCCATTCGACCACTCTACGCCATTGAAGCTATTTCCGACCACTTAGTAGACCTCGCCATCCCCGACCACTCATTCCTACTTCTGACTTCGACCACCCCTCCTGCTTCAAATTACTGTATCTTTTGACCATGTTCAAATTACTGTAGCTTCTGACTGCCACCATAGCTCTTCAACCACTCTATAGTTTCCAACCCCAAGAGTTTTTCGACCACTCTATAGAGCTTCTGACCACTCTTGCCTTCCTACCACTGCAGAGCATCTGACCACTGCAAATCTTCTGACCACGTATAGCTTTTGACCACAGTGAAATTTCTGATTTTTCTTTCCTTGAGATTCAGACTTCAAGAAGCTAGTTTTTCTTCATCCTAACTTTGATTGCGCCCGTTCAAATTTCTAAATTCATCAAAAATTCTAATCTGTCCATTTCTACCCTCCTTGTTAATATTGGGAGTTTATTTGAATTTTATTTGAGTTTTGAGAGTTATTTTCATGTATAGACCGTGACAATTCAGAAGAATTCTTCGACGAAGATTCACACTAGTTCGCAGAGAAAGGTAAGTCATACACCTTGATCATGTTAATCCCAGATTGTGAAATAAAATTATGTTATTTTAAATTATATTGCATGCTTAGTTTTATTCAATGTATTTCAATTCTAGTTTTAAATTTAGTTAATGCCTATTTGTTATTACCTCCTTTGACATTGCAAGTCCTTACACCTTATCACCTTAGAATAAAACCCTATTTAGTATACTAGTATGGCTAGAGAATTTTTGTAGGGCTAGACATGCATAGATATAACTCTAGGTTGGGATACTCTTTTTCACATAAAATGATGAGCTTTTAAAATGTATTTTTGACTTCGGTGAGTCAAGAAGGTATATGGAATATTTCAAAATAAAATATAAAACTTGGTTTAGACTTAGACAAATGGTTAGGTGGAGGGTGCTTGCTAGCATGCATTGTTGTTCAGTGACACAATGTTGATTGTGAGGTATGAGGGGTATGTGCTTGGTGCCTAAGTCAAGTTAAGGATCGGTCTGTGAGCTACTGCTATAAAGCCCTTTTCGTACTACCACAAGATTGGTATAGGATAATCCTAACTGTCTAATTTGCATGTCCCAACCTGAGTCTCGTTGTAGGATCAAAGTGAGCATGGCGTAGGCTATATGAAGTCTTACTCGGCTCAAGAGGGGGGTCTTGGTCTAGTGGATTCCATACTGGGGTGAAATCTAAGTAGGCTTGGTCAGGTTGATGGCTTTGCATTGTAAAGGCCTTGTCATGATCTCTTAGTCGCACACATTCGGCAGTGTGTCAGACGGACAATATAAGTTGATCACGTCACGTGGGTAAAGTTGTACAACCTCTGCAGAGCGTATAATCTATCCTAGATAGCCATGCCCATGGTCATGGGCATGCTAAGTAAAGTTTTTAATGGATTACACTTTGTTTTTTTAAAAAATAGTTTATGAAAAGCTAATGTTGGATCGAAATTGGCAACAGAGGGGGGTGAATGGTGCCGTCTAAAATTCGCCCCCAAAGAATTCACGAAAAACTCAATCCTCCGATAGCTAAAGAAGCTATGAAGAAGACGACATAAGTTCTCTGGAAGTGCAACTGACCAAACACAAGACCAAGTAAGGAAAAAACCAAAGGGCTCAAGAAAATATACTGAAAACAGCAACTGGCCGGTCTGACCAAAGGGCTAAGATTCCTCAGTTGAGAAACCAAGTGTCGTCTTGGCACAAACCAAACAAACCAAACTCAATCTTTTCAAAACCCTTGTCAATTACTCATCACACACATGGGATCACAACCACATGGTCTCTCAGCTAATGTTTGGATGGAATCCATGAGAGATTAAAAGCGCATGGTTGGTTAGAATCCATATGAGATCGTTTGGAAAAGATGATTCGGGTGGGATGCCTGTGGTTAGATTAGTGTGGGGGATAGACCTGCACTAACGGTATTAATTTTATTTATAATTACTGTTTTTACTTACTATATTAAATTCAACAATTTTTAATCTATTTGTTATATTTCCTTAAACGTTGTTTTACACTCAAAATAACCCTATATGCCTTCCTTTGTTGCCTTTAGCATTATGTTGCATCTCTCCGTGTGACTTGTGTTGTATAAGCATGTACTCTCCTTGCTATCTTATCTTAGAGGAGGACAGCTTTGACGACGGTGAAGAGCAAGACAAGTAGGCTGCGTTTTACTGTTGTTTGCCTGTAGGCAGACTTGTTGGGCTTCTTCCGCTTTGGTGTTTTTCTTCTGTTGCTATTATTTAATTTTGGCCTATGGACCATGGATGTAAACTTTGGCAATCAGGCCCATATTTAGTTAATAAATGTCATTATGGTTGATATTTATCTTTGTTGTCCAGTTTGTGCACTAGTTGATCCTGTACTAGTGCAATTTATATAGAGGATATGGGAGTTGTTGCTCTAGGATCCGACACATAGCGACTATTGTCGAAGGTGCAGTCGCAGTAGCTGTGGTCTTAGGAGCAGCAGAGGTGGTCATGGGTGTTGCAGTGTAGCTTGAGGACTCCCTATTGTAATCGTAGGAGTCATAAAAGATATCTTTGAGTTCATCAGAGACCTGTATATCTGCATTGTCATGTCTAGTACTAGGGCCAGCCTCATCAAAAGTGACCTCACAGGTCTCAACGATTCTGTTAGTCTCTAAGTTGAGTACGCGATAGGCTTGAGTGTGAACTGCATAACCAATAAATATGACATCTAATGATCTAGATTCAAACTTGTCAAGATTGCCATGTTTAAGTATGAAGCATCGACAGCCAAACACCCTTAGATAAGAAACTCTGGGAGAACGACCAAACCTAAGCTCATAAGAAGTCTTATGCAGTCTTACTTGCAAGAAAACTCTATTAGAAATGTAACAGACAGTCAAAATAGCTTCTGCCCAGTACTTCCTAGGAGTTGAGTGTTCATCTAATATAGTTCTAGCCATTTCGACGAAGGTTCTTTTCTTGTATTCGACTACAATGTTCTGTTGAGGCACTCATGCTGAAGAGAACTGATGGTCTAAACCTTTTCAGTATAGAAGGAGCAAATGATGTGTTCTTGAATTCAGTTCCATTATCACTTCTAATTGCTCTGAGTGCTCCTGGATGTTCATTAGCAAGCTTAAGGGTTAACTCTCGAAAGTGGCCGAAGACTTCGTCCTTAGAGGCCATAAAATACACCCAGGAGTATCTTGAGTAATCATTGACTATGACAAGAACATACCATTTACCTCCAACTGACTTAATCCTAGTAGGACCTATTGTGTCCATATGCAACAATTGACCAAGGGAGTCAGTCATGACAAGAGTGAGTGGAGGATGTGATGATGTGACCATCTTACCATGCTGACAGGGTGAACAGATAAATCCATTGACTTATCCAACTTGAGACCAGGAATTCCTCTAACCGAAGTCATATTACTCAGCCTAGCAAGATAATCAAAGCCGATATGACCTAATCTATGGTGCCAAAAGAATAAATCCTTAGAATCTAAAGAAATAAGACATCTAAGATTAGAAGATGCTGAATACAAAAGGTCACCCTTAAACAACTGACCAACTCGATTAATTTTGCATACAAGATCACCAAATGAATCCAAAATACAGCATGAATGTTTTTTAAAGTTCACCTCAAGATTATCATCTACCAACTATGAAATTGAAAGCAAGTTATAGCTGAACTTACTAACGAGAGTGACGTCCTTCAAGATGAACTTGTCATTGATGCGCACGGTGCTTTTAGCAAGAGTTCATCCTCGAGAGTTGTCCCCAAAAGTGATCATCTCATCACCGGAGGCACGCGTGAGGGAGGAGAACCATCGTGAGTCTCTGGTCATGTGGCAAGCGCAACCAAAGTCAATGAAACATATGTTCTCCTTCCACTTGCGATGAGCCTATAGAGTACAAACAATCATCGGTAACTTAGTACTGGGTTAGACAATAAAGATTTAGGTATCCAGCATTGAGATACTCAGCGAATAAGAGAAGAAGCATGCACTGATAAAGATTTAAGTGAAGCTTTTGACATATTATGACCAGACAATTGATGAGTCGCTGGTTCGACCACACGGCCTGACCACCTCGGTAGAGCTGATCTGACAGCTGACCAGTCCAAATGAGCAGTAAAAGCTGGTCAAAAACAATATGACTCCTTACATAAATCTGGTCTACCTCTTGACTGGATTAATTGAGCAGAAAGCAATGGTCAAAAATCCCCTGTGAAGCTGGTCTGACCATGGGAAATAGCCACTTAAAAATCTTGTTCGACCACTCTGGTCTAACCACAGGTAACAACTGGTCAAACATCTAGTCCAGCCTCATTTGTTCAACCAAGAGAAACAGCCGATCGAAGACATTTCCTCATCCTGTCCTTCTCTTTTTTGCTTTTGTAAAGCAAAATTTAACCAAATGACCATCTCTACCATAATGAGTGCATTGATATTTGACTTGGTGAGAAGCCATACCTGATGACTTAGAAACATGCACTTTGGTAGATGGATCTTTCACTATACCGGTAGATTTAAAAATATTTTGTTTTGATTCAGATTCCACTTCAAACTTTCTAGGTTCGAGAAGTCTAACAACCTTAGAAGGATTATTTTTGGCATGCTCAACAAAGTTAAGTCCTAGACCATGTTTCTTCACACTTGTCTTTGATTGATCAAGAATCATATTCAAATTCTTTTTGCCAAAGGTAAACCTCTCTAAAGTGTTCTTAAGGTACTCGTTTTTTTGGATAGAGAGCAACACAATGAACATCTAATAGATTCATGAGCTAGATCCTTAGAAGCACTAGACTAAGCTAATTTCTCCTTTTTAGAAAAATCATTAAGTAGTCTAGTTAATACTTCTATTTCAGTATTAAGTTTAGGACAGTTAGAGCAAGAGAGTCTCATGGTAAAGCATCTATTGAATTGATTCCTAAGAAGAGTTAAGTCTAGCTTGCAGAAAATCATACTTAGAACATGCTCTAGAAGAGTTAGACTTAAGTTTTTCAATTTCATCATTACCAAATTTAAGTTTTTCATCACAGGAATTATCAAGTAATCTTAGTTGTTCAAATCTATCAATTGCATCTCTAAGTTTCATTCGACTTGTTGCATTAACAGATCTAGTAGTTTCCAATTCAGAGTATAAGACATGACATGCTTCATAGGAATCATCTTTAAGAATAGATGCTCCAAGTCTATTCATATCAGAATTCAAGCTTTCGACTACTAGATTATTTTCTTTCAATTTCCTTTTAGTCTTTTTCAATTCAAGAGCAAATTTAACTAACCCATCTTCAAGCTGATCGTATAATGGTCTTACCTTATCAGGATCATTGAAGTTGTCATCATTGTCGTTGATGTTTGCCATGAAGCACATGCCCGTGAAGTCATCGGAGACCTTCTTCTTACCTTTACAATCGTCATCATTGTGGTCGTCATCATCGCAACTCTCAAACTCCTCATCGCTTAGATCAAGTCACTTGATAGCGACTAGAACCTTGCGACAAAAGGCTTCGCACTTTGTGTTACTCCCAGATGGTCAATGATGATAAATCTTATCTTCCTTAAAAAATTTCCTTTGAGCTTGGGATAATCCACCTTAATGTGGCCTGGCTCACCACATTTGAAGCACTTGATTGGGCGTAGAGTGCCACTTCTCTTTCTCATCCTCACGTTGTTGAGTGTCTTGTATGCTCATGAGGAGATCAGCACCAGGTCCTCTTTAGGTAGCTACTCGAACTGTTCTTCTAAATCAGAAACCAAAGCAGACAAGGAAACACAAGACATTGTACTCAAAATAGCCTACATGGGGTTAGATACAAGTGCTAAAGACGAAGATTCATCAGTCATAGATGGTAAAGCTTCCATCTCATAGGTTTCCAATCTAGAGTACAAATCATCCATGATCAGGGTGTCTTGATTGACAATTTGATTAATAGTCATAATGACCATCAATCACTCGAAACCTAAAGACCTTAAGATTTTAGTTGCATTATCTCCATCCATAGGAATAACACCAACTCCACGCATATTACTCAAAATCTTTTCAAAACGAGCAAAAAGATCATCTATAGATTCACCAGGCTTCATAGCAAAATCTGAGTACTTCTTTTGATAAAGATTCTTACACACTTTCTTAATCTTAGTCATTCCTTCATGATAATCACAAAGAATTTTTATATTAAGTGAGCAGAAGCAATATGAGCTGCTCGATCGAATTCCTTGCAAGAGATCCCTTGAAAAAGTAAGTTACGAGCATGAGCATTCAAATCTACATCAGCTTTATTTTTAGTTGTAACATCAGTAGTAACAACATATGGTTGAGAAATCTTTTCCCAGACATCATTACCTTGAGCCTCAATGTAAGCTTGCATACGACACTTTCAAAAAACAAAATCAGTACCATCTAGCATGGGGGTGGATTTACATACCTCTCTGATTCCATCGCACCTGCCGTGGTCAAAGTCTGTTGAGGTCGAAGTTGGACGTGGTCAAAGTCTAATCATTCAACCTTCTAATGGCACTCAAATGTTGTTCAATCCTCCAATAATACTCGGATGCCATCCGATACTCCCTTGCTACTCAACAGCCATCCGATGCCACTTATCTAATTGGATTGGTGTGGACCTCCTTAAAGCAAAGCACCGTTCGATAATCCATTGCTGCTCAACAGCCATCTAATGCCAGACCCGATCAGACTGGTCTGAAAACACTCAAGGCATACCAGGACCACTCGGAGCAATCAAAACCACTCGAACCAAAACAAAATCACTCGTATGAGACCAAAACCACTTGGACTCGAAACCTTCAACTACGATCGATCGAAACTTTCACAAACATAAAATCCAAAGTAATCAAAATGTCAATTATTCATTATCACTTTAGTCATGACCATCCACACGGTCTAACACCACTTGAGTCCAATAGGTTGTGCCCCGCTAGTAGTTTGGTCAGCTTCCAAGTGTGGTTTCTCTCAATTGATTCAATCACATTCAAATCTATAAATCACATTCAATTGATTCACTACCTCTTCCCATTTGCTACTACTGGCTACCTCTCTGAAATTTGCTAATTCTTCAGCAGTCAATAGCAAATGCTCAGGTTCAGCTTCAAACATCTGTGTATCTTCATAAATGTCAGTGAGAGATCTAAATCCCCTCACCGGTGTGGCATCATAGGTGGAAGTGTCAGGTATGGCAGTACTCACTGGGTTGTTTTTAGCTGTCTGTAGTACACCGGTAAATGCTAGAGTATTTGGTGTTTCTGGTGTTGGTTAAGACAACCTTGTAGCTGAAGAATGTGCTGCCTCAACCCCTACCGCATCAACCCTTCCAAGTCCACCTTCTCCTGTTACACCAACTAGTGAGTTGCCAACATCAATATTGATAGAGTTAGACTGATCACTTGTAATTGCTGGATCCGCTACAGTAAAGGCGGTCCAATCCTAATTTCCATTGCCATCACTTGTGTGAAGACTATCCCAGTGCCACTTCATCTTCTCATCAAATACTACGTCTCGGCTCACGCATAATCTCCCCTTTTGAGGATCAAGAAGGCGATGTGCCTTGCTTTCAGGCTCGGTCCCTAAATACACCATCTTCATGCTTCTATCAGAATGCTTACTCAATTGAGTTTATGGCACCTTCATATGGGCAACACAACCAAAGACTCTGAGATGTGCCAGGTTAGGCTTCCTTCCTTTCAACTCTTCATAAGGGGTTGCTTTTTTTTACAGATTTGGTGGGTACTCTATTCAGTAGATACACTAAATGGCATACTGCTTCTCGTCACATATTCCTTGGGACTGCCATGGCTTTGAGAAGACTCCTTGTTGTCGCAACACTGTGCAATTACAGTGTTCCACCACGTTGTTTTGTTATGGGGTGTAAGGTGTAGTGAGATGTCTCTGAACACCTTCCTTTTCACAAAAATCCTTGAAGCATTGAGAGATAAACTCTCCACCCCAGTCTGTTCTTAGACACTTCAATTTGTGTGAAGTCTCCCCTTCAACCTGCATCTTGAACTTCTTGAAAGCTGCAAAGGCCTCATCTTTGGTTTTGATGATATACACCTGCATAAATCTACTATAATCATCTACTAAAAAGGAAAAGTAGCAATTACCAGCCATGGTTTGAGGTGTGATTGGTCCACACAAATCTGCATGGACCAACTCCAGTGGACTACCAGCTTGATATTCCACTTGCAAAGGAAATAGCAACTTGCATTGCCTTGCTATCAAACACACCTCACATAATTGCTTTGGATGTTCAATCTCTAGAACTCCCTGGACCATTTATTTTGCTTCATTGCTTGGAAGTTCAAATGGCCCAACCGAGCATGTCATAGCCAAGCCTCATCATCCAAACTGACAGCAAGACATACCGATGCAGTGGTGTGAAGAGCTTTCTTGTACAGCCGATTGCTTGATCTCTGAATTTTCATGAATATCCAATCTTCCCCGTCATACATCCATAGATACTCACCAAAGATAACAAATTTGCACCCATCTTCAGTCAACAATCCCAAGCTCAGGATGTTTGTGTGCAGACTGGGAATGAAATAGACTCCAATGATTAGCCGCTGCTCACCGTTGTTGCATTCCAATAGGTCTGAGCCTTTCCCCTTGATTGGCACTATTGAACCATCACCAAATCGCACCCGCCCAACAATGCTTTCATCAAGTTCGACAAAATAGGACCTCCTACCCGTCATATAGTTACTTGTGCCATTGTCCAAGTAGTAGATCCCTTCTTCCTCCTTGATACCAATAGTGTATTGCTCTGGCATCGACTCACCTTCATTTAACAAGACAATGTCATTTGGCTATTGTGTGCACACTATCAGTAATAGGGCAGGCTCATCTTCTTGGGTACAGGTGAGATTGGCCTCTTCCTCATTGTGCTTGCCACTGCGACATTCTGAGGCATAATGCCCAAAATTATCATAGGTAAAACATTTGATGTGGCTCTTGTTCCTTCCACCAGCAGCACTTCTCGTGCCTTCCTGACGAGGTGTAGTGGAATTGCCTCGGTCACCTGTATCTCGGCCACGTCCTCAGTCTCATCCTCTGCCATAGCTTCACCATTCCGACTTGCCCGCTCCGCGTCCTCTGTTGGTTGATGTTGAGTCTCCACCTTTGCCCTTCTGCCGTGCCTCCCACTCGGCATGGGTTAAGAGCAACTATCCTTCGATGTTGCCTTAGACACGAAGATGCTCTTTGTAGGCCTTCAACCGCCCAATTGCCTCCTTGAATGACATTGTCTCCCAATATGAGTACTGTTCTATTGAAGCAACCAACTGAAAAAACTTGTCTGGAACTGAATCAAGGAGTTTATTGACAAGAGCCGGTTCTTCCAGAGTGGCACCCAGGGAGCTATACTTACTTGCCATGGTGCCGAGTTTTTTGGTAAACTCATCAACCATCTCACCTTCCTTCATGTGCAAGGCCTGGAATTCACTCTACAGGGTTTGAAGACGTGCTTTCTACACCCGATCTGCACCTAAATATCTAGTCTTCAGGGCATCCCAGATCTCCTTTGTCATTTTCTTCTTTGCAACTTGCAGGAGCACATCTTCAAGCATAGCCTGAAATATAAATGCCCTGGAGACTTGTCCTTCCTTGCTTCCACAGCCACTCCGGCCGACGGTTCAATAGCCTCCTAGATTCCCTGGGCATCCATCAGGGCCTTCATCTTTATCACCCATGATGTGTAGTTCGCGGTCATCAGCATTGGGTAGTGAAACAGCCTCCACCGCTCTCCCTTGTCACCTGCTACATGGTGATGGCCATCAACTTGAACCGAGGATACTCGGGCATGAAAGGCTCTAATACCAAGTGTTGGAAAGAAGCCTAGGATCTACACGCCAAAGAAATCACTTAGATTTCTGTATTTTCAAATGATGAACAGTAAAGTTCAAAGAAGAACAGAGTTAGCTTAGGGACAGAGTATTGGGGTGATTTTTTGATTATCTTTACTCGATAGTCTAGTGCAACAACCAATCCATAAACTGTTTTAGCTAGAGCTAAAAACATGCATCATGATCCAGTTTTTCCAGCCTTAACGCCTACGACTCGGACGCACACCTCGCAGTAACAGAAACAAATCAATGCACGTGCTAACTAAAACACACACACCTACAGACTAAACCAACACCCCAGTTAAGTCTGGATTACATGCAACACTACCGCGGTGATAGTGGCGATCATACCAATTTCAAGAAAAACAGAGCAGAAAGGGCAACAAAGCAAATTAAATGTATACATGTACTAAATTGAGCAATGTGTCACAAGATCACCGTCAAGCTACAAGCCATGAACCTCTCTTAATAGTACGGCATCTAGCCTATCAATCTAGTCTTAATTTAACATATGCCAAAGACCGATAAAATCTAGAAAGCCGGTCTGGCCGCTAGTGGCTGCCGGTCTGGCCAGTGGTTGGTCAGATCGACCTCTAGGTCTATAAGTTGATCTGAAAAACTACAAATTTGAAAAATCTATATACCAAATCCTCTAATTTGATAAAGATTCAACAAAACAGAAACATGAATCTTCTCACTTGGCTGTTCAAAATCAAATGAGGTGCAACCTGATGTTAAGATCTCTCCCACACCCCGACAACATGTCCCACCGCAATTCCTTGCTTTCTTCCCTGCAGAGCATCCAAGCATATAAAACATTTCTTAGCTACAGGCACACGCTCAAGGATGGTTATTGTTAGGAAACTGGGCCCATGGCCAAGAGTCCTGGCATATTTGGGCACCCCACCGTAGACTATAAATAGGGACCTAGACCCCCCTCATTATGTACACATGAATGAAAGCAATAAAGAAAGACCAGGAGTTCTCTCTATCTCTCTCTGTGTGTTCAATCTATTATTATGTGATTGTGTGATTGATTCGTTCTTGTTCTAAACAGAGGAATCGCTCGGACTGGTCGCCAGCGACGGTTCCTCAACACGTTATCAGCACCTCTCTCGACCTAGAAGCAGTCAACGCCATGTTTTCTCTTGAAGAGAATGTCACCCCTAAGAGAATAGCAGAAGAAGTCTAGTGCACAGAATGCATCTAGACTTTAATTGTCATTTATTTTGTGTGGAAGAATATGTTAGAATTTGCATGGATGGTACTTAAGAATTGTTATTTTCTCGTGATGGTTGGATGATTTTGGAATAATTCATTCATTTATTCAGTTTATGATGGCATGATATGTTCTGATATTGGTGTATTTTATTTTATGTGCTGATTGCTTTCTCATGCATGTCAATAAATACCCTATATTAGAACGCGTGTAGCGCCCTGTGAAGGAAGTGTGCTTAGCCAGCAGCGGCACAACGCATATCATCTTAAGAGAGATTGAGTATTTTCAGTCGATTCGTAAGAGCATTGGCAGCCTTACGACAATCGCCAGAAGCGATGCATGTATAATTGGTTCAGGAAGAGCCACAATGGGCACAACTTTGGTAATTGAAGAAGCCTTATTGTACCCAGAATCGACTAGAACTCTCCTAAGTTTTAATGATATTCGCGCCAATGGTTTCCACGTTGAGACCAAAGAAGAGTACGGTAAGGAATACCTGCTCATTACGAAGCGCGAAGAAAATGCAAAAGAATATTAGAAAAACTTCCTTCACTTGAAACTGGGCTATATTATACCAATATTAAAGCGCCTGCAGCGTACACTGTTCTGAAGACAGTGTTTAGAAGCTCTGAACTATTCTGTCTTTGGCATGACAGATTAGGCCACCCAGGTCTTATGATGATGAGAAACATAATAAATAATTCGCATGGGCAAAATATTAATATCAAAAAATTTCTCGAATCATGAAGATTTTGTGTGCCCTGCATGTGCCACCGGGAAACAAATAACTAGACCCTCCACTCTGAAAGTGAAGGATGAAGTCCCTACATTCCTGGAACGCATCCAGGGAGACATTTGCGGTCCCATTAAGCCCATCTCAGGGCCATTTAAGTATTTTATGGTGCTCATTGACGCTTCCTCGAAGTTGTCATATGTGGGTTTTGTTATCCACAAGAAACCACGCCTTTGCCAAATTGATCTCGCAGATCATTTGTATCAGAAATGTGTTTCTGATCAAGTCCACAAGAATGGACAATGCCGAAGAATTTATTTCAAAGGTATTTGATGACTATTGCATGGCGATGGGAATTACAGTTGAGCATTCGGTACCGCATGTCCATACCCAGAATGGTTTGGCAGAGGCTTTAATTAAGAAAATTAAATTTATTGCCTGACCCCTCTTGCATAATTGTAATTTGCCAGCTACATGTCGGGGACCCGCAGTCCTACATGCAGCGAATCTCATCAACCTTAGACCTTCGGCCTACAACATCCATTCACCTATGCAACTAGCGCAAGGGTCACCACCGAAAATTTCCCAACATTAGGGGGAGGAAATCAACCCCTTGATGGAGAATGTCGGGAAATTACGTGGCAAGCCTGGGGAATCCATGCAGATGACCCGCGCACTAGAGAAGTCCAGAAGACAATAGAAGTCCAGAAGACAAGAGAAGTCCAGAAGACAATTGATTTGTGAGCATTAGCAAATCAGCTGCCTGATCACTTTAGTGATTTGAAGAGCGTGACTAAGTCGCATGTGCCTGCACGCACTGCACCGGAGAGGGTTGAAATACCAAAGAAAGCAGAAGGTATCCCTAATCTCGTCCAGAGGCCTCAGAAAAATAAAAAAGAGGACGAGAACTCCGGTTCCTCGAATCCTAAGTAACCGGGGACGCCTGGTGAAGAAGGATAAGAGGGATTTATCACAGCCGATCACTGAAGTCCCCCAGAATGAGAAGGGGAGCCAGTTGAGACCTGGCACAAGTATGACACCTTCCGAAAAGGGCATACCGGATCTGAATATCCCCATCGGCATGGATGTGTGCGCACACATCGGAGCCGAAAAACTAAAGGGACTTGCCACCGCAATTGAAAGAAGCGATGTGCAAGGTGAAGCTCCAGAAGAAGCAACTCATGAAGAAATAGCTATAAATTATGTGCACACGGGAGAGTCCCTGAATAGGACAACAGCTAATATCGATATCTATTTCGCAAAGAAAATTGCCACCATCATCGATCTTGATCCCGAGCCTGCATCGCTCGCTGAATGTAAGAAAAGATCAGATTGGGAAGATTGGAAGAAGGCAATAGCAACTGAATTGCTATCTCTGAACAAAAGAGAGGTGTTTGGGCCCGTATGCCACACACCTCCCCACATACACCCCGTTGGGCACAAGTGGGTATTTGTTCGAAAGAGAAATGAAAGAAATGAAGTAGTGAGATACAAAGCAAGGCTGGTAGCCCAAGGTTTCACTCAACGTCCTGGAGTTGATTATGAAGAAACCTACTCCCCAGTCATGAGTGGAATTACCTTTAGATACTTGATCTCAATGGCAGTGAACTTGAATTTGGAAATGAAATTGATGGATGTTGTGACTGCATACCTTTACGGTAACTTGGATTCGGAGATTTACATGAAAGTCCCTGAAGGAATTCCTCTCCCGAACCAAGACAGAGCAAATAGAAATCTGTACAGTGTGAAACTCAGAAAGTCACTGTATGGACTGAAACAATCTGGAAGAATGTGGTATAATCGCTTGAGCGACTTTCTCTGCAAGAAAGGCTACACGAACAATGAAGACTGTCCTTGTGTATTTATACGGCGATCCCAGAATGGATTCTGTATAATCTCTGTGTATGTAGATGATCTGAATATCATCGGGACAGCAAGAGAAGCAAGCTCCTACTTGGAGTCAGAATTTGAAATGAAAGATTTGAGCAAGACCAAGTTCTGCTTAGGCCTGCAGCTTGAGCATGTCCCTGAAGGAATCTTGGTACATCAGTCGACCTACACCCAGAAGGTGCTTGAAAGGTTTGGCTTTGAGAAGGCATTTCCCATCGAAAGTACCGATGATCGGGAGGTCTTTACAGCAAGAAAAAGATCCTTTCCGACCTAGGGAAGAGGGGGAGGAAGTCCTGGGACCGAAATTCCCATACTTGAGTGTAGTGGGAGCACTCATGTACTTAGCAAACTGCACTAAACCGGACATTGCATTTGCCGTGAACCTTTTAGCAAGGTACAGTGCAGAGCCCACCAAAAGGCATTGGCAGGGCATAAAGGACACCTTCCGATACCTCCAAGAAAGCAAAGACCTTGGATTGTCTTACAGAAAGAATCAAGATCTGAACTTGATTGACTATGCAGATGCTGGGTACCTGTCTGACCCACATACCGCTAAGTCGCAAACAGGCTATGTATTTCTGTGTGGTGGAACTGCAATTTCATGGAAATCGTTTAAGCAAAGCCTTGTAGCTACTTCGACGAACCACTCAGAAATTATAGCACTGTATGAAGCCGCACGAGAGTGCGCTTGGTTCCGCTGAACGGATCACCACATCCAGCAGCCATGTGGAATGAACATTGTGCAAACCCCCATAATTATCCATGAAGATAATGCAGCTTGCGTTGCACTAGTGCAGACGGGCTATGTAAGCATATCAACCCCAAGTTCCTCTATGCTCATGAATTGCAAAGATGGACAAGATTAAAGTACTGCACACTAAGTCATGTAGACTTGTTCACTAAGTCACTCCCCGCATCTAGCTATGAAAGGTGCGTGTGAGGGATTGGAATGATAAGACTTATAGAAGTGCAGAATTCAGGGGGAGAATTCTCTCAAGCCCATTATTAAATCTTAATCCTGAAGGTTAAGTACCCAAATGAGCAAAGTCCTGAAGACTGAATGAAGTTGGGTGAATTGTACTCTTTTTCCCTTGACGAGTTTTCCATGAAGTTTCTCGACCAAGGTTTTTAATGAGGCAATTCGTGCATCGCAGCATCACATGTATCACGTGCTCTTTCTCCAAATTTTTCCCACTGGGTTTTATGGAGTTTTGATGAGGCATGAACATGTTGGGTGAGTGCCCAAGGGGGAGTGTTAGGAAACTGGGCCCATGGCCAAGAGTCCTGGCATATTTGGGCACCCCACCGTAGACTATAAATAGGGACCTAGACCCCCCTCATTATGTACACATGAATGAAAGCAATAAAGAAAGACCAGGAGTTCTCTCTATCTCTCTCTGTGTGTTCAATCTATTATTATGTGATTGTGTGATTGATTCGTTCTTGTTCTAAACAGAGGAATCGCTCGGACTGGTCGCCAGCGACGGTTCCTCAACAGTTATCTTCGAGAAGGAAAGGAAAAAAGGCAAAAGGGACAGAGGGCACAGCATCTGCCCCTAGGGACGTTTTTTTTGCAGCTATGGCATGGAAGTACGTGTTTTGTGTAATTGCCTTTCCCCCCGACCGTGGAACCACCGATAGCCGATGCGTGACAATTCCGTGGCTTAGGGGCGCAGAGCAGCGGCCGGGGAGCACGGACTTTTGTCTCATGGCACGCGCTTCGACCAAGACTTTGATCACGGAGGTTCGACCAAGGCATTTTGACCACGACGACTTCGACCACGGTGCTTCGATCACAGTTTCAACCACAATGCTTCGATCACTGCAGCTCCCAAGTGGGCCCTGGTTCCACATGCTCAGGCCGGGGAAGGCAAAAGCCTGCGCTCCCCCCTGCCTCAGAATTGCCACATGTCGGCTGCCGGTGGTTTCGCGGTCGGGATGGGGCCAATTGGGCAAAAACGTGTCCCCCGTGCCATATCTATAAAAAAAAAAGGTCCCGGGGGCTAGATAGGCAAGAAATTCCAGCATTTGATACTACGCAATTGCAAGTGCGCATTTTCTCTCCACTCTGTTTGTGTGTTGCATGGTGATCGGGCCGCTGGTGTCCCTAGGGGAGAAAGCTTCCAGCTACCTCCTACAAATTTGTATACGTTCCTTTTTTTTATTAGCATAGAAATTTTCTCAGTTTATAATTAGTATAGATATGGATCTTATTACAAATGTTCATATTTTTCAATTTTAGGTTTAGAATTCGGATCTTAATACAAATTTTCATATTTTTCGATTTCAGGTTTGGAATTCGCATACAAATCAAATCTCCAATCATCCTTTCCGAACTTGTATGTTTTTATATCATACTTGGCATGGATTTTTGTTCAGTCTTAGGCCGGAATTCGTATAAAAATCCTAACTATAATTTCATTTATTATTAGTATGCTTTTTTTAGGTTTTGCTTTGGAATTTATATGGAATTCACGTTAATAATTTCATTTTACTTTTTATCACAAATTTTATGTAATCTAAATTGTAGTTGACATAAATTCTTTCTTTTAATGTTCTATTTTCATTTAATTATTATTCTAAATTTTAGTTTTTTATGGATGTTTCTTTGGAAGTAGTACAAAAATCGAATTGCTAATTTTTATTTATTTATTATTTCGAATTTCAGTTAATTTAGATTATACTTAACATAAACTCTTTCTTTTAATATAAATTGTTATAACTCAGATCTGTCAGATAGATAACTAGATCTTTCTAGTTAGCGTGAGTTTCCTTGGAGGACCTAACTAGTATAGGGATAAATTCCGAATTTCAATTAATTTGGATTATACTAGATATAGACTCTTTGTTTTAATCTTAAACGATTATAACCCAAATCCGTCAGATAAATAGCTGACCTTTTGGGTTAACGTGAGAGCTTTCTCGAAGTAGCTAATTAGTATAGGTATAGATATATGCGTGCTATCACAGACCACTTATAATGTACAAGTGTTATATTGTAAAAACAATAAGACATGACGATAAGTAAAATTTGAAGAAATACGGCTGACATGATGCTTTCTTCTCAACATAATTAAACTCATGTTTGTAGACGTATACTATGGGGCCAAAACAACAATGCAGCCAAAAGCAGAAAATTATATGGATTGCAATTGCTCGCTGTATTCATCTTTTGAACTGTACATAGGCGCATCAAAGAAATTTATAAACATTCTTCGAACCTGACTTATATTACATAAAAGCGACCATGCAGCCACTCACCAAGTTTTTCTACTCAAAACTATCGAAATCCAATGGTTGACCGCAAACTTTAACAATGTAGTACAATTTGGTGGATCTATATACCGGCTCAATACTTTGCTACTGAAATCACAAGGAGCAACAGAAAAAAAAAAACCGGCTTGTGCAAGCCAGCAGCATGAAGGTCAACGCGTCATCCATACATTTGGCCCTCAAGAATTTCTACAACACAAATGATAGCGTATATCCCTCTGGATGCATCCTCTGCTTTCCTCTCTTGAGCATGGAGGGGTCGTTGTCATCCTCTGTTGCTTCCCACCGGACTAAGTAGCCATCCCAAGAAGAGCTAACAAGCGTTGGAAGGTACGGGTGCCAAGAACAATCTCTGATGATTGATCCATGCCATTTGAGTTTTTCGACAATGTTCCCAGTTGCCTGCAAGAATGGGCAGTTGGTTCACAAGCAGCGGGGGGCAACTTTAAGCTGGAAAGCAAAAAATACACACGACCGACTAAAGGGGATGCCCGTGAAATGCTTCGAGGGAGATATGCTGCTACTGATATTGTCGAGGTTAAACTTGGTTTACACCAAGGCATGAAACAGCACTGCTTATACTATGCATTTACAATATGATTTACAGAATCATTGTATGCTTTCAGGTTCGTAATCTGTTCCTTTAGTGCGAGATCCATCCTTACTCAAGACTTTTTTCTTGATTTGATGTGCAGAGTTAAATTTCTCATAATTACAACTTATAGTTATCGACATGGGTCATATACATATATTGTTGAGCTAAAATTACCTACAGTAGCTTGTAATCCCAATTAATAAAACATTTGATTGTCATAGTATATGGGATTTGAACCTCCTAATACAATGATATAAAGGAACCCAAAATTGTGTGGATTCTATGGGGTTTGAACCTCCTAATACAACAAGAAAGATTTCATAAAGTTTGGATAGAGGAATACTTTTTTGGTTCTCAATATCATGGACAAATTTCATAGTGAAATTTTGCATGTGTACGCAACATATACTACAACTATGATTTTTTTTTTTTAATAGTGCATCATCCACTTTTCAAAAACCACCATGATTTGCAAATAGCAGAATCACATTAAATAGAAAGCAGTTTAAGGGAAGCATCTGAGGCCCATACCACATCATAAATATAGACGCACTGGTCACTGGATCCTGTGTATATGTACCTCTGACCTGTGCTGCAACAAATAACAAGATAAACAATATTAATGATAAAACAAGACTGTCATAACAGCGTAGACCCATGCAAAATTGTGTTCTGTTGTGCCACTGCTCCTATAACCACTTCCGTGGAAATTAAAAGCAGCATTTTGCGCCAAACATTTGAGAAAACTGTACCAGATAACTGGTAATGAAGTGCCACTAGGTCCCTAAAGTTGAAAAATTAGCTTGGCAGGACCCTAAAGTTGCAAGTGTGTTGATTAGGCCATTCTGGCTTTTTAATTAGCTAAAAGTGATGATGTGGCTTGTGAAATAGAGGCACAAAACTGGTGTGGATCATCACATAACCACAAAATTGAAACTTAACAAATGGACCATCTATCTCAATGATTTATGTTAGCTTTCGCCCCCTATTCCACTGAAGCAAATTTTGACAGTGTTGACTCAAATGTTTCTTGAAGGATTTATGTGATGCAGCGCAGAGGGGGAAAGAGAGCAGACACCCAAAGTCAAATTGATGGTAATTATTCTATAGGAAAACAATCAGATAGAACAAAATGGGATTGAGATTATTAGGATCGTAGTCTCATAAATCTGAATTTGATCCTGAACTAATCCTGCTTATGGATCATCTATCTACTAAATATCCAAACAAGAAGGGCTTGCAAAGATTATATAATTCCACAATTTAGATCACAACCCTGAGGTCCCTGACAAACTTTTCTAGTAACAAATATATCTTTCAGAAATTAGTTAATAGAAAAAGTCAAAAAGTGATTCGAGATAAAAAAACAATTCCAACAAACCTGTGCATTGGGGAAAAATAACAACGGATAAGTGTGCGCAACACCGAATGGCCTCTGAATGTGGCCAGGGACTGGTCATATGGATGCTTCAAATATCGAGCTTCTGAAGGATATGTCATCCATCTGTAATCCCATTCATATGCTCGTGGTGTGCAGCTGCAAAAACAGTTGTAAGGAAAATGAGAAAACAGAAAAAAGAGATCTTGGAATTAAAAATAAACTTTTGAGCTCCCACAAGAGAAAAATAAAGGCATCGATCTATTAACAAGCCAGAGAAAATGCCAAAGAAAAGTACATTTGTTCAATAATTTTGAAATTCACAACGCCGAAATCACCAACATAGCCCCTAAACCCTAGACATCTTTTTAGCTCTGCCTCATTTCTTTAATAGAAAAAGAAAATACAACACCAACCTCAAGATGTGCGAAAACACCTGAAAAGCACCGAAACAACAAAAGTCGCAACACACATAAGCATCTGAAAGCACCAAACAACCAAACACCACCAAAGACTACATTAATCTAAGGAAAGGAACACCAAAGATGGCAAAAAGGCAAATACCAAACTCGCCGACACGAGAGCTGAGCACTTGTTTCTTTCTAGACAACGACAACGGGAACTCAAGGACCACAGAAACCCTAGACATCTTGAACTGATATGATCAACAACTGAACAAGTGGACCACAGAAATTAAATACTGCTTCCTTTGCAATTTGCAAATATTTATGGTACTGAAGAACATGCTCCAGGAAGATGGGAAAAACTCGACATATTCTATTAGCTCCACTCACTACATATAACTCGACACGGCTCACTTTGTCAGAATTGATTATCTGAAAAAAAATATTGACTTTAGTTTTTCCTAATTGCCTACAATATCCTGCATTTGACTTCCAAATATAACCAAATGACATTACTTGTAGAAATAATCATGTAAAGCAAGTGCAGTAGTTACTCTTTCATAGTGGAGGACATTTTCCTGATATCCCATAGTTTAATAGTCTGATCCTTGCAGTTGGAGATGAAATAATGCCCGTTTCCACAGCTATCAATAAATGTAACCCCATCTAAATGGCCTGTCAAAACACCTACTGGTTTTCCTCTCTTGTGGCAGCGCCTATCCCACACCTGAAGATTGCACAACATTGTCAATAAATGCAAGCCTCCGTGGATAGATTTATGAGAAAATACTAAGATATGCTAGGAGGCCCTTCACTGGTTTCACATCTCCTAGGCAGGTCAAAAAACAGAATCATGTGTTAATATCAACCATGTTGATATTGGAGTTTGCTGACAGGAAAAAAATACATTCGATAGCACATGTATCATTATTCTAGGAGCTTGGTCTATTTGGAATCACCGTAATCGCTGTGTGTTCGATGGGATTCAACCGAACCTTAATAGTGTTATGGTTTCAGTAAAAGATGAGCTCCTCCTGTGGAGTTTGGCCGGAGCTCGGGGAATATCTAATCTCCTCGCTCTAGAGCCAGTCAATGCATGAGTCCTCTCTCTAGTAGGTCTTGGGTCAAGTTTGTAATCTGTGAGAGAGATACATCATTGATGTAAAAGGGTGTGTATATGTGTGTGGTTGTACGGGGTTTCTAAACCCACTTCTTGTTTTTCTTCTTAATATAATGATGCGCAGCTCTCCTGCGTGTTCGAGAAAAAAACATGTAACAATTGTCTGATATTTGCACTCCTACATTAACAGCTTATAGAATATAGAGGCTACACAATCAGCTCAGCAGTTTTTGAACTCACTATTCATGTTTCAGAATCCAGAACTCACAATCAGCTTAGCAGTTTTGAACTCACTATTCATATTACAGAATTCAGAATTCAGAGGCAGTTTCAGAATTCAGCTCAGCCTATGCTTGACATCACAATTCAAGCATTGTTGTTATGATTAGCCAGCAAAACCTGTGAAGTGGCTATCTTCTCTACTAAACCAGTGAAATGTATCCTTTGAAACAGGATTGGAAAAAAATAATCAACTTCACAAAAATTAGCAAATTACTTCACCTTACAAAGGCTATCATCACTTCCAGAGTACAACACATCACTAGTTTCATCAGCGAAGGTGACCACATTGACATCAGCCTTTAAAAACCAATGGGAGAGAAAATAAGATTCCAAAAACAAAACATAACACTTTTGTAACAATGACTAGAAAACAAAAAGGAAAATACATATTATTTTCTAGAGAAATGTTTCAAACCTAAGTCGTATCCAACAATACCAAATGTGCAACATATGTTATACTGCACAACACACAGATAGTCCCAAGTCCCAACCACTGTATCAGATCTCATAACCAGGGTCAGGGTGGTCTTGGACCTTAGCCGGTTTCTGGGATTTTCCAGCGGCCCCTAGCAATTTTTACTATACTGAATGACTTGATATACAAACATGTGAAATTTGATTGATGAAAACCAGCAATTTGCACATAAGGTTCTTACATTTCTAAGATTTCTTTGTAAATATACCATCACTCTGCAGAAAGCCAGATACCTTTGTTAGTGACACCACAAAACCCTTTTGACATTTTCCTTCTGGGATGGAAACCTTTAGAGGTATTGGATGTTTATATGATACATCACCACCACACTAGACTGTAAGACTTCCACAGACACCAATTTTATCAGCTTTTGTTCACTACACTGTAAGACACAACTGCTAACATGTTACCAGTACATCCCAACTATTTGTTAGTCGCTGGACTCTTGCTCTTGGTGATAGCAAGATCCTAACTCTCATGGAGAGGATGACACTAGGAGATGGGGCAATTTTCTTCTTGTTTATTGCTCACACAATGCCATGCCAACCTGAGGGGTTGGAGATACATACTTATAGGCTGAGAACCAGCCAAGCATATGCTAAGATGCTATCCTAGATGCTGTCCTAAAGCGGTCAATATGCTGTCCTAAAGCAGATGCTGTCCTAAAAGCAGATGCTGTCCTAAAAGCAGATGCTGTCCTAAAAGCAGATGCTGTCCTAAAAGGAGATGCTGTCCTAAAGCAAAAGCAGATGCTGTCCTAAAAGCAGATGCTGTCCTAAAAGCAGTCAAAAGACAAAAACTACCACAGCCCCACAAAGACCACAGTACAGAGACTTATTCAGCATTCTCCCCCTAAGTCTTGTGCGTCGTCTTGTGGGAGGGTTGAACCATCCTGATCTTGGAGCAGAGCTCAAGGAACTTGATCCTTCCAAGAGGCTTGGTGAGCAAATCCGCAAGCTGATCCGTGGTGTTGATGTAGCTTGCCTTGATGCTTCCTTCATCCAAGCAGCCTCGGATGAAATGGTACTTCACCCGGATGTGCTTGCTCCGTTCATGAAAAACGGGGTTCTTTGCCAGGGCTAGGGCGGACTTGCTGTCCACCCTGAGCTCCACTGCTTCAGTGTCCCCGCCGAGGAGATCACCAAGCAGTCGAGCGAGCCAAAGGGCCTGAGTCGAAGCGGTGGAAGCCGCTATGTACTCGGCCTCACAGCTAGACAGGGCCACCACCTGCTGCTTGACTGACTGCCAGCTAACGAGGCACTTGCCGAGGAAGAAGAGAATCCCGCTTGTGCTCTTGCTGGTGTCGATGTCGCCTGCGTGGTCGCTGTCGCTGTACCCGATGAAGTGCGCCGCGCCGGGACACCTCGGGTAGTGCAAGCCGTAGTCGGAGGTGCCCGCAACGTAGCGGAGGATCCTCTTCACGGCCTGCTGATGCTCCGTCGTCGGTCGCTGCATGAACCGACTGACGTAGCCGACGGCGAACGCCAAATCTGGACGCGTGTGGACGAGGTAGCGAAGGCTGCCCACGATGCGCCGGTACTGCGTCGCGTCCACCTCCTCCGCCGTGCTGTCGCGGCTTAGCTTCAGCCTTTCCTCCATTGGAGTGTGGGCTGGGTTGCAGTCGGTGAGCCCGCCCAGCTCGACGGTGCGCTTGGCGTAGGCGGTCTGACGAAGGGAGATACCGGAGCTGTCCTGGTGGACCTCTATCCCCAGGTAGAAGGAGAGGAGCCCCAGGTCGCTCATCTGGAAGACGGTCTTCATCTCCGCCTTGAACGCCTCGACCTCGGCCTCCTTGGAGCCGGTGATCACCAGGTCGTCGACGTAGACGCCCACCAGCAGGGCGTTGCCGCCTTTGCCCCGCCGGTAGACCGCAGCCTCGTGTGCGCTCTGCTGGAACCCCATTTGCTTGAGGGTGGAGTCCAGCTTAGCATTCCAGGCTCGTGGTGCCTGCCGCAAGCCGTAGAGGGCCTTGCGCAGGCGGAGAACCTTGCCCTCCTTGCCGGGGATGACGAATCCCGGCGGTTGGCGGACGTAGACCTCCTCCTTCAAATCGCCGTTGAGGAAGGCGGACTTGACGTCCATGTGATGGACGCGCCAATCCTCCTGGGCTGCAAGTGCGAGGAGAAGACGAACGGACTCCATGCGCGCGACGGGTGCGAAGGCGTCATCGAAGTCGACCCCCTCCTGCTGCACGAAGCCTCGTGCCACCAAGCGAGCCTTGTGCTTGACGATGGTGCCGGCTTCATCCCGCTTCAGCTTGAACACCCACTTAAGGGTGATCGCGCGGTGACCGGCAGGAAGATCCGCCAGCTCCCACGTCCGGTTCCGCTCGACGGCGTCCATCTCCTGCTGCATCGCGGCACGCCATGCCTCGTCTCTCTCCGCCTCGGCGAAGGAACGGGGCTCGCCGTCGTCCTGTGCGAGGTGCAACTCCGCCTCGAAGTCGCGCTGCGCCAGTCCAGGGACCGGCTGCTCGCCGAGGAGGTCGTCCACGGTACGGTAGCGCAGAGTCTCGCCGTCGTGGTAGGCGTCGACGCGATCCTCGTCGTGAGACAGTGGAGTAGCGAACTCCACCGTGCGCTGCTCGTCGTGGACCGAAGCTGTTGGGGCCGATCCCGATGGTGTGGCCGCCGGTGCAGGAGAGTGGTGAGCCGGTGGTGAAGAGTGGGGCGTAGCCGGTGCCGAAAGTGGTGGAGCACTCGCCGGAGCTGGTGGCGAGCAAGGTGTCGAGGTGGACGAGCTCGGTGAAGACGAGCTGCTAGCTCCCCCGGCTCTCTCGAAGTGGACGTAGTCGACAACAAAGTCCCTGAGAGTCGAAGTCGAACCGTCGTCCACCGCCTTGTCCCACGTCCAGCCTCGCCCTTCGTCGAACACAGCGTCACGCGAGATGCGGACGCGCTGTGTGACAGGGTCGAGGATGCGGTAGGCCTTCGAGCCCTCCGCGTAGCCGATGAACACTCCCGGAGTGCTCCTGTCGTCAAGCTTGCCGATGTGGCCAAGCTCCTTGGCGAACGCGAGGGAGCCGAAGACCCGCAAGTGGGAGACCGCCGGCTTGCGCCCATGCCAAGCCTCGTACGGCGTCCTGCCGTCGAGCGCCTTGGTAGGCGAGCGGTTGAGGATGTAGACGGCCGTCACCACCGCTTCTCCCCAGAAGACAGCCGGCATCCCCCTCTGCTTGAGGAGGGCCCGAGCCATCCCCACAACCGTCTGGTTGCGCCGCTCGACGACGCCGTTCTGCTGCGGGCTGTACGGCGCGGAGTAGTGGCGCTGAATGCCCTCATCAGCGCAGTACGACGCGAATTCAGCCGCCGTGAATTCGCCGCCGTTGTCTGTGCGCAGCACGCGCAGCTTGCGGCCGCACTCTGCCTCCGCAACAGCCTGCGTGCGCCTGATGGCGTCCGCAGCCTCTCCCTTGCTGCCGAGGACCATCACCCACATGTAGCGGGAGAGGTCGTCGACGAGCAGCAGGAAGTAGCGTCGTCCTCCTGGTGTGGCCGGTGTCACCGGGCCACACAAGTCCCCGTGCACGAGCTCGAGCCTCTCCTTGGCTCGGAAACTCGCCTGCTGGGGAAAGGGGAGTCGCCTCTGCTTTGTCAACACGCAGACGTCGCAGAGCTGCTCCACATGGTCAAGGCACGGCAGGCCTCGCACCATTTCCGTGGCACTGAGCCGCTTCAGGGCCTCGAAGTGGAGGTGCCCAAAGCGCTCGTGCCACTGCCACGCCTCGTCGTCCCGACGGGCAGCGAGACAGATGGGTTGTGCCACCTGCACGTGAAGAGTGTAGAGTCGATTTGCGCCTCTGGTTACCTTGGCAAGAAGGCGGCGTCGAAGATCCCAAATCCGCAGCACCCCGTGCTCGATCTCGACACGCGAGCCGTTCTCATCCAGCTGTCCCAAGCTGATGATGGAGTTCCGCAGATCGGGGATGTAGTAGACGCCGGTGAGCAACCGGTGCTCGCCAGTCTTGGCGACGAAGACGACAGAGCCGACGCCCTTGATCTCCACGGCGGAGGCATCGCCGAACTTGACGGTGCCTCGAACGCCTGAGTCGAGCTCGGAGAAGAACTCCCGCCGCCCGGTCATGTGGTGGGTGGCGCCGGTGTCGAGGCACCACCCGTCGGTCTTGTCATTGCCGGAACTGTCGCCGAGGAGGGCGTGTGCTTTTGGCTCGTCAAGGTGGAGGAGAGCCACTGCGGCCGGTGCCGCTGGAGGTAGTTCGATGCTCGCATGAGCAATGAACAGGACCGGCTGCTCCTCCTCCGCTTGCGCGACGTGGGCCTGGCCGCGTCGTGGCTGTCGACACTCCTTGGCCCAATGACCAAGCTTGCCGCAGTTGTGGCAAGAGTCGTCTCGTGCCGGCTTTTGCTTGCCAGCATCGCCGCCCTGGGCGCCTCCTCGCGCCCCTGCCTGGGCGTCTTTGCGTGGCTTGCCGCGCTTGCCATGCTTGCGGCCGCCTGTCGTGGAAGAAGGCTCCCCCTTCTTCCTGTCACCTTGGCCGGCAGCCCACTGCTCCCGAGTGAGGAGGAGCTTCCCGCCAATGGTGACGGGTCCCGAGAGGCTCTGTGGCTCATCGATGTCGACGACCTTGAGGCGACCCAACGCCTCCTCGATGGTCATCGTGGAAAGGTCCAGCAGAGACCCGATCGAGCGAGCCATCTGCTTGTACTTCTCGGGGACACAGCGGAAGAGCTTCTCCACAGCTCTCTCCTCGTTGTAGGTGTCGTCACCGAACTGCACCAACTTCTGCAGCAGAGTGTTGAGACGGAGAGCAAAGTCATCAATGTCTTCACCTGGCTTGAAGGCCAGGCTCTCCCACTCCGTGCGTAGTGCCTGCAATGTAGACTTGCGGGCGCGGTCGCTGCCGATGCGTGCTGCAGCGATGGCGTCCCAAGCCTCTTTGGCAGTCCGCTTGTTGGTAAGCGAGAACTGCATCTCGGGCGGGACTGCAGCGATGAGAGCATCCAGCGCCCGTCGATCCTGGTCGTAGTCGACGTCGCCGTACCAGACTGCATCCCACATATGCCGCACCTGGAGCTTTACCCTCATCACCGCAGCCCACTCGACGTAGTTGGTCTTGGTGAGGGTAGGCCACCCGCCGCCGGGACCGACGTCCCTGACGACAGCCTGGTACTCGTGGTGACCATGGTACCGAACCGGGGAAAGAGAGTCGCGTTGCCTGTGAAGGCCGCGCTCTCCGTCGACCCGTACGCCGCCGCCGTGCATGCCTCCTCCAGGAGCGCCACCGCCGTGCGCGCCTCCTCCAGGAGCGCCACCGCCGTGCGCGCCTCCTCCAGGAGCGCCACCGGCGCGTCCGCGCCTGTCTGGGCTGCCGCCGCGCTCGTGGGCGGCTGCCCACTGCGCCGTTCGCCCTTGCGCTGCCTCCCTCTCCAGCAGCTGAGGGTCCGCGTCGGCGCTGTCATCAACAGAGCCGGAGCTGCTGTTGCTGCCGCGCAGAGCCTTGACCTCTGCTGCTGCCGCACGCGCAGCATCTGCCGCCGCCGCTGCTTCCACCTCCGCCCTGGCTGCTGCCAGCTCCGCCGCTGCCAGCCTTGACGCCCTTTCCGCCGCCGCAGCGGTCTCTGCCGCCGCTCGCTCGCGCTGCTCTGCCGCGACGAGCTCGGCCGTCTGCTGACGCCGCATGCTCGAGGCGACCGAGCGCTGAGACTGCCCTGCGGACATGGCGCGCTACTGGGGGGCTGTTGCGTGGAGAGAGGGCTGCTTCTGACGAGCTGCTGCCCGTCTCCGGAGAGGAGTGAGCGGGGACAGCCGGAGCTGCTGCTGCTACCGGCTGGGGCTGCTGTGAGGCCGGAGAAGGAGATGAGCAGGAGATGCTCAGGCTACAGGATACTAAGGCTCTGATACCACTTGTTAGTCGCTGGACTCTTGCTCTTGGTGATAGCAAGATCCTAACTCTCATGGAGAGGATGACACTAGGAGATGGGGCAATTTTCTTCTTGTTTATTGCTCACACAATGCCATGCCAACCTGAGGGGTTGGAGATACATACTTATAGGCTGAGAACCAGCCAAGCATATGCTAAGATGCTATCCTAGATGCTGTCCTAAAGCGGTCAATATGCTGTCCTAAAGCAGATGCTGTCCTAAAAGCAGATGCTGTCCTAAAAGCAGATGCTGTCCTAAAAGCAGATGCTGTCCTAAAAGGAGATGCTGTCCTAAAGCAAAAGCAGATGCTGTCCTAAAAGCAGATGCTGTCCTAAAAGCAGTCAAAAGACAAAAACTACCACAGCCCCACAAAGACCACAGTACAGAGACTTATTCAGCACTATTATGCTTAAAGCACCAACATCTCTTGCTTTCTGTGGTTGATTTCTTCAAGCTTAAAGCACCAACAACATTATGCCAACAGTAACAATTCTCACATTATACCTGGAAAGATTTTACAACTGCACAGGAATATGATCACTAAGCAGCTATTTCTATCAAGTCTTATGCACATTGTAAAGACAGGTTATCAGGTTGTGGAAGGAACAAAAGAAAGAAACATTCATATGTTCGACTATACAAAAAGATGCAGCTCAGCCATGCATTTAATTTACCTACCACATGAGCATGAATACGTTCTGTTACTTTGTTTGCTCCAAGATCATAAATACATATTGATTCATTGTTGTTTCCAACTACAAGTTCCCGGCCATCTTTTGAAAACTTTACAGAAAATATTCCAAAGGAGAATTCGTCGTCATCATCAGAAAACTCCAAACCTTCATGAATTTCCTATATTATGATACATGAAATAAAAAAAAGATGTAAGAAGCATAAATACATATTGCCAAAAACCAGTAGAAACACAAATGACAAGCATCAATAAATATTGCTACAAACCAATGCATGTTCTTAATAAATGGACACTAATTTAGTAATTTACCACAATGAAAACAACTTATGACTCGTTGGCATTAACTGAAGGAGTTCTACAGATGTACATGTACAAACTTTTAAGTATGCGCCTCCGTTGTTCTAATATACCATAATTTCTTGTGACAACTTTGAATATGCAAAGCTTATTGAAATAGTTGAGTGGAAAGAGCAGAAATACTTGATGTCCTCAGAATGTTACTATCTTCTAGGTGAATTAGAAGATAGACAAACATCCTTTAGCGTTTGCATTTCCTAATGGAATCATGGGTAGTTCAATCTAAAGAATCCATTTGTTATACAGGAAATGGCAAATCCAACAGGCAACAATCAAAACCTTTCCATAACAAAGAAAAACAAGAAAACCCAGTAAAACAGTTACTAGTACGACAACAAAGTAAGTCTCTTCGTGATGTTATGGTTTTTGAATAATAATATTCCTCTAATCAAATGTAATATTCTAAAATTATCCCTCTTAAGGACCTGTGCGTAAATAGCAAAAAGGGGATACATGAAAATGAGATATTGGATTTTTAGAGAAGGAATTGGTTCCTGGAACGAGTAGGATGGGAGAAGTTGGAGTTCGAGTCAATCTCATGCCGTGGTAAAAGGGGAAGTGGGGAAGTAAAACCCAAAAGCCCTAGCATTTTTTCCCTTTCTCTAGCACTGCATGCCTGCATCGCTTCTCGCTAGCTTGTCATCATTTTCCGTGCACTCGTCGCCCAAAGCCCACTGCCCGAAGCATTGCTCGCACCAAGTGCTCGTTCGCTCGCAGTGCCACCACGAGTCTCCAACGCTGACGTGTCCCTGTCACTGCACCCCAATGATAGCCAAAACACCGCACGTCGCCAGCGCACGCGGCCAGCATGTGCAAATGTGACGCCAGCCGCCGGGCCAACAATTGGAGCAAGCGTGGCCTCATGCCAAGGGAATCTCTCAAACGCACGGCTGGCTGGTGGCGCGAGGTTGCAGTGTGCCAAGGGAAATCAATGGGAATCAAGAGAAAAAGGTGTTGCAGTAGGGGAAAAGATGAGGAAGGGAAGGAAAATTGGGAGAACATGATCGTGATTCAGGTTTTCATCTCTTGGGTAATGATCTGGTTTTCCCTTCTGTTTTGTTTATTTTAATTAGAGAGGGAGATAGCAAGGGTTCGTCGGGGATCTAATCATAGATCGGTTTAATCTGTTGTATTGTTGTACCGCGATTATGGGTAATGTATGGGTATAATTAGGGAGTTTCATCTACTAGAAAGTTGTAGGAGATTTCGATATCTTTTCTGTAGAATATTATCTGTTGTATTGTTGTATTCTATTTCTGTTAAAAATGAATAATGCATGCTGTAACTGCAGCATTTTCTTCTTCCTTTTATAATGCAAAACAAGGAATGCTAACTCCTAAAAATGAATGTAATGCATGCTGTTACATGTATGCATGGCAACGGATGGGAGTTACCACCTAGAAATGAATGCATGCTGTTACATGTATGCATGGCAACAGATGGGAGTTATCACCTAGGAATGAATGCATGCTGAATTAAAGACACTAGCTAACGTGCGCAGGATTAAATGGTCATTGCTAACAATTCTCCCCCTAATCCTGCTGCCGTGTGATGCCCGCCTTCTTGCGAAGTTCATGAAACCTGATGCGCCCGAGTGGCGATTAAATGAAGCTCGTCGGAGTCGAGCTCCACCGGCTTCGAAGTGGCGAAGATGTTGGTCATGCTTCTGTAGCGCCGCGGTGCCCCGTGATCGTCGTCGACGTCGGGTTCAGCAGTTGGGGGTGATATGAACTTGATGGCGGGTTCCAAAGTGCGCGGCGAAGTAGGGTCGTTGGAGCCGCCGTCTCCAAGTGTTCAGGTGTTGCTGCCTGGCCTCCCGGCGCCATGTTGGATGGCACAAAGGAGGAAACCACCTCGTAGTGGACAGTAAACGATTGCCCAAGGAGGCCGCAACGGACTCTCCTGAAGCCGCCCAATCCCACTTCGCCGCTTCATTGAACATGGCGTCGTGGGTGACACAAACACGCTGGGACGCCGGGTCGTAAGCGCGATATGCCTTGGCTCCCAGTTCATAGCCGAGGAACACCATGGCCTTGCTTCGGTCATCGAGTTTCTTCAAATGCGGTCTCACGTCCTTGACATAAACAACGCACCCGAACGTCTTGAAGTAATGCACGGTAGGTATTCGACTGTGCCATGCCTCATACGGGGTCTTGTTGCGAACACTCTTCGTCGGCGAACGGTTCAAGATGAAGACGGCAGTGGACACCGCCCCGCCCCAGAACTTCATCATGCAGCGCGCCATGGCCAACAACCGTCTGGTTACGGCATTCGACCACGCCGTTCTGCTGAGGGGAGTACGGTGCCGTGAGGTGCCGCTAGACACCCTCATTGGCGCAGTACAGACCAAACTCCACGGAGGAGAATTCCCCTCTGCGGTCCATGCAAAGTACACGCAGCTTGCGGCCGGTCTCGACCTCGACGGCGGCCTTGAAGCGCTTGATGGTTGTAGGAGCATCACTTTTCACCGCCAGCAGAAAGAGCCACATGTAGCGGGTTAGATCATCGATCAACAACAGGAAGTACCTCTTGCCGCCATGGGTTGCCGGTGTGATGGGCCCGCATATATCGCCGTGGACGAGATCGAGGCGCTCCGACGCGCGATACGCCGCCGCGGCGGGGAACAGTGTTCACTTCTGCTTGCCGATCAGGCAGCTGTCGTAAACCTGATTTATGAGCTCAAGCTCCGGCAGGCCTCACGCCATCCCGCGCTGAGCAAGCATGCGAAGCGAGTTGAAGTTGAGGTGGCCAAAACGCGCATGCCATGTCCAGGTCTCCTCCATACCCCTGGCCACGAGGCAAACGGGCTGCGCAATGTCAACGTTGAGCACATAGAGACATCCGGCGGTCCGCCGAACCCGGCACAGCAGCCAGTGTTGGGGGTCGCGCAGTGTGAGGACGCCATTCTCGATCTCCGTCTTGCAGCGAGATTCGTCCAGCTGGCCGAGGCTGACGATGTTGCTGCGGAGGCGCGGGATGTAGTAGACGCCAGTGAGCGCGCAGTGATCGCCGTTCTTGCAGGCGAAGAGCACAGTGCCGCACCCCTCGATGCGGACTCGCGAGGCGTCGCCGAACTTGACGGAACCGCGCACGCTGGTGTCGAGTTCGGAGAATGTGTTCCGTGCGCCCATCATATGATTCGATGCGCCGGTGTCCAGGATCCATTCTGGATCGACTGGTTCTCCCTCATCGCGGAGAGTGACAAGGGCGCGCTCCTTGTTTATAACGAGTTCGGCGCTTGCTGGTTCGATGTTGATGGCGGGAGAGAGATCACAGACCTGAGCCATTAACAACGTGGGCTCGTCTTCGCCCTCAGCCTGCTCTGGTTCGGCTTGGAGAAGATTCTCCTGAGCCAACTTCTCACGATCCCACTTCGCCTTTCGGCACTCCTTGGCCTAGTGGCCCAGTTTGCCGCAATAGCGGCATTTGTCCTTGGAGGTGTCGTGGCACGCGGCCTGGGATGGCCCAGACTTTGGTTCCCTGCCTCCCCCGTCACGCCTGTGGCTGCGCCGACCGTGCTGGCGTGAGCACGACATGTTCCCGCTGTTTGCAGCAGCGCGAGAGGCGGACCTGCCGGTCTCTTTGGTGTTGTACGACGACCATTCCTTCTCCGTGAGTAGAACCTAGTCTCCTTCCTCATCGTCCGACTCTCCACGGTCCTCGACAGCGTGGAGCCGGCCGGTGAGGTCTTCGATGGACAGAGTGCTGAGGCCAACCAAGGTTTCAATTGACAAGGCGATTTGGCGATACCTACGGGGAACAACACGCAGAAGCTTGCGGACCACCTTCTCCTCCGACAACTCCTCCCCAAGGAGGCGAAGGTCGCTGACGACACCCTAGAGCCGGAGACTGAAGTCCACGTGCTCGCCATTTTTGAATCGCATCGACTCAAATGTCTGGCGTAGCTTCTGCGCCTTGGATTCACGCACTCGATCCGCCCCAACCCTCATCGCCTTGAGGGCGTCCTAGGCTTCTTTGGCGTTGTCCTTCTCGGCGAGCGGCCGGAGCATTTCCGGAGGCACCGCGCGCAGGATCGCCGAAAGGGCCTGGCGATCTTCCTGGTATGGCACATCACCGGTGTCGACGGCGTCCCACAGGCCTTGAGCCTGCAGGTTGACTCGCATCAACACCGTCCAATCAGAGTAATTTGAGCGTGTGAGCGTGGGTAGATGGAGCCTCTACTCTCCTTCACGACCCGCTGGACAACGAGTTCACGCTGGCCGCCATCACGTCGATGCAGGCGGCGCATCGGTGGGGATGGCGAGCGTCCACAGCCGTGTCATTGCGGTGTACGGGAGTGGCCTACGGCAAGGACGAGGGCCGACATTTTGCTCTGATACCAATTGTCAGCCACCCTTGCTAATCTCTCAACTTTCTAGCTCACGCTTTAAATGAAATGCATACACAGGAAAAACACAGATGTTTTGGTGCTGCCTGAACACACAAATTGCAGCATTTTCTTCTTCCTTTTATAATGCAAAACAAGGAATGCTAACTCCTAAAAATGAATGTAATGCATGCTGTTACATGTATGCATGGCAACGGATGGGAGTTACCACCTAGAAATGAATGCATGCTGTTACATGTATGCATGGCAACGGATGGGAGTTACCACCTAGGAATGAATGCATGCTGAATTAAAGATACTAGCTAACGTGCACAGGATTAAATGGTCATTGCTAACAATGTTTGCCTGAGCATGCTGATGACAATTTGTTGAATGAGGATGATCATGGAACAAACAGTCCATTTGACGCTAGTAAACTTCAGAGTTCAGACTCAATTATCGAGGGGTTGACTTGAGAATAGTAAAAAAATTTGGGGAGAGGACATACTGTAATATTAGCATGTGATTCCTTTGCAGCATTCTGAACATTTACTATGTGAACAGTAGGTAGCAGGCTGGAATAAACCTGCAAAAAGCATCAATAGCACTTTAGAATATAAAATAAATATAAAAATAAACTTGAACTACCCGCAAGTGTAACTTCATGAAGTCAGTGAGACAGCTAAGAGTGACTTGCCATAAATCATGGGTAGAAATTCGTACATATATTTCTAAGAATTACATCATGAGAGCAAATAAGACAATTACGAAGTTGTGAAGTTACGAAGAAATGTGAGTATATCTGCCTATGTCATAAAATCTGTAGGAACAGACAAGGAAATGTCTAAAATGTTACCAAGATAAGCAACAATTTTCTCTGATGAAATATAGCAATGGCAGTAAGAGTCATGTAATTGTGATTGACTTTTATATCTTTGAAGAAATTAAGGCTCTTGTGCATGGGGTACATGCCATTTAACTCATGAGGATGAAATGCTTATCCAAATTGCAGATTGCAAGGGTTTTGAATGTGCTAAGAGAACATAGCAAATACTCACCGTTTTTGGATACATATACCATGACTCAAATCTGTTATATTAATACTAACATTGGGCAGAAGAAATAAACAAAAGGGGTCCATCTCCAGAGATGAGGAAACAAAGAACAAAATACGGTGCTAAAGCAATGCTACTTTCATAAATATTATTCAACCAAGTTGACATGAAATTAAGTGCCTAGTAATCTGATACACTGCATAAAGTATTCTGTATGACTCTGGACATAATATGGAAAATGCATAATCATATCACAGCTCATTTGTCAAAGATCAGGCAAGCATATAAACATGCTGATAGGTTCTCCAGGAAAAAGAATAAATTAGCTAGAAGCTCAAATAGAGCAAGCAACATGTAAAGGGTTACTATATCCAGGCCAAATAATGAAACCAATGCATAAGGGGCTTACTAGGTATCGTTGATCAGGTGAGAGAGCAACATCTGAAACTGTCCACCGCAGCCTTTTGCAGGTTATATCTTTATGAATCTTCCACTTTTTCTCAGCATTGTAGATTCTGATGTGACTTCCCTGATTATATTTTGACATTGAGGATTGTTAGCCACCCACATCACAACATTTTTTGTATCTAGGTGTATGAACAAAGCATAAAGCATGTATGGTTAGCTTCTTCCCCATAATAGCACAATCACATACCCGGAACCCACCAATGAGTAGGGAACCATCTGAAGAGAATTGTGAGATGTATGCTTCACTATCCATGTCATCAACACACCATGGGCCTTTCACTGGAAGGTGTTTGCGAAGAGCATAAGAGCAATCAGCTGAAGAGAATCTACCAAACCCAGAGCAATTGGATTCTCTACCCGACAACAGCTTGAATGTTGAGATAGGCCTCTTTTGGCCAGCATGAAGGGACGCACGAGTTCTCTCACTTGGCTCTGATTTAAGCCTAGTAAGATGGGAAACGTCATCGTCAATGGCAAATAATTCATTTGCAAGAGCAGGACTGGCTTGTTCTTGTTGAGATGTTCCTCCATGATGTATCTTCTGTTTACAGCGCATGTTGGCTACTGACTTAATGAACACTGTTTAAGAAGTCATTGGTCACTTTTCAAAATAACCAAAGAACCTTCCATCGCTAGAATTCACTGAATATCTAGGCTCCAAATAATAATTCAATTGATATATCACTACAACAGTCTGCATGTGAAAAACAATAACTAGTGAGTATTCTTAATTATCCAAAGAAACTTGCCAAAAAGGTAAGAGGTCTTACATAGAAGTTAAAACAATAATTGTGAAGCTTTGTTCAATATTCTGTTTCTAGAATCTTAATAACACCCTCCAATAAAGCTTATATTTGAGAATAATCACCCAGTCAGTTGTTCCAGGTGCATCGATTTTTATTTAAAAAAGTAAAGGGCCAATTAGCTCAATAACACCCGATGCAATCATGAAAACAACACTGCAAATGAGAATCACCACTAAATGACACTGTGAAACAAGTTTACATTGGAAATGACACTACTCACTGGAAAAGTGCAAAAATACCCTTCGTACATCTCGACTGATGATGACTTAAGGGTGATAAAGGAACATCAAATCATTGTGGCATCGCATTGGCCAAATATGGGTTGTGGAAGGAACAAGTATCAGACGTTGCCTTAGCCAGAGAGAACAATGAAAAAAAAATTGAATAAGGGTATTCTAGTCATCTTTTAAAAGAATAACAGTAGATAGCGCTATTTTGCAAGGCTGTTTCTTGTGTTGTAAATGGGTGTTGCTGAGCTAATTTTCTCAAAAACAAATCAATTCTGGTATCCTCTAAATATATGAGGAAAAAAATGAAAGCTGGCATTCACCTCCAAAAGAAGATTTTAACGTGGGCACAGGCTTGCAATCCAGCTGTACAGGCAATTCCAACCAGGGCTGTACGGTTGATAGCCAGAGGCTTGGACTCTTCTACAGTCAGTCATTCCCTACACAATTGACAAATAATTCAATAACCTAAATGAATAGGACAAATGTACCTATCCTTAGTCTTGTCATGATTGCGAGCATGGCATTAGGTTCTAAAGTTGATGAGGTAATAGTTACCACAAATCCACTACTAATGATTTCAACATAACAGGCTAACTTGTAAGGAACTCACTAGCAGCACAATAGCAACCGGAAACTGGTGGAACCAATACTAAAAAATTAGGTTGTCTCCATTATGAGCACCAAATTTCCAATAACTAACCAAAAAGAATAACAGGTCACTGAGTAAATAAAAGAACAAATGCCTCAAAGCTAATAAACTAAGCAGCCGGAAATGATTCTCTAAAATTTTTCAATTCAATAGAAAACACACATGCTGTGCTGGTCCGAAATGTACCCAAATCATTCCTTAGTTAGCAAATAACTAGACATAAACGCCGAAACTGCCGAACAACGTCCTCAAGAGCATCGTGTTTAAAGGACAACTAGTGCCGCCCAAATGACGGTAAGATAAAATACGAGATGGTATCAACTCGGCAGAACGTTTCCTCACATGGATAACAACATCAAACTCGCTACACTTACACCAGAACGTGCAGCATCTAAAGAATTAAGTATTAACCCGTAGTTGCATACATATAAAGAACAGCAAGCACCCGATTCACAGAATGTTCCAATCCCCAACAGCTACCCAAAAGAATCTCCTTCTCAACTTCCATCCAAGAAAAAATTTCCACAAGCAACTCCAAAACTCCATTAGCAGCCAAGAAACACCTCACGTGGCGTGCCTGGAAGAAGCCCCCCTTCATAGGCAAAACAACAAACACATGACGCGCACCCAGAAAAACCAACTCACAGGTTACACCCTTCGCAAACAAATCTATCAATCAGCAAATTAACCCAAGAGAACTTCCAACTGCGAAATCCGACCTTTCGACCAAAAAATTAGGTGTGCTTCTTGAACGAATTGCCTTGTTTTGAGCTCTTAAAATTTGGGAAGCCCAATAAATCCAGGAGGAGGAGAACGAAAAACAGAAAGCGAGAACTGATTCGCTATGATGCTGAAGAACAGTAAGGGGGAGAAGAGAATAAATGGGTACCAAAATCGGTCGAAGGCGTCCAGCTCGCATCTCCCGGGGCGGCGGAAACGCGGAGAGGGGAAGGGGGAAGGAAACTGGTAGCGGCGGGAGCCGGCTTATAAATAGTGCGACGTGAAGGGGGCCGCGCGTAAGAAAAGACCCACCCGTCACTGACGCGCGGGGTCGGGGAAGGCGAGGCATCGAGCTGGCTCCTCTCGCAACGGTCGCCGTTGCGCGTTCGTTGGATTGTGTCGCATGCCGTGATGTAATGACGAATCCGCTGACGCCAGCTCACGTAACGCATTCGTAGGTCCTGACGTGACTTTGCCTTTTTTTTTTGCCTTTGGGTTAAAACGATACTCTAGATACAATTAGCTTTTTGAGGTATTTAATTAAGAAAAATAAAAAAACATTATTATATTTTTTATAAATAATATAAAAGAAAAATGTATTAAAAACCCAGCGTATTGTAGACCTGTTTAGAACGGGGCTTAATTGCTCCATGGTATCCTCGTAATCCTACTTTAGCTAACTGGGATGATTTAGATGCCTAGCTTCACTTAACTAGCTGAACAAGTTTTCTACGAAAAAAAAGTTTATGCTTTCCTTGATCGAGTATAGAGAGCTCCAAACGATCTAGGGTCTATCTGCACTTTAGTGATGGGTGTGGCATATGTTTATAGGGTGGGTTTTTTGAATTGTGGCGTATAGTTGAATTTTTTGAATTATGTGTTGTTCACGAGAGGTGGTACGCAAAAAGAAATAGTTGTATACGATTTTGGCCCGTACAGCTGAACTTGGTACAATTTATACTATAATTTACCTGTAAACATCTGTCTTAAAAAATGCACCGTTTAAAAGTACGTTACTGTAGCAAATGGCATAAGCCAAAAACCAAAGTGCAAACGAACCCACCAATAGTCTTGTAATGGATATCTTATTAGGCATGTTCATATTGGTATTTACTGATGACTTTTGCTTTTAGCTTATAAATTGTAATAGCTTGTAAAGTTATATAGAGAGAGAAATTCAATGTGATTTTGACCGATGTAAATAAAGTCACTACAGTATATAGTACAATCGACTAGTAGATTTTGGCTTGAAAAGATACTCTGTTTGAAAGATTTGTACTATAAAAAATGTATTTTAGAAACCGTTATAATTAGAACCATAAGAATGATTGTGTATCACGTGAAAAATTGTCCTCTGATAAAAATAGTAGAAAAGACATCCGTAAACATCTGATCAATCACCAAGGCTTCTGGTTTTCCAATAGCCAACCATTATTCCCACCAAGGGCGAGGGGTAAAATTTTTGCTTTTTAGCCCAAAAATTTAAAGTTTTTTACATATGGACCCCTGGAGAAAAGATTTGCAAAAATGAACCCCTAGCACGGCGCCAACTCATATGGCGCCCATGGTACACGTGATGGCGCCACATTCTATGGCGCCGTGCGTGGCCACGTAGGATCCACGGTGGCACAGCACGGCGCCAACGAACATGGCGCCGTCACGTGTAAATACGGCGCTAACGGTAGTGGCGCCGTTTCATGGGACTTAAACCCGAGCGCAGCCCCCGGCCAACCCCTCAGTTGCTCGAACAGACCGAGCAGAGAACAGGCGCCGCCGCCGCCGCCCGTCTCTCCCCTCCCCAAATCCATCCCAAATCATCGATTTTTTTCGCGATTTTGGTTCCAAACCGAGCAAGCAAGGTGAGCTCCCCCTCCTCTTTTGATTTGTTGCAGTAGATATGGATAATTTGAGGTACATTTCGTAGGGCAAAGTTTGAAACCCTAGATGAAATTAGTTGGATTTGGTTCGGTTTTAGGTTCGATTCGCAATAGATATGCGTAATGTATTAGTAATAATATGTATAGATCCGTTTCTAGGGTTTGATTATTGTACGTAATGACTGATGTATGTTTGTTTGTTGTGCTATAGATGGATAAGGTTGTGACTTTGCACCATGGTGGTACTGTGAAGAGAAATGACAATGGAGGTGTTGATTTGGAAGGCATGGAAGAGACCACGTTGCTATTTAGTTCACGTCCGTCGTATGGTGAGGTCATTATCGCTTGAAAGAGAGGTTGGGATGGACAGATGAGCATGGTGATGTCGTTATGCAAGGATTGATTGATGTTGGGTCGTCAAAGGGGCCGCGTATAAAGAGATTGGTTTCGATTAGCAGCGACGGTGAATGGGATAACTATGTGGCCATTGTTTTGGACTCAGAGGTCAGAGCACCTGACTTGTTTGTGCAGAGGGTGGTGAGAGATCAATCACCTCCTAGGGCTGCATTGGATCCCAATGACTTACCGTTGGTTGGGTCACCGGATCATGAAGAGGTCGAGGTGCAAGTTGTATCCTCGGCTCAAGTATGTGAGGTCCCATTGACTCAGGTAGAAGCTGAGTCTGAGGATGTCGATGACCGCTTTGTTGGTGGATTCGACGAGGAGACAGTGTTTGAGGAACCCATGGTTTGTGTAGCATCTAACAGGGTGGATGTACAGCTTGCAGGAGACGAGGCTGCTTATGAGGATGCGAGGGCTGTGAACTCAGATGATGACAGACCAGTCACAAGTTTGACGTCTAGCGAAATTGAGATGTTGAGAAGAATGTTTCCTGGCCGTGATCCACTAGTGTCCGATTATAATGACCTAAGCAACGCACATAGGGCTGTCGCGGATGGAGGGCAAATGCAGAGGGACGTACCTAGGCCTGGGGCTAGTATCATAATTCAGAAGGGTCATGTCTTTGAGGATATGTCGGCATTGAAGATGTGGCTGAAAGAGTACTCGATCGTGCACAACCGTCCATACCGGGTTAAGAACTCATACGCCAAACGTCGGTACACCATCAAATGTGAGAGCACAGGGTGTGCATGGAAAGTCTGTGCCAGGAAGGTGAAGGGTACGGAGAGGTTTAAGATTACAACTGTGGATGGACCGCACAGCTGTGGGTCTTCCGAGCCCAGCCAGAAACATCGTCAGTTGACTTCTCGGTTCATTGCAACCCGCCTGTACCCCATGATAAAGCACATGCCGACGATGCGCGTGGCAGCAGTGATAGAGGCCGTTAAACTGAAGTGGCACTACACAATCAAGTATGGGAAAGCATGGAGGGCGCAACAACGTGCTTTAAAGTTGATTTATGGTGATTGGGAGGAGGCGTATGAGCGTTTGCCGGCCATGTTGAACGCAATTAAAGCGGCCAATGCAGGAATGCAGTATGAGTACGTGCCTAAGCCCGATGTATGGATTAATGGAAGACAGATTTTTTTTCGAGCATTCTGGTGCTTTGGTCAGTGTGTCGAGGCTTTCAAACATTGTAGGCCTGTTCTGTCAATTAATGGCACGTTCCTGTTGGGCAAGTATGAGGGAACGTTGTTGATTTCTATTGGCTGTGATGCGGACAACTCGCTTATGCCGTTGGCTTTTGCTTTGGTGGAGAAGGAGGACAAATCTAGCTGGGCTTGGTTTCTACGGCTTGTACGGATCCATGTGGTTGGCCCGGGGAGGGAGGTATGTGTGTTGTCTGACAGGCACGCTGGGATCTTGAGCGCCGTTAAGGAAGTGATACCAGGACATTCACCTGTGCATCATCGTTGGTGCACAAGGCACTTTGCAGAGAACTTGTTCAAAAAAGATGGGGTGAAGGCCAACTTTGCACTTTTCGAGGAGGTATGTCGCCAGAGGGAGGTAAAGCTGTTTGATGAGAAGTTAGAGGAGTTGAAAACGAAAACCAATGCCGAGGGTCGTGATTGGATAAGGGGGTTTAATGAGAGATGTGCACAAATGGTCAAGGGCTCATGACCCATTGGGAAGGAGGTATGGGTTTATGACTAGCAACATGGCAGAATGCTTCAACGGGCTGCTTAAGGGGGCACGCGGATTGCCAGTTACCGCAATTGCGGCGTTCACTTTCTACAAGTGTGTTGCATGGTTTGTCAACCGGCACCGGGAAGCCTCAGACATGTTAAGGGCACATGCACGTTGGCCACCCCGCCCTCACGGCTTCATTACCAAAGCGAATATGCAAGCCAATGAACAAGAGTACCACTGTTTTGACCATGTGACGGGCACGTATGAGGTTGTTGAGGGTGGAGGGACAACCGAGAATGGAGAGCTCCGAGAGGCCCGAAAGCATAAGGTCGTGATTACATCCTTCACATGCACATGCGGTGTTCCCGACAAGTTCCATTTTCCATGCTCCCATATGGTGACCGCATGTAGGGCCCGGAATGTCGATGTTGAGACCAAAATCCCGAGACTATTCAGCGTGGATGTGTTGGTGAGGACATGGGCCCCACGGTTCGAGCCATATCGTGATGAAAGCGAGTGGCCACTTTACTCGGGTCCCTGGTACATAGCGGACGCGGGGTTACGTTGGCACAAGAGGGGCAGCAGGAAGCGGTCAAGGTACAAGATGGATATGGATCGGATACCTGGTCGCACCAAGAGGGGTAGGGCAAATCCCTTCGTTGAGGACCCACAGGAGACACACTGCGGTATGTGTGGTCTAATGGGTCACAATTCACGGACGTGTCAACGTCGTTCCACTCAGGTTAGCAGCGTTAGGTCTAGAGAGCATAATTTTTAGATATTTTGTTATTTTTATCACTAACGTAATTTTGATTGCACAGGATGACGAGGTACCGGCTGGTGGACGAGTTCTACGACAGAGAGCCCCGCGGCAAGCTCACGATGATTCCCATACTGCGTCCTCCAACCCATGATGATGAGAGTTGTGTGAATGTGTATGTGTATGTGTATTTTATATGTGTGCGTGACGATGTATGTGTGTATATATGTATGTGTATGTGTATTGGCGTCAATAGATGTATGTATGTATGATTTGAGACTTTATTGAGAGTTATGCGTATGTGTTTCATATGTGAATGTATGTATATGTGTGCATGTGCAGAGACAGACAGCTCTTTGCTGTTTTCTGTAGGTTTCCGTATTACGGCGCCAAAGACTCTGGCGCCATGATACTTAAGAACGGCGCCTGTACCTTTGGCGCCACAGTCTGGCGCCAAACTTTTGTGCGCCGAACTCCAACATATCGGCGCCATAGTGGTTGGCGCCGTGACACTTTTATACGGCGCCAGGTTGTTTGGCGCCGTTATTACTGCACTTGCTTTATATGCAAGCTCGGCCTAGTTGTTTCGTTCCATCCGCACATACAATCTAATTGACATTCACCAAATGAATAAGCACAGCCCAAAATAACATACTGAGTGCATACACCCACATACATACATAGTCCACATACATAGTTTATAAATTTTCAGAAAATACATACGTCCGCATACATCAAACATTAAAATAACCTACTGAGTGCATCGAGGCCACTTCCCCTTCCTCTGAGTATCAGGGTACTGCTCAAGGGCTGCCTTGGCACGCCGCGCTCTCTCTAGCTTCTTCTGCCTTTCTCCCTTGCGCTTTGCCGCAGCCCTCCTACGCTCCTCTTCACGGTGTTCCCTCGCGGCCTCCTTCTGTTTCTTCTCCCTTTCCCACCTCTCCTTTCGTTCTTCATCCCACTTCTTATTGGCGTCAAGATATTGTTTGTCATCCTCAGCGATCGCAGTGTCGATCCACTGCTCAAAATCACAAAGCGGTGGAGGCTCCTGCAAATGTACGCATTCGTTAAACCAACAGAATTAATACGTCTTCAAGTGAATCGACAATATAACATACCATCTTGCCGAGGACAACGGCGCCACGTGGCGGATCAAACGCCCAGTTGGCGCACATCCAGTACCTCTGCCTATATGTATCCGGATCATCCGACCGTTCCACTTTGCAAGGATCGCCGCAATAACACATCGGCATGGGAACACCGGATGGAGGTGGCAAACGAGTGAAGCCCATGACAACCTAAAATGCGAAATGAATAAGATTTATAATTTTTCTCGTTTCTAACCCTAGGTTAGCTAGTTACCCAAATCAAACCCTAATCCAACTAATTTCAACCCTAGAAACGGATCTATACACATTATTACTAATACATTACGCATATCTATTGCGAATCGAACCTAAAACCGAACCAAATCCAACTAATTTCATCTAGGGTTTCAAATTTTGCCCTACGAAATGTACCTCAAATTATCCATATCTACTGCAACAAATCAAAAGAGGAGGGGGAGCTCACCTTGCTTGCTCGGTTTGGAACCAAAATCGCAAAAAAAAATCGATGATTTGGGATGGATTTGGGGAGGGGAGAGACGGGCGGCGGCGGCGGCGCCTGTTCTCTGCTCGGTCTGTTCGAGCAACTGAGGGGTTGGCCGGGTGCTGCGCTCGGGTTTAAGTCCCATGAAACGGCGCCACTACCGTTAGCGCCGTGTTTACACGTGACGGCGCCATGTTCGTTGGCGCCGTGCTGTGCCACCGTGGATCCTACGTGGCCACGCACGGCGCCATAGAATGTGGCGCCGTCACGTGTACCATGGGCGCCATATGAGTTGGCGCCGTGCTAGGGGTCCATTTTTGCAAATCTTTTCTCCAGGGGTCCATATGTAAAAAACTTTAAATTTTTGGGCTAAAAAGCAAAAATTTTACGGGCGAGGGTATGTCGGGGGCGCCTCCACCCGGCCACCCCATCTCGTGAACGCACTTGCTCACCTAGGGTTCGTGAGACTCCACCGCCCACCTCTCCGCCTCGTGTCGCCACCTCCGTCCACCACTTTGCCTTTGCGTGGCCTAAGGAGTTGCGTGAGCAACCTTAGCACAATCACACAACCAGGAGGCCACACCCCTAAGCAAAGATATCGTTTTGTCTTTCCCTTTCTTCTTTTTCTTTTCCCATTTGTCACTCGATCAGTCGACGGGCGCTTTTAGGCTCATCCTGCTTGTACTATTTTCTTCTCTATTAATACAATGGACACCTCTCCTGCCCAGTTCGTTTCAAAAAATCCCGGTTCAAGACTTAAAAGCTTTATGATCATTAGATGGACTTTTTTTTCAGTTTTTAAAAATTGTTTTTTGATTTTTCTAGAGTATCAAGCTTTCAAGTGAAGTGTCTTTTTAAGATGGTGTCTAAAAATTAATCGTAGTGTACATTATAACGACTTTATTTATTTTAGCTAAAGTCATACACGAGTTTATATTACTCTATAGTCTCTCTCACAAACAGCTCAAAAGATATAAATTACAGATATAAGTTATAAGTTAAAACCAAAAAAACAGACCTTAGCCTCACTCATTCTAGCTGTGGGCTACCGGTTGTAGGCTTTTTTTGCACTGTACGACGCTGTTCTGGACTTATGTTGATACTGCAGCTGCTGTGAGATTTTCAACGTAAATAAAAATTTAAAAAAAGATTATGCTATCTAAAAGAATATGAAGAATCAGAAAAAAAAGATAAAAATCTTAAAAAACCAAAACAATATAAAAGGACGAAACAGAAAAGTTAAAAGGAGAGGATCCTCCAAAATCCGAACTCGGAGGCCCTGGAGTCGCTGGCGTGGGCGAGGGTGGGGCCGGCCGTACGCCCACACCAAAAAAATGCGACAGCGACGTCGGGGGGTGGCCGTGACGAACGCGGTGACGACGGTGACGAACGCGGTGACGACGGTTGAGCCCGTGGCGGGCCCCCCGCGCTGACTGACCCCTTCCTTTCTTTCTTTTTTCTGCTGCCTTTGATCTCGCCAAGGTTGGAAGCGGGGCCCCAGCGCCCGCGCGGCCGAAATCTAGCGACATATTCCCGCCCCGTCTTTCTCTACCAACCTGAGAATTAATCTCTCTTCTAGAAGGATTAGCATCGTCACCGCACGAGCCCTACTAACCGTTCCTGGGCGGCGCTCTGACCGTTTGTTCAGCTAGCTTTTACCAGAACGATGAGCAGCTGAACATGGAGTACATGCTTCCTTGGGTTGGTGAGCATCCCAAGGCTTGGCCCAGGTGTCGCAGCACCTGAACGATGCAGCAACTTGTTGGTACTGTAGCAATTTTAGCGTACGCCGCGGTTAACCCAAACATTTGATTCTTTTATTATTGGACGGCTGGAAAAGAGATAACGGCATGGTATTGTGCTCGCCGTTGGTGGAGCCGCACCGAGGTAGGTGAGGGGTCAATCGATCTCACGGAATTTATACTTACAAGAATTTGCATAGAAATCCATACTATTTCAGAGAATTAATCTATAAATATTTTAGAAAATTCTATATTTGACCTCACAAACTGTAAATTCTGACTAACCACTCGTGCTCTCAACGGTTAGCCAGCGCGTAGGCAATGCAAAATTAAGATAGCGCACGGAGAAAACATTGAACTATAGCCAAACTAGTCCTGCGCTTCATACCTATTTATAATGTGAGAAATTTTTTTCATGTTCTCATGGAATTTGAACGGTTTCTTATAAAACTTCTATGAAGATTTTGTATTCCAAATAGGACATTAGCTTCTAGTTTTGTGTACAGTGACCTATAACACTAGAGCCAAATTCATGCATCGCAGCAAACGTATGCCTCCGGCCAGTTCGGATTTGCATTATGTAGTAATGTTATTCCAATTCATTTTGGTCATACAAATTGTTTAGTATATATACGTGTAGTATTGCATGCAAGATAAATCTAAAATAGATTTCATTAATTTACTCAAAGTTAATTAGCATCCGTCCATAAAAAGAAATTGATATATAGGGCAAGTTCTTTTCAGCTACGTCTTAGGGCTTATAATTGTAGCTTATGATTTTTGCTCCTAACACGAGCATTTATGTAAATGAATCGAATACGGATAAATCGATAAGTTGCTTCGAAGAGACTGTCCTAATAAACCGTCTTGAAACGGCTGCAGAGAAGCTATTCTACTTATTTATTTGAAAAAATTATAAACTAAAAAGAATTGGACAATAGTTGATCGCATATTAAGTTAATCTTAATCTGTGAATGTTGTGAAGAAGGGGTGCGAAAGAGTGGTGGGGTTACTAGCAACCATTGAACTCGATTTTTTATTAAATAAACATTTTTAGAACTTACTTTTTATAAATGAACATGTCACAAACTTATTTATAAAAATGATCCATACAGGTGGTTCCAAAATTATTTCCAAAACTGGCCTCTGCTTGCAGCGCTACGTTATAAATGTGTTGTGGAACCATCGCTGACGAGTCTAGTTCGATCGATTTCTCTCCTATGCAAATAGTAGATTAAAAATACAAAGATAGGGAGAGAACTCATGGTCTTTTTTATTGCTTTCTCTTTCACATATGTGTACAAAATAGCCAATAGCCCTCCCTATATATAGCATAATGGTGAAGTATCCACCATGAGCAAAGACTTCAAGCCCAAGCCCAGGTTTTCCAATACTCCCCCTTGGGCACTCATCTGACACGTTAATGCCTCATCAAAACTTCATAAAAACCCAGTAGGAAAAATTTGGAGAAATAGTACATGATACATGTTATACTGTATTGCACGAATCGTCTCATTAAAAACCTTGACTGAGAAACTTCAGGAAAACTCGTCAAGAAAAAAAGAGTACAATCCACCTGTTGTAGGGGTGGCCCCCACCTAAGGCCAGCCGGCCTGCTAGAGAGTTGTAAGGCCCAAAATGGGATATGTGTAATGACATAAGTGCCCCTGAGAGGGATACTCAAATGTAAGGGTATTGCTGTAAAAACACTCCCCATGTGGACATATATATACATCACACCAGCCATGGGGAAACTCTAAGCACTTACTCACCTAACTCTCCACTACCATACTCTCTCTCTGTTTGGTCTGTAGCCACAACAGTTGGCGCCGTCCGTGGGGAGGGACGGAGAGCAAACCTCAAGATCCGAAGAAGGATGGCACCGAAGAAAGCTCTAGCGTCGGTGGCGAAGAAGAAGAAGGCAGGAGTGATGGAGTCTCGCGTCAACACCAGGGCTTCGGCGTCGGCAGCCGTGGGCGTGGATGGCGACGTGGGCGCGACGGCGACGAACGCTGGCGGGCACGCCATGACGGTCGACCTTGCCACCGTTGTCACGACAACTGACCCCGCCGCCGCCGCCACGACAGTCGACACTGTTCCACGTACAGTGGGAGGTCCCATCACGGGCACGGCGACAACCGTCGATAGCGCCGACCGGGTGGCCGGGAGCGGCGGTGCTGGCGCCCATGTTGGCGCGGCCATCGTCCCCCCGCCCGGTGCGGGAGTGGCGAGCAGTCCCGGCGGCAACATGGGCCTCGCCATCGACTCCGACGTCCACCACGCCACCGCGACAGGTAATCCAGGAGCGCAAACCGTGGTCCCCGCTGTTCCGACCATGCAACCAGGTACATCGGGTGCTCCCGCTACGACTACGGTGGCAAACGCCTTGCTGGCGGCCCTCAGCACGTTCCAGTGGGAGTTGGCGGACCTCCGCGGGGCCGTACGGGATATGCAAGAGGCTCGGAGTCAGCAGACTCCGCTGACGGTCGCGCTGGAGCCCACGCCAGAGCGGGCGGACAGCCGAGACGCCCCCACGTCTAGTCGCGTCCCGCTGCGGCGCGTCGACCCAGAATCCCCACTCTCCGCAGGCTTGCAGCAGGCGGCGTGGCCGGAGGACTTCAAGTTCCCGAGTGCCATCGAGTCGTATAAGGGTGACACGGACCCACGGGAGTTCGTGCGCGTCTACGAGACCGCCATCGAAGCCGCCGGCGGGGACGACACCACGAAGGCAAAGGGGTTCCCCCTCGCGTTGCAGGGGTGGTGCTCTCTTGGTTCTTCACCATCGAGCCAAATTCCATCTACGCGTTGCAGGGGTATGCGGGTCTGACAGGACCCTACATCTGCATAGCTAGTTATGTTCAAGTTCTGGTTCTTTCTGTAGAATAACCCAAGATCCTTACTTCCTTGGAGGTATCGGAAGATATTCTATATTCCCTGCCAATGCTTTTTGATAGGTTCTGCACTATGCTTTGCTAATAGGTTTACGGCAAATGCAATATCCGGTCTAGTGCAGTTCGCTAAAATACATAAGTGCTCCTACTGCACTTAAGTATGGGAATTCTGGTCCTAAGACTTCCTCCCCCTCTTCCCTAGGTCAGTACAGATCTTTATCTTGCTGTAAAGATCTCCTGATCATCGGTACTTTCGATGGGTATGTCTTCTCAAAGCCAAACCTTTCTAACACCTTCTGGGCATAGGTATACTCTCTCCTCTCTCTCATGCTCTTCTCCCTCCTGAAAAGCGCCACTGCTACCTCCCTCTCCCGCCGCTCCCTCTCGCTCTCGTCCGTCGTTCCCTCCTCGTCGACGTCATCCCCTCACTCTCCTCCTCTGCTATATCTGGCTCCCCCGCTATTGGTTCATCCTTCCCTCCGGGCATAGAAGGTGGTTGGGTGGAGGTCGTGGCCCGACGATGGGCAGCGGCTAGGGTGATGGGCAGGGTAGGAGGGCAATGGATGGAACCGGAGGGTAGTGGCAGCAGCGGCTGTGGCTGTTAGGTTAAATGGGGCAGCGTGACGGGGAGAGATCAGGGGTAGCGACGGTGCCACTGGCTGCCGGTGATGGTGGAGGGGGTGGCAGGCGGTGAATGAGGCACGCGGAGCTGCTCTTGAGTAGAACAAGAGAGGGAGGGGCGGCGTAAGAGAGGTATGCTATCAGGAGATATCCCAATGGTATACTGTGCCGTAGTACTTCTCAAAGAACACACACATACATCACGCATGGTGTTTGGAAGAAATTTTTGAAACGTTGGAGGGGTACAAATTTCATTGTGATTCAGTCAACGCCCTATGACTTTAATCGAAGTGGCAATTTTTTTAACTTCTTTTCCATTTAATGGATCAATTTAGCAGAAAAAAGGTGGTGGCAAAGAAATCTGCCTGAGTACAATCAAAATTGGGAGATTGGATCATATATCCTCCCTTTAGTTGGGAAATTGAGGATTTACCCTCTATATCTCAATGACACGTGGGGTCATCATAAGTCACTGACACGTGGGCTAGGAGGGTAAATCCTCAATTTCCATCTAAATGGAGGGTATATGATCAATTTTTTCATCAAAATCATGCACACCAGAAGGTCTCTCTCTATGTATATTAATAAAAGTAACTTTTATCAATTGCAGATTCAGTGGCGCAAAGAATTGCAATCTAGTGGCACATAGAAACACCCTAATACTCAATTTATATATCAATCCACTAATAACGTGCGCGAAACCAATAAATCTGTATTTTTTTCTCCATTCTTTTTACTTAATATTTTTGACTTTTCACGGTCTCCGAGATGCGACTTTGACCGCTACTTTTTATAACTTTAAACTAAGATATACTAATAAAATTATAATATTTAAAATTATTTTTAACGATAAATTTAATGATATAATTTTCGTATAGCTAATCTAGATAGTTTTGAGTTTATTGACGGACTTTAAAAAATTTGGCAACGTGGATTCTAAAAAGTCAAGTAAAAAAAAGAACGGATGGAATATTCCACATTGAAATATTGAAGTTCATTAGGGAGCGTTACGGTCACTTCACGGTGTGGATGTGGTTTATTTATGTGCTTTAACATAAATATGTTTGTGATTTGGCACATACATAGCAAGTTCCACTCTAAACAGCTTCAGCTTCAGATTTTTTTGGCTTTCGACTTATTTAAGACAGAAACTAATTAGAATATATTAGCTTCTAATTTTGACTTATTTTGGCCTTTTGGATTTTTTTTGTTTTTCATCGTTTATTTTTCCCTTTATTTCTTTGCTTTGTTCGTGATGACATAACGGTTTTTTAATTTTTTTCTCATTATTTTTCAAAAAACTATTAACCATTACAGTGTAATTTCAATTAAAAGTCACAACCATAATCTAGTTGGAGCGGGGCGAGTGTGATTGTCAGTCACTATTGCGTGCTTGAGATGACTGGCTATGAGAGAGGTCAAGGTAGGGTCTTGCATGAATATATTTAGGGCCTGTTCTTTTTGGCTGGAGTTTATGGTTTTTAGCTACGGCTTATGACTTTTGGGCTATTTGTGTGAGAGATTACAGAGTAACAAAAAGTCATATGCAGTTTTTGCCGATATAAATGAAGCCAGTAAAGTATGTACTACAATTAACTAGTAGAGCTTATCTTGAAAAGATACTTCATTTAAAAGCTAGTTACGGTAGAAAAAGCCGAAAAGCAGCTTTTAAAAGCTGAAAAGAACAGGCCTAAATCTTCCTTCTGCTATCGTTGCATTCTATTGCTGTTATAGGTTTTAGGTTAGTAAATGCTTGCAATTTGTTTATCTAATGATCCACATGGTGTTTAATTGCAGCTAGAAATCACCCACGCTGGAACGCACATCCAGTGGTGATTGTTGTTCTCAGACAAATTTCCCTACGATTTTATCTAGTTCCCAGGGGTGAAAACGGATATGAATTATCTGTATTATTTAATTATCATATTAGATATAATCAAATTTCACTGCATTTGTATTGGTTTAATCAATGTTGCATGTTATTATTATGGACAACTTGTTATTCATATGATTAAACCAATGCTTTTGTCAATGTTCCTTTGATTTTTTGTTCTCTCTTGAATCTGGAAGAAGTTAAAATTTCATTTTAGGTTAGCTCAAAGGAGAGGTGGATGGAACCCAAGAAGACCAGTGGCGGAGCTAGAGCAAAACGGAGGGGGGTGCAACGGGCCACACGTGAGAGCATAGGACGGTGGGAGAATGGGCTGGACAGGGGCGAGTGAGGGTGTTTGTTGGGCTAGGGGTACACCATATTGGGCCAAGTGGGATGCACAAAAGGTGAATGTTTACTAGTAATAACTAAAATTTTTTTGGACCCGGGTTCCTGGGAACCCCCTCAAGCCCATGCAGCTCCGCCCCTGAAGAAGACGGTGACTGCAGCCTAACTGTTGATCTGGTGGTGGAGATCCTCTCTTGGTTGCGGCCCACTCTAAATGGCTGAAGCTTATGGCTTTCGGTTGTAGTTATTAATTTTTGGCTAAAATTACACTGTAGAGCTTGTTAACTTTTCTGAGTCTTTCAATTAAAGGAAAATGAAGAAAATAAGAAAAAATAAAAACATTGTATATCTATACAGACAATGAAGAGAAAAAATAAAAGAAAATAAACTAAAAAGCTAAAAAACCAAAATTAAAAACTGACACATTACATGGCTTCTAACTTAAAAAAAAAAAAAGCCGAAGGCCTTTGAAACGGGCCGAATCCTTTTGCTGCTTCGAATGTGTCTGCAGGTCTTGACTTGCATTCTGCTCTGATCCATAGTTTTGCACGAAGCTGCCCAGAACTCCAGCTGGCCTTGTGTACCATGACCGTGATAACTCCTACTACCCTTGATGGGCTACCCAGAGGTGATAGTGAAATTGATACAACTCTAGTTTCATGCCACATAATGAGAATATATATAGAGCTTGTTGATTGCTGCAAGCCTGCAATGGCCTACTCCTTTGTAACTACGGGAGTAGATCTGATACTCCTGACATTTTTCACTTCATTATGTGCATCCTGTTGAAAATATAGGAAATATTTTAATTCTAAATTTTACTAAAGGTAAATATCATAAATAACTAATAATACATGAATCAGTACTAATAACAGACAATTCATTGTACTTCAAAATATATATAGAAATAAAATTTAATCAAGTTGATCGGTCACACGAACGACTTACAGTTGAGTCTTACAAACAACAAGAAGCAGCGCAAACTTGATGCAGCACAGAACGTAGTTGAAATAACGAAGCGAGCGATCGCGCAGATGTGCACTGCTCAGAAACCTTATTGCCGCCTCTATGCAGGTTTTCACGACAGTAATGGTTCAGAAATACCGCACCCCTTCTTCATGGTGTATGTCGGAAAAAAAGAGTCGATAAGGTTCAGACGGCATAATACAACAGCACAAGTTTGCAGGAAGAAGGTAAAGAAATGGAGGAGGTAGTGATCAGAGATACTGCTCCCCTTTTTCACGGTGCATGTTGGGAAGAAGAGTCAATAAAGTTTAGACAGTGCAACACAATAGCACATGTTTACAGGAGGGAGGAAAAGAAATGGAGGAGGCGATGATTCTAGGCTATCTGTTATGAACTTCTTTAGACATACATACATACATACATATAGGAAAACTATTATCTACTCCGGGTGTAATTACTCCTGCTCTCGCTGCCATCCGATTGCATTCAGATCCGTGCATTCTTTTAACGGGTTGTGGACGAAAAAAAACTTGATTTCTCTAGTATGCCCGATTCATGCTGGGTACAAGCTCCTGATTATTTTGCCTCCCGATTTTGTTGGCTATTTTAAAATTCACGATTAGGTCGACATGAATACCATTTGTTCCCGACGACGTCAAAAATAGCACTAGCGACTGCCATGTTTCTTTTTGCGAGAAGAAGAATCACCGGTGAAAAGAGGTATGCGATACTAGTCTACTAGTTTTGATTGTCATTCTCTTTTCTCGATCATTCGATCTAAATCTTAGGTTGTGTGTCAGGTGAATCTCGCTAGTCTGGAGATGGTGGTATCTTCCTCATGCAGATCGATTTGGTTGCTTTCATGTCTTACCATGCACCAGGTAGCGGCGTCGCCTGCCTGTCTGACTGCAAGCGCCGGCTGCCGTGGCGAGATGGCGCAAGGTGCAGGTGTAGTGATGATGACTCACCAAGCCGACTGCCGTAAGACACATATAGGAAGGTAAGCGGAGATGTATGCATCCACCTAACCTGGTTTATTATTGATTGATTTTTTTTTCTCCGAGGGTGTGGAGAATTTTCCATCCCTTCACAATCAGTCCCAAGCAGTTTGATCTGTGCTTTTCCTAGAATCGTCTCTTGATTCTGACAGGGAACTGTTCGTGATCTCACGGCCGATCGCCGCATTTGCAGGCTCTGATGAATCAACTGGACAACGCTCTGATGATTCAACTGGACAACAGCAACACAACTCGCCATCGCTTCTAGGCCAAGACGAGACGAAAGCATCCCAACATGCATGGATGGAGAACGTCGTGGTAAGAGAAATCAATATATACCTTTCAAACCAATGTACGGAAATCTCACTACAATTTTTTTATTGCATATTTGTGGCAAATAGGCAGAGCACATCTCCTGCAGTAATGGCTGCGCTTGTGGATTCAGACAACGGAGCATTCAGTAATTTGCTGATCTATTATGGAGGAGTATATCATTTTGATTGGTAAGTGTACATATTTGCAATTCCTGTTCGATCCATGTGTTCAATTTACCCACGATTGGAAATTGATGGTTCCAATTCCATGCTGTGGCAGGATACTCTGCATAGTAGTACTTCCATGATGATTTTGCCATTTTATTAGTCTCTTGACGCCAAATGCAATCCCTGCTACTTTTCTCCACCGTCAATGTTGTATGCATATTTAAATTTTTTTAGTATATATACCACTTTTTATATACTTCATACTACTTTTCATATTCTAAGAAGTATATTTCCTCTTCCAAGAATATACACTACTTTTTTACCTACTTCATACTACCTTTTCATAAACATTATTCTGAGATACACAGATCATGTCTGTAGAAAACTAAAGACTTGTTTTTGGATTTATGGTCTCTATTTGATCGCTCTGTTTCTTTCAGGCACATTGCATAAGCGTGACAATGCACTTTTCCAATTGTTGTAGATACACAGGCGCTCATAACTTGTGGTTTGGTGATTGTTCTTTTTTTTTAAGGAAGGGTGATTTGGTGACCAGGTTAATGGAGTTGAACACATCACCAAGCCAACGCAGTCTATTTTCTGCCTTTATGCACAGACCACTCTCCCGTGAGAGATCGACAGGAGCGTACATGCTCACCTTCGGCCACAGATGACTGCTGCATATAAAAGTGATTAGTATACTGACATGTTTACAACAAGAATACAGTTCAATCTCTGTTGTGGCTACTGACCAAACAGTAAAATGAGAGAGTAGTGTAGTGGAGATAATAGATGAACAATGCTTGCCCCTTCCCTATATCCAGAGCCTGTATATATATTTCCATAAAGTGTATTTTACAATCATATTCTTACACTTATGTGTCTTCCATAAAGATATCTATATCATTACACATATCCTATTTTAGACTTTACAACCTTTAAATATACCGAATAGGTTTAGGTGGGGACTACCCCTACAACAATCTCCTTTCCAAAATTTGACATGCCTTAGCCAGAAACCATCAATTCTTCACGTAGCTGATAAAAGAACAAGAGGAGAGTCAAGACGAGTGGAAGGCATGTTCTGTACATACCTATCATGTTTTTGGGACATAATGCATGATTATATGAAGAGCATGTAGAATATATGGGAATGTTTTACTTGTTTGATGTATAAAAGAGAGTATGCAAAAGGAGTATGTCATTTGAAATACTACTAAATTCCTATCACTGTCGCAACTATAACTTGTACGTTAATATACTCCCTTATAAATACTACTTTTTCTCCGGTGCTATATACTCCCTTTGAAAACAACATACCCACATATCAAGGATATACTCCTTTTTGTACCCCTAGATGATATGTACTCCCTTTTAAACCAACATGTTCCCATTTCAAACGACATGCCCCTTTTAAGCAGATACTATACACTTCCTTCACAAACAATATACTCCCATTTCGAATTTTTCTAAAGATAATAGAGCAGTACATATGTACTCCAATTTAGTATAAGCCATAGACTTGTATGTTAGTTGAATGCACCATATCCTTTAATCTAGCTAGAACGAAGTTGTCACAGTACAACAAAAATTCAAAATGATGCATTCATAGTACATACTCTCTCCTCCCGTGAACACATCAGATGCACGTGCCCGAGAATCCGGCAGGCAGTTCAATTAAACAATGGAGTATGTACACATAACAATGGAGTATTCACGTACAGATAACATACTCCATACTCCCCTGAACGCGGGAAATTTAACTATTTGCCACTCTTATCAATGTCACATATCCAAATGCCACCCTCTTCATTGCAATTAATTTTTTGCCACTCTCGAGCCTACGTGGCGCCTAATCACCGCCTAGTCAGCGCCATGTCAGCGCCCGCGCCCCCTCCCCGCCTGCGCCCGCGCGCCTCCCCGCCTGCGCCTCCCCGCCGGCGCCCGCGCCTCCCCGCCGCGCCGCCGCCCGCGCCTCCCCGCCGCGCCCGCGCGCCTCCCCGCCTGCGCCCTCGCCCGCGCCTCCCCGCCTGCGCCCGCGCCCGCGCCTCCCCGCCGTGCCGCCACGACTCCCTCTCCATCCCACCGAAAGCAATCGACCTCTACTGCCCTCAATCGCCGGCGAGCCGAGCACCGCTCCAAACTCCGGCGACCATCCAATTCGCCACCCCGAGCCATTAAAATCTAATTCGTCGCCACCACACCACCTCCGGCTCACCACGAAGACAATCCCACCCTCGCCGGAACACCTCCTCGTCCGTAGCCCTCTGCCACCGTAGCTCCTCCCAGCGCCGCCGCCACTGCACGTTGCCGACCACCCTCCGGCGACCTTCAGCCCCGGCCGACTTCGCCATCAGCTTCACCGTCACACGGGGAGGCACGGGCGCGGGCGCGGCGGGGAGGCGCGGGCGTGTGCAGGCGGGGAGGCGCGGGCGCGGGCGCAGGCGGGGAGGCGCGCGGGCGCGGCGGGGAGGCGCGGACGCAGGCGGGGAGGCGCGGGTGAGGGCGCAGGCGGGGAGGCGCGCGGGCGCGGCGGGGAGGCGCGGGCGCCGGCGGGGAGGCGCAGGCGGGGAGGCGCGCGGGCGCTGACATGGCGCTGACTAGGCGGTGATTAGGCGCCACGTAGGCTCGAGAGTGGCAAAAAAATAATTGCAATGAAGAGGGTGGCATTTGGATATGTGGCATTGATAAGAGTGGCAAATAGTTAAATTTCCCCCTCAACGCAGATAATCCCATTTATATAAAAAAGTGTGCATACTCCATAAACGCATTATATACTCCCACTATATTCACTTTATAAAGTGAATATGGTATGCAGTGGCAAATCTAAAATGAAAAATGAGAGTGGGTTAAAAAAATGCATTCTTCTACCAGATCATAAGTTTTTTCAAGAATTGTTGCCTACATCTCGAATGACTAAACTAATTTGTAATATAATTTTGTATTATTGTGCAATCAAATTCATAGTTTCATACATGAATAAAAGCAAAGAAAAAAGAGAGATACAATAGAGGTACCTCGCTAATGGCAAGTGAATCCCTAAAACATGTAAAATATGGTTTCGGTAGGTAACAATCTGTACATCAAAATTAAAAAATTAGTGATACAATAGCAAATTGTATTTAATTACTTAAATGATCATGAACATTTAAAATAAAAGAATCATACCACTAGCTTGAATCATGACTTTCACGAGGCAAATTCATTCTGCGATTTTTCATGCCTTGGAAGGATTTTATTATTGCATTATCATCAATGAATCTAAATATGTCTTGCTCGGTGTAGCACACCATCAAATCATTCAGCCACTCATTCGACACCTTGTTGCGCAAATCTGCTTTGATAATATTCATTGCTGAAAATATTCTCTCAACAGATGACATTGTCACTGGAATGATCAATATCAGCTCGATGAGGTGATATACCAATGGAAAAGTTCTATCCTCTTTTGTTTCAACCATCAATTGAGCAAGTTTTGAAATATCAGGACATCCATGAAATTTCTTACTTCTTCTAATGTTTAGAATGAAGGTTCGAAGTTGATTTCTTAACAAGAATCGATCAGGCACCGTGAAATCATCAGTATAAATCTCAGCAAGTCGAATAAGTTTATGAATATTAAATTTAGAGAATGAGTCACTTGGATCAAGACAAGACATGCATACCAATAACTCCAAGGAAACTTCATTGAAGAAATGATTCATCTCATTCATAGTTGCATCAAGAGCAACATTGAAAATATTAACTCTGTAATAATGATATTGAGTCACTCTATGCTTGCGACGTACAGATTTACTCATAACTCCAATAATGTCATTCATATTTGGTACATTAATCCCATAAGTATCACAAAACCTTTTGACTTGGTTAAACAATGGCCCCCATCCATTGTCCCTTATATCTTGCAAACGTTCTTTCACATCCAGTATCAATCTTATAGCTTCAATGATGTCTTGATGCTTCCTTTGTAAAGCAAGTGATAGCTCATTTGTTATGCTCAACAATGTTATCAAAAAATGCATGATGAATACAAATTGAAAGGATTCCATATTTTTCATCAAACTTGCTGCTCCACCATGACTTGTGTTTTGACAAGCATCTTCACTTATAAGTTCTAGCACATCCACAACTGCCTCCCATATTTGGTATATATGAAGTAAGGTTTTAAGATGTGAGCCCCACTGAGTATCTCCAGGTCTCGCTATGCCAGATTGTTGATGCAGCCCTGTCCCAGTAGACATCAAATGATATCATGATGTTTTCCAATCAACGCATCTTTTTTCTTGCAAGATGCACTAACAGCCATAACTATCAAGAGAACATAGTTAAAAAATCAGCAATAGCTCTGCTATAACTTACAACCGTGACAACCACCAATTGTATTTGGTGGGCGAAACAATGGACATAGAAAGCATTTGGATTCTCATCCCGAATAAGTTTTTGTAACCCATTAAATTCTCCTCTCATATTTAAAGCTCCATCATAGCCCTGCCCACGAAGTCTAGAAATAAGTAAACCATATGATCAAGCAAACTAACCAAAGCATCCTTCAATGCCATAGATATACAATTTGTGATATTCTTAATAGCAAGAAATCTTTCCATGACTTTCCCTTGATTGTTCACAAATTTGTATGCCACAAATTTTGCAAAGTTAAAACAATATTACAATACAGCAATGTAAAAATTGTATGACTAAAACAAAGATGTACAACATACCTCACAATCATCGCCATTTGCTCTTTTATTGATAAATTTCGAGACTCATCAATAGGCACTGCGAAATTTCTATCTCCAATCTCATCCTTAATCACTTTGGTGACCTCTTGTGCGCAAGCTTTGGAAAGCTCTTTTTGAATATTTGCACAAGTCATAACTACATGCCCGGGAGCTGTATCAAATGCATACTTCACTTCCTCCTTATCTTTGTACCAATCCAATAACTATTCAAAATTACCTTTGTTGATGGAAGTAGAGGATTCGTCATGTCTACGAAAAGTTTCACCTTGCGTTATGAGATATCTTGCACAATCTAAAGATGCAGTCAAACGAATTTTGTATGCAATTTCAGCCTCCTTACAGTAAGTGCTCATTTTATTAGATAGACTTGACCATTGATTCTGAAATTGTCACACTCACCCCTTGCGATGTTGTGGAAACTATTTGGACCACCAACATGTTTATTAAAAGCATCTATAGTTGTCTTCCAACGAGAGAACCCAACTTTTGTAAATACATCATTACCAAATGTGTTGGGTTGTGATGGTTTCTTGAAAAGAAAACAATAAAACAAAAAATGATATCCTTTTCGACACTATATTCTAACCAATCAAACTTGTTAAACTATGATTCTTGAAAGGATCTCCACATTTTGCTATCCAATGTCTTTGGAAAGGCATGCCTAATTACTCGAGTTGGACCATTCAACAAATATGCCCTCCTCACTTCATCTCTAATTTCATTGGCAAAATCTTCTATTGGTATGCGATGCACCGGATCGTCAATAATTTCATCCAGGTTAAATTCTAGTCGAGGCTTCTTTGGTAGAGTTGCGCTCTCATCAGTTGGGGGAGTACTACTTAAATTGCTTATGAAATAATTATGCAAAGTTCGTTTCTCCATATTGCAAACCTACAAATTAATTGCTAATTGAGTATATATAACAATACAACATTATTTCTAATAAATTGCTACTAATTGAGGAATGAGACAATGAGTTTGAGTTGTAAACCTACAAATCGGTTCGGCCGTACGGAGGAATCCGGGAATAGTATCAGTACTCGCCAAGTCGCCAATAGCAGCAGCTAGCAGCAGTTTCACGCCTTCACTTAGACGGTCTAAGTCGCCAATAGCGCAGCCGCAGCCTGCAGAGCGTCCACCCTCAGCCCTCGGGCCTCTAGTCTCCAGCCTCTTGGTGACCTGACCCTCCCCGTTTCCAGCCTCCCTGGCACCCTGACGCGACCCCACCTCCAGTCTCCCCTTCTCAGTCCACGATGACACGACCCCGCCTCCAGGCTCCGGCCTCCCTGCCTCCGGGCTCCAGCCTCTAGATCTTGTCGTCGTCGGCACCTCCCTACCTCCAGATCTCGTCATCATCGGCACCTCCCCGCCTCGGCTTGAGCACGACTGCACAGGCGGCGTCGCAGGCTTCAAACGGTGCGGCCCTGCGCCCCCAGCTCCCTGGCTTAGGTTCATCGCTCAGGCCTCCCTGGCGCCTCCCCGCCTTCAGATCTCATCGTCGTCGGCACCTCCCCACCTCAGCTTGAGCACGACTACACGGGCGGCATCGCGGGCTTCAAACCTTGAGCATGGGTGAGCAACCTTAGTCCCCACTCCTCCTCACTGCCTCCATCCTAGGTCAATTGATTGGGGATTTGGGGGAACGGGGAAGGGAATGGATTGGGGATTTCGGATTTGGGGAATTTTCGAACACGGGAATAGGCCAACAGGGTACCATATGGACCGGCGGGCCGGTGTGCGGACCACATACGTGAATTGGGCCTGGCTTTGCTGCTTCTTTGGCCTTGTTTTTTCAGTTCTTATTCTTCTTGTTTGTAGTTTGCTGGCTTGCAGCATGCCAGCAACCATGGCATCAGCCGCAGGGAGCCAGGAGCCCAGGAGGGGGGGGGGGGTCGGTCAACCAGTTGAGGGTAGGCTTCAGCCTGATGAAACCTACCCGGCGGATTTGCCATTGCTTTCAGGTGCTTTTCTTTAGGTCAACATTTACCTATGGGCACAGTAGTTATGTTGTCTGAATTGATTTTACTGCCACAAGCAGACACTTTTTCTGCTTTCTTTTAATATATTGTTCCAACTCGAAATCTTTCTTAGACAAGTTCTAAATTTGACCATGACTTGCAACATGGAAGTCACTTTTTCAATGAAGCCAGATTATTTTCGAGTAGTGGACTGGGAGATAAGAGTTTTCCACTTGTTCTCTGTCAAAACTCAAAACAGCTTGGTTACCCTTCGTTCTGTCACATACTTTTCCAAACCATGAACTTTACAGTGGCATGTTCTATAAATCTTATCCCAAAAGACGTGAAAGACAGATGACTGCTGCAGCATTTGACTCGCGACAGCTGAAGTCATGTTGGCATACTACTAAAGGCGTACTCAGATGCATTTAACTGAAAGCTGGAATAGCTCAGTTGGTTAGAGCGTGTGGCTGTTAACCACAAGGTCGGAGGTTCAAGCCCTCCTTCTAGCGTAATTGTTTTAGTAGAAATGTATAATTTTTTGTTTACAGGTGTAAATCGACACCATATTGAATTAATAAGTTATATACAAATCCTGAAATTAAACTCTGTGGCTGTCTTTTTTCTTTTCCCGAAATAATTTTATGAGCAGAGCTCCAAGCGGGCCCGTTCTTTTCAAAATAAAATGCTACCACGCTAATATTGCCATTCTAGATACACAGTCTTAATTACCTGTCCTAGGATAAGGAGATAGAGATGCCCTGTTATCAACTGTTCTGATGAGTAGGTTTCCAGTGGCTGATTTGCCATGACACAGGGGTAGAGTTGTACCTACAAAAATGTTTTGCGTATGTACTAAAAACATTATCTTTACTCCATTCTTGTTTTATTATCTTTGTTATGTTGTGTTCTAATTAGTATTTTTTGAAAGGAAAACAATAGAAGAGGCTCCTATTCTATTGCAGAAAACAACAACAGCAACAATTGCAGAAAAACAAAAGAAACAAAAAACTAAAAACTTGTGTCTTACATGGAGTCTAGCCAGCTAAATATTACATATTTAAGCTCTTCTTTCACTCTATGCATGTGTAGAGTGGCTTTTTCAATGAAAGTTCTTTTCCAAACCATGAACGAAGGGTTCTTATTGTCAAAAACTTTTCCATTCCGTTGCTCTATTTTTGTTCTGTTTTGTTCTAATTATTGATCTCTGTTTCCAATTTGATGAGTTTAAAGTTAATGTTCTCGGTTTTAATTGGTGACTTTTTTCCCGTTCTGTTCAGTACTGATCTCTCTTTCCAGTATGCTAAAAAAGATAAAAGAGGTATAACAATATCATTTAAGTAGGTATATGAGAAGTGAGAGTACATACTCCTATAAGTATGAAGCAATTTTCCGGAAGCCTTTTCTATACTCTTGAGAGTATATACTCCCACTTTCAATATATCACTTAAACAAATATTTTATACCTCTTTATCACTTTCGGTATACTTAAATACTAATTTTAAGATCTCCAATGCGACTTAGTTGAAAAAAAATCATCAAAACTCTTTATTTTTGCTATATACCCTTTTCCATACATAAAAGGACTATATAAACAAACTATGTTATAAAAAATGGATCTTGATAAAAAATTTTATGGAACTCACTTTGGAGTATTGTATAATCATTATTAAAGTATGCTCAAATAGATAAAGAGGTACAACAATGTCATTTAAAAGGTATATGAAAAGTGGAAGTACATACTCCTACTTCTCATACACACACACATACAGTAGCGTTATTCACCGTCTGCGCACACGCTACGCGCAGAACTTGTTGCCTGGCTTCCTGGTGTGTGTGTTGATCTTGATGATAACTTCATTCCACATGAATGATAACTTCATGTGTAACCGAAAGTAACTTTCTAGAATATGATGGGTTGGTGGGGCTTTACCATGGAGATGATAACTTTATGCGTAACCGAAAGTAACTTCATGCATTATAGATAGCAACTTGATGTATATTCGATAGTAACTTTACCATAATTAACAAATGCTTGTAACTGAGCATGGGGTGAGTGGTGGAGCAATTGGCTAGTTGGATTAGTTAGGGATGTGCGCTTATTTTACACCTACGTACTGGTTAGTGTGTATACACACACACATACATACATACACACACACCATTCAATAGCTACACGTAGAATAAACACGCGACCCTGATTGACCCAATCACCCACCACACGGAGGTTACAAGCGAAGTTGTTAATTATAGAAAAAGTTACTATCGCTTGCGTATAAAGTTATCATCTATAATTCATGAAGTTATTATCATCTATATATAAAGTTATCATCTATAATTTATGAAGTTACTATCGCCGCACATAATATATATAAAAGCCACCATTAGGCGTAAGGGTTTCTATTCTTCAATTTATGGTCTATTTGGATACCTAGCATTTTTGGAGTATCCGGAGGATACCATGGTTTCTTGAAAATACTATGGGTATCCAAAATTTTGAGGTGTTTAGATACAGTAAACACCATAGCTTTGAACGCCGTAGTATGAACAATACTATGATAATTTTGGAGTTTCTAAAAATCTACTCTTGACTTTTATTTTTTCTAAACCGAGCCAACGCCTCACTTCATGATGTATGGCTAGTCGTGTAGAGATATGGGTGGATTCTTTTGAACTGTGCCTTATGACTTTTGGCTTAAATTTTAGAATACTGGCTATTCATAAGAGATATTATGAAGAGAGATATAGTTACATACGATTTTGATCCGTATAGCTGAAGTCGGTATAGTGCATACTACAATAAACTAGTAGACACCATTTTAAAAAATACACCATTTAAAATTAGGTATTATAATAAAAAGTAAAAAGCTAAAGTTAAAGCCGGACCGAACCCAGCAATCGTCCCGTATATAAATGGCGCCCCTTAGTTATCTTCAAGTGCCTATATGCATTAAACTAAATACTTCCCTCAGTTCCCTATTCTCTTACGATATTGTTTAAAGTTGGGCTTCCATGAGACCTAATATACTACAGAAAACCACATTACAGACGGTTCAGAAACGTCATCACAGACGGTTTTCTGAACTGTCCGAAATTATGGGTCAGTGATAATCCAAGTTATCACAGACGATTTTTGAACCGTCTGTGATTATGCGATATCACAGACGGTTTTTCATTAAAAACCGTCTGTGATTATCCGATATCACAGACGGTTTTGTACTAAAAACCGTCTGTGATTATCCGATATCACAGACGGTTTTGTACTAAAAACCGTCTGTGATTATCCGATATCACAGACGGTTTTTAGAAAAAAAACCGTCTGTGATAACCGTCTGTGATATCGGATAATCACAGACGGTTTTTAATGAAAAACCGTCTGTGATATCGCATAATCACAAACGGGTTTTTAATGAAAAACCGTCTGTGATACTCCACCCCCCAGCAGAATCTATTTCTGTTTATAGCTAGCCTCAGGAAATGCTAGCCATGCCCTCTGAAACAAGCAGATAATCACAGACATAAACATATACAATTCACACATCTCATTTCATTTCAGATACATTTCACATCTCAATTCATTTCACAGACATAAAACATCCAATTGACAACGCACTTCATTTCACAAACATAAAGCATCCATTTCGCAAATCAATTCATTGAGTTGAAATAAAATATCCATTAACAAATACACAATTGTAAAAGATCTACACTGTATTTGCACTTAGAATTACAATAAAAAATCATTCTGGGCAGTGGAACTCTCCATCTGATCTTATGACTTTTGACCACAAAAACCAAATGAGCTCTCCTCGAATTTTTGCAAAATCCGGCTGTGTCAATGCAGATGTAGAGATGGACGCAGCCTGTCGATAGGAATATCAACGCGCGCATATATAAAACTGACATGTATGAAATAAATGTGGGAAGATTGACAAACCTTAGAATTAGTGATCTTGGTGGAATCGAGGAGTAGTCTCATATGGTGGCACACGTAGTATCCACACGTGTTGCCCGGCTCCTGCTAGTGGCACTACAAAAAATATAATGTGTTAAATCAAGTGGCATTACTACTATGTGTTGTATATGATTAATTAATGTGTAGCTAGCGAATACCCGAAACTTGCGATCATGTTTCAAGGCCTTGGCCCCTGTCGTCGAGTCACGTGTTTGTTGAACGTATGTGGCGAACGACCTTCGTTATTCGAAAAAGTTAGATTAGTTATTCGGAAGGAAAGAAAGAGTACAATGTACAATGTACGTACCTATCGAGTATTCGGGCGATAGCTGTGTACTTGGATTTGTTCTTACTTAGAGAATCAAGGTATATAGCCTTGTTCCATTTTGGTATAATTACAATTAAAATCCAATGGAAATGCTCATTGTATGGCATAAGAACAAATTCCTTATCTTGGTGAGTCAGCAGTGCTTTTGTAATATAGTCCTCGACGAAGGATGCATTCTTGATGATGGTATCAATGGCGACCAAGCGTGGGTCCAGGAAACCAATTTGTGATTTCGATGATCTAGCTTCGATCAGCACGAATCTATATATAACATAGGAAATCAACAAATTGTGACATATATCGGTATTACGTGAACAGAGACTGTGATTGTACAGACTTACAGCGTCCAGCATCGAACGAGTGAGGCGTCGAGAGCGTTGAGCGTGAAAAGTTCAAATATATCGTCAAAGGTCACCGCGAAGACACACTCCTGAACTTCGTGCAAGAAATGTTCCGGCTTGAATTTGACAGTTATACCTGAGCGCCGTTCTGCCGCTGGCTTATTGGACTCTTCCATATACCAAAGGTGGAATCTTTGGCAACCAAGTCCTAGTTTTTGGAGCTCTTCCTGGACTACCATCGGCTGAGCTAGCACGAATTTGCGGGCCAATGGCATGGACGGGAAATCGTCATCATCCTTCGTCTTTGATTTGCCCTGGCCACTGCCTCGATTGTGGGTCGACTTTATGCTAGTCGACTGTAATGGTATAGACGGTGCAAGGTGCTCTGGCGAGAATAGCACCCGTGGAGATAGCACCGGTGCAGGTAGCTGTGGTTCGCAATGCACGTGTGGAGATGGCACCAGTGCAAGTTGCTCTGGCGAGAATAGCACCCGTGGAGATAGCACCAGTGCAGGTAGCTGTGGTTCGCATTGCCCGTGTGGAGATGGCACCAGTGCAAGTTGCTGTGGTTCGCACTGCACTTCTGGTCCTGCCACCGGTGAAGAAGCCTCCAGGGAGATGTCGGTTTTGGGCCACTGGATGAATGTTCCAATGGCCTGTCCTAGATTCACGATCTCGTCGTTGGGGGGCTTCGGTAGCGGGACCACCTCAAAATTGGCATACACACCATCCACATTAACTTTTGCGAAGCCTGGCGCTAAAGCTTGACCGTGCACCATGGCCCCGATACCAGACGAATATGCCTGGCCCCAAGCAGCGTACAAGGGAATGGAGTCATATCTCACTTGGAGCCTGCATGTCGTAGGCTCCTACATAACAATACAAAATTAGCTACTCGAATAGGCCTACCAATGGAGCAAGCATTCGAGAGGTAATAATTATTACCAGGATGTCGTCCACAGGAAATTTGGACTGGGTTTGCGTCGGATTGGACGCGCAGCTACTCGGATGGTTGTGCGGGCTAGCTAGCACAGGAGCGGCGGTGGCGGCCTGCTGACTTTCTGTCTGTTTCCGCACCTCATCTCTGATTATATCAGCCGTCGAACCCAGTATCTCCTCTTTAAGAGATGCCTTGAGCTCTTCTCGTAGCTGTGCGTCACACTCGACTTTGTTTCTCTTCCTGCGCCGATACATGTCGGAGTCATCTTGGAAACCATGTTTCCAAGGAACGTAAAGCCCAAGGCCTCTCGTACGGCCCGGGTGCTCCTTGTTTCCCAGGGCCACGGAGAGCATATCATTCTCCCTTGTTCCCTGGAATGATCCCAGGGTAGATTGAAAACTCAGCTCTTCCTGCAAGAGCACGACATGTCATTTCAATTCGTACGAAGTTGTGGAGTAATTACAAGCTACGTAGTTCGATCGATATCTTACCAGGCGCTCGGTCACTTGCTGGTCTGAAGGGTTTCGAAAGGTGATGTCCCCTGATGTCGTTGTAGATGACCTTGCCTAATCCAATTTCGAGCGCGGTCGTCCAGGATATTGGAAAACGGCGGGGCGATGTCCTGTGCAGCTGCCAGCTCATCCTCCTTCATCCACTGCGTGATTTTACCCGCATACCCAGCTGTGCCAAGTCTGTGAGGGTGTGTATTTTTTGCCTGGAGGGCCTTGTGCGCCACACTTGTACTTTTGAAATCTTCGGTCGTTTTCATCGCCTTGAACTCTTCCCATTGTGGTTCCAGGAATGGGTATGTATGAACAGGCGTTTCGTCCGTCTCCACGTATTTCTTGACAAGCGTGCTCTTGAAGTTCTTCCATGCTTTGCACGCCGCTTTGTAGGTTTGTTGTTGCACAGCGTCCAGGTGTTCTTCCGGGAACTCGAACGATGCCAAAATTTCGGTCCACAGCTCACGTTTCCGAGTGTCAGGCACGTTCTTCCACGAATTGTATGTGATCTCAATTCGTTCTCGTGCAACTACTCTGACCATGGTTCGGAATGCGTTTACTGCTTTTTGAGGAAGGATAGGGACCCCAGATGCATTCACCGCTGTGATGATCTGTCGGCCCTCAGGCTTCTTTGATAGCCCTCTTCCTTGGCGTCTTGATGTTGGAGCGGACGCCTCCGGCGATGATGTTGAAGAATGCGCGGGTGACATGTTGCTCATTTTGTGGGTCCATTAAGATAAGATGAGAAAGTAATCATATTGAATTGCAAGACAAGAGAGGAGTAGAGGGGAGTGGGAGAAGGGAGGGGGTGATATGGACATAGAGAGGGGGTGATGTGCCTATCTTACCAATGTACCAATGTATCAAGTCCTTCTTTTTCCCGCAAAATTCAAGTCAATTTTATTACAAAAGTGCAAAAAAAAAGACATTCCAGATTCTTCGGTGAGCAGCCGACATAGCCGACTTCTTCGGTGAGCGACTATGCATCTGCTTCTTCTCACTCCTTCTCTTCATCTCTAGTCTCCGGATCACGTACGCCAGTAGCGATGATTCATCTAACTGAATCATCGCTACTGGCGTACGTGATCCAGAGATCAGAGATGAAGAGAAGGAGTGGGAAGAAGCAGATGGATAGTCGCTCACCGAAGAAGTCGGCTATATCGGCTGCTCACCGAAGAATCTGGGAATTTGTTTTTTTTGAACTTCTGTACTAAAATTTCCTTGAATTTTGTAATACTATTACTACAAGGTCTCTAAACAAAGTGTCTATCCTAGCACCTACTTTAGTTGCTAAAACTATAAACCAAATAGCAAAGTCCCTAAACAAAGGTCTATGAAGCAAATGACACAAACTAGTGTATCCGGTTCATTGAACGGGAACACTATAGTATGTCACTTGCTTCATTTGCTGTTTTTTGTCTAGATACATGGAGCATTTGGGTGGAAAGATCAACTGTTTCGTCAGGCGCATGACTGCCAATTCGAAGCATAGCATAGCATCCGAGGCACATCCGAGGCCTGCTGCTGTGTCTTGAGGAATGCCAAGAGCTGGTATTCAGATGGGTTATGAGAATAAGATTCATAATTTATAGTTTGAGGAATGCCACATCTGAAGACCAGCTCTTGGGATTCCTCAAGACACAGCTGCAGGCTTTGGATGTGCCTTGGATGCTACGCTATGCTTCAAATTGGCAGTCATGAGCCTGACGACACAATGTATTTCTTTCCACCCAAATGGTCAATGTATCTTTTGCAATAATCGCAAGATTTCTTTATCCAGATACACTAGAAAGAGATCAGGAGAGGAGTAGAGGGAAGGGGGAGAAGGGAGGAGAGGAGTAGAGGGAAGGGGGACCCAAATGATTTCAAACTATATACTATGTACTATATACTATATACTATATACTAACACAACAAGCAATATGTACCAATGTAAACTAAGCAACTGCAGTAAACAATGTACCAATGTAATATGTACCAAGTATCAACCCTAAACACTAACAGTAAGCATGAAGCATCAACCCTAAATATGTACTAAGCAACTAACCATAACAGTATGAAGCATCAAGCATCAACCCTAAACACTAACAGTAAGCATGAAGCATCAACCCTAAATATGTACTAAGCAACTAACCATAACAGTATGAAGCATCAACCCTAAACACTAACAGTAAGCATGAAGCTCGGGGAGGGATTTGATGACCTTACGGTTTTGGTGACCTTAGGGACGCAGGAGGAGGAGGCGGCGGCGACGGAGGAGGAGGAGGAGGCGGCGACGACGACGGAGGAGGAGGCGACGGGCTCGGGGAGGCGACGGAGGAGGAGGAGGCGGCGACGCAGGAGGAGGCGGCGGCGACGGAGGAGGAGGAGGCGACGGGCTCGGGGAGGCGGTGACGGGGGAGGAGGCGACGGGCTCGGGGAGGCGGCGACGGAGGAGGAGGCGACGGGCTCGGGGAGGCGGCGACGGAGGAGGAGGAGGCTGCGGCGACGTCTTCGTCCGGGGAGGCTGCCGGCGAGGGCTGGGGGAGGCAGCCGGCGAGGGCTCGGGGAGGCGGCGGCGACGACGGGCTCGGGATTTAGATCTAATCGAATAACTGCAGCGCACACGGAAAACCCTAGCGAGAGGGTATATGTAGGAAGATTATCACAGACGGTTCTAAACTTAGAACCGTCTGTGATAACATATCACATACGTTTTTGAGTTAAAAACCGTCTGTGATAGTTTACTATCAAAGACGGTTCTAAACTTAGAACCGTCTGTGATATGTTATCACAGACGGTTCTAAATTTAGAACCGTCTGTGATAAGCCTTTGCCGGCTGTTGCAATTAAGACCACCAATAACTACACAGCTGCATTCATATCAACTACCAAACAGCTGCATTCATATACAACACCAACCAGCTGCATTCACACAGTGTATTTCTTGATACATTTTGTCATTCTCAAATACATCACACATTTTCACATATACATCTCAAAATTGACTACATCACACATTTTCACATATACATCTCAAAATTGACTACATCACACATTTTCATATATACATCTCAAAATTGACTACATCACACATTTTCACATATACATCTCAAAATTGACTACATCACACATTTCCACATATACATCTCAAAATTGACTACATCACACATTTCCACATATACATCTCAAAATTGACTACATCACACATTTCCACATATACATCTCAAAATTGACTACATCACACATTTTCACATATACATCTTAAAATTGTCACACATTTTCACATATACATTCTTATTGTACTTGCTTATTTCCTTTAAAAATTAGCCCTTCATCATGATCAATGCGTACGTAACTAGTTTCGTCACGTTGTTCATCGTCGACCCTTATGCCATTTCCAAAAGGAGGTAACTCGTCAAATTGATTGTATTCCTCCTCGTCCACTACATTCTCCACTCCGACAATTCTCCTTTTTCCATGAAGAACTACATGGCGTTTCTTATTTGCCGGGTCGGTTACATAGAAAACTTGAACAACTTGATTGGCGAGTACGAATGGTTCATCTTTGTACCCGACACGTTGGAGGTCCACGGTCGTGACACCGTACTTGTCAACCTTCACCTGTGGAAGATGCACCCAACGGCAGCGAAATAAGGGGATCTTGAAAACCACATAGTCGAGCTCCCAAATCTCTTCTATGAAGCCATAGTACGAGTTTCTCGACCCATCGGTACTGAATGCATCTATGCGGACACCGCTGTTCTGGTTAGTGCTCTTGACATCCTGAGACTGCGTATAGAATGTGTACCCATTTATGTCATATCCTTGCCATGTCACAACTGTAAATGTCGGCCCTTTTGCCAACCATGTCAGCGTCTCACTCGGCGAGCTCCTAGCGATTTGCTCCTTCAACCATTGGTTGAACCGACGGTTGTGTTGCCTCATGATCCAAACATCCAGCCGCTCCGGATTCTGTTGCCGAAGCACACCCTTGTGCTGGTCCACATAAGGCGCCACTTCAGTCATGTGTTGCAACACCGTGAAATGGGCTTGAGTATACATGTCCATATCTGGAGTGATTGCTTTCCTTCCGATAGTTCCGAGACCCTTCAGCCTCCCCTCATGACGAGATTGAGGGACACCTATCGGCTGAATCTGAGCCATATAATCGACACAAAACTCAATGACCTCTTCGCTTGCATAACCTTCGACGATGCTGCCCTCCGGCCGAGAACGATTCCGTACGTAGGACTTGAGAATTCTCATGAACCTCTCAAATGGGTACATGCTACGTAGGAATACGGGCCCGCACATTTTTATCTCCCACACAACGTGAACAATGAGATGGACCATGATATCGAAAAACGAAGGAGGGAAATACATTTCAAGGTGACATAGAGTCATCACCATCTCGTCCTGCAGAGCATCTAGTCCTTCGGGATCGATGACCTTCTGAGCAATTGTGTTAAAGAAATAACATAGCCTCATGATTGTCTCTCGGACTTTGATCGGCAAAATATTTCTAATTGCAATAGGGAGCATCTGTGTCATCAGCACATGACAATCATGAGACTTCATGCCATTTAACTTCAAATCTTGCATCGAAACAAGTTTCTTCACGTTGCCGGAGTAACCAGACGGAACTTTGACACCATGCAAGCACTGACACAGTTCTGTTTTCTCAGCCTTGGACAGAGTGTAACACGCAGGGGGAAGGTACGTTCGTGCATTATCAGTGCATGTCGGTGCTAACTCAGGCCTGATGTGCATATCAGCCAAGTCAAGCCGTGCGTTGACGCCGTCCTTTGTTTTATCACGGATGTTCAGTAAGAGACCAATCAAGCTGTCGCACACATTTTTTTCTACGTGCATAACGTCGATGCAGTGCCGCACATCTAGGTACTCCCAATAAGGTAAGTCCCAAAATATTGATCTCTTCTTCCAGGTGTTCTTCTCATGAGCCCTCAATTTACGTCCCTTTCCGAGGACAACATCTAAATCCTTAACCATATCATAAACCTCGCGTCCCCTTAAATGCTTTGGAGTTGAACCGTCTTCCTTCTCTCCGTCAAATTGTTTCTTCATCTTGCGGTATGGGTGAGCCCTCCGAAGGAACCGGCGGTGACGCATGTAGACGGTTTTGCGTGAGTGTCTCAGCCACACACTCTCGGTACCATCTAAACAGTGAGTACAAGCTTTGGCACCTTTTATACTATGGCCCGATAGGTTACCAAGGGCAGGATAATCATTTATGGTGCAGAACAATAAGGAGCGCAGAGTGAAGTTCTCTCGTTTGTATGCATCCCATACCTGTACCCCTTCGTTCCACAGTACTTTTAGATCTTCCACCAACGGTGCTAGGAACACATCGATATCATTCCCACGTTTTTTTGGCCCTTGGATAAGTATCGACAGCAAAATGTACTTTCGCTTCATACACAACCAAGGAGGAAGGTTATAGATGCAGAGAGTCACGGGCCATGTGCTATGTCAGCTGCTCATGCTACTGAATGGATTCATTCCATCTGTACTCAGTCCAAACCTTATATTCCTTGGTTCTGCACCGAACTCTGCAAAACTCCTATCGATGTTTCTCCACTGCGCGGAATCAGCAAGGTGTCTTAGCATTCCATCCTTCTTGCGCTCCTCCGAGTGCCAACGCAGCAGTTTTGCCTCCTTTGGATTTGCATAAAACCTTTTCAAACGGGGAATTATAGGAAAATAGCAAGCCACCTTAGCAGGAGGTCCTTTCTTCGCCTCTGTTCCCTCGCCATCATCTGATTGATTGTTACGTTTGTATCGGGATGTGTTGCACACCGGACATACATGCATGTTTGCATACTCTTTACGGTAGAGGATACAGTCGTTCGGGCATGCATGTATTCTTTCTACTTCCATTCCCAACGGACAAAGAACCTTCTTGGCTTTATACGTGGTTTTAGGCAACTCATTTCCCTCCGGAAGCATGTCCGCTAAAAGACCTAGTAGCGCCGTGAAACTCTTGTCGGACCAACCGTTGCTTGCCTTCAATTTCAACAGTTCAAGCACGCCCGACAACCTCGTGTACTTGCAGCCCGTGTACAAAGGTTTCTCTGAGTCCTCCATCAAGCCACGGAATTTAACATACTCTCTCATCATAGTTCTCTTCTACATCGCGAAGCATCTGATCTAGATTATCATCGTGCAACCTATCCGAATCCGAGCCACAATCGACATCAGCCGGCGGCATGTCATTCACTTCACCTGCGATGTCATCCGGGGGCATATCATTCACTTCACCGGCGATGTCATCCGGCGGCATATGATCATTCACTTCGCCATGACTGGTCCAACACGTATAATCCTTTTTGAAACCCCTCCAAATCAAGTGCGCTTCAATTTGCCCTCGGTTCTTAAACATCTTCAAATTCTCGCAGTCAGTGCATGGACAGCACATATATTCCACCCCCTTATTCAACATATCCTCCTCGGCGGCTCTTATAAAAGCAGAAACACCATTAATGTACTCTTCACTCACATGGCTCGCGGCATACATCCAACTTCGGTCCTACGTTACGTACATATATAACAACTTAGTATTAAAATCTAGAATAACTAATTATAACTACATATATACCGGCCACATTTATTATATTGAGACTTAATTTTCTAGCTCAATTCATATTACAAATACAATAGCTATTATATAACCAACAATTTTGCAAATTAATTAACCATCTTCAATAACCACTCATGGATTACTTACACCTAAATTGTAATGCAATTAAAAATAAATAAATTTCATAACTAACCATATCTACAGCAACCAGGAAAGTCTGAATCTTAATTCAAAGCTCAATCTCTGCCTCTTCCCACCAAATTAACTGGCCTGAAATCGCTCTAGCTTCCTTCCGAGTGAAAAAGTGCACAGCAGTGGCTAGATCTGGATCGAAATGAAGACGATGCGGTCTGAGCAGCGCAATAAATGCCGTAGTCATTATCACAGATGGTTTTTAACTAAAAACCGTCTGTGATAATAAATTATCACAGACGGTTTTTTATAAAAAATCGTCTGTGATAAGCTTCATACCAGAACGCTTCGCGCGTGTTCGATGCCAGAACGCTTCGTGTTTCGATCGTCTAATTAACGTCTCTCGATCATTATACGAAGCGTCTATATTATTAATGTTTGGGTATACGAACCGTTTGTGCTAAAGGTTAAATATGCGCTCCTAATCCAGGTCTCTTCTACGTACGTACAATACAATATACAATACAACATGGCTTCTACTACTGTTCTTGTGATCATCTCCTTCCTCTCATCTGTTCATCACGAATTGTTCGGCCGGAACCTTACACAGGCGGCCAACAATTTGCATCTGGAGCAGCTTCTCCGCACCCGCCCTGCTCTCCTTCCCCGACTTTCTTGCATCCGTCAGCTTGACCTGATCCTCCGCCGTCGACGGAGGCGTCTCGCTGCCGCTCAAGAAAGGGAAACAGCCCTCACCCTGGTTCTTCTCCACAATGTGCGCAATGCGGAAGAAGCTCTACACGCATTGCAGAGACTGATGGATAGCCTTGCCGATCAAGCAGAAACGGTAGATTCTGAGGAATCTGTTCATGCTATCCTGTACGACATTATGGATGCTGCTGATCATTTGCCCAGGCTGCACGAGGAAGTGCTGAGGACAAGGGCAATCTTAACGGCGTTCGAGAATTTAGCGGTTGATCCTCCAAGTCCCCAAGTTGAAGAAGAAGCTTACGAAGCCCAAAAGAATACAATCTGGGAAACTCTTTACCTGTGCGACTTTTGTAATAAATTTGCCTCTAATTGAAATTAATAAATTTGCCTTTAATTTGTGACCTCTTCTCTCAGTAGTTCTGTAGTTAAGTTATTAGAAGCAATGTGTACTTATATATTAACCTCTGATCTAGATTATGACAGACAAAGGGACATCACAGCCGGTTCTTGTGAAAAACCGTCTGTGAACATTCCCAGACGGTTCTTAACAACAACCGGCTGTGATAGTCGACACAACACAGACGGTTTTTAATAAAAAACCGTCCGTGATAATCCCAGATTATCACAGACGGTTTTTAATAAAAACCGTCTGTGATATTACAGTATCACAGACGGTTCAGCAGTAAGAACCGTCTGTGATACTCCTTTTTCCCGCCACAAATACCACAGACGGCCTTCAAATTAAAACCGTCTGTAATAGTTTACATTACAGACGGTTTCACAAAACCGTCTGTGATTTGCCGTCTACTATTAGCCTTTCTGTAGTAGTAATTTAATCTATCATATACCATGTACTACTGGTCCATATAAAATCTACCTGCTATGAAAATCTATGTCCAAAGATTAAGAATATATCATTTATGGATATAACTTTAATAAAGTTTCGTAATAACAACTAATTAGCCCTAAGAGAGCTACCATTTTAAACAAAAATACTGTATTAATACTGCAACTACCAAACACGTCATTATTTTCCCAAAACTGTAAAAACAGTGGTGTTAACAAACTGTAGTTCAAGTCCGGTATCTGAAAAAACTGTGGTTTTCATATATCGTGGTTTTCAATTACTTCAACATTCTAATTCTATCATAATATGTTGTCCCATAGAAAGGCATTAATTTGTAAATTTATTCGTTAATTCCCGGTGCTTATCCAAGAACATTTCATTACATCCTGCCATATACACTCGATCGTTTCGGGTTATCCTTTACAAAGTTGTTCCACCCATCCTCTATAAATACCAAGTTCTCAACAAACATAAGCAATAAGCAGTAGCACTAAATATAGAGGTATACATGGAGGCATCTAAGCTTGCCTTTTTGCTCGTCCTGGCAATGGCAGCCGCCATGTTGGAGCCCTCCAATGCCCAGAACTCGCCGCAAGACTACGTCAACGCCCACAATGCCGCGCGCGCAGCCGTCGGCGTTGGCCCGGTGGCCTGGGACGCGACCGTGGCGGCTTACGCGGCGAGCTACGCCAAGCAGCGCACCGGCGACTGCAAGCTGGAGCACTCGCATGGGCAGTATGGGGAGAACCTGTTCTGGGGCTCCGGCAAGGACTGGACGGCGGCGCAGGCGGTGAAGCTTTGGGTCGAGGAGAAGGTGGACTACAGCTACGCCTCCAATAACTGCGCCGCTGGCAAGGTGTGCGGGCACTACACGCAGGTGGTGTGGCGCAACTCGACGCACATCGGCTGCGCGCGCGTGCTCTGCGACCGCGACGCCGGCGTGTTCATCACCTGCAACTACAACCCGCCGGGAAACTACGTCGGGCAGAGGCCGTACTGATTGACTGCTAGTTTAGATCAGCATCTCTTGTTTCTTATACTTGCATGGGCGCATGCATGCATACTGATTGTATTCAGGAAGAGATATATATATCAATGCTATCAATAATGAAGTGTTAGCTGAATATGAAGCGGTTCATTCGTTCATGAGTCAGCGGCAGCTATACTTCTATACAAAAGAGCGCGCTTGGAAAAATGTATTAATTAGGCGGAAATTGTTGAGGAACCGTCGCTAGCGACCAGTCCGATCGATTCCTCTGCTTAGAACAAGAACGAATCAATCACAGAATCACAGAACAATAGATTGAACACAGAGAGGTAGAGAGAACTCCTGATCTTTCTTTATTGCTTTAGATTGCATCAGGTGTACATAATGAGGGGGTATATGTCCCTATTTATAGTCTACGGTGGGGTGCCCAAATATGTCAGGACTCTGGCCGTGGGCCCAGTTTCCTAACACTCCCCCTTGGGCACTCACACAACATGCTCATGTCTCGTCAAAACTCCATAAAAACCCAGTGGGAAAAATTTGGAGAAAGAGTACATGATACATGTGATGCTGCGATGCACGAATTGCCTCATTAAAAACCTTGGTCAAGAAACTTCATGGAAAACTCGTCAAGGGAAAAAGAGTACAATTCACCCAAATTCATTTGGTCTGCAGGACTTTATTCTTTGGGTACTTAATCTTCATGATCAAGATTTATTAGCGGGCTTGTGAGAATTCTCCCCCTGAATTCTGCACTTCTCTAAGTCTTATCATACCAATTCCACGCACACACCTTTCAAAGTTAGATGCGGGGAGTGACTTAGTGAATAAATATGCGAGATTTTTACATGACTTAGTATACAGTACTTTAATCTCGTCCATCTTTTGCAATCCATGTGCATAGAAGAACTTGGGGTTGATATGCTTTGTGAGATGACTCTTCACATAGTCCGTTTGCACTTGTACAACGCAAGCAGCATTATCTTCATAGATAATTATAGGGGTTTGTACAACGTTCATCCCACATGATTGCTGGATGTGGTGAACCATTCGGCGGAGCCTAGCGCACTCTCATGCGGCTTCATACAGTGCTATGATTTCTGAGTGGTTCGTCGAAGTAGCTACAAGGCTTTGCTTAGACGATTTCCATGAAATTGCAGTTCCACCACATAGAAATATATAACATGTTTGTGACTTAGCAGTATGCGGGTCTGACAGATACCCAGCATCTGCATAGCCAATCAAGTTTAGATCTTGATTTTTCTGTAAAACAGTCTAAGGTCCTTGCTTCCTTGGAGGTATCGAAACATATCCTTTATACCCTGCCAATGCCTTTTGGTGGGCTCTGCACTGTACCTTGCTAACAGGTTCACGACAAATGCAATGTCCAGTCTAGTGCAGTTTGCTAAGCACATGAGTGCTCCCACTGCACTCAAGTATGGGAATTCCGGTCCTAAGACTTTCTCCCCCCTCTTCCCTAGGTCGGAAAGAATCTTTTTCTTGCTGTAAAGACCTCCCGATGATCGGTACTTTCGAGGGAAATGCCTTCTCGAAGCCAAACCTTTCAAGCACCTTCTGGGTGTGGTTGACTAATGTACTAAGACTCCTTCAGGGACATGCTCAAACTGCAGGCCTAAGCAAAACTTGGTCTTGCCCAAATCTTTCATTTCAAATTCTGACTTCAAGTAGGAGCTTGCTTCTTTTATGTCTTCGGCTGTCCCGATGATATTCAGATCATCTACATATACAGATATTATACAGAATCCATTCTGGGATTGCCGTATAAATACACAAGAACAGTCTTCATTGTTCGTGTAGCCTTTCTTGCAGAGAAAGTCGCTTAAGCGATTATACCACATTCTTCCAGATTGTTTCAGTCCATACAGTGACTTTCTGAGTTTCACACTGTACATATTTCTATTTGCTCTGTCTTGGTTCGGGAGAGGAATTCCTTCAGGCACTTTCATGTAAATCTATTCAAGTTAAAAGATCATATATTGAGTTGGAAGTTTCAAAATTCGAGTTCAAAGTTCAAATTTCCTCATAATGGAAGGTTCAATTTCAAGTTGGCATCCAATAGAAGTTGGCAACAATATGGCACATACCTTACAAAACAAATTGTTGGAAACGTGGGCAATAATTTAATTCCAAATTTTACTAAGAGGCAAATACAATAAACTAGAGATGCAAAACTAGCTACTACTAACAGAAGGCTACTCAACATACTTCAGAATATATGCAAGAAATTTAATATAATAACAGAGTCGAACGTGCACACGAACGACTTACTTGTTAGCCTGATGAAGAACAGGAAGCCGCGTAGGCTTGATGCAGTGCAGGAGCGAAGGAGTCGCAGTGCAGTGAGCGGTCGCGCAGATGCGCTGCCCAGAAACCTTATTGCTGCCCCCGTGCAGGTCTTCACGGCAGCAACGGTCCGGAGATACCGCTCCTCTTCTTCGCGGTGCACGCCGGGAAGAAGAGTCGACGAAGTTCAGACGACGCAGCACAACAGCACACAAAGTTTGGAGGAAGAAAATGGAGGCAGTCAGGTTCTCACTCATACTCTGGACGTCTCCAGGCATATAAATAGACAGACTAGTAACTGACATGATTAAAACAGCCATTTACCCACTGGTAACTGACACATTCAACCAGTCATTTACACTAGTAACTGCCTATCATCAAAACCCCAGTAAAGCCTCTAATTCAAACGTTTGAATCTCATTCAAACACACACAGAGAGAGAGAGAGTGGTGCAGAGTTTAGCAAAAATAAAGATGGACTGGGTCTGCCACGCGGCGCGCCACGTCACGACACGGTCGCAAGTCACAAGTCACAAGTCACGCGATTTTCACGCGAAGTATCTAAAGATGATTCCACTCATGACTGGGGAGTAGGTTTCTTCACAATCAACTCCAGGACGTTGAGTGAAACCTTGGGCTACCAGCCTTGCTTTGTATCTCACTACTTCATTTCTTTCATTTTTCTTTCGAACAAATACCCACTTGTGCCCAACGGGGTGTATGTGGGGAGGCGTGCGGCATACAGGCCCAACACCTCTCTTTTGTTCAGAGATAGCAATTCAGTTGCTATTGCCTTCTTCCAATCTTCCCAATCTGATCTTTTCTTATTCAGCGAGCGATGTAGGCTCAGGATCAAGATCGATGATGGTGGCAATTTTCTTTGCAAAGTAGATATCGATATTAGCTGTTATCCTATTCAGGGACTCTCCCGTGTGCACATAATTTATAGCTATTTCTTCATTAGTTGCTTCTTTTGGAGCGATTGCTTCTGCTGGAGCTTTACCTTGCACATCGCTTCTTTCAATTGCGGTGGCAAGTCCCTTTAGTTTTTCGGCTCCGATGTGTGCGCACACATCCATGCCGATGGAGATATTCAGATCCGGTATGCCCTTTTCTGAAGGTGTCATACTTGTGCCAGGTCTCAACTAACTCCCTTTCTCATTCTGGGGGACTTTAATGACCGGCTGTGATAAATCCCTCTTATCCTTTTTCGCCGGGCGTCCCTAGTTACTTTGGACTCAAGGAACCGGAGTTCTCGTCCTTTTATTATGAGGCCTCTAGACGGGATTAGGGATACCTTCAATTTTCTTTGGTATTTCAACCCTCTCCGGTGCATTGCGTGCAGGTACATGCGACTTAATCACGCTCTTCAAATCACTAAAGTGATCGGGCAGTTGATTTGCTAATGCTTGCAAATCGATGATCTTCTGGACCTCTTTTTCTGTTTCACTAGTGCGCGGGTCATGTGCATGAATTCCCGTGGCTTCCCACGTAATTTCCCGACATTTTTCATCAACGGGTTGATTTCCTCCCCCTAATGACGGGAAATTATCTTCATCAAAAATGCAATCAGCGAAGCGGGCAGTATGCAAATCTCCCGTCATGAGTTCCAGATACCTGATTATGGATGCAGTCTCATAACCAACGTATATCCCAATCTTGCGGAGTGGGCCCATTGCAGTACGCTGCGGAGGTGGTATCGGTACATAAACCTTGCATCCAAACCTCCTAAAATGAGAAATTTTCAGTGATGACCCTTGCGCTAGTTGCATAGGTGAATGGATGTTGTAAGCCGAAGGTCTAAGGTTGATGAGATTGGCTGCATGAAGGACTGCGTGTCCCCAACATGTAGCTGGCAAATTACTTTTATGCAAGAGGGGTCGGGCAATAAATTTAATTCTTTTAATTAAAGCCTCCGCCAAACCATTCTGGGTATGGACACGTGGTACCGAATGCTCAACTGCAATTCCCATCGCCATGCAATAATCATCAAATGCCTTTGAAGTAAATTCGCCGGCATTGTCCATTCTGATGGACTTGATGTGATGATCAGAAAACACATTTCTGATGTGAATGATCTGCGAGATCAATTTTGTAAAGGCGTGGTTTCTTGTGGACAACAAACCCATATATGACCACTTCGAAAAAGCGTCAATGAGCACCATGAAATACTTAAACGACCCTGCGACGGGCTGACTGGGACCGCAAATGTCTCCCTGGATGCGTTCTAGGAATGCAGGGACTTCATCCTTCACTTTCAGAGTGGAGGGTCTAATAATTAGTTTCCCGGTGGCACATGCAGGGCACACAAAATCTTCATGATTCGGGAAATTCTTTACATTAATATTATACCTATGCGAGTTATTTATTATGTTTCTCATCATCCGAAGACTTGGGTGGCCTAATCTGTCATGCTAGAGACAAAAGAGCTCAGAGCTTCTAAATACTGTCTTCAGAACAATGTACACTGCAGGCGCTTTAATGTTGGTATAATATAGCCCAATTTCAAGTGAAGGAAGTTTTTGTAATATTCTTTTGCCATTCTCTTCGCGCTTCGTGATGAGCAGGTATTCCTTACCGTACTCTTCGTCAGTGTCAATGTGGAAACCATTGGCGCGAATATCCTTAAAACTTAGGAGAGTTCTAGTCGATTCTGGGTACAATAAGGCTTCTTCAATGACCAAAGTTGTGCCCATTGGAAGTATAGTTGTGGCTCTTCCGGAACCGATTATACATGCATCGCTTCCGACGATTGTCGTAAGGCTGCCAGTGCTCTTACGGATCGACTGGAAATATTTAGTCTCTCTTAAGATGGTATTTGTTGTGCCGCTGTCGGCAAGGCATACTTCCTCCATAGGGCGCCACACGTGTTCTAATATAACGTATTTAATTAACATGTATTAGAAAGCATTCAACACACAAATAAAATACGCCAATATCAGAACATATAAAACCATTATAAACTGAATAAATGAATGTTTTATTCGAAAATCATCCAACCATTATGAGAAAGTAAAATCCTAAAGCACCAACCACGCAAGTTCTAAACTTGTCCATTTAACACAAAAATAAATGACAATTAACGTCTCATGCATTCTGTGCATCAGACGGAATCAACTAGAAAATCATCGACTTCTTTGGTTATCTTCTCAGGAGTGACATTCTCTTCAAGAGAAATCATGGCGGTGGCTGCCTCTAAGTCGTAAGGGGGTGCTGCTGCCGGGATGGACTCAACCTCCATCATCTCCGGCAGCTGCTCAGGCTGCTCCCCCTCAACGGCTGCAAAGTGGGCTTCAGGTTGCCCTTTGCCATCTTTCTTCTTTTGAGCTTGGTGGGCATCAATTACATGTTGCGGTTCTTTGCATATCCGCGACCAATGTCCCCACCTGCCACACTTGTAGCCTTCTTGTCGTTGGAGCATCTGACTTGCCTTTCTGGGCAATGAACTTACTCTTCTTCCCCCTTCTCTTCATCAAGGGCTTTCACACCTTGAAGCTGCTAGCGTTGGCTTCACGGCCAGCGGAGCTGCCTGGTGGCTGCGAGACGTAATTCTTACGGAGAAGTTCGTCCTGAGCCTTTGCCACCTGCATCATATCAATCAATTCGGCGTACTCCTTGTAGCCGTCTTGACGATAGTTGCGGGCAGTCTGTACAGCATTGGGGTGAAAGGTGGACAGGGTCTTCTCAATCTTCTGGTCATCTGTGATCTCCTTGCCACAGAGTTTAAGGTTTGTACAAATCCTGTGCAAGGCAGAATTGTACTCCCCGACCGTTTTAAAGTCGGCAAACCTCAGTCTGATCCACTCCTGCTCTGCTTGAGGAAGAATGGTGTACTTGAGCCTCTCAAACCGCTTCTTGAGTGCGGTCCAGAGTGCTAGCGCGTTTCTTTCCGCCATATACTCATTCTTGAGAGTCGGGCAGAGGTGGTGCCTGAGAAAATGAAGTGCCTGATCATTCTCCTCAGGTGTGGGTCGGGCGTCTTTCTGTCCGCCAATCCCAATAGTTGCGCTGAGCTTCCGGCCCCCAAGCACAATCTCGACATCGGATGTCCATGTCAGATAGTTTTAGCCATTCTAGTCTAGCTCCTCGAACTCCCGGTTCGAAATTCCAGTCATCTACATGTGTATGAACGAAATAAAATAAGTTTACTACAGGTAAACAAGCATGGAAAATTTACTACAGGTAAATAAAGTGGTACAATAGGTTCCCATAATGTTTCATAATTTTCTGTGCATTTTCTATAATTTTACTGCTAATTTCGGTGATTAAAAGCAATTTTCAGCAATTACAATTAACAAAAACAGTAAATAAATACAGAAAATACATAAAACAGTAATGGCATAAATAAATAAGCTTCAAATGTTAAAAATAATGCAAAATTCAGATTCCCGAGGCCCTTTTATGCAAGAATATAAATTTTCAGCGAATTCTGCAATTTCTGAGGGTTTTTACGCAAACTTTCAGTTCAGAGAAAAATTCGCGCAATTTTCTGATTTACCGAGGGGTTTTCTGCAAAATTCTGGACCCACTCGTAAATTTGAGGGCTTATACGTAATTTTCGAAACTACGAGACCTTTCCTGCAAGAATCAGGACTTATATGTGAATTTAAGGGCTTTTCGGTAATTCACAAGATTTTCAGGGGGGTTTTCGCAAAATATCCGGCGCCGGCTACTCCCCCGTTTTTTCTTATGTTTTTCGCTTGGCCCGTTTTGCCCTGCTCCCCCCGGCCCATTTTGGCTTCCGGCCCGATTGGCCTGTTCGGCCGGTTCAAGGCGCAGTGGGGTAGGGTTTCCCTACCCCATCACCAAGGGCGGCGGCAGTAGCAGCCCCGAGCTGCTAGCTCGGGCGGACCGGCGGGGGCCGGCGTGTGGCGTGCGGCGACCGGAGCGGGAGGAGAGACGGCACATGCGGCACAGGGCCAAGCGGCGTTATCTCCGGGCACGGGAAGCCGCTCGGGCAAAGGGGCGGCGCGGACGGGGAAAACCGGCACGGCGGCGGCGCGGTTCGCACGCCGGCGCTCTGTGCGGGGAGGGAGCCTGGGCTGTCGGTGGGAGCATCGCCGCTCGGTGCGTGGTGGTCAACAGCATGCGGGCAGTGGAGAATGGCGCACTCGGTGGCACGGTCTGCAGGTCGCGGTGGGAGGCCGGCGGGCGGGCTCCATGCGGGGAGGCGGCGCGGCTGCGGGCCACGATGGAAGCAGTGCCGTGCAGGGCGAGGTCGGCAGGGACCCGAGCGTCGGCCGGTGGTTTCGATGGGTGGCGGCGCGTTTGGGCAAGCGGCTGCGCATGCGAGGGGGTGCGGGACCGGTGGCGTCCGGGGCCGGTTCGGCGGCGTGCACGGATGACGGCGCCCCATGGGGGGGCATCTCCGACAACGATGGCGCCCATGCGGGGGCGGCAATCGGTCGGCGGGACCGGCTGCTTGGCCTGCGGTGCCACGGGCCGGCTTCTGGCCGGCGGCCGGCAGCCACATGCAGCGGCAATGCCCCTTTTTTTATGCATGATGTTATGCGTAAACCGAACAAGGATAATGCAAATTTCTCGTGCAATTATCAAACAAAAAACAATGCATAAATTTCATGTTTCTACGATGTAATCAACATCTGCCCCTTTTCTCAATCTACCGATCGACATTGTGCCGACGACTTCAGGTCTGCTCGCGGTAGATTAGGGCGGATTTGCATCGTTTCTAATCTACAGTGCAATCAACATCTACACCGTTTCACAATCTACCGATCGGCATTGTGCCGGAGACTTCAAGTCTGCTCGCGGTAAATTGGGGCGGATTTGCACCGTAGAGATTCAATCTAGAACGCAAAAGAAAATACGAATTCAAAAGCGATCTAAAAAATTCAATCTGTGCTTCGATGATTACCTCGTTCACCAGAGCGAAGTCGTGCTGATTTCCACGCGAAAATACGCGAGTACGCGCGCGCGCGTGCGCGCGTGTGTGACTAGACAGAGCCATCCCCATACCATCTCTTGCCATATTCAAGGAGTGGAGAGGACTCCACCTTATAAATCGGTCTTCCTCACCCTGCCTTAGCAATATGGTACTAAACATGCATGCTTTGGGATTCGCGAAATGGGCCTTCCTCATTGGGCCAATTTCTAACACAAATAGCCAACTCCATCTAAAAAAATGGCAACATCTCCGTAACACTAATGCAATTCCCTATGTCAATTCCATCACTCAGCTTTCGAAAAAATTTGTCAAGGTAGAAAATGTTTGCAAGTCCAAATACGCATGCTGCTGTGAGTCCCTCTTGGAACAACACGCATGCTAGTCCACGAGTTTTTGCCATATATAGCGCCTTTTTAACGTGTATTTACAGAAATAGCCATATACGTGCGGTATTGACAAAAACAGCACTTCTACTGTCTGATCACCGGACGGCAGCACCCAACAATCGACATGTGGCTTATCCTGTCGTCTGCCCGCAAAACAGCAGGTGATTAAGCTGGCTTAATTACCTGCCTAAATTCATAATTTTATGTTATAATTTTTTGAATTTGTAAGTATAGCAAATGAGCTCAAAAAATTATGACATTTCTGGTGGAGCTTTCTGAGGCATCGTGGTATGTTTTATAATTTTTTTGTAATTTGTTGAGGCTATGTGCTACCTCTAAAAATTTTTAGAATGATACATAATTAATCAGACGATTAAACAATTATGCACTGCTCTAAGAATTTTAGAGGTAGTAAATAGTCGTTAAAAATTACGAAATTTTTTGTAGAGCATTCTAATGTAGTGTGCTATATTGTATAATTTGTACATAATTGTTCGCACAACTTTCTGATGCAGACCATTAGTCCCCGGTCATTAGTTTTTAATCATCTATTTAATTATGTGCTGCTTAAATAATTTTTAGACATAGAAAAGTGGTGCTAAAAATTATGTAAAAATTATACAACATATCACACTACATAATAAAGATCCATAAAAATTTGGTAATTTTTTATCTCTAAAAATCCTTGGAGTGGCGCATAACTGCTTAATCGCTTGGTTAATTATATATCGTTTTAAGAATTTTTAGAGGTAGCAAATACCTTAAAAAATTGTAAAAAAATTATACAACATAACACGATACCTCGGGAAGTTCCACCAAAAATGTTGTAATTTTTTTGAGCTCATTTGCTATATTTACAAATCCAAAAAATTATAACATAAAATTACGAATTTAGATAGGTAATTAAGCATACTAATTAGCTAGTTTAATGACCTACCGTTTTGTGGACAGGCGGGTAGACGCTTGCTGTCTGCTGGTTGGGCCATCCGGTGACCGAACGACAGAAGCATTATTTTTACTAATGCTGCTTATATGTGACTATTTTTATAAATACATGTTAAAAAGACGATATAGTAAAAATATCTTTTACTCCCGAGTGTAACTGCACCCACCTCTAATGTACCACCTAAACAAACTTGAAATACTCCTTTATTACTTTAGGTATACTTATATACTAGTTATAAGATACTCTAATATGAACCACACGAAAAAATTGTAAGGGAGTTTATAATTTTTAGCGTATTTTGTAAATACTTTCATATACGCATATAAAAAGGAGTATGTCGAGAAAATGTATATAGCACCTCTAAAAAACTGTTCATACCACCTAGATTGTCTAAAATACTCATATACTACACGTACATACTCTTTGTTGCGCGAGATACTCCCTACATTGTGAGATGCGACAGAAGGTGTAATTACACCTGGGAGTAGAAAATAAGCTCCCTATATAGCATATATATCTGTGTGTGTCCCCCCTTAGTACACCGCCTCTCCTGATATCTACGTATAGTAGAACATTACACGTGATGACTTTTGACTATCCCCCAACCAGTCCTTTGTACTAATCTAGCTAGCTAGATATGAGACCGAACAGATCGAGTTGACTCGGTGCCATGTTTTGGTGGTGGAATTCTTTACCCTTTATGCGGTAAATTTCTCACGTAGTGCCAGCATTTGCTACATTTCTCCATGCCAACTCGAGAAAATTCTAACACTCGTCCACTATAAATAATTAAATACTCATGTACTTGTAAGAACGAAGATGATTATAGAGAAGGTAAATGATGCCTTCTAATTTTTTTCCTAAATATTCTACAATTCTTTACTCCAATAGCTATAAAGTTATGAAAATTAAGACGAAAACTACGACAAAACAAGCAAAATAGGCTACTGAAATTATGGAGAAAAAACAAGGAAATCGGAAGTACCTTTGCTATACTCGATGAACAGTAAAATCAGACCAAGTTTCAACAACTAAAATCGATGGAACTTTTGATTCGTAGATCCAATGACATGAAATTTTGTAGAGATCTACTCTAGGATATTAAGAACCTATTCCAACAAACGGTCATGGAAATCATGATTAAAGTTGAGACTTTTTTCAGTTTATTGGAAGGTTGCACCAAAACCGAGCCAAAAAACGGTGAATACAACTTGCTCGTGGATAGATAATGGCCAAGATGACCCTAAATGTATTCCCATATATCACAGCAAGCTAGAACACCGATGAACATGACCCAAAAATCATTGTAACAACAAATCACTTGATGAGGCCTAGAGCTAGCAAAATCGGATTTTTTGATGAACTTGTTATCAAAATGGTTAGATGATAGGAGATTGATTTCACATGGTTATCTTCATCTCATTCACGTCCTTGGCACAGAAAGATCAAGAAGAAGGAAGGGTAGAGATCAAAGCCAACCAAAATCAAAAGCACATCAATCACAACACGAGATAGACATGGAGAGGATCAAGGATTAATGTATTGCCACTTACGGAGGTAGGTTTTACAGCTACTCTACCTTAGAGGATAGAGAGCATACAAGGCACTTAATCTCAAACCCTAACCCTAATATCACATGGGAGGGAGAAAGAGCTAGCCACCAAAAGGATTAGCCAACCTTCTCTCAAACCCGAGCCCTTGCATCTCCTCCCCTTATATAGCCTCACAACCTAAACCAAAATCTAATGGTTCCACTCATTAGGCCAAACCGGGGATAACTGTTAACCCCACATAATACTGGATTTTACTCTCTCACACGCGTTTCTCAAAGAGGTTTACAACCGTTAACCTATTAGTGAATCAGCACTTGATTTACTTCATATTTTTTAACACATACAAAACCTAAGCCACTTAGGTCAACATCGCGGTTTCGCACACACCATCACTTTTCCTGTATTGGGCAATTTACCAAAATACCCCTCTATCATTTTTCACGAACCTTCCCACTTCCCTTTTCACGAACCTTCCCACTTCCCTTTTCACGAAGCATCGCTCATACTTCGCCATCTTCCACATGGCCCCAATGACTTGCCGCCAAGCCTCTCATACGTCCGGATCCCACTGAATCATCCTCACTTACAAACGACCTAAGTCATTTGGCATACCACATGTTTCTTATCACACATGGCGGTACTCAGCTTCCTCGATCGTCTGGACCTCAACTCCTCTCCGAGTCTAGTCCTGATCCACCTCGCTGTTGCTCATCATGATCACCACCAGTAGCTCTCACTCTGGTCTCTTGCCTTCTTGGCTCGTAACCACTCCATGAGCCTCAGACATCTTTGGCATCACCTTGACTGTTCTGGATCTTAGCACCACCCTGTGCCTAGTCCCTGTCCTCCTACGCCTCACAATGGCATAGCTCTGAAGTCCTACAACCAACAACAACAGACAAACCATCACGTAGCACCGCACAATACACAAAGTCATCAATTAACACATTTAATCCGTACAATATACCATGCAAAATGTATGCAACCAAAATACTGATCCTAAACATAGAACCAAACAATAAACCCATGTGCACACAAGAAACAATACCCATACCTTGACCACACTTTAACAACTCGATTCAAACAAATGCACGACCCAACACGATCCATGACTCAAATTCCCAAAACTCTATTTTTCTGTGAAGTCTGACAGTACTACACTTAACATGCCGGTACTACCACACTGCGGTACTACTGCTTCCCAAGCCGGTACTACCGTACCTTCGCACCTTGCACTGTGTTGGCACCGCCCACTTGCCTGCAAAGACCGCACAGGTGTCCATGCCGCGTCGCCACCTCGCACATCCACTCCAAGGAGGAACAATGACTCCTGTGCTACCACTGTGTCACCGTCCCGGTGTCGAACTCATGCAACCTTCCACGCCGTTGCCCACGCGTCGAGCACATCATGGCCTCACTCCTGTAGCCACTACCTTCATCGGTTATAAAGCACAGCTCAACAACCACTTTACTACCTTATGCATCGCCCCACGACCACCGCAAGTCTTGTTCCTCCTCTTCAGCCAAGCCTCGCTATAGATACCCAAATTCTTGCCGGTGAGCCCAAGATTCAAATTCACACCACAGCCTTAGCACTACTTCAACCTCACAAAGCTATCCCCACCTTCTCGTCCAACCTCACCATCCCTAACTCGCTGTTGCCATGTGCCACCGCTCGACCATTCTTGATCGTCATCGCCAGCACCTCTCAAGCCATTCCAACAAAGCCATCACCATTGCCAGACTCCATGCACCTCCTAGATGCTCGAGCTGTCCTCAATTTGGTCATATCCTCGCCATCTTGTGCTCCTCTTCCAGCTAAGCACCATCACCGCTAGCCATCTCCAAACCACCACCACCTGTGCTCATGCTTAAAATGGATTGCCTGTGTCTAAACTTCCTCACCACATCACCACTTGCCACTGCTCGCCATCGTCATCACCCATTTTGGTGTTGCTATCTTTTCCTTTATTTGGACGCATAAGCGTGAGATCTTAAGTGGTGGGCTTTGCACTCTATGGATCGCCTAGCTAGGCCGGCAAAGCCAGCCCAAGCTAGTCTTTGCCCAATTGGGCGAATGGGCCAAGGCACACAGTTCAGCCCCAGTATTGTTCACACCCAACACAATACTACTCATAGCATAGCCATTGCTGTGTAGGCCAATAACAACCAGCTTAGTCCAACACTAATCATTCAACCTGCCCAAACACTATTCAATCTGATCCGCAACACAATAAGTGGGTCAATACTATTCACCAAACCTGGCCCGCTAGAAATAGTGCCAACCCGGTACCATTAATTTGACCTGTTACTATCACCCAAAACCCGATAGCCTTATTTATACTCATTTCAATTGTTTTGAGCCCGTCTAAGCCATTCTCAACTTCATTCGACCCAACCAAGCATCGTTTAAACCCTGTCAATCCAAACTCACTTTCTTTTGTCTTTTCTAAATATTTCATTGCATTTTGTTTCTAGCTTGTACTCTACAAAGTAGAAACTTATTTGTATTCATTCTTCTATGCTAGCATCTAGAATTGACTAGTTGACTAACGGAGAAGCTATTGGAGCGACTAAAGTAGAGGATATTAAATCTAAATCCTATGAAGAAGTAATCGAAGACCCTGGATAACAAGGTAAGTCACATGTCTTTTATCATATTGATGCCATGTTATTCAATTATTATTATTACTTTCATTTATGTTATTTGAGCACTATAATTTACATAAAATAATAATTTAGAATGATGTGATGAATAGTTAGATTGAATCAAACAAAAAGCTATGCCATAATTGTGAAGGTTATATTTTCCTTGACGGCCTTGGTAATTAATTATTGTATAAATAAATAATAGTAGATTAGATAACCAAAATGGCTTACTTGAACTACTAAGAATAATTTAGCTTCACTCCAGTAAACTTTAAAATGATACTAAGGGTTGGGTCTACTTGGTTGAAAGCCACTAGATGGTTGGAGCTCATGATCTCACCATGGGATTGAGGTTTTGGTATGATATGATGGTGTGATGCCAGTGTGCATAGGGTAAGTGAATTATAGCTTTATAAGGACTAGACCCTTGTGCCAAAGTAAAGGACATAGAACTTGCTTAACCACAAGTTTGAGATGTCAACCTGGTTTAGTACACTGTTTGATTCAATTGAACATCTATAGGGTGATCGTTATCCTTGGATGGTATGGATAACTCGTGGGAAAATGGGTAAAATGGAAGTTGGGTTGGTACGTCTACTTGCCATTCTTCACAACAGTAGGTCTACTCAATGTCAGGCCTCAATTTTTGTATTGGCCAGGGATTCCCGATGGGGTTGAATGGCTTCAAGCCTACCGGATAAAAACTAGAATGAAATGAGCAATGAAACAACCTTGTTACCTCAACTCAGTCGCACACTATCATGTTGCGTATCTACAGCATGATATTATTAGTCTGAGATATCTTGTGGGTAAAGTTAGGCAACTCTGCAGAGTATAACAAATGGTATTCAAATACATTGTGCTCCCGGTCAATGGAGTGTGTTTTATGGGTGATTTCAACAACAAGGTATAAGTATAATTTGGATGATGTTTAATTAATGTGGAAACTACAGATGAAAAACCCCATTGTTAATTAAATAATATTTTATTGTTTTCAGGGTAAAATTCTTTACCAGTAAAGTTGCATCTATTCTTATCGTAATACAACCCGTGAATTTGTCCAGTTGAAATCCTTTTAGCGTCGATAAATAGCCTTTTCATGTGGCTTGCTGAGTGGCTAGTGTACTCAATCTTACTTATTTTCATATGAACAATACCTAAAGAAGGAAGAATACATCAGCTAACGTGTTATAATTACGATCGTACTCAAGTGTTCCTATATAATTCCATTGGTTCTTATGAATGTAAGTAAAGCTTTGGGCTTGGACACCTGTAAAGCTGTCATAGTTTGGCCATTAGGTCATATTATAATCAAGCTAATTCTTTTTAAATACTCGGTAGCAGTCATGAAGCTCTTTTTATCCACAACTGAACTTCTGAACTGTTGCGAGAACTACGACGATCCTATACTTAAAATTAGAGTCGTTACACATAGTACCGGAGAAAATAAATATGCAGAATCATAGTAAGATACGTACGCATTTGAGGTTATGGAGGCATCCAAGCTGGCCATTTTGCTAGCCTTGGCCATGGCAGTCGCCATGGCTCACCCTTCTCAAGCTCAAAACTCTGCACAGGACTATGTTAACCTCCACAACGCCGCCCGTGCCGCCGTCGTGGGACCGGTGACCTCCTTTGATATGTTGTTTCACTCACTATGTCCACAAAAATTAGAAAAACATCACTCACTCTGTTGTCTTGTCTCCTTTGATATATGTCATTTTCATTTCTTTTCTCTTATTTCTCACACATTTAGCTCCTTTTCCTTTCAAGACATGAAATGCCCATTCTGTCGTTGGTGTGTGTCTTCCCATTTGATCGGACCAAAATACAACGGACCTAAAACCTATTCGAGCCAGAAAAGCACACTACAGCGAAGGGCACGGGTACTGGATTGAGGGCAAATTTAAACAAATAAGGTCATCCAAATGCCATATTTTCCACGTTCCTGCCACATCATACAAGTGTTAAAACTTTTTTCTTCTACACTATTTAGCAACTCCATTTCAAGGACCATAACCAAATAAAATAGCACATCTTTTTTTTCCCACCACACTCTCTCTTTCATTCCCGATTTCACCTACAAGTGGGTCTATATTTTTTCCCTTGAACTAGCATGGTGCAAGAGTAGTGCATCGATTCTAGGAAAACAAGAGCTAGCATCGCTCAATGCAATGGCTAACACGAAAGCCAAGACAAAAGAAAGAGAGTTAGGGCAAGTACAATAGAAGAGGTGGCTGCCACCTCTAGGACTAGCCACATAAGCAAAAAGACTACATGTGGCTCATGTGGAGGTAGCTAATACAATGAGTAGAGTAGAGGTTACCTCTACTAAAGCACTCAAACATTTAATACTTACATAAATATATCAGGGGTCACCTCTTGCATGAGGGGTAGTTTATCTCTCTCTCCTCGTATAATGTGCTAGAGGTCACCTCTTGCATGAGGGACAGCTTGCTTCTCTCTCTTCTTTTCTCTCTCTTCCACTTAGGATTGTGCTGATGTGGATTTCACTAGAGGCAACCTAGTCAGCACCATTGTACTTGCTCTTAGCATCAGTTTTTAATAAGGACATCTCCAATATTTAATATCTACAAAGGCATTAAAGTGGGGTCGATATGCTTGTTGCAGTTGCTATAATGTTTATATTGCAATGAGAGGTGACCCTGCGTATCGATAAAAAAAACCCTCTCAACTCCCAGCGGTCTCACTCTAGCCCCTCCGTCCCCTTCTCTCAATCTAGCACCTCTCCAGGCCCACACCACCACCACCCCCATCCCACTCGCCGGATTGAGATCCCCTGCCTTCAAAGGCAGTGACTTTGGGTCACTGACGCGTGGGCCCCACGACCGTGGGGCCCACGCGTCAGTGACCCAAAGTCACTACCTTTGAAGGCAGAGGATACGCGTCCCCCACTCGCCACCCTGTAGTCATGGCTCCTCCTACTTCCCACCCTACCATCACCGCCAGGGCCGGCCCTGGGGGAGGGCGAGAGGGGCGGCCGCCCCGGGCCCCCAAAATACAGGACCTCCATATACATATACTATGTAGAGTACATATATGAGCACCGCATCCGCCGAGGCGTCGACTTCTCGTCTTCTCTGGACTCTGATCGTCTAGAGCGCCTGGAGCATCTGCCGCCGCATCGCGCCGCGCGCGCCGGAGGCCGCGAGGGCGAACACGGAGTGGACCACGGCGGGAGCCACAGGCGGCCTTGCGTCGAGGGCGTCGTCCCACGGCTGCGTTGGCACCGGTGTCGCCAGCGAGTTAGGCACCAGCGCCGGAGACGAGGAGTCGCCGTCTCGCCCAAAAGTGAGTTGAGTTTGTTTGGTCTCGCTTTTCGTTCGCCCTGTTTGAAACTGCTCTGTGTTTGGAGTTTGGACAATGCTGTTCCCAGGACATTGACAGCCGGCCTGCATTATGGTAGATCCTTCCAAAGCACCGACGTAGATTTCCTCAAACTTGGATGAAAATGTCTAGCTGTTGGTGTAGATTTCTGTCATTTTCGTGTCAATGTGCGTAATTTAGCTCGGGTCATGCGGATTTCATTCCGTCGTAATGTCGTCTGTAGTGTGCTGTGGATGATTTGTCAATGTGCGCACACATTTTCATCTTCTCTGCATTCTTGACTGCATTGGAGTATTACTAGGCGCATCGTCCAACCCAACAAAGCAACAATTCTCAAACCAGCAAGTCCACATCTACATCACTTTGTCATTGCTTCTTGTAATTTGCATATATATATAAACTATATATATATGTGTATGTAGATTTATATTTAGATATTTATACTAGGGCCCTTATTTCTAGTTTCGTCCCGGATCCCTAAAATCCTAGGACCGGCCCTGATCACCGCCCCTCCAGCTCCCCAAGCCTTCTCCACAATAGCCACCCCTCTCTCACCTTGGATTTCATGGCTTCCTTACCTCTGCGTGGTGAGGCTAGATCTAGAGCTAATGGCATCAACAAAGCCTTCCCCGTACTCCACATGGACGAATCTGGAGTTGGATCTTCGAGGGCAGCTTCCCCAAGCTCCACACAATTGATGACCTCCGCGCAACTAGATCCAATGGTGATGGCCATCGAGGATGACCTCCCAGGCAACGTGGTGGGTCCCAGCAATTCGATCCAAAGGTAGTGACCGACGAAGACGGCCTCCCTAGTGGCACTATGGGGCCAGAAGCTGGATCCAGAGGTGGTGGTCGATGAGGACAGCCACCCAGCAGCATCTCATCGGCTCTCGGTGGCAACGCCCAAATGGTCTTCGCACCATCCCACGGGCTAACGGGTGGCCTAGTTTCTTTCTTTATTTGTGAAGGCCGGTCCTTAAGGCTATGGTTGGCTCATCCATTTACAGATGTTCATATTTGCAATGGATAGCTTTTGACTGAAAATAAATAGTAGTGACTAAAAGAAGTAGTTTTTAAAAACAAGGGTGCGAGTGCTAGGAATTAATAATAGTGGTTCAAAATAGTGGTTTTTAGAAGAAGTGCTCGTGCAATGGAGAAAAGTAAGAGAGAGATACCTGCCGAGACGAGAGCTAGAGGAGCAAGGTGCATGATGTGTTTGTAGCCTTCTGTCTTATCTGCAGAGTAAGACGGGAGCGTGAGGAGTTGGTAAGCCGCTTCAGAAAGCTGGATGTTCACTTGGCTTCTGGGAAAGCCAATATGAATAGTCCATGAGCTAAGGACAAACCCACAATGTATAATGTAGACCACAATTAGGCCAGCTCATCCTTATGGTCTGCTTTTCGACTACGTTGTGCATGCCCTAACATCGTGGATAGCTTAAAAAAGAAGACCAACCCACATGTCAGATCTCTTGCCATCACCACAACTCATCGTGGTCGCTCAACGGTCTTGGCATGGTTGTTGGCACAACTCACTCTATGCACCATCGTTGTTGCTTGCACAATTATCATGCATCGCCGCATAGGATCCACTCCGCTTCGCCGTTGGGGTGGCATGCCTACATAGCGATACATGTGACCCAAAGGGTATCTTTGCGATGAGGATATGGAGTGCATATACACCTATTTGGGCTAAAGCGGGAGGTGAGGGAGGTCGGCTTAAGAGTAGACAAGATCAATTAAGTTTTGGTGCTCGCAGTTCTGTCCACAAAGTTTCTAAAGTTTTTTGCAACAATTCTAAGGTTTCCACTGCAAAAAAGTAGATATTTTGAATTATTATGAAGTCTACTTTCTAATGGATCAAACCTTACATGATTTGAAGTCTTCTACAAAATGTTACGGTACTTGAAAGGCATGCTACGTAGGTTGTCCCGAGCGACGAGTGTGAGTTGCCAAACATAAGGAGTATGTGGTTTGTACGACATGTCGGGGTGATATCCAGCTGTTCCATAACTTTTCAAAGGTTTATAGGACTTCATTTTGATGTTAATCTAGGAATTTAAGTCATGCTAAACAAGGAAGTTGAAGATAAGAAGATTTGAATCAAACTCAGATCCGCTTCGGGACAGTTAGTGGGACCCAGTTTTAAAAGTTCATATCTTTTGCAAACAGAGTCCGATTTAGGTGATCTTGTACTTGTTGAAAAGCTTATTCTGAGGAGCACATCATGGATAAGACCCTAAATTCATATTCCTTCTGTATGCATCGAAATATCCCAAACAAACTGATGGCGGAAATTTCAAGATTTCCTTTTATTAGTTCAAGTTACATGAAGAGTTTGTTTCTTGTTTCAGGTGTCATAGGAGGGCTACATAAGCCCATTGTAAATATCCATGTAACTTTTACTCGATCTTATGAATTAAAATACATGTTTGCATTTAGTTTTTAGCTACTTTCACGATAAGAGTCTCACCATTATTTAGGCCACATGCTCATTCTTCCTAGTTGATTGGTGCTGCCATAACTAGAGGGGAATTAGGCATTGTATCCTTCACTTGGTGGCTGGTGGATTATCATTAAGCATGTGGTTGAGTGAGTTCATATGTTGCACGGGTAGTGATATCTAGCTATTCATGACTTTCTAAAGATTTAGGAGACTTCATTTTGATGTTAATATAGGAATTCAAGTCGTGCCAAACAAAGAAATTAAAGATACCGATATTTGGATTCAACTCGGATTTGACTCGGAATAGCTAGCAGGGTCTAGTTTTAAAAGTCCATATCTTTTACAAATGGAGTCTGATTTGGGTGGTCTTAGACTCGTTGGAAATCTTATTATGATGAGCACATCATGGATAAGGCTACAAATTCAGATTCCTTGAGTGTATGCTGAAATATCCCAAACAAACCGATGGCAAAAATCTTAGGATTTCCTTTTGTTGGTTCAAGTTATGTAAAGAGTTTATTTCTTATTTTAGATGTCGGGGGGGGGGGGGGGGGGGGGGGGGCGCTATGTAAGCCATTGTAAATATTTATGTAACTTATACTCGACTTTGTGAATTAAAATACACGTTTGAGATTTGCTTTTACTTACTTTCATGACAAGGGTCTCACCATTTTTTAGGCCATGTGTTTGTTCTTTCTAGTTGATTGTGCTGCCACAACTAGAGGGGAATTGGGCGTTCTATCCTCTAGTCAGTGGTCGGTGGATTATCATCAAGCGTGTGGTTGGGTAAGTTCATACGTCGTAGGTCGTTGCATGGGATTGGCCACGCCGAGCTTATTAGATTGCATAAATTATCGCGATGCTATGTCGAGAAGATTTGACACCATGCATCACTTTGACTCACTTTGCAAACCTTAGGGACCAAACTGGCCCATTTCAAATCAAAGTATATTGTTTATCCGATTGTTTCTTATTTATTATAATTATTTATTATGTATGAACTCCCTCTAAGAGCAACTTCAGCAGTAGCCCTCAAAACAGGGCCCCTACTTTTCAATTGAGGGCTCCCCCTACTTTTGAGGGCCCTGTTTTTTTGCATCTACTCCAACAACACCCCTCAAATTTCAGCCCTCAAATCCATTCCACTACAACTGACACATGGGACCCACTCCTCATTCTCTCCCTCCTCGTCCGCCTCCTCACATCCTCCGACGACGGCGAGGCCGAGGAGGACGGTGGCGGCGCGGGGCGGGGCGCGGGAGGAAAGAGGCGGGCGGCGCGCTCGGGAGGGAGGCGGGTGGAGGAGAGCGGGGAGGCGGGCGGCCGGGAGGCGCTCAGGCGACGGCGCGGCCAGATCCGGGCGGGGCGAGGCCGGCACGGATCCAGGCGGGGGAGGCGACGTCCCGGGCGGAGATGGCCGGATCTGAGGCGCGGCGGCCGGATCTAGCCGGATCGGGCCCGGAGGCGGCGAAGGCGACCGGGCAGAGAGCGGAGGAGTCGGGCGACGGGCGGAGGCGTCGGCGACGGGCGACGGGCGGAGGCGACGGGCGAGGCGGCGAGGCGAGGAGGCGGGCGGCGGAGGCGGGGATTTGGCGGACGGGAGGGGATTCAGCGGGCGGGGAGAGCGGAGGCGGGGATTCGGCGGACGGGAGGGGATTCGGCGGGCGGGGAATTTTGGCTGAGAGCGGGAGAAGTTTCACGGTGCGGGAAAAAAATAGGAAAATGAGGGGTGGGGGGGGGAGCCCCTAGGAATGAGGGGTGGGAGGGTGATTTGAGGGGCTCCTCAAATTTGAGGGCTCTAGTAGGGGCCCTGCTGGACCTCTATTTTTGCCTCAAGCCCTCAAATATGAGGTTTGAGGGCTCAAGTAGGGGCCCTGCTGGAGTTGCTCTAAGGTATACATGTATGTCCATCCATGCACGCCCCGACGCCCGGAAGAATGGAGGCGATGCCAAGTGATCTTACACATACATACATACATACATACATACATACATACATACATACATACATACATACATACATGCATACATACATATATATATATATATACATATATATATATATATACATACATATATATATATATATACATATATATACATATATATATACACACATAGATATATACATATACACACACATGCATACATACATATATATATATATGACGCTGAAATGGGACACCAGGGTGCCCGGGTATCAAATCTCTCTGTCTTTAGATTGCTTTTAGATGCGTGCAAGTGCAATGATATATAATATCAGGATGGAAAATCTTAATTATGAATGGAAAGTCTTAATCATGGATGGAAAGTCTTAGGTGGTGATCGGTTCGGCTGAAAAGCTCATGGCTTATGGCTGAAAACACTGTAGCTGGCTGAAAAAAATACTGTAGCTGACAGAGGCTTATTTAGCATAATTAAATTTAAAAATATAAAAAATATGTTAGCCCATTATGTATAATACAAACAAATACGGGAAAAAAGAACCGGCAAAAAAGCTCAACAAAAAGCCAAAAGTTCAGAAAAAGACGAAACTTATGAATAGTGAAAAATAAGTCAGAAGCCAGAAGCCGAAGCCGAGTTGATCAAGGGTCACCATGGTGCATTACGTAATTTTCCTATATATATATATATATATATATATATATATATATATATATATATATATATATATATATATATATATATATATATATATATATATATATATATATATATATATATATATATAAATAGATAGATAGAGTAGCTGCGCGCCAAATGCGAACTAGTATAGTTAGTAAGGCCTCTCTCCTTTGTAGTTGCCGGGAGGCTTGTAGTTGCAGGTGATGAACACGCCGGCGTTGCCGTTGCAGGAGACGCGGGCGCAGCCGATGCTCGTCGACTTGCGCCACACCACCTGCGTGTAGTGCCCGCATGACTTCCCCTGCGGCGCCGTGCAGCTGTTGGCCACGTAGTTGTAGTACTTCTTCTCGTCCACCCACAGATTCACCGCGTCCGCTGCCGTCCAGTCCCTGCCGGCCGGACCCATGAAGAGGTTCTCGCCAAAGTTCCGGTTGCCCGAGTGGATCAGCTTGCAGTCGCCGGCCCTCTGCTTGGCGTAGCTCTCGGCGAACGCCTGCACGCTCGTGTCCCAGGTCACCGGACCCACACCGACGGCGGCACGGGCGGCGTTGTGGAGGTTAACGAAATCTTGAGGAGAGTTTTGAGCTTGAGAAGGGTGAACCATGGCGGCTGCCATAGCCAAGGCCAGCAAAATGACCAGTCTGGATACCTCCATTACGTGCCTATCTATGATTTTTGTATAGTTAATTTATACTGTGTCGCGTGTATCTGTAACTATGCTTTTGTACGTAGCTCGTAAGGACAGCGGTATTTATAGTGAATGAGTGAGAGTTTTTTCTAGATGCTTAGAAAAATCTTGCTGGTGTTGCAAGTGGTGGCAAAACGACGTGGTGATTTTTTTCTCATCGGGGCAAAGAATTCTACGAACCAGACCTGGCACCGAGGCAATTAGATTAGTCGTACTCGTACCATGGAGGATTGGAATAGTCAAGTCGTCAGATAAGTAAATTTCCGTCTAGAAATGGAACCTGTGTAAACACGGCGAATACCCTGTCTTTATTCTATGAACTCAAATTTTCTGGCATTTTTAGCCAAACAGGATTACCCGGTCTTTATTGAAAAGCCAAAAGCTAGTCTTACAAAGATCATGTACTAAAGTGACCGGGTTTTTTTAAGCCCCAGCGAGTACAGTCATCCTCTTGAGTTAGTTGTACGTACAAGTAGTAACAAATTTTTTAACATAATCTATTTTTTATTCGAAAATACAAAATTATACTTATGATTTTATCTTTTTTTTTTCAAAAGTAGCCTACTATCGCCGAATCGTTGGATGACTGGCCTCTGTCATCTAATGGCCGAGTGACACGAAGGCAGTATCTGTACCGTTGGGCGATAGGGATGCAGTCGCCCTGTCGTCCAACCGCTAGGCGACAGAACCTCCAGTCACCCAACGGTTGGAAGATTGGAGCCTATTATTTTTATTTAATCCTTGTTTTTAAAAATATTTTGAAGTTAATTCATCGCGAGCTTCATTTCCAATTTTGACCCCTTTGACCACACCACCACCCGTGGCGTGGCCAAACCATACTGTCACGCCACACACTACAGCGTGGCAAAACATGCCACACCAGCCCTCGTCCACCCGGCGTGCCAGCGTGGAGGATTGCGTGGCAGTAGTCACGCCAGACCCCATGGCTTGACAATTGTTACGCCTTGACATGTGGCGTGTAGGGTTTACTGTGTTTCATTTTTGCATGCGTGACTACAGTTGGTTTGTAAATTATGAATCGAGATAATGGTTGAAATAGTTCGGACTTGATTTATGGATTTGGAACCTTAAGATTTGGTGGTAAGATGGTAACAAAGAGACTTCCTTTTGAAAGATAAAAAATAATTGAAGTTATGGTGATACATAACACCATGTATATGTGACATTTAACAATCTATAACTTAAAAATAGAGAATCTACCTGTGAACCATATATGACACTATCCTTTTAATTGAGCGTAAATATATATGGATTGATAATCTTTTTGTGGATTGATAACTTTTGACACTTCAATATATATATCCATCATAAACACCCATACAATATTTCCAGGCCTTGTCCCAGAAGTGATACATACTGGATCCTGAAAAAATGACTAATATGTGGACTATGTGGTACAACATGAGGCACAAGGATGGATATATGGTAGACAGTACCGCTGATGACATATGCGTAGACATTTCGTGCCTATTTCTAGAACTCATTTTTTCATGTTGTTGGATGCCTTGCTATGCGAAGAATGCAAAAAGACGATGAGATTTGATGTTGCGAATTAAAATATACTTTATAATAAAACTGGGAATAACATGACGCACAAAGTTTGGTTACATGCATAAGAAACAACATCATGCACGATGTAACAAACCAAAGTACTCCTACGATACATATTTGCCTTTTTGGAATGGAAATAAATTAGACCTTTGAGGGACTAGTTGGGAATGGCCCAACCTACTACGTGGATCGGATCCATTTTCCCTTCCTTGCGAGCTTGGCATTGAACTCCTCGGCGGCCTCTTTGGCCTTGGCCACCATTTTCCTTTTTTCTCATGCTCCGTCTCACGAGCCTCGTGCTCCTTGCGCGTGCTCGCCTCGAGGTGAGCTTTTGTCTCCTGACATATACGTTTGGTTTGCTCGTCATTGCAGTGCTCCTCCTCCTGGATCTCGTAGGCCCTTTTGACATCACACTCCTTGTAGTCGAGAGTCCACTGGTCATGTGTGTGGATCTCTAGGTCGATCCACTTACGGTAGCCACATAGTGGTTCTAAGCACTACGGGTAGATGGGAGAAATTGTTAGTGAGTACATTGAAAGAGGAAGAGTAGAGGAACACATTGTAACTGGTCCTTACCAACTGTCGATAGCTGCTCGTATCCCAACGGTGGTCGGGATAGTGTCTGAAAAGCTGAGATCAGTGTTGTCAAGTTGATCTGAAAAGTTGACGAGGCAGATTGTTGTCACATCTTACTTTATAGGGAGCTGTCATGTCATGCTTTGCATAGTCATGTATTTTCGGTCTGAAAAGCTGAGGATGTATAGTTAAAACCATAAACACTAACGTAAACCTAAGAATGCTCTTTGGACTTGAAGAACTTGTATCTGTCCCTGCACCAACAGAGGCACATGACTTGCTGTGTTAGAAAGCATGTTGCGTCCCTCATGGCTATAAAATGCATGCCCCACCCTTCGAAATTAGGACCACACGACCCTTCCATCTGTAGGAAGAAGACCTTCTACATCCTAGAGTCACATAACATGGAGATGTTGAGGGGCCAGTCCAACCGGGTATGTGTCAGTTGGTGTTGGGACACGTGGTGTGGGCGGGTCGGTAGCAAGTACCAGCCTGGTACATGTCCGAGGAGTGTACCAATGAAGGTACTCGTCATACGCGCTGCGATCGTATGGGGTGTCCTCTTGCACATAGTCCTGCAGTGCGCCCTCCCACTGGCCTACCCACGTGTCCATCCTCCCCACCCAGTCCGTGCCATGACGGACTCCCTTCCTACTGTGCCTGCAAGATGTAACATGTAGTTACAAGTCATGGGTACAAGACGGCAGTAAAAAGAGGGACATCTTTGATGATTACTCACACGTGCACTTTGTCGGGCACAGCCGCCCGACTGGTACTGGAACCACCAGGCGTATACCGAACTGGTGCATCACATGATGTGTTGCGTAGTTTCGACGAAGACATTGAACACAAGCACCCTGTGCATTAGCCAGTAGTCCTAGTCGCACTAGCATAGTGAGAACAGGCTGTGAGGAGCGTGGGCCTATAACTCCTAAGGGCAGTATGGCTCCTAGCGCACGTCGTTTGCCGTGAGGCGGTCGAAGTGCTCCATGAACAGCTCATACGCCTGTGTCACTTGCATGTGCGCAAACTATACCTGCAAGGAACACAAGCTGTTAGATAGAACAATCGGTTACATGAAGAAATTATTCGAAAGACAGAGTACGTACCCATTGCCGGTACTAGAGAGAGCCCATAGTCGGCCAGTCCACCTCGCTCTTGTGGAACATCTCCTACCCATAGGGAGTGCTTTCATCCAACAGGCACCGTCCGAGGCTAAAGCACTCGAACAACCATGGTTGTAGCAAGAGCGGACACCTCGTGAGGACCAAGTTTGGCCTCGACCTGTAGCACGCATCGCATAAGCCATGATAGGTGGCAGCAAGTGCGGCCAAGCCCCAACTGATTTGGGGGGCCTCCCTGTCGATGATGGTCCTAGCGTATGCGACATGTTGTGCATCAACGGTGTCACCGTGGCTACTGGTGAATAGCACCCAACCAAACAGCCACAACAAGTATGCCTCGAGGTAGCGTGACACCTGGTGCTTGTCAGTGGCAGGGTCCATCCACTCGACTTGAGCGCAAGCAAAAAGTTAGTATGATTGTAGTACAAACACGTACCTGAACTGTGAGAGCCACCGCAAGGGTGGGTCATGCCTCTGTGCCTGTGAGAAGATGTAGTACCCCTCCGCGGCTGTAGGTGGAAGGACTCTGTGAAACTTGGCAAGAAGGTCATCGTGTCAGTTGGCTGGGGCGTCTACCGGGAAGGCGGCATCTCCCGCGATAGGGATCCCAAGCAGCAGGGGGACGTCCTATAGAGTAGGGGCCATTCCCCCAAATGGGAGATGGAAAATGTGAATCTCTGACCGCCACCAGTCGATAAGAGCTGTCAGCAGGGAGCGGTCAAACGGGAAGCGTCATGACCGCTCTGGCCCAGCATAGACGTGTTGTTGCCGATCACAGGTGGTGCCAGCTCGTCCTCGTCCGTGGCCTGCACCATCTGGGCCAGAGGTAGTAGACCGGCAGCGCTAAGCTTGCGAAGCAAAAAAAGGTTAGTACGAAACGTTCATATGGTGAGAAGATAGTGCCATCGAGATGCAAACCTGTCTGTCCAGTGTAGGTCTAGCCTCCAGGACACCCGAGATGTCCGCGAGTGGATCACCCCCAACTTAGTCGCATCGCCCATGCCCACAGGATGTGGGACACGACATGACGCGTGATGTAGCTGGTCGATGTGTTCCTCTAGGAGGCCGAAATGCAAGTCAGATCCGCGAGGTTCATGAGCCATACCTGCAAAACCCTTCAAGTTAGTACATACGCACAAATGAAATAACGAATGTAAAGTAGGAGTAAATTTAACTTGTAAACAAACAAACAACATAGTACTAGGTTACCAAGACAATACTTTTATTACACACGCACTTCTCCTCCATTTTCTTTTCTTTCTCCTCTCTTCTTGCTTTTCTTTCCAGTCATCTAAATAAAATTATACTACTTTTTCTCTATCTAAAATTTTCTACGAGTGCTACTTATACTATTTTTTACACTAAACAAACTATTTACTTACTACAAAGAAATACACTACAAGATAAAAATAAAATACCTTACGAATGAATCCTTCCTCCTCCTCTTCTTCTCCTTCACCCTCTCCCACGAATGAATCCTTCCTCCTCTTCTTCTTCTCCTTCACCCTCTCCCTCTCCTCTTTTTTTTCCTTTCTTTCATGTCCTCTCCTCTCTTCCTTCCTTCCTTCCTTCCCTCACGCGAGAGCCGGCCGCCAGTCGCTTGGGCGACTCACGTATCCTTTATATAAGGCATCCAGTCACCGAACCATTGGGCGAATGCATTAATGTCTCCCAACGATCCAGCTACTGCCTTCCTATTGCTCAGCCATTGGGCGGTAGGGGCCATTTGCCCAACAGTTTAGTGACAGTAGGCTACTTTTGCAAAAAAATAAAATCACAGGTATAAAATCATAGTAGGCTTCTGTAATTATTCACCCCTTTAATTACCGACATCGGCCCAATAATGAGCTTTGTCATATTACCATTAGCATGTGTTATTCTTGATTCATCATTTGTCATGTTATTTGCTTACTCATATGTGCATAGGCTAGGATTTTGATCATGATTTTTTCATGTATGCATACGCTTGGCTTTGCCATTGTAAGCATGTGTCATCTTGATGTGTTCACTATCATTCTTTTATGATATCTTTCTCTATGTATCCATATGTCCACTAGATATCCATGATTAGAATACTTTATTTTTGATCCATGTTAGCATACTTTATGCATGTCTTGTTCTATGACATATTTTATGCTTACATGGTATTAGTTGTTCAAGTGGTATTGCTAAATTATGGATAGATAAGTTTTGTCATATCTTCACTTGCATGCTTCATCCTTCACTTTGTGCATGCCATGCTATGTGCTTGTGTGCTCATATACTTTAACGCCTACTATAGATATATTGAGCCTGTCATATCTCTTTGATATGTAGTGTTCATGTTTTGCTTATAGCCATGCTCTATCTATTCATGTTCATGCTCTAAATTATTTTTTTATACTTACATGAACATTAAAATTTTATTGTCTATCTCTCACTTTTGATCATATCAGTTTTGCTTGTTATGTGTCACGAGACCAAATTTGTTTGTCATTTCTCACCAACCCCAGGTCTAAGGCACATACATCTTCTATTCTGGTGATCTAGGTGTTACAAGAGAGGGGAAGGCCCAGTGTGCAACATCTCAGTGGCTAAGACCTTGGTTTCTACATATTTTGGGTCTTTTTCTTCCTCATTCTAGTATCTAGTGATGGATATCACTCTTGGGATGCAGCATGACGTGGTTTCTACTCCTTCGACTACATCTCACCACAAAGTGATGAGATACAAGTTTTGTTTCATGTCCTTTACTTTTGCTCATGATACTTTATTGCATATCATTCAGGGCTTTGTAGTTGGAGGGTTGGCTAGGTTAGAAATAGGATCACTTCTTGCACGAGTCACCTGTAAGCATATTTTGGATCTTCTAGGTTGTGCTTTCTCCAGTCTAGGTTGAGCTTGCCTTTTCAGTCACTAGTGTTCAGTAGTAGAGATAGCTAGTATTTTTTATTCACTCATTGGTTGTGAGTTATCATTTTCCTAGAGACCATGTGGAGTATCTTCTTCTAGCCCTTATAACCATTCCTAATGAGAAGAGAGTTCGGGGTGTGACTTTTGTGAGTTGGTCCTACCTTCTCTTCAAGTGTTTGCAGCTATTTCTTCTTACAGATTTTGTGTAGGGGAGTTTGATTCCTTTTATCCTTACATGTAGTATCTTGCAATTTGTATAATTAAGGGGGTTTTATTTTCTTGCTCCTGTTTGCATCATGTATACATGGCATTTCATTGTGAAATATGTATTTAGATGTGAGTTTTGATTATTACTGAATTGTGATGTAATTCTAATTTGATAGGGCTCACTACCATGTTATGTCTACTTAGCTAATTTTGTTATGCTATTGTATGTATAATTAAATCTTTACCATGCTAGCTTAATTCGCAAGTTGAACTGAAATTCAGAAGTGGTATTATTTTTTACAGTTGGTATCTTTTAAGTTTGCAACGTTAGATCTTTTGACCAGTTTGCTCTCTAGTGATCCTTTTATGATATATGCCATGTCGAAAAATGTTTTGTTGAATTTTGAGTCTAAAATTGAGCTTTAGTTAGTGCTATGCTAGTTCTTTGGTGAATCATATCATTGCTCAATAAACTAGTACCTAACTTAAATAAATGATCTATTTTATACTTAATCATGAATCTCAACAATTCTTTTTCATGAGACAACTTACCATTGACTTAGCATGACTCAAAGGGAGTTTTGTATGACCAAGGTCATTCTTTTAAGTTAATGCTTGAGATGGTTAACAATAGTTTGAGATCAATAAACATGTAATTAATTCAAATGGTTGAAGATTAGGAGGCAGTTGTCGATAGCTCCTAGTCTAGAACTTGCTTTACTGAGATAGACCGTATAATTGTGATCATTGGTTGAAACTTAGAAGGCAGTTGTGGATGACTGCTAGCCTAGGACTTGCTTTGCTAAGATAAGACCTTAAAATAATCTTTAAAATCTCAAGTTTGGCTTTAAACAAGTACTTAGGCATAATTGGTTAAAATTAAATTTCTAGCACTTCGATTGACTCAATTGTAGCTTCTTAGTTCCATTTGGCTTTCTTGACATAGCCTAACTCATATTTGGATACCTTTAGATAAACTTATCAATTTTGAACTCTTAGTTATCTTGAAATTAATTTGAATGCTTTAAATCGTGCTAACTTGCCTACATTGGTTATATATACCTCGTTATGATCTAGATAGTTTTGTTTGCATTCTATGGCCTCAAGTGGTATCATTTTAATTTGAACCTCACTTTGAATAATTTTCAAAACACTTTTAGGTTATGCATTGTTATTCATGCACACATCCTTTTCTTTTGCTACTTTGTGCTTTTCTTGTTCGCATGTATCATTTAAGGGGGAAATTACAAAGGTTGGGTTCTAGTGAGCTTGCATAGCTTCTTGACCCTTGATGACTATTTTGCCAAAAGGGGAAGAATCATCAAGGCAAAATTTGGTTTTAGTCAAAAAGGGGAAATATTGAGAATAATCTTATAAGGGGGGAACTACTCATTCAAATGGTAAATGAACTAAAAATATGAAAATGGGCATAGTGAGGTTGAAAATGAACATTTGTTCTTTTTGCTCTTTTGGTGCCTTATCTTGCTATGAAAATGGTCATGTTGAACAATTATTTTTTTATTTTGACTACAAGCAAGATTTTAGCTTTTGAGAAGCTTCTGGTGTAGATTGGAGTTTTTATTCAAAACTTACTCTTTCTTGCTGTTAACTCCAGTCCACATCCTGACACTATGGTCATGTTCATTTTTTCTCTTGAAATGGATCATTTGTAGTTTTCACAACTTGTTTACTTTTATTGTCTAAATTCAAACTCAAATTCTTCCCTTTAGGGATGTTTGTCAAATTACTTATTAAGGGTTAGATTATGAGACCATGTGAAGGTCACCCCATGTGTGTGATGAATATTTGACTTTGCTTGTGCTTTGATGTCAAAGTTTGATTTTGATTTTATGTAATTTGCTCTTTGGTTTTGCTGTCTAGGAGATAATGGTCTGATTGACCTACAGAGGTGCTCTAATCGACCATGGTGGTCGTGGTCAGACCACTCCCCTTTTCCTGGGGAGAAATAGGGTGGTCAGACTAGATGGGTGTTAGCGATTTGATCGGTGCTGTTGGACAGTGTGCTGGGTGTGCACATTGGTTCAATGTTTAGTCCTAGGGGTTATGATAAATGGTATAGGTGCATACATGTTGCACAATGTATTGTTTTGACTAACGTGAGTCAAGTGGATGAAACTTATGCTCAATAAGGTTGCTTGGTTTTTATATATGCAAGTGGCTTAGATGGCATAGCGGTCGGTGGCATTGGACTAGGACTAGATGGGGGTGTTGAGGTCTGGAGTGGTCATATAAGTCCGGGTTAGGCTACGTGGCTCAAGTTGGAGCACAAAGAAGACAAGCATTGTGGATAGACGAGTTGGTGCATGTCGTGTGTTAAGTACCGAGGTCGATACATGTTGAGACGATTTAGGGGAGACCAAATGCTTAAAGACGTGACAGCTAATCATTGGGTACTACAGGCTAAGTGTCAAAGTATACGGAAATGCTTTGGTGTGAGGTAAGGTTTCTTGGCTCCTCAATTGATGATTTTGTGTCATGAGGTGCTACGTGATAGTTTGCTTATTGTTGTTTGTTATAGGACTCTAGAGCTAGATCATAGTAAGGCAGAAGGGATCAGGACTAGGTTAGGGAGCTGAGATCCAAAGCGATTAAGGTGCCGCTAAAGATGACTGAGGTTATAGTGGTGGTTACAAGCTGGAAAGACAAGGAACCGGAGTGAGATCTATCAATAGTGAACATGATAGGCAATGGCATGATAGACTAGTACTAGACTTAGGGAGGAGCTGATATCCTGAATGGTCAAGAAAGCTAGGTGCAGTCATGGTGAAGATGAAACATAGGGTTGTTTTAAGGTAAAGGAAATGGAAAGCTTTGTGAAAGACGGTAGAGGGGCATTTTGTTAAATTGTCTAATACCAGAAAAATAGCTGTGTGCAAAACTGTGGTAATGACCTACGTGGTTTAGGTCATTGTTGTGTTGAAAATACTAAGTGAATTAAGTATTAATTCATTAATAAATTAATAAGGTTGCCTAATACCTTTGAGGGAAAAATTTCAGAAATCATTTAACCCCTCTTAATTTTCGCCGTCGGTCCTGCAGGAAGCAAGTTTCACATTCTTAAATTTTGACAACCACAGTAAAACAGTAGTTCCCTTAGCAAATATTGTCTATCTGAACTACTTCATCCTTCCAAAGGATGATGATGCCGCCGCGTGTACCCGCTGTAGGAAGGTGTAAAATTGTCGAGTCCATTATCGGCGAGAAAATTGATTGTAGCTTGGTCTACCGTGCTCAATTTTGTTTCCTGAAGGCAGCCATATGGCAAGGGTTACTGGCGATGGTTTCTTGAATGGTCATTCAACGCAGAGGAGTTCTGGCCTCGCATGTTCTAGCAAATTATATTGAGGTTGGGGCAGTTCGTCATGTGGGCGAGCCTCAGGGAAGCGAATCGAAGCAAGAAGCAACAGACGAAGACGTGCAAATAGTAGAAGAGAAGACAATAGCAGGGTTACAGCTTAAGACCTACAGTTGAAGAATTGAAACGTAGAACGACACAAGAACATGCGTCGCGGCAGAACTTCAACATATAAGGGAAGAATTAGAGTTCAGAGCACACGAATGGAGAGTAAGAGAATCCACCTGAAATTGACCAGGGAGATACCAACTGAAATTGGCAAGTTATTAAACCTGTACTCCATGGATTTAAGACAGAATCAACTATCTGGTCAGATCCCAAAGCAAATTGGCCAACTTAATAATCTTAAGTTTCTTGATTTTTCAAGCAATCAGTTGAGTGGAACAATACCAGAAGAGATTGTAAATTGTTTCACACTGAGATCATTAAATATGAACAACAGCTTGAGTGGAAGTTTACCCGACACTTTAGGCTGTCTAATTTACCTGCAGGGCATGCTTGATCTTAGCAAGAACAATCTCCACGGACCAATACCGTCAGAACTTGGCAAGCTAGGAATGCTAATATTTGTAAATCTCTCCCACAACCAATTCAGCAGTGGCATCCCTGCATCAATCGCAAGTATGCAAAGCCTAACAGTATTTGATATGTCATATAACAACCTAGAAGGCTCTGTCCAGCAAGGGATCTGCAACGCATCAGCAGCATGTTTTCTCCAAAACAAAGGTCTTTGTGGAGACCTTGCTGGTCTGTCACCTTGTTATTTGCCTCCTGCGAAGCGTCAAAAGTTGATACTGGAAGTCAGTGTTCCTATTTTTGGTGCTATTATTTCCGTAAGTGCAGCTGTTGTTGTTCTGATTTTATGCAAGAAATCTTCTCAAGGAACTGATGCAGTGAACAAAAAGGGTGTATTCTTGGAGGACCGGTTTACACAAGGATAGGCAATCAGAGGGGGTGAATGATTGCGGAAGCTAAAAATAAATTTTAAGACTTTTCCCTAAACACAAAACCTATTTAAACCTCATGAAATGACTAGTAGAGAGAAAACAAGAATTAAAAAAACTTAACTCACAGCCGTACTTGATATAAAAAAATGCAGAAAGAATTCAACCAGAAATTCTCACAAGTAGTACACGCAGGATTACTCTGTGAATTCTCCAAACAATCATGCAATGATTCCCATCCAATCTCATGATCAAAGCTCATGCATGTTTTAGCCAAAACTTTAGATCAATACATGCAGACCCTTTTTCTAGCTTGTTACCTGAAACCAGCTGACACGTTACTTTTTCTCAGCCCCGCTCTCGGCTTCGCAACACCGCAATTAGAGAAACGCCTGCTTCTTTTCTTCACGTCCCGCACGAAAAAAAAAACCGCAGCACGCAGTCCGCTCGCTTTTTCTTTTCGCCCCAAGACAGTTGCGTCGCACACCAAAACCCATATGCATGCAAACCTATTTATCTATCCATGAAGCCGACTCCAACACGTTCACGTATATGCATGCAGCCATACAAACCAACTCCAACTCATGGCCTGATCTGCATGCCGTAAACAACAACTTCAACTCCAACACGGAAACCAATGAATCACGGCTCCGTATTTACGTTGTATTTCGCATCTGTATACCACATGCCAGCCTGCATGACCCTTCCGCAGACCGCACGTGGACCATGCATTTCACTGCAAGTCTTGTCGTGCCAACCGCGCAACACTCCGCCATGACGCATCTCCGCGCTTCCAACGCCGCGTCATCTCTGTGCGCATTATTCGCTGGGCCGAACATCTCGCATGACATTCTTGACCAATAGGACATCAGTTCCTCCCTGAACTTAGTCCCGAAACCTCAGTTCCTCCCGAACCTAGTTTCAGTCCCGTCATCAACCATATTCCGCCTCAAGCAATACCTGCACACAAATAAACAAACAATTGCGTACGAGCACAAGTCCACGACTTGACTCAAGTCAATCCGCACAATACCTCACACGAGCATATCATGCAACATACGGCAATCCGTAATCGTTATCACAACTATTGTCAATGTATTCATCACATGATCTAACAATCTCCCCCTTGATGAATACATTGACAACACCTCAAGATCGTATGATGAATTTGTTTCAAATAGATATAAGTGAAGAACTGAAGCCGAAAAGAAAAAAATTTTAAGCCACAAATCTCAAATCGTCTCAAATATCTCCCCCTTTGGCAATGTAATCATCAAGAAAATTTTGAAAAAGAACAATTCTAAGAAGAAGCAGTGGTAATAAAAATCTAGAAGCTTTGTAGATTATCCAAGTCATTTTGCATTGGTTTAATAACACAACCAAGTCATATTTTTGAGTAGAGCTATCTAGATCATATAAAACCATATATTATATAGCAAAGTCAAAACAAGTCTGTCAATATGATTAAGCGATTTTATATCCATGACAGGCATCGCAACAATGACCAGACTAATTATAAATAGCACAATGAAATATCACAATGAAAAGTCAAAGCCTAAAAGTGAAGCAAACATTAACTCTTAGATGGACTAACAGTCTCATGTAACAACTTATTGCTCCACACTCAATTCTTAGGCATGTGGTATGCTTGTAGCATACTTCTTTTCATAATGACATACTTTTCTTATTCTTTTTTCTTTTTCTTTTTTTAATGGTGGCATGCTTGAAGCATACTTCTTTTCATCTTGCGCACTTTTGTGCCTTTTTTTTCACCATGGCATGCTTGAAGCATACATCTTTTCAATTTTTTCTTTATATACTTTTTTTTAATAACATGCCAAATTGAGTGATCATAAAAATTGGAACATGAAACATGCGAGCCTCATAGCCAAGAGTTAAAATAAGACTCACAATCAAGCTAATCCTTTTCGATGGACATCGCAAAGTAATAAATATAATTAATCTAGTCAAAGTATTTCGCCATGTCATACTTTTAATTCAAATGTAGCAATTTAATTATAACAAGTCATGATCAAAGCTACATAACATATGGATAAATATGATAAAGAGAGCTCTACTACTCAATTGGTTTCAATGACTTGGATTTGATGAGTTTTTTTTAACAAGGATAATAAACAAAGCTTCCAAAAATTTAAATGACAAGCTCCCCCTTAGAATAATCCCATCGGATGCAACACACCCAACTCACTTCGTAAACGAACAAACCGAGAAGAATCCAAAGGTTTTGTGAAAATGTCTGCCAATTGATGTTCAGTATCTATATGATGAAGCACAATATTTCCTTTATCCACATGATCTCTAAGGAAGTGAAATCTTATATCAATATGCTTAGTTCTTGAATGTTGCACTGAGTTCTTAGCAATACAAATAGCACTAGTATTATCACAGAAAAGTGGAACATTATCCAAAATTATCCCATAATCTTTAAGTGTGGCTACTATCCAAAGAATTTGTGAACAACAACTAGCAGCAGCTACATATTCAGATTCAGCAGTGGATTGAGCAACAGAAGATTGTTTTCTAGATGACCATGAAATAAGTGAATTACCCAAAAAGTGACATGAACCAGATGTACTTTTTCTATCAATTCTACAACCTCCAAAATCAGCATCAGAAAAAGATCTTAAACTAATACATGAAGAAGCAGAAAGCCATATGCCAAAATTTTGAGTGCCATGTAGATACCTGAAAATCCGTTTGACAGCTTGTAGATGTGAAACACGTGGGGAAGCTTGAAAGCGAGCACATAAACACACAGAAAATTGTATGTCTGGCCTCGAAGCAGTAAGATATAAAAGTGAGCCAATCATGCTCCTATACTCCTTTTGATCAACAACTTCACCATCTTCATCAGGATCAAGTGTCGAAGCAGCTCCCATAGGTGACACAATAGGCTTGCAATTTTCCATCCCAAAACGACGTAAAAGATCCTTTGTATACTTACTTTGATGCACAAAAGTTCCCTCATTTGTTTGTTTTATTTGCAGTCCCAAAAAGTAAGTCAACTCTCCCATCATACTCATCTCAAATTCTTTACTCATCGTTGCTGAAAACTCAGTCACCAAAGCATGAAATGCACTCCCAAAGATGATATCATCAACATAAATCTGAACGAATAATTGATCATTGCCTTGCTTAAGTACAAAGAGAGTCTTATCAACCTTTCCCATCGAAAAACTCTTTTCTAATAAAAAACTTTTCAATCTATCATACCATGCTCTAGGAGCTTGCTTTAATCCATACAAAGCTTTTGACAATTTGAAAACATGATTAGGAAATTGTGGATTTTCAAAACCAGGTGGTTGCTTAACATAAACCTCCTCATTTATATAGCCATTAAGAAAAGCACTTTTTACATCCATTTGATATAATCTAAAACCTTTAGATGAAGCAAAGGCTAACAAAATTCTAATTGCTTCAAATCTAGCAACAGGAGCAAAAGTTTCATCAAAATCTAAACCTTCTATTTGTGAAAAACCTTGAGCAACCAACCTAGCTTTATTTCTAACAACAACACCATCCTCACTTTGTTTGTTTTTAAACACCCATTTAGTTCCAATTATAGAGTGATTAGTAGGAGGTGAAACAAGTTTCCAAACTTTATTACGTTCAAAATTTTCTAATTCTTCATGCATGGCATTGATCCAAGATTCGTCAGTTAATGCATGAGATACATCTTTGGGCTCAAAAGAAGCAACAAAAGCAGAATGAGCATGGGAGTCAGAATCGATAAACCTGGACCTTGTTACTCTTTCATTTAAATCTCCAATCATTTGTTCAGGTGGATGTCTCCTTTGAATGTGACGGGGAGCAGAAATTTCTGAAGTACCTTCTTGTTCGTTTTCAATATGTGTAGATGAAGTAGTAGCTTGAGGATGCCCAACTGTAGCCGCAGTAGTGGAAGGTGTAGAAGAAATTACAGGTGGAGAAATAGTAGGAACCATAACCTCATCTTCATCATCCTCATCGTCATCAACAAATATGCTCTCCCCCTGAACATATGCATTTGTACCTGCATCACTTAGGCTAGTGCCTGGACTAGCCTCATCAAAAGTAACTTCACAGGTTTCTATTATTTTGTTAGTCTCCAAAACAAGCACACGAAAGCCACGTGAATGAGCAGGGTATCCAAGAAAAATACCATCAGTTGATCTAGCTTCAAATTTATCTAAGCTTCCAGATTTTAACACAAAGCATTTGCACCCAAAAACTCTGAAATGAGATACACTAGGCCTATGTCCAAACCGAAGCTCATATGAAGTTTTACCAAGTTTAGATCTCAAGAACACACGGTTTGAAATATAGCATGCAGTAGATATAGCTTCAGCCCAAAATTTCCTTGGAGTTTTATATTCATCTAGCATTGTTCTAGCCATCTCAACTAAAGTTCTATTTTTCCTTTCAACTACACCGTTTTGTTGTGGAACAGATGGTGATGAAAATTGATGATCAATTCCCTTTTCAGCACAGAAATGATCAAAAGAAAAATTTTTAAATTCAGTTCCATTATCACTTCTAATAGCTCTAAGAGATCCTGGAAGATCGATAGATAATCTAAGAACAAGACTTCTAAAATGACTAAAAGCCTCATCTTTAGATGCCATAAAGTAAACCCAAGAATATCTAGAGAAATCATCAACAATTACTAGTACATACCACTTACCACCAACCGACTGAACTCTTGATGGTCCAACTGTGTCAAGATGTAGGAGCTGTCCCGGTGCATTTGTCATGACCATAGTAAGCGAAGGATGTGAACCTGCACACATCTTACCATGTCTACAAGAAGAACATACTAGATCGCTTTCATTCTTAAGTTTAGGCAAACCACGTATAAGATCCATACCACTAACACGAGTGAGATGATCAAAACCAACATGTCCAAGTCTACGATGCCAAAAGAATAAATCTTTAGAATAATTGGCAACTAGACACCTAAACTTAGCATCATGTGCAGCATCAAAATCAGCTTTAAAAACTCTTCCAAATCTTGAAATTTTAAAAACGAGATCACCTGAAGCATCTAACACTTTACATTCACCTTTCTTAAAACATACTTCAAGATCTTCATCAATCATTTGTGAGACAGAAAGCAAGTTGAATTTCAAGTTCTCAACAAGTGCCACATCTTTAAACATAAACTTTTCATTTACCTTCACTGTACCTTTTGCCAAAACAGATGAAGAAGTAGCATCTCCAAAAGTAACACTTTCAGCTCGAGATGTATGTGAAAGGGAGGAGAACCAACTTTTATCACCGGACATGTGGCGTGAGCAGCCGGAGTCCACTAACCATATGTTCTCCTTCCTCGCGCGAGAAGCCTATACAAAGACAGAAGATGTCGAGGCCTCAGTACTGGGGTTAGAAATAAAACATTTAGGAATCCAGTACTGAGAGACACGACGAGTAGGCGCAACACGAGTATTCTTATGTAAAAATTCAGATTTAGCATTACTCATGTTTCTAGTCACAAAAGAACGTGCTTTCCTCAACCTAGACCAAGCCTTGGCCTTTTCTTTCATTTGTTGTCTAGCTAGTCTAAAGCAAAATTGCACAAGATGTCCATCTTTACCACAATGACTGCAAATGTACTTAACTTTATGTTTAACTTGAGGAGTAGAAGCAACATTTGCATTCACTTGATTAGTAGATGACATGATACCAGCAGATTTAAACATAGTTTGTTTTGGTTCAAGTTTCACTTCAATTTTTCCAGGTTCAAGAGGCTTAATAACCTTAGGAGGATTATTCTTGGCATGCTCAACAAAATTAAATCCTAGACCACGTTTTTTCACACTTGTTTTTGACTTGTCTAGAATCATATTCAAATTTTTCTTGCCAAAAGAAAATCTCTCTAAAGTGTCTTTTAGGTATTCATTCTCTTTAGCTAGAGTGGGACAAGTTGTGCATTTATTAGATTCATTCACAAGATTTTTAGAACCACTAGACTGAGCCAATCTTTCTTCTTCAGTAAAATCATTAAGTTGTCTAGTCAAAACTTCTATTTCAGTGTTAAGCTTAGGACAATTTGAGCAAGAAGAAATCTCATGATAAATCATCTGTTGAATTGTTTCCTGAGATGAACTAAGTCTAGCTTCTAACAAATCACATTTAGAGCAAGCTTTAGATTGAACATTTGAAATACTTGATTCTAAACATGAAGAAGAACTAAACTTGAGATTTCCAATTTCATCATTAGCACATTTTAATTTTTCATCACAAGAGTCATGTGCTAATCTTAATTCATCAAATTTAGCAGTTACATCTCTAAGTTGATCCATGTTTAATGCATTAAGTGACCTAGCATTCTCTAACTCAGAATATAAAATTTGACAAGACTCACAAGATTCATCATCAGGAATTAAAACTCTAAGTCTTGCAATTTCAGAATTTAGAGATTCAATCAAGGTATCATATTTCTTAATCTTTTTATCTTTCTTTTCTAGCAAAGTACCAAGTTTAGCAACAGCTTTAGCTAAATCATCATAAGAAGGTTCTACCTCATTGTAGTTGTCGCTGTCAAGATCATCATTGTCGGTGGAGCTTTTGCTACTTGCCATTAGACACAACCCAATTAAATCTTTCTTGCCTTTGGGAGTATCATCCTCGCTGTCCGTGTCCACATCACTCAAATTAATTTGCTCAAGAGCCGAAAGAACACGATGCACCACCTTGCGATTAATATAGCCCTTCTTTTTATTCTTCTTTTTTTCTTTCTCCATCTCTTCTTCCTTCTCATTCTCTTCTTTTGCAAATCTTGCTAGAAACTTTGGACATTTGGGACGAATATGATTGAGATCACCACACTCATAGCACCTTTGAGGACCAAAATTTCCTCTCTTTCTTGATCTCACATTCTGCAAAGCTCTTGTGAAGCGTGTAGAAAGAAGTGCCAAATCATCTTCTGGAAGTTGCTCTAGCTGTTCATCGGTTAGTGAAGACAAAGACGACAAAGCATAGCTAGTAGAAGAATTATTACCATTAGACTTGCTAGATTGTGAAGCTAAAGCAATTGATTTATTACCATTATTTTTTCTAGCAAAAACATCTAATTCATGAGTTTTCAATTTAGAATAAAGTACATCTAATGTAAGTGTACTCATGACAGTAGATTCTCTAATGGACGTAACCTTCATCTCCCATATAGACATATCTAATGCTCCAAGTATTTGACGTGCATTTTCAGCATCAGTATAAGTAACATTAACAGCACGTAGATTACTAAGAATTTTGTTAAAGCGAGCAAAGAGATCATCTATTGATTCACCAGGTTTCATCTCAAAACGCATGTAATCTTTTTTGTACATATCTTGACGTACCTCTTTAATAGTAGATGAACCCTCATGATAATCACAGAGTGCTTTCCATACCTCATATGCGGATTTAAGATGCACAACACGATCAAAGTCACTCCTTCCTAGTCCTTGAATTATCAGATTCCTTGCCTTGCTATTTGACTCCACTTCTGCTATATTCGCTGCTGACACAGCATCATTCTCCGGCACTTGATAAGGCTTGTATACTTTCTCCCATATTGCAAAGCCTTGAGCTTGAATGTATGCCTCCATTTTCGCTTTCCAATACTGAAAATCAACACCATCGAAAACACAAGGTTTTGTGGAATACCTATCCGTCGACATGTTTTCTAATCACCGGTTAAGATCAATTAGAAAAATTAACCTGCTCTGATACCACTTGGAGGACCGGTTTACACAAGGATAGGCAATCAGAGGGGGTGAATGATTGCGGAAGCTAAAAATAAATTTTAAGACTTTTCCCTAAACACAAAACCTATTTAAACCTCATGAAATGACTAGTAGAGAGAAAACAAGAATTAAAAAAACTTAACTCACAGCCGTACTTGATATAAAAAAATGCAGAAAGAATTCAACCAGAAATTCTCACAAGTAGTACACGCAGGATTACTCTGTGAATTCTCCAAACAATCATGCAATGATTCCCATCCAATCTCATGATCAAAGCTCATGCATGTTTTAGCCAAAACTTTAGATCAATACATTCAGACCCTTTTTCTAGCTTGTTACCTGAAACCAGCTGACACGTTACTTTTTCTCAGCCCCGCTCTCGGCTTCGCAACACCGCAATTAGAGAAACGCCTGCTTCTTTTCTTCACGTCCCGCACGAAAAAAAAAACCGCAGCACGCAGTCCGCTCGCTTTTTCTTTTCGCCCCAAGACAGCTGCGTCGCACACCAAAACCCATATGCATGCAAACCTATTTATCTATCCATGAAGCCGACTCCAACACGTTCACGTATATGCATGCAGCCATACAAACCAACTCCAACTCATGGCCTGATCTGCATGCCGTAAACAACAACTTCAACTCCAACACGGAAACCAATGAATCACGGCTCCGTATTTACGTTGTATTTCGCATCTGTATACCACATGCCAGCCTGCATGACCCTTCCGCAGACCGCACGTGGACCATGCATTTCACTGCAAGTCTTGTCGTGCCAACCGCGCAACACTCCGCCATGACGCATCTCCGCGCTTCCAACGCCGCGTCATCTCTGTGCGCATTATTCGCTGGGCCGAACATCTCGCATGACATTCTTGACCAATAGGACATCAGTTCCTCCCTGAACTTAGTCCCGAAACCTCAGTTCCTCCCGAACCTAGTTTCAGTCCCGTCATCAACCATATTCCGCCTCAAGCAATACCTGCACACAAATAAACAAACAATTGCGTACGAGCACAAGTCCACGACTTGACTCAAGTCAATCCGCACAATACCTCACACGAGCATATCATGCAACATACGGCAATCCGTAATCGTTATCACAACTATTGTCAATGTATTCATCACATGATCTAACAATTCTCTATATGGAGCTTTGATGGTAAGATGGCATTTGAGGACATTATCAATTCAACCAACAATTTTGACGAGAAGCATTGCATTGGAGAGGAGCATATGGTAGTTTTTACAAAGCAGAACTCCAAGATAAACAAGTGGTTGCAGTGAAGACTCCATCCAATTGACGAAGAGATGTATGATGAAGAAAGATTTCACCATGAGATTGAAGTGTTAACAAAAGTCCGTCAACGTAGCATCGTGAAGTTTCATGGATTTTGTTCCCATCCAGGGTACAGGTTTCAGGTTTGTCAATTTATAGAGAGCGGAAATCTAGCTACAATATTAAGCAATGAACACATAGCAATTCAGTTCCAATGGCATAAAAGGGCAAATCTCATAAGAGATGTGGCTCAAGCCATTACTTACCTTCACCATGATTGTCACCCGCCAATAATTCATCGAGACATCGCAAGCAGAAACATCTTACTAGATGCTGATTACAAGGCATTTGTCTCGGATTTTGGTATCGCAAGAATACTTAAACCTGATTCGTCAAATTGGAGTGCACTAGCAGGGATAGAGGTGGCAACGGGTACCCGAAACCCGAGTACCCGATGGGTTTTACCCGATAAGGAGACGGGTATGGAAAGATATCTTCACCCGTGGGTATGATAATGGGCAAAAACCTCTACCCATCGGGTAGAGCGGGTGCGGGTACAGCTATATACTACCCGTACCCGCATACCTGCGGGTAAAATATACCCGGCGACCCATATACATAATACATACCCTTATCAATTCAGCCCATTTATAGCCCATATACCAGTGGCCCGTATATATACCTGTGTGCCCTAATCCCACTCCCGGTGTCCCCTCTGCGGTCCTGCCTCCCCCAGTCGCCGCCGCACACGGTCATTCGGCCATTCCTCTCCCGGTCTCCCCGTCTCACCCTAGATCTGTGCCTCTTCCCATTCCTCTCCCCGTCTCCCGGTCTCCTCTCCCGCCTCCGGCGGTCCGGCCTCCCCCTCCCCCTGCTAGCACCGCCGCATGCCCGCACACCTAGATCCGCTCTTCCCATTCCTCTCCCGGTCTCCCCTCTTGCCCCCTGCCCCTGCTAGCCGCCGCACACCTAGATCTGCGCACACCGCTCTGCACCACGCCACCACCCCGTCGCGATTCGCGACTTCTCGCCGCTCGTTGTCTCCATTCCATCCATGGCGGCGAACTCCGGCACCACGCAGGACAGCCAGTGATGCTCTTCCTCATCCTTAAGACCTTAACCTTGCTGTCCTTTTGCCTTTTGCTGACCCCGACGCCGTCCCAAAGGGACGACGACCTGCACCCGCTGGATCCGGAGGACACGAGCAAGAACGACCCACCGCCACCGGCTGCCCCGGCTGCTCCTCTGTTGCTTGCACTGCTTGAGACCGTCCAGCCCAGTACCGCCGCAGTCTGTGCTTCTGATCCAAAGAAGGGTATCCGTGTTGGTGTGGCCGAGAAGAAGCAAGCCGCATCCGCTGTGACTCGACGCCTCATCAAGCCAACGACTGCTGAAATAGCCCACCGGCCTCCCTTGTCTCCGATGACTACAGCTACTGCTACTCTCCAAGGCTGCAACCAGAACCTTCGTCGCTCCCTCGGGTAAGAAAAGCAAATGATGCACCATGTTGATTTGTGTTAGCTTGCCCTGTTCTCATTAGCTCCCTTGTGTAGTTGTGTTACCAAACCTGTTTACTTGTTGTCCATTGTTAGCTGGCTGATGTAAGTGACAGTAATTATTTGTCGTAATTATTGCATATTGATATTCACTTTGTCACGATTGTCTTTGTAAGCAAATGATTCACTTTGTCACGATTGTCTATGTAAGCAAATGATTCACTTTGATGTATATGGGCTATCCATTGTTGCTAGTTTGTCGCTCCCTGTTTACTTGTGGATTGTCTTTGTTGATTGTCGACACATGCCACAACAGTAAGAATTTGTTGATTGTCTTTGGAGATGTATCGAAACATGTGTAGAAAAATAGTACATGCGTGAGATGGCAATGTTAACTAGCTGTCCTGTTAAGGAGATTTATGTTTGTTCAGAGATATATGTTTCTTCAGAGATATATGTACACAAGTTCAGGATGGTGTAATTGTTGCTAGTTTATGTCAATTCTGCGGTTCTGCCTAATGATGAAACTGAACATGATCTTCCTGGACTTTTTTTTATTTAATTTCAGATCTATTTTTAATGTTTGATATGAAAATGCAATTAGTTTTTTAATATGTGCCTTTCATAGTTACATTACAAACAAACTTTATGATATGTCTAATTGATCAATGCACTGGTACAGAGTAAGAAAAATGTCTGTAGCCAATGGGAGTGATGGTAGCAGTCAGCCGCAAAGTCCAATAACTCAAGGCTCACATGTACAATTAGAGTCAAGTCCACTCTCTAGATCACCTCAACCTGAATCTATCAATAACTCAGAGCCAGCGCCAATTAGAATAGATGATGATGATGATGGGATTGAGATAGATGATGATGATGATGATGATGAAGGTGTAGTTGTGGCTGGTTCCAAGAGGAAGCTCACATCAGCTGTTTGGAAAGAGTTCACAAAAGTGGAGATTGGGGGCACGGTCCGGGCAAAATGCAACTATTGTTCCAAGAAGCTTTCTGGAGTGTCATGGAATGGGACTAACCACCTTCGTCTCCATTTGAAGTCTTGCGTGCAAAAGAAGATCAAGTTGAATGGAAAGACAATGGCACAATCTTCTTTGAGGTTTGGTAGAACAGATGCAGGGATAGTTTCAGTGGAGAACTACACCTTTGATCAAGATATAGCTAGGCAAGAACTTAGTGCAATGATAGTACTACATGAGTACCCCTTAAGCATGGTCGATCATGTTGGCTTTCGAAGATTTGTTAGTGCACTTCAGCCACTATTCAAGATTGGGACAAGGAACACAATAAGGTATAAGAGCTATGAGCCTATGACTTGTACTACTGATTGTTGTTGTGCATCTCCTAATGATAAATGAATTTTCTAACCTTTTTTTGCTTCAGAAATGATATTATGATGCAATATGAGTTGGAGAAGAAGAAAGCCACTGAATATATGGCTGCAATTCAATCAAGGGTGGCTATCACTACTGACTTGTGGACATCTGACAACCAAAAGAGAGGTTGCATGGCCATCACAGCCCACTTCATTGATGAATCTTGGGCTCTTAGAAATATTATCATAAGGTAGTTACATATTTGATAGTTCTTTCAGATCTGATTGCATATTATCATTCTTACTAAGATCAGGTTGCATTTCATACTTTCTAGTTTATTTCGGATCTGATTACTTATGTCATTTATAATAATTCGAATGTAGGTTCATTTATGTCCCTGCACCTCACACTGCTAAAGTTATTGGTGAAGAGCTATATGAGTCCTTGCTTGAGTGGAATCTTGATGAGAAGTTATCTGCAATTACTCTAGACAACTGCACTACAAATGATGCGGTAATCCCTTATCTTATTACGAATATTGGAAGGCATAAGCTACTGAATGATGGGAAATTATTGCACATGCGATGTTCTGCTCATATCCTTAATCTGATAGTAAAGGACAGGTTAGATGAGTTGAAAGATGCAATTGAGAACATTCGTGATAGTGTAGCTTATTGGACAGCCACACCAAAAAGGATTGAAAAGTTTGAGGAGATAGCTAAGTTTGTTAAAATTGATGAGAAAGTTGCCAAGAGAAAGATCGGACTTGACTGTAGGACTAGGTGGAATTCAACTTTCAACATGCTTAGCATTGCATTGCCCTACAAGACTGCTTTCATAAGAGCAAGTCGTGTAGATAAGCAGTACACTTGTTTGCCAACTGAAGAGGAGTGGAAATTTGCCGAGGATGTTGTGGAGAGGCTTAGGTTATTTAATGATATCACTGTGTTATTTTCTGGGACTAATTATGTGACAGCTAACATTTACTTTACTCAAATTGCTGAGATTAGAAAGAAAATTAGGCAATGGTCAAGTTGTGGCAATCCTTTAGTAGAAGCCATGTCAGTTAATATGGTAGCCAAGTTTGATAAATATTGGACCGATATTCAAGGGCTAATGGGTATTGCAACTCTTCTTGATCCTCGATTCAAGACCGTAGTGTTGCTGATTTGTTTTGAGGATTTACTTGGGACCACTGGTCAAGAATGTGAGGATAGGGTTCTTGAGGTCAAGAACCTGTTAGCTGACTTGATGCATGGGTACCATATGGAAGAGGATGTGGGGAACAATGAACCAGCAACATATTCACTTGGCAATAGTGAGAACTTCTTATCTTCCATGAGTGCACGTGTGGCAAGTAGAAGGCCAGCAAGCATGGGTTTCAAATCTGAGCTTGACCGCTACTTGGATGAAGAGATGTTGGACATGCATACACCAAACTTTAAAGTTTTAGATTGGTGGAAAGTGGCTGGAACTCGATTTCCTACTTTGAGAAGGATTGCAAGGGACATCTTTGCCATCCCTATTACAACTGTTGCTTCAGAATCTGCTTTTAGCACCGGTGGAAGGGTTCTTAGTGAGCATCGTAGCAGGCTCACTTCCAAGATGTTAAAGGCCCTAATGTGCTCTCAAGATTGTCTTCGGAACAAATACAAAGGTATACTAACTCTTTCATAGTTCCTTTCTATGTCTGAAAACTAACTCTTTACTTATGTTTGTAGTTGATGAGAAGAACAAGCAAGGTGCTGCTACCTTTTGGTCCTGCCTCCAAGATATACAAGAGGGGTTGCAGGTTATTGTTCATAACTTGTGCATGTTGATTATTGTTATTGCCTGCGAGGGACGACAACATTGTTATATAATTTGTTCATTTCTGATGTCAAATGCCATTGTGAAAGGGAAATAATGGTAGTGTGCTTGTCTTGTTTCTTTTCTTCATTATGAGAATTGTACTAGTACTACCAAGCTGTATTTTTTTCTTCTACCTAATTGGGATGTAGCTGTGGTGAAGGTTGCCAACTTAAAGTTTGCTTTGCTTTGTTAATTCTGCCTGCTATTCAACTGTCCTATTGATGAATGGAATGTGTTTGTGTCAATCATGCTTACTCATGCAAATCTGTTCATGTAGGAGCTTGCCCTTTGAATCAATCCGCCCTCCAAGTCCAAGCTTCATCAGCCTGCAGCAGTGCAGCTAATCAAAAATGCAATGCAATATGTATCACCTTTTGATTGTAATACTGCTATGCTATTGTGTACTCTATGCCTCTGGCTGGTATTACAACTACTGCTATGTTGAGTCAAGAACATGTAATATAATATGTGATGAACTCATGAACTTGGTAGTGTGGTGTTGGTCTGTCTGTGGTGGTCCTAGACTCCTGGTGTAGACTTAGTGTGCTGTGTGTAGTGTATTAGGACTATGCCTGCTGCTATATTTGAGTCAAAAACTTCTATGTCTGTGATGTACTCTGTCTTGGAGACTTGGTGGTCTATGTTTTGCTTTTATTTAGTCATATTTGTTGATCTAAGCAAGTGGCCCAAATGGGGATGACCCTGAAGAATAGGTTTTTGCAGCATCTACATTCTGCATTCTGCAATTGATAAGCATCTGCATTCTGCATTCTGCATTCTGCAACGGAGGAGCAAGGGCCTGAAGAATAGGTTTTTGCAGCATCTGCATTTTGCAACGATAAAAAATTCGCTCCCTGCAGCTAGCTGTTGAATCTGGAATGAATGTCGGCTGGCTGCTGCTGTGCTGCATGTTCTGTGCGCGCGCGGGTATGGGTTACCCGTCGGGTACAAATACCTGCGCGGGTGCGGGTACGGGTAAATTTCTATACCCATGTGCGGGTACGGGTGTGGGTAAATTTCTATCTATCGGGTGCGGGTATGGGGTGTCAATACCCAGCGGTTATGTACCCGTTGCCATCTCTAAGCAGGGACCTGCGGCTACGTAGCACCTGGTATGTATATATATTACAGTAACATATTCTCCACAGAAATGTATTAAATGCATTGCCCTGCATTACAGCATATTCTCAATTCTTATGTTTCTATGTTGGATGTAGAATTTTCCTACACATGTTTGGTCACGGAGAAATGTGATGTATATAGCTTTGGCATTGTGACGCTAAAGGTGTTGATGGGACAACATCCACAAGAGCTCCAAAATTCTCTCGCTTGAAGACCAAGATCTTATCATCAAAGAAATTTGATAAACGACTTCCAGCACTCAAAACAGATGAGTGTCTACAGCCTTCCCCCAACACAGGCCAACTATGCTGCAAGTTTGTCGAGCACTTGCCATCTGAAGTTATTATGTTTGCCTATTCTGAAGTTATTATGCTTGCCTACTAGTTTTACCCTAATCATCATCATATACATTAAATGCTACCCATATGTTGGTGGAGGAAATTCAATCTTTGTCGGCCGTCGAATTAACCATATAAATAAACTTCAATCAAAATTACACATGCCTTCCTTCTATTTTGGTTTTGTTATAATGAACTTTGATCATTGATCCACTGGCAATATTGATAATTGGTCATTCCTCCTACCTTGTATAAGATATTCAGAGTAAACGGTCCTTTTTGATGACACAAAAAAACATTACTGAATTTGGTGCAAGATGCAGAGCCTGGAAATCAATTTACAAGAGAAATTTGTAACCCATGAAAAACAACTCTCAATGAAGAAAATCGTATCCCGTCAAGCATTTGGGACTGTTGGAATCAGCTCGAGGTCTGCCAACTGATGTTCATCGCCAGTGATTTTAGCTGAGTGCATTTCCGTGTATATTTGTTCTACGAGCAGTGCTTCAATGATTTCCTGTCTAACAAGATAGCACTAATATTAAAGCAAATGAAGCAATCTACTTTTGTATATTTTGCTAATTGTCTAGTTAATGGCATAAAATTTCTGCATATTCGATTTAGTAGCATCCTCTTGTGAAATGAAGCAATCTGTCAAACGATTGGGTAAAATTTTTATTTCTGTGTATTGAATTTGGTGGCATGCTCTTTTGCTATGAAGCAATCCACGAAATGATTCAGCAGCTTGAGTAAAGTTACTAGATCTGTACATTCAAAACATGTGTAAAGACTAGCTGGCACTCAGCAAGATACTAGTAATAGCAATGAAAATGCAGATAAAAGACCCCCCGGGGGGGGGGGGGGTGCTTATTCGACGATACCATGCTTAACTCCTCATGACCTCGCTAATAATCCCCGTCCTCAATCCGACCACCATGCTTAACTCCTCATGACCTGCCTTGCCGCAGGAGCTGGGGCTCAACGGCGGCGCTAGTGGCCTCCATTCCTAATCCGGCAAGCTGCTCTCCCATCGCCTTCCGACGGTTCGTCCCCTGATGCGCAGTGCGCTCACTTCCCCTGATGCAACTCGAAATCACAGCCCATTTCGCATGTCAGCGGCCGAGGGCCAGCAGACAGCAGCCGATCGCGGCCCAGGGGCAACGGTCATGATTCATGAGTCAGATGTTATTTCGATGTTCGGTGTTTATAAAAGAAAAAGAAAAAGGGAAATAACAGGGAGCGAAACCAAAATTAGAGCGGGTGGAATTCCGCTAGCCAATATTAGAGCACCCAGGGAAGACGGGGTGTGTGAAATTATAAGTTTGCCTTCGGGGCCTAGCTTATTTCTATGGGTATCTACGTCATTTTGCCTTGCACGGACCCCGCCACTTCTGGGACTCTAGGGTTGGTTTGTGGTTAGCTTCGGACTCTGTCCAAGGTTGGGCCTGGACCTCTCCTAGGGTCAGCTCTGGACTCCTCAGGAGTTGGCCCCAAACCCCTCCAGGGTTGATCTTATGTACCTCACCTGGGGTTGACCCTAGATCCCTTTAGGGTTGGTCTTGCGAACCTCGCCGAGGTTGGCCTTGCAGACTTGGCTAGAGATAGACCCTATAATGGGTGTCGTCTCTCCGAGGTGGTCATGGGCCCGAGGTGGCGCGGAAACCCTTCCCTAATAGAAATAAAATATATAGAAAATTAGCAATTTGATTTCTATTCGACATCTAAAACAACATCCATAAATAACTAAAATTCAAATAATTATTAAATAAAATTAACAAATTTTGAAAAAGAGTTCATGTCAAGTAAAATCCAAATTAACAAAAATTTTAAAAAATAAAAATTAGCAATTTAATTTTCATACAAATTCTAAAGTAAATGCCCGAAGAAACAAAATATATCTATTGTATACTAAAAGTTGATGACGTGAGTTTTACAACTACTAAGAAAAAAGAGAATTAAGCTAGAAATTCTTAGAAAAAAGAAAACACATCTGTCTCTCAATTTTTGGACTCTTATTATGGTCAGTTAATGATTACCACTGGATGTCTTAGATAAGACAGGGTAGCTTACAAGATAAGCTATCTATTATCGATTCTAAATGAACTCAATAAATAAAAAGAATCTTAGATGGCCCACATTATAAGCCACGTATAAGAGGAAAAAGGGATATGGACGTATAAAATAAATGAGTAAAAGTCATGCATACTTCCCAACAATGTGTGTTTTAAAACTTTGAAAATTCCCAACAATGTATGTTTTACATCTTCAACATTTTTTTTGCTAGAATCGTCACCTACGTGGTGGATTTTAATTAAAGTTAAGCTATATCAACCGTTGGGTGCTATCATCATACAATAAAAGCTTAGGATAGTTGATTACATCAGCTACGAAAAAAGAGATTAGAATAACATCTTGCCCTTGATTTAATGGACCCTAATTATGTTTAACAAGACATAACCTGATGAATGTTACCTGATAAATAAGAATAATTGCTAGAAAATATTCAAAAAAGAAAATCATTTTACCCTTAATTAGGTGGACCCTTGGTATGATTAACAAATCATAACCAATGATTTTTCTTGACCTATGAAAGTACATATGAAGTTGATTTGCACTATAATATGCATGCACATATAGTTTGTATGAAATTAAGATGCCAGATGCTACAAATAGAATTGAACTCAAGAAATCCACACAAAGACATGAACTTTCCTACAATGTCCATTACAATTTGCATTCTTTTAATTGTATTAATATGGGTACATCTATTGTTTATATTATTAGATATGTAGATTAAAAATTATGAAGAACAAGTAGTTTCTTCTAAAGATATATCTATATTATTTTGTTTTAACATATTATACATTAATATCATAAATGAAACTAATTCTACAAATATGGAAATTAAATCAAATTTTATAATGTTCTAAAAATTCTAGTATTTGAATTCTTTTATGTGATCTACAACCTTTATTTTTTGCATATGCTCTCTGTCTTGCAATATAAGTCTTCATTCTTAAGAAGTATCTTCCCACAATATAAGTCCATTATGGAAACCAAAGGTATAGCTATTGCAATTTTTTCACCATATACCTTTACTTTAATGCTAAAAAAATAATTTAGTAGTTATAGTATGACATTTAATAGGGATATGTATAGTCCTATAATATTAACTTTTTAAATTTAATGTCTCCTTGGTCTGCATGTATGATAGATTTTGAACTTATATTCCGAGACAAATGAAGTAGTTTTGGACTTATATTGTGGGACAGAGAGAGTATTTATTTAATTATTCATCATATAAATACGCTCATGGGGCATGCTAGTTGCACCTAAGGGCATGCATGGGTAAAGAGGTCGTATCCACAACACGATAAGAAATTTTATGGAAAGGCCCTCCCCCCACTGCATTTTCCCCACAACACATGTTTGGGTAGGGTCCACGCTAAAGAAAACAGAGAGGAAAAAGTTGGTTTTGGTGCAGCAAGGAGATCGCCCAACGCTCCTCTGTTTATATTCTCTGATGTGCCATATTGACTACAGTTGCTGTATGGCAATAGGATCCGATAGGATCAGAATACAAGGAAGGCTTCTAGAGAGTTTACAACAGAAATGGATTACGATTACAAATTGGAATCGGTTTCCAATATATATAGATAACTGAATATACAACTAAAAGATTGATTCCAGAAATCAGGATTTAGATCAAATGCAGTCAGTCAGATATATCAACATTTCCCCTCAATCTCAACTAGCTTAACTAAATTGAGATTGTTTTGTAGAACTGTGAATTGTTGAACCAAAAGAGGTTTGGTGAATATGTCTACAACTTGATCTCTTGTTGAAATAAATATGATTTCAAGTAATCTGTGTGCCACTCGTTTCTCGAACAAAGTGGAAATCCACCTCAATATGCTTAGTCCTTGCATGAAAAATTGGGTTAGTTGACAAATATGTAGCTCCGAGGTTATCACACCAAAGAATAGGTGACCTGACTTGGAACACACCGAATTCCAACAATAGTGATTGGACCCATATAACTTTAGCTGTTGCATTGTGTAAAGACTTATACTCTGCCTCTGTGCTCGAGCGTGCTACTGTTTGTTGCTTCCTAGAACTCCAGGCAATCAGATTTAAGCCAAGGAACACTGCATAGCCTCCCATTGATCTTCGATCATCTGGGCATCCTGCCTAATCTGCATCAGAGAAGGCACTTATCAGAGAAGAGGAGGACCTTGGAATCTGAAGTCCCATTGTAGACGTTGACTTGATATATCGAAGAACTCATTTCACTGCTCCCTAATGCAAGCTTCTCAGTTGTGAGAGAAATTGACAAACCTTATTTACTGAATATGAGATATCCAGTCGTGTCAACATGAGATATTGTAATGCACCCACAATACTTCTGTATTTCGTGCTCTCAGCCTCTGATAGAAGCTGTCCTTCATCTTTTGTCAATGTTTTTGAAGAAGACATAGGTGTGGCTACACCTTCCATATTAGCTCGACAAAGTATCTCAAAAATATATTTGCTTTGAGTTAGAATGATACCATTCTCCTTCTTAGTGACTTCTATACCTAGGAAATAGTGTAAGTTACCAAGATCTTTGATTGCAAATTCTTGTCTAAGTTGTTGGATCAGCTGATGGACTGCTAGACTGGAAGAACTTGTAACAATGATATCATCTACATATATGAGCATGTAAATGACTACATCAGCATGCTTATAAACAAATAGTGAGATGTCAGTCTTTGAAGGAAGAAAACCAAATTCCTACAGTTTTGTACTTAACCTAGAATACCATGCTAGTGGTGCTTGTTGCAGTCCATATAGAGCTTTGTTCAGCTGGAAAATATACCCTAGATATGAGGAGAGTTTGTCTCTTCAGTATTTATGCATGTGAGAAGAAGGGAAAAGGATGGAGGGTATATTGAACATTACACCAACCCTCTCCCTCCGGACTTAGCTGAAAATAATATTTGAATGGTGGCAATGTCTTACAACAAAGGAGTTTTCAGCACTTTTGGTGTGTGTTTGATTCTGTATTTACGAAAATAAAGTAGACATACAAAATAAGCAAAAATATCGCTTCTAACACACGGTGTTCGTGCGGTAGCCCTAGGGAGGGGGTAATACGTGGCCTTTGCTGCTTGGCCACCATACTACAGAGGGGTTGCTGCATGGCCACCATGCAACACATGATTAGTAGGGTCATTAGTGATGTTCTAATCCTAATTAGAGAGTCTGTTTAGGCGCACTACTTGTACGAATTTTTAGATGTAGCAAATGAGCTTTAAAAATTATAAAATTTTATGTGGAGTCTCTTGACGTAGTGTACTTGATTGTGTAAATATTCATAAATCTATATGTCCTGAATTTCACTGAAGAATTTATTTAAGTAGAGTTTTTGTAAAACAATTTAATGTAGCAAATGAACTCCAAAAATTATAAAATTCTATGTGGTGCCTCCTGACATAGCATACTTGATTGTATAACTTTTTCATAATTTTATTCATCCTAAATTCTACTGAAGAATTCATTTAATTAGATTATTTGTAGGAATTTGTTAACGTAGCAAATGAGCTCTAAAAGTCTCGATGGGGAGGCGCCGCCCCTTAGCTGCTGAGCCTAACCATGCGTTACTAGGGTTGCCCTAATACGCCTTGGACTACTCCGACCGGCGTTGGGACACGGGGTGGTACCGCTAGTCGATAAGGCATGGATACAATATATTCTCCTTGCTTTCTCTTCGAAAGTATGCACTAAGTACCTCTCCAATCTATCCGTAGTCTTCAGATCTGCTATGCACGTTCTGCAAATAGATCGACCAAGAGATCCACCCACACAACCAGTGACGTCTTGCCTACGAGGAGTGAGATGACGAGATGGCCTGCGAGAGGAGGCAGAGCGGCAGCACAATGAAGAGAGCAAGCGTATCCAATGGGAAATGCAAGCTCATCTCAAGATGTACAGGCATAGAGAGTGTGAGATTCGCGAGGAGGAGCGCGAGAAAAAGCGTGAAAGTGCGGATAAGGGTAGGGCAGCCGATGAGGACTACAACACTGAACTCAGCAAGAAGGGCAAATGGCCTTGGTACACGTAGTAAATTAGGCAAGTCTGTAGTAGCCCCTAGTCCAACCCACCATATTTTTTGTATCTTCTAAAGGATTTTGTTTGTACATGGTCTGAATGCTTATGTCGCTTTGTACCATAGTAGCAGCGAGGTTGATAAAATTTGAAATATTCATGTACGAAAGATTTCTATAACGTGCAAAGTAATAGTTTCGGGGTTGTCTATTCCTTGGGTAATTGAATAAAAAAATTAACCATGAAACCTTAACTCAAATGGCTACCCGAAGTAATGGGGTGACATACAGTAGTCATGTCGTACTAAACTTCCTACATTCTAAGTCACATGAAATCATGAAACCGTAATTTCAAAAAACTAAAATTCAATTTTTTGAAACCTAAACTCTTGATTATTTAGATAATTTTGAACATGTAAAACCTTGGAGAAATTACACAATTAAATTAACTATGCAATGATCCATAAAAAAATTTGTAATATTTGGATCTTATTTGCTACATTAAAAAATTCCTTTGAACACTCTACTTAAATGAATTCTGTAGTGAAATTTAGGATGGATAAAATTATAAAAATTACATAATCTAGTACGCTATGTCAGGAGACTCCACATAAAATTTTGTAATTTTTGAAGCTTATTTACTATATTAAAAAATCCTAAAAACAATCTACTTACATGAATTATGTCGCTTTGTACTATAACAGTATTGAGGTTGACAAAACTTGAAATATTCATGTACGAATATTTCTATAACGCACAAATAGTTTCATGGTTATCTATTTCTTACATAATTAAATAAACAATTAACTATGAAACTCTAACTCAGTTGCCTGAAACAATAGGACGACATAGAGTAGTCATGTCATATTAAACTTTCCGCATTCCAAGTCACATGAAATCATGAAATTGTAATTTCAAAAAAACTAAAATCTGATTTTTTTTTTGAAACATAAACTATTGATTTTTGAGATAATTTTGAACATGTAAAACTCTAGAGAAATTACACAACTAAATTAACTGTGCAAGGATCCTTTAAAAAATTTGTAATATTTGGAGCTCATTTGCTACATTAAAAAATTCCTTCAAACAGTTTACTTAAATGAATTCTTTAGTGAAATTTAGGATGAATAAAATTATAAAACAAATTACATAATTAAGTACGGTAAGCCGAGAGGCTTCATATAAAATTTTATAATTTTTGGACCTTATTTGTTACATTAAAAATTCCTACGAATAGTCTACTTAAATGAATTCTTTAGTGAAATTCATGATGTGTAAAATTATGAAAAATTTGCACAATCAGCTTATTTACTATATCTAAAAATACATACAAGCAATGCACCTAAACGAACTCCCTAATGAGGATTAGAATAGTGCTAATGACCCTACTAATCATGTGCTGTATGGTGGCCATGCGCCCCCCCCCCCCCCCCCCCCCCCCGCGGAGGCTGTTGCATGGCCACCGTGCATCAGAAGTAATATTTTTACTAATTTCATGCGGCTACTACTATTTTTATAAATACGGATTCAAAACACGTTAAAAAGTGCCAAAAACTCTGCAATAAAGAGCCACAAATTTATGGTATGTTCTAACAAATTCATTATTTTACGATGTTTCGGAATAATATTTCATAAATTTATAGGGTCGTAATGCTAATTTTACCTCTTAACAAAGATCTGTTGCAGGGAGCAATACATACATATACCACCTGCGTTTCTCTGGTCCTCTGATTAGTTAACTAAAGGATATCAGCAGATGTTTCTCTCAAAGAGAAAAATACACAGCCAGCGTCATTTCCGAAGACAAAACGTCAGGATGGCAGACGAGTAGTCACATGAAGGAGAAAATTGATATTATGTCACTCCTTTGGAGTGGCTTCAATAAAATACCACTCTCTAAATGACAATTGTTAAAATACCATCCAATACATATTTAGCTCTATGATTTGCCATTTTAGGTGTTTTAGCCATTTCTTTTTCATTTTTTATTTTTCCCCCCAAAATAAAATATGAAATGTCCATAATACCCTTTAGCCATTTCTTTAGTCTCACTGTCTCCGTTCGGTTCGATTCTTCTCCGTGTCTCACTGCCGCCGCTGGAGGGCTTCGCCGCCTCCGCCGGAAGTCACCGCCGCGCCCGCGCGCACGGACGGGGCCGCCGCCGCCGTGCCCGCATGCACGGGCTTCTCCGCCGCCTCCTCCTGCTGGGCTTGCCGCCGCCGCCACGGAAGACCCCGCCGCCGCCCTTCAGGTTCTCCGCCGCCTCCTCCCGCGCGCACGGACGGGGCCGCCGCCGCCGCGCAAGCACGCACGGGCCGCCGCCGCCGCCGGCACGGGAAGACCCCGCCGCCGCCACGGGGTTCATGAGCCCGGAAGGGCGGCGGCGGGGTCTTCCGTGGCGGCGGCGGCAAGCCTAGCAAGAGGAGGCGGCGGAGAAGCCCGTGCGGGAGGAGGCGGCGGAGAAGCCCGTGCGCGCGAGCGCGGCGGCGGCCCTGTCCGTGCGCGCAGGCGCGGCGGCGGCGGAGGCGGCGAAGCCCTCCGGCGGCGGCGGCAGTGAGACACGGAGAAGAATCGAACGGAGACAGTGAGACTAAAGAAATGGCTAAAGGGTATTATGGACATTTCATATTTTATTTTGGGGGAAAAAATAAAAATAAAAAAGAAATGGCTAAAACACCTAAAATGGTAAATCATAAAGCTAAATATGTATTAGATGGCATTTTAACTATTGCCATAGTGGTATTTTATCGAAGAAGCCACGGAGTGGCATAATTTCAATTTTCTCAGTCACCTTGCCTAGGCATCTCCGCTCCGGACTGCCGAAAATGAAGACCAAGAGACGCAGGCTCACCACCTCGACGATGCCGCCTCCTCCGACACAAACCACCGTCGCATCCCTTCCCGACGACGTCGTCGCCGACATCCTGCTCCGCCTTCCGTCCCCAGCCTCCATCCTCCGTGCTGCGCTCTCCTCCCCGCACTGGTGCCGCGTCGTCTCCTCCCCGGCCTTCGTCCGCCGCATCCAAGCGCTCCACCCATTCCCGCCCCTCCTCGGCCACTTCGTCTCCCAGGACAGCTCCACCCTCCCTCTCTTCCAGCCCGCACCGCTCCACTCCGACCCCGTCCTCGCCGCCGTCGTCCGCCGCGGGGACTTCTTCTTCACCCGCCTCCAAGATTCCGGCCGGTGCGCCCTCGAGGACTGCCGCGACGGCCTCCTCCTCTTCTCCAACAAGAGGAGGCTCATCGTCTTCGACCCCATCGCCCACCGCGCCGTCTCCGTCCGCCGGCCATTTAGGCGCGGCGTCCCGGACAACGGGTACGCCGCCCACACCTTCTGCTTGCTTCCGGACAGCAGAGGCGCCTACGACCAAGAATTCTTCTTCCGCGTGATCTCCCTGCAGCACCGCAAGCGATCCGCTCGAGCCGAGGTGTACGACTCCCGCGCGGGAGACTGGCGCGTGCACCCGGGCACGGCGGCCAAGCCAGCCAGGAGCCACCGCAACCAGTACTTCCCGGCGATGCACGCCGCCGGGCACATCTACTGGAAGTATAGCTCCGGATCTCTACTCCTCTCACTTGACACCCAAACGATGCACTTCTCCTACGTGCGTCTCCCGCCCGGCGTCTCCTATGGGTCACCCTACGCCGTCGGGGAGACAGAGGATGGCGCGTGCTGCCTAGTTCATGTCTCGTATGGCTCTAATGGGTGCCCCCAATTGCAAGTGTGGCTCTGTCAAGAGGAGGCAGACGGGACGACTCAAATTCCATGGGAGCTGGAGCGAGAGGTGCCGCTCATCTTACGCTCGGCAGCGCCTGCGCATGCGAAAGTGCGCCACGTCCGCGCCGTTGTCGCCGGGCTCGTGCTCGTGTGCTTCAGCAGTCGCTCGCCGTACCTTCCTCACGTTGCCTTCCGTCTTAAGAGCCTCGAGGTGGAGGCAGAGTTCACGTGCCGTGGACCGGCACGCCCGTATCTGTTCGAGTGATGGCATGGCCTCGTTGCTGTATATATTGCCCACAGCCACAGGTGCGAAGTGTTGCTTCAGATATAGTACTTGCTATTTTTTTCATCCTCGTACTGACCTATCATTGATTTCTTTAGAGAAATTAACGTGTAGAAAGGACGCGCTAGAAGTATATATTCTAGCTTCACTTGTCAGCTGGAAGCAGACTCTGCAGACTGAGCTTAATTTGCTCACTCACAAAATGAGATAAACTACTAAGTTTGTTTATCTACAGAGAAAGATAGAAACACATGTTTGTGTTTCCTATTCAGTTATCCTTTTAAGTTCCACAGTTACACAGGGTTGTTAGTGCCCTGTAGGCACCTGCAAGTGTACTTTCATTAATTTGTTGGCAGTGCCAACCGCATTTAACAAACATTACTGTGAGAAAACACCGATGGCCATTAGGTTCTCTCATTCTCTGTCCTAAATTGGTGTAGCGAGTTTAGTATGGAACTAGCTTAGACTACCTAGCTATCTTAAGCGCAAATCGAATATTTTTGTATCATTCATGTAATTACCCTCTGTTTTCACCCCAAACTAGCACATGAAAGGCCTTCTCGAGAAATGGTAGCTTCTTTATTGATCAAAAACTGTCTTACTCTGGTCCTCAGCACTCTTAGATGCCTGGCCTATCTTTCATGTTTGGTCACAATGCTTTAGTTGACTGCATACACTGCAATGCTTTTTTGGTTACACTAGTACATTGTGCAGATATTCTTTGAATTTGTTAAGTCAGTTAAGTAAAATTGACCGCATACATTACAATGTTTTTTTTGCCACACTTGTACACTGAACAGTTCTCTGAATTTTTTGTTAACTAAGTAAACTAAGTGAAATTGACATTAATCACTTGCCTATCTAATGCTTCTTCGGGTGTTCGGAATTAGTAGATTTGATAATGTGATGTGACACAGCAACCTATCGTCAGCTTTTCTCGAAGAAGGATGAGGTCGTTTTTTCGTATGATTATTCTAGTATATATCTCATAGGTTTCCTTGCAAACTTACAGGGGATGGATCAAGCACACCGTAATTTCCAAAGGAGGCCTGGAAGTGACGTTGATTTTCCTAGCTAATCTGCTGCTACCCTGAATGTTTAGTTTGCCAACTATAGAACATCTTTCGGAGTTACGGACCTAGCTAAATTAGTGCAAGCATGTATAAAACTAATGTTAGGAGAAGACGGCGACTCGGACCCTTTTGGTTGTTTTGTGTTTGATGCATTTTGCGTGTTGTGAGAATATACCAAGGATGGTGTTGAATCGAAGGATTTTGCGGGTGAATACCACCGATCAAATTTTTTTCCTGGATTTCGGACATTTTTCACCTTAATAACTATGAATAGCTAAGGGATCAAAACCCACCTTGCAATAGCCTCAACACTATTCTCCATAGCGGAAACAATTAAGGACTTGTTCTTTTTGGTTGAACCTTATAGTTTTTAGCTGTGACTTGTGGTTTTTGAGCTATTCATGCGAGAGATTACAGAGTAACAGAAACTCACGTGTAGTTTTTTGCTGATATAAATAGAGTTGGTACAGTATGTACTATAATTAACTAGTAGACCTTATTTTGAAAAAATACTCCATTTAAAAGTTAGTTATTACAGAAAAGTCGAAAAATAATTTTTAGAAGCTAAAAAGAACCGGCCATAAAACCAGCAACACCGTTTCGGGCTGGTTTGATCACCTCACACTGGCTGACCGCTGTCACCTGTACTCAAAATCAGCCATACAGTGGATGGTCTGACCCAAATGAGATCCTATGATGTAACTTCCCGTCACTGTCACTGACGCGTGGGGCCACGCGGCGAGGGGGTCCACGCGCAGTGACCCAACGTCATAGGGAAGTTACGTCAGAGAAGTTGATTCCGGTCTGACCACTAGGTCACCTTTGCGCAGAATCAGCGCGACGCTTAATTCATAAATCAGTCGAACTTTTGATCAAATGCTTTAAAACATCTGAAATTTGATACACATCTTTTCTAGGGTATTAAAAACTTATTCCGACCAACGATTTAAAAAATGGTTGTCAAAGTTCTACGATTTATCCATTATAAAAGAAGTTACAGTAAAACTGAGCAAGAGATAAAAATGACAATCTAATCCTGCTTGTGAATTCTAGATGAGTAAGATTGTCTTAGATTTGTTCTAAGATATCCCAACAATCAAAACCATACTAAGAAATAAGCTAGAAATGGAAGGAGAAAAGAAACACGAAATCCACTTAAAAAGAGAGCAAAACCAAACCAAAAAACATTACAAATATGGAGAGACCTCCGTATGGTTTACATGACATGATATATTGCATGCTAAACTGTTGATGTTCATTTGCCATTCAGTAGTATTTGCTGCACCTGATCCTCTAACGATTTGCCAAGTCATCGCGAGATCCTGTTTTTACTCCGCTTTTCCACGTCCTTGGATATGCATCCGTTACTTTATTTGCTGAGTAATGGCAATGCTTGTTCGATTTGTCTTAGAAGACCTATATTTCAGATGATAGACCGTCGGAAGTACAGAGACAAGACATACTCCTGTATGTAAGCGTTCCTGCTCTTTTAGATCCAAAGACGATTTTTTAAATAGTCTTTTTTATTTAAAAATATAAAATTATACCTGCATTTTTATTTTTTTACAAAAGTAACCTCTGTAACCCAATCGTTGGGCGACATCGCCCAACGGTCAAGCGACACATAGGCAGTAGCTCTACCGTTGGGCAATAGAGATGCAGTTGCCCAATGATCGAACAACAGGTGTTGTCGCCTAACCGTTGGGCGACTGGAACCTAGTGCAAATAATCTATTTTTATTCGAATGTGAGATTGAACAATATCTGTTGATGATGTTGTTAGACAATAAAGTAGTGCTATATGATAGTTAGGAATATTTTAGGTAATCCGTTGTATGTCATATGGCAAAGTAGTTATCATTTGAGGTCTTAATTTGTAAATAAATATAGTAGAGTTTGAGTATCAATTTCTTTATCACAATTCAGAATTCTTGGATGGAAAGAAAATATAATGCACACAAATCCTGTTGTATAGTACGAATACACCAGAAGGTATAAGAGTGATGAAATGTTATGACCAAAGATAAGTTGGGAGACAAGGAACATGTAATACATTGGAGTCCCTGAATCAACGTGCATACGATGTGGATACATGGCCTAGTGCTCTCTGGTAATTGCTTAAGTAAACATTGATACTACTACGGTACACTGTGACGGAAGCATCCGACTAATACTAGAACACATGTATATGCATAAAGGAACAATATAGCTGGGAGGGGGTTGCTACAAAATGCCTCGAACTACTGCGTGGATCATGGCCATTTACCCCTTCCTTGCGAGCTCAGCGTTGTACTCCTCGTCCGCCGCCCTTGCCTTGACCATTAGTTCACGCTTTCTCTCGTGCTCCTCCTCGTGAGCCTTGCGCTCTCTACACTTGCATGCCTTGAGATGAGCCTGCATCTCCAGTCGAATATGGTTGCTATGCTCTTCGTCACGACGGCACTCCTCCATTCTTTCATAGTGGGTCTTGGCGTCCCACTCCTCGAAGTTAAGACACCACTAGTCATGTGGGTGGATCTTTCGGTCGATTCAACTATGGTAGGCAAATAGCGTATTCAAAGACTACGAGTAGATAGGAGAGGATGTTAGTGTGTAGTTGTGAAGAGAAATATTACAGGACTAAGTTATAGCAGGTCCTTACAGGCTGTCGGTAGCGGCTCATGTCCCAACGACGATTGGGATGTTCCCATGCGTAGTTTGTGCAACCCCAGTAGTGCATGCCAAGGCTGAGTTGCTGCTTGGACTTGAAAAACTTGCATCTGTCTCTGCACTAACAGAGGGACGACGTCTCTCCTCAGGCGGTTCTTGCGGGGAGTACTTGGTTGGAATGTTGCAGTAGGGGTTGCTGCTACAGGAGGCGTCGTTGTGGGGAGATGTCCTTCTGGCATGCTCCATTTGTTTGTCATGGGCTATAGCAGCCCTTGCGAGCTTGCGGAACTCATCCTACTGGTTCTCCATTTGAACGAGATATTGTTGTAGTCGTGATGCAAGAGTACCCCGTTGGGGTAGTACTTAAGTAGTGATGCAGATCAGTGGATGCGGTTGGAGCGTAATTCGGTTAAAGAAAATTTGGCATCCGCGATGCAGTGGGCCCGGCGAGGAACCGTACTGTAGCCTTTCATTGTGTCATTGCGCAAAGCTACATCGTTAGGTCACATCGTAATGCAAAGCTGCTTCGTTACACTGTCTCTCTTCGTCCAGTAAGTACTTACACATGGTGTATTCATGATATTTCAAACTAACTTTCCAGGTAATCCCTAGTCTTAGGACAAGCTTTCCAACATCTTCTAGTGCCTTCCCTACAAGCTTCATAAAATACTGGTCTGTTGGTTACTCTGGAAGTTGTACTTAGATATAATGAGTACTTTATTGGTTATTCTGGATAGTACGTTATTGAGCACTTGGCAATTCTGGTAATCTGGATAGTATGCACTTGTGGAGTAGTATGACTAATCTATTGGGTCATTTGGTCATGTCCGGTGCAAAGCTGGCAGGTTAGGTCACGTCGCAGCACAAAGCTACTTGGTCAACTCACATCCTACGCGAAGCCACCTCGTTGGGTCACGTCTTGTGCAAATGTGGCTCATTTAGTCACGTCACGTCCTTGTGGGAAGCTGGCTCAATGGGTGACGTCATGTGCAAATTTGACTCGTTGGGTCACATCGGTGTGAAAAGCTACCTCATTAGGTCACGTCAATATGCAAAGCTACCTCATTTTGAGAGGGAGGTCATATCCTGCTATGATGATGGAGGCGACATCATCACCCTGCAAGCTAACACATGACCCGCTGTGTTGAAAAGCACACTGCATCCCCCCGTGGGCTATAAAAATGCACATCCCACCCTCCGAAAGCTGGAGCACTTGACCCTCTCAACCATAGGAAGAAGAATTTTATCCATCCTACAGTATCATACCATGGCAAACGCTGAGGGGCCAGTCCAACTAGGGTCGCCTATGCAAGGCCTTCCCCTCAAAATGAGGGAGGACATCAGCCCTAAGTATTGTTTGATGCCAAACAAGTGTGCTCAATCGGTATGTCCACAATGCACACACAGGGAGGACGCGGTCGTGCAGGTCTTGGATGGCCAGTTCAAAGGCAGATAATGTTTCTTTCGATACCCACACTTTGGGGTACATTTAGCCAATAGTTTATTTTTTGTTTCTGCTAATAGATCTTCCATGTTAACCCTCCTTTCTAGTAGATTGCGAAATACAATTTTGTTCGCTAGATCGATCCTCCCCATAAACGCCATGTTGTGACGTACATGGATACATTGTGGAACTGAATCATAGAGTTGGAGACGAGAATTGATAATCTCAGTGAGAAAAACGATGACATCCGCCAACAGATGTAGTGCAAGAGGGGCAATAAGGAGGTTGTCAACATAAGAAGCTCCTATTATCCCACATGCTGCTGTGCAAACCCTAACTACACATGTGCATGCTACTACAACGATGGCTGGCCACGTCCGAGGTGCCCCCCCCCCTCTGTAACACTCCATGTGGGTAGTGGCGGGCACTCTCTACCAGTAGGCACACCCGGAGAAGCTTGTACCATGGTACTCACCCCTGTTGTATGTAGTTATATTCAATATCCTAAAGCATGTAACTATGGTGGAAGTGTCATTGTGGTTGCCATTTATTGAGTGGATTGTTCCAGCACTGCGTCACATGCATTAAGCTAAAGGCATCGATATGCATCAAACAAACATACATCATATAAAGGAGTACAAATAATAACACAACAGTATTACAGACATCACAAACTAAGTACAAAATTTAAGTATTATAGAAAGAATAAAAGTACAACCAGCGCAGTGGGATGGCCCCTACTAGGCCCCCAATAGCACCCCTAGCATCCCCTTCTTCATCGCCATAGCCCACTCCAACTCCACTCCTCCCAGACGGCCCCACTTGGGCCTTCTCCTCAGCGCTTGGTGTCGAGGACCTCAGCCCCGAGAGGGAAAGACAGTCAGGAGCCCTGCCTGATGAGCTCCCAAGTCAGAGGGGTGGATAGCACTTGTGGCTATGTGCGTACTGGCACACTACAGAGCTGTGACTTGGAGAGAACCTCAGGGGGTGTGGGCTAAGGTTTCGAGTCTGTATCCGCAAAGAAGTCATCCATGTCTGTGTCACCTGAGGAGGCCCCAAACCCATCGAGAGGTGCAAGACCTGCAGTGCAAATATCGTTAGTTTGTCAAGTAAGGTTGTGCAAGCAAACAAACAGAGACACGATGTACCCTCGGCTAGCACCATGGTGCGCGCAAAGACGTCCAAAGTGAAGTATGGCACGTCGTACATGCCCTGCGTGGGGAAGCCAAAGGAGTCCGGAGGACCGACGTACTGCTGCACTGGCAGTGTATGGGGCCATGCCCTGACTAAACCTCCAGCCTCGTTAAGCCACTGCGGTGTCAGACATGGCCTAGTCGACCCTCTGGCCTCGTCAGGGCATGCTGGACGTGGCCACGCTGACCCTCCTGCCTGGTGTGCTACCGGATGGAATGGTGCCGGTGGACATACCGAGTGTCAACTAGGTGTCAATGTGTCAACCTCTAGGAGCCTCATGCACGACAACAGGCTGACGAGATGTGTGGCTTGAACTTGCACATGATGGAAATCCTTGACCACCGCAGCATGTGACCTCCGCACCATTGGTGATCCTCTGCAGCACGGAGCGGGAGTCGCTCACAATCTCGGCACTGATGCCCACCTGCAAGGAAAACACAACAGGGTGAAACCTATAAGTGGGGTTGCTAGAAGTGAAGTTTTCAAAATATGATGTAACGTACCGTGCGGTACACATTCTGCGAAGTGCATAGTGTATGTGTTGATTGGTGCTAGGACGCGTGCTGCCGGCGGGTCAGCAGCAAGTACCAGCCTAGTATGCATTCGAGGAGCGTACAAGCGAAGGTACTCATCGTACGCATTGTGGTTGCAGGGGTGTCCTCCTGTACACAGTCCTGCAGCGCACCCTCCCACTGGCCTACCGACACTTCCATCTTCGTCGCCCAGTCCATGCTGCGACGGACTCCCTTCCTAGTGTGCCTGTAAGACGTAACACATAGAAGTCATGGCTACGAGATGGAAGTTAAAAGAGGGACTTCTATGCTGCTAAATCACACGTGGACATTGTTGGGCACAGGCTGCCTGACTAGTACTAGAACCACTAGCGTAGGCCAAATTGGTGCATCACATGATGCGTTGCATAGTCCTTGACGAAGACAACGAACACAAGCTTCCTCTACATCAGCCAGTAAGCCCCGTCGTGCCAACATAGCAAGGACAACCCATCAGGAGCATGGGCCTCTAACTTCTTAGGGGAGTACGGCTCCCAGTGTATGTCGTCAGCCGTGAGGCAGTCAAATTGCTCCACGAAGGGCTCATACGCCCGTGTGACCTGCACGTGTGCGAACTATACCTGTAAGGGACACTAGCTGTTAGATAAGAGGATCCATGATATGAAGAATTAATCATAAGATAAGTACGCACCAACGAGAGCCCACAGTCGGCCGGTCCACCGTGCCCTATGGTACATCTCCAGCCCGTAGGAAGTGGTGTCCTCAACAGGGGCCATTTGAGGTTAAAGCACTCGAATGACCACAACTGTAGTAGGAGCAGACACCCCGTGAGGATCGAGTTTGGCCTCGTCCTGCGGCACTCTTCACACAAGTCATGATAGGTCGTGGCAAGTGCAGTCGAACCCCAACTGATCTGGGGGCCTCCCAGTCTGTGGTGACCCTAGCATAAGTGACGAGGCGCGTGTCGATAGTGTCATTGTGGCTACTGTTGAACAACACCCAACAAAACAGCCACAACAAGTAAGCCTCAAGGTGTCGTGACACCTGTGCTCGTCGGCGACTGGGTCCATCTGCTTGACCTGAGTAAAAGCAAAAAGTCAGTAAAACCATAGTACGGAAAGGAGAGCATAATGCTCCAAACGGGAAGGGTGTCGAACATGTACCTGAAACTGCGAGAGCCACTGCAAGGGCGAGCCATGCGTACGTGCTAGCGGGAAGATGTAGTACTCCTCCGTTGCCGCAGGTGGAAGGACTCTGTGAAAACCTGGCTAGCAGGTCATCGCACCAGCCAGTCGGGCCTCCTGAGGGAAGGCAACACCTCCCACGGTAGAGGCTATCTCCCTGAATGGGAAGTGGAATGTGTGCATCTCCGGTTGCCACCAGTCCACTAGAGCTATCAGTAGGGAGCGGTCAAACGGGAAACGTCGTGAGCGCTCTGGCCCAGCCTAGATGTCTCCATCGTCCCCAACCATAGCTGGTGCCAGATCATCCTCGTCTGTGGCCTGCACCATTCGAGGAAGAGGTAGACCGGCAGCACTGAGCCTGTGAAGAAAGAAAAGGTCAGTACAAAAGCTAGGTATGATGAGAAGGCAGTGCCGTCGAGATGTGAACCTATCTGTCCAGCGTGAGTCTAGCCTCTAGGCCACCCGAGGTGTCCCCGTGTGGATTACCCCAAATTAGTTGCATTGTCTGCGCCCGTAGGATGCAAGACACAATGTGATGCACAATGTAGCCAGTCAACATGCTCATCCAGTAGGCTGAAAGGCTAGTCAGATCCGCGAGGGTCATAAGCCATACATGCAAAACAACTTCAAGTTAGCATATACGCGCAAAAAAATATCGAATGTAAAGCATGAGTATATTTAACTTGTAAAAAAACAAACAAAATAGTACTAGATTACTAGGACACTACTTTGAACAGTAATGAAAATGGAATAGTACCACAACAGTGGCACTACGTACATCAAATATAGCAACTAACAAAGTACAAATGACAATGTACAATGATTTGCGATCTTGGTTCCACTTTGCACACTCGAAGAAGTGGTACTGCAAACCATACTAGTGTGCCTACTCATTAGTAGGTGCCTTGCATCGTCTGGCTATATGGCCCTCCTGGCTGCAGCGCCCACAATGTCTATCCAATGCCCCGGCTTGCATTTCATCCATATCATTGGTAATACGTTGACTCTACCGATGACCCTTCCCACCATTTAGCATGTCAACATCCGAAATCTAGTCCTTTGTAAAATATTCAAGGTGGCGAAGTTACCCACAATTTTGAACCCCCTAAGCTCACCACACCACGCCTACGTCACCCTCTCCTTGAAGAAGTAATCAGATATGAAGTTTGAAGGGTCCATGTGCACAATCCCGCATGCAGTGAGGACATGAGAATATGGCTTGTGTAAGAGCTTTGACTTGTTGCACATGCAGCTAGCTTCATTCACATGATCTCTAAGGCATACCTCATGGGTGACAAGAGAACGAGCCATCCCAAATCCGGCTCTATCCCGGAGGAGCACATTGAAATGATACTCTGTATTGCCCTTCACGTACATCGTGTGCGACTGGCCCTTCTCTGTCTTCATCTACATGTGTGTTGTAATCTTCGAGCAGTACGGTGTTGTGGGTTGGTGGAATGAAGTGCGGTATTTACATGCCTCTCCCTAAAATAGTTGATTGTGCTATGCAGAACATTTTCCATGATGGCGACGAGGGGCTAAGAATAAAGGCCCTTAAGAACCTAGTTGTACACCTCTGCAAAGTTAGTAGCCATTATGTCATACCTTGCATCGTCTGTATCGTACAGTAGGGACCACTTATCCAATGGCTCGGCCTCGATCCAGTGGGAGAAGCACTTGATGTTATTCAAGGTCCTCCTCGGAGTAGTAGGTTCAGGCTCTGCCAGTGGTGTGAGGTGTTTCGGTTGTGCCGCCCTAGGAATGGGCAGTGCCTTATTCTTCCCATTGACGTGTTTCCTGCTATGCTCATCCAATAGTGCTCATAAAACATCAAATTTGCATTGCTAGTTCTACATAGCCAGCCTCTTAAATAGCTTTATCAACGATTGCTTCGGAAACTACTTGAAGAAGTTAACCCCCAAGTGGTGAATGCAGGGGGTTGAGAAATTAACTCAGATGGCACTGTAGGAATGTCGGACCTGGAATCACGTGATCCAGACCCTCCTGTATATTTCTGTACTAGTCCCATAATCAGTGGTTGGTACACACATTTATCAGAGAATAGTAGCATCATCCATACATGAATTTTAATAACAGGGTACTTACATAATATTAAACAATCATACATGGACCATAATGATCGTGTTTTACAAACTTGTCCATATAGGCCAAATACCATAAAACAAAGTATGTCGTAGAAGATAAATAAAGATAGTGCCCCCATGGTTTGCCATAGTCCACAGACAACCAATTGGGGTTTGCGCTCTAGTATTTGGCCTCACCGTCATCTCCAGATCTAGTGGCATATAAGTAACCCAATGCTAGATTGTCTTCTTCAACTAGTAATGTTCAACAAGTAAGGTGAGTATTTTCGTACTCCACATGAGTTTCACTAATGATAAATAACTACATGTAAGGTTATTCAAGGGAGGCTATATTGTTTTGTTGCACAATGCCAATTTTCAGTTTAAATATGGATAATAGTCATTTCCAAACAATATTTGTAAAAGCATGAATTTAACAAATAGTAAGTATATGACAAGTAATGATATTCAATAATAATTTGAAAGGTATGATCCAAGTACCTACACTAGTATTGTGGCTTAAGTCCGTTGGTGCACCATATACATTTACCCCATTTGTGTCCAAAACCATTTTCTGAAACCTGTTTCTAAACTAAATCTTACCAAGTATGGCATTTTCTTGCAATGCGCATAATTGAGGGCACGTCTATTTGAATATATTTGACTTATCACTCTGCAAAGGATGTATAAATTTACCCACAAGATGTAATCAACTCATATTGTTTGTACACATGCATCATTGTAGTGTGCAACTGAGATGACTAAAACAAAACCTTTACAATACCAAGCCCTAACATGGACTTGTCCTATGACTCCTGAAGGGATGGATACCCTTTACTATCGCAATGAGGTATTCATCGCTGTGTTGGGCAGCCTTGCATGTAGGTTACAAGTGTACCCTTGGAAATTGACTTCTGTTATGATCGTGCACACCAAAATGACGTAGAACTATAGCCTTCGTGTACAATGCTAGAACATTGTAAATTATTCAACCAGGTCCTCCCCTAGGACATCTGGTTGTACGATATGAGCTCGTGACACTTAAGTTTGGTTCTTAAATTGACTTGGGCGAGACTACCACTAGCTCCAATCCCATACAACTTACTACTCACCCAAATCAAAATCATATTGTTTCCATTTTACCAAAATAAATTTGCAGAAGTGTATCTATGTCCAAAATGTCTCATAAACAATTTTCCAAAGTTCAACATCCCTATTCTTGTATTTTCAAAGTTTTATTACTAAGCTTGGCTAAGCATTTGCATCCTAGATTAGATTAGATACCACCATTTTATTTATAAACAGCAGGTAACTATTCCTAGGGTGGTAATGACAAGGGTATTCAATGCCAGGGAAGGATTTACGTCAACATTTGACATGATCTAAGTTGTACAAAAAAATATAGCAAATTTTATTCAAATTAAGCACGCACAAAAATATTTATAATGAAAACAACATTGCATTTGAAAACTAGGATCAACATGGTTAATAGGGTGCTTGCCTAGTTTGTTGAACACTTGTTCCTATTTTGGATCAACCTCGACCGCGTCCAGTACATTAGTTTCTAAACAAAGAAAAGCCAAATAACGCACATAAATGCCAAATAAATTTAAAAAATCCAAAAATAAAAAATAGTATTGGGAGAAAGATCTTGCATTTAGAAAAATGTAGAGACAAAAGAGGTCAATTGGAGTTCGTATGAGGGAGAATGGGCCATCGGAAGTTTTGCTAGCCAGAAAATCAGGAAAAAGATGAAGGAAAATACTGTGTTGGCACATTGGGGCTACTATTTTATTTTATTTTTCTTCAATTGAAAATTCTAGTTTATTGCGTAGTCACTGATGTGTAGGGCTACATTTCTCGGTGAACCTGGTTTATTTTTATATTGAACCAAATTGTGGGACTCATATGTCAGTGTAACAACTTTTTAACTAGTTTTAAAAGAATTTTACTAGTGAGACCATGCTATCAGCAACTTAGGAGAGAGAGGAGGGATTCTTGAATGGCCTGATAGGTGGGGCTCGCTTGTTGGTGAGAGAAAAAAGGGCTAGCTCGGGATTGGCTACCAACGGTAGGGTTGTGGCAACGATGCTCGAGGGAGCAAGAGGAAGTCTATCGAAGGGGTTGCCGATGGCGAGGGATAACCAGAGTTGGCCGGCGACACGAGCAGAGGCGGCAGCAGCTATGGAGGATGGCAGAAGGGGTGAAGAGAAGCAGCTAATGGGAAATTGAGGGAGGGCAAAGCATCTTGGGGTGAGTAGGAATCATTGAGGTGATAGCACGGTCGGAGACTCACCAGAGTGGGCTGATGTTGGCAATCCAAGGTGACGGAGGAGGGTGTTCATCGCAGCAATGTCATGGTGAAGTAGTGTTGCAATTGAGGAGGGGAATTAGTTCAGGGGGTTGTAGAGATGCTGTGAGCGAGAGGAATTAGAGAGTGGCTCATCGGCGATGAATTTTAGCATGTTCGGAGCCGAGGACCAAGAAGGGAGAATGGCTCATTGGCGATGAATTTTGGCACGTTCGAAGCTAAGGAAAAAGAAGGGTGGCGTGGTCGAATTGGAGCTGGGGAGAGGGAGTGGAGGTGGCAGTGGAGATGTGGAGTGATGTGGGTACTTGAGTGCAGGCGAGGAGGCTTTATATAGGCGGTGAGCATGGGCATGTTGTGACGGGTTCATGGGCTCGATGGGCTAGCCCAAGTTGTGTGACGCGACCGTGACAGAATGGGAGAGATTGCAGAGCTATGCAGTGGAGCACAAATGTAGGGGCAAAGATTGGTGCAATAAATGTGCGGAACATCAAGGACTTGGGTACTACAGTGTTGGGGTGCGATGGCATTGGCCTAGGCCCTAGAGGAGTGGAACGGGATGAGCGCACGCAGCGAGACGGAGCACGGGCAAGGGGAATTAAATTCCTAATTTTAATTTAGTTCTTACTGTGAATTTTAATATTTCAAAATTAGTATAAAAATCAAATCATTAATTTCCCTTTGATTTTTATTCCAAATTTGTATATTTTTGGATTGTACATTACGTGTAGTTTTTTAGTTTTAGGTTAGAATTTGTAGACAAATACAATTGCTAATTTTCATTTAGTGTTTATTTCAAATTTTAGCTATTGAAGAATTATAATTTGGAATTTTGTATGGAATACAAATTGCAATTTTTAATTTTTATTCTAAATTTGAGTTTGGTTGGAATTCGTATACCATCCAACTGCTAATTTTCATTTAGTTTTTATTTCAAATTTTAGATATTTAGAGATTTGACTTTGAAATTCATATTAAAATCAAATTGCTATTTTTTATATTCCAAATTTCAGTTTTTTATTATACTTAAATGAACTCTTTATTTTAGTCTAAGCTGTTACAAGATGGGTCCACCAGATGGATGGCTATATCTTTTTTAAATAACGTGAAATTTTTTTTGAAGTGACTAATTAGTATAGATAAGCGTAGAGATACAATAGATAAATAGATAGTTGCTAGGCCCCTTCTGTGCTCACCATATATCTCTCATCATTTTGGAGCATTCTCGGAAAGTTCATATCACACAAGGAGCTGGGGAGCTTGTTGAATGTTGACCTGACTAGTGCCTGACCAGCGACCCCAGTAACCCCCCCACCCCCAACCCCCTCTCTCTCTCTCCAAATGAAGCTTCCGCAAACCAAATCGGTCAGGGCAGATTGAGATTGAGATTTCAGACTACAAGCGAGGGAGACATGGCATCCCCGTTCGCACCCGGTCTGGTCAAGCGAGCAGCCGATGTACTGGCTTGGCTGCTCCCATCGAGGGAGGCGGTCGTGGCAGCTGCGTCCTCGTCGACGTCCTCCGATGCCGAAGCAGAGGGTGTGGAGGAGCTTCGACTGCTGGAGAGGAGGATGAAGAGGATCTGCGCAACTCTTGAGGACGCCGAGGATAAGTGGGACATCCGAGATGCCGCGGCCAAGCTGCGGCTCAGGGAGCTCAAGAAGGTGGCATGCGATGCGGAGGACGTGGTGGGAGAATACCAGTACGAGGTCGCCAGGTGCAGGGTCGAGGCACGCAACAACAATACCCACAAGCGCAAGCATGGCGACATGGTACGCACAACAAACAAATTTGCACCGCGCCTGTTTTAAGGCTTTGTTTGCTAGTGTGGTGGCCTTAAAAGCACTTACTCTATTCTACTTTTGAATGTCATAGTTACTTGAAAGCATATTTTTGGAGCCATAATATAAAATTATATATCATTACTTAAGATTCCTACGACTAATTAGTTTTCACGGCACAACAGCTGCAAACTGGCCTTAAGTCTTCCATGTGCCAAAATTATATTTTAAGTCCCTCAACTATTACTTTGAGCAATCAAGTATCCACAATAAATCTATATAAATATAAACAACTAGTAAGATTCAAAACATGTTATTCATTTTGAGGGCAAGAAAACATCACAACATTCCTAAAAAATAAAAATATTAGAAATTCTCTCATCAATCGAGGAAAAAAGGTTCACGTCATTTATTTTGGTAGGGCTAGATTATAAACTAATCATATATAACAAACACAATTGCATTTTCAACAATAGGCATTAGAGTTGTATAACAAACACAATTGTATCATATATCTAGCTATATAATTGCGTAGGTAATTCCGCTAGTTTTATTGATCTAATTACAAAAGTATTAAACTATGTCCAATCAAACTCGTTCTGTTCGTTTTGGCTTTTTAGTCAGTTTTTGGCTTCGGCTTCTTTCAGCAATCACTACTCATTAGACTAATAAGCCGCAACCAAAAACTATAACCCGCAATCCAAAAGAACACTCCCATAGTATGATCTGTCAATTCCAGTTCCTCTACTATTCGAGTGTCTACCACTTTTATCCCGGTGTGGACTATTAGTTTCATCAGGAATAAGTTCATTGGACCCACCTCAACTATTGCGAAAATACAGTTCAACCCTTAACTACAAAAACAGGATAAGGGACCTCCTTAACTATCATTACCATGCATATCACCCCCTTGCAGCAACTCTGTCCCAGTTTCACTGATGTGGCATCTAGGTGAACAAATTTACTCGCACGTAAGCACTGAATTATCTCCTAGTCAACTATACATGTTAATTCATTAAAAAAATATCATTTGGGTATTTGAACATATATAAATTCTCGTGTCACTGTTTCTTTGGTAGACTGTCCTATTGGGTGCCTGACGTCCTTCCTAATTCACATATTTTTAGGAAGATACTGGACTTATACCTTCCCTTGTGATCGAGTTACACACAGGAACATAATGCCTTAGAGGAATTTGAGTATCGAGTCAAATCTTCTGTCTTTTGATGATATTTTACCTATCTATTCTTGATTCAGGTATATGGTGATCCCTATGAAAACACAGCTCAAGCTGCTCATTTAGTTCCTGTTCCTCACGAACTGGTTGTTAGGGCAAGGAAAATCATAAAATATTATGATGAGATTATGGAGGACCATGAAGATCTCCTGTTGTCCAATGACGATGGTTGGAGGATTGAGAAGCCTAATGGCAACCAGCACCGTCCGACCAGCTCCATTGTGCAGGAGCTCAGCATTGTGGGAAGAGAGGAAGACAAGGAAGCTGTCCTTCAGACATTGTTGGCTCATGCAGGGAACAAAAGCACAGATTCCCTAGCTGTTTTTGCAATAGTTGGTATGGGAGGATCAGGCAAGACAACACTAGCGCAACTTGTGTATAATGACCCAAGGATTCTAAAATATTTTAAGTTTAAGGCATGGATCTATGTGTCAATGCATTTTGATGTTGAAGTACTAACCAAGAACATCATTTTGGCCTTCAAGGGAACGTACGAAGACAACAGTAGTTTAGATGGCCTTCAGCAGGCTTTGATACATAAAGTAGTAGGGAAGAGTTTCTTGCTTGTGCTGGATGATGTATGGATCGAACAACCAAGGCTGTGGGAATCATTTCTCACACCACTACTGAAAGCAAGATGTGGTAAGATTATTGTAACGACACGCAATGAGGCAGTTGCAAAACTCACTCAAACAATAGCGCCGTTCAACTTAAAATGCCTGAACCATGTCCAAAGCTGGTTATTATTCAAGCAATCTGCATTTAGAGGGGATTTTGCTCACGATAAGTTTGTTGAAATTGGTATGAAGATTGCAACAAAGTGCAAAGGTTTACCACTGGCAATCAAGACACTCGGAAGTATGCTGTGCTATGAATCAGATGAAGACATATGGGAAGATGTACTTGATAGTGATCTGTGGGATTTGGATAGAACGAAGGATGAGATTTTGCCGGCTCTAGAACTAAGCTACAAGCACTTGCCAATGCATTTAAAAAGGTGCTTTACTGCCCTTTCTTTGCTTCCAAAAGGCGAAACGTTTTCTGAACTTGGCGTGATCCGCTTGTGGAAATCATTAGGCCTTCTTTATCATGATGAAAGGCCGGACGGAAGTATTGGCAGATCATATCTGTGTGAATTGAAGCAGCGGTCGTTAATCCATGTATGGGGATTCTGGGCAGAAGCAATGCTCTACGGTATGCATGATCTTACACACGCCCTTGCTAGCTTTGTTGCAAGGGAAGAATTTCTAGGGTTTGAGGGTGATCTACCAGTTGAAATTCCACCAAATCTCTGTTATTTATCTATAAATGGAATAAATGGTGAATGTCATGATTCATTTAGGAATCCACTTTTCCGTTTGCATGATTCTAGTGCTCTCAGGGCAATGCACGTTTTAGGAGCTACATGGTGCGAAGTTGAGCTGCAGGAAGAACTGTTTTTGAAACTAAGGTGCTTACGAGCTATTGATTTAAGTGGTGCAAAGCGTATCAGGAAATTGCCTAATCAGTGGGTACGTTGAAACACCTCCAGTATCTGCGTATTGCAAACACACTGATTGAATCGCTTCCTCATTCTATTTGGAAGCTCTACAATCTTCGTACTCTAGACTGCCAAAACTGTATCATTCGACAGATACCTGCAGATATACAGAATTTGGTCAACCTGGAACATCTTGTCTTAGATTGTCATGTGAGCCTACCATATGGAATTGGACGCCTAACTAAGCTTCAGACGCTTAGATTTTTTCCAGTTGAGGAGAACCATGGACGCTGTAACATCAGTGAGTTGAAGAACTTGGATAATCTTCAAGGAGAACTACATTTGTCCAACATAGGCAATGTGACCAATGTTGACGAGGCAAAGGAGGCTTGCCTGAGGAATAAGCAATACATTGAAGTCGTAACGCTGGAATATGGCAAGTTCAATGGTACTGGCCAACAACCAACCGCTGCTTCCATGGAGATGCTACTTGAGAGCTTATGCCCACACCACAATATTAAGGAATTGCACATACACGGTTACTTGAAGTACCTGAACCATCCAAGCTGGCTCGGAAACGCACGTTTCTCTAATCTGGTGATGGTAGAGCTGTACTACTTTGAGTGCCCACGCCTTCCAACCCTTGGTCAGTTGCCATCCCTCAAGTATGTCAAGATAAGGGACAGTTGTGCTCTGAAATCTGTCGGACCTGAATTTTGCCGACGGAATGCACTGGCCAGAGGGTTTAAATCATTGCAGCATTTGGAGTTCCGGTTGATGACTGAATGGGCTGAATGGTCTGGGGTGGAAGACGGTGAGTTCTGTTCACTGCAGACCCTCCGACTCGTGCTTTGCCCTGAACTGAAAGCTCTCCCTGCATTTAAACCTTCACTGTTGTCTTCTTTGAAGATAAGTCACTGTGATAGCCTCCTCACAGTTCCGCATATTCCTACGCTTGCCTTGTTGAATTGCGAGCGCTGCTCGAGTCTGAATATGCTTCCTCATTTACCTTCACTTAGAGAAATAAGCATTACTGACTGTCCCAGTTTGGCTGCAGTTCCTCCCCTGCCATCGCTCACCAGTCTGCGTCTTAAGGGTCGATTCATGGATGATATCTTGAATGGTTGGGCTAGTTTCTGCCACAAGTCACTGGAGAAGATATCCATTATTTCTGAGACTATAAAGTGCATTCCTCTGAAGCAAAACAAGCTCCCATCACTGGTATCGCTCAGTTTGAGTTGTGAAAACCTGGAAGGTGTACTTGCTGGTCTCACGTCCCTCAGAGAACTTAGAATTGACAATTGCCCAAAGTTCTCTGTCCATGAAGGGCTTACAGCTTATCTTCGTACTATGGAAATTTCCGACTATTCAAGTAGGTCTCCTGCTCATTTTCTTGCAAATATTTTTGCCTTTATAATAATTGGATATCGTTGCATTCACTCCTTTCCTTTTCTGCCTTCTTGGCAACAGCTAGTGATCACTTCCTCTTTTGAGGCTTTCTTCGGCAAGGCCTGCATAAACTCCAAGTAAATCCTAACCATTGATCCGATCATGATATATCTCTTCTCTATCCATTCCATCCCCTCCCCTCAAGTTGATTTCAATTGCCTTCCCCACGTCCTCTCTCCTTGCATCTCTCAAAACCCAACCGCCCGCCATGCCTTCACCTCTCGACCAGTGGCTGCTTTCGACGGGATCTGGAGGTGGGCAGCTTAGAACTGGCCGGCGATGGGGAGGAGGTGGTAGCAGGCGCTCACGGCACGCAGTTGCCGTCTTTGGCGCACGCACTGTGTGGTCGTCGACTTGATCAAGCGGCGAAGAAGACCATGTTAACAAGGAGAGAGATGAGGGATAGATGGGCATCCAGGTGGGGAATTTATTTGTATTAAAGCTTTATTCGAAATCGAGAATTGCATTCAACCTGATTCATGTCCAGCCCCGTTCTATTCCAATTCTTGCAGTTCTGAACTGCTCCTTTTCTATTTCTCTTTCACAATTCTCCCGGATTGCAGGAAACTCAGTGTGGAGCATAACGAACCCACCAGGTGGCAGCCAGGGTGTGACCACGGGCTATCCATGGCTGTGTGCATGCAACCGCGTTGCAGGGGTAAGCTGGCACAGCGGCAGGCAACATGATGCAGGCAGTGGGGCATGCGTCACAGCGGCGGGCGACGCAGCACAGGCAAGTGAGGCAGCTTTGTAGGCTCGACTTGGGAGTCCAGATTGCGACGGGGCGTAGGTAGGAGCTTCAGATATGCGTTCAACTAATTTGCCCACTATGTGTTTGGTAAAATGCCTCACAAAGATATAGAATTTTACTTTTTAACTAAGTTTCCTACCACATGTTTATTTATTACCAACCTGACGCCCACCCTATGTGAATTCCTACTAAAATTTGCCCACTAGGTTTTTATTATTTTTGGAATGATATCAACGTGTTAGACCAGTTGCAGTGCCTCTAGATGCTCGGTTGGCTGCGATACTAGATGGTCCGAGGCTTCCCTAAAGATCCTACTCAAGTGCTTCAATAACAGCAAATATATTTTTGGAGTTAGGCACTGAGCAGAGATTGTTTGATAATTCCATTTTAGTTACCGTAAAACTTGACAAGTTTGAGATGAGTGGCTTAAGAGTTAAGATATCAGCAATTAGATGTTCCTCATACTGTTAAGTGGTTATCTACGGTTGCAGCTTCAGTTTCTCATTGAATTTCACTCTCTTAGTTTCTTTTGTCCTTGGAAGAGATACCAAACTCTGAAAATTTAGAATAATGTAATTTTTATCTAATCACATGATTAAGTAAGTCCTTTTCAAATTATGAGAAATCCAGTATGGATTTGCAGCCATCCATATTTTTATTGATTTTAAGTGCTTATTGTTTTGCAGGTTTTTGCAGGTTTCTACCATACGTCTACTAATGAGATAGCATAATGTGATGGGTGAAACAAAACTGCAGTTCAGCTCCCTCATGAACTTCAGGAGTTAAATTTTCAGTTTCACCAATAATCTCCACAGGTACAGCTTCCATGTAATATCCTGAATTTTAGCCCACTTGAGGACCTATATATAAATAGAGAAAAAATATGTAAAAATGGGACATTTTGAAAAGAGGGGAGGAGTAGTTTCAGTACAGAGGAGTTCACAACCAACTCGGGTTCATACCGTGATAAAGTAACGTGGGGGAGAAGGACTCAAACTCCAGCCCTAGCTGCCCCTGCCCCTTCCTCTCCTGGAGCCGCCCCTAGCTTCTTGCGCAGTCGCTGCCATCCATCAGGTGTGCTACTGCTTCGCTGCCGGCCGCTGCCTAGAGCTGCAGCGATTGCCAGCGTCCATTTCTGCCCAGCGCGGCCACCCTGCTTGCCGTGCGTCGTCCTGGTGTGCTGCCGCCGCTGTGCATCGCTATTGCCAGGTGCTGCTGCTGCTGCTTAATTGGCTGCCACGACAAGGAAGCAAGGAACAGGAGGGACCAGCAGCAAGGAAGGAGGCTGCGGCAAGGGAGAAGATGAGGCTACTGTAGCAAGGAAGGAGAGGGAGAAGAAGACGACAAAGGAGGAAAAGAGTGAAGGGTTTCGCGTTTGTGCTGTTCCCGACATCCGACCCTTAGGGAACTGTCAAGGAACATGGAGGACGAGACACTGAGGTTGGATAATTCGAGAAGAGATCGTGAGGCATCATCAATTTTGAAGGCTTCGCAAGGCTTTCAAGTTGAAGGTATAATCCTAGATAATGTTCCCCGGTATTTTGGCCTAATAGATGCATTTTGGGGTTATGTTAGTGCTGAATTAAAGTAGAGGGTCAGCATTGGTGGTAAATTGTTGATGTTATGGTTCGTTGAGGTTACTGTCAAAAGATTAGGGCTTAGTTTTGAAGTCTTTACGCTTTGTTTCATAACCTGTGCATAACAATAAAAGCACAGATAATTGTGTAAGGATTCCATAGTCTAAGAACACGAATTTTAGTTGAGTAGAATAGAAGTTATGGTTTTAGGAATACTACTGTCCAGAAATCAGTTGTTGTTGGATTAGTCATAGAAAAATTTTAATTTGACTTGGTATGTGGTTGAATTAAATTATGGACATAACAAAATAATGGTAGATAACCTTTTGTATATTCCAAAAGTGCTATGGTTTACTGCATTTGGTTGTGTAATTTAATAAATATGATATTGTTAAGCTTGTTGTCCAGTAGAATGACAAAACTATTTTTGGGGTTAAAAATGCGGGGTTAAATGGTTTAATCAGAATTTGTAGCCAACTAAGAAATTGTAGAAATTTTATGCAGATTCCAGAACTAGTGCTGCCTGCCATGTTAGGGCCTGGGAGTCAAAAGTTACGTTATTTTTATATACTAGGACATCAGGGGTGATTGTCCAGTAAAAAGGAATATTGCGTATAGGAGTAATGTTGTTAAATTTCTTGTTCTTGTACTATTGTGGCTTGTTAAAATTGGGTGTTTGTTGTAGGAGGAGTAGCGTCGAGGTTAGTATCATATTCGAATCAACCCGTTTCTCGCAACTAGAAGAGGCAAGTGCGGTAGAATGATTTACGAGTGGTTTGATCTTGTTGTTTATGTTAAATAAATGCTTGTCATGATGATCCACATGTTTATACTTGCTTCTTATAATGCTCAAATGGGTATGGTTAAAAGATGATGATTATGATTATGATTAAATAATGATGATGATGATTAATGTTGATAATTGAATAATAAATGAAATAATAATGGTATTGTATATTGAGCATTCATGTTACAAAGAGGTGACCTGTATGACCCTTTAGAGCCTACTTTATGTGGGCGAACCACGAGAGTGAGTAGAGAAAGATCTACATCGATAAGCACTCCACGGAAGTGGAAAAACACCTACTTCAGTAGTTACTCTACGAGAGTGGAGTTGAGACCCTATATGAAAAAGGCAGGGCAAGAGTGATTCATCAATGGGTGAACTACTGCTTCGCTGCCGGCCGCTTCCTAGAGCTGCAGCGATTGCCAGCGTCCATTTCTACCCTAGCGCGGCCACGCTGCTTGCCGTGTGTCGTCCTGGTGTGCTGCTGCCGCTGTGCATCGCTATTGCCAGGTGCTGCTGCTGCTTAATTGGCTGCCTCGACAAGGAAGCAAGGAACAGGAGGGACCAGCAGCAAGGAAGGAGGATGCGGCAAGGGAGAAGATGAGGCTACTATAGCAAGGAAGGAGAGGGAGAAGAAGAAGACAAAGAAGGAAAAGAGTGAAGGGGGGTTTCACGTTTGTGTTGTTCCCGACATCCAACCCCTAGGGGACCGCCAAGGAACATGGAGCACGAGACGCTGAGGGTTGGACAATTCGACAAGAGACTGTAGGGCAACATCAATTCTGAAGGCTTCGCGAGGCTGAGTTGAAGGTAAAATCCTAGATCATGTTCCCCGGTATTTTGGCCTAATGGATGCATTTTGGGATTATGTTAGTGCTGAATTAAAGTAGAGGATCAGCATTGGTGGTAAATTGTTATTGTTGTGATTCGTTGAGGTTACTGTCAAGAGATTTGGGCTTAGTTTTGAGGTCTTTACGTTCTGTTTCATAACCTGTGCATAACAATGTTTCATAACCTGTGCATAACAATAAAAGCGCAGATAATTGTGTAAGGATTCCATAATCTAAGAAAACGAATTTTAGTTGAGTAGAACAGAAGTTATGGTTTTGAGAATACTGCTGTCTAGAAATCAGTTGCTACTGGATGCAGTCGTGGAAAACTGTTAATTTGACTTGGTAGATGGCTGAATTAAATTTTGGACATAACTAAATAATAGTAGATAACTTTCTGTATATATATATATATATATATATATATATATATATATATATATATATATATATATATATATATATATATATATATATATATATATATATATATTCCAAAACTGCTATGATTTAATGCATTTGGTTGTGTAATTTAATAGATATGAAATTGTTAAGCTTGTTGTCCAGTAGGATGACAAAACTGTTTTCGGGGTTAAAAATGCGGGTTAAATGGTTTAATCAGAATTTGTAGCCAACTAAGAAATTGTAGAAATTTTATGCAAATTCCAGAACTAGTGTTGCTTTCCATGTTAGGGCCTGGAAGTCAAAAGTTACGTTATTTTTATACTGGGACATCAGGGGTGACTGTCCAGTAAAAATGAATATTGCGGGATTGGAAAGCGTATAGGAGTGATGTTGTTAAATTTTTTGTTCTTGTAATACTGTGGCTTGTTGATAAAATTGGGTTTTTTCTGTAGGAGTAGCGTTGAGGTTAGTGTCACATTCGAATCAACACGTTCCTCACAACTAGAAAAGGCAAGTGTGGTAGAATGATATACAAGTAGTTTGATCTTGTTGCTTATGTTAAACTAGCTGAATGCTCATGCGTTGCTACGGATTTTTAAAAGAAACTCACAGGTAGTAAAAATTTTTAGAATATGCATACAAACATGTTCTAAAATTTTTAAATCCGTAACAACACACGGGCATTCAGCTAGTGCAGGTCAATTGTCAAAAGGCAAGAGGAATCAGGGGCATAATTCAAATGATGATGAGTTAATTTTCATCAATTTCTAACTATATAAATTTCACAGATTTGCATCACCAAGAAGGGCATATAAAAATTATATAGTCCAAGCAGGAGGGGAGGGAGGTGAGAGAGGCCGGGTAGAAGAGGAGGTGGGAGATGGTAACTGTTGGTGGAAGTGAAGAGGATGTGTAGTTAGACATAAAAGAGAGGGAGAGGGATGTTAGATAGATGATCAAGATTTCAGTATTCAGATCAGACAGTTGAGAAGGAAGGAGAATGCATCAACCACCAACTCAAACTTATTAAATAGTAAAGATAAATACTTGTCATGATAATCCACATGTTTATACTTGCTTATTATAATGCTCAAATAGGTATGGTTAAAAGATGATGATTATTATGATTAAATAATGATGATGATGATGATTACTGTTGATAATTGAATAATAAATGAAATAACAATGGTATTCATATTGAGTATTCATGTTGCAAAGAGGTGACCTGTGTGACCCTTTAAAGCCTACTTTGTATGGGCGACCCACGGGAGTGGAGAAAGACTTACTTCGATAGGCAGTCCACGGGAGTGGAGAAAGACCTACTTCAGTAGTTACTCCACGGGAGTGGAGTTGAGACCCTATATAAAAAAGGACAGGGTAAGAGTGCTTCATCGATGGGTGAACTCTCTGTTATACTGATATAAGCAAAGAGAAGTGGAGATATGTACATTGCATTCTTGAAAAGATAAACAAATGATGACTTGCGTGTATGGAACTTAATGAGAATGAATATGTGAAAATTGAGATACTTGTGAATTAACATGAATGTTTGATACAATGTTTTATATCATTTATTATTCTATTATGTACTTGCTGAGTCGTGGACTCACTCTTACTTTTATTGTTGTTTTTTAGGACATTGTTGATGATGACATGCATGGGTGAGAAGTAGGCAAAATTAATATTGCACTTTTATAGTTCCTTCATTCACTTAATGACCAAACATTCATTGTTAGAATAAATTATGCTATTCATGTAACTCTTAGATGAATAATGATTCTCTTTAGCACTTGTTGGTTTTATATTGTTGCTATTTGTAAGTCTCCTTTAGTTACATTTATTATTGGTTCATCTTAATGTCAATTATTGATTTTTGATCTCCCAACGAGTTATAGCAAAGATGATTTTGATGGCATTATGGCAGTCTCCACCTAACCTTTCATTTGTCATCACAAGTATAGATTCGAGCTTAATAAGAAATTGAGGAGCATCCGTTGCCATGATCCCATCATCATTGAGGAACTCGAGAGATACATCATGCTTGACACCTGAAAGAAGTAACAACCTTAGGCAGGACTCGAGGTTCTTAAGGGCATTTACCAATGCGTCTCTGCACTTATCATCAATTGTGTGGATGGACTGACCCAGCTTCCTCAATTTTGTCAGCCTATTCAGCTTCTCAGATCTCTTGGGTTATCTGGCAACCTGATTGTACATAATATTTGCATTGATCTCATATTATGAAATCCACGAGGTATCTGCAGGTCAGAAAATGAATGTTAGTATTTACTATCACCCTTGGTTACCCTCTTACAACCAGCAAGCAAGCGTGACACGAGTCCTAACTTTGTTATTCCAACAAAAAGCTTCTTCACCTCTGAGCCCCTTGTGTCAAGTGTTTCAAGCTGTCGAAGGTCTCCCAATATCCTCCAAAAGCTTTGTAATGTCCGTGTCCCTTTGGCTCAAGAACCTTAACAAGAATAATTTGAGAATGTTCAGAAATTGAGCTTTCTTCAAACCCTTGCATCCTTCTAAATCCAACACTCAGTAACTCAAATTTGACGGACCAAATGTATTTATGAACATCTCCAAATGCAGTGAAAGATCTAACCTGGACAAGTTGCCAACCACCTGAGCACGTTCTTTCATACTAATGTTTTGGACAACAACTGCCGATCTATGAAGCACAGACACGTTGCCTAACTGCCGCATCCGTGTCCAACACGGACACGTTATGGACACATATCGGTGGCATGTTGGCTGATTTAAAAATAAATTTTAATTTTTGTAATTTCAAACATGTGTCAAACACGGCGTGACCACGAGTCCGACACAGCCCACCAAGCTATAGCCCTAATCCTATTTTCCCGATCAAACCCCAATCCCTAACCTCCCTGATGCCTTCTGCCTTCTACCTCACACATCCCCATCGCTCTCCTCGTGGCCATCAGCCTTGCCGTGGTGCCGACTAGCTGCACCACAGGATCGCTACGCCGCTGGCTCTCGCACCTCCTCTGGTCCTCTCTCGCGCTGCACCGCCCCTCCCCCGTGCCGTCGGCTCCCGCAATGCCTCCCTCGCGTCGCGCCACCGCTCTGTGGAGAGGCCTCCTCCCTCACCGCCGCTCTGTCGAGAGGCCCCCTCCCTCAAAGCACCAGCTCCGACGACGCCTCTCTCGTGCCACACTATCCCTCCATCAAGAGCCCTCCTCTCTCACGCCACGTCTCCTCCCTAGTGCGGCCGACTCCAACACCACCTTCGGACCAGGGGCGGACCTGCCCTTCGGGCGAGGCCGGGCGGCCGCCCGAGCTCCCCGCCGGCCGGAGCAGCGCCCCCCGGGCGTCGGAACCCCCAGGCCCCAGCCCCTCCACGGCTCCACCCCCGGCCGGGTGCGCGTCTTGCCGGAAGCCCGGAAGGCCGGAAGCACACAAGGCCCAATAAACACACGGCCCAACCGCCCAAGTGCCCAACAAAGCAAGAGATATACTACTACGCACGGGCCAACACAAGTGAGTACAAGAAAAAAAGCCGGCGGCCGGCACTAACCCTAGATCCGGGAGGCAAAGGCGGAGGAAGGCGCGGCGGCGGCGGCGCCTAGGCGGAGTCGGCGGGAGCCCGGGAGGCGGGAGGCGGTGGCCGGGTCACCGGGGAGCGCGGGAGGCGGGAGGCGGGGAGCCCGGCGAGGCGGCGCCCAGGCGGAGGAGTTGGCGGGAGCGGGAGCGCGGGAGGCGGAGGCGGAAGGCGGGAGGCGGGGAGGCCGGCGGGAGGTGGGACTCGGGAGGCGCGAGGCGCAGCGGGGAGCCCGGACGGGACTGGAGGCGGGGAGCCCGGGAGTCGGCGGCCGGCGGGGGATTTGGGATTTTGGGGGCGTCGCCGCGTCGGACCGTCGGTGGATCCGCATTTGAGCCGGGGGATTTGGGGCCTTGGGGGCGTGGGCGACGGGCGTCGGTGGATTTTGAGGAGCGCCAGACAGACCGAGGACTGAGGCGACAGCAGTGATCTGATATTCTGAGGCTGTGAGCAATTTTTACGGTTTCTATTTTATAAAGGTACAATAAATTCTATTTATTCTAGATTTTATATTTGTGTATTTAAGTAATAGTTTTGATAGCTTGTAAAAATTTTATGTAGATTGTAGAATATGTAATCTAGCTTGTTAAAATGAGGGTACTTATATTTTTACCTCTCCAGAAACAGTGATCTGAGACTTGTGCAAATTCAAAATGAATAGAAAGAATTTGAATAGCTACTGATTTATTTATCTTTCACAATTGACAGGTTGTTTCTTTTACAACTCATTCACAATTGTGGATTAAGCTTCATTAGTGAGGTATTTTTCATTGTCCTTCCGTTATCCACATATGTTAACATGCGAATTGTAGTTGTTGTTTCTATTTCGTATCACATATTTTTATTAGTGTGTTTACAACATAGTTTGATCATAAATTGTTTTCGTTTTGGGTACTATTGTTTATTTCACGCTTCCGACTTTAGTCTACCTAGTTTTTTTTTCTGGATCCACCACTATGACTTCGCCCTACCTACAAATTTTTCCTGGGTCCGCCACTGCTTCGGACCTCCGTTGCGCCTCCTCCCTCACGTCGTCGGCTCTAGTACCACTCCAGACCTCCGCCATGTGAGTCATGTGGCCATTTTGTAAAGTTCATGATGTTATGTAATCATGATAATACCATACTCCGCGAAGGTAATGAAGATCTAAAAAGGGCCTTATTGTTACTCCTTTACCTGCCAAAGCTACCTTTCCTGGATGACCCCCTTTGAGTTCTTTGATCAATCTAATTTGGTATATTCAAACACCCTCCGATTGATCTCTAATAATTTATAGTTTTATACTTTAAGGTTTCAAAGGTGTTCATGTAAAGTTGACTTGCTAATAAGTAGATAATATCTTACATGTAAAGCACGTGCACCAGAGGTAATCTTATTCTTAGCTGAAATATCAAGAAATAGCTTTTTTGTTTTGTAAGTTATATACTTTGTTGTATGTTCATTAGTAGTCATTTCATACATACTTATTTGCTTGTGTAGATGCCTGATCAAGAAATGGACAGTTGGACACTATATATGACTTACAATTGAAGATTGTGACTGTTGTAGCATGGCTACAACAGTGGGTACAAAGTATCCATCTCCATAGGAGACAGTCAAGAGGTCTATGAAGAGAGAGAGCTAATGATAAAATGAGTGAATCCCCTCATACCTCTCTTGGGGGTTTATATACAGGAGTGGGGTAGGGTGGGAATACCGCTTAATATTACAAAAGGTAACGGTACATTAGTACATTCCTCTATACTATTGGACCTATTATATATTGGGTCAGTTGTAAGGTCTAGTCACAGAGGGTTAGGCCACCTCCACAATAGTGACAGTGAGTTGGAACATTGTATTTTGCATATGCTTATGTTTGTCTCTCACAGCTTGTAGATTCAACTTTACATTAGCTGAAGATTTGAAAGAAGCCACTTCTGATGAAAAGGTGAAGTTTGAACTTGGTAGCAAGATTAGCAGAGTGCGTATCGGTCAGGAGATTTGTACACTACTTATTAGTTATTGCCAACCGATATTACCTTATTTCTTTCTTGATTTATTGTACAAAGTTGTTGTGTGCTGATTAGTGAAACATAGGATCAATGATCATCCTTGAGCTACATATTCTATGATTACACCTTATACTATTATATTTATATATATGTAATAATAATTATTAACACATATATATAGCCGTGTCCCCGTGTGAAATTCTTCGTGTGAAAGTTTTATGTTTTAATTCTACTATATGTATTGGACCTGTCATGATAAAGTGATTTAATTATGACTCGCGGCAACACAAGGTTCACCTCCCAAAACACTCGCGGTCAAGGCCGCCACGAGGCGGGCACCCGTTCTAGACGCACAAATGACATTATTCACTAAAAAAACCATCCCCTGTTAATGCAAATATTGTTCACTCAGAAAACATCGCAAGCAATTCGGTGATGAAAACAACTCATTTGTGTTGCTTGCAAGCTATCTACAAATCGTCCGATAGCAAATGGAAACTTGGACCATCATAAAATTGGGAGTTTCGCTTTCCAGTTTTATCATTGTTGATCATTTAGGTAGTAAGAGAGTTACTAAATGTAACAGGTATCTAAACTGTGGAAAAAGAATCTGAGCGTTCTGAACTTCAAAATTTCCTGTTAGATTCATGTATCGTCCACCTCTAGGATTCAGTGGCCCAACTATATCCTATTCTTTTAAATTATGGCTAATAACTTTTAGATACGACTAATGATTTTTATCTATATTTTTAAGTCGGCGGTAGACGATAGAGATGTCAATATGGACAACGTACACGGTTTTAAACTTAAAAAACTATTTAGAGAAGCGACTTTGAATAACTATCCCGTTATATTGGTTTCTAAAGAAGCTAACATCTAAAAGCCAAAAAAAAAACAAGGCTCTTTAGAAAGGCCATGGTACATCCGTGCCAAAAAAATATGTTCTCCTTCAACCACCTACTCCATTGTTTCAGAGTTGTGCAATGGCACGTGGCAATTGTAAGGGTTTTTTTATATGGAAAACCATGTGGCATGTGTAAATTTATGGACATATTGTTATAATACACATTCCCTTTTATTTAGTAGTAAAAAAACTCTTTGGAAAGCTTATCGAAGTTTATTTTAGTTGAAATTTGTGCCTATGATCAATGATTTTGTGTTATTGACACGGTAATATCTTGTAGAAAAGGAAAATGTTATGACAATGTGAGCTCTTTTAGGCCATGGATTTAGCTTTTAGCTTGTGATTTTTGAATTCTGGTCGTTCACGAGATGCGGTACGCAAAGAGAAATAATCGTATGCAATTTTGACCGGTGCATCTGAATTCGGTATAATGTCTACTATAATCGACTTGTAAACCCCAGCTTGAAAAGATATATCGTTTGAAAAATAGTTACTATAACAGAAAAATGATAGGCCAAAATCAAAGCTGAAAAGAACCTAGCACTTTGAAACAACTTTTGAGAGGTAAATCACAACTTTAAAATGAATCATGTCCCAACTTCTCGCATTTACTATTTTTTTCAAAAATAAGAAGGCGTAAGTGGATAAAAATTTGTGCACACATTAGAAGACTTGGCTAAAGATGAGGAGGTGCCATCAAAAGGAGACAAGAGTAGGACTATGGAAGAATAGCCATATTCTTTTAGGCTTTTTGGGTTGTAATTTATTAATATAATAAATAGTGATTACTAAAAAAATCAACAGATACTGAAAATCAAAAAGTATAAGGCCAATAATTGAATTCCCTTTCTGTTTATCCATTACATGTCGTATCCTTTACTCTTTTAAAGCCTTATTCCACCGCCTGACAACTAGGACCCTCAGACTACAAGACTTCGGAAATTAGGACCAACAAAGGGTGGGTTTAGGGTTTATGATTTTACTTTTTACAATAACTATATTTCAAATGAAATATTTTTTTAAAATGAGATCTATAAATAGAGTGTAATAGATACTATTCTGACTTCAGATATACCGGCCAAAATCACATGCGAATATTTCTCTTTGTACTCTCTCTTGCAAATAATCAAAATTCAAAAATTTAAACCAAAATCCATAAGACACAACCTAAAAGAACCCATCCAAAGATTCTAAAATAGCTCAAGGGACCAGCAACAAGACAGTGAACCCAAACTAAGACACTGTTTCAAACAATTTTAGCTTCTAACTTCAAAAAGACAAACCCTGTTCTTAACGCGTTGACTTCTTAACATGATTTTTTTCTTTCTTTTCCTTTTTCCTTTGCGATGTCTATAGAAATAAAACAGTTTTTCTTCCTTTTTTCTCTCTCTTTTTTCTTAATTTTCCTTTAATTAAATGTCTTAACCAAAAAATAACAACTACAATGTTATTTCAGCCGAAAGCCAAAAACTATCCGCCACAACCGAATTGAATGAGGCCTAAATCTCCACATTTTTTTAGGATGCTACATATTCTCTATTTCAAGTAAACATGTTATTCTAGTCACAACCATTTCCACACAAATGGAATGAACATTGAACAGGAAAACGGGGACAGGTTGAGAACGCTGATCCTTTGGGATGTGCATTTACAAGCAGGTAGGACTGGCCTTCGCATCGCTACAGCATTCTCCACTGTAACATACATGATGTCAGTACAACAAAGAAGAGCTTCTGGTCAGCTTCGACATGGTCAAGCCAGATCATCCTTCTAATGACGCCTTGCATGGTAAGCCTCTTATCGTGTGCTTGCACTGGAACCTGGACGAGACAGTATTGGATTCATTTACATGTTTTACTGCAGTTAGAAAGAAAAGGTTCGCTGTAGCTAAAGAGCTCTTGCAGGATCAGTATTTTGCAACACTTCAAGAAAGTAGATCAATTTATAGGTCAAATAATAAAAGAATGGACAAGTTTCCCTGCCCAGAAGTCCGCTTGATGTCAACCACGAAAGAATTCACCCTTCAAGACTCTTAATGCCGACAAAGACGCATAATCGCAACATTTGTACATATATGAGAATGATTTTATCCCTCAGGATCACATGCAGTTTAACAAAGTAGTATGGAAAAGGCAAACATTCAAAGATAGAACATGTGTAATGTTAGAAAAGGGTGGAAAACAACGGAAGAAGTCCCCAGTAGTGATCAATGGCAACAGAAGATCAGAAATATTACCAGATAATATCTGAAAGAGAAGATTCCGAAGTGCAACATGCAGCATCAACGATTGATGAAAGTTGCTGATTATCCATTTGACCGCCCGCTGTATTGCATTTTATACACATTTGGAGGGGCACAACCTGTGGTGAAAATTTTAGGCTCTTGTATTAATCTTGGGGATATTGGATGCAATAAAATGCATCCAATAATAACATAAATTAACATTCAGAAAAGAATAGCACCTTCTTGCTGTAACGGAAATCACGTTTTGGCAGGAAATCCAGTGGTAAGTTCAATGTACAGGGACATCTGAGTAGCAGAAACAGCTTGGTAGGGCCTTGAAAAATAATGGGAGGGAAAGCAGTAAGCTAAAAAGTTGATCGCATCCCCAGCCAAGTATTACTAAAAACAGAAGAACCAATACCTGTATAAGATAAACTCCCTGCACCACTTGATATAAGAGCACGGATGGCCTAGAAATATACAAGTCACAAGTGCATGTTATTATTCAAAGAGCACAAAATTTCCACCACATGGAGATAAAGCAAGCACTGTTGACAAGTCAAAAAATAGAATTATGCCTGGCAATGTGGCAGTAAACATAACAAGGTCCTACTTACACTGCTTGGTCATATGCCAAGCAGCAGAGCAATAATCCAACATTCAAATACCCTTTTGCAATATTGTTGTCCAAAATAGTATCACGTTTTGGATTTCACTGATGATAAAAAGATAATAATGTTTCAAGTTTCAGATCTTAAGTCAATTGTACTTTAACAAAACTAACACATCCTAATGAAGAATCGTTCTAGCTTCTAGGGTAAATCACTCTTCATGGATTATTAAGTAAGAGAGTAGCTCACCTTTCGAGAAACAGACTGAGCTAACTTGGTTGTAGCATGCTCTTTGGCACTTCCAGAATCAAATCTACCATGAGAAATTGTAATGTCATAGACAAATAGGGGCCGTACAAGGCTCCCTCCTAGGATCAGAACAACTCCTTCAATGCTAGGAACTTCATCAAGTGCTTGCTGAAGAGCAGAAAGCAAAGTAGAGATGCCATTCATTAACTTCTCCTGCTTCTTGATTTTGCATCTAACCACCCTTTTTCGTGTGTTGTACTTTCTCTGATCAGACGGTTTCAGTTCTGATGGTGGTAATGCCATTTCTGTCTAGAAAATGCCCACAAATTAATAAAAAGGCTCATTGCAAACAATAGACAACAGCAGAAACATGTTTACTGAATACTAAACACACCATTTCCTCCTTCAAATCTGCAAATTCATTTTCAAGATTCTGCAACACCCTGAAAAATGTGAAATTTTAAAACCAACTTCAAATTCATGTGATAATTACGTAACACAGTAAATAACTGTCCTTCCTTAGTTTACTCTGCAAAATGGTTAATTACATAAGATAGATTGCTTGCTGTTCATCTGTTCTTCAATTCTTATGCATGGGTCCAACACAAATATTTAAACAACACAGTATCACAAGATTTGTTCAAGGTTTCATTTTCAGTTATGTATCCATTCTAGAAATCATGCCCCAATGCAAACATATGTTAGCTTTGTGCGGGACATAGTAGCCCCAGGCAAATAGGACTTTGGGATGCACAATTTTAATAAATTTGAATATCGACTAGAAATCAAATCACTTGTCAAAATTCTAGGACAATAGCTCCGATTCAAGCTTGAAACAATAACTGTTAAGCGTCTGATCTGATGTACAGATTTGGGGAACATATGTCCGATTGGACATACTGGGGTGGACATATGTGTTCAGGTATCGCAAATGCAGAGCAAAACAATATACACCGATCACTGATCAGACAATATATAAATCAAAATTTTCAACAAGCACCACATCTATGTTGTTATTGCAGGTTGTTGACTGTTGACCATACTCAATGGTGAGACACATAACATTTGATGAAGTGCTCAAGTAATAAGGAGAGCAACAAGTCCCTTGGTCTGCATTGAGGCCATCAGTCTTGCAGGAATACTCAACTTGATCTCACATGTGCGTAATTAACTATTTGGATCTTGGTTTTCTATTGAATATCCTAGGAAAAGAAGCCTCTGACTCTGAGTGAACATGCCGTGAAACTCAATTAAGAGTGAACAATCCAAAAAGAAAACAAATCAACCTACAAACCAAACAAACAGCAAAATAGTAACTGAAGTAGATGAAACAGTTTGTGCTCCAGTTCAAAGACCAAGAACAATGTGAAAAATAATCACTTATCAGAACAGAAAAGTCATTTTTTTAAGAAGTTAAATAAATGCACAAGCTTTTTTCCCCTACCAGGGTAACCCTGTTTCCATTTGATTGGTAAAAACATGAGAATAAAAGTATATAAAAGTTCCGCCACACCTGCACCAACACGACCAGGGAGCACACCACAGAGAATAACAAGGTCCAAATAAAATATCTCAGCAGTTAACATAAGGGAATAACGAGCAACATTCAGCTAACAGAGCATGCACAAGCTAAGACCACAATTCAGAACAAAATATCTCCCAAAATTGAAGGAAAAAGCAAGCAACTAATGACCAAACTAAACCCCATTTAAATCACCACCCTGTGAATTGCTCAAGTCAATCCCACCAGTACTTTAATTCCAGGGACAGTTCAAATCCATATAATGGTCGAATCCACTACAGCCACTCGATCCAAACCCTAACTAGGTTCGCATTTCCCAAGCGGGCAAGCTGTTCTCTAGCAGAATCAAAGAAACAGGCGCGCAAATTGATCCATAGCAAAACCCAGTCAACACGAACCCTAATTAGATCCATACGCACGAAGATTGCTCTGACCTAGCCAGGAAGAATTGTCCCAATCCACTCCAAACTGACAAAATGCGGAGCCCAGCACCACCCTAAATGCAAGAAAAATGAGATTTGAACCCCAATCAGTTGCTCGACTATACCCGAGAAGCTCCTATGCATACCAAACCCACTAAATCCTTCACAGTAACGATCATTTTCCAACATTTGAGAGAGAGGGGGGGGGGGGGGGGGGGAGATTGGGGATTACGAGGGGATCTGGTGGTGCATGTAGAGGACGAAGCCGAGGAGCTCCTTCACGACGTGGAACACCTCCGACCGCTGCAGCGCCGCCGCCGCCGCCTGCACCTCCACCAACCCTACACCCCGCGGTTGGCCGCTGCCGCCGCCTCCGGAGGAGGCCGTCTCCATCTCACCGTCGCCGTTCGCCGAGGCCCGCCTTGCACCGCCGACCGTTTAGGAATTTGAAATTTTTGCGAAAAGTTTTAGGCCCTCTCGACACACCCCTCGGTAGCCGGCAAAATTCATCATATACCCTCTTCATAGTCCAAAATCTAGAATATACCCTCCTACACATACAAATTCATAATATACCCTCCTCTAATCTAAAAGCTTTATAAAACACCCTCTTTATACTAATCTGTATAGGTAAAAGTATAAACATGTATTATACCGTATTTTAGGACTAATATACCCATTTTACCCCTCACCCATTTTACCATTCCCCCAGTACCCCATTCCCCGTTACCCATTCCCATCGGGCTAGGGTGGCTAGGGTTACCCGGCGCTCCTTCGAGGCGGCGAAGCGGCTCCGGCGGCCTCAAGGCGGCGGCGCGGCGGCTCTGGGCCGAGGCGGCGCGGCGGCATCGAGGCGAGGCGGCCCGTCGGCTTCGAGGCGAGGCGGCGCGTGGGGTTGGAGGCGACGGCGCCGCGGCTTCCAGGCGAGGCGGCGCGGCGGATTCAAGGCGAGGCGGCGCGGCGGATTCAAGGCGGCGGCGCGGCGGCTCTGGGCCGAGGCGGCGCGGCGGCATCGAGGCGAGGCGGCCCGTCGGCTTCGAGGCGAGGCGGCGCGTGGGGTTGGAGGCGACGGCGCCGCGGCTTCCAGGCGAGGCGGCGCGGCGGATTCAAGCGGCGCAAGATCAACGAGAACAAGCTCCTCTCCAAGAAGAACAAGTCAGGCGGCCATTCTGTGCTCTCTCTCTCTCTCTCTGTTCCTCTATCTAATCCAAGCAAAATCTTTCTGCTCTGTGAATGATTCGGTCAGTCGTTGGCCCTGAATCCTGATTCAAGCTGGCCATCGAAATCCACGGGTTGGTTGATTTTGAGAAAACTGAAAAAAAGAGATACCACCTTGCATTGATGAATTGATTGATATAGATTAGATGATGATGATAGTTGGTTCCAATTGTGGGGCCCGATTTCACTTGCTCTGGGCTCTTGAATGGATCAGTTTAAAGGCTGGTTAAGGGAAGAAAGTAGTACCGAGATGGTGGCAGAAATTTCAAGTGTCCTAACCTAGGGATGGATAATATGTCAAAGCAGTAACTTGTAAGCAATCAAGAAGGATCTTAGTTGGTTAGAGGAGACAATGAATAGTCACGCGAAGATTCATAGTAATTGTAATTGTTTTTTGGTTGAACTTCAATACCATCTTTGCAGCCATCCATTCAGCTAGCATTTTTGAAGATAGCATTTCTTTCTGATTAATGTTTTAATGGGACTGTAAAATGATCTGAACATAGCTCCTCGAATTTAGCTCTGGTTCTTGGGGTGCCAGTGCTGGGTTCTCTATATCATTCCAACTTGATTCCCTTACATCTTTATTGTGTATGTAGTATTTTGTGTGAAAGGGGAATACAGAACTTCCAGTGTGGGCTTGCAGGAGGAGGATGGATCCAAAGGAGGCTTATGTGGAGTAAGCTTCTAGCTTCATGTGTATTTTTGTGTGTATAGCTTGGTCCTTGCTGGTTCGATTGTGGAATGACAGTAGATGCGCTAACAGTCCAGGTCCTATCACTAGAAGGTAAAAACAACTTTATAATTGTGCAAGTTATATGTGCTTTAGCAATAGTCAACTACCTTATGTTGCTAAATCATCCTTTTTTTAATATCAACTTAACAGGCAACTAGCTTTAGCAATAGTTACTGAAAGCACCTCACAAGGGGCATCAACAAACATGCCGGCACCTGCCACAACAGGGCAATCAAAACCTTATGTGAAGAAGATGACCCCTAAGAAGAAAAGACTGAAATTGGTTGAAAACTGCTAGCTAATGTCTTGTTGAAACCTCCTGGAGCTACTTTGCTTTTGTAATTTGTATGGTCTCGTACTGTTGATGCCTTGTATTAGAAATACCTTTTGTATTGGAGCAAACTATTAGCTCATTATGCCTTGTACTGGGAGCAAACTCTTGGCTCATGCTATTTTGCTTTGTACTGGAGATGTATTATGCTGCTGGGAGCAAATTATGGGCTTGTAATGGAGATGCATTATGCTAGTAGGAAATTGTTGGCTAGTACTGGAGCAAACTCTTCTGTTCTGTTATTCGTAGTTTGATTGTTGTGCTGTGATGGGAGATACTAACAAAGATTCAACGGGATGGCAATTGGTTCTGTCTGAAGAAAAGTAGCTAGTGGACACAGGGACAAGTAGTGCGTAATGCACATGGATACTGCCATACTGGTTGCTTTGTTGTTCATTCAGCAGTAGTTTCTTTCCCTCTCTGTCAGGGCCTTCTGTAAATATGATATGTGCCATGCTTTTAATTCTACCAGTAGAAAGATTATCTTTGTGCGTTATGTTATCTTAATTGTATAACCCTGAAAGGCTTAGTCTGAATGGAGCTGTAAAGATTGGATTTTATGTGCAAGTGTGTTTCTCAGGGGTATTTCGGTCATTTCAAGTGAGATAAATATAAAGAATGTGCACAAACTTTAATCAGGGGTATTTTGGTCATTTCAAGTGATGGAATACACAAGGATATGAAAAAATACATTGAAAAGGTATAAAGAGGGTGTTTTGTAAAGCTTTTAGATTAGAGGAGGGTATATTATGAATTTGTATGTGTAGGAGGGTATATTCTAGATTTTGGACTATGAAGAGGGTATATGATGAATTTTGCCCTCGGTAGGCACACCGTTTCGGGATGTTGAACGATAGCGTGTACCGGTTTTTTTTATTTTTTTGCCCGGGGTGGGGCCGGACCGGCTGCGTCCCTCTGTACCATGGGCGGACCTAGCAGGTTACGGGTGTGCACAGCACCCTAAGAGCAACTCCAGCAGTAGCCCTCAAAACAGAGCCCCTACTTTTCATTTGAGAGCTCCTCTTACTTTTGAGGGCCCAATTTTTTTGCATCTACTCCAACAACACCCCTCAAATCTAAGCCCTCAAATCCATTACACTACACACTGACACATGGGACCCGCGAGCGGAGGAGTCGGGCGACGGGCCAGGCGCCGGCGACGGGCGGAGGCGCCGGCGACGGGCGGAGGAGAGCGGAGGAGTCGGGCGACGGGCGGAGGCGCCGGCGACGGGGGAGGCGTCAGCGACGGGCGGAGGAGAGCGGAGGCGGCAGAGAGCGGAGGAGTCGGGCGACGGGCGAGGCGCCGGCGACGGGCGGAGGAGAGCGGAGGCGGCGGAGAGCGGAGGCGGCAGAGAGCGGAGGAGTCGGGCGACAGGCGAGGCGTCGGCGACGGGCGAAGGCGTCGGCGACGGGCGGAGGAGAGCGGAGGCGGCAGAGAGCGGAGGAATCGGGCGACGGGCGGAGGCGTCGGCGATGGGCGAAGGAGAGCGGAGGCGGCAGAGAGCGGAGGCGACGGGCGAGGCGGCGGAGAGCCAAGTACGGCGACGGGCGGGGGGCGAGCGAGCGGCGGAGGCGGGGGATTTGGGCAAGGCGGGGGGCGAGCGGGCGGCGGAGGCGGGGGGTTCGGGCGAGGCGGGGGGCGAGCGGGCGGCGGACGGGAGGGGATTCGGCGGGTGAGGAGAGCGGGCGGCGGGGAATTTTGGCTGAGAGCGGGAGAAGTTTCACGGTGCAGGAAAAAAAAACAGGAAAATGAGGGGTGGGGGGGAGCCCCTAGGAATGAGGGGTGGGAGGGTGATTTGAGGGGCTACTCAAATTTGAGGGCTCTAGTAGGGGCCCTGTTGGACCTCTATTTTTGCCTCAAGCCCTCAAATATGAGGTTTGAGGGCTCAAGTAGGGGTCCTGCTGGAGTTGCTCTAAAGGTCGGAGAAACACAGTGGAACTGTTCACACAACTTTTTTCAAATTTAGTCTAAGACACCTGTTATTATAAATTTAGCCCTGTTCTTATACCTATCGAGCTCGATAGATACTTACCGAGCTAACCTACTGACCTACCTGAGCTTGGTTCGACACCGGCCATGCATTTAATGCCCTCTATTTAATTAGTGTGTACTTAATTAGTGCTAATCATAATTAATTAGTACTAATCATACTTAATTAACGCTAATCAAGGCCATTTAATTTGCTACCACGGCAGGGGCTTGGTAGCTTTCGCTGCCGCTGTAGGGGGGCTCAACATCTTTTGCTGCCATTATAGCTCAGCAACATATGTCGAGCTCGGTAGGCGTGTTGCTACGACTGCTGCATTCAAGAAGGGAGCTAGGTTTGTAAAAATAGATGTCTAGGGCTAAATTTCAAAAAATAACTGCAGTGCCATTTATGTAAACAGTTCACATGGTGGATATTTTCTTTAGTTAGCAAATTTGAACTATTTACAATAAATTGCACTTTGCACCGGGTAACTGTCACTTATTTCAGTTTGCATCATGGTTAACTCATACTTTCACTTTGCACTAGCCAATCAATTCTAGTCCTAAATAAGACAATCAAATTGAGGGAAAAAAGCCATCAAAATTATGTATATCAACTTGTCATTATGTAGTGTTGGTTTGAGCCAAATAAGGTTAGGCTAGTGCAAAACGAAATTTTATTTAATCCGCCCTAGTGTAAAGTGAAAATATGTGTTAACCCTTTACGTAAAGTGAAATAAGCGACAAGTTACCTGGTGCAAAATGCAATTTATTCAATTATTTATGTGCAAGATCTTATGGGGAACGGTTATTCTGTTCATATAAGATTTTATTTGAACTATTTATATGATACTTTTGTCAAATTTTAAAATTACATATTGGATCCGTGATGTTCTGAAACTGTTGTATAAGGCTATACAATTATTACACTCATTGAATTTTTTTCCTAGTTCTGCATTGCTCTGTACCTATTATGTATCATGTTTCTCATTGCGTGAAGCTTTTCCCATGCTCATCTTCGCTTCCTGTTTTTCTTTTTTTGCAAGGGGTTTTTTTTATAGCTTTGTTCTAGTTTTCCTTTTTTTTGCCAATTTCCCTTTAGTAGGTTTTTTTGAATTATTTCTTTGAATAGGGTTTCATATATGTTCTTATTTCAATAGAAAAATTAAGTAAGCTTTGGATGAAATTTAAATTTCAAACTTTGAAAAGTTTTTAGCGCCCAAAGGGGAGGTAAAGAGTGTGCATTCAAGTACAGACGATCTCTCACATTTGGGTTCTCTTCTAAGATCGCATGAAAAGATGCAAATCAATAGTTTAACACTTCGTGACTATCAAGGTTCGAGAGGTTGGTGTGGATGACAAACCGCTGTCAAGCCGAGGCTATTTTTTCACTGGGCGCTAACCATGATAGAGGAGTTCTTACTTTTCTAAATTCCAGCGAACTCATCCTACCATACTAAACAAGTAATCCCCACTAACAACAATTTTTTAAAGATGGTGGCGGACAATCGCACACGAATGAAAAGTAGATAAACAACAATACAAGATATAGTCCCTATGACCTCTCTTTATTGATATTTTGTCTATAGACGTGATGTATACAGTGAGAGCCCTATCCTCCTCTTATATACAGAGAGAAGGAACCTTTCATGATTCGATAAACAATATGAAACTAAACTATGCTAATAAAATCTTGTGGGACGAAGTCCCTAATGGGCCAATTTCAGTAAAGTATTTACGTAGATTTTCCCTAAACACAACTAAAGTTCTTTCTTTCATTTCACTGCGTGCCACATCATCTTGAATAACTATGCCCATCGGATCAAAGTTTAGTGCTCCAGATACAACCACATCATCTCAAATAACTATGCCCATTGGATCAAAGTTTAGTGCCCTAGATTTGCATCAGATCAGCTCATATATGCAGCCACTAATTGCAATAACCAGCTCTTAATCTTGTTTGTAGTTGTGCCACGTCACCCTGAAAATCTGTCCGTCCGATTGTTCCCTTGGAGAGCACAACTTATAGGGCTTTCACATTGACTTCTGTTGATACCTTTTGGCTGTGGCTAACTGTTTCTGGCTGAAAATAAATAGTAGCAGTTGAAAGAAGTGGCTTTTAGAATACGAGAGCGAGTGGTGCAAAAAGTAAGAGAGGTATACGTGTGAGAGACAGGAGCAAAAAGGAATAGGGTATGTGATGCGCTTATGACCCCCGAGCGGGAGGAAGCGCATAGGGCTGATTTGAGCAGTTTGCGCACACCACACTAATTCACCTATACCTAGACAATCTTGAAATCGGGGATGTGTTATATTGTGACTGACTTATAGTATCTCGCTGGACCAACAATGTATGGTGTTACTATCAAATGCTTGTGGAGTCATTCTGCAGAAATCATCCGTTGAGAGTTAAGGCCCATGGAGCGAACGAAGTCATAGAGGATCTACTTGGAAATGTGTAGGCGTCATGGCTATGAATGTGTCATGTTGGTGTAGGCCCATGTGAAATAGAGTGCAAGTACAGTTGGAAGTGACCGTGAAGTGGGGTAGAGTAGTGCAAGTATGTAGGTAGAAGTTGAGGATGGTGGGACAAAGGATGGTAGTGGAGATGCAATTGTTGTTGAAGATAACCATGTTGAACCTAGCAGACAGGTGGATGAAAGGGATGACATTGAATTCATAGTGGATGACTTGAGTGTGAAGACTAGAGGGCCAAGCCGAAGAACAAGTATTGGAAGAGGTTGAGGATGAGGACGACGGTTCAAATGATGAAGATATCCCCGATGCACCAGTGCCTGATGGTTGGAATAGATACGATGCAGATGGCGTAGTTTTGAATGATGGCTATGATTCTAGGATGTTGTCAAACTGTGGATGCTATCAATGCAGAGGACCTTCAGGGTTGTCAAATTGAATCAACAGTAGAACATCGTGAAGTGTGAGCAACCTAGGTGCCCTTGGCATGTTCATGTGTAGAAGTATGAAATGTATTTTCTTGTGTCAAAGGTGGGGGCTTGTTTTGAGTAATGCCATAGCAAAGCACCGGAACCTTACTTCCTCTTTTTGTTGCAAATCTCATGTATGTGTAGAATGCGGAGAAGGATATGGAAGCAGAACATATCATGCTAGCCATAGATAAGAAGTAAAAGAATAACTACGCAAATGTGTGGAGGGCAAGAAAATATGGAAAAATTCATCGTTAGAAGAGGGATTCGATCCCAGGCTGCTTCGAACGCTTCGCACGAGCTTTGCCACTGGGCTAGTTAGTTTGTTCTGCTGAGTGTGGGCATTTATAGCTCTTTATACTTCCAAATTTAAACTAAATTCAAATATGTTGGCCGAATTGAAATTATTTCGGGGGATAGTGAAAGAAACGAAAATTCCAAAATGTTGGCAAAAATGCAAACCATGATTGAGCTACATGTAACTGAAGCGCTGGTCCTCGAAGTAGGTGAGGGACTCGACGTTGTTGGGGTTGCAGACGGTCATGGCACTCGGTGAGGTTGCAGCTGAGCACAGAGTTGGGGGTTATTAGAGTTTCGGGAGCAGCGATGGCGGTAGAGGTTGAGGGGTAGTCGACAGAGGTTGGGTCTGAGGCTAGCGACAGTTAGGGTTTAGATCAAGGGAGGAGGCTGAGGCAGATGCTAACCTTCAAAGAAGGAGAGAGACATAGCGGTCGCCGAGGTTGCTGGTGCTCGACGGAGTCACCGAGGAAGCTGGTTGGAGTCATGCGTCGCCCGCATGTTTCTCCTCTTCTCTACCCGACGCGAGGAAGAAATTAGCTCAAAGGGGTACGACAGAGTTGATGGGGTATATGGATGGCATTTGATGCGTAATTTCCCTGGACTCTCGAGGGGAATTTTAAATCATGTGACCGGCTCCCCACCAAAATCCACCCTACTTCTCCTTACTAGTTTATTTTCTACTCTACTTCTCGCGAGAATTTGAATCTAGAGGTTTTGGAAAACTGAGTATTTGTCACAGGTCTACAAGATCTAAAAGAGAAGCTAGGAGTATGAGCTGTACCAAGCATCCTCTAAAATGGAACAACAGATCAACACCTAATTATCTAGAAATGATCAAGCTACGGTTACGGTATCTATCTGAATAATGGAGAAGAACCGAAGCCACATCCAGCACTTCAGAAAAGGATGGATAGACAAGAAGTTGGGAGACAGAAACATTGTTGGAGCTGAAGTGCTGATGAGGTGAAGAGTTACGAGACTTTTTCGTCGCGTGTAGGAAAAGCTAAGATTTTGATCGATTTAGTTGCAGCAGCCTAGATGTGCAAATCTATGGCACTATGGAACTGCAGTTTATTGTCTGTTGTTTTGCTCTCTCTGTGTTTTGTGTGGAAGAAACCAAAAAGATATCTAGCTTTGTCTGTGATCTGCTTGAGTGGAGTAGAATTTGTCCTTTGATGTTGATTCCTTGTAAAAAGAAGAAATGAAATGAAATGTTTGCCAGCTCAGGCCTTGGCTCGGCTCATTACTGGTCAGATGGCATGCACCACACACTCGTACGGGCATGGCCCGCAGCCAGCCGATGTGCTGTCCTTCCGGACCGGCATTTGTGGTCGCGGAGCGGCCCGTAAGGCAGAACCGCAGAAGCAACTGCGCCGATCGATCGACGCCGCCGTGCTTGATTTGGCCCGCGCAGTCATACCTATACGTGTGTGCGTGAATGAGGAATCCCCTGGTAAGAAAATTAAGAACGCGATGCAAATCCATATAATCAATTACAAAAACATCAGGAAGATCAATCATCAGAGAATAATTGAGAGAGAACATCAGAACGTAGTCTTTTATTCTTATTATATATATGGCTCTCAATTTATAATCAAAACCTCTCAAAGATAGCTCTCAATTTATAATCAAAACCTCTCAAAGATAGATTTGATATTTACTCACAACGCAATCTCCTATGTTTGGTAACACCCTAAATTGAGCTCCGCAACTAGGCATGACATGTTCACGACGATTCGCATTTCCACCCATGCCAATGTGCTTGCTTTGCCTCTCAAATTCTTGCAAAATTGATGGCTTTCTCGAGCAACCGGTGAAAAGTGTTGAGGAACTATCGTTGGTGAGTCCAGTCCGATCGATTCCTCTTCTATGCAAAAGAGATGATCAAATACAGATGATGCAAATAGTAGATTGAAACACACAGATGGGGGGAGAACTCTTGCTCTTTCTTTATTGGCTTTCTCTTTTCACGTGTGTGTACAAAATAGCTAATGACCTTCCCTATATATAGTCTAGTGGTGAGGTGCCCATTATGGGCCAAGGCTTCAAGCCCAGGCCCAGGTTTCCTAACACACCCCCTTGGGCACTCATCTGACACGTTCATGCCTCATCAAAACTCCATAAAAATCTAGCAGGAACAATTTGGAGAAAGAGTACATGATACATGTTATGCTGTGTTGCACGAATTGCCTCATTAAAAACCTTGGCCGAGAAACTTCAGGAAAACTCGTCAAGGGAAAAAGAGCACAATCCACCCAATTAATTTAATCTACAGGATTTGTTCTTTGGGTACTCGATCTTCGTGATCAAGTTTTAATAACGAGCTTGAGGAAAATCTTCCCATGAATTCTGCACTTCTCTAAGTCTCATCATTCAAATTTCTCGTACGCATCTTTCAAAATTAGATGCTGGGAGTGACTTAGTGAATAAATCTGTAAGATTTTCACATGACTTAGTATACAGTATCTTAATTTCATCCATCTTTTGCAATTCATGAGCATAGAAGAACTTTGAGTTGATATGTTTTGTGAGATGACTCTTCACGTAGCCCGTCTCCACTTATGCAACACAAGCTGCATTATCTTCATAGATAATTGTCAGAGTTTGCATGATATTCATTCCACATGACTACTAGATGTGGTGAATCATTCGTCGGAGCCAAGCACATTCTTGTGCTGCTTCGTACAACGCTATGATTTCCGAGTGGCTCATCAAAGTCGCTACAAGACTTTGCTTAGATGATTTTCATGAAATTGCGGTTCCACCACACAGGAATATATAGCCGTTTGTGACCTTGCGGTATGCGGGTCTGACAGGTACTCTGCATCTGCATAGCTAGTTATATTCAATCTTGGTTCTTTCTGTAGAATAACCCAAGGTCCTTCCTTGGAGGTATTGGATGATGTCTTTTATTCCCTGCCAATGCCTTTTGGTATGTTCTACACTATGCCTTGCTAATAGGTTTACGGTAAATGCAATGTCC